>CM060910.1:588621052-590054802 GCA_030737875.1 Allium sativum | reverse complement strand
CTTTTCGATTTTCATAATCCAAACCACACAAAAATTAGTATTATAAAGCATTAAAAAGTGGATACAACATCTTTAACACCAATGATCCAATATCCTTAAAAGATAGTGATAATTATAATAAATGAATAACGAGAAATGTAGATGATGCATCTGATGCTCAAGACGTGTTTGTATTTGTTGATTATAATAACAACTTGACTTGGGATGTTGCTGTTAAAGCAACAAGTGTGATGAAAGATATATATTCTAGTATGAGAACATTCTCATCGAGAGGTAATTTTAGCATTCATTCAGCTCCCTTACATCTTCACGAACAAGAAACAAATTTAAACGAGATAGATGAGGGTGATGTTGAAGCTTATGAATCTACTAATGCATACATTGATTAGGAAATCTAATTGCTGAATCATATCCAAATTTCAAGTTTGATGATTGTTTTTTTTTTTTTTTTTTTTTTTTTGGTGAAATGCCTAGATGTATTTGTTCATCAAAAATATTAAAAAAAAAAATCTATTGTTATAAATATTAAATTTATAATAAAAAAATTAAACACGCGCAATAAATTAAAATGACGCACGCCATTTGCCGTGTCAAGCTCCGAGAGGCTTTGCATCTTTCTGCGTCGTGCACCATTAATAACTATTGACTTCTACAACTAAATTTTACCTTATTTGATCACACATTTCATATTACTACACTTTAATTAAAAGTTACTATTCAATGCTACTTTTAAGTAGTAAAAATTAATCTTTTTAACAACTGAGCTATGCTTAAAGGTTTTTAACATTTTCAAGGTATGCTGACTACTATGGAAAATAGTGAAAATAAATTTGGAAACATAGCTTTATGTATTTAAGCTACAAAGACTGCGGAAAGTAGTGAAAACCAATTTAGCAATATAATTTTATGTACTTTAGCTATAAGGTACTTTAGCTATAAGGGACTTACAACGACGCAGAGCCTAAATATTGAAATTTAGAATCTACAAAATTGTGATATTTTGATCAAATAACTATTTAACTAAGGGGGCGGCTATTTGAACACAAATGGAGACACAAAAGATCTGGCCCGTTGAATCTTCTTGTTTCTATATGCGAAGGTGGGATTCAATGGGCAATCTAATGGTGTAGATCCTCAGATCATCAATTGTGTCTAGATAGACTTTCCTTCTAACCAATGTTTAACAAAAGTAAAAGATTAACTTATTAAGGTAGCTTCAAATTTTACAGTTCATGTTTTGAGAACCCGCAAAAAGTAAAAATAAAATAAAATAATGAGCAATTCAAACGATTATTTGATCGATTTGTTGTGTTCCATCCACAGCTAGTGTACTGAAGTCCATGCCATGTTATATCATATTGAAGAAAATTAAGCAAAATTAATAGCTGTTTAACCAAATTTATCATACTTCTAGTTTCAAAAAAAAAAAAAAATCCTTATCATTGGTGTTTCGATAGCTGAAAGAAGGTGAATTAGCAAAAAAAACGGTCGTTTTGAGTAACTTGATGTAATGAAGCAATTATATAAGCTCTGGACCAATTTATGTACTCCAGTTTTACATATCAATGACAAGAAACTAGCATAATTTGAAGACTAAAGGACTAAGCTACAGCTCTTGTTTCAATCACACACATACACAAACACAAATGGCTATCTAAAGCAATGTAGGAATCAATATCTCTATTTTGGATGCTTGACTTAAGGTGGACGGAAAGACGGTGTATGCCAAACCCGCTGCACAACACCATTGTGACATATCTTAAACTAAGTCAAATGTTTGTGATCCACTAGTGACATGACTGAGCGGGGTCATTTGAGTTAGTACAAGGCAAGGTGGTAAGTTCCCATATAAGAGGACATGAGGCATGCATGGATAAAACAAGCCTCTTAAATAACATGGGATATTTTGTTGTCACTCCATGCATTTTTATATAACACGCAAAAAGAAAATGTCTTAAGTTGAAATGCCAAGAAAAAACACCTTCTTCAAAGCACATGTATATGGGCTGTATTCATCATGACAATACACTTAGCTTGATTGCAAAAATTTAAGAAAACTAAACCCAGATAAACCAAACAGACCGTCTAATTTTAACATTTAGTGCTGTTTTGTGATGTGCTATAGGGCTGCCAATGGTTACCCCAAAAAACCGAAACTCGTCCGCACCTGTATCCGAAAAGCGGAATATCCGATATCCGAAGAAACGGATGCGGATACGGATACATAGATATCCGCATTCGAAAATTATCTGTTCGAAATTTTAAACTTTATACTCAAAATTATATGTATTTTAGTACAATGAATGAGATTTATTTATTGTTTTACTAAGTCGAAGGTTTATACTATATGCACTAAATGCATATTACCTACTCAACCCTATTTAATTTCACCATATATGTTTATTTTTAATACTTTTATGATCAATGGAATTGAAAAACATTTATGTTAAACTAAAAAATTTCATTTATATTTCTTGATTTATCGATATTTGGCGGATAAGATAATTATCTGATATTTGTCCATATCCGCGGATACGGATATCCGAAAATGATTAGGGATACATATACGGATATAACACTATCCGTATCCAAAAGTATCAATTGACAACCCTAATGTGATATATGATTTATACTGTAGTTACATGTAAGAAGCAGTTCACATATATATTTTGCAGTCTCATCAACTTCCTTTTTAACTTGTTTGCTGTGACTTGTCATTTTTCCATGGTATTTTGAAAGGTATTCTCATATGCTACAGCCTTCATGCTACACTTCCAGATATGAAGAGTGCGAGAGCCAAGATTCATGTTAAAGTTGGAAAATGCTATCTGAAATAAACCAATCCTTGACAACTCATAACCCTTTTAGTCTAGTGGACCTAGCCGCTATCCGAAGTGAACCAATCCCTTCCCTGACAACGCGTAACCTTTTTAGTCCAGTGGACATATTTCCTAATTCACCTATCTGTTTCTGTTTTGACCAAATTTGTTCGGAAGATATTTTCTCATGTTTTACACCTTTCATGTAATATGTTTCTGCCAATTCGAAGAGTTGATGCGATGCGAACTGGGTAACACACGTATATTTAACAAATTACTCTTGGCTTGTAAATTTTAAACTACTTGGTTTTTACCATAACTAAACTTGCATGTTTCAATCTTTTGCTAATTAGGCGATCCAACGCCTTACAAGCAAACTCGGCACAAGCTGAGCTGTGCTAGCTGCAGCAAACCGATTTAGACCTCTTGTTTTAAATGAATATAAGTTGTTGTTCTTTGGTTGAATTCCGTTGAAACCAAGTGTTTTAGGAAGGTTATTCTATAGCTATAACCATTGTTTGTATGGACTTTTCGCGTTTTGAAGTTTATTGCCTCAAATATTTTGACAGTAGTAAACACCAATTTAGGAAAACCAATAAACACTACAGATTAAATGATGATAATTTAAAGACATTCTTCGAATTTCCATGAAAAAAAAATGTTCTAGTAGGCCTACTTAAACGCCATATTTGTTTCCATGCATTATGATACTCTCAAGTCTCATGTTATACCAGAGCAGGGTGTTGCATTTCACATTCCAGCTTAGAAAAACATAACAAAACCTAAGAAATTTTATGATATTGATAAAACGAAATGTAAAACATATATGGCAAGTGGTTATTCAACTAATTCTATATTGTAGCATCCAATATATATATATATATATATATATATATATATATATATATATATATATATCATAACAGAGTTGGCGACATCTTTGTTTCGAAACTAAATAGCCATTCTTTAAGCAAATATCCGATCATTTAGTTAGTTTTATAATTTAGTGGTATAGATACCACTTTTATTGTTTTAAAAACGGAAGAAAATTATTATTATAAATAGTTAAATCTATGATCATTAAATTCTAATTCAGTTATGAACTTCGGAGACCATAGCAGCACTAATGTGTATGATTAAGATCAGCATGTTAGGACAAGAAAATGAGCTTGGTTACACGTACAACATTTAAAAATCGGTAACAGAGAGAATTCGAATGCCCTAACTGAATTCTCTCCACTACTAATTTCGAAGTGCCGCATGTTTTGAATTTTAGAAGAATAATACACATGTGATCAAGTGATAGACGACCTTTTGAAAAGCATGCATGTTATGCACCTTTTATAACTTTCTTAGATGTCACTTTTGTGTCAAATTTGTTGAATGTTGGACGGTTGATTTCATTTTATTTTTTCTCGCTACATGGTTGCCCAGACAATACTTGGTAGAAGTATTTTGTAATTAAACAATGCTTCATACGCAATTGAAAAAGAATGAAAAAGGAACAATAAATACCTACTTCTTACACATTTTCGCTTTGAATACCATACCAAAATACCTACATTGAATCATCTAATTGAAGCTGCTAAGTGTTGAAATACAATTATCCCTCGAAAACTTGGTTTTCTCAAAAGAAACTGGGGATTTCAATGAAGATAAAGTTACTGACCACAAGAATAATGGAGCTTAGTTTGGCATCGCCGAACTTTGATACATCACAAAAGTAATGTTTTCGTGATAGACACATGTAAAGCCAATAAACCGTTATACTACACTGATTCTAAATTAAATTAAATTAATACCTCAGACTGGTCTTGCATGGAAGCCAACAAACCCTTCACAGAAGGATCGTTTGGATCAACCCCAGGAAGCTGCAGGAGATAAAGTGTAGGTGTACTTGAATGCATTGGAAAACTGAGGTTTCTCATAATAAAAAACATGTTGGCAAACATAATACCGATGCAAGAATGGATGAAACAAACAGCTCGTCCTCAAGAACTTTATTCACATCTAACTCTAGGGAATCCTTCATGGTTTCTTGTTCAGGCATTTGAAGGGCTGCATAACAGTATTGGAGAAAATTAATGTCACAAAATTGTTGCTGAAGTGCATAGGCAATAGAATTACTTCAAACTTCTCTACTAAGCTTCATAATAGCACTGTTAGTTGTCGTACTGATCGACTTATTGAGGGCAACAACTACTTCAGATTATGATCATTAGCAATAAGCTAGATTTTGTAAACAGGAAGTAAATTAGTATATGTGGAAATGAATGCGATACAGAAGACAACAGATGGACGCACGTGGCACCATATCTCAGAAATGTGTCATATACCCTATGAGAGGATGCATAATCACAAAGGCATGCACAAAGTAGGAATCAAATGTAATTGTAAGGGCTAACAAATTTATAAGCAAATAGGATAGTAGGCTGGCAGCCCAAACTACTCTTCTGAAGTGAAGATAACCATCTCTTTCTTTCCACTCTCTTGTTTACACGAAAAACTTAAAACAAAATTGAGCTTGGTGTTTGCGGCCTATCAACAAGAAAAAGAAAAAAAAAAAAAAAATCTAAGGTAATTAGAGACTTCACCAACTAAAAATATATATGAGTGATATATTTCCTAATCTTTTCTCCCTTATATTCCTCACAGTCACATGATAATTTGGCCATTTCTACGATTTTACTTGTTTAATAGGCTTAGGATATCAAATATAGGGAACAAAAACCATGTTAGTAAACAGTTTTGATTAATAATGCATCCTTGAGCAGATGGATTTGCCAAGATTGATTAAGATACGTATATGGAGACAATTAATAGGTTACGAGGAATTTTATATGTTACTAGGCCTTTTGGCCCGGCTATCAAAAGCAATCTAGGCTCGCACAGACTCGGACTAAGCTTCAGGATCAACGAGTGGCATGAGTATCAGAAGTCGGTTCAACCAGGATCAAACACCTTCGGGCATCATCCGATCGTTCAGAAATGGCCTAATCAACTCACATGATCACTTAGAATAATCTGAACGATCATTTCCAGAAACGGATCATCACTTCAAAAACATGTGATCGGCATAGCCCAATCACCCAAAAACACGTGATTGACAAGGCCCGATCACCAGAAAGCCATAAGTCATCTTTACCCAATCACCAAGGTCAGATAACTCAACAGCTCAACACAACTTCCAAGTCATCTTCCGGGAACGGTACAACTCCGCAATTCTAACAACTTCACTACTCCCAAATTCAGAGGCTCGCACTCCCATATCTACCAATCAGATCTCGACTTGATTTCACTCAAAGACTCAAAAGAACGCAAAGATGGAGCTTGTCACAACTGAAGCCTCAAAATGTACAAGTTTGGGGATCGCTACCAATCCCGGGATCAGTACCAATCTAATGACTCGGTCATTTTGGGCTTTTGTCCATATGATCCCTTTATTTTCGGATCTCCAAGTTTTCAGCACAAACTGCAACCATAAATAGGCATCTTTTAAACGAAATATGAATCTTTTTGCACTCTTGTTATTTTGTACTATCTTACTGGAAAGTAATACTGATCCGAGTATTGCACTTAGTGATTTTCAGCAATAAATTGATTAAACTTCCAAAATGAATGTACGTCAACTTACACCGAACCACCATAAATCATTGTCCCTTGTTTCTACTACTCTATAATTCTATTCCTCATTTTTCATTTATTTAGTTTGACTTTCGTTGAACTCTTTGGGCATTGTGCCACTTTTTGGTGTCAACGCTATACATGACTAATTTACTGTAGAAAAATTAGAAACGAAATTGGTAGTTCTAAAGAAAAAAAAAATATCTAAGGGATTACAATAGGAAACCAAAAGGTAAAAGGTAATGGGCAAAAAGTATCTTGAAAATTTTACACACTATCTTGTATCGAACGAGATCTCGAATGGAATGAGTGTATCTCGAATGTACATCTTGAATTTTATTGTCCATCCCCGAACTATCTCGGATTAGCTTAAGCATCTAAAATTGTCAACATTCCAAAGATTTTTACGACAATTGTTATCTAAATATAAATTTATTACATTGCATAATTTATAATAAACAATAATATTAATTTTTCTTTTTAGATGAAAGTGATTGCATGATTGATTTTGTATTGATTAAAGGAATTTTGTTCATCTAAACATTAAAAATAGGAAAAAGACAGAAAGTAATCCATTTTCTCGCTCATTGAAAATTAAAAACATAATTGAAGGGATAGCAAAAGATCATTACGGGCGAGTTCTTCTGGACATACATGAAAAGTTAAAGAAATCTATAGATGAAAATACTTATTCGCATAAGATCTTATAGTGAAATTTTATCTCAAATTCCACTTGATATTTCAATATCTTGGATGAAATAAGTGCCGCTAAGAAGAAAGCAAAATTTGATGTATCATTTCACTAAACTTTTGTCTCTCGCTCAAATTCAAAAATGAGATCTCAAGAGCGATAAACAACATTCAAAACGGTATTCAGATGGTAAACCAAATTCACAATTCATGTTGAATGTGTCAGTTGAAAGTTAGACGGCAAGCATACACTAGAAATTAATCGCTTAGACGGATTAATTGAAACTAAGCATTTTTTTTTAAAAAACTCATGCATTTTGGATGAATTTTTAGCGTTCTGCTTAGTATTAACCGACTCACAATGGGATCTCATGGATTTGGATAGGTTTAGAATCAACTATGGATACAAAATCATCTTGATCCATACAAAAGGTATCTAGCCTAAATTGGTGCATACAAACACGTTTATGTTAAAAATTGTAGTATGTGACTATGTCTCATCTGGACGGACCAGATAAAGCCAATAATAAGGCTAGTCAAATGCCTAAGTGGTGCATAGACGAAGTCTAGAATGATTTTTTCAATAGATGTCGACATAATGCTTAAACCGGTGATAAAAGGCTTGGTTAAAATAGTCAAGTCGATATGGATAACGCCGGTGTTAGATGTGTAGTGAGAACCTCTCGCGCGTATCGAAGGACGGTTTCAAATGAAGAAGAGCTAAACTGAAACTTAAACAATCCAAAATCTAAGTGTAACGACTTGAGTATAAAACTAAGATAGGCAGGGTTTATGGTCAGGGCTGACCAATCGATGGTATAAACCATAAAACAAAAGATTAAAAAAGGTTGATAGTTTAAAAAATATGTTAAGGAGGTAGTTTCAGATAAATTAAAAAGTTAATTTCAAGGCTTTTGAGGGCTGGGAGTAGTATAACTCTTAAAAAAAAAAAAAAAAAGGAATCATACCAGAATTAGTAAATTCCACAGGTAATTGGGGCTTACATGGTTTAAGATGGCCGGAAGAAAACTTGAGACCATGATGACAACAATAACATGACCAACCAAATGGCAATTGATTGGGCTTCACAGCATAGGTAGTGATAAGCCTAATGGTGGATCTATGCCGTTAAAAGCGTTTAGCCGACTCAATGCGGCGAAGGTGCAAAAAGTCATGACAGCGATAAGCAAAGAAAGTAGCACAGACATAGTGAATGATTCTAAAATAAAATATAAAACTTGTTGACAATGTTTTTACAAATATATAAACAAAACCTATGTTAATTATAATTAGTGCATTCTTAATTTTAGATAAAAGTACATGCAAATATGTGTAAATAAATATAAACTTTTATTTAACTTAATTGAATTTATCAAAATGTGAGTATTTCTACTTCTAAAAATAAATGTTAAAAAAAAAAACACTAATTTCACAATTTTAATAATGTATAAATGTCAATTTCCAATTTATTTCTTTTGTAGAAGTTATAGGAATTGTGAACGCAACGGTAAGGTTACCCGGCTGGTAATCTGGAGCGCACAGGTTCGAGCCCCGGCCTCTTCACATAATGTGAGGGAAAGGCTGCGCGCGCTAATCGACCACCCCCAGAGCCCGAAAAGCCGTGAATAGTACCAGGATGAGAGACTGATCTGGGAAGTCCTCGCGCTTGAGTACGGGAGCCTTTGGCACTGGGTATCCACCTTTGGAAGTTATAGGAATTGTGAAATATAGCGAAAATAACGTGATATGTGGGAATAGCGCAATATAGCAGAGACTTAAAGCAGAAATGCTATTTTAGATGCTATTCTGGAAAATCATAGCGGTTGAACTACGTTACAGGATATAACAGGTTATAACGGAGCATTAACTACACAGTGATTGGTGATTAGATAGACTATAACACTAGTGGATGAGTAGGTGGTAAAAATTTAATGGCGGATGATTAGATTATGAAAAGCCTAATGGCGGCTTCATAAAATTGGTTGAAGGAGTAAAACCTATGGGTTATAGAATCGAAGTTCATTCTCCCAAAACATCTGAAACTCACGGAATCCACCGGACTTCAAGCCACTGGTCCTGAAAGCTTATAACGGTAGAAAGAATTATACAGCCCGTCCAATTCCAAGAATAATAAAGGGAATCGGAAAGCTGAAAGCAATCTAGGTCCTCAAAACTAAATCAAACGGGGACGGACACGCGATTTGAATATACAGCTGAATGCGAGTCGAGGACAAATATCTCAACAAAAGCAATCGTTAGTTGCAAGGGAAGTAGGCGAGCCTAGCACCAGAGGAGCCTTTTCATCAATTGATAAGTGGAAAATGGATAATAATGGCATTTAAGTTTCCTATATATGTACGGAAACCAGATAGATCCGTATGCATGCTCTTGAACAACCAAACCACCAACTTTACTTTAGTCCTTTTATTTCTTAATCAAGTGTAATAAAATGGCTAAACCGTTTACTCTTGTATAAGGAACCGGAGAGGTCCCTAAGCAGGTTTTGAACAATGATTAACCCGTTAGTTTTACAATAAAAAAATTCTTCTTTCCACTCTAATAAGGTTGTTTGGCGTATGTATGCATTATACTCGTCAGACATAGATTTTGTGTTTGACTAATTTAATAAAATCACTCGGCGTGTACGGATTATGTTCGTCATGTGTGAAATATACAATTGAGAAATTCAAATAAACAATTCAATGAGTATGGATTATGCTCATCGGACGTATAATAAACCGTTTGGTGAGCATGGATTATGCTCATTGGATATAAAATAAACCATTTGGTAGGTATGGATTATGTTCCTCAGATGCCAAACTTGATTTCAATTTTAATAACTTGGTGAGTACGAATTATGCTCATCAAGTATAAAGCTCTTTAATTAATTGAATCGTCGTGTATGAATTATGCATGACAAAGGCCTAGAGAGTCTAGAGATCGTCGGGTATGGATTATTCTCGGCTATAAACCAAGTATGGATTATGCGTGGTAGTAAATGAATTACAAAGGAACGTCAAGTATGGATTATGCTTGCCAAAAATCTAAGACATGGGTTGTTGAGTATGGATTATGCTTGAAAGTCCAACCAACCCGTGAACCGTTAAGTATGGATTATGCTTGGTGGGGACCAGCTGAATCATGAACGGCTAAGTATGGATTATGCTTGATTGGGATCAACCCGAAATCAAAACGATAAGCATGGATTATGCTTAGTGGTAGCCTACAGCGGCTCCTAACCATCATGTATGCATTATACATGACCCAAAACCCGAAAAGGTTCGAGTGCAACGAGTATGAATGATGCTCACCCAAAAGCCCAGCGAGGCTCGGAACACTGTATTATGATTTGTGGGGGACAAGACTCACATCATTAAGTATGGATTATACTTTGCACGGAATCGACCTGGCGTGGTCACGAACTTTCGACATCAATCCACAGAGATTGCAAAAAACTGGACTTGCACAAAAAATGTCTTCACAAAAAATATGTTTTGAGGGGCAAGTGTTAACCAGCCTTTTAATAAAACCGTTACGCTTTAGACTTGGACATCTGAATCGCCTGTAGCTCGAACACGGACTCGTACAAACTCGGATTAAGCGTCAGAATCAACATTCTCTTATAAACCAGAAAATGAGTCAACTCGGATCGATTGCGTCCGGGCATTATCCGATCACTCATAAATAGCCTGATCGGCTCGCTGGATCACTCCATATTCACTTGATCGATCACGCACAGAACGGATGGATCACCTCAGAAAAGTTTGTTCGTCTCAGTCTGATCCACTCGAAAACCAAGGATCGGATTGATCTGGCACTTGCACGATCACTATGGATCGATATTCATAAAAATGGTGATCGACACAGTCCAATCACTCAAAACACTTGGATCGACTCAACAGATCACTTCAGAAAGCTTGCCCGAGCATTTATGGAATTCAGATTGGTAAGAATTTGAGGCCTTTGGATCATGAAAAAATGGTGATCGATCCAACATGATCACGTAAAAATGAAGTATCAAACAAGCATGCTCGGATACGAAATTATGAAACACTGATCGAAACCGAATTTTTATAGATTGATCGATCACTCAAAGAACTTGAATGGATCAGCTAAATTGACATGATAAGCATATGACTTTGGGACTAAAACATATGGATCCAACGTCATGCTCGGATACGGAATACACAACTTCAGATCAAATCTGAAGCTAAGCTAGTTGATCGATCACGACCTAGAGACAAATAGTTATATCAACACGCAGGATTCAGACAAAACCGGGTGATCAAGCCACACACTTAGATACTGAAATTATCAAAAGAGCTAGGATATGAAGTGTTCGATCGGGCATCTAGGAGTTCATGCGGATGCAAACCACATGATCAACACAGGATTTTTCACTAGAAATTGATGATCGGACTCAAGACTTTGGATAAGAAGAAAAATACATTAAAGAGGGATACAAAAATATTTCTAACGATCCCTACATAGGGGATCGGTACCAATTCCTACAGTGAAGGGATCGGATCCGAATTTTTCTGATGCGCAGTCAACACGCGATTCTACATTTCATCCTACATTTTTGGACGATCCAACATCTTCTATAACTATAAATAGTCCATCACTTGACCATTTTTTGAGGATCTTCTCTTGGCTTTGGGAAGCTATCACGCAAGGACGTTGCTCAAGCTTAATTACGACAACTTTTCTCTAAATCCTCACAAACAAATTGAACTGTACATGTAATCAAAAGTATAATCAATCGATTGCAATAAGTGGACATAAGAACAATTTGCCGAACCACTATAAAACATGACTCATTTTACTTTTATGCACTCTGTGACTGACTACTGTAATTATTATCTGATTTACGTACAAATCGGGTGTTGGCGGCGATTGATCAAAAACATCAACAAGTGACCCCAAATTTACCATAAAATAAAAATGTCATCGGGTAGTAGCGTGTAATTAGACCCTTATTTTAAAGAATTCATTTTTGTCCAAAATTAGGACCGACCCTTTACCTAAGCGAGAGAAGCAATCACTTAGGGCGGCATAAAATTTAGGACACCATATTAATACGGAATCACTCGTTCCAGAAAAAAATTGCATCAAAATCTCATAACAACAAAGCATCATCGACCAAAACGAACAGCAACAACGACATCATCTCAATAGGCTCGGTGTCGACATCTGATGGCAAAGGCAAGCAGTGGCAAATTCCATGCTCCAAATTTTGCAAGTGGCAAATCTAGTTCCGATCTAGGGCACACAGTGATACAACAGAAATCTTAAATCGGTTGTTGGCATTGGCAAATTGAAGATTGGGGTTGTGGTTGTGGTTGAATCGAAATTTTCTACATAGATCGCTCTATGGGCAGAATGAAATCAAAAGGGTAATTATGAATAATCTTCTTTTGGATAGGCCTTCATATGGATAATATGGAATTTTATGGCAACTTCACTTATATTTTATGGTCAGTGAATTTGAATATAAAAATATTATTAGTAGTTTTACAAGTCAGAAAACTAGAAAAATCTTTATAAGCAATTAACATTAATTTGTTGTATAACTTGAATTATTATTGCGAATAAAGTTATTTTCCCCCTCTTCTCATTATTTAGTAACATAAATTATGTTTATTGTTTGGTCAATGATATATTTTTGTTTGTTTAAACGCCTTTAGCTTTTTGATTGGCTTATCAAATATCCCACGGTCGGCCCTGTCCAAAATAAGTTATTGAAAGTATATTATTATGTCCAGATCAAATGATGAGAACATGTTCGATGTGGTGAACATTGAGCAAGGGAGAGGAGCAATACTGAGTAATATGAAATTTAGCGACAATTACGTTCAAACTATGTGTACTTAAGAAAGAGCTAGTTGGATAGAAATAGCTGAAAACAGGCATTGAAATATTAAAATGGCCGTCGGCTGGTGGAAAAGTGCCCGAAGTCAAGCCATCAACGTTTGCTCACAAACTCCCCAATTTTAAGCACTAGATGAACAAACTCCTAGATCCAGTGTTCAGATCAAGGTTCGAAAACTCGGTTTCAGTCGTTTGAAAATTTACTAGTTTCGGATGGTTTTGGCGGTTTCGGTTTTTGTTTCGGTTTCGGTCCAAAAACCAATCTTTTATATTTTTAGTGAAAAAAGTTGGTGATAAATATTGCTGACTCTTACCAATTGACTTAGCCCAACCATGACTGGGATATTTAATAATATTCAGGCCCATACAAATCTTAACACAAAAATTAAACCAAAGCCCATACCAGCCCATACCAAACTTAACCCTAATT
The DNA here is from genome assembly GCA_030737875.1 of Allium sativum. Lineage (NCBI taxonomy): Eukaryota > Viridiplantae > Streptophyta > Magnoliopsida > Asparagales > Amaryllidaceae > Allium > Allium sativum. Next base: position 590,041,368 of record CM060910.1, on the reverse strand, counting down.
ACCCTACGCTTCAGCAAACGGACGCAACCACAAATCGAACAGTGGTAAAAAGAAAGAAAAATGAAAATATGAAGCGGGAAAAGAAAGAAACCGTCGCTGTGAGACCGAGGAAGAAGATAGAACAAGCCTGCTATGCTCGAATTGGTGCTTTTTGTGTGCTCGAAATTGCTGTGCTCGAATTTGCTGAGATCGACGACTTTGCTAAAGGCTAGAGTTTACTTTCTTCAATCAGTCGATGCTTTATGTTTTCCTTTTCGTCTCTTCTTCTTCTTCCGAGAATGATTTCGCTTTTTTTTTTTTTTGAACTGTTTTGACCGAAACGAGATTTTTCGATCTTTCTGTCTCGGTGGGTGTCGGGACCAGGACGAGATCGACGGGATCTCGCTGTTTCGGACGAGTTTTCAAACCATGGTTCAGATGCAAGCACAACAAGTGTTTGCTTCAAATCCAAATGGTTTTGAATTTATTATATGATTTGTAAAATCACGTTACAAACAATAAGAGCATTTTGTGGGGAAAAAAGGTAACATATTGAAGGGAAAATATATATGCTACTGCCGTAAATTCAGCCAGATTGTGCATAGTTTGAGCGCTTATTGAACATGCACCTAACATCTAAACATTTACTCAACAAAAGTCAAATTTTAAATGTTGGCACCTAACACTAAAGCAGTCGTCGACCAAGAACCCGAGCCTGGATACTTACCCAACAAGTGCTCATTCCATAAAACTTACGGGACTTCTTTATACAATTCACATATTGCAATTCGTGATATTACAAAACATAAACGGTTGGAAATTTCATGATTTTGTCAATTCATGCGGTGAGCGTATCCATGGAAGCGGTTCATACATGGGATTCACTTTCAGATAAGCCCTGGAGCAAAGAGAGCTTGATTGTCAACATTTCTATTCAGTGAAAACTAAATGGATTTGAGATACATAAATTTGATGAGAAAAAAGATTGGACACATTTGATGAGAATAAAATGGATTTCAGTGGTATGCCAAATTGACCGTGTGAGACCCTAACTACTTTATTCAATTATTTTCATTTTAAAAGTAAACAGACACTCACTCATATCAAACAGATGCAGATACAGAGCAAATTATATTTGCAAAAGTAACCATATAGGAATTTCAAATATAATAAAGAATTGTATGAGTCACTCTGATACTTACCTGACTTCTAATAAACCCATAAAATATGCTTAATGTAAATAAAATTTCTGGTTACATGTGTTGTTCCTTTATTTTCTCACAATTGTATATCCAAAACGGTACTTAGTTTAGTCAGTCGTACCTGGCATTTGCTCAAAAGTAAAGAGTAATGATACAGTAATTTATACAGGCAAAGGGCAACAGGGTAGCCAAAAATCCCTCAACTGTCTAACATGACGGAAAAATTGATATGCATTGTAATTATAGATAAAGTTAAGCAAAAAAGTAATTAAATGAATTATTAAATTAAGTGCACTTCCCTGAACAACTAATGATCCTCTAAAGTAACATGAAAGAGGAAATAATATCCAAGGAACAAAGCATCTAACTTGAAAATTGGAGCAATGGAAGTTCTACAAATATCAACATGGAATAAAATTTACCAAAAGCCAAATCCTGATCATCGACAGTAGCATCAGACATGGTAGAATTAGCAGTGCCACCAGGAGCAGGCCTTGCATCAGTCATAGACATTGCAAAGGCCTGTTGCAACAAAGTGTCCTCATCATCCTATAGCAATGATGATATCATAAAGTTAGCAATTGGATGGCTTTTATCACATGAAAACAGCAGTAGATTATAATCAGTAAGAAACCAAGAAGTACAAATTAAGGTTACACATGGCCAATATAGCACGGATGAGAACAATAAAGAGGTCACAGGTTCAAACCAAGCACAGCGTACGATCCGGATAACTGGACATAATAAGCTATATACCACCTAAGGCTTATAGTACAATTATGTGTTACCACCTAAGTACTCAATTTCAAACAAAACAAAACAAAAGAAAGAAAAACCAAGTTCTCATTAAGTTCTCTTGAAATTATCACGGAATGCATATTAGAAGCAAAATCAATCAATGTTAAACTAATATGTAAACAGTATGGCAAGCGTGCGCGCACAAATTAAGTAAAATAAATAACACCTTTTAACATCGTAATACGGAGTCAGCACAAGGCAAACATTCAAAGAATAATATGATCACAGAGACTGCAACAAAAATATTATCCGCACCGTTCAAAAAGAATAAAACAAGCCCAAAAAAAAGTTGACAAGTTAGCATGATGATGTAACAAAGCGATTATTGTGTACTGTTGTAGAAATGGTTGAGATTAGTAACGAACTTAAATCAAATGGAAAGGCTGCATTCATAAGTCAATTGCTCAAAAGGAATCAATGAAATGAAATCCTAAACATAAAATTGAATATGGTCAAAAACATAGCAAAAGAAATAGACGAAAGATGCACAAAAAATTAAGAAGGCTGGCAGACTGGGGTAAAAAGAAGTAAGAACCACCTTATAGCAACTAGTAACATGGGATGAAATGCACCTAACCATAGGAAAATTAAAACTCACCAAGTATTTCATTGCATAACAATCTCGCATGCTGAATTTGCACAACAAGGACGTGAATGTTAATTTCAATATTACAAATGTCACTCACCATCATATTATCCTTTTGCTCATCATGTACACCTGTGGCTTCAGCCATAGTTATATCACAAGAAGTAGAAGCTCCCTCACTTTTTCTTTTTTCATCAGTGCCATCCTCTGCTGCTTTTTTCGCTGCAGCTTCTTGTCGTGCTCTTTCTTCTTCCATTGAAACTCTAAGAGCAAGAGCTAATTCAGGATCCAAGTTTGGATCCACTCCAAATTCCTCATAGGACATACCACCCGCTGCCGCAGCAGCAGCTGCAGCTGCAAAACCACTTTCCCCATCCCCCGTAAACAAGGGTGAGCTGTGTGTGAGATGAAAATTAGATTATTTTATGTAAAAAATTGGTTTTCCAAAGATAGCTCCATTAATTTGCTGTAGATCTTGCACGCTAGCTACCACAAGCTTAATTATACATATATGCTACTTGCTACATTATCCACGTGAGAAACATTACACATCCCTACCCTACCCTCTTCCCCCAAACCACCAATGTGTGTGTATGTGTCCGTTTATCATTCAAACCATTTATTGTTTCTCTAGCATGAATATATTTTCTTAATCTACTTCAGTCCTTTTATGAAGTCCTGCCCTAGATCAATGGCAGTGTTAGCCATCATCTTCATCATTGAAATAAATAAAATGAGAGTGAAGTGGGTGTCGGACTGCCCTCAAGTTGCTTTGTTTAACATTGATAACTAAACCCAAAACCCTTTGGATCAATATAGCCTGCAAGTCTATGACTCATGCTTTCAGGTAACAGGTTACACATTATCTTATATTTTCATCAATTACTTCTTGTTCAGTTTCCTACGATAAAGAAACCACGATTGCAATATTGATGTAAACAAACAGTGGCATGTTGTTTGTAGCATTGACCCTCGTGTGTTCTATATTTGTTGGAGTAATAAACTATCGCTTAATTATGATGTGAGATAAAGTAATTGTAGTAAATAGTTGTTTTAAATAATTATTCATCCAACCAAACCTTACATATATATATATATATATATATATGTACATACATACATACATATATATATATATATATACATACATGCATACATACATATATATATATGAGAGGCGCACAAACATGGACGACGTTTGACACTAATATTTGGCGTTAGGCGTTAAGAATAGTGGACCATCACATGATAAATGTATAATTCTTTAATCCAATTAAGCGTGATTTCATCATCATATAATTATACAAACATTTTTTTTGAATGTTATTTCACTTGACCACCGCAAACTTCATAAACTTGTTTAAGTCACACGTATACTTTTTAACTCTTCATAAAAAACAGTTTAACCCAAAACAAAGAACATGTAATGTCATTTACACTCTGCTTTTTCAATTATGATGCAAACAAGTTTACAAAACATTTGCATGATTGTGAAATGTTCATGGCAGACATCAACGTAAAATAATTAACACCTGCAGTGTCGGTAAACACATACGTAAGAATTCATGGTAATTAGTGAACAATAATTTGTGGATTAAAGGAAATTTTAAATGTAACCTTATAATTACATCTGAAAGAGCATTTGGCCCAGCAGGGGAATGAACAATGTGACTACTGCCATTGTTGTTTACAGCAGTTACAAGAGCTTCAAGTTTTTCAGATTTTTCCTCCACCGTCTCTCCAAAATCAATAACATCTAATGAGACACTGTTCTTCTTTAACTTTCTCCCTATTGTTTCTAATGTCTTTTTCTCATATTTAACCGGGCTGCGACATAGAAATATTATCATAAATATGAATATGAATGTGGAAGCAAGAAAATAAGATACTACAAACACAAAAGACTACAACGATATTTACCTTCCTGCAAAAACTATGATCCTTTGTTGTTGATTCTTATTTTGACGATGCTTAAGTGCAAGCTGAGCAATCTGAATCCCTGCAGTAAGGTTTACCTCACCACCCATATCCAGACCTGGATATATCTCTGCTGTTAGTAAAGAGAACTCGTCGAATAGGATTTCCACAGTGTCTTTTTGAAATTCCGCAAACACCAATATCCATCAACGGAATCTTACCCGTGGTTTGCAACCTCAACCACCATCCCCTTTGCAATTAACCATCAATGGAATTTTACTACCAATTTATCATTACCACAAACAAAATAACTTAAAATAAAAGTGTAGTGACTATCAAAACTTTTGCACTTACAACACATCTGTCAATTCAATTTTTCATTTCATATATATATATATATATATATATATATATATATATATATATATATCCCACGTGTGGTTTACACTAGTATAAATAACATAAGCACTTAAGTTGGCAGAAGCAGATCTCAAAATTGGTGAATAATAATAAGCAAAATTAGTCAGACATAATATATACTAGTGTGTAACTTATGTGTTGCACACAATAAGACGCAAAAAAAAAAAAACTTTAAGTATATCACCATATTGTTAGGAGATAAAATTTAGCATGCAACGGTAAAATATAATTCTAAATCTATGGACTGTTTTTAAGTTATAAGCTTCAATTACTCTTTATACATTTGTCTGTATGTAATGAAATACCAATTTCAGGAAGGAAAAATTATATAACTTCACAGATAAAATAGTGGAAACAAATTATGAGAACCTTGCAAATAATCGTAGAAGTTAAAAATAATGCGGAATTGAATGTAAAAGAGTAATAAAGAATTAAGAAGAGGTTTGCAAATAATTTTTGAAATTATAAAAATATAGGGACATGAATGTAAGACATATTTAGGAGACGCTTGGAAATTACTGAGAAGTTTCAAATTATTCTGCTTACTATTACTAGAATACTAGTGTGTAACCCATGCGTTGCACACGACAATATTATTAAAAATATTACTTTTATTTTACTACTAAAATAGAAAAATTGTTACGATATATGATACATTTTGGTATGAAAAATACAAACTATAAACTAAAATTATTATTATTGTTTATATTTAGTTTATGTTTTAGCTTACACACACGATATGTATATGTGTGCATTCGAGAAACAAAATAATTTTATCATTTTTGTTAGTGTGAATATGCTATACATATTGAAACTGATGTATGTTAGTCATTTACTGAATGAATTGAAAATATTATTTAATGGAATTCGTTTAAATAAGTTAAACTAAAATTTATGAAATTGGTTTAATTATAGACTTACAGTAGGAAGAATGGAAATGAAATTTGTAAATATATATATATATATATATATATATATATATATATATTTGTTATGAAGTTATTGATGTTAATAATAATAATAATATATGTATGCTAAACTCTTGATATAAATGAATTATGATTGATTTATGTATTATTTTTGTTATTATTGTTGATATACATAATTTATGTGATTTATATATCTTTATAGTTGAATGAAATAATGTTGTTTTTCTTAATATGAACATAAATATAGTAAAATTGACGTATATTTGAAAGACCTGCTAGATAAATGGTCTAAATAATCACTAAGATTATTTGAATTTAAGGCTTTATGAGTAGGGTTGTCAATGGATATCCGAAAAACCCGAAATCCGCCCGCATCTGTATTCGAAAAGCGCATAAATATCTGATACCCGAAAAATTTAATGCAGACACGAAGACATCCGTATTCGAAAATAATTCATTTAATTTTTGTCAAAATTATAGGTAAACTTATATATTTTAGCACAATAGATGATGTAAAATTATTATTTTATTAAGTCAATAATTCATATTTATGCATTTAATACATTTTAACTGCTCAAAACTATTTATAACCGTTATGCTTATTGATTTAGCTGTCGGGTTCCATCTTTAGTCAGCTCCAACTTGATTGGATTTATGGTTTAATTATTCTTGTATACTTAATGATTTAGCATATTTTTGTAAATAAAGCACTAGAAGAAAAAATGTTAAACCCAAATTTTCAATTTACATTTCCTGATGTATCGATCATTGACGGACGTAATAATTATTCGATATATGTTTGTATCTGTGGATACGAATACCCGATATTCGAAAACAGTTTCGAATGTGGATGCAGATGCGAATATGACACTATCTGTATACGAAAATATCCACTGACAGACTTATTCATGAGTAGTATAAGCATACAAGTCTAAATATGAAATATCATGAAATAATTGTAAGGATTCAATAAATAATTGTACAAATGTTAAAATGTAGGTATTTGAATATGAAATTTCGTTCCGTCACTGCATGATAAATTTATTAAAATAAATGAATAATATATTAAATTTATTATTACTTTTTACATATATTATTTATATTTTGTGATTTATTCAACTTTATATTTAAATGAAAGCTAATTTTATCACTGTTATTGATACGAATATGGTATACAATTTAAAGACATCATATTTAGCATTAATCAGATGGATTAACCAAGCATCGAGAACTCGGTTTCCATCTCGTTTTTTATCATTTGAAATTTCCTTTGTTTCGGTGAATTTCATAAATTTCGTATGTTTCGATTTCGGTCGTGATTGTAATATAACATTAGTTGATTTTCATAATGTGCCTAAATTGAACAAATTAAATATAAAACATCAAATTTAAAGTATATATTATGATTTACTAGTTAGCCTATATTAAATCAAAATTAAACATTATAAATCAAAAATACATTAACAAGGCCTATATAATTTGGGAGAACTTTACAGTAATTTAAATTAGCAGACCTCGTTATATTGTATAATAACTTAGCGGGCCCCTTGCATTGCATTTAACTCAGCAGCCTAATTAATATTCAACTCATACCCAACCTTACAGTCGTATTCCCTTTCTAAATCCCTCCTCACTTAATCTTTTATCAAGTCAAAGTATGTCTTCTTTGCTACAAAACAAGTTGATACCGACTAAACAAGTAGAACTTAAATATATTACCACTCAACCAACTTCAGCGTAATGAAGGTTTTCAATTTTGGTATCAAACGTGAATTGCTCAAAGTTCAAGCTCTTTCCTGATTCTTTTGATACATTTGATTTTCTATTTGATTTGTGCTTTTGAGCATCTTCCTACCACATATATTCAATTCTTTTGGGTTTTTTTTTACTAATTTTGAATTGGACGAGTTTTTTCGCTAATCCCGTCCCGCCTTTAGCCGAACCTAGGCGACCGAAATCCCAGCGTTACGGTTGAAACCTCATACCTTGGAATTAACTATTTATTGATTGAGTTTATATATTAAATACAACGATTTAAATGTGCAATATTAAATGATATCGTGGAGTGTTTTGTAATAACTAGGGTTGGTACGATAATGGCAAATTTATGATTATCAAACCAATATCAGTCAATCGATAACCATTTTTTATTGAAATCGGTATGCTAGTCAAAACGGTACGATAACGGTAAATTATCCGTAACATTTTTTAATATCAGTGGTAAAGGTAATTTTACCGGCCAGTTTGAAACACACACACACACACACACACACATATATATATATATATATATCAATCTGATATACTTTATTACACGCATTTAGAACCAAATAAATGATTGAATTTAGTTCAATAGTCAGGTGAAATAATTTCAAATATGATTCTTTCCTTTCTCATGTCTTTTAATAACTAACACTACATATGGTATAAGAAGATGCATTATAACGTTAAAAAACACGTCTACGTGCTTTAATGGACGAATGATAATTTACCATTACCAGTGTAACGGTTACCAGATTATCATTATATCAGTCATCAGTATACCAGTCAATTGATAACGGTAACGGCAAACAATTTCAGCTTACTAGTGAAAACGGCACGGGTGTATCTATTAAATGATAACGATAATCATTACCATAACAGCCCTAGTGATAACTAAATAAATTTTGAAAAGTAGGTATTTGACGTTGATATTACAATGCAATACTGTGTAAATATGTTGATGTAAATGAATTAAACTTTGAACTTGTTATTATTATTTATGTGTATAATTTATGTTATGCGATTAACATGTTAATATATTCAAATGAATTTGTTCTCTCGTTTTCGTTAATATGTACATGGTTAATCTTGATGTGATTCATCAGGCGAATCAATGAAAACTATTTCGTTGATATTATTTAAATAGCTTCAGTATTATGTAATTAATTATAATATATGGTTTTAAATGTAAAATATTAAAAAAGAATTGAATGGAGCTTTGCAAGTGATTATAGAAAATTTAAAGCATGTGTATTTGGAGCAAAAGTACATTTTTTTTCCTTCTTTAGGTAATTGGATTTATTTAAATAGCTAAAATTTTGATTTAACTAATAAATTTAAATATGTAAATCTAAATATAAATTATTAGAAACTAAGTGATAAATTATATATAAATAATTATATAAAATTTAAAATGTTCATACTGAAATGTAAAATGGCAGAAGATGTAATATGATGTGAAAGAATTAGTAAATAAAGTGATAAACTAATTTGAAAACAAAATATTGAGCGAGAATATAGGAGAAGAGATAAAACTCTTAACATTAATTAACCTATTCTGCTTACATTGTAAGCACATAAAACTAAGGATGCAATTATGCAAACATGAAACTATATGGTGGTAAAAAGTTATGCCAGGCTGATCTGACAACAAATTGCCAGGATATTAACATCGATTGTCGGAAATTGAATCATGCACCTTTTAAGATGTCATCATAACCTCCGAACCCATTGCTAAACTAAAACTGATATAAGTACCGCTTTATTAGCAATACCGCGAACTTTCATAGAGCTCAAGCATTTCAAAAACTTGAACAATAGAAGCATTACCGTGCATACAGGCCAAAATCTTTCCAAGGTCAGTGGTGGGGGTGACCAAAACCCTAACCCCTTTTCCAGCCATTGTCAACAATCCAACCGTATTTTCAGGATTCGACTACGAAATCATATATCTAAAGTTAAAATATAACCATCTCACGTATACAAATAGGTAAGAAAACCTAAAAAGTAAGATTGGATCCAGACCTGCGTTTTTGCACCGCAGATGAGATTGATGGCGTCGGACTGCGCCTGAAGCCGAGAGGGCGAATAGTCTCCGTTTCTCATCCACTCGGAATTGTCGATGCAAATCATCGTCGCCTGCGCAAACGAAGTAACATAAGAAATTAAAATGCAAATCTATTTGAGATCCGGAGAAAGTCATCTTACTTCAAGAACCATGGCGACTACTGATCGTCAAGGTAAGAAATTGGAGAAGAGGCGTGAAATTTTGACGATTGCTAGTTGAATTATAGAGGATTTTGGAACGCGGAACTGATCTAGTATCAAGAAAAGGAAAAGGGTACGTTTGGAAGAGTATAATGGATTTGTTTTTTATTTAGGAAAATCGAAAATCAGCGAGGCCTCTTTACCGAAACTAGGCATGTTTTGGAAACATTTACAAAGATATTCCTATTTTGTTCGGAAACGAAAATTGGGTGCATTTTTTTTGAAATTCGCCTTTGTGCATTTTTAAACTTCGCCAGTGTATTTTTATGGTGCATTTACAAACTCTATATATACTCACCTACTCTCTCATAATTCTTATCTATACTTAACTATATTTTCTCAACTCTATTCTCTTCAAAATATCTTCATGACCGTCATCTGTGGACTCTGATTTCGGTTACGTCCACGAATCTCTTCCGACCTCTAGTGATCACACTGATATCGATTGGAATATAAATTATCAAGAACAACATTACGAAGAGCTTGATCGTGAATACTCGTATCTTGACTTACTTCCACTTCAACCAGGACCGAATGAACATGTGTATGAACATCATGTTTATCAACCCATTGTAGAACAAGAGGTTGAGCACGTACTAATAAATCAACCTACATCTGAACAAGAGGTTAACTCGTACCAAGTTTGTTGCCACTGTGGATATATGGTTGAAATTGTTGTAACAACTGATGGCGAAAACATTGATCGTCGAATTCTTCTTTGTTTCAGTTATCCCCACGGATGAAATTTTCAGAATGGATCGACGAACAGCTGTGTCCAAAGGGAATAGCATATACGAACGAGCCGGAACAATAAATTAGACGTCTCAAGCAACTCCTATAAGACTTGCAATTTAACCGTAACCATTAGTGTTCCTATTATCTATTGTCGTAGTAGTATTTCGAATATTAGTTTGAATTATTATTTGTATGTTTGTAGAACTTGGAAGATTAATATGATGTATTATATGTTTGTTTTTTCTAAGAAGATGTGTTTGTTTATTACTTTTATATGTTATTACTCGTTATAATCAATGTCTACGCCAAAAAAACTTAGTTTGATGAAATGACAACTCGCTGACTAAAGTGTTTTCAAATAGTCTCCATCATAATACACTGAATAAAGCCGGTCCCGAACAGTATATTAAACCACATTGGCTAAAGCTGGTTCGTATAGTATACCTTGACATAAGGATGAGATGACAACTCGCTGTCATAAAGTAAAGTTGTGCCAAAGCTTTTCCTAACAGTACGATATGTCACAAATCAGGTGGTTTGACTAGACAGTGATAAAGATGGTCCAAAATCGTCCTATTAGATAAAGCTGGCCAAATGAGTCATTATTTCGAAACAGATGAGCTGACAAGACTATGCCAAATCTGACTCATAGCTTATTCTTTGTGATAAAGCTAGATAAAGGACATTGATGTTGCTTTATTTCGAAAAAAACGAGATGATTAAAGCTTTGCCAAATCTGACCCATAGTTTGTCCGTTGTGATGAAGCTGGACAAGGATATTGATGTTGCTTTATTTAAAAAAAAAAAGATGATTAAAGCTCTGCCAAATCTGACTTGACAACGACATTGCTGAGATGATTTGACAATAACATTGCTCAAATGATTTGCCTATTTCAAATATCTTTCAACACATTCTTTCTCATCTCAAAAACACATTATTTCTCAAATAACTTCAAAACTAATATACTCACTCGACAATGGAACCCAATTTTATTCCTACACTTTGCTACTACGACAGTGAATTGGTCGTGGATGAGCACTAAAATGGAAATTATGTGGAAGAGTTCGAAAGGGTTGCACGCTTAATACTTTGAAAGAACCAGTCTTCAAAGCAACCAAAATTAACCCTCTCGAATATGATATTGAGTTGTCGGTTAATTGGTCTATTAATTCGGGGTCGAGAGTAGTATCACTTTCAGACGATGAAGATGTACAACTAATGTTTTCTACTGTTAAGAAATCGGTTGAGTTGTTTGTTGGTAAAACGACAAAAGCAATCATGGAACAAATCATCACACCTCCCATCGTGAGTATCGGATTAGGGTATTTCATAGAAATGTTGCAAAATCATGATCTTTCACTCATCTTCAGTTCTCCCATGTTTACCAATCTGTATTCTCATTCGAATGTGGATGAGCAACAATGGAAACAACAACAAACTTTTCAGTCAGAACCGTAAGGTATGAGCCAAAGGTATGTGTTGTACATTAATTTAGTTTATTCATTGAAATATAAGATGTGACTGAAATGCATTTATTAACAGATTGACTGAAGAATCTGAATTAGACTGGGGTGCAGGACCTTCATAATAGACAAATGCTCTAAATGAAGACATATGTATCGAAGTAAATTACCCTATTGATAGCATGGTTGTTGCTACGACAACTGTTGATGATACATGTTGGACGGAAGTCAACAATGAGCCGCTGGACTATGACTTTCCAAACACGGAAGATCCCGATGATGATGGTGTCGAGGTTCAAATGGAAGTACCATTGGACGATGATCTCTGCACGGCTCAGATGATGGCCAGATCCGTAGTGGCTAATCTAGAGTTTTCTAGTGAAAATTTCTCGACTGCTTGCGTAAAAAATGGTTTTGTCGTTGGGATGATATTCCAAGGTAAATAACAGTTTCTCCACCAAATTACGAAGTGGTCTATTCTACACCATGTTTCGTACAAGCCAATCAAGTCAAATAAAACAATATATACTACTGTATGTAATACTAATGCTACATGTTCGTGGCGAATACATGCTATAGTGTCGAAGAAATCTCAAACATGATGTGGGAAATCAGAAAGATGACTCATGAACATAACTGTGTCAACCCTACAATTAATTTCAACCATAAGCAAGTCACTTCTGGATTTCTTATGTCCAAAATCATGTCATTTGTGAAGGCCGATCTGGATATCTCAGCTGGTACGGTGCAGGTGTTTGTCAACGACCGACTCTTCATCAAAATCAGTTACATGAAAGCTTGGCGAACGTTGGATAAAGCCTTGGAAAAAATTCATGATGGCTGGATCGAATCGTATACATATTTACCTCAATATTTTGAGAAAATAAAAGGAAGCAATCCAGGTTCAGTTGGACATATATCATACGATGATGTTGGGGTATTTGAGCGTGCTTTTTGGGCATTTGGTCCTTCCATTGCAGGGTTTGTACATTGTCGTCCATTACCATGTATTGACGGGACACATTTGTATGGTAAGTACAGGGAAACACTGCTTGTTGCTATTGCTGTAGAGGCTGACGACTGCCTTTTTCCATTAGGTTATGGAATTGTCGAATCTGAATGTAACGACCCAATTTTCGGAATAATTTTTATAATCTATAATGTATAGATTATACTAGTGGTTGATTAAATTAAATATAGTTTGGATTTATATATCTGGAGAGTATTAGAGCTAAATTTAATTTAATTTAAATAAGATTTTTATATTTGGAGAATATTAGAAAAAAATCGAAAAATATGTACAAATGCGGTTTTAAACGATTTTAAAATTCTGTAATCAATGTATATTTATATATAGAACAAGTAATTGATATTTTATGATTTGGTTGAAATTTTAATTTGTTTATCTCAAATGAATATAAGATTTCATAAGTAAAATAAAAGGAAAATTTTGATTTACTTCATAATTAAGAAAACAAAGACGATATTTAATTTAATACAAATATATATTCACTTAATTTGATAATGTTGATAAGATCAAATTTGTTGTCATTAGAATAATGATTATTCTAGTATCATGTATGTGTATGCATTTAACTTGTTATAGATATTTGTGTTTGTGTTTGTGTGTGTGTGTGTGTATATATATATATATATCTATATATATATATAACTTGTTATATGTATATAATAATTGGAATGGGTTTGGTGTAAACGTAAACTATCGAAAACGCCCTTTAATCAATTTGAACAGATCTTAATAGATCCACAAAAAGTTCCATCCGCACATTGAAGGGCAATTCAAATATATAAAAGGAATCTTTCAGCACCTAAAGAAATTAGATCCAAAAATTAGCGTTAGCGCGTGGTATAACAATTCAAATACGGAGATATTCTTGAACATAGAAACTGCGCCAATCATAACAACTTTCACGCATGCTCATCTACACATAGGTACTAGAATTTTCTTTTGTTAATGTGAAACATTCAAATCTTCATTCGAACAAATATAAAATGCTGGAAATATCCATGGATCCCTTCATATTATACATCTTATCGTTGTTAAATGTCGCCATGTCATTTACATGAAATTAGAATTTATATTATACTTATTTCGGGAAAATAATTTATTATACCTTTCATTATTACAAAATATGTCATCACCTTTATTTAATTATCTGCGTTGATATATATATATATATATATATATATATATATATATATATGTTTCCTCCTTGAATACTGGACCATAATATATTATACCTTTTAATCAATTTGAACAGATCTTAATAGATCCTCAAAAAGATCCATCCGCGCATTGAAGGGCAATTCAAAATATATAAAAGGAATCTTTCAGCACCTAAAGAAATTAGATCCAAAAAATTAACGTTGGCGCATGGTATAACAATTCCAATAAAAAGATCTTCTTGAACATGGAAACTGCGCCAATCATAGCAACTTTCATGCATGCTTATCTATTAGAATTTATATTATACTTATTTCTAGAAAATAATATATTATACCTTTTATTATTACAAAAGATGTCATCACCTTTATTTAATTATATGTGCTCATATATATGTTTCCTCCTTGAATCTTTACTAATAATTGGAAAGGTTTAGTGTCACATTTTTTTCTGTAAACGTAAACTATCGAAAATGTCCTTTAATCAATTTGAACATATCTTAATAGATCCACAAAAAGTTCCATCCGCACATTGAAGGGCAATTCAAATATACAAAAGGAATCTTTCAACACCTAAGGAAATTAAATCTAGAAATCTAGCATTGGCGCACGGTATAACAATTCCAATAAAAAGATCTTCTTGAACATGGAAACCGCGCCGATCATAGCAACTTTCACGCATGCTCATCTATTAGAATTTATATTATACTTATTTCGGGAAAATAATATATTATACCTTTTATTATTACAAAAGATGTCATCACCTTTGTTTAATTATATGCCCTGATATATATGTTTCCTCCTTGAATACTGGATCATTATATTTCCTTGGTCAATACATTGCTAGAATCATGCAATATCTCATTTATTCTATTATTCCTCAATCCCACAAATCAACTTCTCTCTATTTTTTTCTCCCCTTTCAGCTACTCTGCAGAAGCTACGGGCTTCAGGTAAACTCCACTTTAAAGATATATATTCTGCAATATTTCAAAACCCTACTTTATATTCCGTCAGTCTACATGCTTTCTTCATCACCTATTTTGAAGACCGACTAGTTAGGTGGTAGGTTTTAATTATTACTGCTTCACTTTTTTTAACTGTGATATGTTTAGTTAATTTTGTAGGGCAGATATTGGGCAAGGACTTAATTTTTTTCTTTGGTAAGTTCTTAGAAAAATTATGCTGTTAGATTTTTAATGTTTAGCAATAATGCAGTTTACATGCAGTATTCGTTATCTCTGCAGTAACCATTCTGTATACTTCAGGATGAGGAAGCAAACCATTCCAATGTATCTAAATGCTGATGAACCTACTTAAGAAGATAAAACTGATGAGGCACATGCATATTCAAATGTTAATATGCCTGATGATACAGTTTACACAACCACCAATGACAAAGAAGGAACATAGCATACACTGGATGGTATTATCTTCCCATGCAAGGTTACAATGCAACAGGGTTATAATAAGGCCATGTTTGCAGGTGGAAAACATTTATTGTCCCAAGTTTCTTAAATGTCATTTGTTTACATGTATAATAGCGATTACACAAACTTTTGAACATCATGAAAGCGGGAGAAATTTAGAACATGGAAATGGGAGCAGAAATATTTAATATCTCCTGAAAGATAAAGTAATTGAATAATATTTTGTAGCCATTACTTTAGAATTTGTTTATATTTAATATCTTTATTTCTTTTTCTTGCATTGACAGTTTATAAATTATGTAACATTTGTACTTGCCTATAAAAATATAAAATATTTGAGAATTAGCAATCCACGCGCGGTGCGTGCCACGATCACGCGCGGAGCGCGTGCCGTTACGCTCGTGTGTATATATATATATATATATATATATATATATATATATATATATAGGCTAGAGTTTGATATCCTAATATTTTTACATCTAGACTTGCCTTTGAGTCATGTAAATTTAGGGATCTCTTAAAATAAAATCTACTTGAAACCAAGTATTACTTACTTCGTATATAAGCACATATATAGGACATGCATGTACATGCCTATAAAAGGGTAGTATCAATTCAATTTTAGATAGCCTATGCTAGACTTGTAAGTAGAAAAGAAGTTTAACATTGTATTTTCAAATCAGCATATATGAATTGTATATACACATGTGCACTACTTACAAGCTAAAACACAAATATGAATAAGGTGATTCTTGCTTGGATGTTAAGCACGATTTGTATATATGTATAAGGTACACATAGCCATAATAGGCACATGCAAGTTTATTACTTAGAAGCAAAGTTTGGAGCATTCATTGGTATTATATCACTTCATTTCAATCATAGGCTTCTACAACATCACACATCACCTCTCTCAATAGCTGCTGCATATACAGAACCTATGGATAGCTTGCCTAGACCTCCCACTACAAAGCCTAGCTTCCTTACCAATTAGCATATGACTCTGTACATTTGTACATAGCTGAACATGCTGAACTAGACTAGGAAAGGATTTAATAAGAAATGACTTGACAAAACCTTTCTAATCACTTGTAGGTAGCATCACACATCAATATTTATGGCTGCTGCAAATATGTATCAGCACCTACCTCACTTGAACTTAAATATTTTCTTCTATAAATACACTTTTATACCACACATTTACACACACAGGTCTTTTAAAACTAAAGAGAATAATGGAAGAGGAAGGAAACAAAAGCATGGAACATGAGACTAAAGAATAGCAAGACTGTGAACCAAATATAAAACAGAGTAGGATAACTGTGAGTAACTCCTCTTTTTCCTACCCTAGTCTATGAATTTTCTATTATAGTTCAACATAGATATGCATGCATCCGATTTATGTTATTAGGGTGGAACATATGTGACTGAACCTATCATATTTGCAAGGCGGTGAGTAAATACAGAACACAGTAATTTGTATGTTCGTGAGTAAACACTTAAAAACTTTTTATAACAAAAATATAATTTTGAGTAAAATTATTTCATTTACCCAGCTTTCAAAACAATACTGTGTTGGATTACTCTGTTTAAGAGTTTAGAAACACTTTTCGATTTAGTGTTTGACCACTGTATCGACTAGAATTCATAGACCACTCGACCAGGCAATCAACACAATATAAAACAATTTTATATTAATTAACAAATACGCGCTCATATATATACATTTAAACTCAATCTAGGGTATTACTAACCCCATCTCTATCAAGTTACACCATAGAGACAAGGTTATTACTAAACCATTGCTTTGATACCAATTGTAGCGACCCGAAAATTCAAATCCTGATTATTGATACTAATGCATATATTGTATCACATATCGATAAATCAAACACCGGGAATTAGCAGATCGTTAATAGAAAGAAGTTAGAGGGTGAGAAATAGAAAGAAAGAAAGTTAGAATAGAAGAAAAAGAAGAACCGAACACAACAGAATCAGAGTATAATGAATCTCACAGCGGAACTGAATCAGTTATATTATATAACATCTTGAAATGCCAAACTATATTTATATTTACAAACCTTATCAGAGTACAACTTATATACAACACAGTAGTAATAAACTCTATATATCTATTGTTGAAGCCTCCTACTCCAAGCTCCTTCAAGTGAATCTATAAAATCCTGAAACCACTTGACTGCCCGTACAAATTTGGGCACCCAAGAGTTTAGGGGAAACATAAAAGAATAAACTCTAGGTCAGTCATGGGATTAGTGTGAGTAAACGATTTTAAACAGCTTGATTTAACGTTCAAAAATTCTTTTGAAATAAATGATAATCATAAGACCAATCCACACATAAATACAAACGGTTTTACCTTACGATAACCCAAAACATTTTTTTGAAATCATAACTTATTCTGATATTATAATAGTGTCTAAATACAAATAAATAACAATTTAGCGGAACGCTAGCATCTCACGCTCCACATATATAGTATACAATCAAAAACCGCGGGCGCTTATTGGGGATTGGATTCCGACTATGACAAGGTATGGAACCACCTGCCGATAGTGTATCTCTAGAGGGGAATACACTAAGCTCAACAAGAACGTCTTGCAACCCGGCCCACACATGACCGACCACTCATTTCGCTTGAATGTATCGAATGTATATCACCAACAGTTGGGATCAGCAACCATTTCCCGAAAAGGGACAGCATCAAAATATATAAAGAAGGAAATGGATTTTCTCTAGATAGGTGATAACACACCCTAATGGGAGCGACCCACATAGCCATGCTGTCTGCCCGATTTTTTTCATTTCCCGATTGTGAGGCTTGAGGTTTGAATTCACCTTTAGAACGTCTGGCCACCATTCACTTTGAATGCCACATTGTCAAATCTGTCATAATCACTAATTGACGTCCATAAAAATACTTTAGTTGTTAGTTAAGAGAAGTGCTCTTCTCTGTCTCCACCTATGGTACGTTTGTAGAAATCAACGTACGTGACTCCTTTGGAAATACTCTGTCAGACATCCGTCCATACAAGTCATCCAGGAATAGGATGAACCGAAGGCACTCTCCTACTGCATCCAATATAGAATCACCCCATGGATCAATAGCGAATAGTCCTTGTAAAATCCGAAGATTTCAATCCCGAAAGAATTATAAGTTATAATAACTCTGGCGACCGCCAGAGAATTTAAACAAGTAATTGTTTCGCTCATGGAGATCCACGGTCTTCAACTTCATTATTTGTATAAGTATCCTGTAAGTTAATTTACGTAAAGTTGGTTCTAAGTGGTTTTGGGTCCAGTTCCTATCCCGGTCTCTTCGAGCTAACACGTAAGGAATATTATTTGATAGTCGGTGTTTGAACTATCAAATTTATACAGTGTAGATGAATAAAACATTTATACAATTTATTTTATATTATATATAATTCGTATAACATGCTTATTTAGATGAATTAACTTATACAAATCTAAATTCTGATTTCAGAATAGTAACATCACAAGACATTAATATGTGTCAACGTTTTAATTTAACCACTTAGATTCAATTTATTACTATATATCATAACAGATAATTTACACCAATCATTTATTACAACCAACAAAAGTTTGACATTTAATTTCAAGCTAAATAACAGTTTGAAATATATAATCCCGGATAACAACTAATTTCACATTATTATTATTATTTTCCTATTTTTTTGGAGATGAATCCATCGATTTAATTTAAACAATTATTTTGTTTGAAATAAATATATACGAATATTTGAATATCGGAGATTAAAACTTAAGTTTAGACAATGACGTCCATTTGGTAATTATGGTATAATTCAATACTTTCTAATTCTTCCTTCTTGTTTGTTTATTTATTTCTAGTTTACTTCTAGTCAAAAATCAAATTTTATAAAACTTCATGTTTTTAAATAAATGATTGTTTCCTTCATATCTTCATACGCCCAATATAGCCCAATTCCCATGCCCTACTTCTTGACCCAATCTGTTACATTCTGCTGAACTCCAACTAAGCTTCGCCCTTAGTTATGTAAAAATATACTTAGTGTTAATCGATTTAAAACATAAACAAACATTTATATATATTTATATTTTATTTTATAAAAACTTTTGGCCCAACTTGGCCCGATAACTCAGAAAGCGTACATGCAATTTTCCTTTCCAAGACCCACTTTCCTTCTTGGTATTTTGCTTTTCTGCCAGGTAATTTGACCAAGGAACAAATCACGATTTAGAAACAACAAAAAACCCATTGATCAACGTATTGATCCTTATTTTTTTATCATGTCCCTTTTCTTTTCCTCCATTCCTTTCCTGTTCGTTTTTCCTGTTCTCTCTTTTACTGCTATACTCTTCTTCCTGTTCTTCTTTCACCATTCACCTGTGCATGGTCTTCCTCGTGCACCTGCACAACCCCCATACTAGCCACCTTGTCACCACTTCCACCGCCGCGAGTCCAAAATCCATCTTCACCACCAAAAATCCCGTTTACTCACAGTGTCAAAATGTGATGTTCACGCCAAGCCTTCCCAAAAAAAATTACATCCACTTAAAAGCATCGTCTCACCTCTAAAAACCATCGGCCCCTTCCATGCTTCAGCCATCCATCGGTGATGACCCACTTGAACTGTCCCCCTCCATGCGATCGTCAGAAACTTCCCCGAGGCGTCGCAGTTCTTAATTTAACTCATCTTACCAAAAAAACGATTCGCAATCCTTATTTAAATTAAGTCCTCTTAACATACTTGTTTAAAAATTATGTTTGTTAGTTTCCACGATCTGTCCCTTTCCTCCAACTCCATCCGTGTCACCTACGATCGCCCTTATCATTCGAATTTTGATAGAATCCCTTAACCTAGAAATTTCCACGATATAGTTTATAAAAAAAACAAGATTTTACTATCAAAATTCATAATTTCTTATTTTAAATCTTCCCATACACCTGAATCAGGTATTTGTGATGTTTGGAAAATTCAGAATTTACACACCCTATACTGTAGTTATATAAGTTACCGCTATATAGATTATTATTTGAATCGAAAACAATTTTAGAGCTTTCACTGGACGTAAACAAGTAATTTTCATGTTGGATTAAACTCCAATAACAAACTAGAACTAAGTTGTTGATTTTTGAACTTACCAAAAATTAATACATCCTTCCTGTTGAACACATGGATATGTTCAGTTTCCTTTGATTGATCAAGTATGCACAGTTAGGTGTATATGATGTTATGTATTCAGTATAATTACATGGATAACATATTCTTGAATTCGATTACACACCCAAATTATGGGATAGATTTTAGTGGAACAGTTTTGTAGTTTCTCATAAAAATGTTATTGCTATTAATTTTTTTCTTTCTCAAGTTATTCTTATACCAATTGTTCAAAGATTTAAATAATTATTTGAATTCTGTAAAATGCTTACATATCAACATACATGTGGCCTGAATCCTTTTAAGGATTTATATAAAACAGTAGAGGTATTTTAGGTTTTACTCACTTATATTGTTTACTGCTGTTTTTATTGTTTTCCTACCTTTCCTTTACTGTCTCAAGTTATTAAATCTTCAAATTATAACCTAACTACTTTTAAGTACTCCAATATTTAAGTTTATATGTTAGGTACATATCATCACATACTAATTTTAAATACTACTTAGAACTTAGTATAAACAGTAGAGTAAATTTCAAATGTTTACTCATCCAAAATAACCTACTGTTGTTTTGAATCTTACTTCTCACATAATCTAGATCGAAGTACATGCAGAGATTAAACACGTCATCATGTTTACGCACACATATGGGTTGAAACTACTGTGATTACATATACAAACTGTAAAAAGTTTTTTAAGTGTTTATTCACGAACGTACAAATTACTATGTTCTGGATTTACTCACTGCCTTGCAAATATGACAGGTTCTGTCACATATATTCCACTCTAATAACATAAATTGGATGCATGCATATATATGTTGAACTATAATAGAAAATTCATAGACTAGGATAGGAAAAAGAGGAGTTTACTCACAATTATCCTACTATGTTTTATATTTGGTTCACAGTCTTGCTATTCTTTAGTCTCATGTTCCATGCTTTTGTTTCCTTCCTCTACCATTGTTCCCTCTAGTTTTAAAAGACTTGTGTGTGTAAATGTGTGTTATAGAAGTGTATTTATAGAAGAAAATATTTAAGTTCACGTGAGATAGGTGTTGATACATGTCTGTAGCATCCATAAGTATTGATGTGTAATGCTACCTATAAGCGATTAGAAAGGTTTTGTTAAGTCATTTCTTATTAAATCCTTTCCTAGTCTAGTTCAGCATGTTCAACTATGTACAAATGTACAGAGTCATATACTAATTGGTAAGGAAGCTAGGCTTTGTAGTAGGAGGTCTAGGCAGGCAATTCATAGGTTCTGTATATGCAGCAGCTATTAAGAGAGGTGATATGTGATGTTGTAGAAGCCCATGATTGAAATGAAGTGATATAATACCAATGAATGCTCCAAACTTTGCTTCTAAGTAATGCAAACTTGCATGTGCCTATTGTGCCTATGTGTACCTTATACGTATATACAAATCGTGGTTAACATCCAAGCAAGAATCACCTTATTCATATTTGTGTTTTAGCTTGTAAGTAGTGCACATGTGTATATACAATCCATATATGCTGATTTGAAAATACAATGCTAAACTTGTTTTCTACTTACAAGTCTAGCACAGGGTATCTAAAATTGAACTGATACTAACCTTTTCTAGGCATGTAAATGCATGTCCTATATATGTGCTTACATATGAAGTAAGTAATATTTGATTTCAAGTAGATTTTATTTTAAGAGATCCCTAAATTTACATGACTCAAAGGCAAGTTTAGACGTAAAAATATTAGGATATCAAACTCTAGCCTATATATACATATAACAAGTTAAATATATATATATATATACATACATACATACACACACATAAACAAATATTTATAACAAGTTAAATGCATACACATACATGATACTAGAATAATCATTATTCTAATGACAACAAATTTGATCTTGTCAACTATGACGAAAAGGAATTTCGCTCGGTCCGAATCAATCGCTAAACCGATCTAGACCGTTCAAAATGCCCTATCGTTTGAGAACACGACAAAACAGAACGCAGACGGAAGAACATTTCATTGTATATTACAACAATGCACCATAATACAAGAATATACAGAGTATAAATGAATATTACACAGAAATATCAGAGATTTAAATTACATTTAAATACATCGCAGCGGAAAATAATACAATACACAACTGAAGGAGATATACAGATACAAAGCTTTCCAGATATCGTTCCAGCTGTAAACCAGGATCCTGTGAATATAAATCTGCAAAACCAAAACTACTAGCTGCCCGTGTCGAAAATAGGGGCACCCAGAGTTTAGGTTAAAACAATAAACTCCAGGTCAGTCATGTGACTGGTGTGAGAACTAAAACAGTTGTAAATCTTTATTTTAAAGTTTGGTAAATCAAGGGACCACGCCGTATAACACGGAACGGGTTTCCTCCCAAGAATACCAGTGCATAAAACAAACAGCGCAATGCTAAATAAAGAAAAATGAAGCTGTTATAAGACCCAGGTCCTATCACACAATGCAACGCAAGCCGGGGGATAGGGTTTTCCCTTATAACAGCCAAAGAATGCTTGATACGTTTAAAACAAATCATTTGATACTATAATAAGTGCATAGTGTATAAAACAACTTCAAATCATAAGTATCAATCATAGGCGGCATGGGTACCATATATCATGTCGCCGTACTAGTTCTACAATTAAAACCGCAAATGTCACGTATTTGGAAATTGGATTTCCGTCTATGAACCGAGGCTAGGGATCGTCCTCTTCCAATTCGAGACTCTCTAGCCCGAGCCTCAGGCAAGTACTCAGTCAAGCCTTGGAGCGACATGGCCGGTCCACTGATGTGGATTAAACTTAAACCCTGAACATGCGTTCCCCCGCCCTATGGGGCGTAAATGAGCCAACGAATGACTCCATCGGACCCGGATCGTCCGATCAAACCGAGGCGCCTCGCAACAGCAACAACCACATAAGTCAAACTCGTCAGGGCGTGTAAAACCACTAACGCCACTTCTAACTAGAAAGAAACGCATGCCCTCCCTAAGGTCCGTCTCCCGTTTTTGGTTCATACTGGGTGTGAAACTCGCGAAGTAAACGTTACACAAAGCTATGCCACACAGGTCGTGCTTTGATCGTCACCACAAGACTTTGCTTTTCAACAGAAGCCTTGATCATTTGCATCTTAGGCATGCCACACAGGCAATTCACTCCATGCGTTTGATATCCATCAACATATAACCTCTGAGCTCGTACGTCTCAGAGAAGGGCATTAAGCAAGAGAATAAATTCTCCGCCGCCAAACAGATATATATTTAATAGAGATCAATCACACGGACTAAAATCCAATGTCAGACACACAGTCCATTTACAAGTCCGTTCTGGGTCTGAACGGAACCGGAGGCACCTAGTATCCCGCATATCCATCGATTTCCAAATACGTCTGGACGATCACCAACTGTTTCCATCTTCTTGGGTGTACATCCCAATCAAGATCATCAGTAATCACCCAAACGACGTGAAGACCTCCGATCTTCGACCACCGTCTTCATCTTCGACTTATCGTCGTATCAGCTATTCAGAATGGGATAAACCCGGTCTTTCCGAATAACTCGCGTATATTATAAACAAGTGTTACACAAACACAACATACACCTCATTCCAATTCATCAGTCACTAACCGTAAATGAACAAGAGAATAATTCCCCAAATATTAACCCCGAAGGCCGAAACCAACATCAGATCAATATCCAGAAAACCATTCTGCTTAGCTTACCGACAGTTAGTTTCTAATTTTCACATTCATAGGGAAAGGTTCCCATTAATTTTATCAAAGATAAATTCTTTAAATTTATTCTTTAATCTGCTTTTGAATATCAATTCAAACTAGTCGAGATTAACGAACCTTACCGAAGTAATCATTTGTTTTAATTTCCCAATCCCAGCCTATTCATCCCATGAAGTAAAACGAGTCTTACTTCATATCTAACACAACAGTGTTATCGGTAAATTTAATTACCATTTCACGTTTAAATCTAATTAAAGATTTAACTATCGCCTGGAGCAAAACTGGTGATACTCCATTCTTGATCATTTCAATCTAATTAAAGATTCATTAAAAACTCCACTTAGTTTTAATCTTTAACTGGGTTAAAGAATCAGTGTCATTTAAAACACGGTTCACGATAAACCCCAAAACCACATTCCATTAATTATCGGGTTAAAGAACGAGTGTTATTTAAAACACTGTCCACGATAAACCCAAAAATCAATATCAATTCAATTAGATATTATTTAATTGGTATACTTCATTAAATCTAAATAAAAAGATTTAATCTTTTCTCAACTGGGTTCAAGAACAGTGTTAGTCAAGACACCATTCACGACAAACCCAAATCACATTTGATATTAAATACAAGGCTCTGAATAGAAAATATATCGGCTTATATTCAATATCAAATTCTATGACCAACAGATATCATATTGGAAATAACGATATATATATATATATCTATATCTTTCAAATTTCCACAACAACATCTGTATAATCATGAAATCCAACATCGAAATATTCCGAAGACAATTTCGATTCAAATCCATTCCAATGCAATCATTGGAAATTCCGGTTATTTTCAAAACCATTTCAAACTCATTTTATTTATTTTAAAAATAAATAAATTACTATTCTAGTTCAAAACTAGTTCATTTCGATAAAAATCTATTTTTATCTTTCCAAATATGGAGTTTTTCATCCCGATTCTTCCCAAACCATTTCTTATGATTTTATACTAATTATTGATATTTTTAATAATTTTATCAAGGCCCGTACAATCGATTTCCATCAACGGCCATCGAACTACACTTACAGCGACCTTTTCTAAATTTGATTTGGACATAATTCCAAATCCAACCATTAGATTTCTAATTTCTAATATTCGTTAGAAATCTCTTTTTGATATGAACCCAACGGTTCCGGTTTCAGGAGAATCCGACGGTCGGATCTCCCGCAATATCCGTTCGAAGTCAATGGTCGAAATTCGCGAACTGCCGCGGCGCGGCGCGTTCTATTCAGGCCATTATATTATATATATAATATATATAATATATACTTCGTCGATTTCAATTCAAAACGTGGTTTATAAATCTTTTTAAATTCATTTTCAAAACGGGTTCAACTTCATATTCAATTTCAAATCAAAATTGAATATTCCAATATAAATTCGTTTTAAATTCTTTTCAAATCGATTTCAATTCTATTTCAATTCTATTCGAATTCATTTCAAAACGATTTCAATTCTATTTCAATTCTATTCGAATTCATTTCAAAACGATTTCAATTCTATTTCAATTCTATTCGAATTCATTTCAAAACGATTTCAATTCTATTTCAATTCTATTCGAATTCATTTCAAAACGATTTCAATTCTATTTCAATTCTATTCGAATTCATTTCAAAACGATTTCAATTCTATCTCAATTCTATTCGAATTCCAAACCATTTCAGTTTATTTCGAATTTCAAATCAATTTAATTAAATTCGAATTTCCATTCACTTTAATATTCACTTCAATATTCACTTCAATTTGAATAAAATCAATATAAATATCGTTCACGTCAAAATGGCGTCAATCTATCAACGCGGCTTCATATATTTCGATTTTCAAATATTCTACTTCAAATATTTCTTTTTCAAATATTTCTATTCAAATATTTTATTTCAAATATTTCTATTTCAAAACTGGAATGAGGCCCAATCAATTACCATATAATGTTAATTATATGGATTTTCTACAACACATGTATATATCAACAACGATGAATAATCAACCATCATCCAAAGTGCATTCTACACTGTATAAGCATCAAATATAAATATTCAACGCTTATAACAGTCTGTCAATCAATCAATCGACATACAACTAAACAATCGGGATTAGTGTACCTCAAATATCATCCCAATACCCGTGTGGGGTTTCAAGCAATCAAACACAGATTTTTATTTGTGCAGTTGGGCGATGCGTAAAATTTATCGTCCCAATCAATGTCCTTCAAATAGGTGTACATAAACAAACCGTCCGGTTTGTAAATGAATATTTATTTATTCACATTCACGTTAAAAATTATATTTTTAACGATCAAACTATTTTATTCAACCTATGAATATTCTATTCAGTTCATTTATTAAATAAAATGTTATCTTTATTTTTTTCTGACTTATTTTAGAAAATTTCGGCGGCATAACGGCACGATACTAGAAACGGGACAAGGCCTAGCCTTATCCCCGGTCTAGTGAAGGCCCACGCCATTCACACATCAATCAAATCAATTCATTTCACCAAACAATTCAATTCAAACAAAATATTCTAACTAACCACACAACCAAACAATTTAACAAACAAGCCATCCATGGTCTGTGGATGACGGGTGTCGGGTGCTACTAAACACCGTCTGCATCCTAGTATATATATATATATAACTAGAAAAATAAAATTTAAGAGTGAGAAATTCTCACCGAAAGCTATTCCATCTTCTCGTCACTTCATTTAGAGAAATCTTCGTCGTTCTCGCCTTTTTGTCGTCTTCGTTGCCCGTAGCCGCTACATATGTAAAAATCGAATTTTTACTTTGCTATTCAATATGGAAAAATTGAACTTTTACTTTGCTATTCAATATGGAAAAATTGAATTTTTTACTTTGCTATTCAATATGGAAAAATTGAATTTTTACTTTGCTATTCAATATGGAAAAATTGAATTTTTACTTTGCTGAAAATCTTATCTTTTCCTTTATAAAAATCTTATCATTATATTTTGTTTTCTAAAACAAAATATAATTTTCTTTCAAAAAAATGTTTATTTTATAAAAAATCCTACTTTTGAAACAATATATATTCATATATAATTTCTGATTTTCGTGATTTAAAATGTCATCTTTATATGATAAAGATCCCATTTTTATCATATCTTATAAAGATATAATCTTTTAACTTATAAAAATTCTTTCTTCTTACTTTATAAAACAAAACTTTCTACAACTAAAAATTTAAACTCTATTTATATAAAAATAATCTGATTGTTAAACTAATATTAACACATAAAAATATGGTTTTTAACTAATTACTTATTGTTACACCCCGCCTCCGCTAGGGTCACTCGCAAAGGAATGCACTAGCTTTAGAGGGGCATTATTGGTAAACATGCACAGAAATATCACAAGACAGAACATATAAAATAGCGGAAGTAGAATCAAACTTTCATAAACATTAATAATTAAGGTCTAAAGCCTTTTACATCAGAGTACATCAAAACCTGTCTTGCAATAGTAAAGAAGCATAAAGACTTTTTCATAAATTATTCCCCAAGTAAAAACTGTAAAGTAGCCATAGCCAAGAGGAGTCCAAGCCATCCATGATGACCTTCAAGCAGAAGAAGACCGAACTAAACAACAGTATTTCCTCCCTGTAACCTAGGGGGGGGGGGAACGGAAGAAAAGAGGCGAAACAAAACGGGTCAGTCAAAAAGACTGAGTAAGCCCTATCTACTATCAGCATAAAAACTAGTAAAGTTAACTGACATGAGAAACTGAGATGAACATAAGCATGATGACAAGATAGATAAGCTAAATCAAAATAACATGATGAACTACTGAACTCAGATAAACTAAAGTGTCATAATAAATTACGATGTCAAGATAAGACAAGGTATCCCATCGTCAAGTTCCTGTCAAGTATAATATCCCCAAGATATCTATCACGTATAACGCCCCATGGTATCTATCCTGTACATCTGCTCTGCACCTACCGTACTAGTATCCCCACCATATCATGTGTTAACCATGAATGACCTTTACTCAAAAGTCGTGTAATGGTCTATGTCAACCTAACATACCGCATATGTAGGTTACTCAACTCGTATGTTTTGTTCCATGTAAATGTCCAGTCCCTTGCCGTAGACCATACGGGCTTTCCCATGAGATTCTATATTACTTTAACATAGTTCCGTGATCCTTAAGATCGGTTTGGACTGTTACCCTAAACCTAGCTAGGGTCTTCCAACATGAATTATCGTTTGTACAACTAGGACTTATGCTACCTAGGGCTACTAGGGATTACGCTTACCTATTGCACGTTTTCGTATCTCGGTTTTGGTTCAACCACCCAGGGCCACTAGGATTTACGCTAACCGTCAACCGCGCCCTTTTTCCCACGCATTCATCGTGATTCGTTTTTCCATGACTGTATGCACATGTATCACATCGTGCCATCCGAGTCCTGTCACAGGGCATACCAGGAAATACAGGACTCGGTCGGGAGCTTTCGATTTATCTGCCGATGCAGATGCTAAGGTCTGTTTTTCTATACGTGGCTATGGTCCCACGCGACCCCTCCCTCAACTAGCGAAAGACAAGACAGGATAAATCCTGTATGAGAACACACTACTGGCCAACCCACAATCTAGCCTAACCGCAACCATAATTAGATAGCAATTATGGTCTTTTGGGTGTTCTCTGCCTTTTCGTACGTACACGCTTGACCAAAGATGGTAGGTAGTCTGACGAAATGCTATCTAGGGTACGACCGTGTATCGTCGACTATCCCCTATCCATCCCCGTCTTTAGGTCGCTCGTATAGCAACCAAGGCATACTCTTGGCTCTTCTAACGCAGACCTTAACCTCTCATGAGCCTAGTATGATCACCTGGCAGCTCACAGAGGGATACCAAGAATATCCTCACGTTCCCCGAAGCCGCTGCTTCGTTACCCAGTTCGCTGGAGCCTTTATCTAAATCAGATACTTGCTCCTACTCGTATACTCAAACGATGACCTACCGTATTAGGTTACTCATCTATCTATGAACTGGTCCAAATCCCCTTGACTAAGAATTATTACTTAGCTAGTCTTCAACTAAGGTTTACCACTTAGCCTTATTCCCGTTATTCTTGTTACCTACAGTTATCCACCTAATTCTCCGAATTAGGGTTTATATAATGGATTACGTGTCACTTAAGTTCATGACTTAATCCTGTCTACAAATCATGTCAAAATTGGCTAAGTATCCAAGTCCAAGACTTAACCCTACAAACCATGCTCACGTTGGTTAAGTATGTATTAAGCGATTCACGACTTAACCTCGTCCCATTTATCATTCTAGATTGGTTAAGTATATATTAACTTGACCCTATCAATTTACTTAGTCAAATCGGTCAAGTATATTCAAGCGATTCGTGACTTAGCCTTATCATGTTTTCACGTTAGATCAGTTAAGTATAGGTTAACTTAACCTCAATAAATTCACGAGTTAGATTGGTTAAGTATAGGTCACTTAACCACCTCAAATCATCATGTTAGATTAGTTAAGTGTTTAACTTAACTCCATTAAACTACCAAGTGGGATTAATTAAGTCTAGGCTAACTTAACCCCATCCGATTTCCATGCTTAGACTAGTTGAGCCTAATCTTAACCCCATCCATTAACTGTATTTTTCGGTTAAGTGTCATTAAGAAAACTTACTTAACCTTCCCAAATTGTCGTGTTGGATTGGTTAAGTGTTGGTTAACTTAACCCCGTCCACTAGTCGTATAAAAATGGTTAAGTGTCATTAGGCAATCAAATTACTTAACCTACCCAACCTTGTCATGTTTTGTTAAGTATCATTAGCCTAATCAATTTACTTAACCCATTTGTCCATGTCATATTTGGTTAAGCATCATTAATCAAATTAACTTAACCCTATCATGTGGCATTAATTACTTAATGCACCTCAACCTCTCATATTAGACTTTGTAGCGGTTACTAGTTAAGCCGGTCGGTTCCGGGTAGCTTTACACCACAACTTGGTCTAACCTCGGGTTCAAGCACAACATGACCAACTTCTCACATTGGGTCCTATTGTTTGCAACTACTAGTTAGGCCGGTCGGTTCCGGGTAGTTTTACGTTGCAAACTCAACCCAACCTCGAGTTGGCCACACTTATATTATCTAAGTGTCATGTCCATTATGTTTTCCAACACATGTTACAAGTTTTCAAGCAATTGGGTAGACCTAACTTAATAGGTAAATTCCCAATGGGTAGACCTAACTTAATAGGTATATTCCCAAGCTTATGTTTTCAAGCATACTTATATGTCAACTTCCATGTTATATTTCGAGTCATGTTTTCAAGTATAAACATATGTCATATTTAACGTTACATGTTGTCTTGTTTATACCCATTTTCCCAAATCATGTTCATTAACTTGCATGTTACATTCTTAAGCCTCAAAAACATGCATAAACCCAAACTTGGCACATAAGCGAATCATGGTGACAAAAGACATGGAATGATGACTAGTAACTCGCATATATCATCATATAAGGGTTATGACTTCATATGCAAGTTGACATAAAGGTTATGAAGGTTCTCATGTTGCATAATGCAACATTTCAACACAAAGGTTGTAGCTTTTAGCTCACAAGATCAAGATAATGACTTCATAAACTTGCACGACATGATAGCATGTATCATACTCAATGACCAAACCCAAACTTGCAACATGAACATTTAACTTCATAGTTAATATCTAAGAGTAGGGAAAGGGCTTACATTGCTATGAAGGCACAAATCGATTAACTTAAAGATTGAGACAACGCCTATGCATGCCATCATCCAAAAACCCAAGGATGAAAGCTCCAAATCACTAAAAAAAACCATCTTGATGAACAAAGGTCAAAGCTTTAGCCTTGAAATCAACTTGAGAGGCTCTCATACTAACATAGGAACTCTCTAACACTCACATAATCATGAAACCTCTCATAGGAATTTACTTAGGAATCTTAGAATGAGGGTGGAGGCCATGAGAGTGAAAATTTTGCCATAGTTTAGTTGCAAGAATGAATAATGAGGGTTTAGGGTAGGCTTAGGGGTGTTTTTATAGAGATTAGGATAGTTTTAGGCCCTTAGATTAACCCTAGGATGGATCTGAGCCATCAAACCACGTTGGAAGCTTCCAGAACAAGACCAGAGACAAGTGCAGGTGCACCAAGCCAAGATGGCTCGGCCACCATAAGTCGACCCCCAAGTCGACAGGGCTGTCGACTTGGGCGAGGCCATGTCGACTCCCAAGTCGACAGGGCTGTCGACTTGGGTGCCTGGCGGGAATTTTTCCCGCCTAGCCTTTCAGCCCTAATTTTCGAAATTAGAACTTGCTTTTGAACTTGAATTTTCTGAAAACTTCGTCGGACCATAACTTGGCCATACGGACTCCGATTTTCGAAAACTCGGACTCTATTTCGCGTATTTTTCCGAGACGAACGCAATGGCATAGCCCGTTTTACTTGATTCAGAATTTAAAATTAAATTCTTCCTTGATTCTCGTCTTAACACGTTATCGAAAAATACGGGTTGTTACATTCTCCCCACCTTTTAGGATTTCGTCCCCGAAATCTCCAAGTTAGGAAGAACATATCCTACCATCCATCATTCATCTACTCAAAACATCATCCACAAGCAACCATTGTCCTTAGATGATTTCTAATGCTGTATGAATATATGCAAAACGTGTGTGTACATGTTCCTTAGCTAATGCTAATGATCAGGCCTGAATAATCTTTCTAATGCAAAATATGTATAGTGCCATGAATCCAACATGTATGCAAATAATCCTAGTCATATAGATACTATATGCGTGCACAATCATTCATTCATATGCAACAACCGCATGATAATACATTCGATTTCATCCATAAACAAGTATAAATACTCGTGCATATGCAATATGAAATGTGACCGGGTCGAGCTAGTATCTAATGTGTATTCGCGCATCCACGAGCAACCACTTGCAACCACTTGCAACCATATCAATCATAACATGTTTCAAATACATGTTTACATCCATAGGGTTCTACCTAGAATTCCCTGAAACAGGGCCGAGAAGATAAACAAGACAAACTCCTTACGGGGTTTGTAACAGAAAATAGGACCGAAAGGATGTCCACAAAAGATAGCCTACAAGTAAGCTCTACAGAAAACAGGGATCAATGATATACTCCCAAAAAGAGATATCACGCGGGTATCTAGTCTTTGACTATCAAAGTCGTATTTCCTCGGGCTAAATTCCATTGTGCCTTGACCGTCTTTTAACTTCGCGATTTCGTAGCTTCTTATTTCCTGTTTTCATAACATGAGCTGGAACTCATTTCTTCGTCGCCTCTTGTTCCACTTGCACTTATCCTTTTCCTCGAATACTTGACGCAAACATGACTGCGTACTCATGATCTTATGCAAGCTTTCCAAAATTCACTAGTGAATCTCGGACCTCGTACCACAAGGTATTCCACGTAGAAGAACAGATGTCAACCAGGTTATCAAGCGCACTTACTAGGGTGATTCCCATAACCCATGCATAAGTGAAATAAACCATCCGTCTTATCGGCGAACACCACTCGATCGGGCTTCAAATTTCCAATAAAGGCATCACGGGATTCTAAGTAACTAATCATGACCGAACCCAAAAGGTTACACAAGACTCCGAGGGTATTACCAAGGCTAGTCAAGAATCTAACTACCCTCCTATCAAAACCGAGAGTGGCACCCCTTACTGGATAACCACTTCATCCCTAGAATCCATCCATAGCTTATAAACATAAGCATTATTTCCAAACTCAACACTTGGCATGGACATTCTCAAATCCAAACAGGTCATGTATAAATGGACTGATTCTCCAATAGGACTTTGAGACAAAAATTGGGATCCTCTATTACGCTAGTACTTAAGGTGCAGAGACTCAACTATCGAAGCAGACTTAAATGATATGATGATCAAAACAAAGTCCTAACGGGATGATAGAGAAGAAGAGCTAAACCTTTAACATGATCGTTACCCTCCTTCCGAGGTACCCTAGAAATGAGAGCATACTATCGCCCTCCCGATGATCTTGTCCTTGTCCCATAATACTTAACTATCCACCCCGTTTTACCATGCCAAAGGTACTCTCTCGTCATGGGTTTCATTGTTCATCTTTCTCCCTCCTTTGAGGA
The DNA here is from genome assembly GCA_030737875.1 of Allium sativum. Taxonomy (NCBI): domain Eukaryota; kingdom Viridiplantae; phylum Streptophyta; class Magnoliopsida; order Asparagales; family Amaryllidaceae; genus Allium; species Allium sativum. The sequence goes on along the minus strand of CM060910.1, from coordinate 590,007,524 downwards.
CTAAGCCATACCAACAAGTTGCTCATCCTTAAGCTCGTATCCTTTTTCCTCTTTCTCACTATCCTTTCTTATAACGCGGCCACTGGTCTCTCGAGAACCACCTCCATCGCATGGAAAGCACTTTCGTAGATAGAAAAGACTAGTCGCAGTTAAAACCACTATGACTACAGATGGAGGAAAGCAATGAAAAGAGATTCAATTAAGGGAACAAGGATAGTGCTAATGGCCTTTGGGGAATAGCCTTTTTCTTTTAAAAGAAAATTTTCTTGAAAAAAATGCTTCTTTGTAAACGGTTTAAATAGTTTTCAGAAGGTCTTTAAAAACTTTTGCCCAGTCTGGTAACCTTCTGCTCTGATACCAAATGTAACACCCCGCCTCCGCTAGGGTCACTCGCAAAGGAATGCACTAGCTTTAGAGGGGCATTATTGGTAAACATGCACAGAAATATCACAAGACAGAACATATAAAATAGCGGAAGTAGAATCAAACTTTCATAAACATTAATAATTAAGGTCTAAAGCCTTTTACATCAGAGTACATCAAAACCTGTCTTGCAATAGTAAAGAAGCATAAAGACTTTTTCATAAATTATTCCCCAAGAAAAAATAGTAAAGTAGCCATAGCCAAGAGGAGTCCAAGCCATCCATGATGACCTTCAAGCAGAAGAAGACCGAACTAAACAACAGTATTTCCTCCCTGTAACCTAGGGGGGGGGGGGGAACGGAAGAAAAGAGGCGAAACAAAACGGGTCAGTCAAAAAGACTGAGTAAGCCCTATCTACTATCAGCATAAAAACTAGTAAAGTTAACTGACATGAGAAACTGAGATGAACATAAGCATGATGACAAGATAGATAAGCTAAATCAAAATAACATGATGAACTACTGAACTCAGATAAACTAAAGTGTCATAATAAATTACGATGTCAAGATAAGACAAGGTATCCCATCGTCAAGTTCATGTCAAGTATAATATCCCCAAGATATCTATCACGTATAACGCCCCATGGTATCTATCCTGTACATCTGCTCTGCACCTACCGTACTAGTATCCCCACCATATCATGTGTTAACCATGAATGACCTTTACTCAAAAGTCGTGTAATGGTCTATGTCAACCTAACATACCGCATATGTAGGTTACTCAACTCGTATGTTTTGTTCCATGTAAATGTCCAGTCCCTTGCCGTAGACCATACGGGCTTTCCCATGAGATTCTATATTACTTTAACATAGTTCCGTGATCCTTAAGATCGGTTTGGACTGTTGCCCTAAACCTAGCTAGGGTCTTCCAACATGAATTATCGTTTGTACAACTAGGACTTATGCTACCTAGGGCTACAAGGGATTACGCTTACCTATTGTAACGGCTGGAAATTTTCGACTCCTCGAGAGTCGAAAATTCCGAGACGTTAGTGAAAGAAAGTAGAGGGTGAGGAAGAAAAGATAGAACTAATAGAATAGAAGAAGAAAAAGAACTTACATCATCAGAGTAAACACGAATCTCACAGCGGAACGAATAAAATATAACATAACTTTGAAATACAAATCAGTACTCGTATATACATACCATTTCAAAGTACAACACTTAACAACACAGCGGAATAATAATAGCTATAATCCTGAAGCCTCCTACTCCAAGCTCTCCAAGTGTATCTGTAAAATCCCGACTACTTGACTGCCCGTACAAATTTAGGCACCCAAGAGTTTAGGGAAAACAAAACAAAATAAACTCCGGGTCAGTCATGGGACTGGTGTGAATAAAACTCCAACACTTGATTAAATAAAGGATATCTTTCTGATATTATAATAATGTCTAAATACAAATAGATAACAATCTAGCAGAACGCTTGCATCTCACGTTCCACATTCATAGTATACAAATAAAACCGTGAGCGCTTATTGGAGATTGGATTCCAACAGACAAGGTATGGGAGCACCTTCCGATCAGTGCACTCTAGAGGAGATACACTAGGGTTCAACAAGAACGTCTTGCAACCCGGCCACACATGACCGTTCACTCATTTAGCTTGAGTGTAACGAATATATTATCACCGATGGTTGGGATCAGCAACCATCCTTCCCGATAAGGGACAGCATTGAAATAGATTATAAAGAAGTACAATTGAATATTCTCTAGATGGTGATAATACACCCTGCTTGGGTATGGCCCAACTAGCCATGCTGCCTAGCCCAACTTCTGTTATTTCCCGGTTGTGAGGTTTTGAGGTCACGTTTATCACTTTGATAGATTATTTCTTCAATTACTTTGAATGCCACATCGTCATACCCACCAAATCATTATCGATTTCTCAAGGCATCACGAGTATAAAAGCTAAGAGAAACGAATTTCTCCGCCACCCAACGTAATACGTTTGAAGAGATCAACATATATGATTCGTTAAGAATACTTTGTCAGACACTCGTCCATATACGTTGTCCTGGGACTGAACAAACCGAAGGCACTATTCAGTGAATCCATCCTACCTAGGCTTTTCACAATAGCCCTTGCACTTCACTCCGTCTTCAATTATCTTCAGCGTACTTGATTCGCAATGCTTATGCTAATACGGAGTGGTTCTTCGGATAATAATCCAACCGGTCTCTCCGTATTTACAACGTAAATATGGTCAAAACTTTGATAGTCTGTGATTCAACTATCAAATGAAAACATGTCGGTGTACAAACAACGATCTTATTTCCAAATGGAAATTCGATCGATCAATCATCATATACATATATTTCCTTATTTCATATATTTAGAAAATATATGTTATTAATCATTGGAAAACATTTCCATAGCTTATTTTCACATCACTATTACTTCGCAACTATTAGTCCCTAACTGTAACTAGTATGAGAACAATTCTCTAAGTATCAATTCGGAAGGTCGAAACCAACATCAGATCGTCACTTAGAAAACCGTTCAACTTACCCTCTCCAGTCAGTTTCTGAATTTGCTTAACTCTATTTCTTAAATTCTTATCATGAAAACATTTCATTTTCTATGTTTAGAAAACATATCTGACTATATTTGGAAAACGTTTCCAAAACTTATTTACGGATTTCCACTGAACGTTGTATAAAACATCGTTACGCTTAATCCATTAATCGCTTATTACTTAACTATATTTCAAATCAACCTTTTCTATCGAACCACAATTATTCCTTTGTCAATTCTGAAGTAAATCAAGTTGGGGTATAATTACCTCTCAGACCTTAATTGAAAAACGTCCTTTACTGTGAAATAGATGAAGCTCGTCACTCACTTTTTCCAATCATCTGTTTACGCAAATTCTCGGATTCAGGTTACGAATCTACTTCTTATATGGAAACGTTTGATTATAACTATAACGTTATAATTCCTACTTCTGAAATATCTAACCTAAATTATAACTTAATCTCCTAACTCGAATAATTTAACAGACACCTAATTTCTAAATCAATAACTAAATCTTGATATAAACCTTGGAAAGTAAATAGTACTTTCCCGAATTCGCTATAATCGAATTCGACGTATAACTCTCTTTCGAGTAATCTCTATTCGATTAACTCTCCCTTTTTAATAACTTATATTCGATAAACTCTATTTCGATTAACTCCTATCGAATAACTAATACTCGAATAACTCTTCTTGGTTGGCTCTATTTCATTTACTCTTATCGAATAACAAATATTCGATTTTCTTAAACGTGTCAATTCTTATCGAATAACTAACATCCGATTTAACTTAAATGGATTTACTCTTATCGAATAACTTATTCGATTAACTCAACTTGATTTTCTTAACTCAATTATCTCAACTCGATTACTTAACTCGATTACTTAACTCGATAAATCTTAACTCGATTATCTCAACTCGATTTCTTAACTCGATAACTTAACTTAACCTAAATCGATTAACTCAACTCAAATCGATTAACTTAATTTGATTTACTCCTTCGAATAACTCATTCGAATAACTTAATTGATTAACTCCTTCGAATAACTAATTCGAATAACTTACCTTCGAATAACTAATATTCGATTTACTCTTCGAATAAATAATATTCGGTAACTCTTCTCAAATGAATAACATTTGATTTCTCCACTCGAATAAACTATATTCGATTACTCTTCCCTCGAATACACTATATTCGATAACTCTACTTCGAATAAGTGATATTCGGCAACTCTACTCGATTAACTCCACTTGGATAACTCCAACTGGTCAACTCTAACTGGTCAACTTTAACTGTTTATCTTTAACTGGTAAACTTTAACTGGTTAACTCAAATGGTTTAACCTAACTTGATTTACTTGTCTCGATTAACTGAACTAATCCACTCAGTTTAACTTAGTTAATTCACTTTGATTAACTCTAACCGATTTACTTAGTTTAACTCAGCTAATTCACTTTGATTAACCCAACTAATTTACTTCGATTAACCAATTAGTTTAACTTGACTAATTCACTTAGTTTGACGCAACTAATTCACTTTGATTTACAAATTAGTTTAACTTAACTAAGTCACTTAGTTTGACGCAACTAATTCACTTTGATTTACCAATTAGTTTAACTTAACTAATTCACTTCGATTAACCGCTTAGTTTATCTTAACTAATTTACTTTGGTTAACTTAACCAATTACTTTGATTAACCCGACTAACTTGCTTTGGTTAACCTAACAAATTACTTTGTTTAACTCTATTCGAATAAGTAATTCGAATCACTCTAATGTGTTTAACTCTATTCAAATATCTAATTCGAATAACTCATTTCGAATAACTAAATTCGATTAACTCCTTTTATTAACGTTTATTCATTTCAAAAGATTTCCTTTTTACAACGTTTATCCATTGATAAAGATTTCCTTTTTACAACGTTTATCCATTTATAAAGATTTACTTTTAGTAACGGTTCTTCACTTTATAAATGTCCTTTTAATAACGTTTCTACTTCTCTATATAAGTCCAGACTTATATATATACCATTTATCAACGATAAATAATTTATTTAATTTATAAAACATTATTTATAAATTAATCTACTTCAATTTATCTGTTTAAAACAGATTTCCTATTTAATATCTCATTTAAATCCATATCGTGTTATACCGTGTGCGAAGCACGTGTTTAAATCTATCCTTGTATAATTCTATTTATTTTCCGAACAAGTGTTCCTTTATTTATTCCCTAAATAAATATTCCTTTATTCCATTTATTTATAATCTAAATAAATGTTCCTTTATTTATTTCCTAAATAAATAAATGTTTTTCATTTTATAAAATCCTATCGATTTTATAAATAAGATTTATTTTCAATATAAACATTGAAAATTCCCTTTTTACATTCTAGTATCACCTACGGTGTTTAACGTGTCGTATAACAATGATCGGTATCATTCAAACATATGAAATCAATAACAGATTTCATAACACATCATATATCACAATATATGAAAAACGGTAAAATAAATGTTGAGGAATCCAGTCGGATTCCTCCAACCTGTTTCCCTGCATCCACAGATGTTACACAATAAAATATACATCAATTTCATTCCAACATGAAATATACTGATGAACTGAATCAATATTTGATTGTCGTTTATATATATAACTATATCTATGTTTCAATCAAATCTATTTAACAGTCCAAACTATCAATACACAGCAATCAAATCATTTAACACAGTTTATATAAAAATATAAACTGAGGAGAGTTAGTGAGTTTTACTCACATTTGCGCGTTAACTGATAAATATCGGTTTGCGTTCATTGATTCAGTCGAGCAATTTATTTTTCCATAAATCGTAACGAGCTCGGATTCACTTCCAGTCAGCTCCATGGTGTAGTTTCCATCCATACGATCCCAACGCAACTTACGGCTCCTAAATCTGATATCGTACGTGGAAGTTACACGTTATAGAAGTTATATGATTATTAAAATTTAAATTAAAACTAAATAAATATGATTGGGCTTTACCCTTAACATCTGGCCCAACTCTACTTCTTAATGGCCCAGACCCGAAAATCCTTTATCTCCTCCCAGTAAAAAACCCGACGCCCAACTATTATTCACTCCTTCCACCGAATATCAAACACAAGCCACCCAATTCCCGTGCTCCCTTACTCTCGGCCTTCTGCAATGGCATCGATCCACCCATCAACACCTTGGACTGCTTTACCTTCGCCCCCTTCTTTATTTCACTCAGTACAACCCCTTCTCAGCATCCTTACTCCCTTCAACTCACCGCTAAACCACACAGAACCGCCACCATAAACTCCTAGCACCTCCACTAATAAAATCACTCCCTCAAACCTTACTGAAACCACAATGTTTCCCAAACAAACTCTCTCTACCTCAACGCCATATAACAGCAAACCGTTCTCCCCTAACTTTCTTTCTTTATACTAAAGCCGCCTGTCCCTTTTTGCTTGTTTGCATATATATATATATATATATATATATATATATATATTTATATATGTTGAAATGAGTTGGTCTATGAAATCTTTGCATGTACAGAGGAGAAAAAGGATTCGAACAATGTCTGAAAGAAAATGGTGTTGCGTGAGCAACAAGAAAGAGGGCCAAAGGCTTTACTTGTTATTTGCGTGTATATATAGAAGTAGGTGTCTTCGTTATTTAGTAAAAAAATATAGGGTAGGTAGAGATATCGATTTGTAGAGTTACACGTTTTTCTTCCATAGGCCTTACATACTTTTGTGGTCCTTAGCGCGGACGGTAGGTGGCATGTATCGCTGGTGATTGTCCACATATGTTATGTTGTTGTTTCTCTTATCACCGCACATGTATTATTTGTTTTATAATACTCGTATACTATGTTACTCAAATCTCGTTCATATCCGAGCTGTTATGGACAGATATAAAAATACCGTTGTGAGGAGCAACGTATCCCGGTCCCAAAAATATAATAATACCGGTAGATTGACTCATATTTTGAAACCTCAAAATGTTGATTATGGGGTGCGAAATACTTCAAATAAAAAGTCGCTTATTAAATTAATTAAAAATTACAGTAAAATTCTAAAAATTAAATTATCACTACTTCCCAAAAGAACCTTGTCTAAATTCAAAACCGATCTCTAGTTATATCGAATAAACCGTTACGGTCGATAAACGATTCTATAGCGACTATTTTAAAATTTGATTTGGACATACCTCAAAATCTACACGACGAAATCCCGATTTTTCTCTTCCACTAGAAAAATATAGTTCAACAGATCCGTACGTTTCTTGTTTCACAGAAATCCGGCTTAAAATGAATCATGTACATTCAGTTGAAGTTTAAATCGCCAAATTGCGAACTGCCGCGACGTTTCAAGTTCATTTTAATTATAATTATAAATTATAAGTTCGAACGTTGTACTTTAAGTTATCGATATCACCAAATCGATATATAAATAATTAAATAAATTAATTATTCGACAGCTAACAAAACGCGCCATTACAGACTTCCCCCCTTAAAATAATTTCGTCCCCGAAATTGCTAAGTTAGAGGACGACCCTATCTATTGGAATTCCTTAGATTTGTTTACCCCTTATTTCTGATTTCAACTGAACCAATTAATATCGATTAAAATATTAATTCCTTTCGACTAACTAAAATTTCCAAAAATTTTGAAAATTCTCTAACACTTTATATTTTTAGAAAATTTCGCCATAACCTCCTTTGTACGGCTCAATACGTCAAACCACAACTCGCCTCTCTAGGCCTCCTCCAATCCAAAAGGAAATCAAAATAGCCAAGCGGCTTGCTAATTCGGCTCATAAAATCCAAACTCATATATGATATAAACTTGTACCTTTTTGTCGGGCATTTAACTCTATCCCTTGCATCTGCTACCACTTCAACATATACCAATGTTATCCATTCCAATTGATCTCCAATTAGTTCATATCCTCAAATCCAAATCGAATTTCATTCGAACTCTAATATCAAATCCCAAATTATTGACTTATCAATTTGGTTCCATTCTAGATTATCTCTAATCTAATTCAAATTTTATTTAACTCGGTCCAAGTTAAATTTCAATTTATTTTTACCATCTCATTTTATTTAACTTCATTAGTTAAATTTTAATTCCAGAACTTAAGTTCCTGGGTTTCTTTCAAATCAATTTGAAATCATAATGCCAATTCAAAACCTTTGAATTTCTAAACAACTTGTTTTCTCAAAACAATTCAAAAACAAAACCTTTGGTAGTAATCCGTCACTTAGAACTCAGAAATGAACGCTAATGATGTAGCTACACTCATCAGGGTTATTTTCCAGTGATACAAGTGAGTTTAATAGTATATTTCTTTTCAAAATCATTTTAAACCTTTTCATTTTGAAATACATTTCAAATATTTTTCACACTGCTTGAAAACATTTCAAAATCTCCCAGGAACTTAAAATTTCCTTATTTTAAATTCCAAATGCTGATTTAAATTCATATTTAATTCAAACTATTTCATATATTACATTCATATGAATTCTGATTGGTCATTTATAACCATTTCACCCTTTTATAATCTTATTCGATTATAATAACAACCAACACAATCAATATACTATAATAATTTCAAGATATATATTTCTTCTATAAACAAATATATTTTGGGAAAAATTATTTCATTTACCCTCTTTCAAAACATACCATGACGGTTCATCGTATTCGAGTGTTTAGTAACCCCTATCGATACAGTGGATCAAACTGATCGACCAGAATTCACAAACTACTCAACCAACGAGTCTCCACAATATAAAATCACTTTATATTAAATAACAAATACGCACTCGTATATATATACTCAAACTCAATCTAGGGTATTACTAATCCCATCTCTATCGAGTTATGCCACAGAGCCAAGGTAATTACTTAACTTAAGCTCTGATACCAACTGTAACGGCTGGAAATTTTCGACTCCTCGAGAGTCGAAAATTCCGAGATGTTAGTGAAAGAAAGTAGAGGGTGAGGAAGAAAAGATAGAACTAATAGAATAGATGAAGAAGAAGAACTTACATCATCAGAGTAAACACGAATCTCACAGCGGAACGAATAAAATATAACATAACTTTGAAATACAAATCAGTACTCGTATATACATACCATTTCAAAGTACAACACTTAACAACACAGCGGAATAATAATAGCTATAATCCTGAAGCCTCCTGCTCCAAGCTCTCCAAGTGTATCTGTAAAATCCCGACTACTTGACTGCCCGTACAAATTTAGGCACCCAAGAGTTTAGGGAAAACAAAACAAAATAAACTCCGGGTCAGTCATGGGACTGGTGTGAATAAAACTCCAACACTTGATTAAATAAAGGATATCTTTCTGATATTATAATAATGTCTAAATACAAATAGATAACAATCTAGCAGAACGCTTGCATCTCACGTTCCACATTCATAGTATACAAATAAAACCGTGAGCGCTTATTGGAGATTGGATTCCAACAGACAAGGTATGGGAGCACCTTCCGATCAGTGTACTCTAGAGGAGATACACTAGGGTTCAACAAGAACGTCTTGCAACCCGGCCACACATGACCGTTCACTCATTTAGTTTGAGTGTAACGAATATATTATCACCGATGGTTGGGATCAGCAACCATCCTTCCCGATAAGGGACAGCATTGAAATAGATTATAAAGAAGTACAATTGAATATTCTCTAGATGGTGATAATACACCCTGCTTGGGTATGGCCCAACTAGTCATGCTGCCTAGCCCAACTTCTGTTATTTCCCGGTTGTGAGGTTTTGAGGTCACGTTTATCACTTTGACAGATTATTTCTTCAATTACTTTGAATGCCACATCGTCATACCCACCAAATCATTATCGATTTCTCAAGGCATCACGAGTATAAAAGCTAAGAGAAACGAATTTCTCCGCCACCCAACGTAATACGTTTGAAGAGATCAACATATATGATTCGTTAAGAATACTTTGTCAGACACTCGTCCATATACGTTGTCCTGGGACTGAACAAACCGAAGGCACTATTCAGTGAATCCATCCTACCTAGGCTTTTCACAATAGCCCTTGCACTTCACTCCGTCTTCAATTATCTTCAGCGTACTTGATTCGCAACGCTTATGCTAATACGGAGTGGTTCTTCGGATAATAATCCAACCGGTCTCTCCGTATTTACAACGTAAATATGGTCAAAACTTTGATAGTCTGTGATTCAACTATCAAATGAAAACATGTCGGTGTACAAACAACGATCTTATTTCCAAATGGAAATTCGATCGATCAATCATCATATACATATATTTCCTTATTTCATATATTTAGAAAATATATGTTATTAATCATTGGAAAACATTTCCATAGCTTATTTTCACATCACTATTACTTCGCAACTATTAGTCCCTAACTGTAACTAGTATGAGAACAATTCTCTAAGTATCAATTCGGAAGGTCGAAACCAACATCAGATCGTCACTTAGAAAACCGTTCAACTTACCCTCTCCAGTCAGTTTCTGAATTTGCTTAACTCTATTTCTTAAATTCTTATCATGAAAACATTTCATTTTCTATGTTTAGAAAACATATCTGACTATATTTGGAAAACGTTTCCAAAACTTATTTACGAATTTCCACTGAACGTTGTATAAAACATCGTTACGCTTAATCCATTAATCGCTTATTACTTAACTATATTTCAAATCAACCTTTTCTATCGAACCACAACTATTCCTTTGTCAATTCTGAAGTAAATCAAGTTGGGGTATAATTACCTCTCAGACCTTAATTGAACAACGTCCTTTACTGTGAAATAGATGAAGCTCGTCACTCACTTTTTCCAATCATCTGTTTACGCAAATTCTCGGATTCAGGTTACGAATCTACTTTTTATATGGAAACGTTTGATTATAACTATAACGTTATAATTCCTACTTCTGAAATATCTAACCTAAATTATAACTTAATCTCCTAACTCGAATAATTTAACAGACACCTAATTTCTAAATCAATAACTAAATCTTGATTTAAACCTTGGAAAGTAAATAGTACTTTCCCGAATTCGCTATAATCGAATTCGACGTATAACTCTCTTTCGAGTAATCTCTATTCGATTAACTCTCCCTTTTTAATAACTTATATTCGATAAACTCTATTTCGATTAACTCCTATCGAATAACTAATATTCGAATAACTCTTCTTGGTTGGCTCTATTTCATTTACTCTTATCGAATAACAAATATTCGATTTTCTTAAACGTGTCAATTCTTATCGAATAACTAACATCCGATTTAACTTAAATGGATTTACTCTTATCGAATAACTTATTCGATTAACTCAACTTGATTTTCTTAACTCAATTATCTCAACTCGATTACTTAACTCGATTACTTAACTCGATAAATCTTAACTCGATTATCTCAACTCGATTTCTTAACTCGATAACTTAACTTAACCTAAATCGATTAACTCAACTCAAATCGATTAACTTAATTTGATTTACTCCTTCGAATAACTCATTCGAATAACTTAATTGATTAACTCCTTCGAATAACTAATTCGAATAACTTACCTTCGAATAACTAATATTCGATTTACTCTTCGAATAAATAATATTCGGTAACTCTTCTCAAATGAATAACATTTGATTTCTCCACTCGAATAAACTATATTCGATTACTCTTCCCTCGAATACACTATATTCGATAACTCTACTTCGAATAAGTGATATTCGGCAACTCTACTCGATTAACTCCACTTGGATAACTCCAACTGGTCAACTCTAACTGGTCAACTTTAACTGTTTATCTTTAACTGGTAAACTTTAACTGGTTAACTCAAATGGTTTAACCTAACTGGTTAACTCAAATGGTTTAACCTAACTTGATTTACTTGTCTCGATTAACTGAACTAATCCACTCAGTTTAACTTAGTTAATTCACTTTGATTAACTCTAACCGATTTACTTAGTTTAACTCGGCTAATTCACTTTGATTAACCCAACTAATTTACTTCGATTAACCAATTAGTTTAACTTGACTAATTCACTTAGTTTGACGCAACTAATTCACTTTGATTTACAAATTAGTTTAACTTAACTAAGTCACTTAGTTTGACGCAACTAATTCACTTTGATTTACCAATTAGTTTAACTTAACTAATTCACTTCGATTAACCGCTTAGTTTATCTTAACTAATTTACTTTGGTTAACTTAACCAATTACTTTGATTAACCCGACTAACTTGCTTTAGTTAACCTAACAAATTACTTTGTTTAACTCTATTCGAATAAGTAATTCGAATCACTCTAATGTGTTTAACTCTATTCAAATATCTAATTCGAATAACTCATTTCGACTAACTAAATTCGATTAACTCCTTTTATTAACGTTTATTCATTTCAAAAGATTTCCTTTTTACAACGTTTATCCATTGATAAAGATTTCCTTTTTACAACGTTTATCCATTTATAAAGATTTACTTTTAGTAACGGTTCTTCACTTTATAAATGTCCTTTTAATAACGTTTCTACTTCTCTATATAAGTCCAGACTTATATATATACCATTTATCAACGATAAATAATTTATTTAATTTATAAAACATTATTTATAAATTAATCTACTTCAATTTATCTGTTTAAAACAGATTTCCTATTTAATATCTCATTTAAATCCATATCGTGTTATACCGTGTGCGAAGCACGTGTTTAAATCTATCCTTGTATAATTCTATTTATTTTCCGAACAAGTGTTCCTTTATTTATTCCCTAAATAAATATTCCTTTATTCCATTTATTTATAATCTAAATAAATGTTCCTTTATTTATTTCCTAAATAAATAAATGTTTTTCATTTTATAAAATCCTATCGATTTTATAAATAAGATTTATTTTCAATATAAACATTGAAAATTCCCTTTTTACATTCTAGTATCACCTACGGTGTTTAACGTGTCATATAACAATGATCGGTATCATTCAAACATATGAAATCAATAACAGATTTCATAACACATCATATATCACAATATATGAAAAACGGTAAAATAAATGTTGAGGAATCCAGTCGGATTCCTCCAACCTGTTTCCCTGCATCCACAGATGTTACACAATAAAATATACATCAATTTCATTCCAACATGAAATATACTGATGAACTGAATCAATATTTGATTGTCGTTTATATATATAACTATATCTATGTTTCAATCAAATCTATTTAACAGTCCAAACTATCAATACACAGCAATCAAATCATTTAACACAGTTTATATAAAAATATAAACCGAGGAGAGTTAGTGAGTTTTACTCACATTTGCGCGTTAACCGATAAATATCGGTTTGCGTTCATTGATTCAGTCGAGCAATTTATTTTTCCATAAATCGTAACGAGCTCGGATTCACTTCCAGTCAGCTCCATGGTGTAGTGTCCATCCATACGATCCCAACGCAACTTACGGCTCCTAAATCTGATATCGTACGTGGAAGTTACACGTTATAGAAGTTATATGATTATTAAAATTTAAATTAAAACTAAATAAATATGATTGGGCTTTACCCTTAACATCTGGCCCAACTCTACTTCTTAATGGCCCAGACCCGAAAATCCTTTATCTCCTCCCAGTAAAAACCCGACGCCCAACTATTATTCACTCCTTCCACCGAATATCAAACACAAGCCACCCAATTCCCGTGCTCCCTTACTCTCGGCCTTCTGCAATGGCATTGATCCACCCATCAACACCTTGGACTGCTTTACCTTCGCCTCCTTCTTTATTTCACTCAGTACAACCCCTTCTCAGCATCCTTACTCCCTTCAACTCACCGCTAAACCACACAGAACCGCCACCATAAACTCCTAGCACCTCCACTAATAAAATCACTCCCTCAAACCTTACTGAAACCACAATGTTTCCCAAACAAACTCTCTCTACCTCAACGCCATGTAACAGCAAACCGTTCTCCCCTAACTTTCTTTCTTTATACTAAAGCCGCCTGTCCCTTTTTGCTTGTTTGCATATATATATATATATATATATATATGTTGAAATGAGTTGGTCTGTGAAATCTTTGCATGTACAGAGGAGAAAAAGGATTCGAACAATGTCTGGAAGAAAATGGTGTTGCGTGAGCAACATGAAAGAGGGCCAAAGGCTTTACTTGTTATTTGCGTGTATATATAGAAGTAGGTGTCTTCGTTATTTAGTAAAAAAATATAGGGTAGGTAGAGATATTGATTTGTAGAGTTACACGTTTTTCTTCCATAGGCCTTACATACTTTTGTGGTCCTTAGCGCGGACGGTAGGTGGCATGTATCGCTGGTGATTGTCCACATATGTTATGTTGTTGTTTCTCTTATCACCGCACATGTATTATTTGTTTTATAATACTCGTATACTATGTTACATAAATCTCGTTCATATCCGAGCTGTTATGGACAGATATAAAAATACCGTTGTGAGGAGCAACGTATCCCGGTCCCAAAAATATAATAATACCGGTAGATTGACTCATATTTTGAAACCTCAAAATGTTGATTATGGGGTGCGAAATACTTCAAATAAAAAGTCGCTTATTAAATTAATTAAAAATTACAGTAAAATTCTAAAAATTAAATTATCACTACTTCCCAAAAGAACCTTGTCTAAATTCAAAACCGATCTCTAGTTATATCGAATAAACCGTTACGGTCGATAAACGATTCTATAGCGACTATTTTAAATTTTGATTTGGACATATCTCAAAATCTACACGACGAAATCCCGATTTTTCTCTTCCACTAGAAAAATATAGTTCAACAGATCCGTACATTTCTTGTTTCACAGAAATCCGGCTTAAAATGAATCATGTACATTCAGTTGAAGTTTAAATCGCCAAATTGCGAACTGCCGCGACGTTTCAAGTTCGTTTTAATTATAATTATAAATTATAAGTTCGAACGTTGTACTTTAAGTTATCGATATCACCAAATCGATATATAAATAATTAAATAAATTAATTATTCGACAGCTAACAAAACGCGCCATTACACCTATTGCACGTTTTCGTATCTCGGTTTTGGTTCAACCACCCAGGGCCACTAGGATTTACGCTAACCGTCAACCGCGCCCTTTTTCCCACGCATTCATCGTGAATCGTTTTTCCATGACTGTATGCACATGTATCACATCGTGCCATCCGAGTCCTGTCACAGGGCATACCAGGAAATACAGGACTCGGTCGGGAGCTTTCGATTTATCTACCGATGCAGATGCTAAGGTCTGTTTTTCTATATGTGGCTATGGTCCCACGCGACCCCTCCCTCAACTAGCGAAAGACAAGACAGGATAAATCCTGTATGAGAACACACTACTGGCCAACCCACAATCTAGCCCAACCGCAACCATAATTAGATAGCAATTATGGTCTTTTGGGTGTTCTCTGCCTTTCCGTACGTACACGCTTGACCAAAGATGGTAGGTAGTCTGACGAAATGCTATCTAGGGTACGACCGTGTATCGTCGACTATCCCCTATCCATCCCCGTCTTTAGGTCGCTCGTATAGCAACCAAGGCATACTCTTGGCTCTTCTAACGCAGACCTTAACCTCTCATGAGCCTAGTATAATCACCTGGCAGCTCACAGAGGGATACCAAGAATATCCTCACGTTCCCCGAAGCCGCTGCTTCGTTACCCAGTTCGCTGGAGCCTTTATCTAAATCAGATACTTGCTCCTACTCGTATACTCAAACGATGACCTACCGTATTAGGTTACTCATCTATCTATGAACTGGTCCAAATCCCCTTGACTAAGAATTATTACTTAGCTAGTCTTCAACTAAGGTTTACCACTTAGCCTTATTCCCGTTATTCTTATTACCTACAGTTATCCACCTAATTCTCCGAATTAGGGTTTATATAATGGATTACGTGTCACTTAAGTTCATGACTTAATCCCGTCTACAAATCATGTCAAAATTGGCTAAGTATCCAAGTCCAAGACTTAACCCTACAAACCATGCTCACGTTGGTTAAGTATGTATTAAGCGATTCACGACTTAACCTCGTCCCATTTATCATTCTAGATTGGTTAAGTATATATTAACTTGACCCTATCAATTTACTTAGTCAAATCGGTCAAGTATATTCAAGCGATTCGTGACTTAGCCTTATCTTGTTTTCGCGTTAGATCGGTTAAGTATAGGTTAACTTAACCTCAATAAATTCACGAGTTAGATTGGTTAAGTATAGGTCACTTAACCACCTCAAATCATCATGTTAGATTAGTTAAGTGTTTAACTTAACTCCATTAAACTACCAAGTGGGATTAATTAAGTCTAGGCTAACTTAACCCCATCCGATTTCCATGCTTAGACTAGTTGAGCCTAATCTTAACCCCATCCATTAACTGTATTTTTCGGTTAAGTGTCATTAAGAAAACTTACTTAACCTTCCCAAATTGTCGTGTTGGATTGGTTAAGTGTTGGTTAACTTAACCCCGTCCACTAGTCGTATAAAAATGGTTAAGTGTCATTAGGCAATCAAATTACTTAACCTACCCAACCTTGTCATGTTTTGTTAAGTATCATTAGCCTAATCAATTTACTTAACCCATTTGTCCATGTCATATTTGGTTAAGCGTCATTAATCAAATTAACTTAACCCTATCATGTGGCATTAATTACTTAATGCACCTCAACCTCTCACATTAGACTTTGTTGCGGTTACTAGTTAAGCCGGTCGGTTCCGGGTAGCTTTACACCACAACTTGGTCTAACCTCGGGTTCAAGCACAACATGACCAACTTCTCACATTGGGTCCTATTGTTTGCAACTACTAGTTAGGCCGGTCGGTTCCGGGTAGTTTTACGTTGCAAACTCAACCCAACCTCGAGTTGGCCACACTTATATTATCTAAGTGTCATGTCCATTATGTTTTCCAACACATGTTACAAGTTTTCAAGCAATTGGGTAGACCTAACTTAATAGGTAAATTCCCAATGGGTAGACCTAACTTAATAGGTAAATTCCCAAGCTTATGTTTTCAAGCATACTTATATGTCAACTTCCATGTTATATTTCGAGTCATGTTTTCAAGTATAAACATATGTCATATTTAATGTTACATGTTGTCTTGTTTATACCCATTTTCCCAAATCATGTTCATTAACTTGCATGTTACATTCTTAATCCTCAAAAACATTCATAAACCCAAACTTGGCACATAAGCGAATCATGGTGACAAAAGACATGGAATGATGACTAGTAACTCGCATATATCATCATATAAGGGTTGTGACTTCATATGCAAGTTGACATAAAGGTTATGAAGGTTCTCATGTTGCATAATGCAACATTTCAACACAAAGGTTGTAGCTTTTAGCTCACAAGATCAAGATAATGACTTCATAAACTTGCATGACATGGTAGCATGTATCATACTCAATGACCAAACCCAAACTTGCAACATGAACATTTAACTTCATAGTTAATATCTAAGAGTAGGGAAAGGGCTTACATTGCTATGAAGACACAAATCGATTAACTTAAAGATTGAGACAATGCCTATGCATGCCATCATCCAAAAACCCAAGGATGAAAGCTCCAAATCACTAAAAACCCCATCTTGATGAACAAAGGTCAAAGCTTTAGCCTTGAAATCAACTTGAGAGGCTCTCATACTAACATAGGAACTCTCTAACACTCACATAATCATGAAACCTCTCATAGGAATTTACTTAGGAATTTTAGAATGAGGGTGGAGGCCATGAGAGTGAAAATTTTGCCATAGTTTAGTTGCAAGAATGAATAATGAGGGTTTAGGGTAGGCTTAGGGGTGTTTCTATAGAGATTAGGGTAGTTTTAGGCCCTTAGATTAACCCTAGGATGGATCTGAGCCATCAAACCACGTTGGAAGCTTCCAGAACAAGACCAGAGACAAGTGCAGGTGCACCAAGCCAAGATGGCTCGGCCACCATAAGTCGACCCCCAAGTCGACAGGGCTGTCGACTTGGGCGAGGCCATGTCGACTCCCAAGTCGATAGGGCTGTCGACTTGGGGTGCCTGGAGGGAATTTTTCCCGCCTAGCCTTTCAGCCCTAATTTTCGAAATTAGAACTTGAATTTTCTGAAAACTTCGTCGAACCATAACTTGGTCATACGGACTCCGATTTTCGAAAACTCGGACTCTATTTCGCGTATTTTTCCGAGACGAACGTAATGGCATAGCCCGTTTTACTTGATTCAGAATTTAAAATCAAATTCTGCCTTGATTCTCGTCTTAACACGTTATCGAAAAATACGGGTTGTTACACTTATCATAAATAATAAGGGAAAAAAATAAAAACCTTTCTTTGTTTTCTTCTTCAGGCCGTTGTTCTTCGAGATAGCACAGCCCTTAGGGCTTCGGTTTTCACGCCCATCAAGGAGCTGGACGTTTGTAACAACCCGAATTTTTAGCAATGTGTTAAGACAAGAATCAAGGCAGAATTAAATTATAAATTCTGAATCAGGATAAACGGCTTGCGCCATTGCGTTCGTCTCGGAAAAATACGCGAAATAGAGTCCGAAATTTCATAAATCGGAGTCCGTATGAAGAAGATATGGACGAACGAAGTTAGGCAGAAAAACCGAAAACAAGCCAGAATGCACTGGCGCACTTGTGAAGTGCGCCAGCACAAAAATACACTGGCGCACTTGGGAAGTGCGCCCGTGTCGAGCCAGAAACCTGCACAGCCTTCTGGCTTGACCCTGGCTGGCCTGGTGCACCTGTTTTGGCCCTTGGTCTTGTTTTGGAGGCTTGTGACGATTTTTGAGGGCTGGGATCTATCCTAGGGTTAATCTAAGGGTCCTAACTAGCCTAATCTTCTATAAATAAGCCCCTAACCCCCCCTAAACCCTCATTATTCACTCATGTAACTAAACTATGGCCAAATTTCTACTCTCATGGCCTCCACTCAACTATCCTAGCCTCCACTTCATTTCTATGAAAGGTTTCATGATCTTGAGAGTGTTAGAGAGTCCCTATGTTAGTATGAGAGCTTCTCAATTTGATTCCAAGGCAAAAGCTTTGATCTTTGTTCATAAAGATGGTGTTTTTGTTGATTTGGAGCATCCATCTTTGGGTTTTTTGGGTGATGGCATGCATAGGCTTCATCACAAGCTTTAGTTTAATCGATTTAGGCCTTCATAGCAATGTAAGCCCTTCTCTACTCTTAGATATTAACTATGAAGTTAAATGTTCATGTTGAAAGTTTGGGTTTGATTAATTAGAATGATGCATGCTATCATGTTATGCAAGTTTATGAAGTCATTATCTTGATCTTATGAGCTAAAAGCCACAACCTTTATGTTGAAATGTTGCATTATGCAACATGAGAATCTTCATAATCATTATGTCAACTTGCATATGAAGTCATAATCCTTATATGATGATATATGCGAGTTTCTAGCCATCATTCCATGTCTTTTGTCACCATGATTCGCTTATGTACCAAGTTTGGGTTGATGCATGTTTTTGAGGCTTAAGAATGTAACATGCAAGCTAATGAACACATTTGTGCCTCATTTGCCACCATGATTAACTTGTGGCTTAATACCCATTTTTGTCATTCCTTTGCCAAGTCTCTTCTTTTAATCCATCACGTTGTTGCGAACGTATATGCTAGTTTAAAAAGCGTTGGGGTCACATTATGGGGAAACCTAATGACATGAATATGACTTGGGTAAATGGGTATAAACATGACAACATGTAACGTTAAATATGACATGTGTTTATACTTGAAAACATGACTTGAAATATAACATGGAAGATGACATGTAAGTATGCATAAAAACATAAGCTTGGGAATTTACCTATTAAGTTAGGTCTACCCTTTGGGAATTTACCTATTAAGTTAGGTCTACCCAAATGCTTGAAAAACTTGTAACATGTTTTGGAAACATGATGAACATGACACTTAGATAATATAAGTGTGGCCAACTCGAGGTTGGGTTGAGTTTGCAACGTAAAACTACCCGGAACCGACCGGCCTAACTAGTAGTTGCAAACAATAGGACCCAATGTGAGAAGTTGGTCATGTTGTGCTTGAACCTGAGGTTAGACCAAGTTGTGGTGTAAAGCTACCCGGAACCGACCGGCTTAACTAGTAACCACAACAAAGTCTAATGTGAGAGGTTGGGGTGCATTAAGTAATTAATGCCACATGATAGGGTTAAGTTAATTTGATTAATGACTCTTAACCAAATATGACATGGGTAAATGGGTTAAGTAAATTGGTTAGGCTAATGATACTTAACAAAACATGACAAGGTTGGGTAGGTTAAGTGATTTGATTTGCCTAATGACGCTTAACCATTTTTATACGACTAGTGGACGGGGATTAAGTTAACCAACACTTAATCAATCCAACATGATAATTTGGCAAGGTTAAGTAAGTTTTCTTAATGACACTTAACCATACAAGATGATTAGGGGATGGGGTTAAATAATTTACACTTAACAAATCTAAACGCGGTAATTCGATGGGGTTAAGTTAAACACTTAACCAATTTAAACTCGGTAATTCAATGAGGTTAAGTAACCAATACTTAACCAACTTAACGTGATAATTTAATGGGGTTAAGCAACTTATACTTAACCAATTATACATGATGATTTGATGGGGTTAAGTAACTTACACTTAACCAATCTAATACGCGGACCTGATAAGGTTAAGTCACAAGACCTTTTTAGAATATACTTAACCATTATAGTACGATTAGAGGATGGGGTTAAGCCAACCTATACTTAACCAATCCGACTCGATAATTTGATGGGATTAAGATAATCTATGCTTAATCGATCTAGCAAGATAATCCGATAGGATTAAGGTAAGCTAGTACTTGACCAATTTGACTTGATAAGGTTAAGTCATGAGCCTCTGGGTACACTTAACCAACTTGTGGGACTAAGTCTTGAACTTAAATACTTAGCCAATCTTTGACGTGATTCGTGGGCGGGTTAAGTCATGGACTTGAATGATAACACTTAACCCAATAGACAAACCCTAGCTAGAAGAACTAGGTAGAAAACCGTGGTTAATCAAGGATAACGGGAAAGGAAGCTAAGTGGTAAACCTTAGTTAAGGGTAACTAACTAATAATTCTTAGCTAAGGACATAGGACTAATTCTCAAAACGATGAGTAACCTGATACGGTAGGTCATCGCTTAGTATACGAGGGGGAGCAAGTTATCTGACTTGGATAAAAGCTCCAGCGCACTGGGTGCCGAAGTGGAAGCTTCGGGGGACGTGAGGATATTCTTGGGATCCCTCTGTGGGCTGCCAGGTAATTATACTAGGCCCATGAGAGGTTAAGGTCTGCGTTAGAAGGACCAAGAGTATGCCTTGGTTGCTATGCGAGCGACCTAAAGACTGGGATGGATTAGCGTGGAGTCGACGATTCTTGTTTTTGCCCTGGATAGCACATCGCCGACTACCTACCATCTTTAGTCAATCGTGTACGTGCGGAAAGGCAGGGAACCCCCAACAGACCATGTGCTTGCTATCGAGTCATGGGTGAGGTTGGCCCGTAGGAAAGTGGGCTATAGTGGGGCCGTGGAGAGGTTCTTATACATGATTTTTCTTGGATTGCCTTTCAGTAGTTGAGGGAGGGGTCACGTGGGACCATAGCCACGGGTACAAAAACAGACCTTGATATCTGCATCGGCAGACGATTTAAAGCTCCCGACCGAGTTCCGTATTTCTTGATTTGCCCTGGCACGGAACTCGGATGGCACATTGGGGAACATGTGCATCTAGACATGGAAAACGATTCACGATACATACGTGGGATCAAGGGCGCGGTTGACGGGTGGCGTAATCCCTAGTGGTCCTAGGTGGCCAAAACCCAAACCGAGACACGGAAACGTTCATTAGGTAGCATAATCCCTAGCGGTCCTAGGTGGCATAAATCCTAAGTGGACGCGCGATAGTTCATGGTAAGGAAACACAACTAGATCAAGGGTTGCAGTCCAAAACAACTTCAAGGATAAACCGTTTACATGGGAAAGCCTGTACAGCCTACGGCAAAGGACTGAACTTATACATGGAAAGAAACATATGAGTTGAGTAACCTATATATGCGGCATATTAGGTTGACATGGACCATTACACGACTTCTGAGTAAGGGTCATTCACGGATAACACGTAATACAGTTGGGATACTAGTACGGTAGGTGCAGAGCGGATATACAGGATAGATGCCATGGGACGTTATACGTGATAGATATCTTGGGGATATTATACTTGATAGAAACCTGACGATGTGATACCTTGTTTTATCTTGACATCGTAATTTATCATGACACCTTAGTTTACCTGAGTTCAGTAGTTCATCCTGTTATTTTGATTTAGCCTATCTATCTTGTTATCATGCTTATGTTCATCTCAGTTTCTCATGTCAGTTAACTTTACTAGTTTTTATACTAATAGTAGATAGGGCTTACTCAGTCTTTTTGACTGACCCGTTTTGTTTCGCCTCTTTTCTTCCTTCCCCCCCAGGTTACAGGGAGGAAATACTGTTGTTTAGTTCGGACTTCTTCTGCTTGAAGGTCATCATGGATGGCTTGGACTTTTCCTGGCTATGGCTACTTTACTGTTTTTATTTGGGGAATAATTTATGAAAAAAGTCTTTATGCTTCTTTACTATTGCAAGACAGGTTTTGATGTACTCTGATGTAAATGGCTTTAGACCTTATGTATTCATGTTTATGAAAGTTCGATTTTACTTCCGCTATTTTATATGTTCTATCTTGTGTTATTTCTGTGCATGTTTACTAATAATGCCCCTCTAAAGCTAGTGCATTCCTTTGCGAGTGACCCTAGCGGAGGCGGGGTGTTACATTTGGTATCAGAGCAGAAGGTTACCAGACTGGGCAAAAGTTTTTAAAGACCTTCTGAAAACTATTTGAAAATCGTTTATAAAGAAGCATTTTTCAAGAAAATTTTCTTTTAAAAAGAAAAGGCTATTCCCCAAAGGCCATTAGCATTATCCTTGTTTCCTTAATTAAATCTCTTTTCCTTTCTTTCCTCCATCTGTAGTCACAGTGGTTTTAACTGCGACTAGTCTTTTCTATCTACGAAAGTGCTTTCCATGCTATGGAGGTGGTTCTCGAGAGACCAGTGGCCGCGTTATAAGAAAGGATAGTGAGAAAGAGGATAAAGGATACGAGCTTAAGGATGAGCAACTGGTTGGTATGGCTTAGTCCTCAAAGGAGGGAGAAAGATGAACAATGAAACCCATGACGAGAGAGTACCTTTGGCATGGTAAAACGGGGTGGATAGTTAAGTATTATGGGACAAGGACAAGATCATCGGGAGGGTAATAGTATGCTCTTATTTCTAGGGTACCTCGGAAGGAGGGTAACGATCTTGTTAAAGGTTTAGCTTTTCTTCTCTACCATCCCGTTAGGACTTCGTTGTTCGTATCATTTAAGTCTGCTTCGATAGTTGAGTCTCTGCACCTTAAGTACTAGCGTAATAGAGAACCCCATTTTTGTCTCAAGTCCTGTGGAGAATCGGTCCATTTATTCATGACTTGTTTTGGATTTGAGAATGACATGCCTCGGTTATGGATGGATTCTAGGGATGAAGTGGTTATCCAGTAAGGGGTGCCACTCTCGGTTTTGATAGGAGGGTAATTAGACTCTTGACTAGCCTTGGTAATACCCTCGAAGTCTCGTGAAACCTTTTGGGTTTGGTCATGATTAGTTACCTAGAATCCCTTGATACCTTTATTGGAAATTTGAAGCCCGATCGAGTGGTGTTCGCCGATAAGACGGATGGTTTATTTCACTTATGCATGGGTTATGGAAATCACCCTAGTAAGTGCACTTGATAACCCGGTTGGCATCTGTTTACTTCCAAGAGAAAGTTCTACTACGTGGAATACCTTATGGTACGAAGTCCGAGATTCACTAGTGAATTTTGGAAAGCTTGCATGCGATCATGAGTACGCAGTCATGTTTGCGCTAAGTGTGCGAGTGGAACGAGAGGCGACAAAGAAATGAGTTCCAGCTCATGTTATGAAAACAGGAAATAAGAAGCTACGAAATCGCGAAGTTAAAAGACGGTCAAGGCACAATGGAATTTAGCCCGAGGAAATACGACTTTGATGGTCAAAGACTAGATACGCGCATGATATCTCTTTTTGGGAGTATATCCTTGATCCCTGTTTTCTGTAGAGCTTACTTGTAGGCTATCTTTTGGGGACATCTTCTCGGTCCTATTTTCTGTTACAAACCCTGTAAGGAGTTTGTCTTGTTTATCTTCTCTACCCTGTTTCAGGGAATCCTAGGTAGAACCCTATGCATGTAAACATGTATTTGAAACATGTTATGATTGATATGGTTGCAAGTGGTTGCTCGTGGATGCGCGAATACACATTAGATACTAGCTCGACTCGGTCACATTTCATATTGCATATGCACGAGTATTTATACTTGTTTATGGATGAAATCGAATGTATTATCATGCGGTTGTTGCATATGAGTGAATGATTGTACACGCATATAGTATCTATATGACTAGGACTATTTGCATACATGTTGGATTCATGGCACTATACATATTTTGCATTAGATCACTCAGGCCTGATCATTTACATTAGATAAGTGCATATACACACACGTTTTGCATATATTCATACAGCATTAGAAATCATCTAAGGACAATGGTTTCTTGTGGATGATGTTTTGAGTAGATGGATGATGGATGGTAGGATATGTTCCTCCTAACTTGGAGATTTCAGGGACGAAATCCTTTAAGTTGGGGAGGATGTAACAACCCGAATTTTTAGCAACGTGTTAAGACAAGAATCAAGGCAGAATTAAATTATAAAATCTGAATCCGGATAAACGGCTTGCGCCATTGCGTTCGTCTCGGAAAAATACGCGAAATAGAGTCCGAAATTTCGTAAATCGGAGTCCGTATGAAGAAGATATGGACGAACGAAGTTAGGCAGAAAAACCGAAAACAAGCCAGAATGCACTGGCGCACTTGTGAAGTGCGCCAGCACAAAAATACACTGGCGCACTTGGGAAGTGCGCCCGTGTCGAGCCAGAAACCTGCACAGCCTTCTGGCTTGACCCTGGCTAGCCTGGTGCACCTGTTTTGGCCCTTGGTCTTGTTTTGGAGGCTTGTGACGATTTTTGAGGGCTGGGATCTATCCTAGGGTTAATCTAAGGGTCCTAACTAGCCTAATCTTCTATAAATAAGCCCCTAACCCCCTCTAAACCCTCATTATTCACTCATGTAACTAAACTATGGCCAAATTTCTACTCTCATGGCCTCCACTCAACTATCCTAGCCTCCACTTCATTTCTATGAAAGGTTTCATGATCTTGAGAGTGTTAGAGAGTCCCTATGTTAGTATGAGAGCTTCTCAATTTGATTCCAAGGCAAAAGCTTTGATCTTTGTTCATAAAGATGGTGTTTTTGTTGATTTGGAGCATCCATCTTTGGGTTTTTTGGGTGATGGCATGCATAGGCTTCATCACAAGCTTTAGTTTAATCGATTTAGGCCTTCATAGCAATGTAAGCCCTTCTCTACTCTTAGATATTAACTATGAAGTTAAATGTTCATGTTGAAAGTTTGGGTTTGATTAATTAGAATGATGCATGCTATCATGTTATGCAAGTTTATGAAGTCATTATCTTGATCTTATGAGCTAAAAGCCACAACCTTTATGTTGAAATGTTGCATTATGCAACATGAGAATCTTCATAATCATTATGTCAACTTGCATATGAAGTCATAATCCTTATATGATGATATATGCGAGTTTCTAGCCATCATTCCATGTCTTTTGTCACCATGATTCGCTTATGTACCAAGTTTGGGTTGATGCATGTTTTTGAGGCTTAAGAATGTAACATGCAAGCTAATGAACACATTTGTGCCTCATTTGCCACCATGATTAACTTGTGGCTTAATACCCATTTTTGTCATTCCCTTGCCAAGTCTCTTCTTTTAATCCATCACGTTGTTGCGAACGTATATGCTAGTTTAAAAAGCGTTGGGGTCACATTATGGGGAAACCTAATGACATGAATATGACTTGGGTAAATGGGTATAAACATGACAACATGTAACGTTAAATATGACATGTGTTTATACTTGAAAACATGACTTGAAATATAACATGGAAGATGACATGTAAGTATGCATAAAAACATAAGCTTGGGAATTTACCTATTAAGTTAGGTCTACCCTTTGGGAATTTACCTATTAAGTTAGGTCTACCCAAATGCTTGAAAAACTTGTAACATGTTTTGGAAACATGATGAACATGACACTTAGATAATATAAGTGTAGCCAACTCGAGGTTGGGTTGAGTTTGCAACGTAAAACTACCCGGAACCGACCGGCCTAACTAGTAGTTGCAAACAATAGGACCCAATGTGAGAAGTTGGTCATGTTGTGCTTGAACCCGAGGTTAGACCAAGTTGTGGTGTAAAGCTACCCGGAACCGACCGGCTTAACTAGTAACCACAACAAAGTCTAATGTGAGAGGTTGGGGTGCATTAAGTAATTAATGCCACATGATAGGGTTAAGTTAATTTGATTAATGACTCTTAACCAAATATGACATGGGTAAATGGGTTAAGTAAATTGGTTAGGCTAATGATACTTAACAAAACATGACAAGGTTGGGTAGGTTAAGTGATTTGATTTGCCTAATGACGCTTAACCATTTTTATACGACTAGTGGACGGGGATTAAGTTAACCAACACTTAATCAATCCAACATGATAATTTGGCAAGGTTAAGTAAGTTTTCTTAATGACACTTAACCATACAAGATGATTAGGGGATGGGGTTAAATAATTTACACTTAACTAATCTAAACGCGGTAATTCGATGGGGTTAAGTTAAACACTTAACCAATTTAAACTCGGTAATTCAATGAGGTTAAGTAACCAATACTTAACCAACTTAACGTGATAATTTAATGGGGTTAAGCAACTTATACTTAACCAATTATACATGATGATTTGATGGGGTTAAGTAACTTACACTTAACCAATCTAATACGCGGACCTGATAAGGTTAAGTCACAAGACCTTTTTAGAATATACTTAACCATTATAGTACGATTAGAGGATGGGGTTAAGCCAACCTATACTTAACCAATCCGACTCGATAATTTGATGGGATTAAGATAATCTATGCTTAATCGATCTAGCAAGATAATCCGATAGGATTAAGGTAAGCTAGTACTTGACCAATTTGACTTGATAAAGTTAAGTCATGAGCCTCTGGGTACACTTAACCAACTTGTGGGACTAAGTCTTGAACTTAAATACTTAGCCAATCTTTGACGTGATTCGTGGGCGGGTTAAGTCATGGACTTGAATGATAACACTTAACCCAATAGACAAACCCTAGCTAGAAGAACTAGGTAGAAAACCGTGGTTAATCAAGGATAACGGGAAAGGAAGCTAAGTGGTAAACCTTAGTTAAGGGTAACTAACTAATAATTCTTAGCTAAGGACATAGGACTAATTCTCAAAACGATGAGTAACCTGATACGGTAGGTCATCGCTTAGTATACAAGGGGGAGCAAGTTATCTGACTTGGATAAAAGCTCCAGCGCACTGGGTGCCGAAGTGGAAGCTTCGGGGGACGTGAGGATATTCTTGGGATCCCTCTGTGGGCTGCCAGGTAATTATACTAGGCCCATGAGAGGTTAAGGTCTGCGTTAGAAGGACCAAGAGTATGCCTTGGTTGCTATGCGAGCGACCTAAAGACTGGGATGGATTAGCGTGGAGTCGACGATTCTTGTTTTTGCCCTGGATAGCACATCGCCGACTACCTACCATCTTTAGTCAATCGTGTACGTGCGGAAAGGCAGGGAACCCCCAACAGACCATGTGCTTGCTATCGAGTCATGGGTGAGGTTGGCCCGTAGGAAAGTGGGCTATAGTGGGGCCGTGGAGAGGTTCTTATACATGATTTTTCTTGGATTGCCTTTCAGTAGTTGAGGGAGGGGTCACGTGGGACCATAGCCACGGGTACAAAAACAGACCTTGATATCTGCATCGGCAGACGATTTAAAGCTCCCGACCGAGTTCCGTATTTCTTGATTTGCCCTGGCACGGAACTCGGATGGCACATTGGGGAACATGTGCATCTAGACATGGAAAACGATTCACGATACATACGTGGGATCAAGGGCGCGGTTGACGGGTGGCGTAATCCCTAGTGGTCCTAGGTGGCCAAAACCCAAACCGAGACACGGAAACGTTCATTAGGTAGCATAATCCCTAGCGGTCCTAGGTGGCATAAATCCTAAGTGGACGCGCGATAGTTCATGGTAAGGAAACACAACTAGATCAAGGGTTGCAGTCCAAAACAACTTCAAGGATAAACCGTTTACATGGGAAAGCCTGTACAGCCTACGGCAAAGGACTGAACTTATACATGGAAAGAAACATATGAGTTGAGTAACCTATATATGCGGCATATTAGGTTGACATGGACCATTACACGACTTCTGAGTAAGGGTCATTCACGGATAACACGTAATACAGTTGGGATACTAGTACGGTAGGTGCAGAGCGGATATACAGGATAGATGCCATGGGACGTTATACGTGATAGATATCTTGGGGATATTATACTTGATAGAAACCTGACGATGTGATACCTTGTTTTATCTTGACATCGTAATTTATCATGACACCTTAGTTTACCTGAGTTCAGTAGTTCATCCTGTTATTTTGATTTAGCCTATCTATCTTGTTATCATGCTTATGTTCATCTCAGTTTCTCATGTCAGTTAACTTTACTAGTTTTTATACTAATAGTAGATAGGGCTTACTCAGTCTTTTTGACTGACCCGTTTTGTTTCGCCTCTTTTCTTCCTTCCCCCCCAGGTTACAGGGAGGAAATACTGTTGTTTAGTTCGGACTTCTTCTGCTTGAAGGTCATCATGGATGGCTTGGACTTTTCCTGGCTATGGCTACTTTACTGTTTTTATTTGGGGAATAATTTATGAAAAAAGTCTTTATGCTTCTTTACTATTGCAAGACAGGTTTTGATGTACTCTGATGTAAAAGGCTTTAGACCTTATGTATTCATGTTTATGAAAGTTCGATTTTACTTCCGCTATTTTATATGTTCTGTCTTGTGATATTTCTGTGCATGTTTACTAATAATGCCCCTCTAAAGCTAGTGCATTCCTTTGCGAGTGACCCTAGCGGAGGCGGGGTGTTACAACGTTGATTGGAGATGGCCGCTAGAAGCGGCGCCGTGATGTCACCCAACGCTAGGAGTTATGGCGAACTCGCTCCCCTCCACGGCGCTAGAATTGCGCTCGAAGTCGGCTTTGAAAAAAAAGGGGGGGGGGGGGTTGGGTCGCGGCTTCTTCAAATCGAAGGGGGCGCTAGGGCTCGGAAATTTGGGGGTTTGGGAGGGCTGCGGTTTCGTGTGGGGGGGGGGGGGGGAGAGGGTGAGGTAGGCCGACATGGGGCGGCGCTCCGGCGAGGGCGGTAGGGGCGACATCGACGAGGCAAGCAACGTTTTTTTCCTTTCTTTCAGAACGAAATGGGAAGAGAGAGGGAAACGAGGGGGTTAAAGAGGGAAAAGGTATTTTTATATTCTATTTATTTTAATATTTAATTAACCCAAAAAGCAACTTTTACCTTCGACTTCTAAACGAGATCCACCGCCTGTCGTCCATAGCGTTTTACCCCCATTCCGAACACAATGGGATATGTATTGTAAGCTGATTCGACCGTTTCGATCAGTTTTCGTCAAAGTCAACATATAACTCTATATATTGAATTTGAACGCGCATTTCCATTTACCAGGGTCACATACTAACCCGAAAAATTCTAGAAAAATATTTTCTAGCTTCGTATTGACGATACGGTCCTAACGAAACTAATTTCGTCGAATTCTGAGACCGTTTGAAAAATGGCTATTTTCCAGTCGATTAAAATCAACTGAAACTGGTCAAACGCGTTTTCCTTTGCCACGCTCACATATTGATTCGAAAAATTATGAAATTTGGAATATAGCAATAATTTGACACTGCGGATCCAACAAAAGTGGTTTCGTCGAAATCTGAGGTCGCTTGCAAAATTTCCATTTTTAAGGGCCTGAATTCCATAGCGACTATTCAGAATTTTCAACTGGACATATCTTTTGATTCCCGTTATGAAATTTCGATTTTTCGGATTCGTTGAAAAGATATTCTAAAATAGATCCTAATGTTTTTGGTTTTGCTAAAATCCGGATTGTTTTGCACCCGGTATGTTCAATTGAAGTTTGAAATCGAATTATCGAACTACCGTGCCATTTTCAATTCCTTTTATAAATATAAATAAATATTTATATCCTAACGACGATCTATATAAATATATTCGTTCGAATTACATTCAAAATAAATTCCCCGTCGATATTATTTAAAATAATTCATTTTAAATAATCAAAATTCTCTAAAATTGCCAAAATAAAAATTTTAAACTGGCCCAGATTTTCGGGTTGTTACATCAACATTATCAAATTAAGTGAATATATATATATATTTGTATTAAATTAAATATTGTCTTTGTTTTCTTAATTATGAAGTAAATCAAAATTTTCCTTTTATTTTACTTATGAAATCTTTGTTGGAAACTATATTGTTGGATTTTGATGGCAACAACTATACAATTATATCAAAAAACTTCTGAGCTAACTTGCAGGTACATGGGTATCAAAAAGAGAAAAGAAAATAAGTTCAACATGAAGATACACAGTACAAAAGAGGATAAAAGCGTATACATGAAGGATGCTAATCAATTATGTAGTGTTCAAGCATTTAAATATCTATTATGGTGATTGAAAATCTATTTGGACTCTAATGATGGAAGAAGACAAGAAGAAACAGACTCAAGAGCTCCAGAAGAATGCATATCATAAGTTGAGTGTACATAAAGTCATTATAGTCTAGAATTGTTAAAGCCCCACAAATTAACTTCAAATCACCTAAAATTTCTACATAACATCTAATATATCATAAAGCATTTTTCATAATTTTTTGGAATTTTTTATTGCAAGAAAAACGATAAAAAAAGTCAAAAAAATGATGAATATAGAAGGCTGTTTCTGCAGAATTTTTTGCAGCAGAAAACCATAGCATTTTGTCCAGAAACGCTATTAAAGGTTATAACGGATATGTTCCGAAACGCTATGAAAGGGTATAACAGCTATATTTTGAATAGACATATGATAGCGTTTTTGGGCCAAACGCTACTGTTCAGTGCTGTCTTAAGTGCTGTAAATAACGGCAATATTTTATGAAAAGACACTTCGTTTTTCACCAAATCTTTTCAGTTTTTTGATCTTTCAGAAGGGTTGTGACTATTCTAATGACATCCCTTCATCATTATATAAGCCCCAAACATCTCCATTGATTTAACAAGAATTACTTTGATCAAATTTATTGATTTTGCTCTAAAATTGCTCTACAACGATTATTTTCTCAAATTCTATCTAAAAGATCGATTATTTTCATTCACATCCTTTATAATCGATCTACTATTAATCCTAGCCTTTGTATATCCACTAAAACACCATTTGTGAGGGCTATAAGAGTGTTGTACTATATTGTGACTACTCAGTGTTGTTTGGAACACATTCAAAAGTCAAAAACCTTTATAATTGTGAAGTCCTCTTCAGTGGTTGAGGCAAGAAATCCCGTTCAGTGGTTCGGGTAATTGTGAACCTATTCCTCCGGGTTAAGTGAGGGTTTTGGTGTTAGTGAAATTCCAGAAGTGAGTCTGGGACTGGACGTAGGACATTGGTCCGAACCAGTATAAATCGACTGTGTGATTTACTGCTTACTACTCTATTATATACTCTACATCATATTCTCCATACTACACGATCCTATACCGCTGCATAGACTCTTTCAATCTTATATTCATTTGAGATAAAAAAAATTAAAATTTCAACAAAATCATAAAATATCAATTACTTGTTTTTTATATAAATATACATTGATTACAGAATTTTAAAACTGTTTTAAACCATATTTGTATATATCTTTGGAATTTTTTCTAATATTCTCCAAATATAAAAATCTTATTTAAATTAAATTAAATTTAGCTCTAATACTCTCCAGATATATAAATCCAAACTATATTTAATTTATTAACCACCAGTATAATTTATTCATTATAGATTATAAAAATTAGTTCGAAAACTGGGTCTTTACACTGAATCATATGATAATTGGGCCTAGTTCTTTCATGCATACGTGAGTTCATTTATAGTGTACGAAATCGATGCATTACTTTTATATCTGACAGAATGAAAGGGATCTCAAATGCTTTGCAGGATAGATGGCAAGAACCGCATAAACATATGTTCCATGCAAGACATCTTATATCCAATTACCAAGCTACAGGTCATCGAGAGAAGCGACTAATAGGCTTGTTTTACGCTGTTGCAGGTGATTTTAAAGTAGTTGAGTACACTAAAATCAGAGAAGAAATCAAGGCAACTAATCCGCGGGTGCATGATTGGATTGAACGAAGACTAGGGAATTCTAAAGAAAACTGGCACTTTGTAGAGATGACTGAGGCCGCTTCCATGCTGTGACAACTAACACATATGAAAGTTTTAACGGTGTCCTAAAAGGCGCCAGATCATTGCCTATAAAGGCGTTGGTTGCAAGAACGTTCATTCGATCAGTTGAATATTTCTATGAAAGGCAGAAAAAAGGCGAGCCTCTGAAGACAAAACTTTGAGCCTCTGAAGACAATGCTTACTCCAAAATGGGAAGCTAAAATTGAAGCTCGTGCTATTGAAGCACGACGTTGTAGCCATGTTCGATTTGGTCGATCTAAATGGCAAGTGATTCATTATTATGGAGATGCATATGATGTTGAGATCGAAGGTTCTCATTGTTCATGTACATGCAACATCCCACTTCTGCCGAAGATACTGTGTGCTTATGTGTTGGCGAGTTATTCAGCACAAGATTTTGGTATAAATAGTGCACATCACGATTTCGCTTCTAAGTGGCACTCCATCGAAAGTTATAAAGCTTCCTATAAGCTAGAGTTCCATCCAGTACGTGATAAGAAATCCCGGGCACCGTACAACGGTCCACATACATTTGCTCCGTCTGTAAGAAGACAACCCGGACAACCTAAATCTATGGGAATCAAAAATGTTATGGATGAACATCAAATGCCAAAAATAAACAGGTGCAGCAAATGTGGATCGCAGGGTCACAACAGAAAGCAATGTACTTCAGTAGCTTAAAATGGAGATGTATGTGTGTTGTCTGGTTTGTGTATTTTGGTTAGGCTTTGAATGTATGTGTGTTATCTATCGTGCATCAAACTTTGTATCTCTCTAATTTTCGGATAATTGAATTTGTCATTTGGTTTATGTTGTTTGATTAGGATTTAGGTGCTATTTGCATGTATAATTTATAATATAGTTAAAAACGAGCTTGTAACGTCGTAGTAGTTCATTGTTTTAAGTTTTGAACTTCGGTTGAATATACATGATTTATTATAAGTCCGATTTCGTTGAAACAAGAAACATTCTAATCTATTGAACTATATTTTTATAATGGATCAGAAAAGTGGAGATTTCAAATTATAGACTTTGAGTTATGTCCAAATCAAGTTTTCAGAAGGTCGCTATGGAATTTAGTAGCAAATTGCATTAGCGCATTTTGAAAACTTGCCAATGGGCGAATTCCAAAATTTCACCTTCGTATATTTCCAAAATAGGTCTATATTTGTAAATATTTCCAAAACATGGCTAAGCATGTTATACTTTCTATAAACAAGCCTAAACCTGTTAATTCTCCTTTTATTTATAGTGTGCTGATCCACACTTCAGTGCCCACCTTTAAAAATTATTAGATAGGAATATTTTTTTTTCATGCTTCTGGCCGCCAATTTGTTTCTTTTCACTCAGTCATTCACAGTCATTCTACTTCTTCTTAAACAAGGTAATATCTCAAATATCAAATCATAAACCTAAGGAAAAAAATATAGTCTTTTTTGCTAAATAGAGGATGGAAGATAAAGACAAAAAGGATATCTGTCTTTTCTACCATGCTGTCGTTAGAATATTTTGTAGCTTTTTGTATTGCTTAGGATATTTTACTAATATTTTTAGGAGATTCTTCCAATCTTCTGACTATTTCAAGCTTGGAGGACATTAAATTTGATGACATTGTAATAGAAAATGACACTGCAAGTTATTGACTTTTAGAGTTTTCTTTTAATACATATGTCCTATTGTATATACAGTCAAATTGTTTTTTCCATTTCATAGGAGGAGATTGTGAATGACGATAAATTTGAGAGTGTTCTTATTAGTTCGACTGAGAACTATGTGGATGATAGCAATAGGCTGCAAGATGTTTGGTCAAATGCCTCTGAAGAAATAAAAGTTGATTTGACAATTCATTTTACGACTAATGAAGTATTCATTTAGTACTTAATTTACAATTGCTAATGCACGTATAAAAATTTAAGTATGTTAATTTTTTTGTTAAACCACGTGAATTTTAGGTATTTGATTCGCAAACGCATTGATTCGACGGTGTAAACCAACGGGGAAAAGGTGGCTACGGTGGTAGTAATTCTAAAATCCGATAAATTTGGGGCTGGAAGGAAACCAAAGTTACAGTTGGGTTGTGAAAGAACTGGAATTTATTGTAGTCATCACCAAAAGGCAACAAAAAAACGCTGTGAAACGAACAAAAGCTAGTGCAATTACAAAATGCAATTGTCCATTTCGATTGAAGGGTGTGTATTTAGAGAATGCATAATCATGAACTTCCTCACTCGTTAGAAGGACATCCTTTCGTGGCACGGTTGATGGACGTGAAAAAAAATAGAAGACGTGAGTATTGCAGGTGTTTCGCTAAGAGAGGTATCAGTTACCATTAACAAGTCCTTTCCGGAAAATTCCTCAACTTTGAAGACTATCTACAATGCTAAATATAAAATGCAATTGTCAGCGCTGAAGTGTAGATCCACGATGCAACATTTAATGAAATTTCTTACAGAGAAGCAATATGTGTATTTTAATTGGGCAGATGTGGAAAGTGATCATTTGATAGATGTGGTCTCATCCAGAATCATCCGTATTAAGTAAGTTTTTTCCATCAATCCTTCCGTTTGATTGTACATATGAAACAAACCGGTATAATATGCATATGTTGGAAATGGTTGGTATGACTTTTATGGACCGAACATCTAGTATTGCTCATGCATTTCTATCACACAAGAGGGAGAAGAACTATGAATGGGTGCCAATGAAGTCAAAACATTTTTGTTTACCTCAAAAAGAACCCAAGTTAATAGTTTCTGATAGATAATAGGCATTGATAAATGGAATTAAGAAAAAAAATCCACAGGAAAAGATGATGATGTGTTTGTGGCACATGGAAAAGAATGTCATTATAAATTGCAAACTGGAGTTTAAAATAAAAGAAGTTTTCAAAATGTTTTTGCAAAGTTGGAAAAAGGTGGTTCTTACAACGATTGAAGTTGAATTTTGAATGTACTGCAATGGTTTTCAAAAAGATTAGATAGACTATACCAAAAGCTTGAAACACATTCATAGTCAATGCTTGGAATATAGAGGGTATTATGTTTTTGCATGAACAAATAAAATTAAACATCGCGATAATAGAACAACAACTCGAGCCGAGTCTTCCCATGCTCAATTAAAAAAACATCTCGATTTGCCTAGAGCAACATTGCAGTATTATGGTCGAAAATGGATAATATGTTGTGTTTACGGCGTACTAAAATAAAATCCACTTACGGCGTACTAAAATAAAATCCACTTTTGAAAGAAGCTTAGAAGTCATACGAATTTCATACCAAGTTCCACTGTTAAAACAATTACGAGGTAAGACATCTTTTTTGCATTGGATTTGATTGTCAAAGAAATGGGAAACGTTAATTCTGTTGTTTTGGACACATCGCTTTGTGATCATTTGAATCGACTTGTGTACGGCCTTCCATGTGCACATGAGATATATAAATATGATACTTATGGTCTTCCAATCCGAATTGAAATCGTAGATGATCATTGGACACAAGTTAAATTATACTCCACAAGTTGAAAAATCACTTGAGTTTGTCCATACAGTTGAGTTTGCATACATTAACAAATTATTTGATTTGAGCACGAATGCAGCTAAGATAAATTGCATTACCAGCCATGACTTCTATTATGGAACCGATAATGGAGAAACACAAAGGAAGACCAACCGAAAGTTAGAACAAGTCAATTAGCAAGCAAGTCAAAAATCAACAAAACGGAATCCTTCTGCTTTTGGGATAGCAAAAAGTTTTACTGAAATCCTTTCTCAAGTTAGCGTAAACAAGAAACTGCCTCCCAAACGGAAAAACCCTAATGTGAAATTTGATGAGTGTAATGTATCTCCAACAAAATCATATTTTAAGCATTTAATTTACCTACGGCTTTTCTACACCAATATATTGAAGATGTTATCGGAGATGGTAGCTGTGGTTTTCGTTTCGTTGCTGAATAAGTTGACGAATTAACTTCCAACTGGGGAGAAGCAAGGAAGTCAATATTAGCTGAGTTGATGAAAAATTGAGAATTATATATCAGATGTTTTGACATAACAAATTATGGAGAATTAAAAGCAGCTACCGATTGTGATCTTAGTCCTTGTTTCAAAGCTAATTGGATGGTAATGCCTGAAACCGGATACTTGGTTGCAAATGCATTCAATATAGTTGTGGTTTACATATCCAGCCGTCAAAATT
The DNA here is from genome assembly GCA_030737875.1 of Allium sativum. NCBI lineage: Eukaryota > Viridiplantae > Streptophyta > Magnoliopsida > Asparagales > Amaryllidaceae > Allium > Allium sativum. Next base: position 589,970,770 of record CM060910.1, on the reverse strand, counting down.
TGACATTTATCCCACATGAAAAAGGGCCCGGGTTTGCGCATGACCATCGGTTTATTATTTTTGCAAATATCATGGACTCTTGCCTTATTTTTGAGAGAAATGAGTGATCCTCACAAGGAGGAGAGCACTCATGTTATTCCATTCCACACTAGAAAATAAGAGCTGTCAACTAGCTTGACAAGTAGCAATACCCGCCCCTTACAATGATAAAGAAAAAAGAGTAAAACCCCCAAGCATAAAAACTAGAGTCCAATGAAAAGAAAAATACAACAATAACAAATACAAAGGCCTAAAGATTAAAGTCCCAAAAAAAAGAAAAACAACCACCCTAAACCTGTCGCTGCAAAAAAAAAAACTCATAAAAAATGAATAATAAAGGACAAAAGAAAGACAAAAGCAAAACAACACAGAAAGAACGAGAGACGAAAAACAGTTAACATAAAACAATGACAAATTATACAGGCAAAAGCAGAGAAACACTGAACTAGATTTCACAAACATCAACATATATACATATAGATCAACAGAGATAACAACATATAATAATGAATAGAAACTAACTAGAAGCTATAGACGCAGATAAATCAATAGTAGTGGAAGAACAGGTAGATTTAAAATTAAAAATGCGAGATCTGATGAAAGTAAGAAAAATTTTGAAATCAGCAAATTTGTTAAGTCTATAAGAAGGATTTGAAATCTAATTAAAACAAGAAAAAAAAATCTATAAATCAAATTGTTAATATTACCATTATGATTATGAAAAGCATAGTGATTCCTTTAAAACCAATGTTGGAGAATGGAGTTTTGACGACAACAACCTTATTTCAATTATCATTGGTTATAAAATATATACTAACACTTTTTGTATAGAATATATATATACACACACATATGCAGGAATTATATACAAGAAATATTACTGAAGACTGTACAGTTTAAAGATGATAGAGATTCAAAATTCAGACAAATTTCAAGACTCATGAGTATTCAAGATTTCAGGAGTTCAAGAGTTCAAGATTAATACAGTTATAGAGTTTAGATTTTGTAAGACACTAAATAGCACTCCAGGTTCAATATTCAAATTCTGATTTTCAAACTCTGATTTTCAAATTCTATTTTCTGTCCTCAATTCTCTCTATTTTATTTTCTATCTTTTCTATTTTATTTTTTATTTATCTTTGTTTTTCAAACTTATGTTTTATATATTTATAATTCTATACTTTATATTTATATATAGTTTAAAACATTATAATTTTATAAATATGTTTATATAGTTTAAATTTATGTTTTCATATGTTTTCCTACTTTATAATATTAATTTACAACACTATATTTTCATTCAAGAATTTCTAGAATTATATTTATATCAAAACATTTGAAAAATGTTTAAAATTCAAATTTACACTAGAGTATGTCGACATACATAAAACACTATGTCAACATATAACTATCAGAAATTTAAATTTGAAGGGAAGTGTCTTTTCACCATTTGAAACGTTTCAGAAACGTTGCAACCTTTCACACACTATTAAAAGGGCTTGAATTCGAATTTTTAAACATCTCTTCTTCTCCACTTTCACTCTCTTTCATTATATAATTATTCTTAATCATTTTTATGATTTTTACACTTATACTCTACTGAATTCAATTCCGTTTTGATCAAACTTCTTCTCTCTACACTCTCTTCTCGTCTCTCTCTAAATCAAGTGCTATTGAAGAGTTATAGGGCTGTTTGTAATTGCTTGGGTTGAGTAAAGTAGGAATTGGTGGTATTCCTTGTAGCCATGAAATCAAGGAAGTAGGAATCAGTGTTTTTTTTGTAGCCGTGAAATCAAGGAAGTAGGAATCGGTGGTACCCCTTGTAGCCGTGAAATCAAGGAGGTTGTACTTGACTATTGATATAGTAATAAAACTCTATGCAATCCAGCGTTGTGCGGGATTGGACATAGGAGTAATCCGAACCAGTATAAAATCCGGTGTGTTCTTTCCTTTTCTGCATTTTTATTTTTGTTTGTTTTTGCATCTGTGTTTGAATCTGTTCTATGATTGTATTTGTGGTGTTTGTTTCATTCTGTATTCACATAAGTTTTAGATTTTGTTTAGATTCTCACAAACACTATTCACCCCTCTCTAGTGTTTGTTTTGCCTTAACGATCCATTTCACAATCCCTAACAATTGGTATCGGAGCAAGGTTTTTCAAAAAGTTCATAATTTGGTTTTTGAAAATAGTGATAATGGCGACCAACAATGGTAGCAATAATAGTTCTTTTATAGAGGGTCAATCCACTTTTATACCACCATATTTTAATTGTAGTAATTATTCATATTAGGCATGTAAAATGAAAATTTATTTACAGTCAGTAGGTTTAAACACATGGAATAGTACACAAAATGAGTATGTTGAACCCACAACTGCATTTGCATAATGGACAAATAAACAAAAGACTGCTGCACAGAGTAATTCTAAAGCAATGAATATGTTATTTTGTTCATTAGATAGGAATGAGTTTAATTGAATATCAGTATGTAAAACTGCTTATGAAATCTGAAGAACTTTACAAGTTACTCATGAAGGAACTAGTAAAGTTAAATAAACTACAATAGTAATGCTAGTTAATCAGTTTGAATTATTCAAAATGAACTAGAATGAGTCTATTTCAGATATGTATTGCAGATTTCAAGAGATAGTGCATTCATTAACAGCACTTGGAAAAACTTATTCTGAAGCAGATCAAGTCAGAAAAAATATTGAATTCATTAACTCCAGAATGGGATCAGAAAACTTTGGCTATTGAAGAAGCCAATGATGTCAATGAAATAAAGATTGAGGAGTTCATCGGAGATTTTATGTCTTATGAATTCCAATTACCGAAAAGAAAAGAAAACATATCAACTGAAAGAAATCTATTGCACTTAAAGCAACAACAAATGATTCTGACTCGAGTAGTGGAGATGATGAAGAAACAACGCTTATGACAAATCATTTTGGAAAATTTCTAAAATATAGAAGGAAGAGTTATAATCAAGGAAGTTCAAAAATTAATGATGGTCGATGTTTTAACTGCAATAAACCAGGCCATATAAAGAAAATGTGTCCATATCCAGACAAATCAACTCAATAAACGGACAACAGCAATTCGTCAAGGAAAAGAAAGAAAGCATATGCTGCAACATTAGATGATTTAGATTCGTCATCAAGTGATGAAGAACCAGAAACCAGAAATACGAATATATGTTTTACGGTAATTCAGAGTTCAGAAAATCATGAAGAAAAGGATCTAAAAACCGGGTACACATTAATTAATTTTTAATTTTATTTGGTTGAATGGTTGCTTTGTTCGTTTGCTTTGATTTGAATTTAAAACCTTAAAAACAAAATTTTGAAATTCAAAATTTGAATTTTGAAATTCAAAATTTGAATTTTGAAATTCAAAATAATAATATATACTGAATAACCAATAAATTAATAAAATAAATGGTTAATGTGTTTATTAGGATTAGAATTATTTCAGGAAATCGTTAAACCTGAAATACAAATCGATAATATATATTTCAAAACACAAAAATCCAATTTTCTTTGAAATTAGATAAGTATGTCGACATAAAGAAATGTCTATATCAACATATCTAACCAATTTTGAAATTTAAATTTTGAATTTCAAAAGTTTGAACTTTTAAACTTCCCTCCAATCTTTTCACCAACTCCCAAGGTCTGAAAAGGTGTCATTTCAATCTGAAAAGTTGTGCCTATTTAATTCATATCCATTCAATTTCTATATATACATCTATCCTTTCTACCTTCATTCACAACTCAAAACAATGTTCTTCATATCTATTCTCTTCAAAATTATCAATTCAATGGCTTCCTCAAGTTCATCTCAAAAATTGAAGATAACCAAAACCATCAAAGGCTATCTTCATAATGACAAAGAGGCCATCAAAACCTATGGTAACTATTTAGCAAATGCTAAAGTTAACACGGGTGCTTTCGCCGTCTTTAGCGACTTTCCCTCTTATGATCTCGTCTTTCTTTTCGAATACAATGAAGTGTTGAGTCTAATTGACTCTCGTGATAACGACGAAGTATGTTATCCCAAACTCGTTAAGATGTTCTATGGAAATCTCAATCGCGGATTTTACGAAGGCAACGAAAATCAAATTTGGAGTAGTGTCAAAGGCACTCAAATTGTTCTCAATGTCGAACTCTTAGGCACTATTCTAAATTGTCGAAGCTTGGGCTCGGATTTTTCAAATTTTGCTATCGAAGAAACTAGGCCATCTAGTTTAATCTATCTTTATGTATTCAACTATATTTCCTTGTGTTTGCTTTCAAATCTCGTATTTAAAGCATGTCTTGATTAGTTGGATGTATTCGCTTTCTGTTGAGTAACAAATAGAGTTTTATTTATGATAAAATCATTTTTATGTTTCTGGAAAAATTATAAAACTAATTATAATATAAGAGTTCAACAGAATTCAGAATTTCAAAAAAAATCATTATAGTATGTCGACATAGGAAAAGGGGTATGTCGACATATAACTGACAGATTTTCAAATTATTTCAAATTTTAAAATTAAAATAACTACTCATGTCCATTCAGAATCCAACGAATTGCAGACTCTATTTAAGTCTATTTCTTCCAGAAAAATTCATTATTCTATTACTCCTTCTTCCTTGGTCATTTCTCATTAAATCAATGGCAAATGTTATCCATAACATAAGTGTAAATCTTGATGATTCCTTGAATTCGTTCAAGAAAACTCTCTCCATAGTACTATGTAATCAGCGCAAACTAAAGTTAATTCAAATGAGGATGGTTGAATATCAAGAAAAACATTTTGATGTGATTCGTTGGGATATCTCTTCTCATTTCAGAAATGAAATCATTCAAAAATCATATAATACTGAAGAAGAGTGGAAGGACATCAAGAAGAACCTAATTACTGGACAAGATGAATAGGTTGAAGTTCCAAGAAACGTTTAATTATTCGGTACGATTTGATTGATTTGTTTACATATTCTAAGACATATGGTGTGATGTGATTTGACTTGGATTCTATTGTTTGAAACTTGTATATATTAAGACATTTGGTGTGATTTGATCTGGTTTGGTTTATATATACATATATATATATATATCAAACAAACATATGTAATGATAATACTTGGATTGGTTTGTATTTAATCATCATATTGCTTGATATTATTATTCTAAGTTTGAATAAATTAAGGGGAGTATTCTACTTAGAAATAGTTAATATATTAAGGGGGAGTATCTTTATTAGGTTAGTTACTTAAGTTCTATTCAGAAAGTTATACAATTTAGGGAGAGTACCTTTAGAATTTCTTTTTGATAACGCTAAAGGGGGGAGAAATTATAAAATATAGACATAGTTTATAGGATTCTTACAGACAAGGGGAGTATTAGAAGGATCATTATAACCAAGTATATATAGGTATGATATTTCATATACTAAGGTTGTCATCATCAAAAAGGGGGAGATTGTTGGAGAATGGAGTTTTGATGACAACAACCTTATTTCAATTATCATTGATTATAAAATATACACTAACACTTTTTGTATAGTATACATATATACACATATGTAGGAATTATATATAGGAAATATTACTGAAGACTGTACAGTTTAAAGATGATAGAGTTTCAGAATTCAGACAAATTTCAAGACTCATGAGTATTTAAGATTTCAAGAGTTCAAGATTAACATAGTTATAGAGTTTATATTTTGTAAGACTCTAAATAGCACTTCAGGTTCAATATTCAAATTCTGATTTTCAGACTCTGATTTTCAAATTCTGTTTTCTATCCTCGATTCTCTCTATTTTGTTTTTTATCTTTTCTATTTTCTTTTTTATTTATCTTTGTTTTTCAAACTTAAGTTTTATATATTTATAATTTTATACTTTATATTTATATATAGTTTAAAACATTATAATTTTATAAATATGTTTATATAGTTTAAATTTATGTTTTCATATGTTTTTCTACTTTATAATATTAATTTACAACACTATATATTTATTCAAGAATTTCCGGAATTATATTTATATCAAAACACTTGAAAAATGTTTAAAATTCAAATTTACACTAGAGTATGTCGACATACATAAAACACTATGTCGACATATAACTGTCAGAATTTTAAATTTGAAAGGAAGTGTCTTTTCACCATTTGAAACGTTTCAGAAACGTTGCAACCTTTCACACATTATAAAAAGGGCTTGAATTCAAATTTTTAAACATCTCTTCTTCTCCACTTTCACTTTCATTGTATAATTATTTTTAATCATTTTTATGATTTCTACACTTATACTCTGCCGAATTCAATTTCGTTTTTATCAAACTTCTTCTCTCTGCACTCTTCTCATCTCTCTCTGAATCAATTGCTACTGAAGAGTTATAGGGCTGTTTGTAATTGCTTTGGTTGAGTAAAGTAGGAATCGGTGGTATTCCTTATAGCCGTGAAATCAAGGAAGTAGGAATCGGTGTTTTCCTTGTAGCCATGAAATTAGTGAAGTAGGAATCAGTGGTATCCCTTGAAGCCGTGAAATCAAGGAGGTTGTACTTGACTATTGATATAGTTATAAAACTCTGCACAATCCAACATTGTGCAGGACTGGACGTAGGAGCAAACCAGTATAAAAACCGATGTGTTCTTTCCTTTTCTACATTTTTATTTCTATTTATTTTGCATCTGTCTTTGAATATGTGTCTATGATTGTTTTTGTGGTGTTTGTTTCATTCTGTTATTCATGTAAGTTTTAGATTTTGTTTAGATTCTCACAAACACTATTCACCCCCTCCGAGTGTTTGTTTTGCCTTAACAATCCATTTCGCAATCCCTAACAACCAAATATACCAACAAGTAATTAAAAAATAGTATCATATAAATACATGTTATTACTATTAAAAAGAAACCTATAAGAATTCCAATAAAAATCAAAATCAAAGTGAATAAGTAGATGGGAAATTTGTAAAGGTTAAAAATACAACATAAAAATAAACTTAGTAATAGAACAATCGAAATATAAATGGACAATATCTTCTAAATAATTATTACAAAAATAGCAATTTTTATTGATAGATATTTTTTATCTTAAGTAATTCAATAGTATTAAGTTTATAATGAAAATGAGTCACATATGTAATTTGGTTTTTGGGAGGACCATTGGATTTCCAAAGGTAATCGAAAACTTTGTTTATAACCCCAGTAAAGCAAAGGAAATTATAAATAGATTTAGAAGTAAAAAAAAACCGTTGTTATCCCAGTACCGATGGCAAATATCTTTCTCATTATCAAACTTATACAAGTCAAGTACAAAGTAAGACAAACTATCTAAGAGTAAGACCAACAAGAGTACGATTGAAACCAAAATTCCAAGGAAAAACCTGATCTTAAATGTAAATATCAGAAATCAAAGCCTTTTTAAAATTACAAATATCATATAATTCTTTGAACTCAAATTTCCAAAAATGAGATACATTATTAGGATTACTAAAAAAACCAAGATTAAGATTAAAATTACTGTTATACCATTGATTAAAAATTAATTCTTTCCATAAAAGATTTGTGTTAAAATCATTAGATTTGCACAACCATTTGCATAATAAGGACGTATTAAGATTGTATAAATTTAAGATACCTAATCCTCCCTCATTTTTAGATTTACAAACAATATTCCATTGAACCAAACATTTGGAACGGGAGAAAGAACTATCACCACAATAAAGAAAGTTTCTTCGAATAATATCTATTTTATCAATGACCAAATTAGGAAAATGGTAAAAGACATCCAATAAATAGGTAAATCAGTTAACACCGAATTAATTAAAACCACTCTACCAGCTCTCAAGAGAAATCTATTATTCCACTTAAACAGTTTATTGCTAATCTTATCCATTATGATGTCCCAATCATCATGTTTTAATTTCTAGGGCTTAATGAAAAAACCAAGGTACTCAATAGGAAATTTCATTAAATTGCAATTAAGAGTGATACCCACAAGATTTTCATAGTTACAATAGTCATTAAGAACTAAAATAGAACTCTTATCAAAATTAAATTTTAAACCAGAAAGTAACTCAAAACTGTATAGAATAAATTTAAGAGCAATTGTAGATTTAGGCAAATGAGAGGAGAAAACCAAAGTATCATCATCAAATTGCAAAATAGAAATTCCATCATTGGTAATGTCTCTATCAACTGAATCTAACACACCATTCCTTATAGCAAGCTTAATAATTCTCGAAAAAACATTAGCGGCTAAATTGATCAGAAAAGGAGATAATGGATCTCCTTGCCTATGACCACATTTAGATTGGATTTTACCACCAGGAATGTCGTTATCTAAAATATTAGAACTACCAGACTTCAAAAGAGACCATATCCAACAAATCCATCTATTACTAAAACTTCTAGCCAATAAAAGATCCTTAAGAAAATACCAGTCAATGGAGTCAAAATCTTTTGCAAAATCAAGCTTAAGCACAACACAAGTCACATTATTCTTAAAACAGTAAGTAATATGTTCCTAAATAGCAGCAACACCATCAGTGATATTCCTACTTTTAATAAAAGCAGTTTGAGAACTATCAATTAAATCATTCATTTTGGAACTTAATCTATTTGATAAGACTTTGGAAATAATTTTAATAAAAAAAATTAATAAAGAAATAGGGCTAAAATCTTTTAAAAGAGCAGCCCAAATTTTCTTATGAATTAAAACAACATTAGCAGAGTTAAATCTACCCAATTGCAAATTACCATCATAAAACTCATTAAAAAGAGAAATTAATTCATCTTGTAAAACATCCTAAAAAGTGATAAAAACAAAATAGGAAACCCATTAGGACCAGGGGCTTTGTCCGGAAGCATATCTTTAATAACTTTTAAAAACTATGATTTAGTAAAAGCCAAAAGGGCTATCTAAGCCATTTAAATCAACAAAATTACTATCATTGTACAATAAGCTCCAATTAGCCTTTACTCTATGATAATTAGATTTACCAAAAACACCTCTATAATAATTAGTAAATTCATTGTTAAGATCTACTTAACTGAAAATTTCAACATCATTAACAAAAATAGAATTAAAAGTGTTACATCTTTTTCTACCATTTTCAACTTCATGAAAGAATTTAGTATTTTTATCTCCATCATCCATCCAGTTAACTCTAGACGGTTGCTTCTACATAATTTCTTCTTGTAAAGGATTTTGCTAAGTTCCTCTTTGAGATTATAAAAAACATTTTTCTCTGAAGTATTTTAAACTCTGTTTTCTTTGATTTTATTTAAAAATAAGATACCACATAAAAAAATTAATTTTTTAAGTTTAATATTATCAAAAACTTCTTTATTCCATTTTTTAAAGAAAATTTCTAAGCTCTTTAAGTTTGCAAACCAAAAATATAGCAATATTGTTGGAAAAGATAATGTTGTAATTACCCATCGAAAGCCATTTATAAGATATTAATTTTTTAAAATTATTCTCTAATAATCACATTTTTTTCAAATCTAAACAAATTAAAATAAAAACTAAGAAAGGAACAGGAAAGAATAATGACACAATGGTCTTGTAAAAGAGTAGGTAAACCAACAACATTACAAGAAGGGTAATCTGTCTTCCAATTCATCACTAATGAAAAATCTATCTAAAAGGGCCGAAGAAGGTATATCTCTCCCATTAGACTAAGTGAAAAGCCTATTGCTTAGTTTATTTCAATTGACTATTCATAATAAATTGATCAAATTCTTCCATAGCAGATAAATCTCCTTCTCTAAGAGCTCTCTCTCTGGAAAATATAGTAACATTGAAATCACCACCTAAGATCCAAGGACCAAGAGTAACTGAGCAAATGATCTAAACTCAAGACACTCACTCCAAAACATCCTATGATCTAATTTATTACAAGGACCATAGATATTAGAATTATTTAAAATAGTATCATCACTAATATCAAAGAAAACAATATGAATATAATGATTTTTAGTGAAAGTTTGGAGACGTCCACACAAAAAAATTCCAATCAATAATTAAACCACCCGCGCTAACCCTAACAAGCAGAAAAATCCCAATTACTAATATAAAGACTACTTAAACATCCAAAATTTCTAAAATCAGGGAAATCTAATTTATATTCTTGTAATAAAACCATATCAATTGAATAACTTTTAAAAAAGTTTTCAGTTTAGAACATTTGTCTATATCATGAATACCTCTAACGTTCCAACTAATAATCTTCATTTATTAAATGTTCCAACCCTCTCAAATTCTTTATTTCTAATGTAGTCTAATTCTATATCAGATCAGAAAAAATAAAACAAGACTTTTTAGCTAAAAAATGTAAAGCTTCAAAAGACGAATCACATAGCGCAGAGGAACTATAAATACTACCGAGATAAGGAGCCATACCTGAATGCGAGTTACATGAAGAACTCGAACCTCTGCTACTGAGTTTGGCACTACGTCTCACAACACTAAATATTAGGAAGAACTGTTTTGGATGTCGAGATACAAGCATTTACATACCTCTTCCTCTCTCTTTTATCGTATTTAAAGAATAATCATGTTTGGCGCCAAACAACATAATAGAGGAACCCCCGACTAAGTCAACAACATCAGCATTGTGATCATGAAAAAGCCTATCTCCATCAGCAGTACTGTCACATATAGGCTTATAGCCACATCAACACCAAACTGAAGAACAATATCATCACTAACAGAAATAGCAAGAACTAAAGAGGCTTCGACATTATAAGGAAGCCTCTTTATACTCGCAGTTTCACACATATTTCTAGATAAAATAAGTTTGCATAAAAAATCACGAGATTTTAGTTTCCTTTTATCCTTATGTTCAGTCAAGCCAGCAGATGCACCAATCTCAAAAGGAAGAAGAGCAATTGACACTACATCATCCATAATTCCTGAGTCTATCACCAAAGTAGTGCAACCAATACAATCTGAAGAGCCCTCACCAAATTCTAGAAAAAAACATCCATTCTGACCTATATGATAGCAAGTCCAGTATTATCATAAACAACTCCATGATCCACCATCAACAAAACAAATAAGGCCAAATCCACCTTACAAGGCCACAAACAATCAATAAGAACAAGCTGATCCCCAACCAACCTTAAACTTACAGGCAACACCACTTTCCTGGGCATAAGGAGAGAAATACAAAAAAAAAGGAATAGAAAAACCATGCAAGAACTAGAAGTAATGCACAAAATCTCCCCTATCAAACAAAACAGTCTTGTTACCCCTGCCAACCATCAGTTGATAACTCTTGACAAACTGATCCCAGAGTATTCCATAAATTCGCAAACGAGGCCAAGGAACTAATCCGACCCAAAGCATCATGATCAACATCCCCAATATCTTCCTCACCCAAATTAAAGAAGAAAGTGTCAACAACAATAGTATATGAACCTAACACTGACTCATCGAACCTTCCTTACCCATCACTTAGAAAATTTCCAACATCGAAGAGAGTCTCTAAATGCTTAGACTTTGGCACCTTGAAGATAAAACTGCTAATCAAAGCCTCCAAAGAATAATAATCAGATTCCTCATAATTAACAGGAAGCACATTGAATAACTTTGATTCCCCATTCTCTATCACATCGGTATCCATTATGCTAGCCAATACCTCAAATCGATTGGACACATGTACATCTAAAACATGGGTTGAACTAGAGCGAGCTAATTTCTTAACGGGCTAGAAGTCAACATTCGAATTAGGGAGTACTGGAACACTCAATTCAGGAATTGTACTCGACAACCCAGAGTTCATAGAGTGTAGCTTAGAGAAGGAATCAAAACTACATACACAAAATGGGATTCAATAACATCAACAACATCAGAAGAAGAAGTCAAAGAATCGATCACATGATCACTAGTTATTTGAAAACCACCATTAAAGATTACAAAAGAAGGGAAAAAAAATCTAAGTGAAGAAGAATTTCATCAAACATTTTGAGAGAAACAGAACAGTTTGAAAAATACAACATAAAAATGTTTTTAAGATGTAAAAAAGTTAAGACAAAACGAAAACAATGATCTTTAAGGGACAGAGTTTAGAGGAAAAACATTAAAATCAAAAGAAATTGACACTGAAAGATTATCAAATAGAACTGCATTCTGAAGGAAATCAAAATGCCATAATAGTTTATCACAAAGATAAAGACCATCTAGAAAAATTAAAGAAGAATAAACATTATACAAATGTTTCTTGATCGCTAAAAAATTAAAACAAGATAGAAAGCGGTGTTTAATTAAGAGATTTTTACCTTTCAAGGATGGAAAGAAAACATAACAAGTTGAACTCTTATGGTCGAAGAAACCAAAAGAAAAACATCTCACAGTTCTCAACAATTTGCAATTTTATGGGATCGATCTTCACAACGGAAACAAAGAACTTTGATACTTTTTATCCCAAATCCATGGCTTTCTAAATTGCTTAGGAGAAGAAGTGTGATGACCACCTATAACTCCCGCACTTAATAAAGGAAATAGTGCATTGAAAGACGTGTCAGGCAGCTATGGACGATCATCAACGTAGAATAACACCAGAGGAACCTGTCAACTCATAACACATGGATAAAATATAATATAACATATACAATAGGAAATAATAGTGAAGCACAACTAAACATAATTTCAACTTTTCGTGTCTCCATGAAAATATCCAACACAAAACAATCGTATTACATGAAAATTGTACAAAGGGCCTCACTACAATTTCACTCAGAGTAACAAATCAACAACATCAGCAGAAACAACAAATATGTATAGTAGATAGTAATACGTCAGCCTCCAACTAGTCGTCGCTCAGCAACATCGTCCTCATCAAGATCTACTACCTGTTACTCAGTCTGTCCATCAACAAAATTAATGAACAACCCAAGGTAATAAGAGGGAAACATAAAACCTTGAGTCATACAACAGTCTTAATGTGCGATAAAACAATCATCAACATCAACAATAAAACATATGGATAATAGGCAGTTTAATCATCTGATCTGCCCAACACATCAACCGGATAGGATTCCCAATCCCACTTCTCTTCCACAACCTACGGTGACTCCCAAAGAATTAGAGAAGAAATAAATAGTAACATCCATATCAACTAATTATCAAGCATTTATCATCCTAGTCAAGTTCAATAACTCCCAAGCACAAACCCCGAAGGCCGAGACCAACATCAGACAAGCACCCAAGAAATATCTCCCTCAATGTCGAATAATCCACACAAGATGGTACAAGCAAACAACATCTATGACTCTGGCTTTCACCGTCTGTCTTGCCTTAAATCCATCGTTAATCGTATGACTGGCCCATCCTACCATTCGTCAAGGACCAATGGCAACCCTGGTTCTAGAAAACTCCATACACCATCGTGACTCATATCTAGGCCCATTGTGACTGCCCAAGATACTCGACTAACCACCTAGTCTTTTGGGTGTCTCCATTATACCCCTACTTTGAGTCCGCTAGATCCTCTGACTAACGATGATCTCTTGGCACTTCAAAACTCTAGCCATCCTCCCCGATGACTATATTCATAAGCTCAAGCACCTTCTCGAGCAATCCATTATCTAAGAGCTCAAACCACCTTTTGAGTCTTTTTCAGTATATCGTTGTATAATCCCACGATCAACGATCACTCGACCCTGCTTCGAACATTCCATCCGAGTTCAATGTCGAAGCCACAACATTCGTTGAGTAACGATTTCATCATTTGTAACAACCCGGAAATTCTGGGCTAGTTTAAAATTTTTATTTTGGCGAATTTAATGAATTTTGATTATTTAAAATGAATTATTTTAAATAAAAACGACGAGAAATTTATTTTGAATAGATTAGAACGTATATATCTATAATCATTGTTGTTAGAATATAAATATTTATTTATATTTATAAAAGGAATTGAAAATGGCGCAGTAGTTCAATAATTCGATTTCAAACTTCAAATGAATGTATCGGGTGCAAAATAAACTGGATTTTAGTGAAACCAAAAATAATAGGATCTATTTGGGAATATCTTTCCAACGAATCCGAAAAATTGAATTTTCATAGCGGGAATCAAAAGATATGTCCAGTTGAAAATTCTGAATAGTCGCCATGGAATTCAGGCCCTTAAAAATGGAATTTTTGTAAACGACCTCGGATTTCGACGAAACCACTTTTGTTGGATCCGTGATTTAAGTTATTGCTAGGTTTCAAATTTTGTAATTTTTCGAATCAATATGTGAGCGTGGCAAAGGAAAACGCGTTTGACCAGTTTCAGTTGAATTTAATCGACTGGAAAATGGCCATTTTTCAAACGGTCTTAGAATTCGACGAAATTAGTTTTGTTAGGACCGTATCGTCAATACGAAGCTAGAAAATATTTTCGGGAATTTTTCTAGTTAGTATGTGACCCCAGTAAATTGAAATGTGCGTTCAAATTTAATATATAGAGTTATATGTTGATTTTGACGAAAACTGATCGAAACAATCGAATCAGCCTACGATACATATCCCATTGTGTTCGGAATGGGTGTAATTAGCTGTGGACGACAGGCGGTGGCTTTGATTCCGAGTTCGAAAATAAAAGTTGCTTTTTGGGAATTTAAAGGAATAAAATAAATATATAATTTACATATACCCCCCCCCCCCCCCCGTTGACTTCCTCCACCTCACTCTCTTCCCTTCCCTTTTCTCATCTGATTCAGTAGAACGAAAAAAAAGAAAAAAAAAAGACGCACCTAAATCGCGTCGCCCCCCTATACCGCCGCCGCCGCCGCTTCTTCCTCCCCCTTCGCCCTTTGCGCCACCATCCCTTCTCTCCTCCCTCTCTCTATCTCAACTCTCGTAGCCCCAATCGAAGAGGAGCGCCGCTAGGAGCAGCAGCAGCCCCCCCTCCGCCTGACGCCGCCAGCTCCGACGCAGCACCATTCCTCCGACCTCCAAACCTCCAGCAATGCCATTTCCCCCCCCAAAAAAAAGACCTGATGTAAGCTTCTATTTTCGGTTATTTATTTTTATTTACTCAAGAAAAATTAGTTTAAAGATTTAAAGAAAAAAAATCAGTTTTTAGCTTTAGTATATGAAGTTAACAATTTTTATTATATAAAGTTAGTGTTTTTATCATATAAAGATAACATTTTTGTTTATGCAAAGTTAGAGTTTTTAATTAAAAAAGTTTGAATCTTTATATAGTAGAAAGAATAAAAATATAATTTTTATATAATAGAAAGTAAAAATTCGATTTTTATATATTGAATAGCAAAGTAAAAATTCGATTTTTATATATTGAATAGCAAAGTAAAAATTCGATTTTTATATATTGAATAGCAAAGTAAAAATTCAATTTTTATATATATGAAGATGAAGTAAAAATATGATTTTTATTTGTTAGAATGAAGCAATAAAAATATAATTTTTATTTGAACAGCGTGAAAAGACTGCATTGGAATTTCAGTCAAATCCAGACGATTCAGCAGTTCAAAAGCAAAGCACGGCGGAGTGGAACCCTCTGTGAGAACTCCTCACCTTTAATTTTTATTTCTAGTTTGAAATATATAATAGGATGCAGACGGTGTTTAATAGCACCCGACACCCGTCTTCCACAGACCATGGACGACTTGTAGCTTGGTTGTTTGATTTTGATGTGTAGTTGATTGTGTGATGTGATGTGAAATGAAATAAAATATTTATATAGTTAAAAATATTTTATAGTTAAAAATAGTATTTTTAACGTGTATTTAAAATGAAATAACTATAAACAAATCAGATGATTTGTTTATATACACACATTTGACTGATATTGATTGGGACGATAAATTTTACACATCGCCCAACTGCACAAATAAAATCTGTGTTTGATTGTTTGAAACCCCACACAGGTATTGGGATGATATTTGACGTACACTAATCCCGATTGTTTAGTTGTATGTCGATCGATTGATTGATAGACTGTTATAAGTGTTGAATATTTATATTTGGTGCGTATACAGTGTAGAACGCACTTTGGATGATGGTTGATGATTTATCGTTGCTGTTATATACGTGTGGTAGAAAATCCATATAATTAACATTATATGGTAATTGATTGGGCCTCATTCCAGTTTTGAAAAAGAAATATTTGAAAAAAAAATATTTGAAATAGAAATATTTGAAATAGAATATTTGAAAATGGATATATGAAGCCATGTTGATGGATTGACGCCATTTTGACGTGAACGATATTTATATCGATTATATTCAAATTGAAGTGAATATTAAAGTGAATTGAAATTCGAATTAAATTGAATTGATTTGAAATTCGAAATAAACTGAAATGATTTGGAATTCGAATTGAAATTGAATAGAAATGAATTTGAATTGAAATTGAATTAATTTGAAAATTCAAATTGAATGGAAAACGAATTGAAATTGAAATAAAAAAATCGTTTTGAAAAGGAAATCGACGAAGTATATATTATATATATATAATATAATGGCCTGAATAGAACGCGCTGCGCCGCGGCAGTTCGCGAATTTCGACCATTGACTTCGAATGGATATTGCGGGAGATCCGACCGTTGGATTCTCCTAAAACCGGAATCGTTGGGTTCGTATCGAAAAAAGCTTTCTAACGAATATTAGAAATTAGAAATCTAACGGTTGGATTTGGAATTATGTCCAAATCAAATTTGAAAAAGGTCGCTGTAAGTGCAATTCAATAGCCGTTGATGGAAATCGACTGTACGGGCCTTGATAAAATTATTAAAAATAGTAATAATTTGTGTAAAATCAGAAGAAATGATTTGGGAAGAATTGGGATGAAAAACTCCGTATTTGAAAAGATAAAAATAGATTTTTATCAAAATGAACTAGTTTTGAACTAGAATAATAATTTATTTATTTTAAAATAAATAAATTGGATTTGAAATGGTTTTGAAAATAACCAGGATTTCCAATAATTGAATTGGAAAGGATTTGAATCGAAATCATCTTCGGAATAGTTCGATGTTGGATTTCGTGATTATACAGATGTTGTTATGGAAATTTGAAAGATATATATATCGTTATTTCCAATACGATATTTGTTGGTCGTAGAATTTGATATTGAATATAAGCCGGTATATTTTCTATTCAGAGCCTTGTATTTAATATCAAATGTGATTTGGGTTTGTCGTGAATGGTGTCTTCATTAACACTGTTCTTGAACCCAGTTGAGAAAAGATTAAATCTTTTTATTTAGATTTAATGAAGTGTACCAATTAAATAATAATTAATTGGAATTGAATTGGCATTGATTTTTGGGTTTATCGTGAACAATGTTTTAAATAACACTTGTTCTTTAACCCGATAATTAATGGAAATGTGATTTTGGGTTGTCGTGAACGGTACCTTCAATAATACTGTTCTTAGACCTAAAGGAGTTAAGAAAACCGGAAACTAACTGGAGATTAGTTAAGTTGAATGGTTTCCTGTGTTTTGATCTGATGTTGGTTTCGGCCTTCGGGGTTAATATTTAGGGAATTGCTCGCTTGCTAATTTACGGTTAGGGACTGATTGAAATGTGATGTGGTTTGGGGTTTATCGTGAACCGTGTTTTAAATGACACTGATTCTTTAACCTAGTTAAAGATTAAAACTAATTGGAGTTTTAATGAATCTTTAATTAGATTGAAAAGATCGAGAATGGAGTATCACCAGTTTTGCTCCAGGCGATAGTTAAATCTTGTAACACCCCGTATATTCTATAACAGTAAAATTCGCAAATTAAAGTATAATTAATTTCAAATCAAAGAATTAAGGGAAACGGGATACGCCATTGCGTTCGTCTCGGAATTCTGCTTGAAACAGAGTACGAGTTTGCGTAAAACGGACTCCGTATGAGGGAGATATGACCTTCGGAAGTTTCAGAATTCAGTTTAAAATTCAAACAGACAGAAACAGTTCAGAAACAAGTTCATAATTCAAAAATCGGACCCAGATTAGGCTGGGTGGGAATTTTCCCGCTCAAGGTACCCAGGTCGACTAGGTAGTCGACCTGGGGCACCCAGGTCGACTGGGTAGTCGACCTGGGGGTCGACTGGGTAGTCGACCTGGCCCCGGAGCCAGGTCGAACCCAGCCCCTCCTGGCTGTCCTGGTCCGTGCTTGGCCGAATTTCTGAGCTTTGTCTTGTCACTAGGGCTTATTTGTCAGCTCCTAATTGGTTTCTCTTTAAAACGAACGGCTAATATTAATCTAAGCTCCATCGACGGCTCTAATCAATTCACAAACTCTATAAAAAGGACCTAAGACTCCACCTAATTCACACAAATAAAAATGAGAATGAGACCGTCATGCTGCTGAAGAAAGACTAGGAGTAGCCGTCAAAATTGAGAGACGATTAGGAGTTGATTCGAAAGCTTAAAGCAACGACAATTAAATCAAAACAACGCCTACAACAAAGGATAGCATCTCCAAATTCAGAATTCAGAATCCTGAATTGAAGATTCGTCATACGTTGTAAGTAGAGTGCTATTCCGATGTGAATGAATAATTGAGATTTGATTTGTGTAAAATGAGAAATGGAATTGTACTTAATTTGTGGTGATGATAATTCATAATTGTATGTTGCTATGATTCTAATTATGAATAGATTTGGGATGTTGTGGTATAATGATGTTAGACCTATTGGATATTTGCAAGTATATGATTCATGTTGAAAGTTAACAACTATATGTTTGTGGTAGTTTATTACAACCAAGTTGAGACTCATGCAAGTATATGATTCACTATTATGCCAACATGATTTTAGATCCATCTATGTATATTTTTATGATCATTTTTAGTGTAGTTGGATCCAATTGAGTATTATGATTCATATGAATTTATGTTGGAGTTGGCATTATGATTCAAGTGTAAAACCATACTTTTGTATTAGTGACAAAAGTAAGCATCTTTGTGAACTTGTGTTGACTTTATGAACATGGCTAGTTTATGTTTAACTTTATGCCCAAACAAAATATGTTTTAGGCTTAGGTTGTTGTTAAGAAACATATGATAATATATGTGGCACATAATTAAGTTAGATTCATGCTTTATATAAAAGTTTACATGATTAGATTAAAACCATGATTCATGTTTTGGTATGTTTTATGCCAAGATTTTATGCTATTACAATGCAAGTTCACAAGTGCCTAATTTATGTTAATTAGACCGCTATGTTGCAAGTTCATGCGTTTACATACCCCTTTTTGATGTTACTTAGAATATATATACATCATGTTCTAAGCCTCCCCTTTTTCATGTGGCTAAGTTGGGCTTAAATGTTAAGCCCAACATATGTTATAATATAGCGAACGTATAAAACGGGGGTAATGACGTTGGGTTAAAAATATAAAACATATGTGTTGGCATGTTTGACGCATACCAACGACCTTGAAAACATTTAAGTGGTATAAATTAATTTTACCCAATAAAGATGAATTTGAATAATGGGCTGCAAATATTTACATATAAAAAGAAAAGAGACAAAATATGTAAACTTAGAAAATACGATGTGTTTAACCCGAGGTTGGATTGTGTTGTGAAATAAACCTGCCCGGACCCGCCCGGCTGTCCAGTAGTCACAACAATACCTATCCAATGTGGGTGGTTAAACATTGAGCCCAATAAAGACCCGAGGTTAGACTGAGTTGTGACGTAAGACTGCCTGGACCAAACCGGCAACAGGTAGTCACAACAATACCTGTCTAATGTGAGTGGTCGAGGCTTTAATAAGACAATTAAGGCTGAGTCAGGATTAATAGGATTAAGTAAATTGAACTAATACTTAATCAAATTGAACATGCTAAACTATACAGACTGATTGGGGGGTTAGGTTTACAGAACACTTAACCAACTTAGCATGTTGGCTAGAAATAGAAAACCTAGTAGCAGGGGACCCTTTTCAGCAGTAACCCTACAAGGTGTATCAGGATACGCTGAACTAGGCAGGGTGGGGCACGATTACTGGGCTGACTGTAAGAGGTCAAATCGACGGCGGTGGTGCAGCAGTGTAGGTTCTAACGGGGTGCGGGCATGCACACACTCCGACGTAGAAAAATTAGGCATTGGGCACCAGTAGTATACATGTGCATTCTAGAATTGTGTCGGGCCGCCACCATGGGACTTGATACACCCCATGGTGGGACCAGCATAGGTAGCTACAACATCGGGGGCCGTAAGACACATGTAACTATGCGAGTAGGAGCCGATCATTAAAAAGGATCACTTCACCCTGATTTTGGGGTGCCAGTTGGGAACTAGTTTACAGGGGGTGCAAAGATTAATATGGGGTACGATAGTATATTCGACTCTAGACAACTTAACTTAGTTTATGGTGCTTCCCCATTTCCAGTTTATACTTATCATGCTCATTTCTTTATTCATAGACTGAATAGTCCTAGACTTACTCAGGTTTTATGTCTGACTCTACTTTTCTTTCGTCTTCTTTTCTTCCGTCCCCCCCAGGGTCCACAGGGAGGGAATACCGCAGCTTGACCAGTTTCACATCCAGCTTGAATAGAAAGAATGTATTGCTTGGATCTCTTTCGTTTTGGACTATGGCTTTGGATAGCAATTATGGGGACTTATGCAGTTTACTTATGTTTTTATGCTTCTTTAAGTTATGAAATCAAGACAGTTATGAAAATGTAATGTTTTTGGAAGTATTGTAAGACAATTATGGCATGGTTTGTGTAACACGTATTTTGATGAAATAAAAGTTGCTGTTGTTTTCCGCTGTTCAGAAAAATATGTGTATTTATATCTGTCTTGTGTATATGTGACTTATACTTATAAACCTCCACCAAAATTAGGGCATTCCCTTTGAGAGTGACCCTAACGGAGGTGGGGTGTTTCACTTGGTATCAGAGCATAGGTTTACCAGATAAGATAAAAAGTTTTGAAAGCTTATTTTTAAAAGAAAATTTAAAGAAGCATTTTTAAAGATAAAATGTTATTTTATTTTTAAAAGGCATAGTCCCCCAAAGCCATAGGTACTATCTTTTATCCTTCGTTTTGAATCTGTCCTTTTTGTTTCAGCATGTCCGAAGAACTTAACTTGCCTGAGGGTGTACCAATACCTGGTTGGTTCAGACGATTCTTAGAAGTAAGGGCCAATCAGCTAGGTCCCACTATTCCTCCTCCCCCAGCTGCAGGAAATCATCCAGCTATAGCAGCACCTCCTCCTCCTCCTCTGCGTGGTAATGCTTTTGCTAAGATATGTAAAGATTTCAAAGCTATGGGAGGGAAGGACTTTCACGGAACCGAGTCCTTCGTGGCAGCCAGGAACTGGCTGAAGGAAACCGAGGACTTATTCGTCATCTTTGAGGTAGAAGATAGGCAGAAGGTACAACTGGCAGTAT
The DNA here is from genome assembly GCA_030737875.1 of Allium sativum. Classification (NCBI taxonomy): domain Eukaryota; kingdom Viridiplantae; phylum Streptophyta; class Magnoliopsida; order Asparagales; family Amaryllidaceae; genus Allium; species Allium sativum. The sequence continues at coordinate 589,949,373 of CM060910.1, read as the reverse complement.
GGCTACTTAAAGGCGAGGCTTCCTACTGGTGGGAAGTTACCAATGCAGAAAGACCAGTGGAAACATGGGAGAACTTTAGGGCGAGGTTTGAGGCTAAATTTCTCTCAGAAGCTGAAAGGAGTCTTCAATTGGAGAAATTCTTATTTCTTAAGCAAAGGAATATGACAGTCAAAGAATACGTTAATCAGTTCGATCATCTGGCTAGGTTCGGACTGGACCTAGTCAACACTCCGCACAAGAAGGCTCTCCGCTTTGTCAAAGGATTGAATGAGCCATTACACAGCTTAGCCATGACCCATATACCTATGGGAGCTACATATGAAAGGTTGGTGCAGATGGCATTGCTGAATGAAGAGGATAAGGGCAAGAAGGAGACAAAGGCAGAAAGCTCTCAAGGGAATAAAGAGGGTTTACAGCCTAAGAGTACAGACTTTAAGAAGGGCGGAAAAGACAACAAGTCCCAAGAGAAGAGGAAGTGTAATTTATGTGGCAAAGTGGGGCACTTAATGAAAGATTGCCGGAAAAAGAAGGCCAAGTTGAATGGTGGGTGCTTTTCTTGTGATGAGACAGGCCACATGGCTAAGGATTGCCCAAAGAAACGAGGGCAGGGGCAGAAGGCTGGATCCACCTCAGGGGCACAGGTTCATGCGCTAAAAGCACCACCTCTGCAACAACGAGGTATAAATACTTCTGTAGAAAGTGTAGTTTATCTTTATGATCACCCAGTTCGCACTTTATTTGATTCTGGCGCATCACACTCCTTTATTTCATCTGCTTTAGTAGAATCTCTGCACCTAGAAACTAGTATGGTAGAGGACCCCTTAATTGTTTCAAATCCAATCGGGGGCCCAGCTCATTTGTCTATGATCTGTGTGGGATTGGAAATTTCTATTCTAAGCGTAGAATTTAGATGTAGTGCCTTTGTTTTGGGCTTCTCGGGATATGGTTTGATTTTGGGCATGGATTGGCTATCCAGTAATGGTGCCATCCTTGATTCTGAGAAAAGGGTGGTTAGGCTTCTAACCCAACTCGGTAACACTCTGGAAATTACTTGTAATCCCTCGTATGCGGTTATGCTTAGTTATCTTGAATCGCTAGATGCTTCTGTTGAAAGTTTGCAATCGGTTAAAGTGGTCCGTGAATATCCGGATGTCTTCGAAGAGGTGAAGGACTTACCTCCGAAGCGGGAGATAGACTTCCGCATATATCTTGTAGATAATGCAAAGCCCGTTGCGTTGCCCGTTAGACACATGGCTCCACGGGAAAGAAAAGAGCTCAGTAAACAAGTTAAAGAGCTTCTAGAGAAGGGGTTTATTAGAAGGAACATTTCAGAATGGGGCGCTCCAGTGGTGTTCGCCACAAAGGTGGATGGTTCACTCCGTCTATGTGTTGACTATAGGGAGCTCAACAAACTAACGAAAAAGAATAGGCACCCTCTCCCCAGAATTGACGATCTGTTTGATCAGCTTGTAGGAGCGTCTGTTTTCTCCCAACTCGATTTGGCGACCGGATTTCATCAGCTAAGGGTGGCTGAAGATAGCATCGATAAGACAACATTTAGAACCCCAGATGGCTTCTTTGAATGGCTTGTCATGCCTTTCGGCTTGACAAACGCACCCGCTTACTTCATGGACCTGATGAGTAGGGTGTTCAGATAATTCCTCAACAAGTTCGTAGTGGTCTTCGTAGACGATATCTTGATCTTCTCAAAGAGTGAAGAAGAACATGCTCAGCACCTAAGCGCAATCATGGAAACTCTGCGAGTCCATCAGCTAAAAGCCAAATTCTCCAAGTGCCACTTTTGGAGAGAGGAAGTAAGGTTTCTTGGGCACGTAGTATCCAAAGAAGGGTTAGCTACGGACCCTGCTAAGGTAGTAGCGGTACAGGATTGGAAGACACCAAGGAATGCAACTGAGGTCCGCAGTTTTCTAGGACTAGCAGGTTTCTACCGAAAATTCATAAGGGATTTTGCGAAAATCTCATCTCCACTCACAAGGCTGACAAAGAAGAATCTAGTGTTCAATTGGGACTTGGATTGCGAGTTTGCTTTCCAACGACTAAAAAGGGCTCTTACAACAGCCCCAGTTCTGACGTTGCCAGATAGAAGCAAGATGTTCACAGTTTATACAGATGCATGTGGGACAGGGCTAGGCGCTGTCTTAATGCAAGAAGGAAGGGTAGTAGCTTATGGAGGGAGACAGTTGAAAGTACACGAAAAGAACTACCCAACCCATGATCTCGAGTTAGCCGCCATCGTCTTTGCACTCAAGTCTTGGCGACATTATCTCCTAGGTGAAAAGTTCGTACTTTACACTGACCATAAATCGTTGAAATATCTTTTCTCGCAGAAAGATCTTAACTTGAGGCAACAGAGATGGATGGAGTTTCTTGCCTCGTACGATTTCGAGATCTCCTACACTTCGGGCAAAGGCAACGTAGTCGCAGATGCTTTAAGCAGAAAGAAGCTAACATTAAGCCCGCTGTTCGTTGAATGGCAAAGCCTAGAGTATATAGCCAGTTTTAACTTTAGGCCCTCCTCTGATTTCGTACCAGGTTTATTAGCATCTCTTGAGGTGCGCCCTACTCTTTTGGACTCAATAGGGTCAGCACAACGCAAAGACCCTCAGCTTGTGGAGACGATTGATAGGCTAATTAAGGGTGAGACTTCAAGTCACCTCAACAGATACTCCATCGACGATAAGGGTTGGCTAAGGCGAGATGGAAGGCTATGCGTCCCACGGACAAGGGATTTAGTAAAGACGGTTCTCGAGGAAGCACATCACTCCAAGATGACGATACATCCAGGCGGAGATAAAATGTACAAGGACATAAAGAGAACCTTCTTTTGGAGCGGCATGAAGAAGGACGTGGCAGATTTCATTTCTAAGTGTATGACTTGCCAACAGGTTAAGGCAGAGTAGAAGAAGCCTGGCGGTCTGCTCCATCCTCTAGAGGTCCCACAGTGGAAGTGGGATATCATTTCAATGGACTGCATTGATGGGCTGCCCAGGTCTAGAAGAGGCAACACTAGCATTTGGGTAATAGTGGATAGGCTTACTAAAAGCGCCCACTTTTTACCTGTCAAGAGTAAAAGGACTGCCTCATCCCTAGCATCTCTTTATCTCAAGGAAATTGTTAGACTCCATGGAATACCCTCCAGCATTGTTAGTGACCGAGACCCTATCTTCACAAGTGAGTTTTGGCGGAGTCTGCAAGAAGCGGTAGGCACACAGTTATGCTTGAGTACAACCTATCACCCCCAAACCGACGACCAGACAGAAAGAGTGAACAGAGTTTTGGAGGACCTTTTGAGACTGTGCGTCCTTGACTTCGGAGGGACGTGGGAAGACCATCTTCCTTTGGTGGAATTTGCCTACAACAACAGCTACCAAGCCACCATCGGAATGGCGCCCTTCGAAGCTTTATATGGAAGACCGTGCCGATCGCCCACTTGTTGGCGGGAGTCTACTGACAAGCTCATACTTGGACCAGATATGATCCGAGAGACTTCAGAGAAATTAGACTTAATATGGAGAAGAATGAAGACAGCCCAAGACAGACAAAAATCCTACGCAGACAAGAGGAGGACCGACCTTGAATTTGAGGTTGGAGACACGGTTTTTCTTAAGGTATCTCCTCTAAGGAACGTTGTTCGTTTTGGAACCACAGGGAAGCTAGCACCAAGGTTCGTAGGGCCGTTTCCTATCATTGAGAAGGTTGGGAAGATGGCCTATAGATTAGAGCTACCCGAAAAGCTGGCCGGAGTTCACGACGTCTTTCATGTTTCTCACCTCCGGAAGTGTTTGCACGTGTCTGCTGAAATAGTAGAGCCTAGCATTCTAGAAGAAGCCGAAGTGGAACGTAAAGCAACCGTGAGAAGAGTTCCAACACGCATCTTAGGAACTGAAGTGAAAAAGCTACGCAACCGCGAAGTCAAGCTCGTCAAAGTTCAGTGGAGCGACGCCGAGGAAGACGCGACTTGGGAAACTAAGGCTAGAATACGCGCAGCATACCCTTTTCTTTTCGAGGGTACATCTTTGATCTCTCTTTTTCCTTAAGTTATGCTTTATCTACCTTTTAGGATATATCTCCTCGACCTTATCTTTTAGGTAGAAACCCTTTGGATGAAAACACGTAACTGAAGCATGTTATGGATGATGGTTGCAAGTGGTTGCAAGTGATTGCTAGTGGTTGCTCGTGGTTGCATATACACACACAATCTAGGTTTTAGATCGGCTCAGTCACTTCATATTGCATATGCATATATGTATTTATATTCGTATATGGTTGAAGTTTAATGTGTTGTCATATGGATGTTGCATTTATATGAATGATTGTGGACTCATGTAGAATCATGAATAGGAAAATTTGCATACATAATGGATTCATGACACTTACATAATTTGCATTAAGGAGGTCAACTGAATCAGTAGACCGCCTGATTTTGCATTTGATAAGTACATGTACACACACTTTGCATATGATCATGAAGCATTAGAAGTCATTTAAGGACAATGGATGCTCGTGTTTGATGGATGAGTAGATGGACGTTTGGATGTTAGGATATACATTCTTCCTAAACTTGAAAATTTCGAGGACGAAATCCTTTTAAGTGGGGGAGAATGTAACACCCCGTATATTCTATAATAGTAAAATTCACAAATTAAAGTATAATTAATTTCAAATCAAAGAATTAAGGGAAACGGGATACGCCATTGCGTTCGTCTCGGAATTCTGCTTGAAATAGAGTCCGAGTTTGCGTAAAACGGACTCCGTATGAGGGAGATATGACCTCCGGAAGTTTCAGAATTCAGTTTAAAATTCAAACAGACAGAAACAGTTCAGAAACAAGTTCATAATTCAAAAATCGGACCCAGATTGGGCTGAGCGGGAATTTTCCCGCCTAAGGCACCCAGGTCGACTGGGTAGTCGACCTGGGGCACCCAGGTCGACTGGGTAGTCGACCTGGGGATCGACTGGGTAGTCGACCTGGCCCCTGAGCCAGGTCGAACCCAGCCCCTCCTGGCTAGCCTGGTCTGTGCTTGGCCGAATTTCTGAGCTTTGTCTTGTCACTAGGGCTTATGTGTCAGCTCTTGATTGGTTTCTCTTTAAAACGAATGGCTAATATTAATCTAAGCTCCATCGACGGCTCTAATCAATTCACAAACTCTTTAAAAAGGACCTAAGACTCCACCTAATTCACCCAAATAAAAATGAGAATGAGACCGTCATGCTGCTAAAGAAAGACTAGGAGTAGCCGTCAAAATTGAGAGACGATTAGGAGTTGATTCGAAAGCTTAAAGCAACGATAATTAAATCAAAACAACGCCTACAACAAAGGATAGCATCTCCAAATTCAGAATTCAGAATCCTGAATTGAAGATTCGTCATACGTTGTAAGTAGAGTGCTATTCCGATGTGAATGAATAATTGAGATTTGATTTGTGTAAAATAAGGAATGGAATTGTACTTAATTTGTGGTGATGATAATTCATAATTGTATGTTGCTATGATTCTAATTACGAATAGATTTGGGATGTTGTGGTATAATGATGTTAGACCTATTGGATATTTGCAAGTATATGATTCATGTTGAAAGTTAACAACTATATGTTTGTGGTAGTTTATTACTACCAAGTTGAGACTCATGCAAGTATATGATTCACTATTATGCCAACATGATTTTAGATCTATCTATGTATATTTTTATGATCATTTTTAGTGTAGTTGGATCCAATTGAGTATTATGATTCATATGAATTTATGTTGGAGTTGGCATCATGATTCAAGTGTAAAACCATACTTTTGTATTAGTGACAAAAGTAAGCATCTTTGTGAACTTGTGTTGACTTTATGAACATGGCTAGTTTATGTTTAACTTTATGCCCAAACAAAATACGTTTTAGGCTTAGGTTGTTTTTAAGAAACATATGATAATATATGTGGCACGTAATTAAGTTAGATTCACGCTTTAAATAAAAGTATACATGATTAGATTAAAACCATGATTCATGATTAGGTATGTTTTATGCCAAGATTTTATGCTATTACAATGCAAGTTCACAAGTGCCTAATTTATGTTAATTAGACCGCTATGTTGCAAGTTCATGCGTTTACACACCCCTTTTTGATGTTACTTAGAATATATATACATCATGTTCTAAGCCTCCCCTTTTTCATGTGGCTAAGTTGGGCTTAAATGTTAAGCCCAACATATGTTATAATATAGCGTACGTATAAAACGGGGGTAATGACGTTGGGTTAAAAATATAAAACATATGTGTTGGCATGTTTGACGCATACCAACGACCTTGAAAACATTTAAGTGGTATAAATTAATTTTACCCAATAAAGATGAATTTGAATAATGGGCTGCAAATATTTACATATAAAAAGAAAAGAGACAAAATATGTAAACTTAGAAAATACGATGTGTTTAACCCGAGGTTGGATTGCGTTGTGACATAAACCTGCCTGGACCCGCCCGGCTGTTCAGTAGTCACAACAATACCTATCCAATGTGGGTGGTTAAACATTGAGCCCAATAAAGACCCGAGGTTAGACTGAGTTGTGACGTAAGACTGCCCGGACCAAACCGGCAACAGGCAGTCACAACAATACCTGTCTAATGTGAGTGGTCGAGGCTTTAATAAGACAATTAAGGCTGAGTCGGGATTAATAGGATTAAGTAAATTGAATTAATACTTAATCAAATTGAACATGCTAAACTATACAGACTGATTGGGGGGTTAGGTTTACAAAACACTTAACCAACTTAGCATGTTGGCTAGAAATAGAAAACCTAGCAGTAGGGGACCCTTTTCAGCAGTAACCCTACAAGGTGTATCAGGATACCCTGAACTAGGCAGGGTGGGGCACGATTACTGGGCTGACTGTAAGAGGTCAAATCGACGGTGGTGGTGCAGCAGTGTAGGTTCTAACGGGGTGCGGGCGTGCACACACTCCGGCGCAGAAAAATTAGGCACTGGGCACCAGTAGTATACCTGTGCATTCTAGAATTGTGTTAGGCCGCCACCATGGGACTTGATACACCCCATGGTGGGACCAGCATAGGTAGCTACAACATCGGGGGCCGTAAGACACATGTAACTATGCGAGTAGGAGCTGATCATTAAAAGGGATCACTTCACCCTGATTTTGGGGTGCCAGTTGGGAACTAGTTTACAGGGGGTGCAGAGATTAATATGGTGTACGATAGTATATTCGGCTCTAGACAACTTAACTTAGTTTATGGTGCTTCCCCATTTCCAGTTTATACTTATCATGCTCATTTCTTTATTCATAGAATGAATAGTCCTAGACTTACTCAGGCTTTATGTCTGACTCTACTTTTCTTTCGTCTTCTTTTCTTCCATTCCCCCCCAGGTCCACAGGGAGGGAATACCGCTGCTTGACCTGTTTCACATCCAGCTTGAAGAGAAAGAATGTATTGCTTGGATCTCTTTCGTTTTGGACTATGGCTTTGGATAGCAATTATGGGGACTTATGCAGTTTACTTATGTTTTTATGCTTCTTTAAGTTATGAAATCAAGACAGTTATGAAAATGTAATGTTTTTGGAAGTATTGTAAGACAATTATGGCATGGTTTGTGTAACACGTATTTTGATGAAATAAAAGTTGCTGTTGTTTTCCGCTGTTCAAAAAAATATGTGTATTTATATCTGTCTTGTGTATCTGTGACTTATACTTATAAACCTCCACCAAAATTAGGGCATTCCCTTTGAGAGTGACCCTAACGGAGGTGGGGTGTTTCAAATCTTTAATTAGATTTAAACGTGAAATGGTAATTGAATTTACCGATAAAACCGTGGTGTTAGATATGAAGTATAACCAGTTTTACTTCATGGATTGAATAGGTTGGTATTTGGAAATTAAAACAAATGATTACTTCGGTAAGGTTCGTTAATCCTGACTAGTTGAATCAAAATTCAAAAGAAGATTAAAGAATAAATTCAAGGAATTTATGTTTGATAAAATTAATGGGAACCTTTCCCTATGAATGTGAAATTTAGAAACTAACTGTCGGTTAGCTAAGCAGAATGGTTTTCTGGATATTGATCTGATGTTGGTTTCGGCCTTCGGGGTTAATATTTGGGGAATTATTCTCTTGTTAGTTTCCGGTTAGTGACTGATAAATTGGAATGAGGCGTATGTTGTGTTTGTGTAACACATGTTTATAATATACGCGAGTTATTCGGAAAGACCGGGTTTATCCCATTCTGAATAACTGATACGACGATAAGTCGAAGATGAAGATGGTGGTTGAAGACCGGAAGTCTTCACGTCGTTTGGGTGATTACCGATGATCTTGATTGGGCTGTACACCCAAGAAGATGGAAACAGTTGGTGATCGTCCAGACGTATTTGGAGATCGATGGATAAGCGGGGTACTAGGTGCCTCCGGTTTCGTTCAGACCTAGAACGAACTTGTATATGGACTGTGTGTCTGACATTGGATTTTAGTCTGTGTGATTGATTTTTATTAAATATATATCTGTTTGGCGGCGGAGAATTTATTCTCTTGCTTAACGCCTTTCCCTGAGACGTACGAGCTCAGGGGTTATATACTGATGGATATCAAACGCATAGAGTGAATTGCCTGTGTGGCATGCCTAAGTGGAAAATGATCAAGGCTTCTGTTGAAAAGCAAAGTCTTGTGGTTGATGATCGAAGCACAGCCTTTGTGGCGTAGCTTTGTGTAACGTTTACTTCGCGAGTTTCACACCCGGTATGAACCAAAAATGGGAGACGGACCTCAGGGAGGACATGTGTTTCTTTCTTGCTAGAAGTGGCATCAGTGGTTTTACACGCCCTGACGAGTTTGACTTATGTGGTTGTTGCTGTTGCGAGGCGCCTCGGTTTGATCGGACGATCCGGGTCCGATGGAGTCATTCGTTGGCACATTTACACCCCATAGGGTGGGGAAACGCATTGTTCAGGCATTTTAATCAACATCGGTGGACCGGCCCTGACGATCCAAGGGCCCACCTGAGTCTGGGTCCTAAGGGGCGGGCTAGAGCGTCTCGAATTGGATGAGGACTATCTTTTGCCTCGGTTCATAGATGGTAATCCAATTTCCAAATAGGTGACATTTGCGGTTTTATTTGTAGAGCCTAGTATGGCGACATAGTGGGATGGGGCGCTTATGCCATCTATGATTGATACTTATGATTTCAAGTTGTTTTATACATTATGCACTTATAATAGTATCAAATGATTTGTTTTAAACGTATCAAGCATTCTTGGCTATTATAAGGTAAAAACCCTATCCTCCGGCTTGCGTTGCATTGTGTGATGGGACCTGGGTCTTATAATAGCTTCATTGTTCTTTATTTAGCATTGCGCTGTTGTTTTATGCACTGGTATTCTTGGGAGGAAACCCGTTCCGTGTTATACGGCGTGGTCCCTTGATTTACCTAACTTTAAAATAAAGATTAATAACTGTTTTAGTTCTCACACCAGTCCCATGACTGACCTGGAGTTTATTGTTTTAACCTAAACGCTGGGTGCCCTTATTTTGGCATGGGCAGCTAGTAGTTTGGGTTTTGCAGATTTATATTCACAGGATCCTGGTTTACAGCTGGAATGATATCCGGAAAGCTTTGTATCCGTGTATCTTCTTCAGTTGTATATTGTATTATTTTCCGCTGCTATGTATTTAAATGTAATTTAAATCTCTGATATTTCTGTGTAATATTCATTTATACTCTGTATATTCCTGTATTCTGATGGTATTGTTGTAATATACAATGAAATGTTCTCCCGTCTGCGTTCTGTTGTGGCTTGTTCTCGAACTATCCGCGCTTTCCTCACCGGGGAAGTTACGGGTTTTCACAGTTGGTATCAGAGCTTTGGTTTACAAAGCTCAGAGAACAAGACACATTAGAACCATACGAAAGAATTCATCAGATATTGGATTAGTAATATCCAATGGAATGACTCGTTAGAGATAGGATCAGTAGTACCCTAGAACGAGTGTGAAGAGTATATTTTTGAAAATGAAAACAACTTTGTTTTGAAATTTTAAATCAATTATTCGTATTTGATTATTTATTTATATTAATTTGGACAATCCAATATATAATTTTTTTGCATATATGTCTTGCAAACGTGTATTCGAAGTTTTAATATACTGGGTAGATATAGAATCCCTCTAGTGCCCGGGGATAATTCTGGTGATGGGGCACCATCACCAGTATTTATTTTCGAGCGACGAAAGTGAGATTTCTATATATTTCCAATTGACTGGTGTGAGAACCGAAACTAGATAGGGCTTATTGTTGTGATTTGACATCAAAAATCTGATTTTTTGACTATATATCAAAGTTATGAATTTGAAAAGCTAATCAACTAATTGATTGATGGTTGTGTTGTTGATTATTGGTCGATTTATTAAAATTTATACCATACAGCCCAATTGAGCCAAATAGTGAATTGTATTGAAAATTTGGTCGCATTTGCTTGCATATACATGTACTTACATTGAACAAGTCATAGCAAGGAGGCTAGAGCAGAAGAATAAAATTGTTTGCCCGACAAAAAGGTACATGTTTACCATAATTTACTGTTTTGTTTGGTTGATGATGATTTTATGAGCCGATTGGCTTTTTCTTTTTCTTTTTGAGATCAGAGGGCCTGTATGGCAATTTCGGGTTTTTCCCGTGCTCCCGGTGCAGGGGAGGTTATGGCGAAATTTTTCGAAAATTTAGGGTGTTAGCCAAATTTTTGAAATTTTTGAAAAGTTCTTAGAAACTGAAAAGTTGAAGAACTTAAGCCATAATAAAAATAATGAAAGTTGAGTTGGTATTTAAAACAACTTTCGGCTTCGTTCCTTTCCGGGGATGAAAAGTTTTAAGTGGGGGAGATTGTAACAACCCGGAAATTCTGGGCCAGTTTAAAATTTTTATTTTGGCGGATTTAATGAATTTTGATTATTTAAAATAAAAACGACGAGAAATTTATTTTGAATAGATTAGAACGTACATATCTATATTCGTCGTCGTTAGAATATAAATATTTATTTATATTTATAAAAGGAATTGAAAATGGCGCGGTAGTTCGATAATTCGATTTCAAACTTCAAATGAATGTACCGAGTGCAAAATAAACCGGATTTTAGTGAAACCAAAAATAATAGGATCTATTTGGGAATATCTTTCCAACGAATCCCAAAAATTGATTTTTCATAGCGGAAATCAAAAGATATGTCCAGTCGAAAATTCTGAATAGTCGCTATGGAATTCAGGCCCTTAAAAATGGAATTTTTGCAAACGACCTCGGATTTCGACGAAACCACTTTTGTTGGATCCGTGATGTCAAGTTATTGCTAGGTTTCAAATTTTGTAATTTTTCGAATCAATATGTGAGTGTGGCAAAGGAAAACGCGTTTGACCAGTTTCAGTTGAATTTAATCGACTGGAAAATGGCCATTTTCCAAACGGTCTCAGAATTCGACGAAATTAGTTTTGTTAGGACCATATCGTCAATACGAAGCTAGAAAATATTTTCGGGAATTTTTCTAGTTAGTATGTAACCCCAATAAATTGAAATGCGCGTTCAAATTCAATATATAGAGTTATATGTTGATTTTGACGAAAACTGATCGAAACAATCGAATCAGCCTACGATACATATCCCATTGTGTTCGGAATGGGGGTAATTAGCTATGGACGACAGGCGGTGGCTTTGATTCCGAGTTCGAAAATAAAAGTTGCTTTTTGGGAATTTAAAGGAATAAAATAAATATATAATTTACATATAACCCCCCCCCTTTGACTTCCTCCACCTCACTCTCTTCCCTTCCCTTTTCTCATTCGATTCAGTAGAACGAAAAAAGAAAAGAAAAAAAAGGCGCACCTAAATCGCGTCGCCCCCCCTATACCACCGCCGTCGCCGCTTCTTCCCCCTCCGCCCTCTGCGCCGCCATCCCTTCTCTCCTCCCTCTCTCCATCTCAACTCCCGAAGCCCCAAATCGAAGAGGAGCGCCGCTAGGAGCAGCAGCAGCCCCCCCTCGCCTGACGCCGCCAGCTCCGACACAGCACCATTCCTCCGACCTCCAAACCTCCAGCAATGCCACTTTCCCCAAAAAAAAAGACCCGATGTAAGCTTTTATTTTTGGTTATTTATTTTTATTTACTCAAGAAAAATTAGTTTAAAGATTTAAAGAAAAAAAAAAATCAGTTTTTAGCTTTAGTATATGAAGTTAACAATTTTTATTATATAAAGTTAGTGTTTTTATCATATAAAGATAACATTTTTGTTTATGCAAAGTTAGAGTTTTTAATTAGAAAAGTTTGAATCTTTATATAGTAGAAAGAATAAAAATATAATTTTTATATAATAGAAAGTAAAAATTCGATTTTTATATATTGAATAGCAAAGTAAAAATTCGATTTTTATATATTGAATAGCAAAGTAAAAATTCGATTTTTATATATTGAATAGCAAAGTAAAAATTCGGTTTTTATATATATGAAGATGAAGTAAAAATATGATTTTTATTTGTTAGAATGAAGCAATAAAAATATAATTTTTATTTGAATAGCGTGAAAAGACTGCATTGGAATTTCAGTCAAATCCAGACGATTCAGCAGTTCAAAGGCAAAGCACGGTGGAGTGGAACCCTCTGTGAGAACTCCTCACCTTTAATTTTTATTTCTAGTTTGAAATATATAATAGGATGCAGACGGTGTTTAGTAGGACCCGACACCCGTCGTCCACAGACCATGGACGGCTTGTATGCTTGGTTGTTTGATTTTGGTGTGCAGTTGATTGTGTGATGTGATGTGAAATGAAATAAAATATTTATATAGTTAAAAATATTTTATAGTTAAAAATAGAATTTTTAACATGTATTTAAAATGAAATAACTATAAACAAATCGAACGATTTGTTTATATACACACATTTGACTGATATTGATTGGGACGATAAATTTTACACATCGCCCAACTGCACAAATAAAATCTGTGATTGATTGTTTGAAACCCCACACGGGTATTGGGATGATATTTGACGTACACTAATCCCGATTGTTTAGTTGTATGTCGATCGATTGATTGACAGACTGTTATAAGTGTTGAATATTTATATTTGATGCGTATACATTGTAGAACACACTTTGGATGATGGTTGATGATTTATCGTTGCTGTTATATACGTGTGGTAGAAAATCCATATAATTAACAATATATGGTAATTGATTGGGCCTCATTCCAGTTTTGAAAAAGAAATATTTGAAAAAAAAAAATTTGAAATAGAAATATTTGAAATAGAAATATTTGAAATAGAATATTTGAAAATGGATATATGAAGCCGTGTTGATGGATTGAAGCCATTTTGACGTGAACGATATTTATATCGATTATATTCAAATTGAAGCGAATATTAAAGTGAATTGAAATTCGAATTAAATTGAATTGATTTGAAATTTGAAATAAACTAAAATGATTTGGAATTCGAATTGAAATTGAATAGAAATGAATTTGAATTGAAATTGAATTAATTTGAAAATTCAAATTGAATGGAAAACGAATTGAAATTGAAATAAAAAAATTGTTTTGAAAAGGAAATCGACGAAGTATATATTATATATATTATATATATAATTTAATGGCCAGAATAGAACGCGCCGCGCCGCGGCAGTTCGCGAATTTCGACCATTGACTTCGAATGGATATTGCGGGAGATCCGACCGTCGGATTCTCTTAAAACCGGAACCGTTGGGTTCGTATCGAAAAGAGCTTTCTAACGAATATTAGAAATTAGAAATCTAACGGTTGGATTTGGAATTATGTCCAAATCAAATTTGAAAAAGGTCGTTGTAAGTGCAGTTCGATAGCCGTTGATGGAAATCGACTGTACGGGCCTTGATAAAATTATTAAAAATAGTAATAATTTGTGTAAAATCATAAGAAATGATTTGGGAAGAATTGGGCTGAAAAACTCCATATTTGAAAAGATAAAAATAGATTTTTATCAAAATGAACTAGTTTTGAACTAGAATAATAATTTATTTATTTTTAAAATAAATAAATTGGATTTGAAATGGTTTTGAAAATAACCAGAATTTCCAGTAATTGAATTGGAATGGATTTGAATCAAAATCATCTTCGGAATAGTTCGATGTTGGATTTCGCGATTATACATATGTTGTTATGGAATTTTGAAAGATATATATATATATCGTTATTTCCAATACGATATTTGTTGGTCGTAGAATTTGATATTGAATATAAGCCGGTATATTTTCTATTCATTGCCTTGTATTTAGTATCAAATGTGATTTGGGTTTGTCGTGAATGGTGTCTTCATTAACACTGTTCTTGAACCCAGTTGAGAAAAGATTAAATCTTTTTATTTAGATTTAATGAAGTGTACCAATTAAATAATAATTAATTGGAATTGAATTGGCATTGATTTTTGGGTTTATCGTGAACAGTGTTTTAAATAACACTTGTTCTTTAACCCGATAATTAATGGAAATGTGATTTTGGGTTGTCGTGAACGGTATCTTCAATAATACTGTTCTTAGACATAAAGGAGTTAAGAAAATCAGAAACTAACTGGAGATTAGTTAAGTTGAATGGTTTCCTGTGTATTGATCTGATGTTGGTTTCGGCCTTCGGGGTTAATATTTAAGGAAATGCTCGCTTGCTAATTTACGGTTAGGGACTGATTGAAATGTGATGTGGTTTTGGGGTTTATTGTGAACCGTGTTTTAAATGACACTGATTCTTTAACCCAGTTAAAGATTAAAAGTAAGTGGAGTTTTAAGGAATCTTTAATTAGATTGAAAAGATCGAGAATGGAGTATCACCAGTTTTGCTCCAGGCGATAGTTAAATCTTTAATTAGATTTAAATGTGAAATGGTAATTGAATTTACCGATAACACCGTGGTGTTAGATATGAAGTATAACCAGTTTTACTTCGTGGGATGAATAGGTTGGGATTGGGAAATTAAAACAAATGATTACTTCTGTAAGGTTCGTTAATCCCGACTAGTTGAATCGAAATTCAAAAGAAGATTAAAGAATAAATTCAAGGAATTTATCTTTGATAAAATCAATGGGAACCTTTCCCTATGAATGTGAAATTTAGAAACTAACTGTCGGTTAGCTAAGCAGAATGGTTTTCTGAATATTGATCTGATGTTGGTTTCGGCCTTCGGGCTTAATATTTGGGGACTTATTCTCTTGTTAATTTACGGTTAGTGACTGATAAATTGGAATGAGGCGTATGTTATGTTTGTGTAACACATGTTTATAATATACGCGAGTTATTCGGAAAGACCGGGTTTATCCTATTCTGAATAACTGATACGACGATAAGTCGAAGATGAAGACGGTGGTTGAAGACCGGAAGTCTTCACGTCGTTTGGGTGATTACTGATGATCTTGATTGGGCTGTACACCCAAGAAGATGGAAACAGTTGGTGATCGTCCAGACGTATTTGGTGATCGATGGATATGCGGGGTACTAGGTGCCTTCGGTTTCGTTCAGACCCAGAACGAACTTGTATATGGATTGTGTGTCTGACATTGGATTTTAGTCTGTGTGATTGATTTTTATTAAATATATATCTGTTTGGCGGCGGAGAATTTATTCTCTTGCTTAACGCCTTTCTCTGAGACGTACGAGCTCAGGGGTTATATACTGATGGATATCAAACGCATAGAGTGAATTGCCTGTGTGGCATGCCTAAGTGGCAAATGATCAAGGCTTCTGTTGAAAAGAAAAGTCTTGTGGTTGATGATTGAAGCACGGCCTTTGTGGCGTAGCTTTGTGTAACGTTTACTTCGCGAGTTTCACACCCGGTATGAACCAAAAACGGGAGACGGACCTCAGGGAGGACATGCGTTTCTTTCTAGCTAGAAGTGGCGTCAGTGGTTTTACACGCCCTGACGAGTTTGACTTATGTGGTTGTTGCTGTTGCGAGGCGCCTCGGTTTGATCGGACGATCCGGGTCCGATGGAGTCATTTGTTGGCTCATTTACACCCCATAGGGTGGGGAAACGCATTGTTCAGGCATTTTAATCCACATCGGTGGACCGGCCCTGACGATCCAAGGGCCCACCTGAGTCTGGGTCCTAAGGGGCGTGCTAGAGCGTCTCGAATCAAATGAGGACTATCTTTTGCCTCGGTTCATAGATGGAAATCCAATTTCCAAATACGTGACATTTGCGGTTTTATTTGTAGAGTCTAGTATGGCGACATAGTGGGATGGGGCGTTTATGCCGTCTATGATTGATACTTATGATTTGAAGTTGTTTTATACACTATGCACTTATAATAGTATCAAATGATTTGTTTTAAACGTATCAAGCATTCTTGGCTATTATAAGGTAAAAACCCTATCCTCCAGCTTGCATTGCATTGTGTGATGGGGCCTGGGTCTTATAATAGCTTCATTGTTCTTTATTTAGCATTGCGCTGTTGTTTTATGCACTGGTATTCTTGGGAGGAAACCCGTTCCGTGTTATATACGGCGTGGTCCCTTGATTTACCTAACTTTAAAATAAAGATTAATAACTGTTTTAGTTCTCACACCAGTCCCATGACTGACCTGGAGTTTATTGTTTTAACCTAAACTCTGGGTGCCCTTATTTTGGCACGGGCAGCTAGTAGTTTTGGTTTTGCAGATTTATATTCACAGGATCCTGGTTTACAGCTGGAATGATATCCAGAAAGCTTTGTATCCGTGTATCTTCTTCAGTTGTATATTGTATTATTTTCCGCTGCTATGTATTTAAATGTAATTTAAATCTCTGATATTTCTGTGTAATATTCATTTATACTCTGTATATTCTTGTATTCTGATGGTATTGTTGTAATATACAATGAAATGTTCTCCCGTCTGCGTTCTGTTGTGGCATGTTCTCGAACTATCCGCGCTTTCCTCACCGGGGAAGTTACGGGTTTTCACATCATGTTAGGTCCAATAACTACCAAACTTCTAGATAACCTTCATAAACCATGCCCATTGATTCCACCAAAAATCAGCTCATTTAGACAATTTTGTGATGGAGTGTTCATGACCCATCCATGGATCGCACCCTGTCCATCATGGATTGCACCTAGTCCATCATGGATCGCACCCAATCCACCATGGATCGCACCCAGTCGTCATGGATCGTGCCCAGTTGAATCACCCCACCTCTGTTAAGGTAACTCACAAATGGAATGCCTTAACTTCGGTGGAGCATTATAGTTAAAAGATGTAGATAATTTACAAGACAGACAAATAAAACAGCGGAAAATAAAGTCATTTTATTAACAATGTGGTTCAGTCAAGCTTTTACAACAGCTGTCTCAATCATACTAAAAGTAATACATAGAACTTCTGTCTTGATTTAAAAACTTTCAAGTATAAAAGAAGCATAAAAATAACAATGATATTCCCCAATAAAGCATGAACCAGCCATAGCAGTGGAAGAGAGGGTCCAAAGCAAAACATTGGCTATCTTCGAGCTTGAAAAGAAAACTGAACTAAGTGGTAACATTTCCTCCCTGAGAATCTGGGGGGAGGGGGGAATGGAAGAAAAGAGGCGAAACAAAACTAGGTAAGACATAAGTCTGGTAAGTCCAGCTACTTTCAGCATATGAATAAGCAAGAACAACATGATATGAACTAAACTGAATAAAGACATAATCATGATGATAAGGAACATAGGATACACAGGATAAGCAATAGGCAAGATAAACTAAGTATAACATCGCATGTTAACTATTCTCTGCTTCGCTACTACCCTGTTATTCTGATTTCTATATCTTTGCACCACCTAACGAGTGTTCCAACTAGTAATCTGTATAAAGGATAATATTACAACGTGATCCCAATCCCCGCAATTGTGGTAGCCTTCAGGTATACATCTATTATGAGGATTCCACTTCAATCAGCCCAATTGCCATGAAGATGTTAGATGTACCCTTACTGCCCTATCGATCGGCTCCCTACTTGTACAAATGTTCCCTGTGTCTGTGTCAATTGGCCCTCTCTTGCATGTAGATACCCTGTGCTGGTCCCACCATAAGGTGTATCAATCCTTATGATAGCAACCCGACACGATTCAAATGCATAGTGTATAACTACTGGTACCCAATGCCTGCTTTTTCCAACTCCGGAGTACGTGCACTCCCGTAAACCATCGGAACCAGCACTGATGTACCCCCCTGTTGTTGCTTTGACCGCTTATAATCAGCCCAGTAATCGTGCCCTACCCTGCCTAGCTCAGGGTACCGTGATACATCTATGTGGGTTACTGCTGAAATGAGTCCCCGTTAGGAGGGTTTCCTACTGGTTAAGTTTGTGGGCCTATATTTACTAATATTACCCACCAACCTAATATGTACTTAACCCTCCCGCACTGATTCAAGCATGTTTATTTAGCGGTTAAGTTTGTGGGCATATATGTACTAATATTACCCGCCTACACGAGATCTACTGAACCCTCTCATCGATTCAAGCATGTTTATTAAACGGTTAAGTTTTGTGGGCCTATATTTACTAATATTACCCACCAACCCGACGTATACTTAACCTTCCCACGGATTCAAGCATGTTTATATAATGGTTAAGTTTTGTGGGCCTATATATGTGGGCCTATATATTTACTAATATTACCCACCAACCCGACGTGTACTTAACCCTCCTACTCGTCATGCCATGTTGGTTAAGTGGTTCTTATTAACTTAACCTTTCTCACTTATCATGTTGGATTGGTTAAGTGTGATTTATTAACTTAACCCTGTTCATTCATCAGGTTATATTGGTTACGTATTTCTCATTTAACTTAACCCCATTCGTTCATCAAGTTATATTGGTCAAGTGTCATCAATCAATTCAAGTTAACTTAACCCACCCACTCGTCTTGTCATGTTGGTTAAGTGTTTCCTTCTAGTGTTAACTTGACCCTACCTCAAATCATGTTATATTGGTTAAGTGTTGCCCTCTCGTGTTAACTTAACCCTTCCCATACATCGTGTTATATAATTGGTTAAGTGTTTTCCTCTTGTATTACTTAACCCCACCACATGTCATTATATATTGGTTAAGTGTATCCTCTTGTGCTACCTAACCCTACCACAAGTCATTATATATTTTGGTTAAGTGTTACTTTAGTTAACTTAACCCTATCATCTGCTTAATTAACATGTTATAACGATTAAGTGTTGCCTTAGTTAACTTAACCCTACCATCCGTTTAGTTAACATGTTAAAACGGTTAAGGGTTCCCTTAGTTAACTTAACCCTACCCTATATCATGTCTTGTTGGTTAGGTTTCCTTTGTCCATTCATGTTTAACTTAACCCATCCATATGTCATATTGGTTAAGTATCAATTAACCTAACCCTCCCATACTTAGCATGTGTCAATAGCATTAATTCATTCATTAAAGCACCAACCACTCACATTAGACAGGTATTGTTGCAGTCACAGGATGTGCCGGTCGGTTCTAGGCAGTTTTATACTGCAACTCAGTCTAACTCGGGTTCTTATTGGGCTCAATGCCCTAACCTCCCACATTACATATGTATTGTTGTGGTTACTGGACAGCCGGGCGGTTCCTGGCAGTTTTACACCACAACTCAATCTAACCTCGGGTTAGGCATAATCACCTTTCCTACAATTTACATATTTCTTATTTATGACAAATTCAATATGTAAATTATTCCCAATTTAATTATGCCATAATTATACTTTTAATTATGCTCACAATTAATGGTATACTAAATATACAATTTCATGAACCAATCTATGCCATGAAATTTTCATGTTTATCCTTCATATTTATATGTAAATTATAAATCAATTATTGTCATGGCCCACTTCCCTTCTAAATCATGTTCATAATTAATGGCATACCAATTATACCGTTTTCATGCTAATTACCCAAATCCACCAAAACTAGTCATGATCCCGTTTCTCAAGTTATGCCCAACCAATTCCAATTTCAAGTTATTAATCAAAATAGGCTATACCCCATCTCCCCAACTTGCAATAATAGTCATTCCCAAAATCACTATGTCATATATTTGGCATTCCAAATCAATAGTTAAGCCCAATCTAGTTTTAATATTCTAGTTTACAGTGTATGGACAAAACTTGGTTTACAAGCCAACTAACCTAAACTTGCAGTTATAATGATAACAATGCCCCAATGTCAATTACAAGTTTTGCCCAACCATTTCACCAAATATGTTATGTTCAGTTACTTTCCCCAATTATGTTATGCCAATATTGTCAATTTCATGTTTATGCCCCAATAACCCAAACCTTTCCCGTATTCCCATCGTACGTATATCGCGATTCAACCTAGATTATACGTCAATCTAGATTCACAAATAAAAAGGAACAAATAGGAATAATATGACAATGATAGGCATAAGAACCGTCACAAGATGATAGTCCCAAAACACAAGAATTACAGATCTAATAGAATTACAGCATAACTGAATAAACTGATTTAGAATCATTGCAGGCATATAGATCTGGTTATGAACAATATTATGGACATGAAAGGCTTGAATAATAAACTAGGTTTGACAACTTGTATAGGTTCGATTGGATCGATAAGAAGCAACCCAAAGTCCAAAATTCACAAAGGCTAAGAATAGATCCAAATAGAAAATTAAGCATAGGTCCAAATTCATTTTATTCCATGTCCATACTATAATTGGTTGTCTAAATCTGAAAGTAATCGTGAACTTACAACATTTGGATTAGAAAAGATAATCAAATTGCTTGTAATTATTGAAGAATTCTAACTTGATATTGATTAATCCTCTAGGTTGATGAAGAACTTTTTTTTTAATTTGATTTAGGTTTTAGTGGCGGCTAGGTTTAGATGAGAGTGAATAATAGAATTAGGTTTTAGGGTCCTTATATAGTTGTAGAGAATGTTTTAGGACCATTAGATTAACCCTGAACCATCAGAATCAATCAGATGCCACATCTGCCTTGGAGCGAATCGGCCCATGGGTTGACAGCTAAACACCCTGAATCAACCCCTAGTCGACCTAGCGGAGCTCGGGTCGACCTCAAAAATGGGTCGGTTCGGTTATTCCCCCTCCCGATTCGCTGTTTTGAACTTTTTTGCATATTTATTTATTTATTTTATATATATATATATATATATATATATATATATTTCTCATATGCATACAAACTTCAAGGCTTAATAACTTCTACATAAGGTATCCATTTTACGCAAGCCAAATGTCTATCTTGACCAAAATTTTGAGACGAATGTAATAGCGCAACCCATTTCACTTAATTCTTCTTCTAAAAATTAAGTGTTCTTAATTTTGTTAATTTTAATATTCTCAGAAAATTCGGGTGTTACATTCTCCCCTCCTTAAAGGGTTTCGTCCCCGAAATCTTCAAGTTAAGAAGAATGCATCCTAACATCCAATCATCCATCTACTCATCCATCATCCACAAGCATCCATTGTCCTTAAAAGACTTCTAATGCCATATGAACATATGCAGAGTGTGTGTATATGTCCCTTATCTAGTGCAAAATCAGGCGGTCTACTGATCCAGTTGACCTCCTTAATGTGAATCATGAGAGTGTCATGCGTCCAATATGTATGCAAATATCACTAATCACGTAAATACTATATGTGTGCATATTCACTCATCCATATGCAACATCCATATGATAACACATCAAGTTTCAATCCATATACAAATACATTCATATGCATATGCAATATGAAAGTGACTGAGCCGATCTAGTGCCTAATGTGTGTATATGCATCCATGAGCAACCACTTGCAAAAACTTGCAACCGCTTGCAACCATCAATCATAACATGTCTCAAACACATGTTTTCATCCATTGGCTTCTACATAAGGATCGATGTGATGGCCTGGAATTTCGCTCGATCTGAATCAGTCGTTAAACCGATCTAAACCGTTCGAAATCCCTGATCGTTTGAGAACAGGACAAATCAGAACACAAACAGAAGAACATTTCATTGCTATTACAACAATTCCATCAGAATACAAGAATATACAGAGTATAAATGAATAAATTACATTCGATAAATATCAGAGATTACAATAAATTACATAGCAGCGGAAAATAATATAAAGCACAACTGAAGGTGATATACGGATACAGAGCTTTCCGGATATCATTCCAGCTGTAAACCAGGATCCTGTGAATATAAATCTGCAAAACCCAAAACTACTAGCTGTCCGTGCGGAAAATAGGGGCACCCAGAGTTTAGGTTAAAACAATAAACTCCAGGTCAGTCATGTGACTGGTGTGAGAACTAAAACAGTTATTAATCTTTGTTTTCAAAGTTAAGTAAATCAAGGGACCACGCCATATAACACGGAATGGGTTTCCTCCCAAGAATACCAGTGCATAAAACAACAGCGCAATGCTAAATAAAGAAAAATGAAGCTGTTATAAGACCCAGGTCCTATCACACAATGCAACGCAAGCCGGGGGATAGGGTTTTCCCTTATAACAGTCAAAGCATGCTTGATACGTTTAAAACAAATCATTTGATACTATAATAAGTGTATAGTGTCAAAACATTTCAATCATAAATATAAATCATAGGCGGCATAGCTACCATCTACTATGTCGCCATACTAGTTCTACAATTAAAGCCGAATTACACGTATTGGAAATTGGATTCCGTCATGAGTCGAGGCAAGGGGCAAGCTCCTCTCCGCGTTCGAGACACTCTAGCAAATGTCTCAGGACTACACACTCTGGGTAACCCTGGGATCCTCCAAGGCCGGTCCTCACTTACGTTAGAGGATTGGCAATTCCTGAACACACGTTTCCCGGTCCTTACAGACCTAATATCGAGGCACCTCGCATCCAAACCACAAAGGTGAAAAGTATATAAATGTCAGGGCTGGTAGGTCACTGACACCACCAAAGCTAGAAAGAAACGTCGTGCACTCCTTGGGTCCTCATCCCGTTTTTAACTCATACCGAGGTGTGAGGCTCGCAAATTCACGTTATACACAAAGCTGCCACGTAGGCGTGCTTTGATCATCAACCACAAGACTTTGCTTTTCAACAGAAGCCTTGATCATTGCATCTTAGCGTGCCACACATGCAATTCATGCCATGCGACTGATGTCCATCGATATACAACCTCTGAGCTCGTACGTCTCAGAGAAGGGCGTTAAGCAAAAGAATAAATTCTCCGCCGCCAAACAGATGTATATTTAATAGAAATCAATCAACACAGAATAAAATCCAGTGTCAGACACACAATCCATTTATAAGTCCGTTCTGGGTCTGAACGAAACCGGAGGCACTTTCCTCGCATATCCATCCATCTCCAAGTACGTCTGGACGACCACCAACTATTTCCATCCTCTTGGGTGTACAGCCCAATCAGGATCGTCAGTAATTATCCAAACGATATGAAGACTTCCTGTCTTCGACCACCGTCTTCATCTTCGACATATCGTCGAATCGGTTATTCAGAATGGGTGTAAACCCGGTCTTTCCGAACAACCCGCGTATATTGAAAACAAATGTTACACAAACACAACATACGCCTTATTCCAATTCATTACTCACTAACTGCAAATTAGCAAGAGAACAATTTCCCAAACATTAACCCCGAAGGCCGAAACCAACATCAGATCAATACCCAGGAAACCATTCTTCTTAGCCAACCTACAGCTAGTTTCTAAATTCCACATTCTTAGGGAAAGGTTCCCATTAATTTTATCCAAGATAAATTCTTTAAAAATTATCCTGTAATCTTCCTTTGGATGTCGTTTCAAACCAAATTATGGTTTTTCTAAACTAGTCGAGATTAGCGAACCGTACCGAAGTAATTATTTATTTTATTTCCCAATCCCAACCTGTTCATCCCATGAAGCAAAACTGGTAATACTCCATATCTAACACCATAGTGTTATCGGTAAAATCAATTACCATTTCACGTTCAAATCTAATTAAAGATTTAACTATCGCTTTGGAGCAAAACTGGTGATACTCCATTCTCGCTCATTTTCTAAAGTTGATAATTTAGATCATCAATTCACCTTTCAATCAAATTGTAGATTCGTTAAAACTCCTTTTATTGGGTTAAAGAACTAGGTGTTATTTAAAACACAGTTCACGACAAACCCAAATCACATTCTATTTATTTTCGGGTTAAAGAACTAGGTGTTATTTAAAACACAGTTCACGATAAACCCACAAATCAATTCTAGTTCAATTCAAATCAAATATATTTGGAATTACGATTATTTAAAACCCCTTTTTAAATCTAATTTATTTATTTAAAAATAAATCGGGTTTTAAATTTAGTTCAAACTAGTTCATTTTGATAAAAATCTATTTTTACCTTTTCAAATATGGAGTTTTTCACCCCAAATTTTCCCAAATCATTTCTTATGATTTTACACAAATTATTGATATTTTTAATAATTTTATCAAGGCCCGTACAGTCGATTTCCATCAACGGCCATCGAACTGCACTTACAGCGACCTTTTTCAAATTTGATTTGGACGTATCTCCAAATCCAACCATTAGATTTCAAATTTCAAATATTCGTTAGAAAGCTCTTTTCGATACGAACCCAACGGTTCCGGTTTTAGGAGAATCCGACGGTCGGATCTCCCGTAATGTCCGTTTGAAATAAATGGTCGAAATTCACGAACTGCTGCGGTGCGGCGCGTTCTATTCGGGCCATTATATTATATATAATATATAATATATATATATTTCGTTGATTTCTATTTAAAACGAATTATATAAATAGTTTTAAATTCGTTTCAAAAGCAATTTCAACTTCCATTTCAATTCAAATCAAAATTGAATTCTTCTTTATAAATTTGTTTTAAAATTCATTTCTATTCAATTCAAATTTCAATTCAATTTGAATTCATTTCAATTCGCTTTCAATTCAATTTGAATTCGTTTTCAATTCAATTCAATTCAATTCCAAAGTCGTTTTCTATTCGATTCAATTCAAATTGGTTTCCTATTTGATTCAATTCAAATTGGTTTTCTATTCAATTCAATTCAAATTGGTTTTCTATTCGAATCAAATTCGTTATATATTCAATTGAAATCAAATTCGTTTTCTATTCAAATCAAATTCGTCTTCTATTCAGTTTATTTCGAAATCGTTTTATATTCAATTCAATTCATTTCGAAATCGTTTTATATTCAATTCATTTCGAAATCGTTTTCAATTCAATTCATTTCGAAATCATTTTCAATTCAATTCATTTCGAAATCGTTTTCAATTCAATTCATTTCGAAATCGTTTTCAATTCAATTCATTTCGAAATCGTTTTCAATTCAATTCATTTCGAAATCGTTTTCAATTCAATTCATTTCGAAATCGTTTTCAATTCAATTCATTTCGAAATCGTTTTATATTCAATTCATTTCGAAATCGTTTTATATTCAATTTAAAATGAATAAAATTGATATAAATATCGTTCAAGTCAAAATGGCGTCAATCTAATCAACACGGCTTCATATATTTCTATTTTCAAATATTCTATTTCAAATATTTCTATTTCAAATATTTCTTTTTCAAATATTTCTTTTCGTCAACACACGACTAATCTCAATGAATGAGTACCGTCCACGTGTGACTATTTTTGTTAAATTATTTCGTTCAACACATGACTAATCTCAACGGATGAGTACAGTCAACACATGAACCTTTATTTTATATTGATAAAGATGTAAATTTTGTTATAAAAATATTTCGTTCAACACATGACTAATCTCAACGGATGTGTACAGTCAACACATGAACCTTTATTTTATATTGATAAAGATGTAAATTTTGTTATAAAAATATTTCGTTCAACACATGACTAATCTCAACGGATGAGTACAGTCAACACATGAACCTTTATTTTATATTGATAAAGATGTAAATTTTGTTATAAAAATATTTCGTTCAACACATGACTAATCTCAACGGATGAGTACAGTCAACACATGAACCTTTATTTTATAATATTCTTTATTTTCTAAATTGGAATGAGGCCCAATCAATTACCATATAGCGTTAACTATATGGATTTCCATACAACACATGTATATATTAGCATTGAAAAATAATCAACCATCAACCAAAGTGCACTACACTGTATAAGCATCAAATATAGATATCTAACGCTTATAACAGCCTGTCAATCAATCGATCGACATATTTAATCAATCAGGATGAGTGAGCTTCAAATTTCATCCCAACACCCATGTAGGGTTTCAAATCAACAAACACAGATTTTATTTGTGCAGTTGGGCGATGTGTAAAATTTATCGACCCAATCAACGTCCTTCAAATAAGTGTACATAAACAAACCGTCCAGTTTGTAAATGAATATTTATTTATTCACATTCACGTTAAAAATTATATTTTTAACGATAAAATATTTTATTTCAACACATGAATTTCTATTCAGTTCATTCTTTAAATAAAATGATATTTTTATTTTTCTAACTTATTTTAGAAAATTTCGGCGGCATAACGGCACGATACTAGAAACGGGACGAGGCCTAGCCTTATCCCCGGTCTAGTGAAGGCCCACGCCATTGACACATCAATCAATCCATTCATTTCACCAAACAAATCAATTTCAAATCAAATCATCTAATTAATTTATGCAACCAAACAAACAAGTCCATGGTCTGTGGACGATTGTGTCGGGTGCTACTAAGAACCGTCTGCATCCTAGTATAAATATATAATTAGAAAAGAAATTGAAAGGTGAGAAATTCTCACCAATAGCTATCCAAACTCCACGGCACTACTAATGCAGGAAATCTTCACTGACCTCGTCGATAACACTTTCTTTGCCCGTAGCCACTACATATGTAAAAATCACATTTTTGCTTCGTTGTTCAATATATAAAAATCACATTTTTACTTCGATGTTCAATATATAAAAATCACATTTTTACTTCGATGTTCAATATATAAAAATCACATTTTTACTTCAATGTTCAATATATAAAAAATCACATTTTTATTTCGATGTTCAATATATAAAAATCACATTTTTACTTCAATGTTCAATATATAAAAATCACATTTTTACTTCAATGTTCAATATATAAAAATCACATTTTTACTTCAATGTTCAATATATAAAAATCACATTTTTATTTTCTCTACTATATAAAAATTATATTTTTATAGTAAAAAAAAATCTAATCTTTCCTATTTCAAAAGAACTCTTTTTATTTTTAAAAAAATTTGTCTTTGTTTCCACAAAAATCTATTCTTTGTTTCGATAACTTTTTCAACTTCATATATATCATACCTTCAATTCAAAAACAACGATGATTATTTTCTATTTGCAAAATCAACGCTAATTTTAATTGACACAAGACGATATTTTCATTTGACAAACAATGCATATCTATTTTTAAAAACAAAGAATTTTATTTCATAACAATGCGAATTTCCTTTTATAAAAATTGAATTTCATTCAATGTATTTTATCAAATAAGAACTGAAAATAAATTAATGTTAATTTATATAAAATCCCCTTTTTTTTTATACATTGTTATTTAAACTAGAAACTGATTTTAAAACAATGTTGTATAAAAATAAAAAAAACAATTACCTTCCACTGTTTTCACAAGCTTCAGGTACCCCAAAAGGAGGCCGCCTCCTGGGGTTAATCGCCTCTGACAATAGACGGTGCCGGAGTTGGTGGATCTGCGGTGGAGGGTGAAGGAAGAAGGGGATATGAGGAAAACGGTGGTGGAGGGGCTGAAGCGGTTTAGGGGGGGTCGGATTAAAGGAGGAGGAGTGAGCGAGGGCGTCAGGGGGGTCTCGTCGTCGTCGAAGTGGGAGAGGTCGGCCTCCGGTGGCGGCGCCAGGACCACTGGCGATGGGGGCGAACGGTCCTCCGTCGAGCGCTTCCCCTTTTTTTTATTTTGATTCGATTTTGAAAAAGTGAACGGGGGGGGGGGGGGGCTGAGAGGATAAGAAAGGTTTTTTTTTATTTAATTATTTTAAATTTTCACTAAAAAGAAACTTTTATTTTCGACCTCTAAACGAGGCCCACCGCCTGTCGTCCATAGCGTTTTACCCCCATTCCGAACACAATGGGATATGCTTCGCAAGCTGATTCGACCATTTCGATCAGTTTCCGTTGAATTTACATCTAAATCACTATATTGAATTTTAAACGTACATTTCAAATTACTAGGGTCACATAACAACTCTATAAATTCCATAAAAATATTTTCTAGCTTCGTATTGACGATACGGTCCTAACAAAACTAGTTTCGTCGAATTCTGAGGCCGTTGGAAAAATGGCCATTTTCCAGTCGATTAAAATCAACTGAAACTGGTCAAACGCGTTTTCCTTTGCCACTCTCACATATTGATTCGAAAAATTACGAAATTCGAAACCTAGCAATAACTTCACATCCCGGACCCAACAAAACTGGTTTCGTCGAAATCCGAGGTCGTTTGCAAAATGTCCATTTTAAGGGCCTGAATTCCATAGCGACTATTCAGAATTTTCAACTGGACATATCTTTTGATTCCCGCTATGAAATTTTGATTTTTCGGATTCGTTGGAAAGATATTATCAATTAGATCCTAATGTTTTTAGTTTCACTAAAATCCGGATTGTTTTGCACCCGGTGCATTCAATTGAAGTTTGAAATCGAATTATCGAACTACCACGCCATTTTCAATTCTATTTATAATTATATATAAATATTTATATTCTAACGACGACGCGTATAAATATATACGTTCGAATTATATTCAAAATAAATTTCCCGTCGATATTATTTAAAATAATCTATTTTAAATATTCATAATTCGCTAAAATTGCCAAAATAAAAATTTCAAACTGGCTCGCATTTTCCGGGTTGTTACAATCGAGGATAGGACCGAGAGGATATACTTAAAAGATAAAGACTAACATGCAAATAAATATTACAGAAAAAGGAGAAATCAAGGATATACCCTCAAAAAGGGTATAATGCGCGTATCTAGTCTTCAGTCTTCTAAGTTGCATCTTCTTTGAGCTTCACTCCACTGTACCTTAACTAATTTAACTTCACGATTGTGAAGCTTCTTGAACTCCATTTCCAAAACCCACTAGTAAAGATAGGACCTCGATCATTTACTATGCTAGAGGGTATCCAATGTTGTCGAACTATCTTTCCAAGATAAACAGAAGTTAACCATGATACCAAGTGTATATACTTAGATGATTAAAGGTCTCACTTCTACTTAGCTTATCCCTCATATCAAAAATTTGAGGGTCAATATCTCTCACGCAAACTATCCTAGTCGAACTTGGCATCCCTCAAGTACAAGCCTCAAAGGCCTAAACCAATATCAGACAAGCACCCAAGGAATACCTCCTCCGAATTTGGACGATTTATGTGAGATGATACTAGTGAAACAACCAAACAATTGAGCACTTAACCGACTCTGGCTATCCTCGCCAATCTTGCTCCAAAATTATCGTTGATCGCATAACTGGCTTTGTATTGTCAACTGGATATATGCGGAAGTCTATCTTGAGTTTTTAGGGGGAAAACTCCTAACCTTAATCAAAAACATCTGCATACTCATGGACTACTCTAACGGATCGAAAATCGTCGATAAACACATAAAGTGATTCTAGGTAGCTAAAACAAACTGATCCCTTAGGATCGCACGAAATTTCGAGGATATTCTCGAGGCAAGTCGAAAGTCTAACTACCTTCCTTTCACAATTACTAGCTAACTAATCCATGCCTAGAATCAACCTATAGCCCATGAAACCAAAAACATAAGTATCTCAAATCCTTACAAATCAAAGATAAATGAGCCGAACCACAAATTGGACTTGAGACAATAATGGGATCCTCTACTATACAAGCTCTAGGGTGCAGAGACTCAACTATGGAAGCAGATACAAACGAATGCGAAGCGCAAAAATCAAAAAGAGTACTAGCAGGATGATCAAGAAGAAAAACTAAACTTTTCAACAGAAACCTTACTACCTCTCTCTCAGGTATGATGGTGGTGAGAGCATGCACTTGCCTTCCGAAAAATCATGTCTTTTGTTCTTGCCCTTGCCCTTAATTATACGACCCGTTATACCAAAATAAAGATACTTCCTCTTGTTTTAGGTTTTACTATGCTTTCCTCCCTTCCTTTGTGAACCAAGTCCATATCCATGAGTTCTTCATCCTTGTGTTGTGCTCCTTAGCCAAACTCCCTCATTCTCATCTTTGCCATCCTTGTGTAACTTGTTGACAGGTCTCTCAAAAGCCGCCTCCATCGCACGGAGAATCCTACAAAGCTCGAAAGAAAATTAGCCGCAGGTGAAACTACTATGGCTATAGATGGAAGTTGGGCAATTGTTTGCCCTTTGACAGGTGTCGTAGTCTCGTCGAGCCTACAGAACCATGTCGCGATGAGGTTACCTCCCAGAAAGCCAGGAGCCCTGGAGACTCAGGAAAGAAGGAAACAAGGATTCAAATAGAGGATCAAAAGATAGTGCATATGGCTTTGGGGAATACGCCTTTAAAACAAAACTTTTCTTTTGAAAATGCTTCTTTTAAAACCGTTTTGAAAATAATTTTTCAAATCTTTTATCTGATCCGGTAACCTTCAGCTTTGATACCAAGTGAAACGCCCCACCTCCGTTAAGGTCACTCACAAAGGGAATGTCTTAACTTCGGTGGAGCATTATAGGTAAAAGATGAAGATAAATTACAAGACAGACAAATAAAACAGCGGAAAATAAAGTCATTTTATTAACAATGTGGTTCAGTCAAGCTTTTACAACAGCCGCCTCAATCATACTAAAAGTAATACATAGAACTTCTGTCTTGATTTAAAAACTTTCAGTATAAAAGAAGCATAAAAATAACAACGATATTCCCCAATATAGCATGAACCAGCCATAGCAGTGGAAGAGAGGGTCCAAAGCAAAACATCGGCTATCTTCGAGCTTGAAAAGAAAATTGAACTAAGTGGTAACATTTCCTCCCTGAGAACCTTGGGGGGGGGGGGGGAACGGAAGAAAAGAGGCGAAACAAAACTAGGTCAGACATAAGTCTGATAAGTCCAGCTACTTTAAGCAAATGAACAAGCAAGAACAACATGACATGGACTAAACTGCATAAAGACATAAGCATGATGATAAGGAACATAGGATACACAGGATAAGCAATAGGCAAGATAAACTAAGTATAACATCGCATGTTAACTATTCTCTGCTTCGCTACTACCCTATTATTCTGATTTCTATATCTCTGCACCACCTAACGAGTGTCCCAACTAGTAATCTGTATAAAGGATAATATTACAACGTGATCCCAATCCCCGCAATTGTGGTAGCCTTCAGGTGTACATCTATCATGAGGATTCCACCTCAATCAGCCCAATTTCCATGAAGATGTTAGATGTACCCTTACTACCGTATCGATCAGCTCCCTACTTGTACAAATGTTCCCTGTGTCTGTGTTAATTGGCCCTCTCTTGCGTGTAGATACCCTGTGCTGGTCCCACCATAAGGTGTATCAATCCTTATGATAGCAACCCGACACGATTCAAGATGCACAGTGTATAACTACTGGTACCCAGTGCCTGCTTTTTCCCACTCCGGAGTACGTGCACTCCCGTAAACCATCGGAACCTACACTGACGTACCTCCTACTGCTGCTTTGACCGCTTATAATCCGCCCAGTAATCGTGCCCCACCCTGCCTAGCTCAGGGTACCATGATACATCTATGTGGGTTACTGCTGAAATGGGTCCCCGTTACGAGGGTTTCCTACTGGTTAAGTTTGTGGGCCTATATTTACTAATATTTCCCACTAACCTAATATGTACTTAACCCTCCTGCACTGATTAAAGCATGTTTATTTAGCGGTTAAGTTTGTGGGCCTATATGTACTAATATTACCCACTTACACGAGATCTACTTAACCCTCCCATCGATTCAAGCATGCTTATTAAACGGTTAAGTTTTGTGGGCCTATATTTACTAATATTACCCACCAACCCGACGTATACTTAACCTTCTCACGGATTCAAGCATGTTTATATAATGGTTAAGTTTTGTTGACCTATATATTTACTAATATTACCCACCAACCCGACGTGTACTTAACCCTCCTACTCGTCATGCCATGTTGGTTAAGTTGTTCTTATTAACTTAACCTTTCTCACTTATCATGTTGGATTGGTTAAGTGTGATTTATTAACTTAACCCTGCTCATTCATTAGGTTATACTGGTTAAGTATTTCCCATTTAACTTAACCCCATTCGTTCATCAAGTTATATTGGTCAAGTGTCATTAATCAATTCAAGTTAACTTAACCCACCCACTCGTCTTGTCATGTTGGTTAAGTGTTTCCTTCTGGTGTTAACTTGACCCTACCTCAAATCATGTTATATTGGTTAAGTGTTGCCCTCTCGTGTTAACTTAGCCCTTCCCACACACCGTGTTATATAATTGGTTAAGTGTTTTCCTCTTGTATTACTTAACCCCACCACATGTCATTTTATATTGGTTAAGTGTATCCTCTTGTGCTACCTAACCCTACCATAAGTCATTATATATTTTGGTTAAGTGTTACTTTAGTTAACTTAACCCTATCATCTGCTTAATTAACATGTTATAACGGTTAAGTGTTGCCTTAGTTAACTTAACCCTACCATCCGTTTAGTTAACATATTATAACGGTTAAGTGTTCTCTTAGTTAACTTAACCCTACCCTATATCATGTCTTCTTGGTTAGGTGTCCTTTGTCGATTCATGTTTAACTTAACCCATCCATATGTCATATTGGTTAAGTATCAATTAACCTAACCCTCCCATACTTAGCATGTGTCAATAGCATTAACTCATTCATTAAAGCACCAACCACTCACATTAGGCAGGTATTGTTGCGGTCACCGGATGTGCCGGTCGGTTCCGGGCAGTTTTACACCGCAACTCAGTCTAACCTCGGGTTCTTATTGGGCTCAATGCCCTAACCTCCCACATTACATATGTATTGCTGTGGTTACTGGACAGCTGGGCGGTTCCGGACAGTTTTACACCACAATTCAATCTAACCTCGGGTTAGGCATAATCATCTTTCCTACATTTACATATTTCTTATTTATGACAAATTCCATATGTACATTATTCCCAATTTAATTATGCCATAATTATCCTTTTAATTATGCCAGAATTATCCTTTTAATTATGCTCACAATTAATGGTATACTAAATATACCATTTCATGAACCAATCTATGCCATGAAATTTTCATGTTTATCCTTCATATTTATATGTAAATTATAAATCAATTATTGTCATGGCCCACTTCCCTTCTAAATCATGTTCATATTTAGTGGCATACCAATTATACCGTTTTCATGCTAATTACCCAAATCCACCAAAACTAGTCATGATCCCGTTTCTCAAGTTATGCCCAACCAATTCCAATTTCAAGTTATTAATCAAAATAGGCTATACCCCATCTCCCCAACTTGCAATAATAGTCACTCCCAAAATCACTATGTCATATATTTGGCATTCCAAATCAATAGTTAAGCCCAATCTAGTTTTAATATTCTAGTTTACAGTGTATGGCCAAAACTTGGTTTACAAGCCAACTAACCCAAACTTGCAGCTATAATGATAACAATGCCCCAATGTCAATTACAAGTTTTTCCCAACCATTTCACCAAATATGTTATGTTCAGTTACTTTCCCCAATTATGTTATGCCAATATTGTCAATTTCATGTTTATGCCCCAATAATCCAAACCTTCCCCGTATTCCCATCGTACGTATATCGCGATTCAACCTAGATTATACATCAGTCTAGATTCACAAATAAAAAGGAACAAATAGGAATAATATGACAATGATAGGCATAAGAACTTGCACAAGATGATAGTCCCAAAACACAAGAATTACAGATCTAATAGAATTACAACATAACTGAATAAACTGCTTTAGAATCATTGTAGGCATATAGATCTGGTTATGAACAATATTATGGATATGAAAGGCTTGAATAATAAACTAGGTTTGACAACTTGTATAGGTTCGATTGGATCGATAAGAAGCAACCCAAAGTCATAAATTCACAAAGGCTAAGAATAGATCCAAATAGAAAATCAAGCATAGGTCCAAATTCATTTTATTCCATGTCCATACTATAATTGGTTGTCTAAATCTGAAAATAATCGTGAACTTACAGTGTTTGGATTAGAAAAGATAATCGAATTGCTTGTAGTTGTTGAAGAAATCTAACTTGATATTGATTAATCCTCTAGGTTGATTAAGAACTTTTTTTTTAATTTGATTTAGGTTTTAGTGGCTGCTAGGTTTAGATGAGAGTGAATAACAGAATTAGGTTTTAGGTTTAGGGTCCTTATATAGTTGTAGAAAGTGTTTTAGGACCATTAGATTAACTCTGAACCATCGAAACCAATCTGATGCCACATCTCCCTTTGGGCGAATCGACCCACGGGTTGACAGCCAAACACCCTGAATCAACTCCTAGTCGACCCAACGGAGCTCGGGTCGACCTCAAAAATGGGCCGGTTCGGTTATTCCCCCTCCCGATTCACTGTTTTGAACTTTTTTGCATATTTATTTATTTATTTTTTATATATATCTATATATATATATATTTCTCATATGCATACAAACTTCAAGGCTTATTAACTTCTTCATAAGGTATCCGTTTTATGCAAACCAAATGTCTATCTTGACCAAAATTTTGAGACGAACGTAATAGCGTGTAACAACCCGAAAATCCGGGTCAGTTTAAATTTTTTATTCTGGCAATTTTAGCGAATTTCGATTATTTAAAATTAATTATTTTAAATAATATCGATGAGAAATTTATTTTGAATATAATTAGAACGTATATATTTATACGTCGTCGTTAGAATATAAATAATTATATATAATTATAAAAGGAATTGAAAATGGCGCGGTAGTTCGATAATTCGATTTCGAACTTCAATTGAATGTACCGGGTGCAAAACAATCCGGATTTTAGTGAAACCAAAAAAAATAGGATCTATTTTAGAATATCTTTCCAACGAATCCGAAAAATCAAAATTTCATAGCGGGGATCAAAAGATATGTCCAGTTGAAAATTCTGAATAGTCGCCATGGAATTCAGGCCCTTAAAAATGGAAATTTTGCAAACGACCTCGGATTTCGACGAAACCACTTTTGTTGGATCCGGGATGTAAAGTTATTGCTAGGTTTCAAATTTCATAATTTTTCGAATCAATATGTGAGCGTGGCAAAGGAAAACGCGTTTGACCAGTTTTAGTTGATTTTAATCGACTGGAAAATGGCCATTTTTCAAACGGTCTCAGAATTCGACGAAACTAGTTTTGTTAGGACCGTATCGACAATACGAAGCTAGAAAATATTTTTCTACAATTTATAGAGTTAGAGTGTGACCCCGGTAAATTGAAATGCGCGTTCAAATTCAATATATAGAGTTATATGTAGATTTTGACGGAAACTGATTCAAACGATCGAATCAGCTTGCGATACATATTCCATTGTGTTCGGAATGGGGGTAAAACGCTATGGACGACAGGGGGTGGGCTTGATTTCGAGTTCGAAATAGAAAGTTGCTTTATGGAATAAAAATAAATAAATTAAATAATATTATATATAATTTCATTTAAGCCCTTCCTCCCCTTATCCTTTCATTCCCGTTTTTAACAGAAAAAAAAAAAGAATCTCGAGATCGACGGAACCGCTCGCCGACGCCGCCCTCCCCATCGACTCCCCCACCGCCGCCCTGCCTCCGCCGCTACCCTCAGCCACCCTTCTCCTCGTTCGAACGATCGAAACCCCCTTCCTCTCGCGACACAGCCCCTGCCATTCCTTCCGCCGCCTCCTTTCTTCTCCTCCTCCTCCACTGCTTCTTCTCCGACTGCGACCCCCTCCTTCCCCCCTTCCTCCAGCGATCGCAGAAACCCCCCCCCCCAGTCGGTCAACACAGCGCAGAAGACCCCCCCCCCTCTCGCTAAAATTCCAATGTAAGTTTTACTTATTTATTTTAATTTAGATAGAATCTGTCTTTGTTTATTCTTAGTATGTATAATAATTTGTTTATTTATTCATCAATTTACATAAAGGTTTGATTTTTACAACAGAAAAGATACGATCTTTATATTTTTAGAATAATAAAACTATGATTTTTATTTTATGTAGGCAATAAAAATATAATTTTTACATTATGGGAAGATTCAAAATATAATTTTTATATTATAGAAAGGCAAAGTATGATTTTTATATATTGAATAGCATAGTAAAAATTCGATTTTTATATATTGAATAGAATAGTAAAAATTCGATTTTTATATATTGAATAACGAAGTAAAAATTCGATTTTTATATATTGAATAGCATAGTAAAAATTCGATTTTTATATATTGAATAACAAAGTAAAAATTCGATTTTTATATATTGAATAACAAAGTAAAAATTCGATTTTTATATATTGAATAGCGAAGTAAAAATTCGATTTTTATATATGTAGTGAAAGCGGACAACGAAAGTGACGAGTGTTGTGAAGATGGAATAGCTATATGTGAGAATTTCTCACTCTTCAATTTCTTTTCTAGTTATATATATATACTAGGATGCAGACGGTGTTTAGTAGCACCCGACACCCGTCATCCACAGACCATGGATGGCTTGTTTGTTTAATTGTTTGGTTGCGTAGTTGGTTAGATTATTTGGTTTGAACTGAATTGTTTGGTGAAATGAAATTGATTTGATAGATGTGTGAATGGCGTGGGCCTTCACTAGACCGGGGATAAGGCTAGGCCTCGTCCCGTTTCTAGTATTATGCCGTTATGCCGCCGAAATTTTCTAAAAATAAGTTAGGAAAATAAAAATATCGTTTTATTTAAAGAATGAACTGAATAGAAATTCATATGTTAAAATAAAATATTCATTTACAAACCGGACGGTTTGTTTATATACACCTATTTGAAGGACATTGATTGGGACGATAAATTTTACACATCGCCCAACTGCACAAATAAAATCTGTGTTTGATTGTTTGAAACCCCACACGGGTGTTGGGATGAAATAGGAAGTTCACTCATCCTGATTGATTAAATATGTCGATCGATTGATTGACAGGCTGTTATGAGCGTTAGATATCTATATTTGATGCTTATACAGTGTAGTGCACTTTGGGTGATGGTTGATTATTTTTCAATGCTATTATATACATGTGTTGTATGAAAATCCATATAATTAATTTTATATGGTGATTGATTGGGCCTCATTCCAATTTAGAGAATAAAGAATATTATAAAGTAAAGGTTCATGTGTTGACTGTACTCATCCGTTGAGATTAGTCATGTGTTGAACGAAATAATTTAACAAAAATAGTCACATGTGGACAGTACTCATTCGTTGAGATTAGTCGTGTGTTGACAAAAATAAATATTCATTTGTTGAATAGAATAAAGGAATATATGAAGCCGTGTTGATTAGATTGACGCCATTTTGACGTGAACGATATTTATATCGATTTTATTCATTTTAAAATGAATATTGAAAAGTAATTTTGAAATCAAATATTTCGAAATGAAATGAATTGAAAACGATTTCGAAATGAAATGAATTGAAAACGATTTCGAAATGAAATGAATTGAAAACGATTTCGAAATGAAATGAATTGAAAACGATTTCGAAATGAAATGAATTGAAAACGATTTCGAAATGAAATGAATTGGAAACGATTTCGAAATGACATGAATTGAAAACGATTTCGAAATGAAATGAATTGAAAACGATTTCGAAATGAAATGAATTGAAAACGATTTCGAAATGAAATGAATTGAAAACGATTTCGAAATGAATTGAATTGAAAATGATTTCGAAATGAAATGAATTTAAAACAAATTGAAATGAATTCAAATTGAATTGAAACTTGAATTGAATAGAAATGAATTTTAAAACGAATTTATAAGGAAAGATTCAATTTTGATTTGAGTTGAGATGGAAGTTGAAATTGTTTTTGAAACGAATTCAAAACTATTTATAAAATTCGTTTTAAATAGTAACCGACGAAATATATATATTATATATATATATATAATATAATGGCCTGAATAGAACGCGCCGCGGCAGTTCGCGAATTTCGACCATTGATTTCAAACAGACATTACGTGAGATCCGTCCGTCGGATTCTCCTGAAACCGGAACCGCTGGGTTCGTATCGAAAAGAGCTTTCTAACGAATATTAGAAATTTGAAATCTAACGGTTGGATTTGGAATTATGTCCAAATCAAATTTGAAAAAGGTCGCTGTAAGTGCAGTTTGATGGCCGTTGATGGAAATCGACTGTACGGGCCTTGATAAAATTATTAAAAATAGTAATAATTTGTGTAAAATCATAAGAAATGATTTGGGAAAAATTGGGGTGAAAAACTCCATATTTGAAAAGATAAAAATAGATTTTTATCGAAATGAACTAGTTTTGAACTAGAATTATAATTCAATTTATTTTTAAAATAAATAAACTGGATTAGAAATGGTTTTGAAAATAACCAGAATTTCCAATAATTATATTGGGATGGATTTGAATCAAAATTGTCTTTGGATTATTTCGATGTTGGATTTCGTGATGATATAGATATTGTTATGGGAATTTGAAAGATATATACATATCGTTATTTCCAATATGATATTTGTTAGTCGTAGAATTTGATATTGAATATAAGCCGATATATTTTCTATTCAGAGCCTTGTATTTAATATTAAATGTGATTTGGGTTCGTCGTGAATGGTGTCTTCATTAACACTGCTCTTGAACCCAGTTGAGAAAAGATTAAATCTTTTTATTTAGATTTAATGAAGTGTACCAATTAAATAATATTTAATTGGAATTGAATTGATATTGATTTTTGGGTTTATCGTGGACAGTGTTTTAAATAACACTCATTCTTTAACCCGATAATTAATGGAATGTGATTTTGGGTTTATCGTGAACCGTGTTTTAAATGACACTGATTCTTTAACCCAGTTAAAGATTAAAACTAAGTGGAATTTAATGAATCTTTAATTAGATTGAAAAGATCGAGAATGGAGTATCACCAGTTTTGCTCCAGGCGATAGTTAAATCTTTAATTAGATTTGAATGTGGAATGGTAATTGAATTTACCGATTACACCGTGGTGTTAGATAGGAAGTATTACCAGTTTTACTTCATGGGATGAATAGGTTGGGATTGGGAAATTAAAACCAATGATTACTTCGGTAAGGTTCGTTAATCTCGACTAGTTGAATCGAAATTCAAAAGGAGAGTAGAGAATAAATTCAAGGAATTTATCTTGGATAAAATTAATGGGAACCTTTCCCTATGAATGTAAAATTTAGAAACTAACTGTCGGTTAGCCAAGCAGAATGGTTTTCTGGATATTGATCTGATGTTGGTTTCGGCCTTCGAGGTAAATATTTGGGGAATTATTCTCTTGATTAATTTACGGTTAGTGACCGATGAATTGGAATGAGGCGTATGTTGTGTTTGTGTAACACTTATTTAAAATATACGCGAGTTATTCGGAAAGACCGGGTTTATCCCATTCTGAATAACTGATACGACGATAAGTCGAAGATGAAGACGGTGGTCGAAGACCGGAGGTCTTCACGTCGTTTGGGTGATTACTGATGATCTTGATTGGGATGTACACCCAAGAAGATGGAAACAGTTGGTGATCGTCCAGACGTATTTGGAGATCGATGGATATGCGGGGTACTAGGTGCCTCCGGTTTCATTCAGACCCAGAAAGGACTTGTAAATGGACTGTGTGTCTGACATTGGATTTTAGTCTGTGTGATTGATTTCTATTAAATATATATCTGTTTGGCGGCGGAGAATTTATTCTCTTGCTTAACGCCCTTCTCTGAGACGTACGAGCTCAGGGGTTATATACTGATGCATATCAAACGCATAGAGTGAATTGCCTGTGTGGCATGCCTAAGTGGCAAATGATCAAGGCTTCTGTTGAAAAGCAGAGTCTTGTGGTTGATGATCGAAGCACGGCCTTTGTGGCGTAGCTTTGTGTAACGTTTACTTCGCGAGCTTCACACCCGGTATGAACCAAAAACGGGAGAGGACGTCAGGGTGGGCATGCGTTTCTTTCTAGCTAGAAGTGGCGTCAGTGGTTTTACATGCCCTGACGAGTTTGACTTATGTGGTTGTTGCTGTTGCGAGGCGCCTCGGTTTGATCGGACGATCTGGGTTCGATGGAGTCATTCGTTGGCTCATTTACGCCCCATAGGGTGGGGAAACGCATGTTCAGGGTTTAAGTTTAATCCACATCGGTGGACTGGCCCTGAGGATCCAAGGGGCGATGCGTTCTGCTCCTGAGACTCGGGCTAGACAGTCTCGAATCGGTTGAGGACTATCTTTTGCCTCGGTTCATAGATGGAAATCCAACTTCCTAATACGTGATTTTGCGGTTTTAACTGTAGAACTAGTATGGCGACATGATATATGGTACCCATGCCGCCTATGATTGATACTTATGATTTGAAGTTGTTTTATACACTATGCACTTATAATAGTATCAAATGATTTGTTTTAAAACGTATCAAGCATTCTTTGGCTGTTATAAGGGAAAACCCTATCCCCCGGCTTGCGTTGCATTGTGTGATAGGACCTGGGTCTTATAACAGCTTCATTTTTCTTTATTTAGCATTGCGCTGTTTGTTTTATGCACTGGTATTCTTGGGAGGAAACCCGTTCCGTGTTATACGGCGTGGTCCCTTGATTTACCTAACTTTAAAAATAAAGATTAACCGTTTTTAGTTCTCACACCAGTCACATGACTGACCTGGAGTTTATTGTTTTAACCTAAACTCTGGGTGCCCCTATTTTGACACGGGCAGCTAGTAGTTTTGGTTTTGCAGATTTATATTCACAGGATCCTGGTTTACAGCTGGAACGATATCCGGAAAGCTTTCTATCCGTATATCTCTTCTAGTTGTGTATTGTATTATTTTCCGCTG
This sequence comes from Allium sativum, assembly GCA_030737875.1. NCBI lineage: Eukaryota > Viridiplantae > Streptophyta > Magnoliopsida > Asparagales > Amaryllidaceae > Allium > Allium sativum. Next base: position 589,908,342 of record CM060910.1, on the reverse strand, counting down.
CTATGTATTTAAATGTAATTTAAATCTCTGATATTTCTGTGTAATATTCATTTATACTCTGTATATTCTTGTAATCTGATGCGTTGTTGTAATATACAATGAAATGTTCTTTTGTATGCGTTCTGTTTTGTCCTGTTCTCAAAACGATCAGGCGTTTCGAACGGTCTAGATCGGTTTAGCGACCGGTTCGGATCGAGCGAAATTCCTTTTCGTCACAGTTGGTATCAGAGCTTTGGTTTACAAAGCTCAGAGAACAAGGCACATTAGAAGCGTACGAAAGAATTCATCAGATATTGGATTAGTAATATCCAATTAGAATGACTCGTTAGAGATGGGATCAGTAGTATCCTAGAACGAGTGTGAAGAGTAAATTTTAACATGAAAACAAATTTTGTTTTGAAACTTAAATCAATTATTTGTATTTGATTATTTATTTATATGAATTTGGGCATTCCAGTATATAAAGATTTTGTATATATGTCTTGCAAACGTTTTCTCGAAATTTTAATATACTGGGTAGATATAGAATCCCTCTAGTGCCCGGGGATAATTCTGGTGACGGGGCACCATCGCCAGTATTTATTTTCGAGCGACAAAAGTGAGATTTCTATATATTTCCTATTGACTGGTGTGAGAACCAAAATTAGATAGGGCCTATTGTTGTGATTTGGTATCAAAAACATGATTTTTGTATATGTATCAAAATTATGAATTTGAAACTCTAATCAACTAATGGATTGATGTTTGTGTTGTTTGTTTATTTGTTTGATAATTTTGAACCATTACGCCTAATTGTATCAAATAGTGAATTGTATTGAAATTTGGTCACATTTGTTTGCATATACTTGTACTTACATTGAACAGGTAATAGCAAGGAGGCTAGAGCAGAGAATAAAATTTGTTTGCCCGACAAATAGGTACATGTTTATTACATAATTTACTGTTTTGTTTGGGTGATGATGATTTTATGAGCCTATTGGCTAGCCGCTTGGCTTTTTCTTTTTCTTTTTGAGATCAGAAGGCCTATATGGCAATTTCGGGATTTTCCCGTGGCTCCCGGTGCAGGGGAGGTTATGGCGAAATTTTTCGAAAATTTAGGGTGTTAGCCAAATTTTTGAGAATTTGAAAATTCTCAGAAACTGAAAAGTTGGAGAATGGAAGCCAGATCGAACGTAGAGTTGATTAATCAAACCACTTTCGACTTTATTCCTTTTCGGGGACGAAAAGTTTTAAGTGGGGGAGATTGTAACAACCCGAAAATCTGGGCCAGTTTAAATTTTTTATTCTGGCAATTTTAGCGAATTTTGATTATTTAAAATGGATTATTATAAATAATATCGACGAGAAATTTATTTTGAATATAATTAGAACGTATATATTTATACGTTGTCGTTAGAATATAAATAATTATATATAATTATAAAAGGAATTGAAAATGGCGCGGTAGTTCGATAATTCGATTTCAAACTTCAATTGAATGTACCGGGTGCAAAACAATCCGGATTTTAGTGAAACCAAAAACAATAGGATCTATTTTAGAATATCTTTCCAACGAATCCGAAAAATCAAAATTTCATAGCGGGGATCAAAAGATATGTCCAGTTGAAAATTCTGAATAGTCGCTATGGAATTCAGGCCCTTAAAAATGGAAATTTTGCAAACAACCTCGGATTTCGACGAAACCACTTTTGTTGGATCCGGGATGTAAAGTTATTACTAGGTTTCAAATTTCATAATTTTTCGAATCAATATGTGAGCGTGGCAAAGGAAAACGCGTTTGACCAGTTTCAGTTGATTTTAATCGACTGGAAAATGGCCATTTTTCAAACGGTCTCAGAATTCGACGAAACTAGTTTTGTTAGGACCGTATCGACAATACGAAGCTAGAAAATATTTTTCTACAATTTATAGAGTTAGAGTGTGACCCCGGTAAATTGAAATGCGCGTTCAAATTCAATATATAGAGTTATATGTAGATTTTGACGGAAACTGATTCAAACGATCGAATCAGCTTGCGATACATATTCCATTGTGTTCGGAATGGGGGTAAAACGCTATGGACGACAGGCGGTGGGCTTGATTTCGAGTTCGAAATAGAAAGTTGCTTTATGGAATTAAAATAAATAAATTAAATAATATTATATATAATTTCATTTAAGCCCTCCCTCCCCTTATCCTTTCATTCCCGTTTTTAACAAAAAAAAAAGAAAAAAGAATCTCGAGATCGACGGAACCGCTCGTTGACGCCGCCCTCCCGATCGACTCCCCCACCGCCGCTACCCTCAGCCACCCTTCTCCTCGTTCGAACGATCGAAACCCCCCTTCCTCTCGCGACACAGCCCCTGCCATTCCTTCCGCCGCCTCCTTTCTTCTCCTCCTCCTCCACTCCTTCTCCGACTGCGACCCCCTCCTTCCCCCCCTTCCTCCAGCGATCGCAGAAACCCCCCCCCCAAGTTGGTCAACACAGCGCAGAAGAACCCCCCCCCCTCTCGCTAAAATTCCAATGTAAGTTTTACTTATTTATTTTAATTTAGATAGAATATGTCTTTGTTTATTCTTAGTATGTATAATAATTTTTTTATTTATTCATCAATTTACATAAAGGTTTGATTTTTACAACAGAAAAGATACGATCTTTATATTTTTAGAATAATAAAACTATGATTTTTATTTTATGTAGGCAATAAAAATATAATTTTTACATTATGGGAAGATTCAAAATATAATTTTTATATTATAGAAAGGCAAAGTATGATTTTTATATATTGAATAGCATAGTAAAAATTCGATTTTTATATATTGAATAGCATAGTAAAAATTCGATTTTTATATATTGAATAACGAAGTAAAAATTCGATTTTTATATATTGAATAGCATAGTAAAAATTCGATTTTTATATATTGAATAACAAAGTAAAAATTCGATTTTTATATATTGAATAACGAAGTAAAAATTCGATTTTTATATATTGAATAGCGAAGTAAAAATTCGATTTTTATATATGTAGTGAAAGCGGACAACGAAAGTGACGAATGGCGAGCACGACGAAGATTTCTACTTTTGAAGTGTCGTGAAGATGGAATAGCTATATGTGAGAATTTCTCACTCTTCAATTTCTTTTCTGGTTATATATATATACTAGGATGCAGACGGTGTTTAGTAGCACCCGACACCCGTCATCCACAGACCATGGATGGCTTGTTTGTTTAATTGTTTGGTTGCGTAGTTGGTTAGATTATTTGGTTTGAATTGAATTGTTTGGTGAAATGAAATTGATTTGATAGATGTGTGAATGGCGTGGGCCTTCACTAGACCGGGGATAAGGCTAGGTCTCGTCCCGTTTCTAGTATTGTGCCGTTATGCCGCCGAAATTTTCTAAAAATAAGTTAGGAAAATAAAAATATCGTTTTATTTAAAGAATGAACTGAATAGAAATTCATATGTTAAAATAAAATATTCATTTACAAACCGGACGGTTTGTTTATATACACCTATTTGAAGGACATTGATTGGGACGATAAATTTTACACATCGCCCAACTGCACAAATAAAATCTGTGTTTGATTGTTTGAAACCCCACACGGGTGTTGGGATGAAATAGGAAGTTCACTCATCCTGATTGATTAAATATGTCGATCGATTGATTGACAGGCTGTTATGAGCGTTAGATATCTATATTTGATGCTTATACAGTGTAGTGCACTTTGGGTGATGGTTGATTATTTTTCAATGCTATTATATACATGGGTTGTATGAAAATCCATATAATTAATTTTATATGGTGAGTGATTGGGCCTCATTCCAATTTAGAGAATAAAGAATATTATAAAGTAAAGGTTCATGTGTTGACTGTACTCATCCGTTGAGATTAGTCATGTGTTGAACGAAATAATTTAACAAAAATAGTCACACGTGGACAGTACTCATTGGTTGAGATTAGTCGTGTGTTGACAAAAATAAATATTCATTTGTTGAATAGAATAAAGGAATATATGAAGCCGTGTTGATTAGATTGACGCCATTTTGACGTGAACGATATTTATATCGATTTTATTCATTTTAAAATGAATATTGAAAAGTAATTTTGAAATCAAATATTTCGAAATGAAATGAATTGAAAACGATTTCGAAATGAAATGAATTGAAAAAAATTTCGAAATGAAATGAATTGAAAACGATTTCGAAATGAATTGAATTGAAAACGATTTCGAAATGAAATTAATTGAAAACGATTTCGAAATGAAATGAATTGAAAACGATTTCGAAATGAAATGAATTGAAAACGATTTCGAAATGAAATGAATTGAAAATGATTTCGAAATGAAATGAATTTAAAACGAATTGAAATGAATTCAAATTGAATTGAAACTTGAATTGAATAGAAATGAATTTTAAAACGAATTTATAAGGAAAGATTCAATTTTGATTTGAGTTGAGATGGAAGTTGAAATTGTTTTTGAAACGAATTCAAAACTATTTATAAAATTCGTTTTAAATAGTAATCGACGAAATATATATTATATATATATATATATATATATAATATAATGGCCTGAATAGAACGCGCCGCGCCGCGGCAGTTCGCGAATTTCGACCATTGATTTCAAACGGACATTACGTGAGATCCGTCCGTCGGATTCTCCTGAAACCGGAACCGCTGGGTTCGTATCGAAAAGAGCTTTCTAACGAATATTAGAAATTTGAAATCTAACGGTTGGATTTGGAATTATGTCCAAATCAAATTTGAAAAAGGTCACTGTAAGTGCAGTTCGATGGCCGTTGATGGAAATCGACTGTACGGGCCTTGATAAAATTATTAAAAATAGTAATAATTTGTGTAAAATCATAAGAAATGATTTAGGAAAAATTAGGGTGAAAAACTCCATATTTGAAAAGATAAAAATAGATTTTTATCGAAATGAACTAGTTTTGAACTAGAATTATAATTCTATTTATTTTTAAAATAAATAAACTGGATTAGAAATGGTTTTGAAAATAACCAGAATTTCCAATAATTATATTGGGATGGATTTGAATCGAAATTGTCATTGGATTATTTCGATGTTGGATTTCGTGATGATATAGATATTGTTATGGGAATTTGAAAGATATATACATATCGTTATTTCCAATACGATATTTGTTAGTCGTAGAATTTGATATTGAATATAAGCCGATATATTTTCTATTCAGAGCCTTGTATTTAATATTAAATGTGATTTGGGTTCGTCGTGAATGGTGTCTTCATTAACACTGCTCTTGAACCCAGTTGAGAAAAGATTAAATCTTTTTATTTAGATTTAATGAAGTGTACCAATTAAATAATATTTAATTGGAATTGAATTGATATTGATTTTTGGGTTTATCGTGGACAATGTTTTAAATAACACTCATTCTTTAACCCGATAATTAATGGAATGTGATTTTGGGTTTATCGTGAACCGTGTTTTAAATGACACTGATTCTTTAACCAAGTTAAAGATTAAAACTAAGTGGAGTTTTAATGAATCTTTAATTAGATTGAAAAGATCGAGAATGGAGTATCACCAGTTTTGATCCAGGCGATAGTTAAATCTTTAATTAGATTTGAATGTGGAATGGTAATTGAATTTACCGATAACACCGTGGTGTTAGATATGAAGTATTACTAGTTTTACTTCATGGGATGAATAGGTTGGGATTGGGAAATTAAAACCAATGATTACTTCGGTAAGGTTCGTTAATCTCGACTAGTTGAATCGAAATTCAAAAGGAGAGTAGAGAATAAATTCAAGGAATTTATCTTGGATAAAATTAATGGGAACCTTTCCCTATGAATGTAAAATTTAGAAAATAACTGTCGGTTAACCAAGCAGAATGGTTTTCTGGATATTGATCTGATGTTGGTTTCGGCCTTCGAGGTTAATATTTGGGGAATTATTCTCTTGATTAATTTACGGTTAGTGACTGATGAATTGGAATGAGGCGTATGTTGTGTTTGTGTAATACTTATTTAAAATATACGCGAGTTATTCGGAAGGACCGGGTTTATCCCATTCTGAATAACTGATACGACGATAAGTCGAAGATGAAGACGGTGGTCGAAGACCGGAGGTCTTCACGTCGTTTGGGTGATTACTGATGATCTTGATTGGGATGTACACCCAAGAAGATGGAAATAGTTGGTGATCGTCCAGACGTATTTGGAGATCGATGGATATGCGGGGTACTAGGTGCCTCCGGTTTCGTTCAGACCCAGAACGGACTTGTAAATGGACTGTGTGTCTGACATTGGATTTTAGTCTGTGTGATTGATTTCTATTAATATATATCTGTTTGGCGGCGGAGAATTTATTCTCTTGCTTAACGCCCTTCTCTGAGACGTACGAGCTCAGGGGTTATATACTGATGGATATCAAACGCATAGAGTGAATTGCCTGTGTGGCATGCCTAAGTGGCAAATGATCAAGGCTTCTGTTGAAAAGCAGAGTCTTGTGGTTTATGATCGAAGCACGGCCTTTGTGGCGTAGCTTTGTGTAACGTTTACTTCGCGAGCTTCACACTTGGTATGAACCAAAAACGGGAGAGGACGTCAGGGAGGGCATGCGTTTCTTTCTAGCTAGAAGTGGCGTCAGTGGTTTTACATGCCCTGACGAGTTTGACTTATGTGGTTGTTGCTGTTGCGAGGCGCCTCGGTTTGATCGGACGATCCGGGTCCGATGGAGTCATTCGTTGGCTCATTTACGCCCCATAGGGCGGGGAAACGCATGTTCAGGGTTTAAGTTTAATCCACATCGGTGGACTGGCCCTGAGGATCCAAGGGGCGATGCGTTCTGCTCCTGAGACTCGGGCTAGACAGTCTCGAATCGGTTGAGGACTATCTTTTTCCTCGGTTCATAGATGGAAATCCAACTTCCAAATACATGATTTTGCGGTTTTAACTGTAGAACTAGTATGGCGACATGATATATGGTACCCATGCCGCCTATGATTGATACTTATGATTTGAAGTTGTTTTATACACTATGCACTTATAATAGTATCAAATGATTTGTTTTAAAACGTATCAAGCATTCTTTGGCTGTTATAAGGGAAAACCCTATCCCCCGGCTTGCGTTGCATTGTGTGATAGGACCTGGGTCTTATAACAGCTTCATTTTTCTTTATTTAGCATTGCGATGTTTGTTTTATGCACTGATATTCTTGGGAGGAAACCCGTTCCGTGTTATACGGCGTGGTCCCTTGATTTACCTAACTTTAAAAATAAAGATTAACTGTTTTTAGTTCTCACACCAGTCACATGACTGACCTGGAGTTTATTGTTTTAACCTAAACTCTGGGTGCCCCTATTTTGACACGGGCAGCTAGTAGTTTTGGTTTTGCAGATTTATATTCACAGGATCCTGGTTTACAGCTGGAACGATATCCGGAAAGCTTTGTATCCGTATATCTCTTCTAGTTGTTTATTGTATTATTTTCCGCTGCTATGTATTTAAATGTAATTTAAATCTCTGATATTTCTATGTAATATTCATTTATACTCTGTATATTCTTGTAATCTGATGCGTTGTTGTAATATACAATGAAATGTTCTTTTGTATGCGTTCTGTTTTGTCCTGTTCTCAAAACGATCAGGCGTTTCGAACGGTCTAGATCGGTTTAGCGACCGGTTCGGATCGAGCGAAATTCCTTTTCCTCACATAGCGCAACCCATTTCACTTAATTCTTCTTCTAAAAATTAAGTGTTCTTGAATTTTTTGATTTTAATATTCTCAGAAAATTAGGGTTGTTACACCAGTCCTCATGGATCACACCCAGTCCTCATGGATCTCACTCAGTCCATCAAGCAATGATTAGCATGACAAATAATATTCATACAATAATACCAAATTTACCAAATCATGAAACAATGATAAGCGAATCAATAATGGAACCTAACTTGCGTATAATCAATAATTAACATGTAATTTCAATATTAACATGTGAATTACCATTATAATTAACTAAATTATATCCTATGATGTGATCCGAATTCAAAATACACTTACATTGATTAGGTCTAGGTGAATATAACTTGTATGAATGAATTTAAGATCAAACAAACCCATATACTTGATTGAATCCATGTGAGAGATGATTATCACTCATCAAATCCATAAAATAGCTACAAATCAACAATCTCTCATCCCGGGCAGCGAAGAATGACCTCCGAATCAATACAATTGATGCGATCTACCCTTCCTCGATGTTGATCTTTCACAAATCTATGAATTGAAATGAAGTGGAGGCGTATTTGATTGGGTCGGAGAATCACAGGCACCAAACCAAATAAGGAAATGAAGAGACTAACCAATTCTCTTTACCCCTACCATCCTATTTATAGCCAACAGCATCTGGCCTTAACGAGTCTCACTAATCAACCCACTAATGACTAATTAATCTGTCCATAAAACAAGCAAGACTAAAACATTGATTTCTCCCAAATCGCTCAGACAAATCCTTAGTGTGACCACTCTACGAGTTTGGAAACACCATTCTCGATCTAATGAAATCAATCCTAGCTCCTGATTCGATCCAATTCAAAAGTTATTCCCTAAAAAATAATAGGGGCAAAATGGTCATAATCAAAATTGTTAAAAATCATGGACATGTCCCACATCCCCATGAACAACATATAAAAATATGAGAATGATCCGGCCCTTGGAGAATTAAATAAAAATATTTTACGATCCTTCGATATGTAAAATGCGGGTCGTTACACGAAGAAGCGAGAAAATATGGAAAGAAGGTTTAGAAGCAATCAAAGTGTAAGGACCTGCATTTTTGACCGTTCAAATCGATATTGATCCTCAATGTCGACTTAAACAAATCAGAAATACATATAGTTATTGGTATTTATATAAGACAAAAAAGAAAGAAGAAACAAATAAAGAATCTCGCAGCGGAAGGACAAAATATAATAAATAAATAACAGTTCATGAATCTGTTAAACATACATTTGATTTTATTTTACAACAATTATCAGAGTTAACTATCATAAATATACCAATATTTTTGCAGTGGAATAAAAATAATAAATACGTTTGTTGAGCTCCTTCTTCATCTTCATAATGGTATCTTCAATAACTGAGAAACTCAGGTTGACCCGAGCACAAATGAAAAGACAAAACACTCAGATCAAAACTAAAATATTCTCATATCAGTTAAATCAAATTCATGTGACAATATGAGAGCAATAAATTAGGAGATGTTACGAGTATTTCCATCCCCTAAGGATCCATTAAACTAGATACTTTATAATACAATACGCTATTATAATAGTGTCTATGGTTAAATATAACATATTAAAATTGAAACACCCCACCTCCGTTAGGGTCACTCTCAAAGGGAATGCCCTAATTTTGGTGGAGGTTTATAAGTATAAGTCACAGATGTACAAGACAGATATAAGAACACATATTTGTAAACAGCGGAAAACAACAAACTTTATTTCATAAAGTCAAATACGTGTTACAACAACATCACCATGATTGTCTTACATCTTTTTCCAAAAACATAACATAACCCTTTCATAATCTGTCTTGAGTACATTATTTAAAGAAGCATAAATAAAACATAGAGAAACTGCAAAAGCCCATAGTGATTGTCCAAAGCCATAGTTCAAACGAAAAGGTCCAAGTAATACATTTCTCTTCTTCAAGCTGGATGGTAAGGCTGGTCAAGCTGCTGTGTTCCCTCCCTGTGGACCTGGGGGGGGGGGGAACGGAAGAAAAGAAGACGAAAGAAAAGTAGAGTCAGACATAAAGCCTGAGTAAGTCTAGTACTATTCTGTCTATGAATAAAGAACTGGGTATGATAAGTATAAACAAGAAGTGGGCATGCATTATAACTTGGATAAGTTGTCTAGGGTCGAATATACTATCGTACCCCATGTTAATCTCTGAACCCATATAAACTAGTTTCCAACTGGCACCCCATAATCAGGGTGATGTGATCCATTCTATAATGATCGGCTCCTACTCGCATAGTTACATGTGTCTTACGGCCCCCGATGTTGTAGTTACCTATGCTGGTCCCACCATGGGGTGTATCAAGTCCCATGGTGGCGGCCCGACACAATCCTAGAATGCACAGGTATGCTACTGGTGTCCAGTGCCTTATTTTTCTGCGCCGGAGTGTGTGCACGCCCGCACCCCGTTAGAACCTACACTGCTACACCACCGCCGTCGATTTGACCTCTTACAATCAGCCCAGTAATCGTGCCCCACCCTGCCTAGTTTCAGGGTATCCTGATACACCTTCTAGGGTTACTGCTGAAAAGGGTCCCGTTACTAGGTTTTCTATCTCTAGCCAACATGCTAAGTTGGTTAAGTGTTTTCTAACCTAACCCCCACCAGTCCGTTTAGTTTAGCATGTTCCATTTTGATTAAGTCTTTAGTTCACTTAATCCTAACAATCCTGACTCAGCCTTAATTGTCTTATTAAGGCCCTGACCTCTCACATTAGACAGGTATTGTTGTGGCTGCCTGTTGCCGGTTGGTTCCGGGCAGTCTTACGCCACAACTCAGTCTAACCTCGGGTCCTTATTGGGCTCCATGTTTAACCTCCCACATTGGATAGGTATTGTTGTGACTACTGGACAGCTGGGCGGTTCCGGGCAGGTTTACGTCACAACTCAATCCAACCTCGGGTTAAACACATCGTATTTTCTACATTTACATATCTTGTCATTCTTCTTTATTTCTTATATGTAAATATTTGCGGCCCATTATTAAGTTAATGGTGTAAAGGTTACACCAATCATGGGCCCAACCCATGCTTGAATTTGGGCCCTTCTATTTTATATTTTCATTCATTAGTAATTTTAACCCAACGTTATTTCCCCCCGTTTAACACGTCCGTTTATTATATATATGTTGGGCTTAGCCTTTTAAAGCCCAACTTAGCCATGCGAAAAGGGGAGGCTTAAAGCGTGATTACATACACAAAAAGGGGAAGGTGAGCGTATGAACTTGCAATATGACGTTGGAAATACAAAATAGAAACTGGTGTACTTGCATAGTGGTAACATATACTTTGGTCATAAAGCATAGGTGACATGAATCAAAGCTTGTGAACTTGTAGTTGAGATAAGAATCTAAATTGGGTATCATTATTGACACATGAACCTATATTTTTATTTAGGCATAATGTCAAACATAAGCATGGCATAAATATTTCTAACATAAGCATGGCATAATGTCAAACATAAGCATGGCATAATGTCAAACATAAGCATGGCATAAGTATAGTTAAATTTGTTCACATAACCATGGCATAAATATTTCTAACATGAAATCATGATTCTTACTTTAGTCATGTAAACTTGCAAAAAGGGATTTTGAATCTAACCTAGCTATGTACCACATATGTCATCATATGATTCTTGTAAACAATATAGACTTAATTATGCAAAATATCAATCATAGCCTAGTCATATTCATAAGTTTGCAAATAGGTTTTCTAGTATAAAAGCATGACTTAATACATAGATCATGGTACCAAAATTTCAACATAGTTTCATATGAACTATAACAACCAAACTTGTTCCAATTACTTACCAAATGATTTATGCACAAAAATATACATCATGATGGCATAGTAGCAAAACCCCAAACTTGCATGAATTTAAATTAATCAACTACATACATGTAGCTTCAACATGGATTACATAATTTGCGAATATTCCAAACGTATACTTGCATAGAACTACCGCATGTAGTTCTTTATAATGAATAACATAATTCCCAAATCGATAAGAATCATAGTAACGCACAAATTATGAATTATTTATTACCACAACCAAGTATACAAACCAACACAGTTATTTGTTCATACCAAAGTAGTACTCTACTTACAATGGTGTGGTGAATTCTATAATTTAGGGATTTGAAGATGCGGTTTGATTTGATTGAGTTGCTTTATGCCTTAGAATTTTGCCTCCTAATCCTCTCTCCAATTGGTGGCTACCCCTAGTCGTTCCTCAGCAACATGGCGGCTTTGTTCTTATTTTTGAATGAATAGATTAGGGTTAGTCTAGGGTTGTTTTTATAGGGGAAATGAACTGATTAGGACCATTGATGTTGCTTGGATTGATCGTAGCCATTCATCCTAAGGAGAGACCAATTAGAGCCTGCCACCTAGCCCTAATGACAAAACAGACCACAGAAAATCGACTAACAGAGAATAGGCCAGCCGGGTTAGACTGGGTTCGACCTGGCTCTGGACCAGGTCGACATGCCTGTCGACAGCCCTGTCGACAGCCCTGTCGACCTGGTTAGACCAGGTCGACAGCCCAGTCGACCTGGGTGTGTCAGGCGGGTGTTTTTCCACCCTGGCCCATTGGGCCCCATATTCGAATTTAAACTTGATTTAGAAACTTCCGAAGGCCATATCTTCTTCATACGGACTCCGTTTTTCGAAAACTCGGACTCTATTTCGCGTATTTTTCCGAGAAGAACGCAATGGCGTATCCCGTTTCCCTTAGTTATTTGATTTCAAATTAATTATACTTTAATTTGTTAACTTCACAGTTATAGAATACACGGGGTGTTACATTCTCCCCCACTTAAAAGGATTTCGTCCCCGAAATCTTCAAGTTAGGAGGAATGTATATCCTAACATCCAATCATCCATCTACTCATCCATCAAACACGAGCATCCATTGTCCTTAAAAGACTTCTAATGCTTCATGATCATATGCGAAGTGTGTGTACATGTACTTATCTAATGCAAAATCAGGCGGTCTACTGATTCAGTTGACCTCCTTAATGCGAATTATGTAAGTGCCATGAATCCATTATGTATGCAAATTTTCCTATTCTTGATTCTACATGAGTGCACAATCATTCAATCCAAATGCAACATCCATATGACCACACATTCATGTTCAACCATATACGAATGCAAACATATATGCATATGCAATATGAAGTGACTGAGCCGATCTAAAACCTAGATTGTGTGTGTATATGCAACCACGAGCAACCACTAGCAATCACTTGCAACCACTTGCAACCATCATCCATAACATGTTTCAATTACATGTTTCCATCCAAAGGGTTTCTACCTAAAAGATACGGTCGAGGAAATATACCTAAAAAGATAGATAAAAGCGCAACTTAAGGAAAAAGAAAGATCAAGGATGTACCCTCGAACAGAAAAGGGTAGGCAGTGCGTATTCTAGCTTCAGTTTCCCAAGTCGCGTCTCCCTCGGCGTCGCTCCACTGAACTTTGACGAGCTTGACTTCGCGGTTGCGTAGCTTCTTCACTTCCGTTCCTAAGATGCGGGTTGGAACTTTTCTTATGGTTGCTTCGCGTTCCACTTCGGCCTCTTCGAGGATATTTGGCTCTACCACCTCGGCTGACTCATGTAGACATTTTCGGAGATGTGAAACGTGAAAAACGTTGTGGACTCCAGCCAACTTCTCGGGTAGCTCTAATCTATAGGCCATTTCCCCAATTTTCTCGATAATAGGGAATGGCCCTACGAACCTTGGCGCTAGTTTTCCTGTGGTTCCAAAACGAACAACGTTCCTTAGTGGTGATACCTTGAGAAAAACTCTGTCTCCAACTTCAAATTCAAGGTCGGTTCTCCTTTTGTCGGCGTAGGACTTTTGTCTGTCTTGGGCCGTCTTCATCCTCCTTCGTATTAAGTCTACTTTCTCTGAAGTCTCTCGGATCATATCTGGTCCAAGTATGAGCTTATCCGTGGACTACCACCAACAAGTGGGCGATCGGCACGGTCTTCCATATAAAGCTTCGAAGGGCGCCATTCCGATGGTTGCTTGATAGCTGTTGTTGTAGGCAAATTCCACCAAAGGAAGGTGGTCTTCCCATGTCCCTCCGAAGTCGAGGACGCATAGTCTTAAAAGGTCTCCCAAAACTCTGTTCACTCTTTCTGTTTGGCCGTCGGTTTGGGGATGATAGGTTGTGCTTAAGCATAACTGCGTTCCTACTGCTTCTTGCAGACTCCGCCAAAACTCACTGGTGAAGATGGGGTCTCGGTCACTAACAATGCTAGATGGTATCCCATGGAGTCGAACGATTTCCTTGAGGTAAAGTGATGCTAGGGATGAGGCAGTTCTTTTACTTTTGACAGGTAAAAAGTGGGCGCTTTTAGTAAGCCTATCCACTATTACCCAAATGCTAGTGTTGCCTCTCCTAGACCTAGGCAGCCCATCGATGAAGTCCATTGAGATGCTATCCCACTTCCACTGCGGGACCTCCAGAGGATGTAGTAGTCCGCCAGGCTTTTTCTGTTCCGCTTTAACCTGTTGGCACACCATACACTTAGAAACGAATTCTGCCACGTCCTTTTTCATGCCGTTCCAGAAGAAAGTCCTTTTTATATCTTTGTACATTTTTTCTCCGCCTGGATGTATCGTCATCTTGGAGTGATGTGCTTCCTCGAGAACCTTCTTTATTAAATCTTTTGTCTGTGGGACGCATAGTCTTCCGTCTCGCCTTAGTAAACCCTTATCGTCAATGGAGTATCTGTTGAGGTGACTCGAAGTCTCACCCCTAATTAGCCTATCAATCATTTCCACAAGACGAGGGTCTTCGCGTTGTGCTGCCCCTACTGAATCCGCTAAAGTTGGGCGCACTTCGAGAGATGCTAGCAAGCCTGGTACGAAATCGGAGGAAGGCCTAAAGTCGAAGCTGGCTATAAACTCTAGGCTTTGTCTTTCAACAAACAACGGGCTTAGGATCAATTTCTTTCGGCTCAACGCGTCTGCCACTACGTTGCCTTTGCCCGGAGTATAGAAGATTTCGAAATCGTACGAGGCAAGAAACTCCATCCACCTTTGTTGCCTCAAGTTAAGATCCTTCTGCGAGAAAAGATATTTCAACGATTTGTGGTCAGTGTAAAGTTCGAACTTCTCACCTAGGAGATAGTGTCGCCAAGACTTGAGTGCAAAGACGATGGCGGCTAACTCAAGATCGTGGGTTGGGTAGTTCTTTTCATGCGCTTTCAACTGCCTCCCGCCATAAGCTACTACCCTTCCTTCTTGCATTAAGACGGCGCCTAGCCCTGTCCCACATGCATCCGTATAAACAGTGAACATCTTGCTCCCATCTGGCGGCGTCAAAACTGGGGCTGTTGTAAGAGCCCTTTTTAGTCGTTGGAAAGCAAACTCGCAATCCAAATCCCAATTGAACACTAGATTCTTCTTAGTCAATTTCGTGAGCGGAGCTGAGATTTTCGCAAAATCCCTTATAAACTTTCGATAGAAACCTGCTAGTCCTAGAAAACTTCGGACCTCAGTTGCATTCCTTGGTGTCTTCCAATCCTGTACCGCCACTACCTTAGCAGGGTCCACTGCTAACCCTTGTTTGGATACTATGTGCCCAAGGAACCTCACCTCTTCTCTCCAAAAGTGGCATTTGGAGAATTTGGCTTTTAGTTGATGGACTCGCAAAGTTTCCATGATTGCCCTCAAGTGCTGAGCATGTTCCTCTTCACTCTTTGAGAAGATAAGGATATCATCTACGAAGACCACTACGAATTTGTTGAGGAAATCTCTAAATACCCTACTCATCAGGTCCACGAAGTAAGCAGGTGCATTGGTCAAGCCGAAAGGCATGACAAGCCATTCAAAGAAGCTGTCTGGGTTCTGAAAGCCGTTTTATCGATGCTATCTTCAGCCACCCTTAGCTGATGAAAACCGGTTGCTAAATCGAGTTGGGAGAAAACAGACGCTCCTACAAGCTGGTCAAATAAATCGTCAATTCTAGGGAGAGGGTGCCTATTCTTTTTCGTTAGCTTGTTGAGCTCCCTATAGTCAACACATAGACGGAGTGAACCATCCGCCTTTGTAGCGAACACCACTGGAGCGCCCCATTCTGAAATGCTCCTCCTAATGAACCCCTTTTCTAGAAGCTCTTTAATCTGTTTACTGAGCTCTTTCCTTTCTCGTGGAGCCATGTGTCTAACGGGCAACGCAACGGGCTTTGCATTATCTACAAGATATATGCGGAAGTCTATTTCCCGCTTCGGAGGCAAGCCCTTCACCTCTTCAAAGACATCCGGATATTCCCGGACCACTCTAACTGATTGCAAATTTTCAACAGAGGCATCTAGCGATTCAAGATAACTAAGCATAACCGCATACGAGGGATTACAAGAAATTTCCAAAGTATTACCGAGCTGGGTTAGGAGCCTAACAACCCTTTTCTCACAATCAAGGATGGCCCCATTACTGGATAGCCAATCCATACCCAAAATCAAACCATAACCCGAAAAGCCCAAAACAAAGGCACTACATTGAAATTCTACGCTTAGAATAGAAATTTTCAATCCCAAACAGATCATAGACAAATGAGCTGGGCCCCCAATTGGGTTTGAAACAATTAAGGGGTCCTCTACCATACTAGTTTTTAGGTGCAGAGATTCTACTAAAGCAGACGAGATAAAGGAGTGTGATGCGCCAGAATCAAATAAAGTGCGAACGGGGTGATCATAAAGATAAACTACACTTTCTACAGAAGTATTTATACCTCGCTGTTGCAGAGGTGGCGCTTCCAGCACATGAACCTGTGCCCCTGGGGTGGATCCAGCCCTCTGCCCCTGTCCTCGTTTCTTTGGGCAGTCCTTAGCCCTGTGGCCTGTCTCACCGCAAGAAAAGCACCCACCATTCTCCTTGGCCTTCTTTTTCCGGCAGTCCTTTACTAAGTGCCCCACTTTGCCACAGAAATTACACTTCCTCTTCTCTTTGTTGCCTTTCCCGCCTTTCTTAAAGTCTGTCTTCTTAGGCTGCAAACCCTCTTTCTTCCCTTGAGAGCTTTCTGCCTTTGTCTCCTTCTTGCCCTTATCCTCTTCATTCAGCAATGCCATTTTCACCAATCTTTCATACGTGGCTCCCATGGGTATGTGGGTCATGGCCAAACTGTGTAATGGCTCATTCAACCCTTTGACGAAACGGAGAGCTTTCTTGTGCGGGGTGTTGACTAGGTCAAGCCCAAACCTAGCCAGCTCATCGAACTGATTCACATACTCTCGGACTGTCTTGTCCCCTTGCTTAAGAAATAAGAATTTTTCCAACTGCAAACTTCTTTCTGCATCTGAGAGAAATTTAGTCTCAAACCTTGCCCTAAAGTCCTCCCATGTCTCCACTGGTCTTTCAGCATTAGTGACTTCCCACCAGTAGGAAGCCTCGCCCTTCAATAGCCATACCGCCAATTGTACTTTTTGTCTATCCTCTACCTCAAAGATGATGAATAAGTCCTCCGTTTCTTTCAGCCAATTTCTAGCTGCTACGAAGGACTCAGTTCCATGGAAATCCTTTCCTCCCATAGCTTTAAAATCTTTACATATCTTAGCAAACGTGTTTCCCCGAGGAGGAGGTGGAGGAAAAGGTGCCGCTGCAGCTGAATGATTTCCTGCAGCTGGGGGAGGAGGAACGGTAGGACCTGGCTAAGTGGCTCTTGCTTCTAAGAACCGTCTAAACCAACCAGGTATTGGCACCCCTTCTGGTAAGTTAAGATCTTCGGACATGCTGAAACAAAAAGGATAGATTCAAGACGAAGGATAAGAGATAGTACCTATGGCTTTGGGGAATGGACTTTGCCTTTTAAAATAAAATAATATTTTATCTTTTTAAAATGCTTCTTTAAATTTCCTTTTTGAAAATAATTTTCAAAACTTTTTATCTTATCTGGTAAACCTATGCTCTGATACCAAGTGAAACACCCCACCTCCGTTAGGGTCACTCTCAAAGGGAATGCCCTAATTTTGGTGGAGGTTTATAAGTATAAGTCACAGATGTACAAGACAGATATAAGAACACATATTTGTAAACAGCGGAAAACAACAAACTTTATTTCATAAAGTCAAATACGTGTTACAACAACATCACCATGATTGTCTTACATCTTTTTCCAAAAACATAACATAACCCTTTCATAATCTGTCTTGAGTACATTATTTAAAGAAGCATAAATAAAACATAGAGAAACTGCAAAAGCCCATAGTGATTGTCCAAAGCCATAGTTCAAACGAAAAGGTCCAAGTAATACATTTCTCTTCTTCAAGCTGGATGGTAAGGCTGGTCAAGCTGCTGTGTTCCCTCCCTGTGGACCTGGGGGGGGGGGGGGGAAACGGAAGAAAAGAAGACGAAAGAAAAGTAGAGTCAAACATAAAGCCTGAGTAAGTCTAGTACTATTCTGTCTATGAATAAAGAACTGGGTATGATAAGTATAAACAAGAAGTGGGCATGCATTATAACTTGGTTAAGTTGTCTAGGGTCGAATATACTATCGTACCCCATGTTAATCTCTGAACCCATATAAACTAGTTTCCAACTGGCACCCCATAATCAGGGTGATGTGATCCATTCTATGATGATCGGCTCCTACTCGCATAGTTACATGTGTCTTACGGCCCCCGATGTTGTAGTTACCTATGCTGGTCCCACCATGGGGTGTATCAAGTCCCGTGGTGGCGGCCCGACACAATCCTAGAATGCACAGGTATGCTACTGGTGTCCAGTGCCTTATTTTTCTGCGCCGGAGTGTGTGCACGCCCGCACCCCGTTAGAACCTACACTGCTACACCACCGCCGTCGATTTGACCTCTTACAATCAGCCCAGTAATCGTGCCCCACCCTGCCTAGTTTCAGGGTATCCTGATACACCTTCTAGGGTTACTGCTGAAAAGGGTCCCCCGTTACTAGGTTTTCTATCTCTAGCCAACATGCTAAGTTGGTTAAGTGTTTTCTAACCTAACCCCCACCAGTCCGTTTAGTTTAGCATGTTCCATTTTGATTAAGTCTTTAGTTCACTTAATCCTAACAATCCTGACTCAGCCTTAATTGTCTTATTAAGGCCCTGACCTCTCACATTAGACAGGTATTGTTGTGGCTGCCTGTTGCCGGTTGGTTCCGGGCAGTCTTACGCCACAACTCAGTCTAACCTCGGGTCCTTATTGGGCTCCATGTTTAACCTCCCACATTGGATAGGTATTGTTGTGACTACTGGACAGCCGGGCGGTTCCGGGCAGGTTTACATCACAACTCAATCCAACCTCGGGTTAAACACATCGTATTTTCTACATTTACATATCTTGTCATTCTTCTTTATTTCTTATATGTAAATATTTGCGGCCCATTATTAAGTTAATGGTGTAAAGGTTACACCAATCATGGGCCCAACCCATGCTTGAATTTGGGCCCTTCTATTTTATATTTTCATTCATTAGTAATTTTAACCCAACGTTATTTTCCCCCGTTTAACACGTCCGTTTATTATATATATGTTGGGCTTAGCCTTTTAAAGCCCAACTTAGCCATGCGAAAAGGGGAGGCTTAAAGCGTGATTACATACACAAAAAGGGGAAGGTGAGCGTATGAACTTGCAATATGACGTTGGAAATACAAAATAGAAACTGGTGTACTTGCATAGTGGTAACATATACTTTGGTCATAAAGCATAGGTGACATGAATCAAAGCTTGTGAACTTGTAGTTGAGATAAGAATCTAAATTGGGTATCATTATTGACACATGAACCTATATTTTTATTTAGGCATAATGTCAAACATAAGCATGGCATAAATATTTCTAACATAAGCATGGCATAATGTCAAACATAAGCATGGCATAATGTCAAACATAAGCATGGCATAAGTATAGTTAAATTTGTTCACATAACCATGGCATAAATATTTCTAACATGAAATCATGATTCTTACTTTAGTCATGTAAACTTGCAAAAAGGGATTTTGAATCTAACCTAGCTATGTACCACATATGTCATCATATGATTCTTGTAAACAATATAGACTTAATTATGCAAAATATCAATCATAGCCTAGTCATATTCATAAGTTTGCAAATAGGTTTTCTAGTATAAAAGCATGACTTAATACATAGATCATGGTACCAAAATTTCAACATAGTTTCATATGAACTATAACAACCAAACTTGTTCCAATTACTTACCAAATGATTTATGCACAAAAATATACATCATGATGGCATAGTAGCAAAACCCCAAACTTGCATGAATTTAAATTAATCAACTACATACATGTAGCTTCAACATGGATTACATAATTTGCGAATATTCCAAACGTATACTTGCATAGAACTACCGCATGTAGTTCTTTATAATGAATAACATAATTCCCAAATCGATAAGAATCATAGTAACGCACAAATTATGAATTATTTATTACCACAACCAAGTATACAAACCAACACAGTTATTTGTTCATACCAAAGTAGTACTCTACTTACAATGGTGTGGCGAATTCTCTAATTTAGGGATTTGAAGATGCGGTTTGATTTGATTGAGTTGCTTTATGCCTTAGAATTTTGCCTCCTAATCCTCTCTCCAATTGGTGGCTACCCCTAGTCGTTCCTCAGCAACATGGCGGCTTTGTTCTTATTTTTGAATGAATAGATTAGGGTTAGTCTAGGGTTGTTTTTATAGGGGAAATGAACTGATTAGGACCATTGATGTTGCTTGGATTGATCGTAGCCATTCATCCTAAGGAGAGACCAATTAGAGCCTGCCACCTAGCCCTAATGACAAAGCAGACCACAGAAAATCGACTAACAGAGAATAGGCCAGCCGGGTTAGACTGGGTTCGACCTGGCTCTGGACCAGGTCGACATGCCTGTCGACAGCCCTGTCGACAGCCCTGTCGACCTGGTTAGACCAGGTCGACAGCCCAGTCGACCTGGGTGTGTCAGGCGGGTGTTTTTCCACCCTGGCCCATTGGGCCCCATATTCGAATTTAAACTTGATTTAGAAACTTCCGAAGGCCATATCTTCTTCATACGGACTCCGTTTTTCGAAAACTCGGACTCTATTTCGCGTATTTTTCCGAGAAGAACGCAATGGCGTATCCCGTTTCCCTTAGTTCTTTGATTTCAAATTAATTATACTTTAATTTGTTAATTTCACAGTTATAGAATACACGGGGTGTTACAAAAATAGCATAAGCGGGATTAAATTTTTACCCTTACACCATTTATATGTTGTCGTAAACATTGCATATAAAACACCAGTAACGGTCGGTTGATAGGGATGCGCCGCTATACGACAACGTTAAATCAAAATCGTAGGGGGATCGATCGGGATAATATGACAAGGCACATAAGGAATGGCCAGAGTGGGAATATACTAGTTGTACGCCCGGACTGGTGGTAACGCATAGCTGCGGCTACCGCCCACCTCGAACAAACTCCTAAATCACGAATGCACATCTAATCAAATCAATCAAACCGAGGGATTATAAAAAGAAAGGAAGAAGTGTTGCCGATGGAGGTAGCTAACCCCACTTGGTCCGATATAACCCTGCTTTAGTCGTTTTAATTATGACCCGAAGGTCAAGGACATTCATCATCGTTCTCTTACTTCATTCCAGTAGCGTTCGCCAAACCAAGCTACTTTATTCTAGAACTCCACCGCGTACACAATTGTTAAAGTGGTTTTCGGTATTGGCAAAGAGTATGACAATATTCGATCCCAGTCTCTTTAACAACCAAATGTTTACATTTTTCACACCGGTCGGTTCTTTTACATTTCAAAGGGGTTCATAATTCATAACAAAATATTATATTTTTCTTCAAACTCATTTCAATGATCAAACAGAATATTTCATAATAAAATCTCCATTTAAAACCAAACTTAAAATCTTGAAAAAATTCCAACTTTATAATAATTTGATTATTAAAATAGTTAAATATATTTAAAATATTTTAGATATATAAATGAAATAGTTTGAAAAATAATAATTTGTATTTAAATATATAAATTTCAGATTTAGTAAAATCTATAGTTAAAATATTAAAATACTTTATAAAATAAATAGTTAATTATTAAAATGGTTTATTTAAAATAAGTGATAAAAAAATAGTTATAAGGTAAATATTTTATAAAGAAAATAATTGCTATAAAAATGGTTTATAATGTAATGTCCCAAATTTTTGAATGTTAACTACGAATATTTAAATCTTTTTTAAGTGTTGATTTGGTGGTATTAATGGATTTTATATCGAATTTACTTTATAAAATGGAGTGCGATTGTGTGTGTGTGTATATATATATATATATATATATATTAATTAAAAACGAACTCGAAACGACGCAGTAGTGTATACAGGATCCGATATAAGTCAGAATTTTGTGAAATAAGAAATGTTATAATCTATTTGATTATATTTTTCTAACGAAAGAGAAAAATAGAGATTTCATATTATAGATTGCAAGTTATGTCCAACTCAACTTTTTGGATAGTCGCTATGGAATCGTTAATAAATTGTAGCGATTTAATTTATAAATATAATGGAATTTTTATATATTTGAATATCGTTTTAACCTGAATTTCTGAATATTGAGTTTAATATATATATATATTGGTTGTTCCGTTTGGATATAGATGATAATACTGATTTATTATTATTTAAATTGAATAGTTTTGGATTTAATATATATTTTATCGACATTATTGGAATGCGCTATAAAAATATCAATTTTTCAAATGACCTCCATTTTCGATGAAACGAGTTTTATTGGAATGCGTATAGCTAATTATTGTAGCGTTTCCAATTTGAAGCTCAACGGAGTTGTTCGGTAGACAAATTTTAAGAGGGAATCGGGGAATAAATTGGAATCGTTTTAGCACCATTTTTGCAAATAAAGTCTGTTTCCAACGAAATTAGTTTCATTGGCACCATAACGTCAAATTATACCATGGCATCCATTTTTGAAAATTTTGAGGACCGTGAATACCGGTATGAATATTAAACGCCAACGTTTAAAAGCGGTAAATAACGGTTAATGATAAAATTTAATACCGTATAAAATAAAATATTAAATTTAATATCTAAGCATGGCAACCAGTTAAATTATTTAATCTCGTATCAATAAAATGAAGTAGCTAAAAAAAGAAGAAGAAAAATCTACCCTATACTTTATATTTTTAACCGTTTTGTACATGATAGTACATACATACACAGTCCCAATCAAATTAATATGCACCATACCCTATAAATGAAATCAAATCATCACTCACCCTACCTCGCAAGCTATTTTGTCCCTTTTAATTGTGGCGTACACGAAATGTTCTAAAAGGGGAGCCATTTCCTACCCTATATTTTCCTACAGCATGCAATGTTTGTACATGCTATCTGAAAAGGAAGAAAAACTTGCACAGTCCGGAGAAGTGATATATCTTGCCATCAGATTACCCAAATGCTAATCACTAAACGTACTAACCTACCTAAATCATCTTGTCACCCAGGTGGAGAAAATGGAAAAACACACTGCGACTTACATATAACACAACCTATCTAAAACTTAAATATAAACATCAACTCATACCCTAAACTAATATATATGCAGACCTATATCTCACATACTGTAGAAGCTATGAACACCACAATGCAAGTGCTACCTATTTCCTTACTGAGCCATCCCACCTCTCTAATGACTGACGCTGGATGATCGGTGATGGATGTTGTTCCTATCACCATCCCCTTCTTCTATATATAGAGTTCCAATGTAACACCCCACATCCGTTAGTGTCACTCACAAAGGGAATGCACTAAGTTCTGTGGAGCATTTAGGGTAAAAGATGCAGATAAATTACAAGACAGACAGAAATTAAACAGTGGAAAATAAAACTTTGCTTTATTTATAAAATAGTTTGTACAATGGTTTCTTTACAATATCAGAGTATCATCTGTCTTACAAAATAAAGAAGCATAAAAAGAACATGTATATCCCCCGATTACACCACAACTCAGTCTAACCTCGGGTTAGGCATATTCATGTTTTCTAAGTTCAAAGGGTTTTCTGATTAATTTCCAAACCTGGTTTTGAAAGCAACCATCTCGTTCGTCGGATCAGTTAGGGATAGCCAGGGAGGGCAAGAAACTTATATTTTCCAAACCCAAGCCTAGACACTATCCTCTCTGTCACCCTAGAACTTCCTGGTACGAGTTATAAAAAGGGGTGTTATCAAAATATCTTTCTTTTGTTTATAAATTGTTAACAATTTATCTTACAGCCCATTTCCCCCTTTTCAAACAAATTTGGCCTATATTCATTTGTCGCTAACAGACTTATATTCTAGGCCCAAATCTTGATTTCCTAACCTACAGTTCATAGCAATTTAGATCTATCATCTTTATTTTCAGTTTATGCTAAACTAGATTTTATATGCCAAATTAGATTTTCTATTCTGGTTCACCGTTTATGCCCAAAAACTAGATTTATTCTTCTAGTTTACAGTCTACATACAAACTAGATTTATTATTCTAGTTTTTCAGTTTACAGGCCAATACTAGATCTAAATTTCATAACCTATAATCCATGTCAAATCTACCCAATTCACATGTCTTAACACATGTTATAAAATTGTATAAATCAGAACCATGTTCGCTTCCAAACTATGCCAATTTCAAGCTTACAACTATATTTATGTTTATTTTTGTGTTTTTCCCCAAATCGCATTCCCACCGTTCGTATAATCATGATTCAACCTAGATTGTAAATAAATCTAGATTCGTAGAAAATAGGGAATGAACCAAAGATGCTATGAAAAAGGGTGGACATAATAATTGGCATAAAAAGATTTTGAATAACGACGCAGGTTCAAGAATATGGGTAGACCTAACTTAATAGGTAAATTCCCACGGTCTAAAACCAAGAATAGACAGAATAGGTTCGAGAACATGGGTAGACCTAACTTAATAGGTAAATTCCCACAGTCTAAAACCAAAGAAAATCAAGAACAGACAGAATAGATAAATCGGGTTTTAGACCCAATTTCATAGTCACAAAACCTAAGCAACAACTTTCCTAGTCATGAATCATAGGTGTTTAAATCACCGTTGTTATGTCATAGGTAATACTTTATGTCCAAATCAAAGGCTTGTGTTCATAATCATAGGCAAATGTCCATAGTCATAAGCAACGGTCTTAGGCAAAGTCTTATTTGTCCTTGAATCATAACAGTTCTTAATTTAGTCCAAGAGTATAAACACAGATTCGAATAGAGAGAGAGAGATTTGGCATATTCTTTTATTCCTTTAATTTCATGTCACAAAATAAAGCAAAAACGTTCAAATCTAGAAACAACTGACTTACAGAAATTAGATCTAGAATAGAAGAACGGCGATGCTAAGATTCGTATGTCGTTGCTCGAGGTTTGTTGATTTAGCCTTTGAATTCTTCACTTTGATTTGAATCTTCTCTTGAACAGATTTGAGCAGCATCTCCATGTCTTGAATTTATATTTTATTTTAATTATTTAAGAAAATTTAGAGGAGGGGAAGAAGCCATGAATCTTAGCAGCATAAGGATAGAAGAGAATTGGTGCAAAGAGAATGAAGACTAGGGCTGTTTATATAGCTGCTCAAGACCTTATTGTACACGCAGCGCTGAGTCAGCATTGAACCTAGTTAAGAAAATAGTCCAGGTACGTAGATGAATCTAGCCAAACCTTATCATACACGCAGTGCTGAGTCAGCATTGGGTCCCACTATTTTGGCGTAGAAATTTGAAATTCGAATGAATTGTATTTGGCGTAGAAATTTGATTTTCGAACTTTTGAATTCTGGAATTTATTTAACTATTTTATTCACATGAAATATTCTTATATGTATACAATTCCTCTAACGACCATTTTACGCGTATATATATACGCACAACTTTCATTTTGTTTTCAAAATTCAAATGATGTTGCCATATTTCATTGACTGTAGCCTTATCTTGAATTTTATCTTTCGTATACATATATTTTTGCATATATATATATATATATATATATTCTCATATGTATATATATATTTTCTTTATTTCCTTATATGTACGTTCTTATCCTTTCAAATTTTGAATTTGTATACATACATATATTTGCATGTTCAGTTGGCCCTCTCTAAAACAAAGATAAAAAATTATGTTGCCGCCGGGGTACGAACCCCTGACCTCCATGCTACAAATCCAATGCCTTAACCAACTGAGCTACAGAGGCTTTTGTTAATAAGTCTTAGAACAATAATAATTATTGTTCTCTCCTTACTTCTCTTTTTCATGTTAGTTACAATACTTAAATTAAACAACTGCATGGATCTTTTAATTTTAATTTTTCTTTTAAAAATTAATTATACTTTAATTTGAGAATCTTGATGTCACAGAATTACGGGGTGTTACATTCTCCCACACTTAAAAGGATTTCGTCCCCGAAATCTTCAAGTTAGGAAGAATGTGTCCTACCATCCAATCACCCATCTACTCAACCATTCAATCACAGGCATTCATTGTCCTTAAAAGATTTCTAATGCTTTCATGTTCATATGCATAGTGTGTGTATATGCCTCTATCTAATGCAAAATCAAGCGGTCTACTGATTCAGTTGACCTCCTTAATGCAAATCATGTTAGTGCCATGCGTCCAATCATGCATGCAAACATCCCCAGTCATGTAAATACTACATGCGTGCACAATCATTCATCCATATGCAACGTCCATATGATATCATATCAAGTTCAACTTATAAACAAATGCATATATGTAAATGCAATATGAGAGCGTCCGAACTTGATCTAGTGCCTAATACGTATGCATATGCATCCACGAGCAACCATTTGCAACCACTTGCAACCATCAACCATAACATGTTTCAAATACATGTTTACATCCATTGGCTTCTACCTAAGGATCGAAGATACGACCTAGGTGATATACTTTGGAAAGAGAGAAACAATTATGTGCAAAGCTCCTAAACAAAGAAATCAAGGATACATCCTTAAGAAAAAGGGTATGACGCTAGTATCTAGCCTTCTTGAGCTTTACTCCACTGTATCTTAACTAATTTAACTTTATGATTGTGAAGTTCTGGATCTCCATTTCCAAAATAAACAGATGTCAATCACGGCGCCAAGTATATGTACTAAGATGATTAGAGGTCTCCCTCTTAGTTTATCCATCACGCCATAACTATGAGAGTCAAAAGATCACTCCGTACTTTTTAGAGTACCTGCCACAACTATTCATCTTTCACGCAAACCATCCAAACCGAACTCGACATTCCTCAAGTACAAGCCCCAAAGGCCTAAACCAATATCAGACAAGCACCCAAGGAATATCTCCCCCGAATTTAGACGTTCTACGTGATATGATATAAGCAAACTCGATAGCTATTCTCAAATCCCTACTAACAAAAAAATAAACTGGTCGGACCACCAATTGGATTTGAGACTCTAGTGGGATCTTTCTACTATACAAGTACTATGGTGTAGAGACCCAACTATGGAAGTGGATATGAACAAATGAGAAGCGCTAGAACCTAAGGAAATAGAACGAACAGAAAACTAGACTCTTCCAACCGAGCTACCTTTCTCCTAGGTACGCTTCGTGGCAAAAGCATGTACTAGTCCTTCTGAAAATCTTGTCCTCGTTCTTGCCCTTGTCCTTAAGTATATGCCCTATCATACCCTAGTAAAGATACTTCCTCTTGTCTTAGGTTTTATAATTTCTTCCTCCTTCGTGTGCTAAATCTACATCCATGAATTCCTCATCCTAGGGTTATGCTCCTTAGCCAAACTCCTCATCCCCTTCCGTGTGTAGTCATGTTGACAAATCTCTCGAAAACTGCCTCCATCGTCCGGAAAACCTTATAAGCTTTGAAAGAAAACTGCCCGTAGATGAAACAACTACGGCTATGGATGGAAGCCGGGCACTACTTTGCCCTTCGATGAGGTTACCTCCCAGAAAGCCAGAAGCCCCAGAGACTCAAGAAAGAAGGAGACAAGAATTTAAACAAAGGAAGAGAAGATAGTGCATATGGCTTTGGGGAATATGCCTTTAAAACAAATCTCTTCTTTTGAAAATACTTCTTTTAAAACCGTTTGAAAATAATTTTTCAAATCCTTTATCTGATCTGGTAACCTTCAGCTCTGATAACACGTGTAACACCCCACATCCGTTAGTGTCACTCACAAAGGGAATGCACTAAGTTCTGTGGAGCATTTAGGGTAAAAGATGCAGATAAATTACAAGACAGCAGAAATTAAACAGCGGAAAATAAAACTTTGCTTTATTTATAAAATAGTTTGTACAATGGTTTCTTTACAATATCAGAGTATCATCTGTCTTACAAAATAAAGAAGCATAAAAAGAACATGTATATCCCCCGATTTTAGCAAGAGCCAGCCATAGCATCCGAAAAGAGAATCCAAGCAAACTTCGACAAATCTTCAAGCTGGGAAAGAGTGGCAGTCCAACTTAACCTGAGCTAAACTATTCCCTCCTTTACTACCTGGGGGGGGGGGGGGGGACGGAAGAAAAGAAGACGAAAGAAAAACAGAGTCAGACATAAAGCCTGAGTAAGTTCGGTACCTTCTAGCATGTGAACATGGAAAACAAAACGACATGAATTAACTGAATACAAGATTACACCATGACGATAGGGTCAACAAGATTAGACAAGGTAATCACAAGATATGCTAAGATAAGATAAACTGGATATGCTTTAATACTTTCGCCGCTTCGCTATTTCCTTGTTATACTGGTTTCTATATCTCTGCACCACCTAACTAGTGTCCCAACTAGTAACGATAACGTGATCCCAATCCCAGTATTTTCCATTGCCTTCGAGCATCCATTTATTATTTATTACCTAGATCTAATCTAGAGTTTTCTATCCAGTGCTTTCTAGATTCAACTAGAACTTACCCTATTTTTCTGAATGCTTCTTGGATTCAGGGTTTATGCCACCTAGTTCCAAACTAGGGATTATGCTACCTGTCGAACGATGCCCTTTAGTCTAGGACACACCACCTAGGGTGGTACATGTTCCTAGACTTTTCCCACGCATGTATCGCGAATCGTTATCGCTTGTCTAGATGCACATGTCCAGTAATGTGCGGTCCGAGTTCCGCTGTCAAGGCTACTCTAGAAATACGGAACTCGGTCGGGAGCTTTCAATATCTGCCGATGCAGATGCTAAGGTCTGTTTTTCCAGTGGCTATGGTCCCACTCGACCCCTCCCTCAACTAATGGAAGGCCACCCTTGTAAAATGAGAACTGTACGAAGGCCCCTATTTGCCCCACTAATTCTATGGCCAACAACACCCCGCAACCACAACTAGATAGCAAGTATGTGGTCCGTATGAGTCCTTCAGCCTTCCCGCTTCATGTGTCTCGCTTGACTGAAGATGGTAGGTAGACGACGAGTTGCTATCACAGGGCTTCCGTCTTCTCGCCGAATCACGCTGGTCCATCCTAGTCTTTTGGTTGCCATATATTGCAACCAAGGCATACCCTTGGCTCTTCTACCGCAGACCTTAACCTCTGTGCGCCCAGGCGGATCATCTGCAGCCTCACAGAGGGATACCAAGAGTACCCTCACGTCCCCTCGAAGCCTCGGGCTTTGTATCCCAATTCGTTGGAGTCTTCTTTAAAATCAGATGGACGTCCGCTCCTTCGTGTTATACTAAGAATTACTACTTAGTTCTACTAACTAAGTTTTACCACTTAGTTTCCAGGATCATTGTCTTCTTAACTAAGTTTTACTACTTAGTTCTCTTTCCCGTTAAGTTGGATTGGTTAAGTGTCTTTAGTCGATTCAAGCTAACTTAACCCTCTTCCCTTATCCTGTTAAACTGGTTAAGTGTTGTCAGTATTCATGTTGACTTAACCCCACCACAAACCAAGTCATATTGGTTAAGTATTTCTTAACCCTACCCATTCATCCTGTATTGGTTAAGTGTTCCCTTTTTAACTTAACCTTTCCCACCGGTTTTAACTAAACCTGTTATTAATGGTTAAGTATCATCTCTTCGTGTCTTAGACTTAACCCTATTCATTTATCATATTCTGATGGTTAAGTGTTCAAGTTTACTTAACCCTACGGTCCAACCCAGCTAACATATTAAATTGGCTAAGTGTATTACTTAACCCCAACCTCTAGTCTAATTAACATGTTAAATTGGCTAAGTGTATTAACTTTACTTAACCCCACCTTCTAGTCTAGTCAACATGTTAATCTGGCTAAGTATTCCCATGGACTTAACCCTCCCATTCTAGCTTTAACTGTGTTAAGTTGGTTAAGTGTTTCTATGGGCTTAATCCTACCATTCTAGCTTAACAGTGTTAAGTTGGTTAAGTGCTCCTATGGACTTAACCTTCCCATTCTAGCTTTAACTGTGTTGGTTAAGTGTTCCTATGGACTTAACCCTCCCCTTCTTGTTCGTATCATCAATAACATTAATAACAGGTTTACACCATTAATAACAGGTTTACACCACAACTCAGTCTAACCTCGGGTTAGGCATATTCATGTTTTCTAAGTTCAAAGGGTTTTCTGATTAATTTCCAAACCTGGTTTTGAAAGCAACCATCTCGTTCGTCGGATCAGTTAGGGATAGCCAGGGAGGGCAAGAAACTTATATTTTCCAAACCCAAGCCTAGACACTATCCTCTCTATCACCCTAGAACTTCCTGGTACGAGTTATAAAAAGGGGTGTTATCAAAATATCTTTCTATTGTTTATAAATTGTTAACAATTTATCTTACAGCCCATTTCCCCCTTTTCAAACAAATTTGGCCTATATTCATTTGTCGCTAACAGACTTATATTCTAGGCCCAAATCTTGATTTGCCTAACCTACAGTTCATAGCAATTTAGATCTATCATCTTTATTTTCAGTTTATGCTAAACTAGATTTTATATGCCAAACTAGATTTTCTATTCTGGTTCACCGTTTATGCCCAAAAACTAGATTTATTCTTCTAGTTTACAGTCTACATACAAACTAGATTTATTATTCTAGTTTTTCAGTTTACAGGCCAATACTAGATCTAAATTTCATAACCTATAATCCATGTCAAATCTACCCAATTCACATGTCTTAACACATGTTATAAAATTGTATAAATCAGAACCATGTTCGCTTCCAAACTATGCCAATTTCAAGCTTACAACTATATTTATGTTTATTTTTGTGTTTTTCCCCAAATCGCATTCCCACCGTTCGTATAATCATGATTCAACCTAGATTGTAAATAAATCTAGATTCGTAGAAAATAGGGAATGAACCAAAGATGCTATGAAAAAGGGTGGACATAATAATTGGCATAAAAAGATTTTGAATAACGACGCAGGTTCAAGAATATGGGTAGACCTAACTTAATAGGTAAATTCCCACGGTCTAAAACCAAGAATAGACAGAATAGGTTCGAGAACATGGGTAGACCTAACTTAATAGGTAAATTCCCACAGTCTAAAACCAAAGAAAATCAAGAACAGACAGAATAGATAAATCGGGTTTTAGACCCAATTTCATAGTCACAAAACCTAAGCAACAACTTTCCTAGTCATGAATCATAGGTGTTTAAATCACCGTTGTTATGTCATAGGTAATACTTTATGTCCAAATCAAAGGCTTGTGTTCATAATCATAGGCAAATGTCCATAGTCATAGGCAACGGTCTTAGGCAAAGTCTTATTTGTCCTTGAATCATAACAGTTCTTAATTTAGTCCAAGAGTATAAACACAGATTCGAATAGAGAGAGAGAGATTTGGCATATTCTTTTATTCCTTTAATTTCATGTCACAAAATAAAGCAAAAACGTTCAAATCTAGAAACAACTGACTTACAGAAATTAGATCTAGAATAGAAGAACGGCGATGCTAAGATTCGTATGTCGTTGCTCGAGGTTTGTTGATTTAGCCTTTGAATTCTTCACTTTGATTTGAATCTTCTCTTGAACAGATTTGAGCAGCATCTCCATGTCTTGAATTTATATTTTATTTTAATTATTTAAGAAAATTTAGAGGAGGGGAAGAAGCCATGAATCTTAGCAGCATAAGGATAGAAGAGAATTGGTGCAAAGAGAATGAAGACTAGGGCTGTTTATATAGCTGCTCAAGACCTTATCGTACACGCAGCGCTGAGTCAGCATTGAACCTAGTTAAGAAAATAGTCCAGGTACGTAGATGAATCTAGCCAAACCTTATCATACACGCAGTGCTGAGTCAGCATTGGGTCCCACTATTTTGGCGTAGAAATTTGAAATTCGAATGAATTGTATTTGGCGTAGAAATTTGATTTTCGAACTTTTGAATTCTGGAATTTATTTAACTATTTTATTCACATGAAATATTCTTATATGTATACAATTCCTCTAACGACCATTTTACGCGTATATATATACGCACAACTTTCATTTTGTTTTCAAAATTCAAATGATGTTGCCATATTTCATTGACTGTAGCCTTATCTTGAATTTTATCTTTCGTATACATATATTTTTGCATATATATATATATTCTCATATGTATATATATATTTTCTTTATTTCCTTATATGTACGTTCTTATCCTTTCAAAATTTGAATTTGTATACATACATATATTTGCATGTTCAGTTGGCCCTCTCTAAAACAAAGATAAAAAATTATGTTGCCGCCGGGGTACGAACCCCTGACCTCCATGCTACAAATCCAATGCCTTAACCAACTGAGCTACAGAGGCTTTTGTTAATAAGTCTTAGAACAATAATAATTATTGTTCTCTCCTTACTTCTCTTTTTCATGTTAGTTACAATACTTAAATTAAACAACTGCATGGATCTTTTAATTTTAATTTTTCTTTTAAAAATTAATTATACTTTAATTTGAGAATCTTGATGTCACAGAATTACGGGGTGTTACATCCGCGCTCCATTCTTTCCAACAACATAGAACTAATTCTCCATTTCTGAAACAAAATAAACAAATCTTTCATTCTACAACTTTAAAACTCTCTGTAAAATTAAAACGAAAAGACTCCAGTCCCTGTACATAGTTACAGCCACCTTTTAACGAAACTAAAGAGGCTAATAACGTGTATAAGTCGAGTTTGTTGATTGCTGCTTGTTTCTAGAAGTTAGCATAGGTCTGTGTTCATGCATGAATTCGGGGCAGGTTTCCCATACGTGAGTAGTGGATGGGAGGAGTGGTGATGGTCATTATAAATGGCGCAGTAGGTGTACTTGACGAGGGTGAAGCCGCACTGTACGTGCCTGGTGATTTTCATGTGTATAAGAATAGGTAACAAACAGTAAATGGTGAAGAAGTTTGTAGTTGTAAACAGAGTGTGAAGTGGGGTTGATATTTGATGACGTGCATGGGGAGGGCACTTAGATGGTGCGTTAACTATATGGGGGGAGTTTTGCTATTTTTATGGGAGAACACAATAGCATGGTGGAAATATGTTAGAATACCGTAGAATGAGGGAGAAAAAGATGGCGTGATGAGTCCATATATTTACAGCAAGTTTCGAATAGAAGATCCAGGAAGAAATAGTGAGGAAAGTTGTTCAAAAATGGGTGGGCTTATAACCAGGCATTGACGTGAAGGACGGTATGATATCTCGAAGGGTGGAGCTCGAATAATGGAGCAGTTAGAAGAAAGAAAGCAAACCAGGAAAGAAGATGTACTGGAACAATGCATTTGTGCCTAACCGAAATTCGTAAGTGTCAAATCTTTTTTAGGTGGCTAATTATAATTAAACCTTCCTAATCAAAGGATTACGTGGCATAAAAATATATACATATTAGAATTAACGTTATAAATGACCGAGGATTGCATGGTCTAGATCAAATTTGAGTAGTGATTATATATATATATATATTAGTTTAGTTTTAATATTATAAGTATATATACAGTGCCCAGTTTAAAGTAGTAGGAGTAGACAAAATTAACGTTACTTTGGCATGTCTAACCAGAAATGATGGGGCAAGTTAATATGGGCTTTTCATAAAACATTGAATTAACATTATACTTAATTTAGTCACTAATTTAGTTAAATAAAAACATAACTTATATAAAATATAATGCACTATATGTTAACAGATTTGAATAGTCATAATCAGCATGATAAGCGCATCATTCTGGAGCAGATTTGGACGCATTTGTATGCAACTGTGTGTTCAATTTAATTGAAAATAGTCGTTATTTCAACGAACCAAGTCCAAGGCGAGTTCAACTTACTCAGTATACCCCATTTATATTTTATATAAACTGGGTTTTTATTTTGTGTGCAGTGGTTGCTAATTGATGATGGCTGGATGACCGTTTTGTTTATATATTGAATATTATTTAATATTCATAGATTAAATTAAGCGTTTGTTTATTTTAACCGAATTAAATCGTTATTTTAACGATTAGATTCCAAATAAGGTAACCTACCTTATTGGTTACATTTATAATACTATTAACGTATTAAACAAATAATTTATTGCTCGATTGATTGTTATAAATTGTTGTTGACTGTTATTAGTTGAACTGTTTACTTCTGTTTATCGTGATGAATAAATATAATGTAATAACCCGGAAATCTGAGCCAATTTAAAAATTTTATTTTGGCAATTTTAATGAATTTTGAATATTTTAAATGATTTATTTTAAATAATAACGACGAGAAATTTATTTTGAATAGAATTTGAATGCATATATTTATACAGATCGTCGTTAGAATATAATTATTTATTTTTAATCATAAAAGGAATTGAAAGTGGCGCGGTAGTTTGAAATTTCGATTTCAAATTTCAAATGAATGTATGACATTCAAAATAAACCGGATTTTAGCGAAACCAAAAATATTAGAATCTATTTGAAAATATTTTTCCAACGAATCCGAAAAATTGAAATTTCATAGCGAGAATAAAAATTTATGCCCAGTTGAAAATTTAGAATAGTCGCTATGGAATTTTGGCCCTTAAAAATAGCAATTTTGCAAACGACCTCTGTTTTCGATGAAACCACTTTTGTTGGATCCGTGATGTCAAGTTATTGCCAGGTTTCAAAATTCGTAATTTTCTGAATCAATATGTGAGCGTGGCGAAGTAAAACGTGTTTTGTCAGTTTTAGTTGATTTTAATCGCCTGGAAAATGGCCATTTTTCAAACTGTCTTAGAATTCGTTGAAATTAGTTTTCTTAGGACCATATCATCAATACGAAGCTAGAAAATATTTTTCGGGAATTTTTAGAGTCAATATGTGGCCCCGGTAAATGGAAATGCGCGTTCAAATTCAATATATAGATTTATATTTTGATTTTGATGGAAACGATCGAATCAGCCTACGATACATATCCCATTGTGTTCGGAATGAGGATAATTAGTTATGGACGACAGTCGTTGGGTCTCGATTGGAGTTCGAATAGAAAAGTTACTTTTAGGAGATAATTTAAATAATTTAAATAAATATTATATATATATTTCCTCCTTCCCCTTACCTTTCCTTCTGGTCAACGCCTCATTTCAAAACAAAAAAAGGGGGAACCCGCATCTCGTCGCTCCCCAGGCGATCCCTCGCCCTCGCCGCCGCCGCGTCAGGTGGAGCACCGCTTCTCCTTCCTCCCCTCGTCCACAGCTCTGACGCGAGCTCCATAGCTCGATCCCCCCAACTGAACGGAGCCGCCGCCGCAAGTAAAGGGACCTCCGGAGCCACCATGCTCGACGGTGCACCTCCCCGACAACTGACCACAACCCTCCTCCGCCACCCAACACCTCGCCTCCGACTGCGAGCTACTCCGACCACCAAACAACCGTGAGTTTTTTTATATACTGATTTTATTTTATTTTTCAGTTTTAATATATAAGCATTGATTTTTAATTCAGATTTTTATATATAAAATTTGATTTAAAATTTAGATTTTAGGTAGAAACCATAGGATTAAAAATTAGGTATTTTATATAGGTTTATGATAATAAAAATTGGATATTTTAAATGAAATGACATTGAACCTTGTTCTTTTTATTTTTGTTTTCAGTTTAGATATGATTAGCATATAAAAGAAATGATTTTGATTCATATGGTTATCATAAAAAGATAGTTTTTAATCAATGAAAGATAAGATTTTTAATCGAAGAAAGATGTAATCTTTAATTGATGAAAGAAGTGATTTTTACAATATAGAGAAAATAAAAATATGATTTTTATAATATAGAGATAATAAAAATATGATTTTTAAGCTAATAGTAAAGACAATATTTTTATCATGAAATAGCGAGAATAAAGATTCGATTTTTATATGAGTAGCGGATTAAAAATAGAATTTTTATATAATAAAGAATATAAAAATATTATCTTTATATATGTAGTGAAAAGAAAATATGATTTTTAGTGAAGTAAAAATACGATTTTTATATATATAATAGTGGTATAAAAATGTGATTTTTATCCATATAGCGTAGTTATAAAAATGTGATTTTTATATACATAGCAACAATATAAAGATGCGATTTTTATATATGTAGTGGACACGGACGACGAAAGTGACAAAAGGCGAGCACGACGAAGATTTCCTACATATGAAGATTCGTGGCGTTTAGTTTAGCTTGTGGGTGAGAACTCCTCACTTTTATTTTAATCTCTAGTTTGAAATATATACTAGGATGCAGATGTTGCTTAGCAGCACCCGACACCCGTCGTCCACAGACCATGGATGACTTGTCTGTTCGATTGCTGTGTTGTGGAATTTGATTGTGTGATATGGAATAGAATAAAATAATTTATAGTGGAGAATATTTTATGGTTAAAAATATTATTTTTAACGTGTATATAAAATAAATATTTACAAACAAATCGGACGATTTGTTTATGTACACCCATTTGGCTGATATTGATTGGGACGATAAATTTTACACATCGCCCAACTGCACAAATAAAAAACCTGTGTTTATTGATTTGAGACCCCATATGGGTATTGGGATGATATTTGACGTACACTAATCCCGATTGTTTAGTTGTATGTCAATCGATGAGTTGACAGACCGTGTAAGCGTTAATTATTTATATTTAATGCTTATGCAGTTGTGAGGTGCACTCTGGATGATGGTTGATGATTTATCGTTGTTATTATATACATGTGTTGTAGGGAATCCATATAATTAACATTATATGGTAATTGAATGGGCCTCATTCCAATTTGGAAAATAAGGAATATTATAAAAGAAAATTCATGTGTTGAATAGAAATAAAATCTGTGTGTTGAATAGAAAGAAAATTCATGTGTTGAATAGAATAAATATTCATGTGTTAAATAAAATAAAAATATTCATGCATTGAATAAAAATATAAGTTCATGCGTTGAATACAATAAATATTCATGTGTTGAATAGAATAAATATTCATGTGTTGAATAAAAATATATATTCAGGTGTTGAATAGAATAATAAAGTTATTGAAATATATAAAGCCGTGTTGATTAGATTTGCGCAAATTTTGACGCGAACGATATTTATATCGATTATATTCGTTTTTAAAATGAATATAGAAAAGGAAGTAATTTCAAAATATAATGTTTTGAAAATATTATCATTTATATATCGATGATATGGAATATTCAATTTTGATTAGAAATTGAATATGAAGTTGAAATCGTTTTGAAAACGAATTTAAAACATTTTATAAAATACATTTTAAAAGGAAATCGACGAAGTATATATTATATATTATATATATAATATAATGGCCTGAATAGAACGCGCCGCGCTGCGGTAGTTCGCGAATTTCGACCATTGACTTCAAACGGATATTACGGGAGATCCGACCGTCAGATTCTCCTAAAACTGGAACCGTTGGGTTCGTATCGAAAAGAGCTTTCTAATGAATATTAGAGATTTGAAATCTAACGGTTAGATTTTAATTATGTCCAAATCAAATTTGGAAAAGGTCGCTATAAGTGCAGTTCGATGGCCGTTAATGGAAATCGACTGTACGGGCCTTGATAAAATTATTAAAAAAATTAATAATTTGTGTAGAATCATAAGAAATGATTTGGAAAGAATTGGGATGAAAAACTTCATATTTGAAAAGATAAAAATAGATTTTTATCGAAATGAACTAGTTTTGAACTAGAATTATAAACCATTTATTTTTGAAATAAATAAATTTGATTTGAAAGGGTTTTAAAGGTAACCAGAAATTCCAATAATTGAATTAGAATGGATTTGAATCGAAATTGTCATTGGAATATTTCGATGTTGGATTTCGTGATTATACAGATATTGTTATGGAAATTTGAAAGATATATTTATATCGTTATTTCCAATACGATATTTGTTGGTCGTAGAATTTGATATTGAATATAAGCCGATATATTTTCTATTCAGAGCCTTTTTTTTAATATCAAATAGGATTTTGGGTTTGTCGTGAATGGTATCTTCATTAACACTGTTCTTAAACCCGGTTGAGAAAAAGATTAAATCTTTTTATTTAGATTTAATGAAGTATACCAATTAAATGGAATTGAGTTTGAATTGATTTTTGTGTTTATCGTGAATGGGGTTTCAAATAACACTTGTTCTTTAACCCGATAATTAATGGAATGTGATTTTGGGTTTATCGTGAACCGTGTTTTGAATGACATTAGTCCTTTAACCAGTTAAAGATAGGATACGATTTCCCATGTTAAACAATCATTAATTTGATTTTTGGGAAGATTAAAACCAAGTGGAGTTTTAACAAATATTTAATTAGATTGAAATAATCGAGAATGGAGTATTACCAGTTTTGCTCCAGGCGATAGTTAAATCTTCAATTAGATTTGAACGTGAATTAGTAATTGAATTTACCGATAACACCGTGGTGTTAGATATGAAGTATTACCAGTTTTACTTCATGGGATGAATAGGTTGGGATTGGGAAATAAAATAAATGATTACTTCGGTGTGGTTCGCTAATCCCGATTAATTTGAATTGATATTCAAAGGAAGATCAAAGAATAAATTTAAAGAATTTATCTTTGATAAAATTAATGGGAACCTTTCCCAAAGTATAAGAATATTTGAATAAAAGAATATTCTGAATTGGAATGAGGTGTATGTTGTGTTTGTGTGACACTTGTTTATTATATACGCGAGTTATTCAGAAAGACCGGGTTTATCCCATTCTGAATAACTGATTCGGCGATGTGTCGAGGATGAAGACGGTGGTCGAAGACCGGAGGTCTTCACATCGTTTGGGTGATTACTGATGATCTTGATTGGGTTGTACACCCAAGAGGAGGGAATCAGTTGGTGATCGTCCAGACGTATTTGGAGATCGATGGATATGCGAGGTACAAGGTGCCTCCGGTTTCATTCAGACCTAGAACGAACTTGTAAATGGACTGTGTGTCTGATATTGGATTTTATTCTGTGTGATTGATTTCTATTAAATATATATCTGTTTGGCGGCGGAGAATTTATTCTCTTGCTTAACGCCCTTCTCTGAGACGTACGAGCTCAGGGTTTCTATATTGATGGATATCAATCGCATGGAGTGAATTGCCTGTATGGCATGCCTAAGTGGCAAATGATCAAGGCTTTTGTTGAAAAGCAAAGTCTTGTGGTAGATGATCAAAGCACCGCCTGTGTGGTATAGCTTTGTGTAACATGAATTCGCGAGCCTCACACCCCGATTGTGAACCAGAAACGGGAGACGACATCAGGGAGGGCATGCGTTTCCTTATAGCTAGGGTGGTGTTAGTGACCTACCCGCCCTGACATTTATATTATTTTCACCTGTGTGGTTGTTGCTGTTGCGGGGCGCCTCGGATATATCGGTGACTATGTGGAGCCATGGAGTCATTGGACTCACTGACGCCCCAAAGGGCGGGGAAACGCAGTGTTCAGGCATTATAATCCACATCAGTGGACCGACCCTGACGATCCAAGGGGCAGTTGCGGCTGTTCCTAAGGGGCGGGCTAGAGCGTCTCGAATTCGGTAGAGGACGATCCATTGCCTCGGTTCACAGATGGAAACTCAACTTTCAATACGTGACATTTGCGGTTTTGATTGTAGAGCCTAGTATGGCGACATGATATATGGTACCCATGTCGTCTATGATTGATATTTATGATTGAAATTGTTTTGACACTATACACTTATAATAGTATCAAATGATTTGTTTTTAACGTACCAAGCATGTTTGGCTATTATAAGGGAAAACCCTATCCTCCGGCTTGTGTTGCATTGTGTGATGGGACCTGGGTCTTATAATAGCTTCATTTTTCCAAAAAGCATTGCGCTGTTTTGTTATATGCACTGGTATTCTTGGGAGGAAACCCGTAAGGTGCTATACGGCGTGGTCCCTTGATATATCTGATTTAAATTAAAGTTTTAAATAACTGTTTTAGTTCTCACACCAGTCACATGACTGACTTGGAGTTTATTGTTTTAACCTAAACTATGGGTGCCCTTATTTTGACACGGGCAGCTAGTAGTTTTGGGTTTGCAGATTTATATTCACAGGATCCTGGTTTACGGCTGGAATTATACTCGGAAAGCTCTGTATCCGCGTATTCCTTTCAGTTGTGTTTTTGAATTATTTTTCCACTGCTATGTATTTAAATGTAATTTGAATCTCTGATATTTATCGAATGTATATTATTTATTTATACTCTATATATTCTTGTATTCTGATGGAATTGTTGTAACAAGCAATGAAATGTTCTTCTGTTTGCGTTCCAATTTGTCGTGTTCTCAAAACAATCAGGGGTTTCGAATGGTCTTGGTCAGTTTAGCGATCGATTCGGATCGAGCGAAATCCCTGATCGTCTCATATAATGTCGTATTTGAAGTAAACCATTGTGATGTAGGGAAGGACAGGTTGGAGGAATCCAACCGGATTCCTCAAATTTGTTGTTTATTTAATCAATCTGTTTGATTGTCAATTGTTAGATCCAAATTTCAACATATGATTGATATTAACCAATGGGTGATATTGGTTGAGAAATTATCGGCACATGGCATGTAAAAGAATCGTTTTTTATAGATTGATTTACCATTAGGTAAATCAATAAAAATAAAGTTATAAATTTGTTTTTATAACTAAAGACAAATTTGAAATCTATTTTATATAGATTATTTTTAATGAAGTTATTAAAATAAATAAATAATTGTCTTTATCTTGTAATTATAAAATGAGTATATAAAATGTGATTCGTATGTTACTGAGTTTTGAGCAGCGATTAACCAAATGGTTAAAGTTACTTTGATTATTTTTCAATGAACAATTAAATGAGATTGTTTAATTTAATTAGATTGTTAATTAAATCAAACGACAATATTAAGTTAATTTTATCAGTAATTTAAAAGAAATAACTAATTGGAATTTGTTAACGGATTAATTTTGTTTGAGATGACTAAGTTAATCACTTGAATGAGAACTGATTATTAAAAATCATTATTGGATTGTTAGTTATTATCAAAGACAATATCATTTTAAAAGTAACCTTTTAAGAAAGATTAAGCCTTTTAATTATAACTAATAACGAGGTAAACTATTTGATGTAAAGGGCATTAGAAAATTAACGAGAAGTTGACCCGTAAATGAGATTTTTAAATGAAGTGTAATATGAAATGAATCTATAAGTGACTCAATAATCGAGTTTAGAATCTATAATAGCGTTTTCAAATGAAAGCAAGTTGTTTTGATATATCGAGCCAAATTTCTGTAAAAAGAAACAATATTAACGTTTAAAGGGAATAATGTTTTGAAAATAAACATATTAAGATGGAAATAGTTATGAAAGAAATGGAGTTGATTAAGACCTGGTTTATAATTAAAAAAGAATTCTACATAAGCATTTTTAGGAGTTAGACTTTTGATTCAAGTTCGTGGATGGCATTGGATAAAAGGGGAGTTTTAATATGAGTTGAAATCAAACACAAGCTTAAGTAGATTGAATCTAACTATAAAAGTGAAGGTATAATGATAGAATTTAAAGATAAATGTTTTAGATATAGAGTTTAATTGAAACAAAAAAAGATGAGTGGTTAATAAAAAGGGAAATTATATAGTAAATAGAAGCATTGGGATATTTAATGGAATGAGATTTCGTTTATAAACTTCTATCTATTCTGAAAATAAGAATGTTATCATCTCAAGGTCTAAGAGGTAATAAAATACCCCAACTTGTAACGATTTCATGATTATCCAAGAATGATATTAGTTTGGAAACGAGGGTAGTTGAGGGAGTTAAGTTAATATTTCTATAAAGGATATTATAAATTATAATTCGAAGAATTGAATAAATTGATTTGGGAATAAGAAGTGAAAGGGCGTTATTCCAAATGTTGGGAGATTTTGAAATTATATTAACAAATGTTTACCTAAAAGGCCAAGTGATGTTGTATACTGAACCAATGAAACCACTTTATTTTTCAATGGATGATGGTTGTTTATTTTAATGGTTAAATCACCGACTATCAAAATATGGCCAAAAGCTTTGTTGGTACGGAAAGAACGGGATCAAATTTATATTCGAAAACCGATCTGACCAACAAATACGTAAACGATGAAGATATCAGAAGATGGTCGAGATGGAGCTTGGAAGACCGCGGATCTTCATAAGCGGAAGGATTACTTGTCGAATATTCTCTGGCTAGCTACTAGAGGTATCCTGACGTGATTCGGTCATGGTCAGGATTTTTGGATTGTAAGGACTACTCGCTACTGATCCTTTGGATGCTATAGGAGGGTGCCTTCGGTTCATCCTACTCCAAGATGACTTGTATAGACGATGTGAATGGTGGCCAGATGTTCCAAAAGTCAATTATAACCTCAAGCCTTATCAACCGGGAAATGACAAAAATCAGGCAGGCAGCATGGCTATGTGGGTCACACCCATTAGGGTGTATTGTCACCATCTAGAGAATATTCGTGTTTGTTACTTCTTTTCATTTCTGTATTTCCCAGGGACGGTTATGTTGGTACCAACCGTAGGTGATAATATATTCGATACACTCAAGAGAAATGAGTGGTCGGTCATGTGTAGCCGTGTTGCAAGACGTTCTTGTTGAACCCAATGTATTCCCCTCTAGAGATACGTTATCGGCAGATGGATCCATACCTTATCGTAGTTGGAATCCAATCTCCAATAAGCGCCCGCGGTTTTGATTATATGCTATATATGTGGTGTGTGAAATGCAAGCGTTCTGCTAGATTGATATTATTTGTGTTTAGACATTATTATAATATCAAGAGAATATATGACTTCAAATTGTTTTGGGTTATCATAAGGTAAAAATCGTCCGTATTTATGTGTGAATTTGGTCTTACGATTATCCTTTTCTTTCGAAAAGATTTTGAACTTTAAAATCAAGTTGGATGATTCCCTTAAACTTAGTGTGTTTTTCTCACTCTGGTTCACCAGACTGACCCGGTATTTGAAATGCTCGGGTTAGACCGAGTTGTATAGGTCTAGGTTATTGAATGTTGCAAAGTTCAGAGGCAAGCTGGGGGAGTCTAGATGTATTATATATATGATATTATTCCATTATGTGTTGTATTGGTGGATAGGTTATTATAACTATCCAGATTTGTCTACTGTACTCTGATGGATATAAGTATATTTATTCAAGATCTTTATAAAGAGTTATTTCTATATTATATTTTGTTCCATTGCGATGTGAGACTATGATTCTGTGTAGTGTTTGTCCTTCTTATTTTTCTATTCTAATTCTTCTTTCTTTCTTATCTCACCCTCTAATTTCTTTCTATTGACATCTGGGTTTCCAGTACAATTTGTGTTGGATTGGTGTTGTTTGATCAGCTCAAAAGGTATCAGAAATTTGGGTCGTCACATTTGGTATCAGAGCTATAGGTTGAATAGTAACCTTGGCTCTGTGGTGCAACTCAGTAGAGATGGGGTTAGTAACACCATAGATTGAGTTTGAGTGCATATATACGAGAGAGTGTATTTGTAGATTTTATATGAAAATGTTTTGTATTGTGTTGATCGATCAGTTCAAGTGTTGAGAAACCATATTGACGGACAATTGACACGATATTGTTTTATAAAGGGGTTAAATGAAATAATTTTGCCCAAAATATATTTTTATATAAAGGAAATAATTTTCTGTATTATAGTAATATTGTTGGTTTAGTTGTTTTGATTAATTTGGTTGGAATTCAAATGGAATTATGAAATGAAATTGAATCGGTTCGAACCCAATTGGTTAATTGGATATGAACAACGAAATTTAACCTGGT
The DNA here is from genome assembly GCA_030737875.1 of Allium sativum. Lineage (NCBI taxonomy): Eukaryota > Viridiplantae > Streptophyta > Magnoliopsida > Asparagales > Amaryllidaceae > Allium > Allium sativum. Next base: position 589,864,339 of record CM060910.1, on the reverse strand, counting down.
TAATTTGATAGAATTTAAGATTAAATAAATTGGGATTTGGAAATCAAATGGATAATAATGGAAATCAATCGGATATGAATCAACTGATATTAATGTATACAAACCGATAAGTATCAATATATTTCAAATGATTTGGCTGTTTGTTATTTAGATATTGGATTGTTCGAATAATATTCATCAAACGGGTCAATAAGAAGTTAAATGAACTGAAACAAAAATTCCAATATAATGAATTGGGAATAAAATCAATTATGAAATGAAATTGAGTTGATTGAGAAAAGCCAATTAGTCAATTGAATTGGTTATGAAATAAAACCGAGTTATTTAACCCGGATTGTTATTATAAGTGGAGTTAAGTGCAGAATCCTGAAGGCTGTGGAGACAATTTGGTTACACGGATTTGAAGTACAGAGGAAGAGCAGTTAGTTATTTGCTTTGAAATTGGAATTAAGTTTCCTGACAAATAAGTAAACCTTAATATATATTGATTGGAGTGATTGATATATCCTGGGTTGGGTAGACAATTGGCTTTTGGTTTTCTTTTGAAGAAGTTAAGGCCTGAAATGACATTTATAGTTGTACCGATCGAACCGTGTTGATGAGGTGCTGGCGAATTTTTCGAAAATTTTAAGAGTCGGATTTTATTTTAGTGATAATTCAAAATAATTATTTTTAAAATATTGGGTTCAGAACATTCTTCTTACCTTGTAATTTTTGGGACGAAATTCTTTTAAGGGTGAAAGAATGTAACGTCCCAGATTTTTTGAATGTTAATTACGAATATTTAATTCTGTTTTAAGTGTTGATTTGGTGATATTAATGGATTTTACATCGAATTTACTTTATGATATTAATGGATTTTACATCGAATTTACTTTATAAAATGGAGTACGAATATATATATATATGTATATATATATGTATATATATATGTATATATATATGTGTATATATATATATATTAATTAAAAACGAGCTCGAAATGACGTAGTAGTATATACGAGATCCGATATAAGTCGGAATTCTATGAAACAAGAAACGTTTGAATCTATTTGATTATATTTTTCTAACGAAAGAGAAAATTAGAGATTTCATATTATAGATTGCAAGTTATGTTCAATTCAAATTTCCGGATAGTCTCTACGGAATCGTTAACAAATTATAACGATTTAAATTATAAATATAAAGGAATTTTTATATATTTGAATATCGTTTTAACCCGAATATCAGAATATTGATTTTAATATATATATTAATTATTCCATTTGGATATAGATGATAATACTGATTTATTATTATTTAGATTGAATTTTTTTGGATTTGATATATATTTTATCGAGATTATTGGAATGTGCTGTAAAAATATCAATTTTTCAAATGACCTCCGTTTTTGATGAAATAGGTTTTATTGGAATGCGTGTAACTAATTATTGTAGTTTCCAATTTGGAGCCCAATGGAGTTGTTTTATCGGTAGACGAATTTTAAGAGGGAACCGGGGAATAAAATGGAATCGTTTTAGTGCCATTTTTGCAAATGAAGTCTGTTTCCAACGAAATTAGTTTCATTAGGACCGTAACGTCAAATTATACCATGGCATCCGTTTTTGAAAATTTTGAGGATCGTGAATACCGATACGAATATTAAACGCCAACGTTAAAAAGTGGTAAATAACGGTTAACGATAAAATTTAATACCGTATAAAATAAAATATTAAATTTAATATCTAAGCACGGTAACCAGTTAAATTATTTAATCTCGTATCAGTAAAAGGAAGTAGCTAAAAAAAGAAGATTTTTTTACCCTATACCTTATATTTTCAACCGTTCTGTACACTGATAGAACCGTACGTACATAGTCCCAATCAAATTAATATACACCATACCCTATAAATGAAATCAATTCATCACTCACCCTACCTCGCAAGCTATTTTGTCTCTTTTAATTATGGCGTACATGAAATGTTCTAAAAGGGGAGCCATTTCCTACCCTATATTTTTGTACAACATGCAATGTTTGCATATGCTATCGGAAAAGCAAGAAAACTCGCACAGTCTAGAGAAGTGATGTTACTACCAAAATGACCTTAGCACAAGACGACAGTGAAGGGATGTCAAATGAATATAAGGAAGGGATGAAAAATTCGAGAGCAACTCAGGCCGATAACCCCTCTGGAGAGAAGGGACCCGAAACCTACCGGGCATCAACAAAGGTTCATCCGACAGAGTCTACCCGCCAGGAATTAACCGATGTAACGCCAACGCATTAAAAGAGAAAGAGTATCGGGTCAGAGCATAAAGATGGTCTGTAACCGACCCCTGAAAAATGACTCCATATATGACGAAAGGAGTTACCTTCGTAAGTAACATGGGTATCACCAAAAGCTACCTTCCAGAGAGCCAAACCGGAAGGCTAAAACGAGACTCAAGCAAGGATACAGGCTACTCGTACTAATCCGCCCAGTACCTGAACCATCAACGGTTCTAAATCGGCAGACATACACGTACATTGTGAGGGTAGGCCCCTCCAAGTACCCACGATAAAGCCGAAAGCCTACATCCGAGAGCCAACAACAAAGGACCGACACTTGGAGGCATCCGCCAAGAAATCCAAAACGCCTCCGTAATCCGTCTCGGCAATAAGCCTCCTTCCACCTAGGGGAGGCCCCAATTCACCCGGAACCCTCGCTTTGAAGACTGTAACCAGCACCACGAGGAGGACCGATAGTCAGATGCCTGAAGCCAAGGAAAAAAGCAACCGCCAGGAATCATTCAGGCCCAACAACCTAATGATGGAAGGACCTCGGATTCCCTATAAATAGGACCCTAGGAGCTCCATAAAGGGGGACGAACTTTTTATTTCTCAATTAGTTCCTTTCTTCTCAAGAGGAGCAAATCATCAATTCTTGTAAAATATCTGCAATCTATAAACGGAGAATTCCGGGTCCCATATACCTTACGATTTGATAATCTTGTAGTATCATAATGATGAAATAGGGAGTTAACACTAACCTTTCTGATGAGGAGATCAACCAAGGTGCTCCGACAGCGGGGGAAGAGGGCTTCGTGGAAACATGAAGTCCCCTTCTCCTCGCCTTAAGGGGCCGCCATGGTTGATCCATATTCTCATGCTGAGCCTAATGCTTCCCAAACATTGATGTAACGAAATCGTATACGAATTCCTAATCCGATCTCTGTCGTGACTCAGATTCCTCTCTTGGGAAGATCTGACATGAGGGATTCATCGGAGTTAACGAATGTTGTGATGCTTTCATCCATGAACTCAAGGGAGGTGTTTGCATGTTTTCTTCTTATTGGAATACACAGTGTCATCGTCATGGCACAGAGGCTTACCCATTCTAGCTCCAGGATTATCTCCTGGAGACTCTGAGTCGTGACCACGACAAATCTCATGAACGCATACATTACATTCTGTAATCCGGGTGTTGACAAAAAATGTCGTTAACATTTTGGCGCTTGAAGGGGGGCTTGAACCTTCGACCTTGTGACTAATGTGTCAAAATTAATTTGATAAATTTGTTGCTCCATGGCATGAAGGATGGGATCGAAAAGATTGTAGGATCGAAACAAAGAGATGGATCCCAACCCCACCGTTGAAGGAAATGAGGGCCCTGCACTCAACCTAAGTAATAACAAGAAAGGAACAACATCCAATCATCAACAACCACCAGAACCAAACGCCATGGAGGATAATGTCGCAAGAATCTTAGTCTTGGAGAAGCAACTCCAAGAAATGCAGGCTCGTGTCGACATTGTCCGGGCACAGAAATCCTCGAGGCTCATTAGATCAAGTCAGAGAGAGACGAATGAATCTTCAAAAAGAAAGGCTCCCATTCAACAGTCAAAAGAAAAAGGGAAGCCTAAAGCAAATTCTTCCAAGAAAAAGAAGTCTCTTTTGACGGGAGTAGATCATCAAGGGAATCGGTGCGAGCAGGAACAGTCTGGGAGCTCCACCTCCAAAGGCTATAATCCTAAAAGAGAAAATTATGACAACACGGAAGCTTACATTAGAGATGTCACTCAGAAGACTGTCAAGGACTTGCTGGGAAGCAAGGGGAAGAGAACCCAGGATGACAAGGTTAATGACAACGAAAGAGTAGCACAGTTCATCGATGAGATTATGAACACCATAATACCGTCAAGAGTCAAAGTTCCCACCATAAAATATTTGGGAAAAACTGACCTCGACGATCATCTGATGGCTTTGGGCAGCCAGATGGATCTTTACAATACTTTCGGAGCCGTCAGGTGCCGCCTTTTCCCAGTGACCTTCCAAGGGGCTGCAGCGAAGTGGTATCGCCAGTATAGGGAAAACACCATCTACTCATGGAAACAATTCTCCTACGAATTCTCTGCATAGTTCTACATTTGTAAAGATCCAACCGTAGACTATACAGTCATCATAACATGAAATAGAGGCAAGGAGAGTCTCTAGGGGACTATCTGAAAAGGTTCAACATCGAAGCCTTAAAGGCCAAGGATATAAATGACTGTGACAAGCTGATCGCCGTACACTCAGGGCTGATTGAGATCACCCCCTTTTGGAAGGAGTTATATATCCACGGCTGCAAAGACTTGCAAGATTTTCACTTACAAGCCGACAAGTTTATCCGCATGGATGAACTGTACTTCACGAAGAGGAAGTTCAGGCCTCGAGGGGAAGGAGGAAGGCCGAACTTCGGACAAAAACTCCCAGAAGGGAATCAGAGGAGGTCAAGGTGGGAAGACTCTAACACCAACTCGGTAGCCTTGAACAAGTCCATCTCGTATGTGTATGTTGCTGCAAAAGAAAGGATCAATAACTTCCCCATCTCGTTCAAAGCCAAAAATTTCCCCGAACCACATGCCGACGGTAAACAATGTGAGTTCCATAAAATCAACAAGCACAAGACAGACGAGTGCAAGGTATTGGACAAGATTATTTAGAAACTAATCCGAGAGGGACACCTGAAGGAGTTTGTTTCAAATAAAGCAGCACTAGCTCAACGTGCAGGAGGATAGCAGAAGGTTTCAGTAAACACGATAGGAGTCACTACGGGGGAGAATAACCTGGATTTGGGGCCTTCCGTAAACCGAATAAATGTGATCCATGGGGGACCATACCCTGCCGGAAGTTGTCCGAAGTCAAAGAACCAATACGTGAAGGAAGCCTTGTAGGGAATCTTCTCCATCCAAGAAGAACCGTCATTGAAGAGCATGCGTTATGCCCTTGAAATGCATAACCTTGTGGTCTCTCCAGAAGAAATGAAGAAAGGGGTCCCTCACCCCCATGACGACTCCCTCATGATAACGGCACATATAGGGCGGTCGTTTCTAAAATATTGGTGGATACTAGAAGCGTTGTCAATGTCATCCTCAAGCACGCCTTCGATCAGATGGGAATTTATGAAAAGAAGTTGGAGCCTAGCAATGAACCAATTTTCGTATTCAACAATAAAGGGTCAACTCCAGTAGGTCAAATCAACCTTTTGGTTCAAGTAGGGTTGTCCCCTCTTCACAGGACTTTCGAAACGCTCTTCGTCGTGATTGATCAGCCGTCCTATTACAATGCCTTCTTCGGACGACCGGCTTTAGAGAGATGGATCCCTTCGTTTCTTCCAAATATCTCATGTTAAAATTTCTGACCAAATAGGGATGGGGTACCATCCAGGGAGAACAGTTTAGCTCCCGAGAGTTGTACTTCGCAACGGTCGAAAAATACCAAAGGGAGTATTCTTCATATTTTGATTCTTCTACTATTTTTATGCCTTCAGATAAGTGATTCTTACATCCCTCATTTGAAGCCAAAATTAAAATAAATAAGACTGACAAACGCACTAATGGTAGGTACGCTTCTTTAAAATGGAAGAGGTCCAATGAGGTGAACTCAACTGAAGAAGGAGAAATTATCACGGATTTAGACTCTAGAGGACATATCGAAAGGACAAAACCAGTAGAAGAAGTAAACGTTGACCCGAAAGATAAATCGAAGATCATCAACATAGGGAAGAGGCTAACAGAACCTCTCCGAAGCGAATTAATCCGCTTCCTCCAGTTAAACAAAGATGTTTTTGCTTGGACCCATTCAGACATGATTGGTATCGATCCTTCAATTATGAGCCACGCCTTAAACATCAACCCTTCGATAACCCCGGTCCGACAAAAGAAGAGACAATATAATCGAGACCGGATAGTGGCCTTGAAGGAGGAAGTCAAAAGGTTGGAAACTAACAGATTTATCCGAGAGATCCATTACTCAAAATGGTTAGCCAATCCTGTGCTAGTGAAGAAGTCCAACGGAAAGTGGAGGACGTGTGTTGATTACACGGATTTAAACAAAGCTTGTTTAAAAGATTGTTACCCTCTTTCGCGGATCGATCAATTGGTTGATGCCATAAGTGGACACAAGATACTATCCCTTATGGACGCTTATTCAGGGTACAACCAAATCCCGATGCACAAACCCGACGAGGAACACACAAGCTTCATCACCGATGGGGGAACATTTTGTTATAAAGTAATGCCTTTCGGTTTGAGAGATGCGGGGGCAACATACCAAAGGTTTGTAAACAGGATGTTCTAAGAGCAGATAGGGCGTAATATGGAAGTATATGTGGATGACATGCTAGTGAAATCCACCAAAACAGAGGATCATCTAAAGGATTTGGAAGAAATGTTTGGTGTCTTCAGAAGTTACCAGATGAAGCTAAACCCTCAAAAGTGTTCTTTCGGAGTTCAATCGGGGAAGTTTCTGGGATATGTGGTAAGCGAGCAAGGAATTGAAGCTACCCTGACCAAATACAAGTTATTAAGGACATGGAGGAACCTAAAACTAGCAAGGAAGTTATGAGCCTGAACGGGAAGGTAGCGGCACTCAGCAGGTTCATTTATAAGGCCACTGATATATGCGTCCATTTCTTCGATGTCATAAAGAAAAAGAAGAATTTCGAATGGAACGAAGAGTGTAGGAAGGCATTCCAAGAATTGAAAGTTTACATGGGAATGCCTCCGGTTTTGTCCAGTCCCGAGAAGGGAGAAACTCTATACCTATACATGGCTGTCTCCGAATATGCAGTGAGCTCAGTCTTGATAAGAGAGAGGAAGGGGACTCAACACCCTATCTATTATGTTAGCTGAAGGCTAAAGGACACGGAAACCCGATACCCCATCATAAAGAAATTAGTGTATTGCTTAATCCTTACCGCACGAAAGCTCAGAGGTTATTTCTAGGCGCACCTTATTAAAGTTTTAACTAGCTTCCCGCTCAAACAAGTGTTCAACAAACCGGAGACCTCGGGGGGGGGGGGGGCTAATTAAATGGGATATTGAGCTTAGCCAATATGAAATTGAGTTCCATCCTCAAGGAGCAATTAAAGGGCAATCTCTCGCAGATTTCGTGAACGAGTGCACGAACTTCATTTTGGAACATTCGACTAAAGAAAATGACTCATAGACCAAATGGCAACTCTTTGTAGATGGAGCTTCCAACGAGCAAGGAGCAGGGGCAGGTTACGTTATAATCACCCCTGACGGACAATGCTTGCACTACGCCATGAAGTTAGGGTTCCCGGCAACCAACAATGTGGCTGAATATGAATCCATGATAGCTGTCTGAATCTGGCATTACAGTTGAAGATATCGAGGATAGAAATCTTCAACGACTTGCAATTAATGGTAAACCAAATAAAACAAACATATCAAACCAGAGACAAGCAGCTCATCTTATACACGAAGAAGGTAATAAAGATGCTTTCCCTGTTTGAGGAATTCTCAGTTCATCGAATACCCCGTGAGGAGAACAACCAGGTAGATTCGCTAGCCAAATTAGCTAGCTCCCGAGGAGCCCCTGGAACCCGAATAGTGCCGGTGGGATATCAAGAGGTGCCCAACATCGAACACGGAGAATCAGAAATGGGAAAAGAGTTATTGGCTTTGACCAGATCCCAAGCCTTAAGAAGGGGAGACGGAGAAGACGAAGAAGGAAACTCCGAGAGGGTGTCCCGCATTACGGAAACACGCCACCAACGGGAAACTACATGGATGACTCCCATAGAGGACTACCTCCTAAGGGGGATGTTACCTCTTAGTAAGCAAGATGCAAGAAAGTTAAAACACCAAGCTCCCACATTCGTGATCATGGACAGCGTACTTTATAAAAAGGGACATTCACTTCCTTATTTAAGGTGTGTAGGTTTCGAAGATGGACTCAACCTATTAAAAAAAGCTCATGAAGGATGGTGCGGGGACTATTCCAATGGGGTTAAACTAGCCAAAAGGGTCATGCGACAAGGTTATTATTGGCCGCAGATGATTAGTCAAGCGGTTGAGTATGTCAAGAGATGCGATAAATGTCAGAAGTACTCTAAGGTGCCACGACTTCCTTCTAGCGACCTGACCACTATATCGAGCCCCTAACCTTTCGATATATGGGGGATAGATTTAATAGGGACCTTACCACTTGCCAATGGAGGAGCTAAATATGCTATAATAGCTATCGACTACTTCACCAAGTGGGTGGAGGTGGAGCCCCTTCCGGTTATCACATCCAAAAAGGTATTAAGATTCTTAATAAAGAATATCATAACCCACTTTGGAATCCAAGATCATATCGGACAACTGAACGTAATTCGAGAGCGAAGAGATGATTCTGTGAGGAAAATGGGATTATCAAAAATTTCTCCTCAGTAGCCTACCCGAAAGCTAATGGAGTTGTGGAAGCTGCAAATAAGACCATTACGACAATCCTTAAAAAATGCCTAAATCAGGCTAAAGGAAATTGGGCATAGGAGTTTCCTCTAGTGCTATGGGCATACAGAACTTCTGCTAAAAAAGCTACGGGACACACCCCCTTCTCCCTAACATATGGATGCGAAGCTATGCTTCCGGTTGAGGTCAAAATTCCATCACATAGAAGGGTAGCATACGCATTTGACCCCAATCAGGAGTTAATAAAAGAATCACTAGACTTGATATAGGGATTAAGGGACGAGGCTGCAATCAGAATCACCAAATACCAAAGAAGGCTCACAAAATATTACAATTTGAAGGTCAGAGCTCGAACCTTCACTAAGGGTGAATTAGTACCGCGAAGAGTAATGGCTAACACCAAGAATCCGACTAATGGTACTCTTGGTCCAAATTGGGAAGGACCCCTAATTGTTAATCAAGAAGTAATACCCGACACATATCGGCTATGCAGACCCAATGGCGATCTTGTTCCAAGGACATGGAACTCGGAACATTTGAGGCCATATTTCTTAACCATAAAAGAATAGAGGACAAGATCTTTTCCCTAAGAAATCATCATACAATTAGGGGCATGGAAACCCTCCCAGTAGCTTGGGAGAAACCCAAAAGGGGTCGAGCTGGAAAAAGGATTGAATTCCTTGTCATTGCCAAATTGGTCGAGAAAAGGCATCCCCCAGAGGGGGATGATTGTGTTAGTCTTTATCCTTGCTCAAACCAGAGGGGGCAGGGTTAAAGCATCGAAAGCATAAGCCACCATTTCACACCAGATATGGTCATTGCAGTGCATCTAAAAATTAGCATGACCTGCCTCTACTCGTAGAAGAGTACGCCCTGCCTCTGCTTAAACTAAGCACGTCCTACCTCTGCTCGTAGAAGAGCATATCCTACCTTTGCTTATGTTCCGCGTTACCCATAGAAGGGAGCGCAACCCCTATCATTGCTTATGATGGTCAGGATAAGGCACCCCTTGGAGGGGGTGGCGTATAAGCCTCTATCAGTGCCTATGATGGCCCATGTAGAGCGTCAAAAGAATAAACCTTAGTTCTGTGCCCACGTTGTCCCCTTCTAAGTTTCTAAGCCCTTATCATCGCCTACGATGGTCAGGATAAGGCGCCTCCTAGAGGGTGGTCGGGTTAGTCCTTGGGCCCTGCTTGTGGATAAGCTAGCCAAGCGCTTCGGACGCACATGCCCAGAGAGTGGCCAACAAAGCACGTACATCCTCTGCTTTGACGACAAAATCCCAAGGGTTGGCTCAAGAAGCACGTAGAACCTTTGCTTCCCAAATCAAATCCGAAGAGGATACTCACTTTACTAATACCAGAGGGGTTCCCGGTCCTTAATTTAAAAATATACGAATCTGGGTAGATTCGACTCTTCATTAATGCCGGAAGGGTTTCCAGTCCTTAATCTTAAAAATACCCGAATCTGGGTGGATTCGGCTCTACATTAATGCCGAAAGGGTTTCTGGTCCTTAGTCTCAAAAATACCCGAATCTGGGTGGATTCGGCTCTTCATTGATGCCGGAAGGGTTTCCGTTCCTTAATCTCAAAAATACCGGAATCTGGGTGGATTCGGCTCTGCATTAATGCCGGAAGGGTTTCTGGTCCTTAATCTCAATAATACCCGAATCTGGGTGGTTCGTCTCTTCATTAATGCCGGAAGGGTTTCCGGTCCTTAGTCTCAAAATACCCGGATCTGGGTGTTAATGCCGGAAGGGTTTCTGGTCCTTAATCTCAATAATACCTGAATCTGGGTGGATTCGGCTCTACATTAATGCCAGAAGGGTTTCTGGTCCTTAATCTAAAAAATATCTGAATCTGGGTGAATTCGGCTCTGCATTAATGCCATTAGGGTTTCCGGTCCTTAATCTCAATAATACCCGAATCTGGGTAGATTCGGCTCTTCATTAATGCCGGAAGGATTTCCGGCCCTTAATCTAAAAAACCCGAGTCTGGGTAGATTCGGCTCTTCATTAATGTCGGAAGTGTTTCCGGTCCTTAATCTCAATAATACCCGAATGTGGGTAGATTCGGCTCTTCATTAATGCCGGAAGGGTTTCCGGTCTTTAATCTAAAAAATACTCGAATCTAAGTGGATTCGGCTCTTCATTAATGCTGGAAGGGTTTCCGGTCCTTAATCTCAATAATACCCGAATCTAGGTGGATTAGGCTCTTTAATAATACCGGAAGGTTCCCGGTCTTCAACCTTTAAGTTACCGAATCTGGGTGAATTCGGCTCCTTAATCTTGATCGGTCCGAGTATGGATAATATTCGACTCAACATCATTGTTGGAAAGAGTTTTCAATCTTCCATCAAGGCCTGAATCTGCGTCACGTCATTCCTCCATAAGGCATCGGAAGCGAATCTCTTCGGCAAGACCTATGATGTAACTTAGCATTGGAAAGTAATTGGCAATCAAATAGGAGAAAGCCCAAGAAGCTTGACTTGGAAAGTCGAAGACACCCCTTCACTAAATGGGGGGGGGGGGGGGGCAAATATTACTACCAAAATGACCTTAGTAGAAGATGACAGTGAAGGGATGTCAAATGAATACAAGGAAGGGATGAAAAATTCGAGAGCAACTCAGGTCGATACCCCCTCTAGAGAGAAGGGACCCGAAACCTATCGGGCATCAACAAAGGTTCATCCGATAGGGTCTACCCGCCAGGAATTAACCGATGTAACGCCATCACATTAAAAGAGGAAGAATATCGGGTCAGAGCATAAAGATGGTCTATAACTGACCCTTGAATAATCGCTCCATAGGTGATGAAAGGGGTTACCTTCGTAAGTAACACGGGTATCACTAAAAGCTACCTTCCAGAGAGCCAAACCAGAAGGCTAAACCGAGACTCAAGCAAGGATACATGCTACTTGTACTAATCCGCCCAGTACCTGAACCATCAAAGATTCTAAATCGGCAAACATACACGTACATCGCGAGGGCGGGCCCCTCCAAGTACCCACGATAAAGTCGAAAGCCTACATCCGAGAGCCTACAAAGGACCGACACTTGGAGGCATCCGCTAAGAAATCCAAAACGCCTCCGCAATCCGTCTCGACAACAAGCCTCCTTCTACCTAGGGGAGGCCCCAATTCACCCGGAACCCTCGCTTTGAAGACTGTAACCGGCACCACGAGGAGGACCGATGGTCAGATGCCCGAAGCCAAGGAAAAAAGCGGCCGACAGGAATCATTTAGGCCCAACAACCTACTGATGGAAGGACCTTGGATTCCCTATAAATAGGTCCCCAAGAGCTCCATAAAAGGGGACGAACTTTTTATTTCTCAATTTAGTTCCTTTCTTCTCAGGAGGAGAAAATCATGAATTCTTGTAAAATATTTGCAATCTATAAATGGAGAGTTTCGGGTCCCATACACCTTACGATTTGATAATCTTGTAGTATCATAATGATGAAACAGGGAGTTAACACTAACCTTTCTGATGAGGAGATCAACCAAGGTGCTCCGGCTGTGGGGGAAGAGGGATTCGTGGAAACATGAAGTCCCCTTCTTCTCGCCTTAAGGGGCCGCCATGGTTGATCCATATTTTCATGCTAAGTCTAACGCTTCCCAAACATTGATGTAACGAAATCATATACGAATTCCTGACCCGATCTCTGTCGTGACTCAGACTCCTCTCTTGGGAAGATCTGACACGAGGGATTCATCGGAGTTAACGAATGTTGCGATGCTTTCATCCATAAACTCAGGGGAGGCGTTACCCATTCCAGCTCCAGGATTATCTCCTGGAGACTTTGAGTCGTGACCACGACAAATCACGATAACACATACATTACATTCTATAATTCGGGAGTTGATGAAAAATGTCATTAACAAGTGATATATCTTGCCATCAGCCTACCGAAATGCTAATCACTAAATGTATTAACCTACCTAAATCATCTTGTCACCCAGCTGGAGAAAATGAAAAAACACACTGCGACTTACAAATAACGCAACCTATCTAAAACTTAAATATAAACATCAACTCATACCCTAAACTAATATATATGCAGACCTATATCTCACATACTGTACAAGTTATGAACACCACAAGGCATGTGCTACTTATTTCCTTACTGAGCCATCCCACCTCTCTAATGAATGACGTTGTATGATCGGTGATGGACATTGTTCCTATCACCATCCCCTTCTTCTATATAGAGTGCCCCGCTTCATTTTTTCCAGCAACATAGAACTGATTCTCCATTTCTGACACAAAAAAACAAATCTTTCATTCTACAACTTTAAAACTCTCTGTAAACATTAAACCACAAAAACTCCAGTCCTGTACATAGTTACAGTCACCGTTTAACAAGACTAAAGGGGCTAATAATGTGTATAAGTCAAGTTTGTGGATTGCTGCTAGTTTATAGAAGTTAGCATGGGTCTGTGTTCATGCGTGAATTCGGGGTAGGTTTCCCATACATGAGTAGTGGATGGGAGGAGTGGTGATGGTCATTATAAATGGCGCAGCAGGTGTACTTGACGAGGGTGAAGCCGCACTGTACGTGACTGGTGATTTTCATGTGTAAAGGAATAGGTAACAAACAGTAAATGGTGAAGAAGTTTGCGGTTGTAAACAGAGTGTGAAGTAGGGTTGATATTTGATGACGTGCATGGGGAGGGCACTTGGATGGCGCGTTAACTATATGGGGGAGTTTTGCTATTTTCATGGGAGAACATAGTAGCATGGTGGAAATATGTTAGAATACAGTAGAATGACGGAGAAAAAGATGGTGTGGTGAGTCCATATATTTACAGCAAGTTTCGAATAGAAGATCCAGGAAGAAATATGAGGAAAGTTGTTTAAAACACTACAACAAAATGACCTTATTACAACGGTGGAACACCGTTGTTACAATGGTGGGCAAATCGTCGTGTATTAAGAAGTTGTAACAAACTAATATCTTTTACAACTTTTTTGCACTGTTGCAACATCGTTGTAATATGTATTTTTTACAACTTTTTTCCACTGTTGTAATAAACTTCATTACAACAGTTATGCACCGTTGTAATAAAATATACTACAACTATTATGCACCGTTGTGATTGACATTTGGGTTTTTTAAAAAATAAACATCTTTTGCAACTAAAAAGAACAATACATTAAATAAAGCAATAATCCATAAGCAAGTCATATATTACAGTTATTTGCAAACTAATTTATTAAAATACTCAAATATTCATTATTACAAACAATAAGTTTTAGACAACATTTCGTACATTATTACACACTTGACCGTTACAAAGCAACTTAGTACAAGCACAAGTTATCCATAAAAAATTGCATATCCTATGGGAGTACACCATCATCCATAATCTACTACAACTGTTATGTACAAGTGACCTGAACTTTTACACCATCATCCATAATGTCCTTATGTTCCAGTAATACATCTTCATAGTATTTCTATAACCGACCTTCAATCACTTTCTGAATGATATTTTCAGGCTTCCATGAACTTGCAACCTTATAAAATCGAAAAAAGTATAAATGAGCCAACGATATGAGAAAGGAATTTAATTGGACGTTAACACAGAAAAATGGAAAATTTGTGAAAAATGCCATGAAACCATATACAAATTATCAAGAACAAACATGCTATCAAACCATCTATGTATGTAGTGACCCGCATTTTTAGCTGTTGAATAATTTATTTATTTAATTATTAAATATCGATTTATCGATATCGAGAACGTGAATTAAATAATATTGAATATTTAATAAATAATTATAATATAATAATATATTATAATGTCGAAATAGTGAAATTCACAATATCATGTGAATTGAATAGCATACGAGATTTGGTGGAGTTTCGATTCGAAATATAATAACGAATATATTCAATCGAACGACGGTTTGAACGTATAATTATAATATAATTATAAACGAGCTCGAAATGGCGCTGCAGTTCGTAAATTGGCGATTCGAACTTCAACTGAATGTACATGATTCATTTTAACTCGGATTTCTGTGAAACAAGAAACGTGTGAAGCTGGTGGAGTATATCTTTCTAGTGGAAGAGAAAAATCGGGATTTCGTTGGGTAGATTTTGATGTACGTCCAAATCAAATTTCAGAAAAGTCGCTGTGGAATTCCTTTATAATTCGTAACGCTTTATTTACGTTATAAATGGATTTTTCAATATAAATTGGATATCGATTCAACCCGGACTTGGAATACCAAGTATATAATTTTTCTGAAGCTGTATGGTATTCCACGGTGAATATATACGACAATATAAATTTATTTATATTTAATTTAATTTTATTTAAATATATTTATATATTTAAATGTGTCATTTAGAGCGTTAAAAATAGCCGGTTTTGCAAATGAAGTCAGAATTCGACGAAACCAGTTTTGTTGGATCCGCAATATCAAATAGTTGTTAGATTTCCAGTTTCGTGATTTTTGGGTGTCGTATGTGATGATACTGATTTTTAGAAGACGATTCCAGGTAGCGATGCAAAATAAATCAAGTAAAATAATAATTTAATTAATCCTATATATACCCCACCTTAAAGATCCAAAACCGAAACCATCCATTTCATTTCCTCGATACCAGATACAAGCCGCGGTATCTCCATCCTTCCAAACGCAAGAAGAAATGCTTCAAAAATCAAGAATAAATCAAATACAAGTCTAAAAATCCTCATATAAATATAGTTGGAATCAACATCGGAAGAGCTTCGCGTCGATGGTCATTTTGCTGAGTACGACATCAATTTACGGTTGCTGAAATTAGGGCAGCGGCTCCTCAGGCGACTAGGGTTCGACCTGGTTGTCTCTAGGAGGTTTTATTTTGGAATTTGAGTTCAGATCCGAACCCAGGTGGTCGAATGGAAGGGGTTTGAAATGATTGGTGGGTTTCCGCGACAAGTTGTGTCGATGTTTTTTCACGATGTCAGGTAGTTGCTGGAGAACGCAATTTGAAGGAGACCGCCGGGTAGGAGATGAGGGTGTTGGGTAGGTTGTTTTCGGGTTGAGGAGTCATTGGGTGTGTCTGGTCTTGGATTTCGTAAGAGGAGAAAGGAGATGCGAAGGGGTAAGAGTCGGAGATGGAGGGGTCAAGACTGACGTGAGAATGGCCATTTGAGGAAGCGGTTTCGGTAGTTCGTGTTTTGGGAAGAAAGTAATTTCGGTATGGGCTGGGTGGAGAGTAGTTGGGCCATGAACGTGAGAGGGGGTGAGGCCCAAAATATTGATTTATATTAAGTGGTTTTAATTTAAATGTGTATACGAATTTCTAAAACACATATCTTTGTCATACATTATCAGAATTCAGAACGGTTTGTCGCGTTGGGTTCGTATGGACGAGAGCTTCACAATGAAGCTGACTGGAAGTCCATCGGAGCTCGTTACAATTTATGGCGAAATAAATTGTCCGTCTCAAACATCGAACGCAAACCGATTTTTCGGTTAACGCGCAAATGTGAGTAAATCTCACTAACTTTGTTCAGTTTATATTTGTATAAACTGTACTTTATTTTTAATGATTGATTGCTGTGTATTGATTGTTAAATTGGACTGTTAAATTGGACTGTTAAATAGATTTGATTGAAAATGTAGATATAGTTATATATAGAAAACCGTCAATCAAATATGGATTCTGATTATCAGTATATTTCATGTTGGGATGAAATTGATGTTATCTATATTGTCTAACATCTGTGATGCAGGGAAACAGGTTGGAGGAATCCGACTGGATTCCTCAACAGTTATTTTATTGTTTTTCATATATTTTGATATATGATGTGAATTATAACCTGTTGTTGATTGTGTGTGTATGGACGATATTGAACATCGTGATTTGATATGATTGAATACCATGACATACCGGAATATGGATAAAGGAGATTTTTCAAAGTGATATTGATAAATAGAATATTTATAAAGTGGAATATTTATAAATAAGGAATATTTATAAATTGGGATATTTATAAATAGGAGATATTTGAAAAGGAAATAATTTCAAACCATTTTCTTTTTGAATGGAAAGGCCTGTGTGGCGAGTTTGGGGATTTTCCCGATGCTCCCGATACAAAGGAGGTTATGGCGAATTTTCCCGGGAATTCAAGGAGTTAGAATATTTCAAGAATAAATTCGAAAAGGAAATATTTGTAAACCATTTACAAATAGAATGGGAAAGGGAACATTATAAAAAGGAAATCATTTTTAAAGTGTAGAACCGTTATTTAAAAGTAAATCTTTTCAAATGAATAAAACGTTGTTAAAAAGGAGTTAATCGAATATGGTATTCGAAAGTTATTAATCGAATATGGTATTCGAAGTTAGTTAATCGAATATAGACATTCGAAGTTAGTTAATCGAATATAGATATTCGAAGTTAGTTAATCGAATATAGACATTCGAAGTCAGTTAATCGAATATGGTATTCGAAGTTAGTTAATCGAATATAGACATTCGAAGTTAGTTAATCGAATATAGATATTCGAAGTCAGTTAATCGAATATAGACATTCGAAGTCAGTTAATCGAATATGGTATTCGAAGTTAGTTAATCGAATATGGTATTCGAAGTTAGTTAATCGAATATGGTATTCGAAAGTTAGTAATCGAATATGGTATTCGAAAGTTAGTAATCGAATATGGTATTTGAAAGTTAGAAATCGAATATGGTATTCGAAGTTAGTTAATCGAATATAGACATTCGAAGTTAGTTAATCGAATATAGACATTCGTAAGGAGTTAATCAAATATGGTATTCGAAGTTAGTTAATCGAATATAGACATTCGAAGTCAGTTAATCGAATATGGTATTCGAAGTTAGTTAATCGAATATGGTATTCGAAAGTTAGTAATCGAATATGGTATTCGAAAGTTAGTAATCGAATATGGTATTTGAAAGTTAGAAATCGAATATGGTATTCGAAGTTAGTTAATCGAATATAGACATTCGAAGTTAGTTAATCGAATATAGACATTCGTAAGGAGTTAATCAAATATGGTATTCGAAGTTAGTTAATCGAATATAGACATTCGAAGTCAGTTAATCGAATATGGTATTCGAAGTTAGTTAATCAAATATGGTATTCGAAGTTAGTTAATCGAATATAGACATTCGAAGTCAGTTAATCGAATATGGTATTCGAAGTTAGTTAATCGAATATGGTATTCGAAAGTTAGTAATCGAATATGGTATTCGAAAGTTAGTAATCGAATATGGTATTTGAAAGTTAGAAATCGAATATGGTATTCGAAGTTAGTTAATCGAATATAGACATTCGAAGTTAGTTAATCGAATATAGACATTCGTAAGGAGTTAATCAAATATGGTATTCGAAGTTAGTTAATCGAATATGGTATTCGAAGTTAGTTAATCAAATATGGTATTCGAAGTTAGTTAATCGAATATGGTATTCGAAAGGAGAAATCGAATATGGTATTCGAAGTTAGTTAATCAAATATGGTATTCGAAAGTTAGTTAATCGAATATGTTATTCGAAAGGGGTTAGTCAAGGCGAGTTAGTCAAATAGAGTTAACCAGTTAGAGTTAATCAGTTAGAGTTAACCAGTTGGAGTTAATTAGTTAAAGTTAATCGATTTGAGTTAAAACGAACTAGAGTTAATCAAATATAGTTATTTGAGACAGAGTTAGTCAAACATAGTATTCAGGGTAAGTTGCCATCTTGTACGACTGCTAGCGTAATTCGCAGGGCTGTAAATAGCCTACGGCGGTCGGATGTTTCCTGAGGGAGTCAGGTGTAACCATTGTGATCGCTGCGATCTAGAGTCAAGCGAATGGAGTTTAAATCGAATATTAGTTATTCGATAGGAGTTAATCGAGTTGATCGAGTTGAGAAATAAGTTAAGTTAAATAAGTTGAGTTGATCGGGTGGTTCGACCAAGTTAGTCGAGCCTAGTTAATCGAATCGAATTGGTCGAACCAAGTAAGTTGAGTTAAGTTAGTCAAGTTAGTCGAGCCTAGTTAATCGAATCGAATTGGTCGAACCAAGTAAGTCGAGTTAGTCGAGTCAAGTTAAGTTAGTCGAGTTAAGTTCGTCGAGTTAAATAAATCGATGTTAGTTTCATCGGAAGGAGTTTTCGATGTTAGTTTCATCGAAGGGAGTTATCGATGTTAGTTTCATCGAAAGGAGTTATCGATGTTAGTTTCATCGAAGGGAGTTATCGATTATAGTTTAATCGAAGTGAGGTTTTCCAAAGATGAGATATTTGAAAAGGAAAAGTTATCGATTTTTAGTTGATCGAAGAGAGATTTATCGAACAAGAGTTATTCGAAAAGAGATTTTCGAATATAGTTTATTCGAAGTAAGATTTTCAAATATGAGATATTTGAAAACGAAGAAGTTAATCGAATATAGTTTATTCGAAGTAGAGTTAATCAAATAGAGATTTATCGAAGAGAGTTAATCGGCAAATTTGATTTTATCGAATTCGGGAAAGTACTTATACTTTCCAGTGTTTAAATAGAATTTTATTTATTTATAAATAAATAAGTGTTAGGTTAATTATTCACTAATAAGAATAGAAGTTATAATTAAAGTTAGATAATTCGAAAGTAGGGATTTTAACGTATCGTTATAACAAATATTTCAAATATAGAAGTAGACTAGTAAAAGTGGATCCGAGAAAGGCGTAAAGAAGTTGTTAAAGATTAAAAGATAAACTTTGACCATTTCGAAGTTATAACGTTGTTCAGTTAAGGCCTGAGAGGTAATTATACCCCAACTTGAGTGACTTCCTTCTTAACTAAGAAATGGTAAGGTTTGATCGTAAAGGAGTTTTGGAAATGTTTTCCAAACGAGAATCAGAAATGTTTTCTGATAAAAGAAAATAAGAATTTAGAATATAGGGAAACAGGAGATGTAAAATGAACTAAAGAGATAAATGTTAAATGATGTTTGTTCGATATAATTTCCATCTGGAAATAATATCGTTGTTTGCACACTTGTTTTTCTTTGATAGTTAACTCACAGACTATCAAAGTTTTGACCATTTTAACGTTGTTAATATGGAGAGACCGGTTGGATTATTATCCAAAGAACCACTCTGTATTGGCATAAGCGTCGCGAATCATATATGCCAAAGATAATCGAAGACGGAGTAAAATGCAAAGGCTATCCTGTTTACAGAATAGTGCCTTCGGTTTGTCCAGTCCCAGGACAACTTGTATGGACGAAGGTCTGACAGAGTATATCTAATGGATCGCGTAAGTTGATCTGTTCAAACGTATTCACGTTTGGTGGCGGAGGAATTCGTTCCTCTTAGCTGTATACCCGTGTTATTTTTGAATAAGTCAATTTGTGATTTGGCGGGTATGACGATGTGACATTCTAAGTGAATGAAGATGGATGTCTGACAGAGTATTTCCAGAAAGGTCACGTACATTGATTTCTTCAACCGTACCAAGAGTGGAAGCGGAGAAGGAAACTTCTTTTAGCTGACACGTAATGTATGGTTGTAGACATCAATTAGTGATTTTCGATGGATTTGACAATGTAGCATTCGAAGTGAAATCTGATGTAATGATAAAGCGTAGCTTCTAGCCTCATCAACCGGTAAATGACAGAAATCGGGCAGGCAGCATGGCTAAGTCGGTCGCACCGAAGTAGGGTGTATAATCACCTATCTAGAGAATATTCATTTGTTTCTTTTAATCTATCAATGCTGTCCCATATATATATACGGGAACGGTTGCTGATCCCAACCGTTGGTGATGTACATTCGATACACTCAAGCGAAATGAGTGGTCGGTCATGTGTGGCTGAGTTGCAAGATGTTCTTGTTGAACTCCAGTGTATCGTTCCTAGAGTACACTGATCGGAAGGTGATTCCATACCTTGTCATAGTTGGAAATCCATTACCCAATACGTGCTTGCGGTTTTGATTGTATACTATATATGTAGAACGTGAGATGCAAGCGTTTCTACTAGACTGATATTTATTTGTACTTAGACATTATTATAATATCAGAATGATATTGTTTTGCAAAAATGTTTGGATTCTCATAAGGGAAAAACCCGTTCCGTTCCGCGGCGTGGTCTTATGAGATATCGTTTACTTGTTCATATACCTGTTTTTAAACTGTTTTACTCACACCAGTCCCATGACTGACCCGGAGTTTATTTGTTTTGTTTTACCTAAACTCTTGGGTGCCTAAATTTGTACGGGCAGTCAAGTAGTCAGGATTTTACAGATATACTGGAAGAGCGGGGAGCAGGAGGCTTCAAGATCATATAGCTATAGTTATTTCCGCTGTGTTGTAAGTGTTGTACTCTGATAAGTGCCATTGTATACATAACTGTTATATTTCAAAGTTATGTTATCTATTATATGTTATTCGTTCCGCTGTGAGATTCGTGTTTACTCTGATGATGATGTTCTTCTTTTTTTTCTATTCTATAAGTTCTACCTTATCTTTCCTCACCCTCTAATTTCTTTCATTAACAACCGGGATTTTTCGATGTTTTGGTTATCGACGTCGGGCTTACGTCGATAACCAAAGCCGCTCAAAATCCGGGTCGTTACAGTTGGTATCAGAGCTTAAGTTAAGTTTTACCTTGGCTCTGTGGCGTGACTCGGTAGAGATAGGGTTAGTAATATCCTAGATTGAGTTTGAGTGTATATATACGAGTGCGTATTTGTATTTGATATAAAAATGGTTTTATATTGTGGAGATTCATTGGCTGAGTTGTTCATGAGTTCTGGTCGATCAGTTTGATCCACTATATCGGTAGGAGTAAATAAATACTTGAATACGATGGACCGACACAGTATGGTTATGTAATATATTATCATATATTTGATATATTGGTTGTAATTATAATCGAATAAGATTATAAAATGAGAAATGGTTATATGTAACCAATCGGAATCATATAAGTAAAGTTTATGAAATATGGTGAATTAAATCTGAATTTAAATCAGATTTGGGATTAAAAATAAGGAAATTTTAAGTTCCTGGGAGGTTTTGAAATGTTTTCAAAATGGAAGTATTTAGTAATGGTTTTGAAAATGATATAGTATTGAAATCACTTGGGTCGCTGGAAGATAATTCCGATGATGACTGCGCAGTATCATCGGTGTGATTTTCGAGTTCTAAGTGGTGGATTACTACCAGAGATTTTGATTTGAATTGTTTTGAGGAAACAAGTTGTTTAGAAAATTCAAAGGATTTGAATTGGCAGTATGATTTCAAATTGATTTGAAATGAACCCAGGAATTTAAGTTCTAGAAATTAAAATTTAACTAATGAAGTTAAATAAAATGAGATGGTAAAAAATTAATTGAAATTTAACTTGAACAGAGTTAAATAGAATTGAATTGGATTAGAGAATAATCTGTTATGGGATTGGGTGGACGAGTTAAGAATTTGAAATTTGATATTGGGGTTCGATTAAAATTCGGTTTGGATTTAAGGATATGAACTGATTGGAATTTGATGGAGATAGCACTGGTATATGCTGAGTTGATAGCATATGGAAGTGGTAGAGTTGATGTGCCCGACAAAAAGGTACCAGTTTATATTATGTATGGATTTGAGATTTTGATGATCCGAATTGGCAAGCCGCTTGGCTGTTTGATTTTCTTTTGGGTTGAAGAAGGCCCAGAGAGGCGAGTTGGAGTTTGAGATATTGACCAGTACAAAGGAGGTGTTGGCGAAATTTTTCGAAAAGTTAAGGCGTTAGAAAATTTTCCAGATTTTTGAAAATTTAGTTAGTCGGAATAAATTAATATTTTAATAGATATTAATTGGTTTAGTTAAAATCAGAAATAAGGGGTAAACAAATCTTAGGAATTCCAATAGATAGGGTCGTCCTCTACCTTAGCAATTTCGAGGACGAAATTATTTTAAGGGGGGAAGATTGTAGTGACCCGCATTTTTAGCTGTTGAATAATTTATTTATTTAATTATTAAATATCGATTTATCGATATCGAGAACGTGAATTAAATAATATTGAATATTTAATAAATAATTATAATATAATAATATATTATAATGTCGAAATAGTCAGAAATAGTGAAATTCACAATATCATGTGAATTGAATAGCATACGAGATTTGGTGGAGTTTCGATTCGAAATATAATAACGAATATATTCAATCGAACGACGGTTTGAACGTATAATTATAATATAATTATAAACGAGCTCGAAATGGCGCTGCAGTTCGTAAATTGGCGATTCGAACTTCAACTGAATGTACATGATTCATTTTAAGCCGGATTTCTGTGAAACAAGAAACGTGTGAAGCTGGTGGAGTATATCTTTCTAGTGGAAGAGAAAAATCGGGATTTCGTTGGGTAGATTTTGATGTACGTCCAAATCAAATTTCAGAAAAGTCGCTGTGGAATTCCTTTATAATTCGTAACGCTTTATTTACGTTATAAATGGATTTTTCAATATAAATTGGATATCGATTCAACCCGGACTTGGAATACCAAGTATATAATTTTTCTGAAGCTGTATGGTATTCCACGGTGAATATATACGACAATATAAATTTATTTATATTTAATTTAATTTTATTTAAATATATTTATATATTTAAATGTGTCATTTAGAGCGTTAAAAATAGCCGGTTTTGCAAACGAAGTCAGAATTCGACGAAACCAGTTTTGTTGGATCCGCAATATCAAATAGTTGTTAGATTTCCAGTTTCGTGATTTTTGGGTGTCGTATGTGATGATACTGATTTTTAGAAGACGATTCCAGGTAGCGATGCAAAATAAATCAAGTAAAATAATAATTTAATTAATCCTATATATACCCCACCTTAAAGATCCAAAACCGAAACCATCCATTTCATTTCCTCGATACCAGATACAAGCCGCGGTATCTCCATCCTTCCAAACGCAAGAAGAAATGCTTCAAAAATCAAGAATAAATCAAATACAAGTCTAAAAATCCTCATATAAATATAGTTGGAATCAACATCGGAAGAGCTTCGCGTCGATGGTCATTTTGCTGAGTACGACATCAATTTCCGGTTGCTGAAATTAGGGCAGCGGCTCCTCAGGCGACTAGGGTTCGACCTGGTTGTCTCTAGGAGGTTTTATTTTGGAATTTGAGTTCAGATCCGAACCCAGGTGGTCGAATGGAAGGGGTTTGAAATGATTGGTGGGTTTCCGCGACAAGTTGTGTCGATGTTTTTTCACGATGTCAGGTAGTTGCTGGAGAACGCAATTTGAAGGAGACCGCCGAGTAGGAGATGAGGGTGTTGGGTAGGTTGTTTTCGGGTTGAGGAGTCATTGGGTGTGTCTGGTCTTGGATTTCGTAAGAGGAGAAAGGAGATGCGAAGAGGTAAGAGTCGGAGATGGAGGGGTCAAGACTGACGTGAGAATGGCCATTTGAGGAAGCGGTTTCGGTAGTTCGTGTTTTGGGAAGAAAGTAATTTCGGTATGGGCTGGGTGGAGAGTAGTTGGGCCATGAACGTGAGAGGGGGTGAGGCCCAAAATATTGATTTATATTAAGTGGTTTTAATTTAAATGTGTATACGAATTTCTAAAACACATATCTTTGTCATACATTATCAGAATTCAGAACGGTTTGTCGCGTTGGGTTCGTATGGACGAGAGCTTCACAATGAAGCTGACTGGAAGTCCATCGGAGCTCGTTACAATTTATGGCGAAATAAATTGTCCGTCTCAAACATCGAACGCAAACCGATTTTTTGGTTAACGCGCAAATGTGAGTAAATCTCACTAACTTTGTTCAGTTTATATTTGTATAAACTGTACTTTATTTTTAATGATTGATTGCTGTGTATTGATTGTTAAATTGGACTGTTAAATTGGACTGTTAAATAGATTTGATTGAAAATGTAGATATAGTTATATATAGAAAACCGTCAATCAAATATGGATTCTGATTATCAGTATATTTCATGTTGGGATGAAATTGATGTTATCTATATTGTCTAACATCTGTGATGCAGGGAAACAGGTTGGAGGAATCCGACTGGATTCCTCAACAGTTATTTTATTGTTTTTCATATATTTTGATATATGATGTGAATTATAACCTGTTGTTGATTGTGTGTGTATGGACGATATTGAACATCGTGATTTGATATGATTGAATACCATGACATACCGGAATATGGATAAAGGAGATTTTTCAAAGTGATATTGATAAATAGAATATTTATAAAGTGGAATATTTATAAATAAGGAATATTCATAAATTGGGATATTTATAAATAGGAGATATTTGAAAAGGAAATAATTTCAAACCATTTTCTTTTTGAATGGAAAGGCCTGTGTGGCGAGTTTGGGGATTTTCCCAATGCTCCCGATACAAAGGAGGTTATGGCGAATTTTCCCGGGAATTTAAGGAGTTAGAATATTTCAAGAATAAATTCGAAAAGGAAATATTTGTAAACCATTTACAAATAGAATGGGAAAGGGAACATTATAAAAAGGAAATCATTTTTAAAGTGTAGAACCGTTATTTAAAAGTAAATCTTTTCAAATGAATAAAACGTTGTTAAAAAGGAGTTAATCGAATATGGTATTCGAAAGTTATTAATCGAATATGGTATTCGAAGTTAGTTAATCGAATATAGACATTCGAAGTTAGTTAATCGAATATAGATATTCGAAGTTAGTTAATCGAATATAGACATTCGAAGTCAGTTAATCGAATATGGTATTCGAAGTTAGTTAATCGAATATAGACATTCGAAGTTAGTTAATCGAATATAGATATTCGAAGTCAGTTAATCGAATATAGACATTCGAAGTCAGTTAATCGAATATGGTATTCGAAGTTAGTTAATCGAATATGGTATTCGAAGTTAGTTAATCGAATATGGTATTCGAAAGTTAGTAATCGAATATGGTATTCGAAAGTTAGTAATCGAATATGGTATTTGAAAGTTAGAAATCGAATATGGTATTCGAAGTTAGTTAATCGAATATAGACATTCGAAGTTAGTTAATCGAATATAGACATTCGTAAGGAGTTAATCAAATATGGTATTCGAAGTTAGTTAATCGAATATAGACATTCGAAGTCAGTTAATCGAATATGGTATTCGAAGTTAGTTAATCGAATATGGTATTCGAAAGTTAGTAATCGAATATGGTATTCGAAAGTTAGTAATCGAATATGGTATTTGAAAGTTAGAAATCGAATATGGTATTCGAAGTTAGTTAATCGAATATAGACATTCGAAGTTAGTTAATCGAATATAGACATTCGTAAGGAGTTAATCAAATATGGTATTCGAAGTTAGTTAATCGAATATAGACATTCGAAGTCAGTTAATCGAATATGGTATTCGAAGTTAGTTAATCAAATATGGTATTCGAAGTTAGTTAATCGAATATAGACATTCGAAGTCAGTTAATCGAATATGGTATTCGAAGTTAGTTAATCGAATATGGTATTCGAAAGTTAGTAATCGAATATGGTATTCGAAAGTTAGTAATCGAATATGGTATTTGAAAGTTAGAAATCGAATATGGTATTCGAAGTTAGTTAATCGAATATAGACATTCGAAGTTAGTTAATCGAATATAGACATTCGTAAGGAGTTAATCAAATATGGTATTCGAAGTTAGTTAATCGAATATGGTATTCGAAGTTAGTTAATCAAATATGGTATTCGAAGTTAGTTAATCGAATATGGTATTCGAAAGGAGAAATCGAATATGGTATTCGAAGTTAGTTAATCAAATATGGTATTCGAAAGTTAGTTAATCGAATATGTTATTCGAAAGGGGTTAGTCAAGGCGAGTTAGTCAAATAGAGTTAACCAGTTAGAGTTAATCAGTTAGAGTTAACCAGTTGGAGTTAATTAGTTAAAGTTAATCGATTTGAGTTAAAACGAACTAGAGTTAATCAAATATAGTTATTTGAGACAGAGTTAGTCAAACATAGTATTCAGGGTAAGTTGCCATCTTGTACGACTGCTAGCGTAATTCGCAGGGCTGTAAATAGCCTACGGCGGTCGGATGTTTCCTGAGGGAGTCAGGCGTAACCATTGTGATCGCTGCGATCTAGAGTCAAGCGAATGGAGTTTAAATCGAATATTAGTTATTCGATAGGAGTTAATCGAGTTGATCGAGTTGAGAAATAAGTTAAGTTAAATAAGTTGAGTTGATCGGGTGGTTCGACCAAGTTAGTCGAGCCTAGTTAATCGAATCGAATTGGTCGAACCAAGTAAGTTGAGTTAAGTTAGTCAAGTTAGTCGAGCCTAGTTAATCGAATCGAATTGGTCGAACCAAGTAAGTCGAGTTAGTCGAGTCAAGTTAAGTTAGTCGAGTTAAGTTCGTCGAGTTAAATAAATCGATGTTAGTTTCATCGGAAGGAGTTTTCGATGTTAGTTTCATCGAAGGGAGTTATCGATGTTAGTTTCATCGAAAGGAGTTATCGATGTTAGTTTCATCGAAGGGAGTTATCGATTATAGTTTAATCGAAGTGAGGTTTTCCAAAGATGAGATATTTGAAAAGGAAAAGTTATCGATTTTTAGTTGATCGAAGAGAGATTTATCGAACAAGAGTTATTCGAAAAGAGATTTTCGAATATAGTTTATTCGAAGTAAGATTTTCAAATATGAGATATTTGAAAACGAAGAAGTTAATCGAATATAGTTTATTCGAAGTAGAGTTAATCAAATAGAGATTTATCGAAGAGAGTTAATCGGCAAATTTGATTTTATCGAATTCGGGAAAGTACTTATACTTTCCAGTGTTTAAATAGAATTTTATTTATTTATAAATAAATAAGTGTTAGGTTAATTATTCACTAATAAGAATAGAAGTTATAATTAAAGTTAGATAATTCGAAAGTAGGGATTTTAACGTATCGTTATAACAAATATTTCAAATATAGAAGTAGACTAGTAAAAGTGGATCCGAGAAAGGCGTAAAGAAGTTGTTAAAGATTAAAAGATAAACTTTGACCATTTCGAAGTTATAACGTTGTTCAGTTAAGGTCTGAGAGGTAATTATACCCCAACTTGAGTGACTTCCTTCTTAACTAAGAAATGGTAAGGTTTGATCGTAAAGGAGTTTTGGAAATGTTTTCCAAACGAGAATCAGAAATGTTTTCTGATAAAAGAAAATAAGAATTTAGAATATAGGGAAACAGGAGATGTAAAATGAACTAAAGAGATAAATGTTAAATGATGTTTGTTCGATATAATTTCCATCTGGAAATAATATCGTTGTTTGCACACTTGTTTTTCTTTGATAGTTAACTCACAGACTATCAAAGTTTTGACCATTTTAACGTTGTTAATATGGAGAGACCGGTTGGATTATTATCCAAAGAACCACTCTGTATTGGCATAAGCGTCGCGAATCATATATGCCAAAGATAATCGAAGACGGAGTAAAATGCAAAGGCTATCCTGTTTACAGAATAGTGCCTTCGGTTTGTCCAGTCCCAGGACAACTTGTATGGACGAAGGTCTGACAGAGTATATCTAATGGATCGCGTAAGTTGATCTGTTCAAACGTATTCACGTTTGGTGGCGGAGGAATTCGTTCCTCTTAGCTGTATACCCGTGTTATTTTTGAATAAGTCAATTTGTGATTTGGCGGGTATGACGATGTGACATTCTAAGTGAATGAAGATGGATGTCTGACAGAGTATTTCCAGAAAGGTCACGTACATTGATTTCTTCAACCGTACCAAGAGTGGAAGCGGAGAAGGAAACTTCTTTTAGCTGACACGTAATGTATGGTTGTAGACATCAATTAGTGATTTTCGATGGATTTGACAATGTAGCATTCGAAGTGAAATCTGATGTAATGATAAAGCGTAGCTTCTAGCCTCATCAACCGGTAAATGACAGAAATCGGGCAGGCAGCATGGCTAAGTCGGTCGCACCGAAGTAGGGTGTATAATCACCTATCTAGAGAATATTCATTTGTTTCTTTTAATCTATCAATGCTGTCCCATATATATATACGGGAACGGTTGCTGATCCCAACCGTTGGTGATGTACATTCGATACACTCAAGCGAAATGAGTGGTCGGTCATGTGTGGCTGAGTTGCAAGATGTTCTTGTTGAACTCCAGTGTATCGTTCCTAGAGTACACTGATCGGAAGGTGATTCCATACCTTGTCATAGTTGGAAATCCATTACCCAATACGTGCTTGCGGTTTTGATTGTATACTATATATGTAGAACGTGAGATGCAAGCGTTTCTACTAGACTGATATTTATTTGTACTTAGACATTATTATAATATCAGAATGATATTGTTTTGCAAAAATGTTTGGATTCTCATAAGGGAAAAACCCGTTCCGTTCCGCGGCGTGGTCTTATGAGATATCGTTTACTTGTTCATATACCTGTTTTTAAACTGTTTTACTCACACCAGTCCCATGACTGACCCGGAGTTTATTTGTTTTGTTTTACCTAAACTCTTGGGTGCCTAAATTTGTACGGGCAGTCAAGTAGTCAGGATTTTACAGATATACTGGAAGAGCGGGGAGCAGGAGGCTTCAAGATCATATAGCTATAGTTATTTCCGCTGTGTTGTAAGTGTTGTACTCTGATAAGTGCCATTGTATACATAACTGTTATATTTCAAAGTTATGTTATCTATTATACGTTATTCGTTCCGCTGTGAGATTCGTGTTTACTCTGATGATGATGTTCTTCTTTTTTTTCTATTCTATAAGTTCTACCTTATCTTTCCTCACCCTCTAATTTCTTTCATTAACAACCGGGATTTTTCGATGTTTTGGTTATCGACGTCGGGCTTACGTCGATAACCAAAGCCGCTCAAAATCCGGGTCGTTACAATGTAATAATTAACATAATAGGTAACACTCAAAAATAAACCGAACAGACAAAGAAATGGCAAACAAATTCAGAAATGGCAAACAACTGTGTTAGTTATGGCAACATACTACAACCGTGCTATTTTAAAGGGAAAAAATTCAGAAATGGAAAACAAATTATATGAATTATTCACATCCAATTCAGAAATGGCAAACATACACCGTATTTATCTTAGTTTAGATATTTACTTAGGCTGTGCCATATGACTCTTCCGTATAGTTTAATATTTCACCTTTTCTCAAAAATAAACCGAACAGACAAAGAATGTTGACCATAATAACATGCATCTGACGGCAAAATAAAACTAAATCAAACCAACCATCAATTCTTCACTCAAAAGTCAATTTTTTTATAAACAAAAATATTGTTACCTGTTTGTTCTCGAGTTATTTTTCTTCTCTTACAAATTTAAGCCTACTATGACTCTTGCTGCAAGAATCTAGAAACTGGTTCTCGGATATAGGTGCCTAAGCGTAATTTTGGGCAAGGGAAAATTGAGTAAATCAGATCTGAGTTGAATGGAAATCAAAATTGACTTTAACATATATCAAATCAAGTACAAATCAGTACCTATGATTAACGGAAATCGAATCAACGATGCATGAG
Source organism: Allium sativum (assembly GCA_030737875.1). Lineage (NCBI taxonomy): Eukaryota > Viridiplantae > Streptophyta > Magnoliopsida > Asparagales > Amaryllidaceae > Allium > Allium sativum. Next base: position 589,834,188 of record CM060910.1, on the reverse strand, counting down.
TACGCATTCGTCTGCCACTGGTAACTCTCGTTGATTGCCATTCCTACAAATCCATAACTATAACTCGATAGAGGAAGAGATAGCGAAGGGGTTGGTATGTAATATTAGGAGCGCAGGAACGTGATAGCGAAGGGGTTGTTATGTAGAAGGAACGCGTGAGAGAAGGAAAGCGATAGCGAAGGGGTTGGTATGTAGAAGGACAAAGAAAGGTAATTAGGTTTAGGGTTAAGGGCATGGCGGCGGCTGAAGATGTAGTGCGAGAGGAACTTTACTTTGGTGGGATTGGGAATTTAGAGTTGCATAGGCCAGAAAAGCGGTAGTTGAAAATGAAAAATGAAGGGCTAGCGGGAAATGAAAATTTAGATGAATTAGGAGCGCCGGAACGCTATAATTATTAGCAGAAAATTTATTTCTAAATCCAAGGAAAGCTTCTAAATTCACTTTCCATTAATTATTTTATTTAACAATAGTTACTAATCATATTAATCAAAGATTTTTTATTAATCATTCGTTATTATAAATTAATTATTAAATATAATCTTAGTTATTAATCTCTTCTTCTTAATTATTAATCTTTACTTCTTAATTATTAATAAGAATCATTGATTATTCATCATTAGCTTTAATTATTATATTTTAATTATTAACTATTTAATAGTAATTATGTAATATTAACTATATTTTTTAATTATTCTTCTTAATTGCTAAGTATTAAATATTACATATTGATTATTAATTATTCTTCCTAATTGATTATTAATAGTAATTATTAGTTATTAATTATAAATAATCAATATAAATGTATTAAATATTAATTATTAGTTGTTAACTATATTAAAATATAGTCATATATTACAACAGTCAAAAAATAAAAGTTATGATAGGCTTTTATTAAAACTGTCAAAATAACATAGTTGTTAAAAATAAGTTTATTACAACTTTTCTGGAAAAAAGTAGTAAAAAGCATTTATTACAATGGTGCTTTTACAACCATTGTAAAATTAAAGTTGTAATATGGTGTTTTTGTTGTAGTGAAAATGGGTGGGCTTATAATCAAGCATTGACGTGAAGGACGGTATGATATCTCGAAGGGTGGAACTCGAATAGCGGAGCAGTTAGAAGGAAGAAAGCAAACCAGGAAAGAAGATGTACTGGAACAATGCATTTGTGCCTAACCAAAATTCGTAAGTGCCAAATCTTTTTCAGGTGGCTAATTATAATTAAACCTTCCAAATCAAAGGATTATGTGGCATAAAAATATATACTATTAGAATTAACGTTATAAATGACCGAGGGTTGCATGGTCTAGATCAAATTTGAGTAGTGATTTTAATTTATATATATATATATATATTAGTTTAGTTTTAATATTATAAGTATATATATATGGTGCCCAGCTTGAAACAGTAAGAATAAACAAAAGTAACATTACTTTTGGCATGTCTAACCAGAAATGATGGGGCAAGTTAATATGGGCTTTTCATAAAACAATGAATTAACATTATACTTAATTTATCATTAATTTAGTTAAATAAAAATATAACTTATATAAAATATAATGGACCGTATGTTAACATATTTGAATAGTCGAAATCAGCATGATAAGCGCATCATTCTAGAGCAGATTTGGATGCATTTGTATGCAGTTGTGTGTTGAACAAATAATTTATTGCTTGATTGATTGTTATAAATCGTTGTTGACTATTATTAGTTGAACTTTCTATATCTGTATCGTGATGAATAAATATAATGTCGTATTTGAAGTAAGCCATTGTGATGCAGGGAAGGACAGGTTGAAGGAATCCAACCGGATTCCTCAAATATGTTGTTTATTTAATCAATCTGTTTGATTGTCAATTGTTAGATCCAAATTTTAATACATGATTGATATTAACCAATGGGTGATATTGGTTGAGAAATTATCGGCAGATGGCCTGTAAAAGAATCTTTTTTTTAGGGATTGATTAGCTGTCAAGTAAATCAATAAAAAGAAAGTTATAAATTTGTTTTTATGACTAAAGATAGATTTGAAATCTATTTTATGTAGATTATTTTTAATGAAGTTATTAAAAAAAATAAAAAAAAAATTATCTTTATCTTGTAATTACAAAATGAGTATATAAAATGAGATTCGTATGTTACTGAGTTTTGAGCAGCGATTAACCAAATAGTTAAAGTTGATTTGATTATTTTTTGGTGAACAATTAAATGAGATTATTTAATTTAATTAGATTCTTAATTAAATCAAATGAAAGTATTAAGTTAATTTTATTTGTAATTTAAAAGAAATAACTAAGTGGAATTTGTTAACGGATTAACTTTGTTTGAGATGACCAAGTTGACCACTTGAATGAGAACTGAATATTAAAAATCGTTATTGGATTGTTAGTTATTATTAAAGAAAATATCATTCTAAAAGTAACTGTTTAAGAAAGATTAAGTCTTTTAATTATAACTAATAATGAGGCAAACAATTTGATGTAAAAGGCATTATAAATTTAATGAGAAGTTGACCCGTAAACGAGATTTTTAAAAGAAATGTAATATGACATGAATCTATAAGTGACTCGATAAACGAGTTTAGAATCTATAATAGCGTTTTCAAATGAAAGCAAGTTGTTTTGATATATCGAGTCCAAATTTCTACGAAAAGAAATCATATTAACGTTTAAAGGGAATAATGTTTTGAAAATAAACATATTGAGATGGAAATAGTTATGAAGGAAATGGAGTTGATTAAGACCTGGTTTATAATTAAAAAGAATTCTATATAAGCATTTTTATGAGTTAGACTTTTGATACAAGTTCGTGGATGGCATTCGATAAAAGGGGAGTTTTGATATGAGTTGAAATCAAACATAAGCTTAAGTAGATTGAATCTGATTATAAAAGTGAAGATATAAATTATAATGATAGAATTTGAAGATAAATGTTTTAGATATGGAGTTTAATTGAAACAAAATAAAGATGAGTGGTTAATAAAAAGGGAAATTCTATAGTAAATAGAAGCGTTGGGATATTTAGTGGAATGAGATTTCGTCGATAAACTTCTATCTGTTCCGAAAATAAGATTGTTGTAGTCTCAAGGTTTGAGAGGTAATAAAATACCCCAACTTGTAACGATTTCATGATTATCCAAGAATGCTATTAGTTTGTAAACGAGGGTAGTTGAGGGAGTTAAGTCAATATTTTTATAAAGGATATTATAAATTATAATTCGAAGAATTAAATAAATTGATTTGGGAATAAGAAGTGAAAGGGCGTTATTCCGAATATTGGGAAATTTAGAAATTTTATTAACAAATGTTTAACTAAAAGGCCAAGTGATGCTGTATACTGAACCAATGAAACCACTTTATTTTTATATGGATGATGGTTGTTTATTTTGATAGTTAAATCACCGAATATCAAAATCTGGCCAAAAGCGTTGTTGGTACGGAAAGACCGTGATCAAATTTATTCGAAAACTATTCCAACTAGCAAATACGTAAACATTGAAGATATCAGAAGATGGTCGAGATGGAGCTTTGAAGACCGTTTATACGTTGTCGTAAACATTGCATATAAAACACCAGTAACGGTCGGTGGATAGGGATGCGCCTCTATACGACAACATTAAATCAAAATCGTGGAACACAAGGAATGCCCAGAGTTGGAATATACTAGTTGCACGCCCGGACTGGTGGTAACGCATAGTCGCCACTACGGCCCACCTCGAACAACACTCCCAAATCTCGAATGCGCATCTAATCAAATCAATCAAACCAAGGGACTATAGTAATAAAGGAAGAAGTGTTGCCGATGGAGGTAGCTAAGCCCACTTGGTCCGGTATAGCCCTGTTTTAGTCATTTTAATTATGACCCGAAGGTCAAGGACATCCATCATCGTTCTCTTACTTCATTCCCGTAGCGTTCGCCAAACCAACCTACTTCATTCTGGAACTCCACCGCGTACACAGTTGTTAAAGTGGTTTTCGGTATTGGTAGAGAGTATGACAATATCTGATCCCGGTCTCTTTAACAACCAAACGTTTACATTTTTCACACCGGTCAGTTCTTTTACATTTCAAAGGGGTTCATAATTCGTAACAAAATATCATATTTTTCTTTAAACTCGTTTCAATGGTCAAGATAGAATATTTCCTAATAAAATCTCCATTTAAAACCAAACTGAAAATATTGAAACAATTCCAACTTTATAATAATTTAATATTAAAATAGTTAAAAATATATTTAAAATACTTTAGATATATAATTGAAATAGTTTGAAAATAAATAATTTGTATTTAAAAATAGAAATTTCATATTTAGTCAAATCTATAGTTAAAATATTAAAATAGTTTATAAAATAAATAGTTAATTTTTAAAATGGTTTATTTAAAATAAGTGATAAAATAAAATAGTTATAAGGTAAATAGTTTATAAAGAAAATAATTATAATATAAATGGTTTAAAATACTATAGTTGGAAATTGTTTCTTCAAAATTTAACCAAACTAGAAATCATATTCCAGTTTTAAATCAATTCGACTAAATTTCGATATCTTAATTCTAAAGGATTTGACTTCCCATTTACATTTCAATTCGATTCAACAGTTTGATTTCAAACAATTCAATTTAAAAATGCAATTCAAATAATTGAATTTCAATTATAATTCTCACTTTGAATTATTCATTTATAAAATCTCGAGTTCACAGTTCAGTTATTTCTATAAATCAAGTTCATTTAAAGTGTATATCAAAGACGAATAAACAATTCAATTTCAATAAATTTATTTCCTATTCAATTTAGTTTTAACTTCAGTTATCCATATTTATGAATTCTTTAAAATTTAAAATTTTTAATTTCAAAGATCAAAGTTCAAATTTAAAGAAAATCGATTAATAATATCTTTTATTTTGTCTTTAAAAAAATATTCCAAAATTCAAGGTTAAAAACAATTTTTATTTAACCAACTGGTGTCCGTATATAATTTTCTATCCTATGGCCAAGTAATACTTAAAATTTATTTTAGTATTTGGGGAAAGGATACCATTTCAATCCAAATCAGGGTCATAGGTATTTATCATTTCAACCTACGTTCTTAATTCATTTTAATGATTAATCCCGGGTTTATTTGATGCTCGTAACATCCAGTGTAATGGTTAGGATTAATCAACAAAATCAATAACATATATAAACAATGTCGATAATAAGATGAATTACATATCAATACGTTAAATATATAATTTCAAGCCATCCATCAAAATCAATACATCTAAACAGTTCAATATAATATCAGTGTACTAGCCATCAGGTATGAGATTTTTAAACTAGAAATTAAATTCTAACTGTACAATTTATAATAATAGTGAATTAAATTATACTATCTATGCCGATTAACACAAATAAGCTGTTTAAACAATCAAATAGAAAACAAAACAATCATATCATTACATAAATTTAATTTAACTAACAATCAAATATTTTAGTTAGGTGTGAGTGGGTTTAATCGCTCACCTTTGTTTCGTGCGCGTTTGAAACAAAATTTAAGGCCCAAATTTTAACTGTCTCAGAATCAGTCCAAACCAACGTCATCACGAAGAGCTCGTCGATACGATTCCAACACAATTTATTTCGTCCAAATCCGACCTCGTATTAGAACGTTATACAAGTTTAAACGTTTGCACTTCAAATTAAAAAAAATTAAAAAAAAATTCCTTACCCAAACAAAATGTGCCAACTCAGCCTCTCCCTCTTCCCTTGCGCGTTTCTTGTTGCTACAGTACCCTCACGTCTATGACCTGAAAACGCACGCAATGGCCAAACTTTGACCGACCAATGCTCACTCCTCCATCCACCATAGAAGCCCCGACCACTACCATCGTCACCCTCACTCCGCCACGCACCTGCCCATGCCGACCAAAATCAACCCAGCCCCACCAGAGTCGAGCGTCGCCCCGTGCAAAAACAGCCCAACCGAACCCTAAAACGAGAAATTCCGATGATTTAGGCAACAATAGAAGCTCCGATAACTTTAGTTCGACTCCACTTTACGTGATTTACAACTTTCGTTTAGACTCCTAATTGGCTCGTTGCGTGAATTGAAAAAGCCCAATTTGATGATTAGGGTTACGAAAAATCCAAACTTTGAGCAAAATTCCCCATTGAACCATTCATTATTTTGACGAACGAACACTTCCAGTAGATTCGTATCATCGAGACCCTCCCAATGGTATATAATTTGATAGGGTTTGAAGAATTTAAATTTTTAACCCTAATTTGATTTTAAACCGCCATGTTTATTCACTTAAGTACCCATTGCTTTTTTTTCATGGCAACGTTTAAATGGAGGTATGAATTAGGTCAAAATTTATGATAATTTATAGGTAAAGGGTTTCATTGGCAAATTTAATAAATAAAGCATTTAATCCTTTTGTATTCATCTTTAATTTAATATTAAACGTTACTACATGAATTCTAATTCACAATCGAGCTTATATTAGTTGTATGAATCAATTACTACTAATATAAATCCTGAATTCAATTATTCCACAATTTAACACTTAATTTTAAAATAATCGATAAATTTTAAATCTTAATAATTCACTATAATTTTAACAAAACAAAATTAAACAAATTAAATTTAACTTAATAAATCAAACTTTATTTATTTTGAATTCCAATTATGATTATTAACCAAATTCGATTTGAATTTCATTTATAAATAAACAAATCAATTTCATTCAAATATTTCAATATTAATTTCAGATTTTCAATATACATAAATTATCAAACATAAGTTGTTATCATATATAACTATTGAAATTCATTGCTCCATAAGTTGAATTAAGTTCATATCATATCAACTTATGAAATAAAACATAAGATTTCATACTTAAACTAATAATGTTCAAAATTACATTAAATTTAATATTTTAAATTATTACAAAATCTCGGGATGTCACACAAAGCATAGGAACGAAAAGAATTATACATGTTAGACGAAGAGGAAGGGTGATAGAAAGATGAAACGACGGAGGAAAAAGAGAATACCAAGCTACCATTTTTATAATGAAAGCAACCTGAAAATTGAAAATTTGAAACTGGACTCTCACTTTATCAAGTTAACACTCAGGGAAAATGCACGTATCCCACCGGTAGCTAGCTTTTGGGATAGATTGGCAACTAAGAAAGCAAAAGAATGAAGTGAATTATATGATTATCATTAAATACAATTTGTTCAATTCTGTCTGCCATATATGGCCACAAAGGGTAATCACTAATGTATTGAAATGTAAACTTGGAAATTTTTCCACACAATTCAAGTTGAATGCTAGTTATTTTTGTAACCAGTTATGAGTTATATGCATTTATGGTTGGCTTAACAATATGTGGTAATGGTTTGCTTTGTGTTTGCTTTCATTGTGATGTCTACTTTTGAAGTTTGAAATACCTGTATAATTGTCAAATGCACATGCTCATAGGCTTACAAGCTTACATGTTGTAATGGTCAATGCACATGCTCACAGTCTGAACCATCTGTATAATTATCAATGCACATGTTGTGATGGTCGATGCACATGCTCGCAGACTGGTTGTTCTAGCTCTGAAGCTGGCTGACCAGAATTGTAGCTCATTGACTTGGAAATTTTAAGTGCATAATGTGATCAGATGTTTATAGTAATTGTTTGATGTATTTCCATGAGTATTTGATGTTTATAGTAGTTGTGAAAGCATGATGGCCATTGGTTCGTAAAAGCTTGATTGTGAAAGTATTTGATGTTTACAATGTGAACGATTGATATTGATTTGTTCATTAGTACATTAAAGCATGATGGTCATTAATATAATTGTTTTGCAAAGCATGATGGACATTCACTTTGCACAGTTGTTAATAGCCGCAGTCCAGGTGGAAACACGACATACCACCACTATTCAAAATAATAAAATTTATAGAACTCCGGACACTCGGCGTGACACCATCGAACATATAGCCAGTAAACGATTATTTAACACCGCACAGTAGTTGTTGGGACCGAATAGTGAAACATTGATTTGGACATGTAAAAGCCATGTAATATTATGACAAGTGGTAATCGGGAGTATATGGTGCAAAAATGGCTGTTGGAGGCTGCATGGTTACTCTAACAACCAACCAGAGAACCATCATCCGAGTTTCCAAATATCACATGAATGTTGGCTTTAATTAACCATAACCGTACATCCATACTAACATCCAAACAAAAGAACCACATCTAGACTAAAAAGAAACGTCAATAGGTCGGCCATAAGCAACCGAACATGTAATAAACCTACGACTCATGAGGACTGCACAACTGTAGATTGCAACTGAATAGAGGATCATTGATTTTTCCTAACAAGAAGTCAATTCTTGGTCAGACATCAATAACCAATTGTGCTTCAGTATGGACGGTCGTTTGTGGACGAACAATGTAAAAATAATAACTGCTAAGATGAACACTCTCGAGATAGTATCATTTAATTATAAACCAATATCATATCATTCATTGTCACTTCATTATCACTTCATATCATTCAATATTGCTTACGTGTCAATATAATTCAATAACAAACCAAATTCTTAGATAAAACAAACAAAGATCTGTTTTCATTTCACATAATTCTACACAAATCAAAACCAAGATAAAAATTGCATTCCCATGCTCACATAACCCACATACTGCATAACAATTGTTTATAACAAACCAAATACATAATATCCACTATTCCTAGCCAAAATACAATGCATACACTATTTTCAAAACACCAACATGCCCAAATTACTATTTATATTTAATGATCATTCTTTTCTTTTGCATGTTTGTTCCTTTTATTTGGCTCGTTCAGTGCTTCCTCCAACAATGCGTTCCACGGTAAGACAACAATTAACGGTTCTTTCGTGAGTTGCTTTTATATTTTCCTTTAGTTTCTCCATAACTTTCCCAACAACAATTCTCTGCATTACATTTGTAAACAAACATAAATTTCAAGTTAGCATAAAACAAGCGAAGATCGTATGTGCTCACCAACTTCTCATCATTATCAGATTTTTTTGAGCTACTTCTCCTAACATTTGAGTGTTGAACAATGGCATAAGACACATTCAAATACCAGGCATGTACTTAGTCGGACAATCTGAAGGATCAACTACCAGAGTGGACCGTGATTTTATAGAAAATAGGTAGTCTTGCCAATTTTCTGAGCACCAAAATCCAATGTCAAATACAACTTTATACTTATTTGCATTACGACCTCTACAACATTTGCTCGGAACTATTGGACTTATGGGGATATGCTGAGCAATACTAAATTGACCTAGCACTCTGTTGGGATCAAAAAAGCATGTCGTTGTAATATGCCACTTTAGACAATGGGTAAAGAGATCTACTAGCATCGTATGGATCTCAACATACCTAAAAATATACTTGTCATTCACATTTCTGTAAATTGCACGTCAAAGTAGACAGCAATTATTTAACTTACATCTTGTGGAGATAAATCGTCTAATTGTTCTCGAAGCTGTTAGGGAATGCAAAATGCAGATCTTAAGGAAAAACAAACACTAGAAGGGGATGAGGTGAATAGTGTTTATAAGGAATTTATGAAAATCTTAAACTTATTTGATCTACTATATGAATCACACAATTATCACACTAGAGATGATCACAAACATAGAATCAAACACATACATGGAAATAAGTAAATATAAAATGTACAAAAAGGAAAGAACACACTGGATTTTATACTGGTTCATATTACTCCTACATTCAGTCCCACGCAACACTGGATTGCGTAGAGTTTTATTATTATCAATATCCAAGTACAAACCCCTTATTTCATGGCTACAACATTAACACCGCTCCAAACACCTTTGATTTCATAGTTACAAGGTTAACATCGCTCCAAACACCCTCGATTTCACGGCTATAAGGTTAACACTGCTCCCTTTCCTTGATTTCAGGGCTGCAAGTAATACACCCTTTCCCAAACAATTACCAAATGATTACAATAGCCCTAGAAATCTATAATAACACTTCAATTCAGAGAGTATTTGATAGAGTTTGAGAAGAGAAGAAGTTTAACATAATTTGAGTAGAAATCGGCAAAGTATAAGTGTAGAAATCGAGAAAATGATGTATATTAATGGTGGTATGTAAATGAAGGAAGATAGAGAAGAAGAATGATAATTTTTTTTTGAAATCAGCCCCTATTTATAATGTCTCAATGGTTGCAACATTTCAGAAACGTTACAAATATTGGAAATACACTTCCTTTGAAAATTGAATTTATGACAGTTATTTGTCGACATAGCCATAAATGTATGTCGACATATGTATGTTGATTTTGTCTTTTAAACTATTTTTCAAGTCTTTAAACTAACATATATTCTGGAAATTCCTGAAATAAAAACTAGTGTTTAAAATATATATTCTAAAGTATAAAACATATAAAAATATAGTAATATATTATATGAACATGTTTATAAAGTTATAAGATTTAAAACTTATAAAACTATATAACTATATATTATATATATATTAAAACTTTATAAACATATATGTTTTGAAATCATAATAGTTTGAAATAATTTGAAATCAGGATAGAATTTGAAAATAGAATTTGAAAATAGAATTTGAAATTTGAAAATTAGAATTTGAAATTTGAAAACCAGAATTTGAACTTAGAGTGCTATTCAAAGTCTTACATATAAACTAGACTCAATTACTATATTTTTCTTGAACTCTTGAAATCTTGATAACTCATGAGTGTTGAATCTCTTCTTAATCTTGATTCTCTTTAAACTCTAAAATTGTACAGTCTTCAATATTTAAGTCCTGTATACAAATTCTGCATATATATATATATGTATATATGTTCTAGATAGAAATGTTCGTATATATTTAATAATCGATTAATAATGATAATTGAAATAAGGTTGTTGTCGCCAAAACTCCATTCTCCAACATAAGTCGTTCGTGTCTCCTGATTGTTTCATTGGTTGTCGTCTACGCATTCATGGCGTCGTATCATCAAACGCTTTACTTGGCACAACATTATGTAGCATAGGAAAATGAGCGTAAATCTAAACCTGTAGAAATTTTAATTAGTACTTAGGTAAATATTTAAGTCAGTACTATTAAGATGTACAAAACAAAAGTGGAAACAACTTACACTTAACAATATCAAGTGCCCAACCATTTGCTTTACATCCCGTCTTGAAGCCGACCCCATCGACGGTACAAAACAGCTAATTCCTCATTCCCCAGGCTTGCTCACTAAGATTTACATTCTCCAAACTTATCAAATACTTCACAGGTACGTTCATCCTTGACTTATCACAAAATAAAGTGCAACCCAATAAAAATAGAAAATAAGCTCGTGCAATGACTACGTAATCGTCTTCATTTGCATCCTCTATATTTTCTTTTTCTATAAATGTTTCGAGCAGGAAGTTTAGCTTGACTGAACCAGAATAGTTGAATTGTTCCTTCGCTACATCCCCATTGCTACTAAGACTTTAACGATCCGAAATCCCTCGATCTTCGAAGAGACAGAAAAGCGCGGATTGTATGAGAACACGACGCATCAGAACACACTACCTCAGAATTTTTCATTGCTTTCACAACAATTTACATCATAGTACAAGAATATCATAGTACGAATAAATATTACACAACAAAAAAATAATTATTAGAGAATAAAATAAATTATATACCAGCGGAATTGTTATATAAAGTAAACACAATGCAGCGAAAAACATAAACTACCATGGCTGAAAGACAATACACAAACACAGAGTTTTCCGAATATAGCTCCAACTGTAATCCAGGATCTTGGGAAAAATAAAGGATCTGCAAAACCAAAACTACTAGCTGCCCATGTGGAAAATATGGGCACCCAGAGTTTAGGAGGAAACAATTAACTCCAGGTCAGTCATGGGACTAGTGTGAGAGCTAAAACATTTATTAAGCTTTACTTTTAAAATTAGGTAATTCACGGATTCACGCCGTATAACACGGAACGAGTTTACTCCCATAAATACTCTGAAATGAAATAGTTTATAAACAACGCAATGCTTTTTGGAAAAATGAAGCTATTATAAGACTCAGGTCCCATCACACAATGCAACGCAAGTCGAAGGATAGATTTTTTCCTTTTAATAGCCAAACATGCTTGATACGTTTTAAAACAAATATTTTGGATATTACTATAAGAACATAGTGTGGAAAACAAGTTTGAACATAAATGTATTAATCATAGACGACATAGTACCCCATCCTACTATGTCGCCATATATGTTTACAACTAAAACCGAAAAGTCGCGTATTGGAAATTGGTTTCCGTCATGAGTCAAGGCAAGGGATGGTCTCCTTACCTATTTGGATCACCTCTAGCAAGATGATCCAGGATCACACCTATAGGCAACCCTTGGATCCTGTAGGGCCGGTCCACACCTAACGTTCGTGGATTTTTATTCTTGAACAATATGTTTCCCAGTCCTATCAGACCTATCACTTGAGTCTTTTAGCCGGCTCTATATCTGAGGCTCCTCGCAATCCATCATCCACATAAGTTAAAATGTCTGAGCTCCATGCCATGACACAAATTATAGCTAGAAAGGAACGTATGCATTCCCTGCTTCCCTTATCCCATTTTTGACTCACGTCGGGTGTGAGGCTTGCTAATTAACAATATACACAAAGCTATGCTACTTAAAGCCGTGCTTTGATCATCATCTATAAGGCTCTGCTTTTCAACAAAAGCCTTGATCATTACATCTTAGCATGCCACATTGACAATTCATGCCATACAACTGATATCTATCAATATATGACCTCTAAGCTCATACGTCTCAGAGAAGGGTGTTAATCAAGAGAATAAGTTCTTTGCCACCAAACAGATACATACTCAATATAAATCAATCAATATGGAACGAAATACAATGTCAGACATAATCCATTCACAAGTCTGTTCTGGGTCTGAACGAAACCAGAGGCACATTACTCCTCGTCCCATATGTCTAATACAGGAGAGAGGTCCTCACATATCCGGTCGATCTCCAAGTACGTCTGGACGATCACCACTTATTACCTCGTCTTGGGTTGTACACAACAATCGGGACATCAGAAATCATCCCAACGATGTAAAGATCTCCAGTCTTCAACCACTGTCTTCATATCTGTGACTTTTAGTCGCCGTAACAGTTATTCAGAATGGGTTAAACACGGTCTTTACGAATAACTGGCGTATCTTTATAATCATGTGATGAGTACACAAAGATAACACTCATCTCATTCCAATCTAGAATATTCTTTTATTTAAATATTCACATCTTTGGGGAAAGGTTCCCATTAATTTTATCAAAGATAAGTTCTTTTAAATTTATTCTTTAATCTTCCTTTAAATATCATTTTCAAAAGATTTTATTTTATCTTTCCACAACTTAAGCCAAATTAAGGTTTAAGAACTAGTTGGGAATATCGAGCCTTACGAAAGTAGCCATTTATTTTATTATCCCAATCCCAACCTATTCATCCCATGGAGCAAAATTGGTAGTACTCCATATCTAACACCCACTGTGTTATCGGTAAATTTAGTTACCACTTAACATTTTAAATATAATTAAAAATTTAACTATCACATGGAGTAAAACTGGCGGTACTCCATCTCGAACAATTCTCGAATTTGATAAATTTAATTATCCCATTCTCGCTTTAATCTACTTAAAGATTCATTAAAAATGTAGTTTAGTTTTAATCTCAAAAATCATTATTTAATGATTATTCAACCTTGGGAAATTAATCTTGTTTTTACTTGCCTAAAATCCTCTTCCATTTAATATGGAATCTTCATAGAAATTTGAACAATTCATAATCGATATAAATTTCCGTATCGGACTAATTAAATTCCATAAATAGTAAACACCTTCCTTCATAGAAGCTCATCTCGATTATTATTAATTGAATTCCATTCAATTCCAATTTAATTAAATAAATTGGAAAACTTCTCTAAATCTTGTTTAAAAGATTTATTCCTTTCACTTGTGGGTTCAAGAACAGTATTATTTAAGATGCCATTCACAACGAACTCAAAACCATTTTGATATTAAATATAAGATCTTAAATGGAAATCATGTCGACTTACATTCAATACCAAATTTTGAAACTAACAGATATCGTCTTGGAATAACGATATCAATATCTTCCAAATTCCCACAACAATATTCGTATAAGCATGGAATCCAATATCGAAATATCCAAAGATAATTTCCATTCAAATCCATTCCAATTTATATGGTGGAACTCCTGGTTATGTTAAAAACCCATTCGCAAATCCAATTTATTATTACTAAACAATCATTGGATTTTTATTCTAGTTATTAACTAGTTCATTTAGATTAAAATATCTTTTATCTTTTCAAACTTGGAGTATTTCATTCAAAATCTTTCCAAATCATTAATTATGATTTTACATAGTTTATCCATATTTTTAATGATTTTATTAAGGCCCTTACTGTAACGACCTGGATTTATGGTCGATTAATTTTGAATATTTAATATTTATTCTGAATATTGATTTGAGAATATAAATGAATTTTTATATTCAGTTATCGATTTAAAAAATCGAAATATGATTTATTTCGTATATATATAATTATCGAAATACGAAATTGAATTTATTTGAATTCAAAGTCAACACTGAATTGGAAACAGTTCAGATAATCAATTCAAACTCCTGTTTAAAGTAGAATAATAATATCAACTGATTATCGAAGAATTAATTGTTTCAAATTTAATTTAAATCGATTTAAATTAATATCTTCTATAGACGATCAAATAAGGCCTCCGAACCTGTTCCAATGGGTTCAGAATTGTGGTGTAACCCTAAAAATGTCAGTATTTGGGTTCAGAAAGGAGTTCGGGGTCATGGGGTAGTTTAAAATTGAATAAACACCGTATTAGATAAAACCTACGTAGTAAACACCCACCGTTAATTCTTTGGTGCTGAAGTATCCATGTTTATAACTAACGTGTTCACTTCCCCTCCTTCTATTTTCATCTTTTTTCTTCTATAAATTGCGGTTCCTTTCTCTGTTGAAATCAAAGTTCTAAAGCTTCAAAACAAAAATAAATGGCCGCCCCTTTTTATTCTGAAATCAAATAGAAACCCATGCCTTTATTTTCTTTTCCAAATCGAAGAACACAACAACTATCAATAAATCAAAAAGGGCATCGCGATTCAAACCAATCGCGAGGGATGGAGCTCAACATCGAGTTAAAGCATTTTTGCATGCAGGAGGATGTCGTCGTCGATTGTACTTGGCTCGAATTGATTCAAGAAGTTATGTCGGGGTGGAAAGTAAAATCACGATGGCTATAATAGTTTAGGGCAAGTGGAAGTCTTAGTCTTTAAGCATGAGGCACTTGCGAATGAGAAATGGAGGGGGATGGCTCGATGAAGGTGCGATGCTCTGCGATGGACACAAATTTAGGTTCGCTAGTGGAGTTTGCTGATCAAAGTCGTGATAGATAGTTGAGCCGGCGAGTTCGTTGGTAGTGATTTCGAAGTGGAGCAGAAGGTTGAGGTAGCAGGGGTTCGTGGAGAAGGAATGAGGTGTTAGGCGCTGAATGACCTGAAAGCTGAGTTTTTCTACTGTCACCACTTCATTCAGCAAGTCGAGCACCTAGTAGTTAAAAATAGCAGTGTGATGAACCGAGGAAATAAGGGGTTTTAGTAAGGTAAAAATATGAATTTTTATTTATAATTTAATAGCAGTAATTTATTTATAAATCTATAATTTATTTAAATTCTCTATAGTAGGAAACAATAAATGAATTAAACTTGTAATCTCGTTATACAAGGGTAAATCTATTGGAAGCAATCATGTGTATGTGTAGCTGTGATACAAGGGAAGAACAAATTGAAATCAAATTGGAAAAAAAATCGCTATTTCCTCAAATAAATTCCCGGTGAGTAAATCTCACACACCTTTTATATTAGAATTATTTTTATCAGTTAAACATAAATGTTTGTTGCTTGTTTGGTTGCATTTAATATTTTTGTGCATCTTAAATATATTAGTTATTTAGGCTTGGTGTGCTATTATATATATTGGTGGTTGGATTTTCCGGCAGTCTCATTAGCGGATGCCCGCAGTATCATTAGTGGATGACCCTATATGCCTCACGCAATGATAGTGGTTGACCTTCATACCGCAGTATCCTGCCTTGAAGTAGGATGGTATTATTTATGTTGGCTAACATCTGTTGATGCAGGAAAACAGGTTGGAGGGATCCGACTGGATTCCTCAAAATTTATTACTGTTTGTTTCCATATATACTGTCATATATGATGTGTTAGAAAACTTGTAATTAATAATTAGATGTTGTGTGCGTTTAAATACCACCGGGCCTAAATGTTGATATTTAAAAATATCGTGAAAAGGATATTTGAGATTTAAAAGGAAAATTTTATTTTTCAAAAATAGAATTTGAAATTCGAATAGAATAGAAATATTAACTTGTTTAAAATAATAAAAACAAGTAGTTCATTTATAAACGAAGTTTATAAATGAAGTGAAATGAATTATCATTGGGTAATTCAGGAAATATAAATACAAGTGTTAATTTAAAAAGGGAAATTTATTTTTACAAAGTAGAAATATTTATTTCAAATGAAATTTGAAATCGAGACTTGTCTAAATATATAAACAAGTAAAATAAATGGGGTTTATAAATAAAAAGGAAAAATCATAAATTGGATAACATGAATATAAACCCAAGTGAAGTATATGGAATGATTTCTGAAACGAAAATCATATTTTTGATTGTTAAATAGAATTAACTAAGCAAAAGGAAAATTAGTTAATTAAGTTTAAGATTTGAGTTCAACTTTGAATAAGTAAATTAAACTTGTGAATTCATATTCAAATCGAATATGAAACCTGAGTTTGAAAAGTGGATTTGGATTGGTTTATAAGTAAGTTAAAATATATTTGAACATGTCATATTCAAACGTGAAAGTGAAATTGGCAAAAGAGTCGATTAACGAATTAATTAACGAGTTGAGTTAAAACAAGTGTATTAAGTTGGAATGAATTAGAATGATTAGATATATGTTAAGAAGGTATAAAAATGAAGAAATGGAAGAGTATTAATATAATGCTTGACAAAAAGGTATGTATTTAAATTGAATATGAGATTTTATGCGCCGTATCGGCAAGCCACTTGGATTTTTAATTTTCTTTTTGAATGGAGAGGCCTATGTGGCAAGGTTTGACTTTTTTCGGTAACCCCGTACAAAGGAGGTTATGGCGAATTTTTCCGGAAATTTAAGGAGTTAGAATATTTTTAAGAAGATTTGATAAACTAGAAATCGATATATCGATATATATAGAATTTGATAATGAAACGAACTTAAAATAGAATATTATCAACGAAAAGAAATTTTATAAATAAAATCCTGGGAGATATACATTTTAAAGTGAACGATGATTTAAAAGCAAATGATTTGCAGATTTAAAATGATCGTGTTGATAAGAAGTTAATCAAATGAAGTTAAAGAAATAGAGTTAAGCATAATTAGAAACTGACTGGAAATTAGTTGAGTTGAATGACTTTTTGAGTATCGATCTGATGTTGGTTTCGGCCTTCAGGGTTTATACTTAGGAAGTTGTTCTCTTACTAGTTTACAGTTAGAGTCTGATAGATGTGGAAGAATAGTGATATGTAAATATGCAATGGGAATGTTTTCCAGAGTTAATAACATATATTTTCTTAATATGGAAAATAAGGAAATATGAATATATATATATATGTTTGATGATGTGATCGATAATTCCATTTGAAAATAAGATCGTTGTGTGTACACGGACATTTTTCATTTGATAGTTCAATCATCGACTATCAAAGTTTTGAACATTTTAATGTTGTTAATATGGAGATGTCGGTTGGATTATTATCCGAAGAACCACTCCGTATTGGCATAAGCATTGCGAATCATGTACGCCAAAGATAATTGAAGACAGAGTAAAGTGCAAGGGCTGTTGTATAAATCCTAGGTAGAGATTGCCTAGGATGGATGTACGGAATAGTGTCTTCGGTTTCGTACAATCCCAGAACGAATGTATATGGACGAATGTCTGACAAAGTACTTCCAATGATCGCATTTTGGACTGTACAATTATATATGGTGGCAACAGATTTATTCCCTTAGCATAATATCCAGAATATATTTATGCAAATCAATTAGTGATTAACGGATCTGACAATGTGGCATTCAAAGTGATTGTACTATTAATGAACGATTAGTAATTATAGCCTCTGGCCTCAACAACCGGGAAATGACAAAAATTGGGCAGGAAACATGGCTATGTGGTTAGCTCCCATTAGGGTGTATCATCACCTATCTAGAGAAATTCCATTTTTATTCTTAAATCTATCGATGCTGTCCCATTCGGGAAACGGTTACTAATCCCAACCGTTGGTGATATACATTCGATACACTCAAGCGAAATGAGTGATCGGTCATGTGTGGCTGAGTTGCAAGATGTTTGTCGCTTTCCTATGAATTAGAAAAGCGCGAATTTTAAATTAAATTCTGCAAGCATACAGGTGTGTAGCATACAGGTCGAACACAGGGAGGTGTCATTAAAAATTATTATCTATTTATTCTTGGGCGAGTTAGACGAAGTTTGGAGTTGTTTTTTTTATGTTGTTGAAATTACTCTGAATCTAATCAGTATCAAATTCAACAATTGAAAAGAAAAGGAACAATTACTAGAAAAAGAGAATAACAACTAGAACAATAACAGAAATTAAAAGTAGGATTCCTGTTGAAACTAATCAACAGTGAATCGCTAACAAGCAGTAATAAAAGACAATAACAATATGCATTCTACCCATACCTAATTAGGTAGATAACACAAATTGTTATGAAATTAAAATAACAATAAAACTAGAAAAGAAAAGACTTTTATTAGAACAAAAGAGAATACAGAATAGAAAAATGAATGGCATTTACAATGGGACATCATGTATATTTATAGAGATGTAGACCAAATCCTAATCAAATCAATGACTAAATGGCCCTCTTTTCCCAAGAAGTAATATCATATCTCTTGCCTTCCTTGACCAAGCTTGATTGGAAAGCAAATCACGGTGAATATCTTCCAAATCTACCCTATCTTCCATGTGGCAAATTGATTGATTGATTGATGAGCAGATTGTATGTGATTAATTCTTCCAAACAAGGATACTCATTAGACTCCAAAGGCAACAAGGGATAAAATCTTCAAAATTGATCTTTTCTTGGCAATATTTCTATCAGAAATTCTTCTAATTGGAATTTGAAAAAAAAAAATGAATGTTCTGAATTGATTTCCATGATAAGAATTTGTTTATTCCTTTTATTAGTGTATATCATGCATACATACATACATATGAATATATGTATATATTTATAATATGACACCAATCCATGTATTTTTCAAGGCAGAGGAGGCAGTGTGAATGTTCAGCAAAAAAGGGAGCTTGACGGGAATCGAACTCAGGTCTCTCT
Organism: Allium sativum; assembly: GCA_030737875.1. Classification (NCBI taxonomy): domain Eukaryota; kingdom Viridiplantae; phylum Streptophyta; class Magnoliopsida; order Asparagales; family Amaryllidaceae; genus Allium; species Allium sativum. The sequence goes on along the minus strand of CM060910.1, from coordinate 589,814,625 downwards.
GCACAAACTCCTATGCCTTTACCAGTGATCTGCAACTTCTTTTGGGATTGAGAAGGTGTTAACATAAGGAAGTAGCTTTTTCTTTGTAGTTGGCCTTTAATTTGAAATGAAAGAGGCCTCACTTGACAATCTGTAAATACACATAAAAATACCCAAAGTATCATTTATTTATTTACAAAAGATAAAATATAAGAGCATAAAATAAACACATTTCTATGTTAATCAAATACCCCCACACTTATCTTTTACTCGTCCTCGAGTAAAAAGAAAATGAAAAACTAACTAGATAGGTCGCACTTTCGTAGGAAACACGATTGCATTGAGCATATGCAACAAGCCGTTAAACCTTTAGGTGTCCCTAGTAGGACGAGTGGTGTCTCGTGAGGGTTTTTAGCGGATACTACCCACAAAATCCAAATGCAGTATGCTATGATTCTAATGAAACTACATGAATGCAATGGACATATGCAAAATAAAAACAAACATGAAAACAAAAATTGAAAACACGACTTGTTTCAGGGGTGGTACAACAAATTAAGTTAACAGTTTCTAATCAGTTGATTGTACTTTAAATACCTCAATTTGTCATAAATTTTCAATATAAATCAAGTTTTCAAATGTTAAATTCCAGTTTGGCCAGTTAGTTCGGTCGATAACATAGTGCAGCCATGAAATAAATTCTTAGTTTGCTTGGCACAGTTTGTAAAGTGGTATTATTATTTTCTCATGTATGGCTAGTCAAATCAATAAGGTCAAGAAGTGTTTGGGCTTCATCGCTTATTCTTTATTCTATAAAATTTTTAAAATTTATGATTAAGTACATACACCTAACTTAGAAGACCAAGGTTTACCACCCATGCACTGCCTCGCGGACTAACGGAGAGTGGGTAAAGAGCTTGGCGGATTGTGCAGGCCGACTTTGACTTTGTCAACAACGTGTCGGTAATCCTTAGGTGTCCAATCTCATAAAATGATACCAATATATTCCAACGCTGACTTTGTCAACAACATGTCAGATAGAGCTTGGCGGGTTTGCACACCAACGCTAGATATACAAGCAATGTTGGATACCCTTGGATTACTATTATTATTGAATTTAAAAGCACAAAAGAGAGTTATGCAAATTCAACTTAACACAACTTAGTTTTAAAGATTTGACAAGCCAATATAAGTATTTTATGTCCTCCACTTATTTAAACAAAGTCTACAATATAGAATAGATTTCATGGCCATCACCTAAGAATCTCCCTATGTACCGGTTACACTATTATTCCTCAAAATTAAACTTTTCATTATATTTCAAATTCGAACTTGGCTGAGAGAAAAAAAATACTATCAACTGGCTAAAAATTGTAAACTTATTTTGTTGTATCAATTGAAAATGAGTCATATTTTCCAAAAAAAAAAATGGTATGTTACTACGATATAAAATCTATGATGGTCCTACATGAAAAGAAAGAAAGAAAAATTAAAGAAAAATCAAAAGAATGCAATGCAGACTCCCCCCACACTTGATTGAGACAGTGTCCCAACTGTCTAAGGCAGAAAAAATAAAATAAAAAATAAAATGAAAAAGAAAAATAACAGAAAAAGAACGTGTACCACTGATTTCATGGTGGATGATCAGGCTCATGCAGATCGATAGGGTCATCTTCGTTATATTGCTCGAATTCCAAAAATGGTTTCAGTCGTTGACCGTTTACTTTGAAGACTTTTCCATCCCTAGGATTTTCAATTTCAACCGCTCCATGAGGATATACTGTTTTCACAACAAAAGGTCCAGTCCATCGAGATCTGAGTTTTCCTGGAAACAAGTGAAGTCTAGAGTCGTATAAAAGAACTTTTTGTCCTACGTTGAATTCCTTACGAAGTATGTTTTTGTCATGTTGGGCTTTGGTTCTTCTTTGTAGATTTTCGCATTTTCATACGCCTCATTTCTTAATTCCTCTAATTCCGAAATTTGCAACTTCCTATGTGAGCCGGCTTTCACTAAGTCAAAATTCAAAAATTTTATGGCCCAAAGCACGATGCTCTAATTCAAGAGGTAAGTGACATGCCTTTCCAAAGACTAATCGATATGGTGACATCCCTAAATTGGTTTTATAAGCAGTGCGAAAAGCCCAAAGTGCATCAATCAGTTTTACGGACCAATCTTTTCTATTGGAATTCACAGTTTTCTCAAGAATTTGCTTGACTTGTCTATTGGAAACTTCTACTTGTCCACTAGTTTGTGGATGGTAAGGTGTTGACAGCTTGTGTGTGATTGAGTATTTCTTGAGCAAGGACTCAAAAGCACGATTACAGAAATGAGTGCCATTATCGCTAATGATAGCTCGAGGTGTGCCAAAGCGTGAAAAGATGTTTTCTTTGAGGAATTTGACAACAACCTTGTTTTCGTTGGTTTTGGTCGGAATGGATTCAACCCATTTTGAGACATAATCTACCGCAAGCAAGATGTAAAGATTCCCAAATGAATTAGGGAATGGTCCCATGAAGTCGATGCCCCAAACATCGAATAACTCAATCACTAAAATGGGGTTGAGAGGCATCATGTTTTGCTTAGTGATTTGACCCGTTCTTTGACATCGATCACATTTAGAGCAAAATTCGAAAGCGTCACGGAAGAGTGTGGGCCAATAAAAACCGCTTTGCAGTACTTTTGCAGCAGTTTTTCTTGCTCCAAAATGACCACCACAAGCATGGTCATGTGAGAAAGAGAGAATACTTTGGTGTTCATGATCGGGCACACACCTTCGAATGATTTGGTCTGGACAGTATTTGAAAAGGTATGGGTCGTCCCAATAGAAGTTTCGAACTTTCGAGAGAAATTTTTGTTTATCTTGTTTCGACCAGTCAGCGGGCATTTGTTGTGTGACAAGATAATTCACAATGTCAGCGTACCAATGGGTGTTAGAGATGGAAAGAATTTGTTCGTCAGGAAAATAGTCATCGATTTGGGTGTCGTTAACATTTTCGTGCACAATTCGAGAGAGATGATCTGCTACAACATTTTTAGAATCCTTTTTATCTCGTATTTCTATATCGAATTCTTGAAGAAGAAGGATCCAACGAATCAAGCGGGCCTTGGCATCCTTTTTAGAAAGCAAATATCGGAGGGCAGCATGATCAGTGTAAACTATGACTTTGGATCCTATGAGATATGGTCTGAATTTCTCAAGAGCGAATACAACTGCCAAAAATTCCTTTTCAGTAGTTGAGTAATTCAATTGGGCCTCGTTTAAGGTTTTGCTAGCGTAATAAATGACTCGAGGGAGTTTATCGATACACTGACCCAAGATGGCTCCAATTGCAAAGTCAGAAGCGTCGCACATAAGTTCGAAGGGCTGAGTCCAATCAGGAGGTTGAATGATGGGAGCTGTGGTCAAGATTGACTTAAGAGTTTCAAAAGATGTTTTGCAGTCATTGGAGAATTCGAACTTAACGTCTTTGGCAAGTAAATTTGAGAGAGGTTTTGAAATTTTCGAGAAATCCTTAATGAATCTTCTATAGAATCTCGCGTGGCCAAGAAATGAACGAACATCCTTAACAGACTTACGAGGAGGTAGATTAGCGATCAAATCGATTTTAGATTTATCGACTTCAAGGCCATCTTTGGACACGACATGACCTAGAACTATCCCCCTTTTTGCCATGAAGTGACATTTTTTGTAACACCCCGTAATTTTAATGTAATTAAAAATGTATATATATCCACAGATAGGATTAATATGGTGATGTATAATGAAAATTAATTAATATATGAAAGAAAGAAAGGATTGGTTGCATGCGATGTAAATATGTTGCATGCACTGATTTGCAAACATAATGCATTAACATTAAAAGAAAAAGATTCATGCATTGGTTTAATTTAAGTATTGTAACTAACATGAAAAAGAGAAGTAAGGAAAGAACAATAATTATCATTGTTCTAAGACTTATTAACAAAAGACTTTGTAGCTCAGTTGGTTAAGGCATTGGATTTGTAACATGGAGGTCGGGGGTTTGAACCCCGACGGCAGCATAATTTTTATCTCTGTTTTAAAGAGGGCCAACTGAACATGCAAATATATGTACATATACAAATTCAAAATTTGAAAGGATAAGAACGTACATATAAGGAAATAAAGAAAATATATGTATATACATGAGAATATATATATATATATATATATATATATATATATATATATGCAGAAATATATGTATACGAAAGATAAAATTTAAGATAAGGCTATAGTAAATGAAATATGGAAAGAATTAAATAACGGTGCAACATCGTTTGAATTTTGAAAATAAAATGAAAGTTGTGCGTATATATATATATATATATATATATATATATATATATATACGCGTAAAATGGTCATTAAAGGAATTGTATACATATAAGAATATTTCATGTGAATAAAACAGTTAAATAAATTCCAGAAATTCAAAAGTTCGAAAATCAAATTTCTACGCCAAAACAATTCAAACATTCGAAATTCAAATTTCTGCACCAAAACAGCTTGTGGGACCCAATGCTGACTTAGCACTGCATGTAAGATAAGATTTGGCTAGATTCATCTGCGAACCTGGACTATTTTTTTAACTAGGTTCAATGCTGACTCAGCGTTGCGTGTACGATAAGGTCTTGAGCAACTATATAAACAGCACTAGTCTCCTCCTCTATTCACAATTCTTCTATACCCTTATGCTGCAAAGATTCCGAGTGAACATGGCTTCTTCTCCTCCACTTAAAATAAATAATAAATAGAATAATATATATAAAATAAATCAAGATGAGGAGATGCTGCTCAAAGACTTTCAAGAAGAGATTCGAATCAAGATTAAAGCTTCAAGATAAGGATCAAAGGCTAACGTCGCACGAATCATAGCAACACCATCTTTCTTTTCAAATATAAATCTCTGTAAGTAAGTTATTTTTAGATTTGAACGTTTTTCTTTGTTCGTGACATGAAATTAAAGGAATAAAAGAATATGCCAAATATCTCTCCCTCTCTCTCTATTCGAATCAGTGCCTATATTCTTGGACCTAATCAAGAACTGTTATGATTCAAGGACAAATAAGACTGTGACTATGAAACTATAGACCTTAGAACCATATGCCTCTTTGACTATGAACGTTGCCTATGACTATGAACATTTCCTATGACGATGGACATTGCCTATGACTGTGACTATGAGAATTATTTCCTTGACTAAGCTTATGCTTTTGATTTCGAAACATAAACTATTGCCTATGACATAACAAGGACAACTGTGACTAAATACCTATGATTTCTGACTAGGAAAGTGTTGCTGAGAAATTGGGTCTAAACCTGATCTTTCTATTCTGTCTATCCTTGGTTTTCGTTGGTTTTAGACCTTGGGAATTTACCTATTAAGTTAGGTCTACCCATGTTCTTGAACCTACGTCTCTATTCTGTCTATTCTTGGTTTTCTTTGGTTTTAGACCTTGGGAATTTACCTATTAAGTTAGGTCTACCCATGTTCTTGAACCGACATCGTTGTTCAACCCTCTTGATGCCAGTTAGTATGTCTATCTGTTGCATAGCATCTTTGGTTCATTCCCTATTTTCTACGAACCTAGCTTTATTTATAATCTAGACTGAATCACGATTATACGAACGATGGGAATGCAGTTTGGGGAAAACATGAAATTTACTAAAAACGTAGTTTAACTTGAAAATTGGCATAAATTGGGAACATGTATTATGGCATGTTCATAGGAATGCAAATTGGATAAATTTGACATAAATTATAAGATGTGTAATTTGAACCTAGTATTGACGTGTAAATCTAGCATTTACATGAATAGTGAACTAGAGTAGTAAGTCTAGTTTGACGTGAATTAGAATGTTGAATTGGATTAGCTAATTTGGCACGGTAAGTATATTGGCATAAATGTGAAATTGGCCATAATTGGGAATAACTGTCAGGTTTAGCAAAATCATGGTTAGTGACACTTAATTTGGTATAGTTTACATACCAAAAAGCATAAATATGATATAGAGGGGAAAATGGGCCATAGAAATAAATGTAGACAGATTACATTAAAAGAGTAATTGGGAAATAAGTAAATTAGGAATAATTTACTTATAGAATTTGTCCTAAATGAGAAATGTAAATTTAGACAAATTAAAGATTTATTAACGACATCTCTTTTAATGAAACACCAGAAAGTTCTAGGGTGACAGAGAGGATAATGTCTAGGCTTGGGTTTGGAAAATACAAGTTTCCTGCTCCCCCTGGCTATCCCTAGCTGATCCGACGGACGGGATGGTTACTTTCAAAACCTGATTTGAAAATTAATCAAAACCCTTTGAACTTAACCCGAGGTTAGACTGAGTTGCGATGTAAACCTTCCCGGAACCAACCGGCACATCCAGTATTCGCAACAATATCTGTCTAATGTGAGTGGTTGCGGCTTTAATCTATTTAGTTAAAGCTAGAACAAGAATGGTAGGGTTAAGTTAACTAAGACATTTAACTAGTTCAACATGATAACTAAACTGATGGGTGGGGATAGTTTCAGACTGACACTTAATACAGTTGAGCTAGAATGAGAGGGTTAAGTCCATAGGAACACTTAACCAACTCAACACAGTTAAGCTAGGATGGGAGGGCTAAGTCCATAGAGACATTTAACGAAACTCAAGGTAGCAAGACAAGATTTGTAGGGGTTAAGTAACTAAGAAAACACTTAGACAAATTGATATGTTAACTAGACTAAGAAGGAGGGGTTAAGTAAATTTAATACACTTAGCCAATTTGATATGTTAGTTGGGCTAGACCGTAGGGTTAAGTAAACTTGAACACTTAACCATCAGGTTGTGATAAAGGAATAAGGCTAAGTCTAAAACATGAAGGGACAATACTTAACCATTAATAACATGTTAGTGAAAACAGACGGGCAAGGTTAAGTTAAAAAGGAACACTTAACCAATACAGGATAATGGGTAGGGTTAAGTAATAAGGAATACTTAACCAATATAACTTGGTTTGTGGTCGGGTTAAGTCAACATGAATTACTGATAACACTTAACCAGTTTAACAGGATAAATGAAGGGGGTTAAGTTAGCTTGAAGTGACTAATGACACTTAACCAATCCAAATTGACGGGAAAGAGAACTAAGTAGTAAACCTTAGTTAAGAAAACAACGATTCTAGAAACTAAGTAGTAAACCTTAGTTGACAAAACTAAGTAGTAATTCATAGTATAACACGAGGAGGAGCGAACGTCCGTCTGATTAAAAAGAAGGCTCAAACGAATTGGGTTACGAAGCCCAAGGCTTCGAGGGGACGTGAGGGTACTCTTGGTATCCCTTTGTGAGGCTGCAGATGATCCGCCTGGGCCCACAGAGGTTAAGGTCTGCGTAGAAGAACCAGGAGTATGCATTGGTTGCAATACATGGCAACCTAAAGACTAGGATGGATCGGCGTGATTCGGCGAGCAAACGGTAGCCCTGTGATAGCGACTCGTCATCTACCATCCATCTTGAGTCAATCGAGATACGTGAAGCGGGAAGGCGGAGAACTCTAAAAGACCATATACTTGCTATCTAGTTATGGTTGCGGATAGCCATAGGATAGTGGGGCACCGGGGGCCGGCGTATAGTTCTCATTTTACAAGGTGTGCTTTTCATTAGTTGAGAGAGGGGTCAAGTGGGACCATAGCCACTGGAATAAAAACAGACCTTAGCATCTGCATCGGCAGATATCCGAAAGCTCCCGACCGAGTTCTATATTCCTTGACTTGCCCTGACACAGGACTCGGACTGCACATTACAGGACATGTGCATCTAGACAAGCGATAACGGTTCGCGATACATGCGTGGGGAAGTATAGGAACATATACCACTCTAGGTAGTGTGTCCTAGACTTGGGGGCATAGATTGGACTAGGGGGCATAAACCCTGAATCCGAGAAGTGTTCAGCAGATAGCGTAAACTCTAGTTGAAACTAGAAAGCTCTTGATAGAAAGCCCTAGATTAGATCCAGGTAACAAATAATAAATGTATGCCTGAAGGCGATGGAAACTACAGGGATTGGGATCACGTTATCGTTACTAGATGGGACACTAGTTAGGCGGTGTAGAGATATAGAAACCAGTATAACAAGGAAATAGCGAAGCGGCGAAAGTATTAGAGCATATCCAATTTATCTTTGCTTAGCATATCTTGTGTTAATCTTGTCTAATCTTGCCAACCCTATCATCATGGTGTTATCTTGTAATCAGTTAATTCATGTCGTTTTGTTGTTGTTCCATGTTCATATGCTAGAAGTTACTGAACTTACTCAGGCTTTATGTCTGACTCTGTTTTTCTTTCGTCTTCTTTTCTTCCGTTTCCCCCAAGGTAGTAAAGGAGGGAATAGTATAGCTCAGGTTAAGTTGGACTGTCACTCTTTCCCAGCTTGAAGATTTGTCGAAGTTTGCTTGGATTCTCTTATCAGATGCTATGGCTGGCTCTTGCTAAAATTGGGGAATATAAATGTTGTTTTATGCTTCTTTATTTTGTAAGACAGATGATACTCTGATATTGTAAAGAAATCATTGTACAAATTATTTTATCAATAAAGCAAAGTTTTATTTTCCGCTGTTTAATTTCTGTCTGTCTTGTAATTTATCAGCATCTTTTACCCTAAATGCTCCACAGAACTTAGTGCATTCCCTTTGTAAGTGACACTAACTAATGTGGGGTGTTACACGTGGTATCAGAGCTGAAGGTTACCGGATTAGATAAAGAATTTGAAATATTATTTTCAAAACGGTTTTAAAAGAAGCATTTTCAAATGAAAAGATTTGTTTTAAAGGCATATTCCCCAAAGCCATACGCATTATCTTCTCTTCCTCTATTTGAATTCTTATCTCCTTCTTCCTTGAGTCTCTGGGGCTCCTGGCTTTCTGGGAGGTAACCTCATCGAAGGGCAAAGTAGTACCCGACTTCCATCTAGGGCTGTGGTTGTTTCACTTACGGCCAGTTTTCTATCAAGCTTATAGGGATTTCTGTACGATGGAAGCAGCTTTCGAGAGATTTGTCAACATGATTACATGGAGGAGGATGAGGAGTTTGGCTAAGGAGCACAACCCTAGGATGAGGAATTCATGGATGTAGATTTAGCTCACGGAGGAGGAAGAAATTATAAAACCTAAGACAAGAGGAAGTATCTTTACTAGGGTATGATAGGGCATATAATTAAGGACAAGGGCAAGAACGGGGAACAAGATTTTCAGAAGGGCAAGCAAGTGTATAGATCCTGTTGAGTGGACTCGTGGCATAGTCCTAAGATGCATGGCCCATAGCTGTAGCTGTGTAGGATACAATTTTAGTTGAAAACAGAAGAGCATGGTTGAAAAATAAACTTAAGAAGAAGACTAGCCTAACTAACAAAGAAAACAACTGAATCAATCAAGCAACAAAGAAAGATGGGAAAAGAAAATGAAAATTTTAAGAAAAAGATGAATAAATATGAAATTACTCCAAGATAAGTTAAAATAGAAAAGGGAGCTTTCTAATGTGGTTGTACTTGGACAGGAAAATAGGAAATCTTTATAGAATAGTTATGTAAAAATCCAAGTGCAATTAGAAAAGAAAAACGGAGGATGTGGATTTTTCCGTTTTCATAACATAAGAAATCGAATTTGGAAAATTAGATTTTTCTAAATTTCGAATTTAATGATGGTTGGTACGGTTTTGGATGCGACAATTGGATGAACTATGCTCTTATTTTGTAAGAGTATGGGAAAATTTGGGTGAAAAATGTTTTGATTTTTCAAAAATATTGCATTCATATAGAACTGCAAGTATATTTAGGATGTGAGCATCATGATTTGAAAGAGTTTTTAAAATTTGCATACATATAGGTGGATCCAAAGTAGGCATACATGCTTTGCTATGATGTAATTCACTTTGCACATGTGCACAATGCTACAATAATTGGATGAACACTTATTGGATGTTGCGAGGGATTATCTATTTTACTCTTATCGAATTTCGGGGACGAAATTCTTTAAGGGTGGGAGAATGTAACACCCCGTATTTTTAATGTAATTAAAAATGTATATATATCCACAGATAGGATTAATATGGTGATGTAGAATGAAAATTAATTAATATATGAAAGAAAGAAAGGATTGGTTGCATGCGATGTAAATATGTTGCATGCACTGATTTGCAAACATAATGCATTAACATTAAAAGAAAAAGATCCATGCATTGGTTTAATTTAAGTATTGTAACTAACATGAAAAAGAGAAGTAAGGAAAGAACAATAATTATCATTGTTCTAAGACTTATTAACAAAAAACTTTGTAGCTCAGTTGGTTAAGGCATTGGATTTGTAACATGGAGGTCGGGGGTTCGAACCTCGGCGGCAGCATAATTTTTATCTCTGTTTTAAAGAGGGCCAACTGAACATGCAAATATATGTACATATACAAATTCAAAATTTGTAAGGATAGGAACGTACATATAAGGAAATAAAGAAAATATATGTATATACATGAGAATATATATATATATATATATATATATATATATATATATATGCAGAAATATATGTATACGAAAGATAAAATTTAAGATAAGGCTATAGTAAATGAAATATGGCAAGAATTAAATAACGGTGCAACATCATTTGAATTTTGAAAATAAAATGAAAGTTGTGCGTATATATATATATACGCGTAAAATGGTCGTTAAAGGAATTGTATACATATAAGAATATTTCATGTGAATAAAACAGTTAAATAAATTCCAGAAATTCAAAAGTTCGAAAATCAAATTTCTACGCCAAAACAATTCAAACATTCGAAATTCAAATTTCTGCACCAAAACAGCTTGTGGGACCCAATGCTGACTTAGCACTGCATGTACGATAAGATTTGGCTAGATTCATCTGCGAACCTGGACTATTTTCTTAACTAGGTTCAATGCTGACTCAGCGCTGCGTGTACGATAAGGTCTTGAGCAACTATATAAACAACACTAGTCTCCTCCTCTATTCACAATTCTTCTCTACCCTTATGCTGCAAAGATTCTGAGTGAACATGGCTTCTTCTCCTCCACTTAAAATAAATAATAAATAGAATAATATATATAAAATAAATCAAGACAAGGAGATGCTGCTCAAAGACTTTCAAGAAGAGATTCGAATCAAGATTAAAGCTTCAAGATAAGGATCAAAGGCTAACGTCGCATGAATCATAGCAACGCAATCTTTCTTTTCAAATCTAAATCTCTGTAAGTCAGTTATTTTTAGATTTGAACGTTTTTCTTTGTTCGTGACATGAAATTAAAGGAATAAAAGAATATGTCAAATCTCTCTCTCTCTCTCTCTGTCTATTCGAATCAGTGCCTATATTCTTGGACCTAATCAAGAACTGTTATGATTCAAGGACAAATAAGACTGTGACTATGAAACTATGGACCTTAGAACCATATGCCTCTTTAACTATGAACGTTGCCTATGACTATGAACATTGCCTATGACTATGGACATTGCCTATGACTGTGACTGTGACTATGAGAATTATTTCCTTGACTAAGCTTATGCTTTTGATTTGGAAACATAAACTATTGCCTATGACATAACAAGGACAACTGTGACTAAATACCTATGATTTCTGACTAGGAAAGTGTTGCTGTGAAATTGGGTCTAAACCTGATCTTTCTATTCTTTCTATCCCTGGTTTTCGTTGGTTTTAGACCTTGGGAATTTACCTATTAAGTTAGGTCTACCCATGTTCTTGAACCTACGTCTCTATTCTGTCTATTCTTGGTTTTCTTTGGTTTTAGACCTGGGGAATTTACCTATTAATTTAGGTCTACCAATGTTCTTGAACCGACGTCGTTGTTCAACCCTCTTGATGCCAGTTAGTATGTTTATCTGTTGCATAGCACCTTTGGTTCATTCCCTATTTTCTACGAACCTAGCTTTATTTATAATCTAGACTGAATCACGATTATACGAACGATGGGAATGCGGTTTGGGAAAAACATGAAATTTACTAAAAACGTAGTTTAACTTGAAAATTGGCATAAATTGGGAACATGTATTATGGCATGTCCATAGGAATGCAAATTGGATAAATTTGACATAAATTATAAGATGTGTAATTTGAACCTAGTATTGACGTGTAAATCTAGCATTTACATGAATAGTGAACTAGAGTAGTAAGTCTAGTTTGACGTGAATTAGAATGTTGAATCGGAATTGGATTAGCTAATTTGGCACGGTAAGTATATTGGTATAAATGTGAAATTGGCCATAATTGGGAATAACTGTCAGGTTTAGCAAAATCATGGTTAGTGACACTTAATTTGGTATAGTTTACATACCAAAAAGCATAAATATGATATAGAGGGGAAAATGGGCCATAGAAATAAATGTAGACAGATTACATTAAAAGAGTAATTGGGAAATAATTAAATTAGGAATAATTTACTTATAGAATTTGTCCTAAATGAGAAATGTAAATTTAGACAAATTAAAGATTTATTAACGACATCTCTTTTAATGAAACACCAGAAAGTTCTAGGGTGATAGAGAGGATAGTGTCTAGGTTTGGGTTTGGAAAATACTAGTTTCCTGCTCTCCCTGGCTATCCCTAGCTGATCCGACGGACGGGATGGTTACTTTCAAAACCTGATTTGAAAATTAATCAAAACCCTTTGAACTTAACTCGAGGTTAGACTGAGTTGCGATGTAAACCTGCCCGGAACCAACCGGCACATCAAGTATTCGCAACAATATCTGTCTAATGTGAGTGGTTGCGGCTTTAATCAGTTAAAGCTAGAACAAGAATGGTAGGGTTAAGTTAACTAAGACACTTAACTAGTTCAACATGATAACTAAACTTATGGGTGGGGATAGGTTCAGACTGACACTTAATACAGTTGAGCTAGAATGAGAGGGTTAAGTCCATAGGAACACTTAACCAACTCAACACAGTTAAGCTAGGATGGGAAGGCTAAGTCCATAGAGACACTTAACCAAACTCAAGGTAGCAAGACAAGATTTGTAGGGGTTAAGTAACTAAGAAGACACTTAGCCAAATTAAGATGTTAACTAGACTAAGAAGGTGGGGTTATGTAAAGTTAATACACTTAGCCAATTTGATATGTTAGCTGGGCTAGACCGTATGGTTAAGTAAACTTGAACACTTAACCATCAGGTTGTGATAAAGGAATAAGGCTAAGTCTAAAACATGAAGGGACAATACTTAACCATTAATAACATGTTAGTGAAAACAGACGGGCAAGGTTAAGTTAAAAAGGAACACTTAACCAATACAGGATAATGGGTAGGGTTAAGTAATAAGGAATACTTAACCAATATAACTTGGTTTGTGGTCGGGTTAAGTCAACATGAATTACTGATAACACTTAACCAGTTTAATAGGATAAATGAAGGGGGTTAAGTTAGCTTGAAGTGACTAATGACACTTAACCAATCCAAATTGACGGGAAAGAGAACTAATTAGTAAACCTTAGTTAAGAAAACAACGATTCTGGAAACTAAGTGGTAAACCTTAGTTGACAAAACTAAGTAGTAATTCTTAGTATAACACGAGGAGGAGCGAACGTCCGTCTGATTAAAAAGAAGGCTCCAACGAATTGGGTTACGAAGCCCGTGGCTTCGAGGGGACGTGAGGGTACTCTTGGTATCCCTCTGTGAGGCTGCAGATGATCCGCCTGGGCCCACAGAGGTTAAGGTCTGCGTAGAAGAACCAGGAGTATGCCTTGGTTGCAATACATGGCAACCTAAAGATTAGGATGGATCAGCGTGATTCGACGAGAAAACGGTAGCCCTGTGATAGCGACTTGTCGTCTACCATCCATCTTGAGTCAATCGAGATACGTGAAGCGGGAAGGCGGAGAACTCCAAAAGACCATATACTTGCTATCTAGTTATGGTTGCGGATGGCCATAGGATAGTGGGGCACCGGGGGCCGGCGTATAGTTCTCATTTTACAAGGTGTGCCTTTCATTAGTTGAGGGAGGGGTCAAGTGGGACCATAGCCACTGGAATAAAAACAGACCTTAGCATCTGCATCGGCAGATATCTGAAAGCCCCCGACCGAGTTCTATATTCCTTGACTTGCCCTGACACAGGACTCGGACTGTACAAGACATGTGCATCTAGACAAGCGATAACGGTTCGCGATACATGCGTGGGGAAGTATAGGAACATATACCACTCTAGGTAGTGTGTCCTAGACTTGGGGGCATCGATTGGACTAGGGGGCATAAACCCTGAATCCGAGAAGCGTTCAGCAGATAGCGTAAACTCTAGTTGAAACCAGAAAGCACTTGATAGAAAGCCCTAGATTAGATCCAGGTAACAAATAATAAATGTATGCCTGAAGGCGATGGAAACTACAGGGATTGGGATCACGTTATTGTTACTAGATGGGACACTAGTTAGGCGGTGCAGAGATATAGAAACCAGTATAACAAGGAAATAGCGAAGCGGCGAAAGTATTAGAGCATATCCAGTTTATCTTAGCTTAGCATATCTTGTGTTAATCTTGTCTAATCTTGCCAACCCTATCATCATGGTGTTATCTTGTAATCAATTAATTCATGTTGTTTTGTTGTTGTTCCATGTTCATATGCTAGAAGTTACTGAACTTACTCAGGCTTTATGTCTGACTCTGTTTTTTTTTTTCGTCTTCTTTTCTTCCGTTTCCCCCCCCAAGGTAGTAAAGGAGGAAATAGTATAGCTCAGGTTAAGTTGGACTGTCACTCTTTCCCAGCTTGAAGATTTGTCGAAGTTTGCTTGGATTCTCTTATCAGATGCTATTGCTGGCTCTTGCTAAAATTGGGGAATATAAATGTTGTTTTATGCTTCTTTATTTTGTAAGATAGATGATACTCTGATATTGTAAAGAAATCATTGTACAAATTATTTTATCAATAAAGCAAAGTTTTATTTTCCGCTGTTTAATTTCTGTCTGTTTTTTAATTTATCTGCATCTTTTACCCTAAATGCTCCACAGAACTTAGTGCATTCCCTTTGTGAGTGACACTAACTGATGTGGGGTGTTACCTTTTTCCCAATTAAGCACGAGTGATTTTTCCTTACAACGTTTTAGGACGAGTTCTAAATGAGCGAGGCATTGGGAAAAAGATGATCCATAGATTGAAAAATCATCCATGAATATTTCCAAGAATTCGTCCACCATATCAGAGAAGATACTCATCATACACCTTTGGAAAGTTGCGGGGGGCATTACAAAGACCAAAAGGCATGCGACGATAAGCAAAGGTTCCAAAGGGACAAGTAAAGGTGGTCTTGTGTTGATCCTCTAAAGCAACAAGGATTTGGTTATAGCCAGAGTATCCATCGAGAAAACAATAGTACTCATGACCCGCCAAGTGTTCGAGCATCTGGTCAATAAAAGGTAAGGGAAAATGGTCTTTTCGTGTGGCTGCGTTGAGCTTTCGATAGTCGATACACACACGCCATTTTGTTTTGATTTTTGTTGGGACGAGCTCATTACTTTCATTTTTGATCACTGTGACTCCCGATTTCTTTGGTACGACTTGTACCGGACTCACCCAGGTACTATCAGAGATGGGATAGATGATGTTATTGTCTAGACATTTGATTATCTCCTCCTTGACCACTTCCCTCATGTTTGGATTTAATCGCCTTTGAGCCTCACAGGTGGGTTTAGCCTCATCAACTAAATGTGTGCGATGTTCCACAATTGATGGGCTAATTCCTTTTATATCGCTCAGTTCCCACCCCAAGGCTTCTTTATTTTCCCGTAAAATTTCTAGGAGTTTTTCTTCTTGATCCTCTGTAAGATCAGAGGCCAAGATTACGGGAAGAGTTTCTGAGGAGTCTAAGTATGCGTACTTTAGGTCTTGTGGCAAGGGTTTGAGATCTAACTTAGGATGTTCTTGAGTGTTAACATTGGTTAACATTCCTTGGTTAGATTCAGAAGACGAAGGATTTAAGTCAAGAAGTTCATTCAGTTCAGAAATGTATTCAAGTTCGTCGAAATCGGAGTCGAAATGTTCCAGACACATTTTCAAGGCTTCAGAAGTGTCATTAAAGGTTTCGTCAACTATGGTTTGAATCATGTCGATTTCATCAGTCTCAAAATCCCTAGGTTGTTTTATGAGATTGAAGATATTTAGCTCAATGGTTAGGTGCCCAAAGGAAAGTCGAAGTTGACCGTTTCTACAATTAATGACAGAATTTGAGGTTGCTAAGAAGGGCCGTCCTAAAATCAATGGTATTTGAACTTTGGGATTTGAGACAGGCTGTAATGACCCGTATTCTACACATCATAGGATCGTAGAATATTTATTTCTTTCCCATGTGAAGTCTTATGGTCATGTAACTTTGGGAAACATCCATTAGAGTCATTTCCCATGTTCATGATTTTTGTCGATTTTTAGATGACCATTTTGCCCCTAGTTGGTACTGTTTTGGCCATAACTTTTGATTGGAAAGGAATTTTGACCTGAAACCACTTCCATTAGATTCGTTTGATGGTTTACCTTTCCGTAGAGTGGTCATAATAGCCAAACGAACTTACCGTTTGGGAGATATGGCTGAAACAAGGTTTGGAGGGTGAAAAACTGCTTAACCGGGCCAAATCGGGTGATTAGTGAGTAGGCCCATAACCCATTTCGGGATTAGGGTTATGGGAGGGCTGAAATGAGATGGAGAATCATTCCACTTCAGTTTTCTAGCCTCCACTTATCACCAAGGAACCCTAAAAATGGCCTCCAACCTCTAAATCACCTCCAAATCATCTTTTGGTCAAGGATTTGGCTTAGCAACCCCTAATCAAGGAAGATCTTCACCAAATCAACATAGGAGCTGCTGTTGGCATTGAGATTCACATCAAATCAGAGAATCATTTCAGATCTTAGTTTATTTTGTGGCTAAGGTGAGTGATTTGCATAGTTTTACACTAATTATGGCTAATTAGGGGTGATTAGTGCTAATTAGAGAATGTAAGCATGATAAAATTCGGGAAAAATGTTCATAAATTCCTAAATGATGTTTTTAGACCTCTGATATGAATTTGAGTTAATTTGGTTAAGTTTCGCTAATCCTATCATTAGTTTCACCTAAACATGCTTAAGGGGAAATATGAGATTTTGGGTATGTTTGATCCATTTTAACCTATCATATTGACACCCGACCCGACCCGAGGTGAAGCACCCGACCCGAACCGATGGAGGACAACCGACCCGACCATAGAGGAATACCCGACCCGAACTGCACTAGAAGGAGACTCGACCCGAACAGATGGAGGACACCGACCCGAACCTATGGCTTGAGGAGGAACCCGACCCGACCCAGTATTGACCAATAACCCGAGATGCAAAGGTAGTCCAATATGGGAAGTTAGAGCTCAGGATCCAGTGGGGAACCAGGGAGTTCACTTCATGGTTGGACTTTGCTGCGGGACGTGTGCTAAGGAGTTGCCGACGTTCATAACTTCGATTCACCACTAGAAATGAAGGATGGCTACTTAGCAGTGCAGTAGGGTCATTATGACCTGAGGGGCAAGGTGATGGTAGCAAGACTACGTTATCAGTGCAGTAGGGTCATTATGACCTGAGGGGCAATGTAGCGACCCGAACTTCCCCGATCTCCGAAGAGATGAGAAAGAACGAATTACTGTGAGGACAAGACAAAACAGAACGCATACGGAAGAACAACTCATTGCTATTACCACAATTCCATCAGATACAAGAATATACAGAGTATAATTGAATAAATTACATTCGATAAATATAAGAGATTACAATAAATTACATAGCAGTGGAAAATAATACAAAGCACAACTGAAGGTGATATACGGATACAGAGCTTTCCGGATATCATTCCAGCTGTAAACCAGGATCCTGTGAATATAAATCTGCAAAACCAAAACTACTAGCTGCCCGTGCGGAAAATAGGGGCACCCAGAGTTTAGGTTAAAACAATAAACTCCAGGTCAGTCATGTGACTGGTGTGAGAACTAAAACAGTTATTAATCTTTATTTTCAAAGTTAGGTAAATCAAGGGACCACGCCGTATAACACGGAACGGGTTTCCTCCCAAGAATACCAGTGCATAAAACAACAGCGCAATGCTAAATAAAGAAAAATGAAGCTGTTATAAGACCCAGGTCCCATCACACAATGCAACGCAAGCTGGAGGATAGGGTTTTCCCTTATAATAGCCAAACATGCTTGATACGTTTAAAACAAATCATTTGATACTATAATAAGTGTATAGTGTCAAAACAATTTCAATCATAAATATAAATCATAGGCGGCATGGGTACCATCTATCATGTCGCCATACTAGTTCTACAATTAAAACCGCAATACACGTATTGGAAATTGGATTTCCGTCATGAGTCGAGGCAAGGGGCAAGCTCCTCTCCGCGTTCGAGACACTCTAGCAAATGTCCCAGGGCTACGCACTCTGGGCAACCCCTGGATGCTTCAGGGCCGGTCCTCACCTACGTTAGAGGATTAGTTATGCCTGAACACACGTTTCCCGGTCCTTACAGACCTATAATCGAGGCGCCTCGCATTCCAACAACCACATAGGTGAAAAGTATATAAATGTCAGGGTTGGTAAGTCACTGACACCACCAAAGCTAGAAAGAAACGTCGTGCTCTCCCTGCAGTCCGTATCCCGTTTTTGACTCATACCGAGTTGTGAGGCTCGCGAATTCACGTTATACACAAAGCTGCCACGTAGGTTGTGCTTTGATCATCAACCACAAGACTTTGCTTTTCAACAGAAGCCTTGATCATTGCATCTCAGCGTGCCACACAGGCAATTCATGCCGTGCGACTGATGTCTATCGATATACAACCTCTGAGCTCGTACGTCTCAGAGAAGGGCGTTAAGCAAAAGAATAAATTCTCCGCCGCCAAACAGATGTATATTTAATAGAGATCAATCAACACAGAATGAAATCCAATGTCAGACACACAATCCATTTACAAGTTCGTTCTGGGTCTGAACGAAACCGGAGGCACTTTCCTCGCGTATCCATCCATCCCCAAGTACGTCTGGACGACCACCAACTATTTCCATCCTCTTGGGTGTACATCCCAATCAGGATCGTCAGTAATAATCCAAACGATGTGAAAACTTCCGGTCTTCAACCACCATCTTCATCTTTGACATATCGTCGAATCGGTTATTCAGAATGGGTATAAACCCGGACATTCCGAACAATCCGCGTATATTAAAAACAAATGTTACACAAACACAACATACGCCTCATTCCAATTTATATTTTAAGGGAAAAGTTCCCATTAATTTTATCCAAAATAAATTCTTTAAAATTTATCCTTTAATCATCATTTTGATGTCGTTTCAAACCAAATTATGGTTTTCTGAACTGGTCGAGATTAGCGAACCACACCGAAGTAATTATTTATTTTATTTCCCAATCCCAACCTATTCATCCCATGAAGCCAAACTGGTAATACTCCATATCTATCACTACGGTGTTATCGGTAAAATTAATTACCATTTCACGTTCAAATCTAATTAAAGATTTAACTATCGCTTTGGAGCAAAACTGGTGATACTCCATTCTCGCTCATTTTCTAAATTTGATAATTTAGATTATCAATTCACATTTCAATCTAATTGCAGATTCATTTAAAACTCCTTTTATTGGGTTAAAGAACTAATGTCATTTAAACACTGTTCACGACAAACCCAAATTACATTCTATTTATCATCGGGTTAAAGAACTAGTGTTGTTTAAAACACAGTTCACGATAAACCCACAACTCAATTCTAGTTCAATTTAAATCAAATATATTAGGAATTCCGATCATTTAAAACCCCTTTTTAAATCTAATTTATTTATTTAAAAACAAATCGAGTTTTAAATTTAGTTCAAACTAGTTCATTTCGATAAAAATCTATTTTTATCTTTTCAAATATGGAGTTTTTCATCCCAATTTTTCTCAAATCATTTGTTATGATTTTACACGAAATTTTACTATTTTTAATAATTTTATCAAGGCCCGTACAGTCGATTTCCATCAACGGCCATCGAACTGCACTTACAACGACCTTTTTCGAATTTGATTTGGACGTATCTCCAAATCCAACCATTAGATTTCAAATTTCTAATATTCTTAGAAAGCTCTTTTCGATACGAACCCAACAGTTCCGGTTTTAGGAGAATCCGACGGTCGGATCTCCCGTAATGTCCGTTTGAAATAAATGGTCGAAATTCACGAACTACCGCGGCGTGGCGCGTTCTATTAAGGCCATTATATTATATATATATATATATAATATAATATATATTTCGTCGATTACTATTCAAAACGAATTTTATAAATAGTTTTGAATTCGTTTCAAAAACAATTTCAACTTTTATTTCAAATTCAAATCAAAAATTGAATTTTCTATTATAAATCCTTTTTATTTTCATTTCTATTTGATTTCAATTCAAATCGATTTTAATTCGATTCGAATCCATTTTCTTTTCAATTCAATTCGATTCGAATTCGTTTTCCTTTCAATTTGAATTCATTTCGTTTTCTATTCAATTTGAATTCATTTCGTTTTCTATTCAATTCGAATTCAAATTCGTTATATATTCAATTGATTTCAAATTTGTTTCCTATTCAATTCAATTCGAAATCGTTTTATATTCAATTCATTTCGAAATTGTTTTCAATATTCAATTCATTTCGAAATTGTTTTCAATATTCATTTCATTTCGAAATCGTTTTCAATATTCGTTTCATTTCGAAATCATTTTCAATATTCATTTCGAAATGAATAAAATCGATATAAATATCGTTCTCGTCAAAATGGCGTCAATCTAATCAACACGGCTTCATATATTTCTATTTTCAAATATTCTATTTCAAATATTTCCTTTTCAAATATTTCGATTTCAAATATTTCGTTTTCAAATATTTCGTTTTCAAATATTTCTATTCAACAAATGAATATTTATATTTGTCAACACACGACTAATCTCAACGAATGAGTACTGTCCACGTGTGTCTATTTTTGTTATTTAATATATTTTATAAAAATTAGGGTATCTATCGTTTGATATCAAATCAGACTCCAACCGTTAATTGGTAAGAGAACGATTCCCTAAATATTAACCCCGAAGGCCGAAACCAACATCAGATCAATATCCAGGAGACCATTCTTCTTATCTATCTTCCAGTTAATTTCTGATTTCATATATGATAAAGATGTACATTTTATTATTAAAATATTTCGTTCAACACATGACTAATCTCAACGGATGAGTACAATCAACACATGAACCTTTACTTTATAGTGATAAAGATATAATTTTTATTGTTAAAATATTTCGTTCAACACATGACTAATCTCAACGGATGAGTACAGTCAACACATGAACCTTTATATCCTATTATTCTTTATTTTTCAAATTGGAATGAGGCCCAATAAATTACCATATAAAGTTAATTATATGGATTCCATACAACACATGTATATAATAGCATTGAAAAATAATCAACCATCAACCAAAGTGCACCACACTGTATAAGCATCAAATATAGATATCTAACGCTTATAACAGTCTGTCAATCAATCGATCGACATATTTAATCAATCAGGATGAGTGAACTTCAAATTTCATCCCAACACCCGTGTGGGGTTTCAAACAATCAAACACAGATTTTATTTGTGCAGTTGGGCGATGTGTAAAATTTATCGTCCCAATCAATGTCAGTCAAATCAGTGTACATAAACAAACCGTCCGGTTTGTAAATGAATATTTATTTATTCTCATTCACTATATTCATATTCACGTTAAAAATTATATTTTATTGATAATATATTTTATTTTTAACACATGAATTTCTATTTAGTTCATTCTTTAAATAAAATGATATTTTTATTTTTCTAACATATTTTAGAAAATTTCGGCGGCATAACGGCACGATACTAGAAACAGGACGAGGCCTAGCCTTATCCCCGGTCTAGTGAAGGCCCACGCCATTCACACATCAATCAAATCAATTTCATTTCACCAAACAATTCAAATTCAAATCAAATCATCTAACTAATTTTTGCAATCAAACAAACAAGTCCATGGTCTGTGGACGATTGTGTCGGGTGCTACTAAACACCGTCTGCATCCTAGTATATATATATAAATAGAAATGAAATTGAAAGGTGAGAAATTCTCACCGAAAGCTATCCAAACATCTTGACTCTTCTTTTGTAGAAGTCTTCATCGTTCTCGCCTTTTTGTCGCTTTCGTTGCCCGTATTCTCTACATATGTAAAAATAGAATTTTCACTTCGCTATTCAATATATAAAAATCGAATTTTTATTATACTATTCAATAAATAAAAATCGAATTTTCACTTCGCTATTATATAAAAAGATTTCGCCTTTTCAAAAATAAAGATTTCGCCTTTTCAAATATAAAGATTAAATTTTTATTTCATCACTATAAAAATCACTTCTTTCTTTCAACATATATATAATAAAAATCAGATTTTTATTCTGCTATGTTTATAAAGATGATATATTTACTATCTTACCTATATAAAAATTATATTTTTACTTCTTCTTCATAATAAAAATTATATTTTTATTTCTCCTACATAACAAAGATCGAATTTTTATTATCTATATAATATAAAAATCATATTTTTATTATCACCCCTATATAAAAATCATGTTTTTATATTTCCTATAAATTAAAAATCGAATTTTCCCTTCTTTACTATGATAAAACTTCCCCCTTTACTATCATAAAAATTTCTTCTTTAGAAGATCGTATCCTTTTTATTGTAAAAATCAAACCCTTTTACCTGAAAATCGTATTTTTATTGCTATTCATTTGCATAAAAATCATCTCTTTACAATTTCAAAAATTAAAGCTTTTTAATTCTAAAAACCTTAGCTTTTTAAATTCTACTACCTTAAACAAATAAATAAAACAAATAAAAAAACAAAAAGAAACTCACCGTGGCCTAAGAGGAGGGGATGGCGGTCTACTGATGTCGGCAGGGTGGTGGGGCGTCGCACTGGTCGGAGGTCAGCTCAGAGGGGTGGTGGAGGTCGGCTAGGGATAGCGGCGGTCTTAGGGTGGGTTTCGGGTCAGGGCTGGCGCGAGAGGTGGAAGAAGGGCTGGGGGGCGTCGATGATGTGGGTCGGAGGCGCGCCGGCCTGGGGAGGGGGTGGCGGAAGGATCGGTGGTGGCGAGCGAGGGGTAGCGGCCTCCGTCGTTTCCTTTTTTTTATAAAATCGATTTCGGTAATGAATTACAGAAGGCGGGGCTTAGGGGATAAAGGAGAAAAGGAGGGGCCCAATAATATTTAATTTAAATTTTTTTATTTTTTCCTAAGTGTTGACTTTTCGTCCGAGCTCGGAATCACACCCAACGACTGTCGCCGCTAGCGTATTACCCCCATTCCGAACACAATGGGATATGTATCGCAAGCTGATTCGAACGTTTCGATCAGTTTTCGTCAAAATCAACATATAACTCTATATATTGAGTTTGAACGCGCATTTCAATTTACCGGGGTCACATACTAGCTCGAAAAATTCCATAAAAATATTTTCTAGCTTCGTATTGACGATACGGTCCTAACAAAACTAGTTTCGTCGAATTCTGAGACCGTTAGAAAAATGGCCATTTTCCAGTCGATTAAAATCAACTGAAACTGGCCAAACGCGTTTTCCTTTGCCACGCTCACATATTGATTCGAAAAATTATGAAATTTGGAATCTAGCAATAATTTAACATCACGAACCCAACAAAAGTGGTTTCGTCGAAATCCGAGGTTGTTTGCAAAATTCCCATTTTTACCGGCCTGAATTCTATAGCGACTATTCAGAATTTTCAACTAGACATAACTTTTGATTACCGCTATGAAATTTCGATTTTTCGGATTCGTTGGAATGATATCATCATTTAGATCCTAATGTTTTTGGTTTCACTAAAATCCGGATTGTTTTGCACCCGGTACATTCAATTGAAGTTTGAAATCGAATTATCGAACTACCGCGCCATTTTCAATTCCTATTTATAATTATATATAATTATTTATATTCTAACGACGACGTATATAATATATACGTTCGAATTATATTCAAAATAAATTTCTCGTCGATATTATTTAAAATATTCCATTTTAAATATTCAAAATTCGCTAAAATTGCCAAAATAAAAATTTTAAACTGGTTCAGAATTTCCGGGTTATTACAATCTCCCCCACTTAAAACTTTTCGTCCCCGAAAAGGAACGAAGTCGAAAGTGGGTTGATTAATCAACTCTACGTTCGATCTGGCTTCCATTCTCCAACTTTTCAGTTTCTGAGAATTTCCAAATTTCTCAAAAATTTGGCTAACACCCTAAATTTTCGAAAAATTTCGCCATAACCTCCCCTGCACCGGGAGCCACGGGAAAATCCCGAAATTGCCATATAGGCCTTCTGATCTCAAAAAGAAAAAGAAAAAGCCAAGCGGCTAGCCAATAGGCTCATAAAATCATCATCACCCAAACAAAACAGTAAATTATAGTAAACATGTACCTATTTGTCGGGCAAACAAATTTTATTCCCTGCTCTAGCCTCCTTACTATGACCTGTTCAATGTAAGTATATGTATATGCAAGCAAATGCGACCAATTTTCAATATAATTCAATATTTGATTCAATTAGGCATAATGGTTCAAAATTATCAAACAAATAAACAACCAATACAAACATCAATCAATTAGTGGATTAACGTTTCAAATTCACAATTTTGATATATATACTGAAAATCATGTTTTTGATGCCAATTCACAACAATGTGTTCTAGCTATATTAGTTTTGGTTCTCACACCAGTCTAAATGGAAATATATAAATACCACACCTTCGTCACTCGAACATGAATACTAATGATGACTAGTCAATCATCAGAATCATCTCCGGACGACTAGAGCGTGATTCTATATCTATCCAGTATATTAAAACTTCGAATATACGTTCATGACGCGTATATGCAAAATCTTTATATAGCGGATTGTCCAAATTCAAAATAAATAAATATTCAAATACGTATAAAACGATTTAAATTTTCAAAACAAAATTGTTTTCATTTGAAAAATATACTTTTCACACTCGTTCTAGGATACTACTGATCCTATCTCTAACGAGTCATTCTACTCGGATACTACTAATCCAATATCTGATGAATTCTTTCGTATGGTTCTAATGTGTCTTGTTCTCGAGCTCTGTAAACCAAAGCTCTGATACCAAATGTAGCGACCCGAACTTCCCCGATCTCCGAAGAGATGAGAAAGAACGAATTACTGTGAGGACAAGACAAAACAGAACGCATACGGAAGAACAACTCATTGCTATTACCACAATTCCATCAGATACAAGAATATACAGAGTATAATTGAATAAATTACATTCGATAAATATCAGAGATTACAATAAATTGCATAGCAGCGGAAAATAATACAAAGCACAACTGAAGGTGATATACGGATACAGAGCTTTCCGGATATCATTCCAGCTGTAAACCAGGATCCTGTGAATATAAATCTGCAAAACCAAAACTACTAGCTGCCCGTGCGGAAAATATGGGCACGCAGAGTTTAGGTTAAAACAATAAACTCCGGTTCAGTCATGTGACTGGTGTGAGAACTAAAACAGTTATTAATCTTTATTTTCAAAGTTAGGTAAATCAAGGGACCACGCCGTATAACACGGAACGGGTTTCCTCCCAAGAATACCAGTGCATAAAACAACAGCGCAATGTTAAATAAAGAAAAATGAAGCTGTTATAAGACCCAGGTCCCATCACACAATGCAACGCAAGCCGGAGGATAGGGTTTTCCCTTATAATAGCCAAACATGCTTGATACGTTCAAAACAAATCATTTGATACTATAATAAGTGTATAGTGTCAAAATAATTTCAATCATAAATATAAATCATAGGCGGCATGGGTACCATCTATCATGTCGCCATACTAGTTCTACAATTAAAACTGCAATACATGTATTGGAAATTGGATTTCCGTCATGAGTCGAGGCAAGGGGCAAGCTCCTCTCCGCGTTCGAGACACTCTAGCAAATGTCCCAGGGCTACGCACTCTGGGCAACCCCTGGATGCTTCAGGGACGGTCCTCACTTACGTTAGAGGATTAGTTATGCCTGAACACACGTTTCCCGGTCCTTACAGACCTATAATCGAGGCGCCTCGCATTCCAACAACCACATAGGTGAAAAGTATATAAATGTCAGGGCTGGTAAGTCACTGACACCACCAAAGCTAGAAAGAAATGTCGTGCTCTCCCTGCAGTCCGTATCCCGTTTTTGACTCATACCGAGTTGTGAGGCTCGCGAATTCACGTTATACACAAAGCTGCCACGTAGGCTGTGCTTTGATCATCAACCACAAGACTTTGCTTTTCAACAGAAGCCTTGATCATTGCATCTCAGCGTGCCACACAGGCAATTCATGCCGTGCGACTGATGTCCATCGATATACAATCTCTGAGCTCGTACGTCTCAGAGAAGGGCGTTAAGCAAAAGAATAAATTCTCCGCCGCCAAACAGATGTATATTTAATAGAGATCAGTCAACACAGAATGAAATCCAATGTCAGACACACAATCCGTTTACAAGTTCGTTCTGGGTCTGAACGA
The DNA here is from genome assembly GCA_030737875.1 of Allium sativum. Classification (NCBI taxonomy): domain Eukaryota; kingdom Viridiplantae; phylum Streptophyta; class Magnoliopsida; order Asparagales; family Amaryllidaceae; genus Allium; species Allium sativum. The sequence goes on along the minus strand of CM060910.1, from coordinate 589,787,954 downwards.
AACCGGAGGCACTTTCCTCGCGTATCCATCCATCCCCAAGTACGTCTGGACGACCACCAACTATTTCCATCCTCTTGGGTGTACAGTCCAATCAGGATCGTCAGTAATAATCCAAACGATGTGAAAACTTCCGGTCTTCAACCACCGTCTTCATCTTCGACATATCGTCGAATCGGTTATTCAAAATGGGTATAAACCCGGACTTTCCAAACAATCCGCGTATATTAAAAACAAATGTTACACAAACACAACATACGCCTCATTCCAATTCATATTTTAAGGAAAAGTTCCCGTTAATTTTATCCAAGATAAATTCTTTAAAATTTATCCTTTAATCATCATTTTGATGTCGTTTCAAACCAAATTATGGTTTTCTGAACTGGTCGAGATTAGCGAACCACACCGAAGTAATTATTTATTTTATTTTCCAATCCCAACCTATTCATCCCATGAAGCAAAACTGGTAATACTCAATATCTATCACCATGGTGTTATCGGTAAAATTAATTACCATTTCACGTTCAAATCTAATTAAAGATTTAACTATCGCTTTGGAGCAAAACTGGTGATACTCCATTCTCGCTCATTTTATAAATTTGATAATTTAGATTATCAATTCACATTTCAATCTAATTGCAGATTCATTTAAAACTCCTTTTATTGGGTTAAAGAACTAATGTCATTTAAACACCGTTCACGACAAACCCAAATTACATTCTATTTATCATCGGGTTAAAGAACTAGTGTTGTTTAAAACACAGTTCACGATAAACCCACAACTCAATTCTAGTTCAATTTAAATCAAATATATTAGGAATTCCGATTATTTAAAACGCCTTTTTAAATCTAATTTATTTATTTAAAAACAAATCGGGTTTTAAATTTAGTTCAAACTAGTTCATTTCGATAAAAATCTATTTTTATCTTTTCAAATATGGAGTTTTTCATCCCAATTTTTCTCAAATCATCTGTTATGATTTTACACGAAATTTTACTATTTTTAATAATTTTATCAAGGCCCGTACAGTCGATTTCCATCAACGGCCATCGAACTGCACTTACAGCGACCTTTTTCGAATTTGATTTGGACGTATCTCCAAATCCAACCGTTAGATTTCAAATTTCAAATATTCATTAGAAAGCTCTTTTCGATATGAACCCAACGGTTCCGGTTTTAGGAGAATCCGACGGTCGGATCTCCCGTAATGTCCGTTTGAAATAAATGGTCGAAATTCACGAACTGCCGCGGCGTGGCACGTTCTATTCAGGCCATTATATTATATATATATAATATATAATATATATTTCGTCGATTACTATTCAAAACGAATTTTATAAATAGTTTTGAATTCGTTTCAAAAACAATTTCAACCTTTATTTCAAATTCAAATCAAAAATTGAATTTTCTATCATAAATCCTTTTTATTTTCATTTCTATTTGATTTCAATTCAAATCGATTTTAATTCGATTCGAATCCATTTTCTTTTCAATTCAATTTGATTCGAATTCGTTTTCCTTTCAATTCGAATTCATTTCGTTTTCTATTCAATTTGAATTCATTTCGTTTTCTATTCAATTCGAATTCAAATTCTTTATATATTCAATTGATTTCAAATTTGTTTCCTATTCAATTCAATTCGAAATCGTTTTATATTCAATTCATTTCGAAATTGTTTTCAATATTCAATTCATTTCGAAATTGTTTTCAATATTCATTTCATTTCGAAATCGTTTTCAATATTCGTTTCATTTCGAAATCGTTTTCAATATTCATTTCGAAATGAATAAAATCGATATAAATATCGTTCACGTCAAAATGGCGTCAATCTAATCAACACGGCTTCATATATTTCTATTTTCAAATATTCTATTTCAAATATTTCCTTTTCAAATATTTCGATTTCAAATATTTCGTTTTCAAATATTTCATTTTCAAATATTTCTATTCAACAAATGATTATTTATATTTGTCAACACACGACTAATCTCAACGAATGAGTACTGTCCACGTGTGACTATTTTTGTTATTTAATATATTTTATAAAAATTAGGGTATCTATCGTTTGATAACAAATCAGACTCCAACCGTTAATTAGTAAGAGAACGATTCCCTAAATATTAACCCCGAAGGCCGAAACCAACATCAGATCAATATCCAGGAGACCATTCTTCTTATCTATCTTCCAGTTAATTTCTGATTTCATATATGATAAAGATGTACATTTTATTATTAAAATATTTCGTTCAACACATGACTAATCTCAACGGATGAGTACAGTCAACACATGAACCTTTACTTTATAGTGATAAAGATATAAATTTTATTGTTAAAATATTTCGTTCAACACATGACTAATCTCAACGGATGAGTACAGTCAACACATGAACCTTTATATCCTATTATTCTTTATTTTTCAAATTGGAATGAGGCCCAATAAATTACCATATAAAGTTAATTATATGGATTCCATACAACACATGTATATAATAGCATTGAAAAATAATCAACCATCAACCAAAGTGCACCACACTGTATAAGCATCAAATATAGATATCTAACGCTTATAACAGCCTGTCAATCAATCGATCGACATATTTAATCAATCAGGATGAGTGAACTTCAAATTTCATCCCAACACCCGTGTGGGGTTTCAAACAATCAAACACAGATTTTATTTGTGCAGTTGGGCGATGTGTAAAATTTATCGTCCCAATCAATGTCAGTCAAATCAGTGTACATAAACAAACCGTCCGGTTTGTAAATGAATATTTATTTATTCTCATTCACTATATTCATATTCACGTTAAAAATTATATTTTATTGATAATATATTTTATTTTTAACACATGAATTTCTATTCAGTTCATTCTTTAAATAAAATGATATTTTTATTTTTCTAACATATTTTAGAAAATTTCGGCGGCATAACGGCACGATACTAGAAACAGGACGAGGCCTAGCCTTATCCCCGGTCTAGTGAAGGCCCACGCCATTCACACATCAATCAAATCAATTTCATTTCACCAAACAATTCAAATTCAAATCAAATCATCTAACTAATTTTTGCAGTCAAACAAACAAGTCCATGGTCTGTGGACGATTGTGTCGGGTGCTACTAAACACCGTCTGCATCCTAGTATATATATATAAATAGAAATGAAATTGAAAGGTGAGAAATTCTCACCGAAAGCTATCCAAACATCTTGACTCTTCTTTTGTAGAAGTCTTCATCGTTCTCGCCTTTTTGTCGCTTTCGTTGCCTGTATTCTCTACATATGTAAAAATAGAATTTTCACTTCGCTATTCAATATATAAAAATCGAATTTTTATTATACTATTCAATAAATAAAAATCGAATTTTCACTTCGCTATTATATAAAAAGATTTCGCCTTTTCAAAAATAAAGATTTCGCCTTTTCAAATATAAAGATTAAATTTTTATTTCATCACTATAAAAATCACTTCTTTCTTTCAACATATATATAATAAAAATCAGATTTTTATTCTGCTATGTTTATAAAGATGATATATTTACTATCTTACCTATATAAAAATTATATTTTTACTTCTTCTTCATAATAAAAATTATATTTTTATTTCTCCTACATAACAAAGATCGAATTTTTATTATCTATATAATATAAAAATCATATTTTTATTATCACCCCTATATAAAAATCATGTTTTTATATTTCCTATAAATTAAAAATCGAATTTTTCCTTCTTTACTATGATAAAAATTCCCCCTTTACTATCATAAAAATTTCTTCTTTAAAAGATCGTATCCTTTTTATTGTAAAAATCAAACCCTTTTACCTGAAAATCGTATTTTTATTGCTATTCATTTGCATAAAAATCATCTCTTTATAATTTCAAAAACTAAAGCTTTTTAATTCTAAAAACCTTAGCTTTTTAAATTCTACTACCTTAAACAAATAAAAAAAACAAATAAAAAAAAACAAAAAGAAACTCACCGTGGCCTAAGAGGAGGGGATGGCGGTCTACTGATGTCGGCAGGGTGGTGGGGCGTCGCACTGGTCGGAGGTCAGCTCAGAGGGGTGGTGGAGGTCGGCTAGGGGTAGCGGTGGTCTTAGGGTCGGTTTTGGGTCAGGGCCGGCGCGAGAGGTGGAAGAAGGGCTGGGGGGCGTCGATGATGTGGGTCGGAGGCGCGCCGGCCTGGGGAGGGGTGGCGGAAGGATCGGTGGTGGCGAGCGAGGAGTAGCGGCCTCCGTCGTTTCCTTTTTTATTATATAAAATCGATTTTGGTAATGAATTACAGAAGGGGGGGCTTAGGGGATAAAGGAGAAAAGGAGGGGCCCAATAATATTTAATTAATTTTTTTCCTAAGTGTTGACTTTTCGTCCGAGCTCGAAATCACACCCAACGACTGTCGCCGCTAGCGTATTACCCCCATTCCGAACACAATGGGATATGTATCGCAAGCTGATTCGAACGTTTCGATCAGTTTTCGTCAAAATCAACATATAACTCTATATATTGAGTTTGAACGCGCATTTCAATTTACCGGGGTCACATACTAGCTCGAAAAATTCCATAAAAATAGTTTCTAGCTTCGTATTGACGATATGGTCCTATGAAAACTAGCTTCGTCGAATTCTGAGACAGTTAGAAAAATGGCCATTTTCCAGTCTATTAAAATCAACTGAAACTGGCCAAACGCGTTTTCCTTTGCCACGCTCACATAATGATTCAAAAAATTATGAAATTTGGAATCTTGCAATAATTTAACATCACGAACCCAACAAAAGTGGTTTCGTCGAAATCCGAGGTTGTTTGCAAAATTCCCATTTTTACGGGCCTGAATTCTATAGCGACTATTCAGAATTTTCAACTGGACATAACTTTTGATTCCCGCTATGAAATTTCGATTTTTCGGATTCGTTGGAAAGATATCATCATTTAGATCCTAATGTTTTTGGTTTCACTAAAATCCGGATTTTTTTGCACCCGGTACATTCAATTGAAGTTTGAAATCGAATTATCGAACTACCGCACCATTTTCAATTCCTATTTATAATTTTATATAATTATTTATATTCTAACGACGACGTATATAATATATACGTTCGAATTATATTCAAAATAAATTTCTCATCGATATTATTTAAAATATTCCATTTTAAATATTCAAAATTCGCTAAAATTGCCAAAATAAAAATTTTAAACTGGTTCAGAATTTCCGGATTATTACAGGCAAGGTGATGCGTAGTAAGACTATGAGCCAGCGTAGATGGGGTGAATAACTCCATGGGGCAAGTGGACATAGTAAGGATTGGTAAGGCTATGAGCCAGTGCAGTGGGGTTCTTGTGACTCCATGAGGCACAGTGGACATAGCAAAGGATTTGTGGCTACGTTATCAGTGCAGTGAAGCCATTTATGACTTCATGGGGCAAAGTGATCGTAGCAAGGGATGTTGGGTGATCGAAGTGGTGAATATCCTAGGCTTTACGCACTGAGTGAGAGATGTGAGGATGGATGCTATGCTTGATTGTTTGCCATCATTATGACATGCACACCTCCCCCACCTCCGTATCTTTACACCGTTTGATATGGTACCTTAGAGTGTTGTACAGTATGTAGTGCTAACTCTTTAATTGCAGGTCCAGGTTCAGGTATGTTTTAGTCTACCTGTTATTGTTCACTTTAGATGCTTATCGCTCATACCAGGCTTTATGTCTGACCCAGAGTTTTATGTCTCCTCTTATTACTCTGGGTGCTCACACGAGCAGACTAGAGACAGGTTAGCTGGTGATGTGCGAGTAGCTGATTCGGAGGCGGGCAGGAGGCTTCCACGTATGATATATATACACATTCTCCCTGTGTCGTTGGTGGTCGCTACTTGGGCATTAGTAGTGTACCTCATTTATCTTACTTTTGCTTTGAGATAGTTTGAAAGTTGTAATAAGCTGTATTCTGAATTTCCGCTGCTATGATGTTTAGTTCTGATTTTCAGCTTATGCACTGTCTCTCCTGTTTTATGTCAAGTATGTTATTATTATACTTTATTCTATGCGCTGTGAGACATTCTACAGGTTCTTTGTATGTTCATTTCCTTCTTCCTTTTCCTTCTGACGACCTGTTCCGTGCTAACTGGACATGTGTACAGCGCACTTTTGGAGTAAATGTCGGTTGGTGCGGGGCGGACCGTCACACTTGGTATCAAAGCTCTAGGTTGCGTAGTTAACCTAGGGAAAGACACTAGGGAGAGATAGTACGTATATGAGAGCGCGTATTTGTGATTATTTTGGTTTTCAAAAGCTATATATGTATATACTATTAGTAGTATAAGAATGAAGTCGTACTGCACTAGCACCACTATGGGGTCGTTAATCGTTTCCCTTTTTTCAGATTAACGATGAGCCGAGACACGAGTGGTGCTGGTAGAGGGACCAACCAAGGGAATGCCGCTGACACGAGGACAATATTTATTAACCTCATGAGAGACATGCTTAGAGAAGTGCAAGGGGCAATTCCCAATCCCGGAGTTGGTGTTGGCCCAGTAGTGCAGGCGCCTAGGGTCGATTTCGCCAAGTTGTGCAAAGATTACACTAATCTTGGTGGGAAGCCGTTCCACGGAACGGAGTCGGCCACGGATGTTCAGGACTGGATGGATAGCTGTGACCATATCTTTGCTGACTTGGGTCTCGAGGATGCGATGAAGAGAAGGCTAGCGTCTCGTCAGCTGCAAGGGCGAGCGATGAATTGGTGGAATGCCATTAGAACAGCTACTCCAGAGGATCAGGTTACTTGGGATCAGTTCAAGGCCCGCTTTAGCGAGAAGTTTATCCCAGCTGCCCAGAAATCAGTGTTGTTTAAGAGGTTCTTGGAACTCAAACAGAACGGAAGGGCGGTTTCTGATTATATTGCTGAGTTCGACACTTTGTCGAAGTATGGACTGTCTCTCATCGACACTCCTGAAAAGAAGAATGAGAAGTTCATTACCGGTTTGGATGGGTACTTGGGGAAAAGGCTTATTAATCACATCGATGAGACTTTTGAATCGATCGTGGGGAAAGCTTTGAGATCAGAGAGTCTTTACCCTAAGTAAAAGACTGAGGCTGCATCTGCAGAAGGGCCAAAGACGTAAGCAGGCGGTGGAGGCAAGAATAACTCTCAGAATAAGAGGAAGCAGGACCAATCAACAGGTGGCCAGAAAAAGAGCAAGAAGGATGTTGAGTGCTTCAGCTGTGGAAAGAAGGGCCATTATGCTAAAGAGTGTCGGGCCAAGCCAGCGGAAAGGAAGTGCTACAACTGTGGTCAAGTGGGACATCAGAAAGATAAGTGTCCGCAACCTCTTAAGGAGAAGCAAATTGTGAAAGCATATGCTATTGATGCTATTCCTTCTTCGTCGAATGCCCCAACTGCGGCGGAGAAAGGAAAGAATGTTGTTATTCAAGGTATGCTTTCTATTTATTATATACCAGTTCGAGTTTTGTTTGATACTGGGGCTTCCCGTTCCTTCATATCTAGTGACTTGGTAGATAGGTTGGGACTGGAACCCGAGATAGTCGATAGACCATTGATTGTGACGAACCCGATTGGTGGTTCGACTAGCCTTAGTATGATTTGCAGGAATTTGGTCTTATCGAGTCGTGGATGTATGTTTGTATGTGATTGCTTTGTTTTGGGCTTTACTGGGTATGGCATTATATTGGGAGTCGATTGGCTCCAAAGATACGGGGTGGTGGTAGACTGTGAGGGCTTTTTCGTGACAGTGAGGGCAGATGATGGGCGGAGGGTAGTGTTTGGTAGTCTACCTAGTGATGGGGTTATGGCTAGTTTTGTAAATTCCCTCGACATCCCGCAGGATGAGTTGTCAGATGTGCCCGTGGTTGGCCAGTATCCGGACGTCTTCGAGGAGGTGACCGGGCTTCCACCACACCGAGAGATTGAGTTCCGTATTGATTTAGTGAAAGATGCCAGACCTATAGTGATGCCACTTCGTCGTATGGCACCAAGGGAACAGCGAGAGCTCGGGGTGCAAGTCAGCAATCTTTTGAAGAAGGGATTTATTAGGAGTGTCTCCGAGTGGGGAGCACCAGTTGTGTTTGCCACTAAGGCAGATGGTTCCCTTCGTTTGTGTGTGGACTATCGCGAGTTGAATAAGGTGACGAGGAAGAATAAGTATCCTCTACCGCGGATAGATGATTTGTTTGATCAACTGGAAGGAGCTAGAGTGTTCTCCCAGTTGGACCTCGTGATAGGATTTCATCAACTTCGAGTAGCAGATGAGAGTGTTTCGAAAATGGCATTTAGGACGCCGTCTGGATTCTATGAGTGATTGGTCATGCCATTTGGGTTGACCAATGCACCAGCCTATTTTGTGGATCTTATGAATCGAGTATTCAGAGATCAGTTAAATAAGTTTGTTCTTGTGTTCGTGGATGACATCCTTGTTTACTCAAGGACTGAGGAGGAACACAAGGGACACTTGAGGATAGTGATGGAGGTGTTAAGGAAACACCAATTGAAAGCAAAATTCTCTAAGTGTCATTTTTGGAGAAGGGAAGTAAGATTCTTGGGTCATGTTGTTTCAGAGAGTGGTATTGCCGTGGACCCTGCGAAGGTGGCTACGGTACAGGATTGGCCTACGCCCAAGAATGTAACGGATGTAAGAAGTTTCTTGGGATTAGCTGGATATTATCGTAAGTTTATCCAGGACTTCTCCAAGATTGCAGCACCGTTGACTCAGTTGACTAAGAAGAATCAGTCCTTCGTCTGGGACGGAGTGTGTGAGGATGCCTTCAAGAGTCTAAAAGAGAGGTTGACGCGTGCGCCAGTGTTAGTCATTCCTAAAGGGAATGAAGAGATGACGGTATACACGGATGCTTGTGGTACCGGACTGGGTGCTGTATTGATGCAAGGAGGTAGAGTTGTAGCTTATGCTAGTCGACAGCTAAAGCCGCATGAGAAGAAGTATCCTACCCATGATTTGGAATTAGCAGCGATTGTGTTTGCGCTGAAGATGTGGAGACACTATCTCTTGGGAGAAAGGTTCGAGTTGTTTACCGATCATAAATTGTTCAAGTATCTCTTCTCCCAGAAAGATCTAAATCTCCGTCAGTAGAGATGGCTAGAGTTCTTGGCTTCGTATGATTTTGATATCGCATATACACCTGGGAAAGGTAATACGGTAGCCGATGCCTTGAGTAGGAGACATGCCAGCTTAGGGGCGATGTTTCTTGAATGGAAGCAACTGGAGTATATCGCGGGGTTTGATTTTAGACCAAGGTGCGAATTGGATCCAGTTATGCTAGCTAGTTTAACGATCAGACCCACTTTGATAGAGCGGATTGGTTCTAGCCAAAGGAACGATCCTAATCTATTGGAAATCATCTCCAAGTTAGAGATGGGTATCGATGAGGAGATGAGTGTGTATGGGCTTGATCGAGATGGATGGCTTCGAAAGAATGGAAGACTAGTTGTGCCCAACGTGAATGGTGTGAGAGATGAAGTGCTTAGAGAATGTCATCACTCAAAACTGACTATACACCCCGGTGGTAATAAGATGTATCGAGACATGAAGCAGACTTACTACTGGGAAGGGATGAAAAGAGACGTTGGGAAGTTTATATCCAAATGCATGAATTGCCAGTTAGTTAAAGCCGAGCAAAAGAAGCCTAGTGGGTTGTTGCAACCATTAGAAATTCCCGAATGGAATTGGGAGCAAGTCTCGATGGATTTCATCGATGGTTTACCAAAGACTAGATCGGGATATGATAGCATTTGGGTAATTGTGGATCGATTGACTAAGAGCGCAAGATTTATACCAGTCAAATCGACCAGAACGGCAGCCAAGTTGGCAGAGTTGTATATGAAGTGGGTAGTGAGATTTCATGGAATACCCAAAAGCATTGTGAGTGACCGAGACCCGTTGTTCACTAGTGGGTTTTGGAAGAGCTTACAAGAGGCTCTAGGGTCAAGATTACATCTCAGTACCGCATATCATCCTCAGACCGATGGTCAGACGGAGAGGGTGAATCGTATATTGGAAGATCTCTTAAGAGCTTGTATATTGGATTTTGGTGGATCATGGGATGACCATTTGCATCTAGTAGAGTTTGCATATAATAATAGCTACCAATCCAGTATCGGTATGGCTCCATATGAAGTTTTGTACGGAAGACCGTGCAACTCACCATCATGTTGGATAGAGACTGGCGAGAAGTTTGTGCTTGGACCAGATGTGGTGAGGGAAACTTCAGATAAGATTAAGGTCATTCAACAACGAATGAAAGCTGCTCAAGATAGGCAGAAGAGCTATGCTGATAAGAGGAGAAGAGACTTGAAATTCTCCGTTGGTGACTTGGTGTTTGTCAAGATCTCTCCGTTAAGGAGCGTGATTCGATTTGGCAGGAGAGGCAAATTGGCACCAAGATTTGTTGGCCTATTCCCTGTTCTTGAACTAGTTGGGAATTTGGCATATAGAGTTGGCTTACCAGAGAAGATGGCGGGAGTTCACAATGTATTTCATGTTTCCCAACTAAGGAAGTTAGTTCACGACTCAGATATGACTATTTCACCTGATCAGTTAGAGGACTTCGAAGTAGAACCCGAGGCGGTTGGGAATCGCAAGCCGATTCGTATTGTGGGGCATGATACGAAGCAACTTCGAAGGAAGGCGGTGAAGCTAGTCAAGGTTCAGTGGGGCGAGAACGAGAATGATTGTACTTGGGAGACAGAGGAGAGCATTAGGAAGGCATATCCAGAACTCTTTGCCTGGTAAGATTTACTTTGCAATTTAGTTTTCCGCATGCTAGGGTAGACTTGTTTTGCATGTTTGATTGTTGTTTTATGATTGATAGGCATGCGGGACCTTTGTGTGTGTTTAATTAGGGAATTTCGGGGGCGAAATTTCTTAAGGGGGGAGGGGGGGGGGGGAGAGTGTAATGACCCGTATTCTACACATCATAGGATCGTAGAATATTTATTTCTTTCCCATGTGAAGTCGTATGGTCATGTAACTTTGGGAAACATCCATTAGAGTCATTTCCCATGTTCATGATTTTTGTCGATTTTTAGATGACCATTTTGCCCCTAGTTGGTACTGTTTGGGCCATAACTTTTGATTGTAAAGGAATTTTGACCTGAAACCACTTCCATTAGATTCGTTTGATGGTTTACCTTTCCGTAGAGTGGTCATAATAGCCAAACGGACTTACCGTTTGGGAGATATGGCTGAAACAAGGTTTGGAGGGTGAAAAACTGCTTAACCGGGCCAAATCGGGTGATTAGTGAGTAGGCCCATAACCCATTTCGGGATTAGGATTTTGGGAGGGCTGAAATGAGATGGAGAATCATTCCACTTCAGTTTTCTAGCCTCCACTTATCACCAAGGAACCCTAAAAATGGCCTCCAACCTCTAAATCACCTCCAAATCATCTTTTGGTCAAGGATTTGGCTTAGCAACCCCTAATCAAGGAAGATCTTCACCAAATCAACATAGGAGCTGCTGTTGGCATTGAGATTCACATCAAATCAGAGAATCATTTCAGATCTTAGTTTATTTTGTGGCTAAGGTGAGTGATTTGCATAGTTTTACACTAATTATGGCTAATTAGGGGTGATTAGTGCTAATTAGAGAATGTAAGCATGATAAAATTCGGGAAAAATGTTCATAAATTCCTAAATGATGTTTTAGACCTCTGATATGAATTTGAGTTAATTTGGTTAAGTTTCGCTAATCCTATCATTAGTTTCACCTAAACATGCTTAAGGGGAAATATGAGATTTTGGGTATGTTTGATCCATTTTAACCTATCATATTGATATTTTGATGTTTGTGGTTGATCATGTATGTTGCTATGACTGTATGAAATTCTTTGTGATTGATTCCAATAGTTAGAATGGTCGAAAACGTCGTCGAATGGCGTAAACACTTGCTGGAACAGTTGCAGAAAACAGTGTAGGGTTCGGATCGGATCGGATAAAGGGGGCTCGGATCGGATATGTTGAACTGTGCAAAGGATCCGATCGGATCGGGACCCAACACTTGGGAAAAAGTGGCAAAAAGGAAGGCCAGACTAGCTGAACTGGGAACGGATCGGATCGAGGAGGACGGATCGGAGCGGAGGTATGAGGATGGATCAGATAAGAGCACGTGAAGGGCAAGGACACGGATCAGAACGGAGGCACGAGCTGGAGGGGAGATGACACCCGACCCGACCCGAGGTGAAGCACCCGACCCGAACCGATGGAGGACAACCGACCCGACCCCAGAGGAATACCCGACCCGTACCGCACCAGAAGGAGACTCGACCCGAATAGATGGAGGACACCGACCCGAACCTATGGCTTGAGGAGGAACCCGACCCGACCCAGTATTGACCAATAACCCGAGATGCAAAGGTAGTCCAATATGGGAAGTTATAGCTCAGGATCCAGTGGGGAACCAAGGAGTTCACTTCATGGTTGGACTTTGCTGCGGGACGTGTGCTAAGGAGTTGCCGACGTTCATAACTTCGATTCACCATTAGAAATGAAGGATGACTACTTATCAGTGCAATAGGGTCATTATGACCTGAGGGGCAAGGTGATGGTAGCAAGACTACGTTATCAGTGCAGTAGGGTCTTTATGACCTGAGGGGCAAGGTGATGCGTAGTAAGACTATGAGCCAGCGCAGATGGGGTGAATAACTCCATGGGGCAAGTGGACATAGTAAGGATTGGTAAGGCTATGAGCCAGTGCAGTGGGGTTCTTGTGACTCCATGGGGCAAAGTGGACATAGCAAAGGATTTGTGGCTACGTTATCAGTGCAGTGAAGCCATTTATGACTTCATGGGGGCAAAGTGATCGTAGCAAGGGATGTTGGGTGATCGAAGTGGTGAATATCGTAGGCTTTACGCACTGAGTGAGAGATGTGAGGATGGATGCTATGCTTGATTGTTTGCCATCATTATGACATGCACACCTCCCCCACCTCCGTATCTTTACACCGTTTGATATGGTACCTTAGAGTGTTGTACAATATGTAGTGCTAACTCTTTGGTTGCAGGTCCAGGTTCAGGTATGTTTTAGTCTACCTGTTATTGTTCACTTTAGATGCTTATCGCTCATACCAGGCTTTATGTCTGACCCAGAGTTTTATGTCTCCTCTTATTACTCTGGGTGCTCACACGAGCAGACTAGAGACAGGTTAGCTGGTGATGTGCGAGTAGCTGATTCGGAGGCGGGCAGGAGGCTTCCACGTATGATATATATATATATATATATATATATATATATACACACATTCTCCCTGTGTCGTTGGTGGTCGCTACTTGGGCATTAGTTGTGTACCTCATTTATCTTACTTTTGCTTTGAGACAGTTTGAAAGTTGTAATAAGCTGTATTCTGAATTTCCGCTGTTATGATGTTTAGTTCTGATTTTCAGCTTATGCACTGTCTCTCCTGTTTTATGTCAAGTATGTTATTATTATACTTTATTCTATGCGCTGTGAGACATTCTACAGGTTCTTTGTGAAAACCCGTAACTTCCCCGTAAAGGAAAGTGTCGGATAGTTCGAGAACAAGCCACAACAGAATGCATACAAAAGAACATTTCATTGTATTTACAACAATTCCATCAGATACAAGAATATACAGAGTATAAATGAATATTACACAGAAATATCAGAGATTTAAATTACATTTAAATACATAGCAGCGGAAGATAATACAATACACAACTAGAAGTAGATATACGGATACAAAGCTTTCCGGATATCGTTCCAGCTGTAAACCGGGATCCTGTGAATATAAATCTGCAAAACCAAAACTACTAGCTGCCCGTGTCAAAATAGGGGCACCCGGAGTTTAGGTCAAAACAATAAACTCCAGGTCAGTCATGTGACTGGTGTGAGAACTAAAACAGTTAATAATCTTTATTTTAAAGTTAGGTAAATCAAGGGACCACGCCGTATAACACGGAACGGGTTTCCTCCCAAGAATACCAGTGCATAAAACAAACAATGCAATGCTAAATAAAGAAAGATGAAGCTGTTATAAGACCCAGGTCCTATCACACAATGCAACGCAAGCCGGGGGATAGGGTTTTCCCTTATAACAGCCAAAGAATGCTTGATACGTTTTAAAACAAACCATTTGATACTATTATAAGTGCATAGTGTATAAAACGACTTCAAATCATAAGTATCAATCATAGGCGGCATGGGTACCATATATCATGTCGCCATACTAGTTCTACAATTAAAACCGCAAATGTCACGTATTTGGAAATTGGATTTCCGTCTGTGAACTGAGGCAAAAGATAGTCCTCAACCGATTCGAGACGCTCTAGCCCTCCCCTCATGATCAGAGCTCGAGTGACCCTTGGATCGTAAGGGCCGGTCCACCGATGTGGATTAAAATGCCTGAACATGCGTTTCCCCGCCCTTTGGGGCATAAATGAGCCAACAAATGGCTCCATCGGACCCGGATCGTCCGATCTAACCGAGGCGCCTCGCAACAGCAACAACCACACAGGTGAAAAGTATATAAATGTCAGGGCTGGTAGGTCACCGACACCACCCTAGCTAGAAAGAAACGCATGCCCTCCCTGATGTCCTCTCCCGTTTTTGGTTCACAACCGGGGTACGAAACTCGCGAATTCACGTTACACAAAGCTGTGCCACACAGGCTGTGCTTTGATCATCACCACAAGACTTTGCTTTTCAACAGAAGCCTCGATCAATTTCCACTTAGGCATGCCACACAGGCAATTCACTCCATGCGTTTGATATCCATCAATATATAACCTCTGAGCTCGTACGTCTCAGAGAAGGGCGTTAAGCAAGAGAATAAATTCTCCGCCGCCAAACAGATATATATTTAATAGAGATCAATCACAAGGACTAAAATCCAATGTCAGACACACAGTCCATTTACAAGTCCGTTCTGGGTCTGAACGAAACCGGAGGCACTTATCCATCCATCTCCAAGTACGTCTGGATGACCACCAACTATTTCCATCCTCTTGGGTGTACATCCCAATCAGGATCGTCGGTAATTATCCAAACGATGTGAAGACTTCCGGTCTTCAACCACCGTCTTCATCTTCAACATATCGTCGAATCGGTTATTCAGAATGGGTATAAACCCGGCCTTTCCGAACAACCCGCGCACATTAAAAATAAATGTTACACAAACACAACATACGCCTCATTCCAATTCATTAGTTACTAACCGTAAATTAATCAAGAGATTAATTCCCCAATTATTAACCTCGAAGGCCGAAACCAACATCAGATCAATATCCAGAAAACCATTCTGCTTAGCTAACCGACAGATAGTTTCTAAATTTCACATTCATAGGGAAAGGTTCCCATTAATTTTATCCAAGATAAATTTCTTGAACTTATTCTTTAATCTATTTTTGAATATCAATTCAAACTAGTCGGGATTAGCGAACCTTACCGAAGTAATCATTTGTTTTAATTTCTCAATCCCAACCTATTCATCCCATGAAGTAAAACTGGTTATACTTCATATCTAACACCACGGTGTTATCGGTAAATTCAATTACCATTTCACGTTCAAATCTAATTAAAGATTTAACTATCGCTTGGAGCAAAACTGGTGATACTCCATTCTCGATCATTTCAATATAATTAAAGATTCATTAAAACTCCACTTAGTTTTAATCGCTAACTGGGTTAAAGAATCAGTGTCATTTAAAACACAGTTCACGATAAACCCAAAATCACATTCATTCATTATCGGGTTAAAGAACGAGTGTTATTTAAAACATTGCCCACGATAAACCCAAAAATCAATATCAATTCAATTCCATTTCAATTAAATATTATTTAATTGGTACACTTCATTAAATCTAAATAAAAAGATTTAATCTTTTCTCAACTGGGTTCAAGAGCAGTGTTAATGAAGACACCATTCACGACAAACCCAAATTACATTTGATATTCAATATAAGGCTCTGAATAGAAAATATATCGGCTTATATTCAATATCAAATTCTACGATTAACAAATGTCGTATTGGAAATAACAATATATATATATATCTTTCAAATTTCCATAACAACATCCGTATAATCACGAATTCCAACATCGAAATAATCCAAAGACAATTTCGATTCAAATCCACTCCAATGCAATTATTGGAAATTCTGGTTATTTTTAAAACCCTTTTCAAATTCAATTTATTTATTTAAAAATAAATAGAATTATAATTCTAGTTCAAAACTAGTTTACTTCGATAAAAATCTATTTTTATCTTTTCAAATATGGAGTTTTTCATCCCAATTCTTCTCAAATTATTTCTTATGATTTTACACAAATTATTACTATTTTTAATAATTTTATCAAGGCCCGTACAGTCGATTTCCAATAACGGCCATCGATCTGCACTTACAGCGACCTTTTTCGAATTTGATTTGGACGTATCTCCAAATCCAACCGTTATATTTCAAATTTCTAACATTCGTTAGAAAGCTCTTTTCGATACGAACCCAACGGTTCCGGTTTTAGGAGAATCCGACGGTCGGATCTCCCGTAATGTCTGTTTGAAATAAATGGTCGAAATTCGCGAACTACCGCGGCGCGGCGCGTTCTATTCAGGCCATTATATTATATATATAATATATATAATATATATTTCGTCGATTTCTATTTAAAACGAATTATATAAATAGTTTTAAATTCGTTTCAAAATCCATTTCAACTTCCATTTCAATTCAAAGCAAAATTGAATTCTTCTTTATAAATTCGTTTTAAAATTCATTTCTATTCAATTCAAATCTCAATTCAACTTGAATTCTTTTCAATTTGTCTCCAATTCAATTCGAATTCGTTTTCAATTCAATTCGAATTGGTTTTATATTCAATTCAATTCAAATTCGTTTTCTATTCAATTAAATTCGAATTCGTTTCGTTTGCTATTCAATTGAAATCAAATTCGTTTTCATTCAATTCGAATTCATTATATATTCAATTCATTTCGAAATCGTTATATATTCAATTCATTTCGAAATCGTTATACATTCAATTCATTTCGAAATCGTTATACATTCAATTCATTTCGATTTCATTTTACATTCAATTCATTTCGAAATCGTTTCAAAATATGCGTTTTCGAAATCACTTTTCAATATGCATTTTAAAATGAATAAAATCGATATAAATATCGTTCACGTCAAAATGGCGTCAATCTAACCAACACGGCTTCATATATTTCTATTTTCAAATATTCTATTCAACAAATGAATATTTATTCTTGTCAACACACGACTAATCTCAACGAATGAGTACTGTCCACGTGTGACAATTTTTGTTAAATTATTTCGTTCAACACATGACTAATCTCAACGGATGAGTACAGTCAACACATGAACATTTATTTTATATTGATAAAGATGCAAATTTTATTATTAAAATATTTCATTCAACACATGACTAATCTCAACGAATGAGTACAGTCAACACATGAACTTTTATGTTATAATATTCTTTATTTTCTAAATTGGAATGAGGCACAACCAATCACCATATAAAATTAATTATATGGATTTTCATACATCACACGCATATAATAGCATTGAAGAATAATCAACCATCAACCAAAGTGCACTACACTTTATAAGCATCAAATATAGATATATAACGCTTATAACAGCCTGTCAATCAATCGATCGACATATTTAATCAATCAGGATGAGTGAACTTCAAATTTCATCCCAACACCCGTGTGGGGTTTCAAACAATCAAACACAGATTTTATTTGTGCAGTTGGGCGATGTGTGAAATTTATCGTTCCAATCAATGTCCTTCAAATAGGTGTACATAAACAAACCGTCCGGTTTGTAAATGAATATTTTATTTTATCCACTTCACGTTAAAAATTATATTTTTAACGATAAAACATTTTATTTTAACATATGAATTTCTATTCAGTTCATTCTTTAAATAAAATGATATTTTTATTTTTCTAACTTATTTTAGAAAATTTCGGCGGCATAACGGCACGATACTAGAAACGGGACAAGGCCTAGCCTTATCCCCGGTCTAGTGAAGGCCCACGCCATTCACACATCAATCAAATTCACCAAACAACCAAATTCAAATCAAATCATCTAACTAATCTATGCAACCAAACAAACAAGTCCATGGTCTGTGGACGATTGTGTCGGGTGCTACTAAACGCCGTCTGCATCCTAGTATATATATATATAACTAGAAAAAGAAATTGAAAGGTGAGAAATTCTCACCAATAGCTATCCTAACTCCACGGCACTTCTTATGTAGGGATTCTTCGTTGTTCTCGCCTTTTTGTCATCTTCGTTGCCCGTATTCTCTACATATGTAAAAATCACATTTTTATATTTTCCAGTATATAAAGATCATATTTTTAATATCTCTACGATATAAAAATTATATTTTTATTATCGCCACTAGTTTAAAAATTATATTTTTCACTTTTCTGTATTATAAAAAAATTTATTTTTAATACTCTACTAATATAAAAATTATATTTTTATATCTTCTACATCATAAAGATTATATCTTTAATATCTCTACATTATAAGAATCGTATCTTTACCTTGTTTCTAAGACAATAAAAATCTCGCCTTTATTAATTAAAAATCTAATCTTTAACAAATTAAAAATCTTAACTTTCCTAGATTAAAGATTTAACCTTTTCCAAATTTAAAAATCAAAACTTTACTTCTTTAAAAATCCTACCTTTTCAAAAGAAAAATCAATTCTTTTTATAATAAAACATCATTTCTTTATGTGTTCAAAAATTATAACTCTTCATAAGGAAAAATCTTAACTTTATTAAATTAAAAACCTTAGCTTTGTTTACAATAAAAATCAAGTCATTCTGTAAATGAAAATCTAATTTTTCATAGTATAAAAATCTAATTTTTCCAAGCAAAACAGAAAAAATCTAACTGTCATCTTCATTAAAATTTCAATTTATTGAAAGATCATTGCACCAGAAGAATTGAAGTAAATTAAATTAAAAATACTTACAGTTCTTCGTCGGGGTAGGGGAAATCCATCAGGGGGTCTGGTGACACATCTGGAGGGACAACGGCGAAACAAAACACGGTGGTTCTTCCTCGCGGGTCAGGCTTTTGGGGGCTGAGAGAGGTACGAGCGAAGGGAGGATCGTCAGATTGGGTGCGTGCGGCGTGTGGGTGGTCTCGGCGTCGGTTAGGGTTTGCAGGAAGGCGGCGGCGTCTGTTGGGGGTTTGGGCGGGTCTCGTTCGGTCTGAAGGGGAGTAGAGAGGGTGGAGGAGGAGATCGAAGTGAGAGGGGCTACTGAGGTGGGCGGCGGTCTCGCGCCAGGCGCGGCAGCGTGGGGGGGGGGTACGGCTGACGAGGGGGAGGGCGCATCGCGCCTCGCACCGGCGGCGAGGTCATCTGAGGAGGGGGGCGACTAGCGGTCTCCTCCTTTTTTTTTTTTTTAATCTGAAAGTATTTTGAATCGGAGGGGGCCTGAGCAATGATAAGAGGAAAGGAGAGAGAGAAATTAATTTTTTATTAATTTAAAATTTAAAATTCAAAAAGTTGACTTTTACATACGACCTCTAATCGAGGCCCACCGCCTGTCGTCCATAGCGTTTCACCCCCATTCTGAACACAATGGGATATGTATCGCAAGCTGATTCGACTGTTTCGATCAGTTTTCGTTGAATTTACATTTAAATCATTATATTGAATTTTAAACGTACATTTCAAATTACCGGGGTTACATACTAACTAGAAAAATTCCCAAAAAATATTTTCTAGCTTCTTATTGACGCTACGGTCCTAACAAAACTAGTTTCGTCGAATTCTGAGACCTTTGGAAAAATGGCCAATTTCCAGTCGATTAAAATCAACTGAAACTGGTCAAACGCGTTTTCCTTTGCCACGCTCACATATTGATTCGAAAAATTATGAAATTTGAAACCTAGCAATAACTTTACATCTCGGATCCAACAAAAGTGGTTTCGTCGAAATCCGAGGTCGTTTGCAAAATCTCCATTTTTAAGGGCCTGAATTCCATAGCGACTATTCAGAATTTTCAACTGGACATCTCTTTTGATTCCCGCTATGAAATCTTGATTTTTCGGATTCGTTGGAAAGATATTATCAATTAGATCCTATTGTTTTTGGTTTCACCAAAATCCGGATTGTTTTGCACCCGGTACATCCAATTGAATTTTGAAATCGAATTATCGAACTACCGCGCCATTTCAATTCCATTTATAATTATATATAAATATTTATATTCTAACGACGACGTATATAATATATACGTTCTAATTATATTCAAAATAAATTTCTCGTCGATATTATTTAAACTAATTCATTTTAAATAATCAAAATTCGCTAAAATTTCCAAAATAAAATTTTTAAACTGGCCCAGATTTTCGGGTTGTTACAATCTCCCCCACTTAAAACTTTTCATCCCCGAAAAGGAACAAAGTCGAAAGTGGTTTAATTAATCAACTCTACGTTCGACCTGGCTTCCATTCTCTAACTTTTCAGTTTCTGAGAATTTTCAAAAATTTCAAAAATTTGGCTAACACCCGGAATTTTCGAAAAATTTCGCCATAACCTCCCCTGCACCGGGAGCATCGAGGAATTTCAAATAGCTTCCCCGGTCCTTCAGATCTCAAAAAGAAAAAGAAAAAGCCAAGCGGCTAGCCAATAGGCTCATAAAATCATCATCACCCAAACAAAACAGTAAATCATGTAGTAAACATGTACCTATTTGTCGGGCAAACAAATTTTATTCTCTGCTCTAGCCTCCTTGCTATGACCTGTTCAAGGTAAGTACATGTATATGCAAGCAAATGCGACCAATTTTCAATACAATTCAATATTTGATTCAAATGAACTAAATGGTTTGAATTTTAATTATTCAAACAATAATCAAACAATACAACCATCAATCAATTAGTTGATTAGAGTTTTCAAATTCATAACTTGATACATATACAAAAATCATGTTTTTGATGCCAAATCACAACAATAAGCCCTATCTAGTTTTGGTTCTCACACCAGTCAATAGGAAATATAGAAATCTCACTTTCGTTACTCGAAAATAAATACTGGCTACGGTGCCCCATCACTAGAATTTTCCCCGGGCAACTAGAGTATGATTCTATAACTATCCAATACATTAAAACTTCGAATACACGTTTGCAAGACATATATGCAAAATCTTTATATATCGGATTGTCCCGATCAATATAGAATAACTAATCAAATACGAATAGTTGATTTTAAATTTCCAAAACAAAAATTTGTTTTCATTTTAAAAATATACTCTTCACACTCGTTCTAGGATACTACTGATCCCATCTCTAAGGAGTCATTCTAACTGGATATTACTAATCCAATATCTGATGAATTCTTACGTACGGTTCTAATGTGTCTTGTTCTCGAGCTCTGTAAACCAAAGCTCTGATACCAACTGTGAAAACCCGTAACTTCCCCGTAAAGGAAAGTGTCGGATAGTTCGAGAACAAGCCACAACAGAATGCATACAAAAGAACATTTCATTGTATTTACAACAATTCCATCAGATACAAGAATATACAGAGTATAAATGAATATTACACAGAAATATCAGAGATTTAAATTACATTTAAATACATAGCAGCGGAAGATAATACAATACACAACTAGAAGTAGATATACGGATACAAAGCTTTCCGGATATCGTTCCAGCTGTAAACCAGGATCCTGTGAATATAAATCTGCAAAACCAAAACTACTAGCTGCCCGTGTCAAAATAGGGGCACCCAGAGTTTAGGTCAAAACAATAAACTCTAGGTCAGTCATGTGACTGGTGTGAGAACTAAAACAGTTAATAATCTTTATTTTAAAGTTAGGTAAATCAAGGGACCACGACGTATAACACGGAACGGGTTTCCTCCCAAGAATACCAGTGCATAAAACAAACAACGCAATGCTAAATAAAGAAAGATGAAGCTGTTATAAGACCCAGGTCCTATCACACAATGCAACGTACGCCGGGGGATAGGGTTTTCCCTTATAACAGCCAAAGAATGCTTGATACGTTTTAAAACAAACCATTTGATACTATTATAAGTGCATAGTGTATAAAACGACTTCAAATCATAAGTATCAATCATAGGCGGCATGGGTACCATATATCATGTCGCCATACTAGTTCTACAATTAAAACCGCAAATGTCACGTATTTGGAAATTGGATTTCCGTCTGTGAACTGAGGCAAAAGATAGTCCTCAACCGATTCGAGACGCTCTAGCCCGCCCCTCAGGATCAGAGCTCGAGTGACCCTTGGATCGTCAGGGCCGGTCCACCGATGTGGATTAAAATGCCAGAACATGCGTTTCCCCGCCCTTTGGGGCGTAAATGAGCCAACGAATGGCTCCATCGGACCCGGATCGTCCGATCTAACTGAGGCGCCTCGCAACAGCAACAACCACACAGGTGAAAAGTATATAAATGTCAGGGCTGGTAGGTCACTGACACCACCCTAGCTAGAAAGAAACGCATGCCCTCCCTGATGTCCTCTCCCGTTTTTGGTTCACAACCGGGGTGCGAAACTCGCGAATTCACGTTACACAAAGCTGTGCCACACAGGCTGTGCTTTGATCATCACCACAAGACTTTGCTTTTCAACAGAAGCCTCGATCAATTGCCACTTAGGCATGCCACACAGGCAATTCACTCCATGCGTTTGATATCCATCAATATATAACCTCTGAGCTCGTACGTCTCAGAGAAGGGCGTTAAGCAAGAGAATAAATTCTCCGCCGCCGAACAGATATATATTTAATAGAGATCAATCACATGGACTAAAATCCAATGTCAGACACACAGTCCATTTACAAGTCCGTTCTGGGTCTGAACGAAACCGGAGGCACTTTCCTCGCATATCCATCCATCTCCAAGTACGTCTGGATGACCACCAACTATTTCCATCCTCTTGGGTGTACAGCCCAATCAGGATCGTCGGTAATTATCCAAACGATTTGAAGACTTCCGGTCTTCAACCACCGTCTTCATCTTCGACATATCGTCGAATTGGTTATTCAGAATGGGTATAAACCCGGCCTTTCCGAACAACCCGCGTATATTAAAAATAAATGTTAAACAAACACAACATACGCCTCATTCCAATTCATTAGTTACTAACCGTAAATTAATCAAGAGAATAATTCCCCAATTATTAACCCCGAAGGTCGAAACCAACATCAGATCAATATCCAGAAAACCATTCTGCTTAGCTAACCGACAGTTAGTTTCTAAATTTCACATTCATAGGGAAAGGTTCCCATTAATTTTATCCAAGATAAATTTCTTGAACTTATTCTTTAATCTATTTTTGAATATCAATTCAAACTAGTCGGGATTAGCGAACCGAACCGAAGTAATCATTTGTTTTAATTTCTCAATCCCAACCTATTCATCCCATGAAGTAAAACTGGTTATACTTCATATCTAACACCACGGTGTTATCGGTAAATTCAATTACCATTTCACGTTCAAATCTAATTAAAGATTTAACTATCGCCTGGAGCAAAACTGGTGATACTCCATTCTCGATCATTTCAATCTAATTAAAGATTCATTAAAACTCCACTTAGTTTTAATCGCTAACTGGGTTAAAGAATCAGTGTCATTTAAAACACAGTTCACGATAAACCCAAAATCACATTCATTCATTATCGGGTTAAAGAACGAGTGTTATTTAAAACATTGCCCACGATAAACCCAAAAATCAATATCAATTCAATTCCATTTCAATTAAATATTATTTAATTGGTACACTTCATTAAATCTAAATAAAAAGATTTAATCTTTTCTCAACTGGGTTCAAGAGCAGTGTTAATGAAGACACCATTCACGACAAACCCAAATTACATTTGATATTCAATACAAGGCTTTGAATAGAAAATATATCGGCTTATATTCAATATCAAATTCTACGATTAACAAATGTCGTATTGGAAATAACAATATATATATATCTTTCAAATTTCCATAACAACATCCGTATAATCACGAATTCCAACATCGAAATAATCCAAAGACAATTTCGATTCAAATCCACTCCAATGCAATCATTGGAAATTCTGGTTATTTTTAAAACCCTTTTCAAATTCAATTTATTTATTTAAAAATAAATAGAATTATAATTCTAGTTCAAAACTAGTTTACTTCGATAAAAATCTATTTTTATCTTTTCAAATATGGAGTTTTTCATCCCAATTCTTCTCAAATCATTTCTTATGATTTTACACAAATTATTACTATTTTTAATAATTTTATCAAGGCCCGTACAGTCGATTTCCAACAACGGCCATCGAACTGCACTTACATCGACCTTTTTCGAATTTGATTTGGACGTATCTCCAAATCCAACCGTTAGATTTCAAATTTCTAACATTCGTTAGAAAGCTCTTTTCGATACGAACCCAACGGTTCCGGTTTTAGGAGAATCCGACGGTCGGATCTCCCGTAATGTCTGTTTGAAATAAATGGTCGAAATTCGCGAACTGCCGCGGCGCGGCGCGTTCTATTCAGGCCATTATATTATATATATAATATATATAATATATATTTCGTTGATTTCTATTTAAAACGAATTATATAAATAGTTTTAAATTCGTTTCAAAATCCATTTCAACTTCCATTTCAATTCAAAGCAAAATTGAATTCTTCTTTATAAATTCGTTTTAAAATTCATTTCTATTCAATTCAAATCTCAATTCAATTTGAATTCATTTCAATTTGTCTCCAATTCAATTCTAATTCGTTTTCAATTCAATTCGAATTGGTTTTATATTCAATTCAATTCAAATTCGTTTTCTATTCAATTAAATTCGAATTCGTTTCGTTTGCTATTCAATTGAAATCAAATTCGTTTTCATTCAATTCGAATTCATTATATATTCAATTCATTTCGAAATCGTTATATATTCAATTCATTTCGAAATCGTTATACATTCAATTCATTTCGAAATCGTTATACATTCAATTCATTTCGATTTCATTTTACATTCAATTCATTTCGAAATCGTTTCAAAATATGCGTTTTCGAAATCACTTTTCAATATGCATTTTAAAATGAATAAAATCGATATAAATATTGTTCACGTCAAAATGGTGTCAATCTAACCAACACGGCTTCATATATTTCTATTTTCAAATATTCTATTCAACAAATGAATATTTATTCTTGTCAACACACGACTAATCTCAACGAATGAGTACTGTCCACGTGTGACAATTTTTGTTAAATTATTTCGTTCAACACATGACTAATCTCAACGGATGAGTACAGTCAACACATGAACATTTATTTTATATTGATAAAGATGTAAATTTTATTGTTAAAATATTTCGTTCAACACATGACTAATCTCAACGAATGAGTACAGTCAACACATGAACTTTTATGTTATAATATTCTTTATTTTCTAAATTGGAATGAGGCACAACCAATCACCATATAAAATTAATTATATGGATTTTCATACATCACACGCATATAATAGCATTGAAGAATAATCAACCATCAACCAAAGTGCACTACACTGTATGAGCATCAAATATAGATATATAATGCTTATAACAGCCTGTCAATCAATCGATCGACATATTTAATCAATCAGGATGAGTGAACTTCAAATTTCATCCCAACACCCGTGTGGGGTTTCAAACAATCAAACACAGATTTTATTTGTGCAGTTGGGCGATGTGTGAAATTTATCGTCCCAATCAATGTCCTTCAAATAGGTGTACATAAACAAACCGTCCGGTTTGTAAATGAATATTTTATTTTATTCACTTCACGTTAAAAATTATATTTTTAACGACAAAACATTTTATTTTAACATATGAATTTCTATTCAGTTCATTCTTTAAATAAAATGATATTTTTATTTTTCTAAATTATTTTAGAAAATTTCGGCGGCATAACGACACGATACTAGAAACGGGACAAGGCCTAGCCTTATCCCCGGTCTAGTGAAGGCCCACGCCATTCACACATCAATCAAATTCACCAAACAACCAAATTCAAATCAAATCATCTAACTAATCTATGCAACCAAACAAACAAGTCCATGGTCTGTGGACGATTGTGTCCGGTGCTACTAAACGCCGTCTGCATCCTAGTATATATATATAACTAGAAAAAGAAATTGAAAGGTGAGAAATTCTCACCAACAGCTATCCTAACTCCACGGCACTTCTTATGTAGGAAATCTTCGTCGTTCTCGCCTTTTTGTCATCTTCGTTGCCCGTATTCTCTACATATGTAAAAATCACATTTTTATATTTTCCAGTATATAAAGATCATATTTTTAATATCTCTACGATATAAAAATTATATTTTTATTATCGCCACTAGTTTAAAAATTATATTTTTCACTTTTCTGTATTATAAAAAAATTTATTTTTAATACTCTACTAATATAAAAATTATATTTTTATATCTTCTACATCATAAAGATTATATCTTTAATATCTCTACATTATAAGAATCATATCTTTACCTTGTTTCTAAGACAATAAAAATCTCGCCTTTATTAATTAAAAATCTAATCTTTAACAAATTAAAAATCTTAACTTTCCTAGATTAAAGATTTAACCTTTTCCAAATTTAAAAATCAAAACTTTACTTCTTTAAAAATCCTACCTTTTCAAAAGCAAAATCAATTCTTTATATAATAAAACATCATTTCTTTATGTGTTCAAAAATTATAACTCTTCATAAGGAAAAATCTTAACTTTATTAAATTAAAAACCTTAGCTTTGTTTACAATAAAAATGAAGTCATTCTTTAAATGAAAATCTATTTTTTCATAGTATAAAAATCTAATTTTTCCAAGCAAAACAGAAAAAAATCTAACTGTCATCTTCATTAAAATTTCAATTTATTGAAAGATCATTACACCAGAAGAATTGAAGTAAATTAAATTAAAAATACTTACAGTTCTTCGTCGGGGTAGGGGAAATCCATCAGGGGGTCTGGTGACACATCTGGAGGGACAACGGCGAAACAAAACACGGTGGTTCTTCCTCGCGGGTCAGGCTTTTGGGGGCTGCGAGAGGTACGAGCGAAGGGAGGATCGTCAGATTGGGTGCGTGCGGCGTGTGGGTGGTCTCGGCGTCGGTTAGGGTTTGCAGGAAGGCGGCGGCGTCTGTTGGGGGGTTTGGGCGGGTCTCGTTCAGTCTGAAGGGGAGTAGAGAGGGCGGAGGAGGAGATCGAAGTGAGAGGGGCTACTGAGGTGGGCGGCGGTCTCGCGCCAGGCGCGGCAGCAGGGGGGGGGGGTACGACTGACGAGGGGGAGGCCGCATCGCGCCTCGCGCCGGCGGCGAGGTCATCTGAGGAGGAGGGCGACGAGCGGTCTCCTCCTTTTCTCTTTTTTTTTTAATCTGAAAGTGTTTTGAATCGGAGGGGGCCTGAGCAATGATAAGAGGAAAGGAGAGAGAGAAATTAATTTTTTATTAATTTAAAATTCAAAAAGTTGACTTTTACATACGACCTCTAATCGAGGCCCACCGCCTGTCGTCCATAGCGTTTCACCTCCATTCTGAACACAATGGGATATGTATCGCAAGCTGATTCGACTGTTTCGATCAGTTTTCGTTGAATTTACATTTAAATCATTATATTGAATTTTAAACGTACATTTCAAATTACCGGGGTTACATACTAACTAGAAAAATTCCCGAAAAATATTTTCTAGCTTCGTATTGACGCTACGGTCCTAACAAAACTAGTTTCGTCGAATTCTGAGACCGTTGGAAAATTGGCCAATTTCCAGTCGATTAAAATCAACTGAAACTGGTCAAACGCGTTTTCCTTTGCCACGCTCACATATTGATTCGAAAAATTATGAAATTTGAAACCTAGCAATAACTTTACATCCCGGATCCAACAAAAGTGGTTTCGTCGAAATCCGAGGTCGTTTGCAAAATCTCCATTTTAAAGGGCCTGAATTCCATAGCGACTATTCAGAATTTTCAACTGGACATCTCTTTTGATTCCCGCTATGAAATCTTGATTTTTCGGATTCGTTGGAAAGATATTATCAATTAGATCCTATTGTTTTTGGTTTCACCAAAATCCGGATTGTTTTGCACCCGGTACATCCAATTGAATTTTGAAATCGAATTATCGAACTACCGCGCCATTTCTATTCCATTTATAATTATATATAAATATTTATATTCTGACGACGACGTATATAATATATACGTTCTAATTATATTCAAAATAAATTTCTCGTCGATATTATTTAAACTAATTCATTTTAAATAATCAAAATTCGCTAAAATTGCCAAAATAAAAATTTTAAACTGGCCCAGATTTTCGGGTTGTTACATTCTTTGTATGTTCATTTCCTTCTTCCTTTTCCTTCTGACGACCCGTTCCGTGCTAACTGGACATGTGTATATCGCACTTTTGGAGTAAATGTCGGTTGGTGCGGGGCGGGCCGTCACACAGGCTCTGTGTTTAAAACTATGAAATCGACAGGAAGGTAAAATTGTTCGATCTGTATCAAGACGTCTTCAATAATTCCCAATGGCTTTTTGACAGATCGATCTGCTAATTGAAGGGTGATGTTTGTTGGTTTAATTTCCCCTAACCCAAGTTGACAATAAACAGTATAAGGAAGAAGATTGACACTGGCACCAAGGTCGAGTAGGGCACAAGAAATATGGGTGTTTCCTATTTTGCAATCAATCGTAGGGCAGCCAGGGTCTTTGTACTTGACTGGGGTAAGATTCGAAAGAGCAGAGCTTGTATTCGCAGTTAGAAAGGCGGTTTTTGGGACATTAGTCGCACGTTTTTGCGTGCACAATTTCTTAAGACATTTGGCATATTGAGGAATTTGTTCAATTGTGTCTAAAAGAGGAATGTTCACACGGACTTGTTTGAAAATTTCCAAGATTTTATCGAAATTTGCCGCCTTCTTCTTGTTGTTGAGTCTATGGGGAAATGGAGCTATTGGTTTTTCGACTCTGTGATCAGTTTCATCACTCGAGGAAGAAGATTTATCCAAGGAAATAGAAGGTGGTAAGGTCGTAGAAGATGGAATGTTGGTATTGCTAACATTAATTTTCGAAGGTGGGTCGGGTTTGCCGACACTGGAAGAAGAATTGTTGGGATTGCCAACATTTAAGGAAACTTGAGGTTTAGAGGAATTGGCATTCGAAGCCAATGGGCGATCATCAAGATTTGACATTGGAGTCGAGTTAGAAGATTCGTCAGGGTCGCCCATGTTATTATCAATCCTCTTTCCAGATCGAAGGGTCGTAATAGCGTTGACTGGATTATGGTTTTCGTCCTCACAAGAATTCACAGCACGAGAGTTATATTTTGGATTCAACTCAGGTTGACTCGGCAACTTTCCTTTCTCGTTATTTTTCGCTAGTTCCTTTATCATATTCATCATTTGTTCCATTTGTTTTTCTAAACGCACAATTTCTGGTGACGATTGAGAAGATTGAGAGGATTGGTTTGATGGTTGAAAATTGGGGTGTCTGTAAGGTTGCTTGGATTGAGATGCTGTTTGAGAGGTTTGAGAAATTAGAGGTGGAGCTTGATAATTTGGGTTGGGAATAAAGGGTTGCATGTGAGATGGGTTAGCCGAATTATTGGGGTTTGACCAAGAAAAATTTGGGTGGTTCCTCCAACCAGGATTGTATGCGGATGAGTAAGGATTATTTTGAGCTATAGCATTGGCTTGGTCCTGAGAGTAGTAGTGGGGTAGCCCTTCTCCGGCTTGAGGAGTTTGATTTTCTAAGGGAATTTGACTTGGGTCCACGACATGCACTCCTCTAGTAGAAGTACGAATGGGAACACGAATTGATTCCCATTGCATGTCCTTTTCAGAATAATCTTATAAGAATTGCCAAGCTTCATCGGCTGTTTTAGACATAAAGTCTCCTCCACACATTGATTCTAATTGAGTTCTAGTCTGATAGTTCAGCACTTCATATGCAATTTGACATAAGTGATCTTTTAGAATTCCATGATGAGGGCAACTATATAATAGCTGGTTGAATCTCTCAAAGTATTTTGAAAAAGTTTCCCCCTCATTTTGACAAAATTGATTTATCTCGGTTCGGATTTTTAGAGTTTTATGGAAAGGGAAAAACTTTTTCAAGAATGCAGTGACAAATTCATCCCAACTTCTTATGGAATGTCTTGGAAGAGAATTTAGCCATCTTTTAGCGCTTTCAAGTAGTGCAAATGGAATTAGCCTTAGCTTGATCGATTCGTTAGATAGTTGTTGCATTTTTGTTGTGGAAGCATACAATTCAAATTCACTCAGAAATTCATAAGCATTTTCAGATCCCGTAAACTTTGGTACCCCTTGGATAAAAGAATGTTTTAGCTCAAAATTGTTTCCTTCAGCTGGTGGGAACACAATGACAGATGGTTGAACGGTCCTAGTAGGATAACATCGATCACGAAGAGACAAGGGTCTATCCATTTGGATATTGAGGTTTTGAAAATTTTGATTTATTTGGTTTTGATCCCCAAAGTTTGGAAAGTTTTGATTCACTCGATTTTGATCCAATTCGGTTGGAAAATTTTGGTTGATTCGAGAACCCCTAGGAGAATTTTGTTGGCTGACACTTTTTTTACTCATTGTTGTTAGATGCAAGCACAGAAATTAAATACAATGAAATTTTCTGTCCTTATTGGCTCCTAACCCAAAATTATAAAGTGACGCATTTGATTACTTAGATCAAAAGATTTCTCAGCCAGTTAACGGACAGGAGTTATCGGTACACCAGGAATCACCCTAGCAATGCAGCCAAAGGTTTAAGTACCTTCAGAGTAACAACCGATATAATATTTACGAATCACCGTAATATTTATAAACGGTTATTTCTCTGGTGTAGTCTAGACACCGAGAAATAATTCGTTCCAAATGAATCAACTATCACAATACAATTAAGCCCTAGATGAGCCCGTGACTCCCTTAAGTCTAACGTCTAACCGTTATTATTAGTCAGATTCTACGATGAAATGCAATTTGTGGGCTAAGGAAAGGGTGATGAAATCCCTCACCTTATGTGAATTGGGGGTATTTCCCTTAACAAAATGAATAAAAATGCAGAAATAACAACAATCACACAAAATAATTGCAGAAATTAAAAAAATTACATTCAAGCCGCTGCCCTGCAGAATTTTTTTACAACAATTGTCGATATATGTTTTTTTCTTTGCAGCAGAGCACCTGTAGTGTTTTAAAAATTTCTCACCTTGATCGGCAGTCCTCCAGTGAATTTGGGAAGCGCTAGCGCGATTAACATAGAAATGTGTTTATTTTATGCTCTTATATTTTATCTTTTGTAAATAAATAAATGATACTTTGGGTATTTTTATGTGTATTTACAGATTGTCAAGTGAGGCCTCTTTCATTTCAAATTAAAGGCCAACTACAAAGAAAAAGCTACTTCCTTATGTTAACACCTTCTCAATCCCAAAAGAAGTTGCAGCTCACTGGTAAAGGCATAGGAGTTTGCGCAGAGAGACCTGAGTTTGATTCCCGTCAAGCTCCCTTTTTTTTCTGAACATTCACACTGCCTCCTCTGCCTTGAAAAAAACATGGATTGGTGTCATATTATAAATATATACATATATTCATATGTATGTATGTATGCATGATATACACTAATAAAAGGAATAAACAAATTCTTATCATGGAAATCAATTCAGAACATTCATTTTTTTTTTTCAAATTCCAATTAGAATAATTTCTGATAGAAATATTGCCAAGAAAAGATCAATTTTGAAGATTTTATCCCTTGTTGCCTTTGGAGTCTAATGAGTATCCTTGTTTGGAAGAATTAATCACATACAATCTGCTCATTAATCAATTAATCAATTTGCCACATGGAAGATAGGGAAGATTTGGAAGATATTCATCGTGATTTGCTTTCCAATCAAGCTTGGTCAAGGAAGGCAAGAGATATGATATTACTTCTTGGGAAAAGAGGGCCATTTAGTCATTGATTTGATTAGGATTTGGTCTACATCTCTATAAATATACATGATGTCCAATTGTAAATGCCATTCATTTTTCTATTCTGTATTCTCTTTTGTTCTAATAAAAGTCTTTTCTTTTCTAGTTTTATTGTTATTTTAATTTCGTAACAATTTGTGTTATCTACCTAATTAGGTTTGGGTAGAATGCATATTGTTATTGTCTGTTATTACTGCTTGTTAGCGATTCACTGTTGATTAGTTTCAACAGGAATCCTACTTTTAATTTCTGTTATTGTTCTAGTTGTTATTCTCTTTTTCTAGTAATTGTTCCTTTTCTTTTCAATTGTTGAATTTGATACTGATTAGATTCAGAGTAATTTTAACAACATAAAAAAAAAAACAAATCCAAACTTCGTCTAACTCGCCCAAGAATAAATAGATAATAATTTTTAATGACACCTCCCTGTGTTCGACCTGTATGCTACACACCTGTATGCTTGCAGTATTTAATTAAAAATTCGCGCTTTTCTAGTTCTTAGAAAGCGACGAACACAAGATGTTCTTGTTGAACTCGGTGTATTCTCCTCTAGAGATACACCAGCGGCAGGTGGTTCCATACCTTGTCATAGTCAGAATCCAATATCCAATACGAGCCTGCGGTTTATGATTTTATATTATATATGTGGAACATGAGATGCAAGCGTTCCACTAGATTTCTATTTATTTGATTTAGACACTATTATAGTATCAAAAGAGTTTGATATACAGATTATTTTGGATTCTCACAAGGGAAAAACCCGTTCCGTGTTATACGGTGTGGTCTTATGAGATATCGTTTAGTTTCTGAAACTATTTTAAAATGTTTACCCATACCAGTCCCATGACTTACCCGGAGTTTATTTTGTTTTGTTTTACCTAAACTCTTGGGTGCCTAAATTTGTACGGGCAGTCAAGTAGTTTAGGTGTTTACAGATATTTGGAGGAGCTTGGAGCAGGAGGCTTCAACGTTAGTTATCTAGTGTTATTTCTGTTGTATTGTAAGTGTTGTACTCTGATGATAATGTTATATATATATAGTCAAATTTTGTATTTCAAAAGATGTTATATATTATATTTTATTTCGCTGCGATGTGAGATTCTGTGTTGTGTTTCTGTTCTTCTTCTTCTATTCTAATTTTTCTTTCTTTCTAGTTCTCATCCTCTAAATTATTTCTATTAATGATTTGTATTTTCGTGATATTGGGGTTGGATGTATGATGTATGTAGTCAACTCTTACATTACAGATTTGCGGGACGTTACACTTATAATCGTTTTCCAATATCTGCCACTGGACTACACTCATAGCGACCTTTTCTGAAATTGATTTAGAAATATTTTAAAATCTAACCCTTCAAATTTAAATCTCATGTATTCATTCGAAAGATATTTTTGATACGAACTCAAAGATTCCGGTTTTAGGAGAATCCGATGGTCGGATCTCCCGTTACGTTCATTCAAAGCTAATGTTTGAAATTTGCGAACGATCGCTGCGCGACGCGTCCTATTCAAGCCATTTAAATATATAAAATATATTTCATCGATTTCAATGCAAAACATATTTTATAAAATGTTTTAAAATTCATTAAAAAACGATTTCAAGTTCCATTTCAATTTTAAATTAAAATTCAACATCCCATTTTATTATAATCTCAAAATGATAATCTTTTCAAAATGTCAGATTTTGAAATTCAGTCTTCTCGATATTCATTATAAAAATGAATAAAATCGATACAAAAATCAATTTGATTCAAAATAGCGTTCATACACTTAACTCAGCTTCATATTTTTATATTTTCGCAGCCATCCGAAATCGAACATTAAATTCAACTTCCAATTTTCATTGAATATTATATTATAAAAATATTCATATTTATTCCGGATTGGAATAATATTCAACCAATATCCATATAAATAAATTTATATAGATTGCATTCATCATATACATATCCAATAATAGTCATAAACAACATCAACATCCAAAATAGCATCCAGTGTGCATTTTATTTTTATATAAGCTTCAATCAAGTAATTGATGCTTATATAAATCAACCAATCAACCGATTAACCTCAATTTCACACAGGGAAGATGTGTGAGTCAAATATCATCCTAAAGCCCGTGTGGGGTTTCCAACCAACAAAAATCAATTCAAATTAATCACTGGTTAATAAGTTTAACTAATTCTAATTCGATTCGAATTATTTTTCGAACTAACCCATTTTCACTGTTCAAATTATAAATGGAGATTAATATCCAATTTCAACTATCACAATAATATTAACATTATTTTTAATATGTTAAACATTTCAACATCACATACAAAACATAATATAGTCAATCAATTCATCTAGGGGTTTTCAAACAACAGTGAGGTGAGGTAACATGCACCGTATAACATTTTATGATAATTAAAACTGATAAAAATCAACACTGGCAATCTATGTATATTCAGTTATAAAATAAATATCTATACAAATGATTTGAGTGAGAGTTCTCACTTTGATTTCCACTCCGTCAGTATTTAATTGAGGATTTATTTTTAAAATAAATTAAACTAACGTTTAATCTAGCTTAAAATTCAACTTGCTCCGTTTCAGTTCTGGTCAGTTTCATGTTGTAGAGCTCGACTCCACAATTCCGAGGGTTCCGGTTTTGCTGAATTCTGACGTTGTATGAACAAGTTACAATATTTTAAACGTTTGATAATTAAGTAAGTCATTGACTATATAATTATTAATTAATTAATTTAAACTTTCCCTTAATCCTTCTTCCATCGTTAATCATATGGAACCATTCGAAGAAAAACCACGACACCTTCTTCACGTCGCACCCTCTCGAGGCCACCAACTATTAATCACCACCCACCACCTCACGCGCTGCCGCGTCCTCCTCCACCGCCCCCATTCTTGGCCAACTCGGTGGGCCCATGACCCAAGATACGCGCCACGAACGCTGCCACTTTAAGGGCAAAAATTGAATGATTTACGATGTTAAAATCGATCACTACCGTTGGATAGGTAGAGCTCGAAATGTTTGAAAATATTGTAGTTATGAAATTTTGGAGATTATTCGTGGATTTGGAGAAATTAAAGAACGAATTTTCGAGCGTTTTTTGCCATTGAAAGCAATATACGGCGGCGGTTAGGGTAAATGAGAGATTAGGGTTTCAGGCTAATATATATATTATTTAATTCGTAAAAGTGAGATTTTGCATTTGAACTCCAAATCAAACCCAACGACTGTCGTTCCTAACCAAATACCCTCATTCCGAACACAATGAGATATGTTTCATAAGCTAATTCAAATGTTTCAATCAATTTTTATTAAAATTAAAATATAAATTAATATAACGTTCAATATTGAATTTCAACGTACGTTTTAATTTACTGGGGCCACATACTAAGTTCAAAAATTATGAGATTTGAAATCTCGCTATGTGTTGATGATACGGTTCTAACAAATTAATTTCGTCGACTGTGGAGACCGTTTGAAAAATGATCTTTTGATTAGCTTATTTATTTGGTTGCGTTTGGCACAGGTCCCTACTAAGTTTCAAATTAGGCCCACATCCAGTCAAAAACTTATTATAAATTACATCCCTATTTTTTGAATTTTTTATGTAAATTCGTATTTAATTAAAACACGTAGACGAAAAAAAATCCAGCCGTAAAAACAACCGAAAAAAGCAACAATAACAAAAAAGAACAGAAAACAACAAAACTGTAGTTAACTACATCAAAAGATGCAAATATTTCAAAATTCAAGCATTCATCTGTGCAATTATTGCAGTGTTGCATCTTCATTGGCCTTTTTGCATACATGCGTGCAATTAATACAGAATTCTTGTATACAAGTGTGTTATAATTCGTAGGCATGAAAATCAGTTCATATTTATTTGCCTACATACGTGCCAGTATTCAGAATTTTTGCACACATGCATGCAACAATCTACAGGCACAAAATCAGTTCATTTTTACTTGCATACATGTATGCAAGAAATACAGAATACTTGCATGCATGTATGCAATAATTCATGCAAATTTTCAGTGTAAAATGCTTCAGGAATTCTTGCATACATGTGTGCAACTTTTGCGTATACTTGCATGCATGTATGCAATTTTTTTTCTTTTTCCCGTGGTCTTCTGGGATCGTTTGCAGATTATATATATATATATATATATATATATATATATATATTACATACCAGCGCCTTTTTTTAACAAAGCACGTAACTTTCATTTTAGGGACCTGCTTTACATAAATAAGTTGGGAGGGAGGCCGTTTTAATTTCAAAAGTTTTAAGGACGTGACAATTATTTCGCTATTAATTTCAACTGAATTTACAATACGCGTTAAAATTTACTACGTTTATATACGAAGTCCAATTGACTAGAAATTCTAAAGTTGACAATAATTTGACGTTCCGGATCCAACAAAAGTGGTTTCGTCGAAAACGGAGGTCGTTTGTAAAATGGATATTTTTAAGGGCTTATATAATATTGAAACATATTTTTAAATTCTATAATGACTATTCTAAATTTTAATTTGGACATACTTTACAATTCATAAATCGAAATCTCAATTTCTTACATTCATTAGAAAATTACTGTTCAAAATATTCCCACGTTTCTTGTTTTATCAAATTCTGATTTATACTAAATTCTGTACATTCAATTAAAATTAAAAATCAAATTTCAAACTACCACGCCATTTCAAGCTCGTTTTATTTATAATTTAAATTTATATGTTTTTAACCTCAATTTAAATAAATTTTAATTCGTTATTTCTCAAAATAAATCGTATAAAATATTTAACTTCCATGAGAATCAATTAAAAATAAAATTTAAATTGGTTCTAAAAATACGGGTTGTTACAACGACAATCGATTAATAGTTGAGTGGGAACATGATCATCAAATTTCACATAAGACAGCTGGTATTTTTAGAATTTGGATGACATCATCTAACATTATTGTCATTTCTCCAAAACGCAAGTGAAAAGAATTTTGTCTCGAGATGCCATCTCTCAATGAATGCTGATATAGTCACGTAATCAACATGCTTGTATGAGAAATGTGTCAAAGTGTACAAACCATATTTTTTTAATTATTTGAGCAACTGCATTTGACATATCATCCATACTCCATTGTTTCAATTTCGCTGTATGGAAAATGCATTTTAACGGGCCACGCTCCAACAAAAACAAAATAATTAATAATATCGTACATATTGTGATGTTTATTTGATAAAGTGAACATAACAATAACTAATTTACCTAATGCTTATTCCAAATAACAAATGCAATATGAGACTCAAAATATTAACAAAGACGTACCAACTGGCATTGAATCCACAAATTTGCTAAACAAGGGCATGCTCGAAGGACGAACAACTCTTTGCATATCTTCTTCTTCGTTACATGCATCATCATCATCATCATCATTCGGTTCCTCATATGCACCACTTCAGATGCTCCTTCCCTAGAATCATCCCTTGAAACACTAGAATGGTCCCCCGTAATATTTACAGCAGTGTCAATACCCAAATCATCTTGTTCTCTATTTTCTTCTACATTACCACCTTCTTCTAAATCAGCTTTTTTCCTCTTCTTTAACTCTGGGTACCGTGCCCGTCTTAATGAGGCATTCATGGCTTCTCGGTCCTTTCCTACAAATGATATAAAATAACTTATACATACTCAATACATTGCATATATACCATGTATAACCAATTATATAGAAAATAACTCAAACATAGTGAACAAAAGTGAAGGATGATATCCATATATACTTTGCGTATATAGTTCATATATACCCTATATATATATCTCAATACATTGCATATACATAGCAAATAAAAATTACTCAACACATTGCATATGCATTGCATATATACCAAATATACCCTATATTGAAGGTTTCAATGATAGCGCAAACATAATTGAAGTGAAGGATGATCTTAATGTTGTTAATGCAAACAAAAGTAAGAAGGATGTAGACCATATATCCAAGATTTATGATATTCCTAAGTGTGGTAATGTTCTAGATACTCGGGTTACAACAAATATTAATGCTGAACTCAGTAATATGGATTATATAGTCAAAACATTTTTAATTACCATTTTGAAACCAACAATAAAACCAACAACAAACTGGTAACATTAAGGAAAATAAGTGGATTAGAAACCAATAATAAAAAGCATCTTAAAAAGGAAAAACCAACAATAATATAAGTTTGTTATGTGAGGTCGGGTGTATAGGCACTACATCATACAAGAAAATTTGCAACTCCCTATTGCGGAAAATTTTCAGCGGCTAAAGTCTATTGCGTCTTTGATTAATATGGTCACAAGTTGTTTTACATTTTAAAATGTGTTGTATATAATAATCCTAGATTTTTGTTTGATGGTAACAAACATATATATATATTATTATTATAAATGTATTTGCAATTGTACTATTCTACTACATCACAGACAAAAATAATTATTTATATTTAAATAGAATACTGCTGCATATAATATTTTATTTCAATAGTAAAAAATCATAACTCCACTATTTGTACATCTCACTATAATACAATACATTACATTTCATATTTAATTTCATATACACGTATACTCCTCACTACAACACTCAGCTACATTCTCTCAGTTGTACAGTTACTTACTTATATACAGTTGCAACATACTTGTCTTCAGTGCTTCATCGTCAGTCCACTCACCTACATACTTGTCACAGAAACACACACAATAAACTAGAACAAAATAATATTATATTCTAGCATATATAATTTTATTTTAAAATTTATTTGCCTTAGAATTTTTGGTGCATTTATCATCATTTTTCATGACGTGGTCGAATGTGTATATAAATCCATTGGTGTCTAGACAGCTTGTGATATTCACAGTGATTCACGTAAATACCACAAGGTAGACAATTCCTCTAGTGCTCACAAATATAAACTTCCTATGCGCAATACATGTATGCATTTACACATTTTTTTTGGTTAGGTATACAGGGTCAAATTCGGTCAAAAATTCAAACTCAGCATGACACAAATCATTTCTGGCAGCATTCATATACAATACATATATACACACACATTTGTGTATATATACTGTTGGAAATGAATGAGCAAGAGGAATTTTGGAAGAAGAGAGGAAAGCAAACAAAAGTCCCACATTATGAAATATGAATACTCACTTCTTTATAGGCTTATATAATTAAAGGAGAAGAGAGCTTTTAAACATAGTGTGGCTAAGCCAAGACACAATATTATATTGATGTCAAAAATTCGGCTTAGTGCCTTGGGACTCTTTGGGTCCATGACACAATATTATATTGATGTCAAAAATTGGGCTTAGTGCCTTGCGACTCTTGGGGTCCAAGACACAATATTATATTAATGTCAAAAATTGGGCTTTGTGCTTTGGGACTCTTGGGGTCTCATGGTTAAATGGACTGTTGTTTGTAGCTTGGGCCTATTGCATTGAAATGAGTTATTTTGATCATTTTTGATTTGTCATGTCTGTTCAATTGAATGGATACAATCATTTCATTTTAAATGTGTACTTACATTCATGCACCGCTTGGTTAAAGGGTCGCAACCTTTTCAAGTGCCATTAGTGTTCAGGTAGGCACCTCCTCAAGCCTATAAATACATGGCTCAAAACGAGACAGAATACACATTAGTTATTCTCCTCAATTTGCTACCTCTTCTTCAGAGTACACCTCTATTCTAGATTCTATACTCTACTTCAGTTCATCATAGCTCCGTTTGCCGGAATCATGCTATGGGTTTGGTCCGTTTTGTCCTGGGAAACAAATTGCTATTACATCAATTGGTGCATACCACGACAATATTGTTTCAAGGAAACATAATCATTTCTGGACTCGGACATTACTGAAATATTCAACTTATAGTCTATGGGTGATGGTTCTGTACCATTCCAATCTAGTGCACAATCGGTCTTGCTTACTGTCGTTGCTGTAATCATAGTTTAACTTGATAATTATGGCATTATTGAGTAACAATAATTGTTGTTATTGTCAATTTGTAATACAATCGCGCATTGACAAAAGATTTAACATTGTAATACAATCATGTATTGACAAAAGATCTAACATTGTAATACAATCATGTATTGACAAAAGATCTAACATTGTAATACAATCATGCACTGACAATAATATTAACAATATTGATTGTTGCAGATGACAACAATGATGTCGCAAAATATCAACAATAATTCTGCAATGACACAGACGTGACCAACGCTCTGCATGTGCCAGTGCTTCCAACAATGGCTCTATCTCATGGAGAAAGGCCAGAGAAGTTCAACGACATTAATTTTAAGCGTTGACAACAAAAAATGTTGCTTTATCTAACAACATTGGGACTCGCCAAATTTCTAAGCAAAAATGTTCTTAAAAGATCAAAAGAAAATTTGGCTGAAATTTCAAAAAGGTATTGCTGATATGGATTTATGTGCAGTAATATTAGAATGCAACCTTGTCTAAAGAATGATTTGTAGACACAGGAGCCACTCAATACATATGTGTCAATAAGTGGATGTTTACAACCTATGAAACTGCAACCGATGATAAATAACTTTTCATGGGCAATTCATTTGCATCAAAGATCGAAAACAAAGGAAATTTTTTGTTGAAACTAACTTCTGGAAAGCGATTAACTTTAAACGACATTCTCTATGTTCCAGAAATTCGTAAGAACCTGATTTCAGGATCATTGCTCAGCAAACATGGATTCAAATTAATCCTTGAAGCTGAGAATGGAGTGTTTGTAGGAAGAGGATATGTGTGTGATGATTCGTTTAAAGAAAATGTAAACACTAGTGTACCACACACTGATATGAATAAAAGTGAATTTTCTGTATATTATTGACTCTTCCAACATGTGGCATTCTAGGTTAAGGCGTGTAAACTTTGATACATTGCAAAAATTGGTTAATCTAGAATTTATACCTAAGTGTAACTTAGATACCAATTATAAATGTCAAATTTGCGCAGAAGCAAAATTGACAAGAACTTCGTTTTATCATGTTGAATGGGAAACAAAACCGTTAGATATAATACATATAGATGTATGTGATTTGATGTGTTTAAACTATCAAAGCGATGTTGAGAATCAACTCAACAAGAAAATCAAAGCTTTAAGAACTGATAAAGGAGGATAATATGTATTCCATTTTAAAGAATTTTGCGCTGAACATGGTATTTTACACCAAACTACAGCACCATACTCACCTAAGTCCAATGGTATAGCCGAACGGAAAAGTAGAACTCTTAAAGAAATGATGAATACTTTATTATGGATTTCCACATAACTTTTGGGGAGAAGCTATTCTTTTAGGAAATCATATTTTAAATAAAATACCCCGAAAGAAAACTTCTAAATCTCCTCATGAACTTTGAAAAAACAGACCACGATTCTACAAATACTTAAAAGTGTAGGGGTGTCTTGCCAAGGTAGAGGTACCAAAACCAAAGAAGGTCAAAATTGGACCAAAAACAGTTGATTGTGCATTCATTGGATATGCACAAAATAGTGCCGCATATCGATTTTTGGTGCACAAATTTGAAATTGATGATATTCATGAAAATATGATCATCGAGTCAAGAAATACTAGATTTTTCGAACACATATTCTCTTTGAAACAGGGTATTGAGAATCATACACCTAAGAGACCAAGGGAGATGAAGTTCCTAATTCTCCTGAGGATGCTGTACAAAATAACACTCAGCAATGTAGTGCTAAGCAACAAGTGGAAGAACCAAGAAAAAGTAAAAGGTCAAGGACCTTAAAAACCTTTGGAAAGGACTTCTATACCTTTATGTTAGAAGATGATCCATTGACATACAAACAAGCTGTGTCTTCTAGCGATGCTCCTTATTGAAAAGAGGCAATTAACAATAAGATTGAATCCATTATGTCCAATCATACATGGGAATTAGTTTATCTACCTCAAGGATGTAAGA
Organism: Allium sativum; assembly: GCA_030737875.1. Taxonomy (NCBI): domain Eukaryota; kingdom Viridiplantae; phylum Streptophyta; class Magnoliopsida; order Asparagales; family Amaryllidaceae; genus Allium; species Allium sativum. The sequence goes on along the minus strand of CM060910.1, from coordinate 589,745,940 downwards.
CCTTAGGTAATAAATGGATATTTAAAAATAAATTGAATCCTGATGGTTCAAAGGACAAATATAAAACTCGTCTGGTAGTCCAAGGATTTAGATAAAAGAAAGACCTAGACTGTTTTAATACATATTCACCAGTAACATGGATAACGTCAATAAGAATGCTTTTATTGCATCCATACATGGCTTAGAAATACATCAAATGGATGTTAATACTGCATTCTTGAATGGGGAACTAGAGGAAGAAATCTATATGAAACAACCTGAAGGATTTATGAGCTTAGAAAATGAGAATAAAGTTTGCAAACTAGTAAAATCACTTTATGGCCTTAAGCAAGTTCCAAAACAATGGTATGATAAATTTGATAAAACTATGTTATCAAATGGACTCACGATAAATAAATCAAATAAAAGTGTGTATATAACAGACACATATCAGATATGTCATTGTTTGTCTATATGTTGATGACCTGTTAATACTAGGTAATAATAAGGCCATAATAACATCTATAAAGGTTATGTTATTATTGACAGCAAAAAATGTCGTAAACACCAAAAATTCCTATTACTAGGAATAGTTAATTCGATCGCAAGACTAAGTAGAAGAAAGCGGTAAATGAAACACGTATTTATAGTGGTTCGGCCGCAGATTAGGCCTACGTCCACTTTGGAAGGATGTTGGAATTTTATTAGTCACTCAAGAATTACAAGGTAGAGCCACGCTCATTACATTCACTTTCATAATTGTCGTACGCTAGGTATTTTGGGAAAAAGAATATTTAATTCTCCTTCTTCCTCAAATAGGAGATGCCATTAATGGGGCTCATGAAGCTCTAGGAAGGTCTCAAGTGAAGAAAATCCAACCCCTTTGAAGTGTGAGGCCATGGGCTATTCATGAGAGAAGGGTTAGGTAGGAGTAGGTGGAAATAGGGGACCACTAGCAGAATTTCGTACCCTCCACTAGCAGCTGCAGAAATTTCACACCCGGGGCTGGGTGCAGAATTTCGCACCTACTTGTTGCGAGATTTAGCACCCGCTGGGTGTGAGATTTCGCGCCCGCTTGGGTGCGAGATTTTGTGCCTACGAGATTTCGCGCCCACTTGGGTGCGAGATTTCGCGCTCGCTTGGTGCGAGATCTCGCACCCACTGGGTGCGAGGTCTGCTTTCTAGGTTTGGAAGGATCACAGTTCCGGGCATATTGGGGCATGCGATTCCTTCGGGATTTGAGATCTCGACTCGAAAATGGGTCGTGAGTGCTGCGAAGTTCTTAGTGGTGAAGTCCCTTCTTGATCCTGTCTCCTTTGCTTCTGAGTGTCCCACTCTCTCTTAGCTTCACGCGATACGTTGGGTTGAGCGTGTCTGATGCACTCTTGGGAACCGGACCAAAAACCGGTTAACATTTGCCCTCCAAAGTACGTCTTGTCTTGAAATGATGTACTTTGTGTTGGTTGAGATAGTAGCTAAGCTGTTAATTCTTCCTGTAATTCAAAAGGCAAATAAGCATTAGTTGTTGGGATCATTCCCTCTGGTGGTGCGGATGAGCCGTTGTTGGAGGATGCATCGCTAAGTGCCCATAATGCATCGTCTCCGTGGATGCATGGGGGTCGGTATGCAAATACATGGAGAACGTATAAGAGAGAGTGTGGCACGGCGCTTCCACACCAGGGGGTGTCTTTATCACCATTTTTTTGTTTTTCGAATCTGGTGTCGGGAATCTTCGAACCCCGAGAGGTTCGAAGTCTCGAACCCAAGGGATTCGAAATTTTGAGCCCAAGGGGCTTGAGATTTCAAGCCCAAGGGGCTCGAGATTTTGAGCCCAGGGGTTCGAAATTTCGAACCCTTGAGGGTTCGAAATTTTGAGCCCGGGGGTTCGAAATTTCGAACCCCTTGAGATTCGAATTTTCGAACCCGAGAGGTTCGAAATTTCAAACCCAGTAGGCTCGAAAGTTTCGAATCCGCCCTAGAATGCGAAGGGACACCTTTTTCTTTTATAAATAAGCCCTATCACTTTCTTCCTTCTATTTTTTCGTTCTCCGCCCGCCATTGTTGCTGAAACTTCGAAACCGGTTTTTCAAGCCCGATAATTTTGCTTCCGAACTAGGTAAGGCTTCAGATCGAGGAAGTGCGGGGGGAAGGAGGTTGATGAACCACGGTGGAGACCTCGAAACTCGAACCCGACTGGGTTCGAAGTCCTGAACCCTCGTGGGTTCGAATTTTCAAACCTGCCCGGTTCGTAGTCTCGAACCCTTGTGGGTACGAAATTTCAAACTCCATGGGGTTCGAAGTATTGAACCCCCGTGGGATCGAATTTTCGAATCCCGTGGGTTTGATCTTCCGAACCCTCTATCTGCGTTCGAAATTTCAAACCTGGAGAAGTTCGAATTTTAAGGTTCGAAATTTTGAACCCGGATGGGTTCGGAATTTCGACCCTTAAGTGGTTCGAATTTTCAAACTCAGAAGGGTTCGAAATTTCGAGCATGACAGGGTTCGGGGGAATTCGGATTTCGAGGTGCCGGGATTCCAATCTTTCGTGCCACTGGACTTTGACCTTCTGACCATCCCTCTCCGGATTTGCATACTTAGCGTTTGATGCATATGTTGTTAACCGCGCGAGTGGGGTTTTAGGATTTTTCACCTAGGATGGAGCATACAACCGGACTGGGACTTGGATTGTTTTGAATTGTTCTGAACCTTTCTTTATGTAGATTATCTTTGCATGGCATTTCACGCACATATTAGTTGTCACCAACATGAGGGGTACAGATCACTATACTGCCCATTTAATATTGATGCATTAAAGTATACCTAGAGATGCAGACAAGATCAAAGACCGGAAAGACCACGGAAGCCGAGGCTTCGCAGCCCTCATCACACACATCCGACCCTACCCCTAGAGGTAGCTCGTCTGGCAGCGAGCTTGAGACTGCCAAAGGATCAACTCCTTCTCATACGTCCAACCCGCCCGAAACGTCTGAACACGGAGAAAAATTTAAGCAGCAACATTCCCCGATCGTGACTAAAGAGGCCGAGAATGTGGATATTATAGGTGAGGATGCGCCCGCACCTCCGATAGCTCCGGACATGCTGCCTGATGCGGTGAATTTGGAGAATCCCATCATTTTAATATCATCATGTATGAATGCTACCACGGTCAGGAAAATGGCGACGTGATTTAACTTACCAGTGGATGATGCCCATGCCCTCGGGAGAGATGGCAGAGCCCATCGCCGCCCGAGGGTCTTACTGCCTGGAACCGACAAGCTTGCTTTGCCGGGTGTGTGCCCCCGGCTAATAACTTCATTCGGGATATGTTGTTCTATTTTCGTCTCGCGCCATCCCAACTACACCCTAATGCTTCTCTCTTGGGTACTTACGTTCTTTTCCACGCGTTTTTGCACAGGGAAACCACCGGGGAAGATATTCGATATTTTTTTCATCTAAGAAAAAAACGAGTGCTCCCTCCCCCTCTCAATGGCCGTAAGTGTTTAAGTGCGAGTAGATCTTCGTTAGCTGCCCTCCTGGATTTGCCAGACGATGGATTGAGGGAAGTAAGTGTTTCTTTTGCTTCGTTCCTTGCCGTAATTTTTGGATTCCTTCCTTTATTCATGGTTTTAATTGGGTTATGACAGGAAATCCAAAGGCACCTACCGCGGACGAATATCGGCAACGCCTAAATGCTTTGCGGGCGATACCAGAGAACCTCCGTGATATTAGCACCGTGACAAGTCAGGATCGCCTTCACCGCGCTGGGTTTCTACCTAACAACTAGGCCATGATCAGGTTGGTAGTCGCTATTAGTGTGCCAAAAGAGGGAGTTGTGGCAGGCCCAACCACTACTGGGCGGAAGAGGAAAACGCCCCACGTAGGAAGGGAACTGCAAGAGACTGCTCAGCCTCAAAGGGATGCGCCTGAGGGCAAGGCCCTTGGCCTAGAGGAAGTCGCAAGAAACGAGGGGTTGCCAAGCACTCCGGTCCCGCCCCCGATAGGGGAAGGGGAAGGAATGGTGGTTAGACTGCATTTTCCTGTGACTCGATTAGGGGCCACCTCCTCACTTGAACCTACGGGCTAGTTCGATGGCATAAAAAGGCTTGATTTAGTAGTGGCTCCATGGATAAATACAACGAGCCTAGAAGAACTTACTTGTGCGGCAGAGGGGTTAACTCCCTCGAGCGGACCATAATCTGGTCTGTTGAGAGAACACTTAGGGCATACATTCATAACACTGCATAGCAGAGATATTTGCCTACGTGTGTGACTTGAATAACTTTGGCTTGTTCCATTGGCAGGTGATATGGCAAGAGAATGCAATCGACGAGGCTACGGTCGCGGGGATCGCCAGCATCACCAGAGTTCTTCCTTTGAGAGTTTTCAAAGATCCACCCGTTTGTAATAACTCCACCTCCGCCAGAACACGACAGCGAGCACCAAGGCAGGGATCGATCTAGGCTATCTCCGACACCTCCTCCTCTTATTCGTGTATCCATGGGAGATACTTGACTTAACATAAGTGGCTCTCGGTCTTTGCCTTTAACAGCTCCCTCGTCTGTCGCCCATCTGGCTCCCGTTCATCCTGCTAGGGAAGAGGGAGCGCCTCTTGGCCAGTCGAGGTCAGAAAGAGAGACTGAGATAGAGGTGCCAAACTTTACAACACCCCAACTTCAAGGGCTGTCCATAGTGGAGCGAAGGGCATTCCTGAAACACCATTTCCCCCGACACTATTTTAACGAGCTGAAGTTCATTCCTAACCTCCGTCCGGCTCCCGATAGAGAGTCTGGGGAGGTGTGAATGCACATGAAAGCTTCCTATCATCAAACCAACGAGCTTATCAAGTATTCCTTCTGGCTTTTGGAGCTGATCAAAAAGAAGAATCGGCAGCTTGTTGATCAGAGGTCGATTGTTGATGCCGAGAAGACCACAGTCGAAACCTTGAACAAAAAGATAGCTATGCCCATTCCCCGCATTGTAAGTTCTCTTATATGCATTATCAGACCCTTTGACGCTAGCTTTTTCGCTGCAGCTGAGATGATGCAGGCTTATGATACACAAAAGAGGGAGTCGGAGTATGCCCTCTCGAATTTTAAAGCCACCGTGGTGGATTTAACTACTGAGACCACAACTCTAAAGAAGGAAAAAGCTGACCTAGCGTGAGCGTAAGACATCTTGGGAAAGGAAAATGCGAGGGTTACTGAGCTCCAGAATGACAACGCTGCCTTGAGGGAGGAAAACGAAAAGTTAAGGGCTGAGAATGCCGAAGTCGCTGAGTTGAAGAGGCAGACCGAGGCGATGAGGAAAGCGAAGGAGGATGTTGAAGCTAGCAACAGGGATGTGTTAAGTATGGCTGAGGGCGTAAAAGCCGAACATTTAAGGGAGATAGAGCAGCTGAGGGAATAGCTAAACGATGTAGAGTTCCGTGTTGGATCCTCCTTCGAGGAGAGTATCCACAATATGTATGTCAAGGCTTTGAGATTCCGAGGAATTTTATGGGTTGAGGACTATCCTCGCGAGCTAGTCAGAACCTGGGAGAGGTTAGTCCCTTACGAGGCCTTCTTGCGTCGAGTGGACGTAGATACTTTAGATGAGCGCCAACTTGCGAATGTTCTTCTGGATAGTGACGAACGTGAAAAATTGGAGGAAGGAAGGAGGCTGTTCCAAGAGGATGCTGAGAATGAAAGGTTGGCGAGGATCTCTTAGGAGAAGGGGAAGTCCGTGACGACCGAAAACGTGGTTATGGCATAAACATTCGCAAAAGGGAGTTCTCATCACCCCCTGGACCCCGGATCTGCTATGGTGAGCGGTCCTAAGGATTTGGCCCAAACCGCTACCGAGTACAATCCTGACTTCCTGGCACTAGGGGATACCAGATTTATCTTACCTACCGTCACAAGCACCCTTTCTATCATTTCTACCCCAGCCTTGACTATAGGTAAATTCCTTTTACCCTGAATCCCTGAGGATGAAGTGATTACCGAATTTACGAACTAAAAAGGTTATGTCTTTGCTATGCAGCTCCTCCTGAGTCTATGACGGCTGCGGGACCTACCCCTGTGATCCCATAAGTAACTGAATCCGGGCTAGGACTCATGGGAACACAGGTTTGAGAAGGTGGCGACCAACTGGACAGCTTTTCTGATATAGGAGTAACTCCTAGTATGGTGGACATTCTTAACGAGGAAGGAGAGGTGGTCAATGGACAGAGTGCCCCGGCCAGAGGCCGATTGGAAGACGACGTGTCTATGATAGCGGATATGGTGGCGACTCAAAAGGCCAAGATGGTGGCGAATTGTGAGAGGGTGGAGGAGACAGAGAGGGCTGTTGTCGAGGCCTAGAAGAAAAGGGAAGACGAGGAAGCCCAGCGGAGGGACACTGAGACCCTCGAGAAAACCAAGGCTGCTGACATCATACCGGATAAGTCTCGGAAGCTCGCCAAGCGACAGGCCTTTAGAGAGGCCAAGGAGAAGGCTGAGCGGGAAGGAAAGGTGATCCCGAAGAAGAGCGAGGCCGTGATAGGTCCTGCCGCTGGGAGTGCCCCCGTGCCTACGCCACGTGCCATTACTACCGATATCACGGAGATCTCCAGTGGTGATGGGGCCGGGGACCGTTGCCTTTCCATTACTCACGAATCAGCTACTCCCCCAAAGGGTCGATCGAGCAGAAGGGGATCTGGTCGGAAGAGGTCTGGTGCTGGTGACGAACCGTCTAACACTGAATCTGCAATAAAGTACAAGCACAAGGTAAAGAAAAAAGACATGATTAGTGTTAGTGGCCTAAGTAGAGGTTACCGTTATTTTGGTAGTGTAGGCCGGTAGTTTACGCGAGTACGGCCCTCGCTTTTGGTTTTTCAAGACACGGTGTGGTTCTTATGTACACCCTGTCATTAGAAAGTAAAAGTATTAGACGCATAGTTTGTTTAGTTTGTGTGTGAAAATGAAATATGGATTAGTAAAGATCGTTGTTTATGTCAAGTGTTCAGATGTTCTTTTTATGTTTTCCAGCGTCTTGTACTTGCATAAGCATACTTATCGTTACACTTGTCACAAAAGCGATTAGGGGCCATCTCTGGGTAAATTATTGCAGAGGGGTGAGATAGAGCACTAGTTTCAGAAAGTTTCCCTCAGCTCAGGAAACCCGTAGTTTGCGAAACCAGAATGTGCGCCTGGTGTTTTGGGTGGCCCGACGTCAAACCCAAGTATAGCGAAGGCGTAGGGCGTCACGTTGGGCGGTCTGCTAGGTGGATGGCTCTCCCATCGTTCATCGGGTTGAGCCGAGCCTCCAGGCGTCGTTTATTCGTCGGCGTAGTTTTCAGCCCCGATCATTAGCTTGTAAGGTCCGATTGTGGCCATGGGTTGCTCCTAAGCCTTGAGAGCTAAGGGGGAAGAAATGATTTAAGGTCAGTCTTGGTGCTATGCCAAGATTCGACCGGCACCCGCAACCAGCGAAGAGAGACTTGCATCGATCTTAGTCGGTCGCTGAGTGGTGCCAAGTCGCCTGGACTAGGATGCCGAACGATTTATCCTCGGCCTCGGCACTGGGCCGAGGTTCGAGTTAGTGGTTGCTTATACTCGATCGCGCTGCGGGCCGGCGATTCGTGTAGCGTTGTCGGCTCCCGTGCTTGGGGTGCCGGGCATAGCCAAGTGTTTCAGACTCGATGTTGCCTAGAGGTTGGGATGGCGGCACCGGCTCCCGTGCCCGGGGTGCCGATGCGGCGGTCGCAGGCATGAATCAAGTTGGTTGCCGGAACTAACGAGACGCATTATGTGAGAAGTAAACAACAAGGAGATAGGAAACTGAACATCATTTCTACTGATAACTTTGGCAGTAATAGCCTTTACAATGCCTTGAATTTCTGAAAAAATAGAACATTGTTTGAAAAGCATAAAGAACCATAAACTAAGTTATGTAAAGTAGCAGTGGAGATGTTCGCTGTTCCACGCCTTTGGGAGTTCATCTCCGTCGACGGTGGCGAGTCTGAAAGTTCCATTGCTGAGCTTCCATTGTATGGAGTATGGGCCTTCCCAGCAAGGCGCGAGACCTATTGGTGGGGGAAAAACCCGCTTTAGGATGAGGTCGCCGATGTTGAGGTCCTTATGGCGGACCCTATAATTGAAGTATCAGGCTACTTGCTGTCGTTGGGCGGCGGCTCTGATATCGGCCTCGTTCCTCTTTTCCTCCAGTAAGTGGAGTGATTTTAGAAGTAAATCTTGGTTCATCATTGGATCGAAGTACATAACTCGATGGGACTGAAGCTTGAGCTCAATGGGAATGACGGCTTCAGATCCGTAGGCGAGGGCAAAGGGTGTGTGTCCGGTTGCCGTCTTGTGGGTGGTGCGGTAAACCCATAGAGCTAGAGGAAGTTCATCTGCCCACATGCCCTTAGCCTTTTCCAGGCGCTTCTTGATGATGGATTTGAGGACTTTATTAACCGCCTTGACTTGCCCGTTAGCTTGGGGGTGAGCCATCGCTGAGAATCTTTTATCAATATCGTGATGCTGACAAAAGGTTTTGAGCTCGGTGCTCTCAAATTAAGCGTCGTTGTCAGAATGATAGCTTGGGGCACCCCATAGAGGGTAATGATGTTGCGGACAACAAAGTTGATCATCTTCTTTGTGGTAATGGTGGCGAGAGCCTCAGCTTCTGCCTACTTGGTGAAATAGTCTACCGCAATGATGGCATATCGTGCCCCGCCTCTAGCCATTAGAAGGGTCCCGATGATGTCGATTTCCCATATGGCAAACGACCATGGACTGACCATTTAGACAATTCGGTAGGCGGGGCTCTTGGAATTTTGGAGAAACGCTGGCACTTATCGCACTTGCGAGAGTAGTCCGCGGCGTCTTGATCAAACGTGGGCCAGTAATAACCATGTCTGAGAATCTTTCTGGCCAAGATTTGCCCACCAGTGTGGTCACCGCATTTGCCTTCATGCACACTGCTTAGCACTCGGAGGGCGTCGCCGTGGGTTACGCATCGAAGCAAGGGAACAGAAAAATCTCTGCGGTAGAGTACCCCGTCCATAAGAAAGTAATGGGCCGACTAGCGAGTGAGCGCGTGCCTTTTCTTATAGTCTCCCGTGCTGCAGGTAATTTCTGATTGGTGTCATCCAGGACTCAGGCTCGGGTTCGGTGCTCATGATCATTTCATCTTGTCCTTGCTTGATGGTCGGAGAGTTGAGAACTTCAATAGGGGTGAATCGGTTATTTTGTGGATCTTTAGAGCTTGCCATTTTAGCGAGGGAATCTGCCTTTCCATTTTTCTCACGCGGGACATGGGTGATGGTGAAATGTTCGAGGTAGGCAAGTAGCCCCTAAACCCGGGCTAGGTATTGGGCAAGCCGTCCCTCTTTCGCTTGATACTCTCCGACCACTTGTCGGACGATAAGATGTGAATCGGAGAAGATGTGGACGGTCTCTAGCTTGACTTCGATTGCGAAACTAAGCCCGACGATCAAGGCCTCATATTTCGCGTCATTATTAGTAGCAGGGAAATTCAGCCTTAAAGCGTAAAACGTCGGGCGTTCCTTAGGGGTGATGAGCACGACTTCGACTCTGGACCACTTTCTATAAGAGGAGCCGTCTATGAACAATTTCCGTTGGACGTTGGGAGCCCCAGCGTTCTCTATGGGAGCCTCCTCGGAGGCTGTGAACTCCATGATGAAATCTGCAAGAGCTTGGCTGCGGATGGCTCATCGGGGGATGAAGGTTATCTCGAACTGGCTTAACTCCATACTGCATTTTAACAATCGGCCGGATGCCTCGGGTCGCTGTAGGACCGGACATAACGGCTGGTTAGTGAAAACCTTTATGGGATGAGACTGGTAGTATGGTCAGAGCTTTCTAGAGGAAATCAATAAGCAAAATGCTAGCTTTTCTAGCTTTGGATAATTCTTCTCTGCCCCTATCAACTGCTTGCTAATATAGTAGACGAGTCGTTCGGTGCGATCCTCAAGGCATATTAGTGCCGACCAAATTGCCTTCGCAGAAACAGCCAGGTAAATATATAAGTCCTCATGGTCTGTAGGCTTAGAAAGGATAGTGGTCGCTCTAAGTGATCCAGAAGTTCCTTGAATCCGGAGACGCATTCGGGGGTCCACCCGAAATTGCATTTCCCTTTTTGGAGTAAATCGAAGAAGGGGATGCACTTGTCGGTGGCCTTAGAGATGAACCGACTTAAAGTGGCGACCTTTCCATTCAGACTTTGGACATCCCTGATGTTCTTGGGGACTTGGATGTTCCAAATAGCCTGGATTTTTTCTGGATTGGCTTCGATTCCCCAAGAATTGACAATGAAACCCAAGAATTTTCCCGAAGCGACTCCGAAAGAGCATTTCAAGGGGTTGAGTTTCATGTCATACTGGCGGAGGACATCGAACATTTCGGAGAGGTCATGGACGTGATCGCTTGATGTCTTATATTTCACCAGCATATCGTCTACATACACCTCCATGGATTTTCCAATCTGATTTTTAAAGATTCGATTAACCATTTTTTGATAAGTGGCGCCAACGTTCTTGAGGCCGAAAAGCATAACGCGGTAGCAGTAGAGCCCAAGGTCGGTTATGAAAGAGATATGATCTTGATCGCGGAGATTCATCAGGATCTGATTGTAGCTTGAGTAGGCGTTGATGAAAGATAGCAGCTGGTATCCAGCGGTCGTGTCGACTAATCGATTGATCCTTCGTAGTGGAAAACTGTCCTTGGGGCATGCCTTGTCTTGATCGGAGAAATCGACGCATGTCCGCCATTTTCCATTGGCTTTTTTTAACCAGAACTGGATTGGAAACCCATTCAGGATAGTCGGCTTCACGGACGAAGTCGTTGTTGAGCAGGCGGTCTACCACTTCCTCGAGTGCTTTGGACCTTTCGGGTCCCAAGAAGCGGCGCTTTTGTTTGATCGGAGGTACCGTAGGGTCTAAGCATAGGGAATGGCAAGCGATTGCCGGGTCGATCCCCTTCATGTCAGAGTGAGTCCATGAAAACACATCCAGATTGGCTTTCAGGAAGCATATAAGATCTTCTTTGATTGTTGGGTGGAGTTGTGACCCTACCTTCAACACCATTGTTGGGTCGTCGAGGTTGACGGGAACATCCACTGTGGATTCGACTGGGGTAGCCCTCTCATACTCGGAATCTTCATCCTTCCATGGTTCGATGTCATTGAAAAGACGACAACGGTGTCTGAGCCAGGGCCCAGACGTCGCTGATTGCTATGCTGAGATGCTTTTAGCGCAAGAAGGCATGGGCATGGCTTTGCACTTGTCCTTGTTGCACGCGTTCTTCCATTCTATTGCGTAGCATTCCCTGGCGCTTACTTGGTCGCCTTTAATGGTTCCAATTCCATTTTATGTTGGGAATTTCATCAGGAGAGACCATGGCGCCATATAAACTCGGAATTCAGTGAGAAAAGGATGTCCTAGAAAAGCGTTGTAAGGGGAGTTGATGTATACGACTATGAAAGTGAGAATTCGGACTCGGCTTCGGTCCCCCACGCCTAGTTCCACAAGTAGGTCGATCATCCCTACTGGGGAACTGGAGGCCCCGTTGAAGCCGTGAATCGCGATGCGACATGGCTTCAAATCATCCGTTTCCAATTTTATCTAGTCGTAGGCGGCCTTGAAGATGATGGTTGACCGAGCTCCCTGAGTCGACTAAAATCTTTCGAACGGAAGTAGCACCGATCTAAGCAGTGATGACTAGTGGATCGGTGGTCGGGATCTCCAACCCTGTCGATTCTCTTTCTCAGAAGATAAGGTCATCCCACATGGTTTTTTGTAGCTTGGCGAGGACGGACTCAGGGAGAGCGAAGCAGGCTTCGTAAGTAGCATACTTTATGGAACTCACATATTCCTCCATTTTTCGAAAACTGCCATGTGTAGGGTAAGGTTCGTTACATATGGTGTTGATCACAATTCCTTGCCTTGGGTTAGATGGTCCTAGCGCTACCTTGGTGGCTACTTGTGGAGCTGGCGCTGGAGGCTGCGAGTTTGCTTCGGGGGGGAAAGGGCTCCTGGACATATTGCTCAAGTCGTTTCTCATGAATAAGCTTCTCGATTGCATCCCTAAGTTGGCGGCATTCGTTGGTGTCGTGCCCGTATACATCGTGGTATCGACAGTACCTCCCGGTGTTCTTCTCGCAGTTAGTTGATTCTCTGACGCCCGGCTTCTTGTATGGCAAGGTGTTACATGTTTCCAAGTAGATCATATCTATGTCTTCATTCAGTGGGGTCTAGGTCTCGAAAGCTTGGCAAAGGCCGGGCTTTCTCGATTCTGCTGGGGCTTTCCCGTTATTCTGTCCATATTGCCTGTCGTTGTTTAGTCTTGGCCCATAGGGACATGCCCCCTGTTTTGGTCGAAGGACTCCCCGCCTCGTCTACCCCTAAGGTTGTTATTCGCGGTGTCCGCTTGGGGATTATTGGGACAGCTTATGGTGGAGAGTCGGTTTCGTCTTGCCTCTTCTTGGCACAAGTATTGATCTGCCTTCTCGTAGAAGGCGTCGAGGCTTTTTGGTTGCTTTTGATCGATCCAGGCCCCGAACTCTGAACTAGGGAGGACACCTTTCGCTAGTTGAAAGAGTATGCTACGAGGATCTGGATCCTTGACCTCGGCGAGAGCTATGTTAAACTAGGAAAGGTAGCTTCTAAGCGACTCGGCGGGCCCTTGGTGTAAGTTGGATAAAGTGAGGGCATTCTTCAGAGTTGGGATATGCACCCTGAATTGCTTGACTAGCTCTATTGTGAAGTTGTTAATGGAATCAAGCGGGAGGCGAGAGAACCAAAGTAACGCGGTACCAGACAGGAAGACCGGGAAGCATTTGCATTTGGCTGGATCATCACCCCGGCTCGAGTCCATTTGCCAGTCATAGCGATTCAAGAAGGCACAAGGATCAGCGGTACCATCGTAGAGTGGCATTTGTGGCATGCTAAAGCGCCTCAGCCACTCAGCCTCATTTACTCTCCTTGTAAAGGGGTTATGCCTAATGTGAGCTTCCCATGCCCCATGGGCGCCCCCTCATATTTCCCTCATGATTCTTCGCACCATGTCTGGAAGGTAAGTTGAATGGGGGTCCGCCATTGGGATCCATGGATTTTGACGTGCCTCCGGAGTCCTATTGTGAGGTCATCTTCTATGATGGATTTTTGGATTGTCTTCCTCTATGTCCTCGACATATATGGTTTGGTCTTGATGTGGATGTTGAGGTGGAGCGGGGTGATGCGGATCTTGCTCTAGGTGAGCGCGGGCCGTTAGAATAGCAGGCCCATCACCCTGATCAGCGACCATCGGGTTGTGTCAAGGAAGAGGTTGGTTTGTAGGATCTGGTCCGTCGTTGATAATCAAGCAAGGGAGGTCTCTATACTATGCCCCTTTGCTATATATGACCGTAGTTTTGTCGCCATTGTTGTTTCCATTGCCGATGGCATGACCGTTACCATTATTGAGGGCACTGGTACGAGCGGCGACGTTGTTGATGAGGCTGAACCTCCTCCTTTGGTGTGGGCCCCTCGATTTTGAAGAGGAAGTTTCCAAGGCAGTTGGTCGGGGTCGAGCATTGTTCCAAGTTAGTTGAAGTCGGGTGGCGACGCGCTGACTTTCTTGAAGTTGCCGCATAAGGTCGATGTTATTCCTTAATGCTTGGTTGAGCCTGACCGCGGTTTTCTCAGATCTTTCACTAAGCACATGAATTTGATCTTGTGTAATGGGCTCTTCGGGGTGCACAATAGGAGGAATGGTTTCATTAGTGGTCGGGATATCTACTGGTTGAGGTTGTTGGGATGTACCGGCCTCGGCTGCGGCTGATGAGCCGACCATTGCGTTCTTTGACTTCTTTACCATCGCAAGTGGACTCGACAACAGGTTGAGAAAGGAACCTTAAGCTCGTCGAAGTCGAGATGATAATGTGAAATAAATACGCAAATCTTTAGTTCAATTCTCAGTGAAAGCACTAAATGTTAACGGCAAAAAATGTCATAAACACCAAAGATTCCTATTACTAGGAATAGTTAATTCGGTTGCAAGACTAAGTAGAAGAAAGCGGTAAATGACACACATATTTATAGTGGTTCGGCCACGGATTAGGCCTATGTCCACTTTGGAAGGATGTAGGAATTTTATCAATCACTCAAGAATTACAAGGTAGAGCCACGCTCATTACATTCACTTTCATAATTGTCGTATGCTAGGTATTTAGGATAAACTTCCTCAAATAGGAGATGCCATTAATGGGGCTCATGAAGCTCTGGGAAGGTCTCAAGTAAAGAAAATCCAACCCCTTTTAAGTGTGAGGCCATGGGCTATTTATAGAAGAAGGGTTAGGTAGGATTAGGTAGGAGTAGGTAGAAATAGGGGACCGCTGGCAGAATTTCACATCCACCACTAACAGCTGCAGAAATTTCGCACCTGCTGGGTGCGAGATTTCGCGCCCTCTTGGGTGCGAGATTTCGTAGCCGCTTGGTGCAACATTTCTCACCCTCTGAGTGTGAGATTTCGCACTCGCTGGGTGCGAGAATTTTCACCCATTGGGAGCGATATCTCGCACTTGCTGGGTGCGAATTCCGCTTTTCGAGGTGTGGAAGGATCATGGTTCCGGGTGTCTTGGGGCATGCGATTCCTTCGGGATTTGAGATCTTGACTCGAAAATGGGTCATGAGTGCCGCGAAGTTCTGAGTGGTGTAATCCCTTCTCGATCCTGTCTCCTTTGCTCCTGAGTGTCCCTCTCTCACTTAGCTTCACGAGATACGTTGGGTTGAGCGTGTCTGATGCACTCTTGGGAGTCGGACCAAAAAGTCGGTTAACAGTGATCCTCTAGATTCGATATGGAAGACCTACGACTGGCTGATGTGATATAGGGTCTAAGAATTCTGAGAACACCACAGGGATATGTATTATCCCAATCGCATTACATCTCCAAAATATTTGAAAAATTCAAGCAATACAATGTAATTATTGCAAAATCACCAGTAGATGTGAAATAAAGTTGGGTAAAGAACACTGGTGATGGTATCTATCAGTCAGATTACTCTCTTATACTAGAAAGTATCATGTCTGTGATGAACTGTACTAGGGCTGATATCACATATGTTGTAAGCAAACTAAATAGATTTACCAACAATCCTGGTAAACATCATTGAAAAGTGATATCAGAGTTCTAGGATATCTAAAGTATACGCAGAGCTATGGTCTACTCTATGCAAATTATCCTTCAACAATGGAAGGATACAGAGATGAAAATTGGATCACTGGATCACATGATACAAAGTCTACAGGTGGATATATGTTCACATTAGGAAATGGGGGCAGTTTCAAGGAAATCATCCAAATAGACTTGTATCGCTAGATCTACGATGAGTTTATTGCACTAGATAAGACTGGAGAAGAAGCAGAATGGTTTCGAAGCTTCTTGGAAAACATTCCGAAATGGAGCAAACATATGCCTCCAATATGTATACATTATGATAGTCAATCAACTATTGGAAGAGCTAATAGTACACTATACAATTGTAAATCTAGGCATATTCGTCGTAGACGTAAAATAATGAGACAACTTCTCTCTAACGGGCTTATCACAATATATTGCATTCAATCTAAAGCAAACATAGAGGATCCACTTATAAAAGGCTTGCCAAGAGAGAGCTCAAACCTTATCGATGGGCATGAGACTAAGGTCTATAGACTAGAGTTTTTTGTAAAATGGAAACCCAACTTAGTTGACTGGAGATCCCAAGATCTAGATTCAAAGGGACAACGAAGTTTAAGAGAAACTTGATGGAACTGTTACACACAAACCATTCCTATGATAAGTCAGTGCGTTATGTGTTGAAAAGGATAAGTATTAATTCTTTTAATGATGTATGTATTTGAGGAATTAGAGAATACCCTTTAAATAATCACCTATGTAAGTGTGAAAGCGCCGTTCAAAGAGAATTATGAGGCCAAATTCTCTAAGAACTTTTGAGATCGGCAGGGGTTCAAGGCAAAATCGAACACATACAGATAATGAAGGATTATAAGAAACATTTATCGTGTGTTATCTACTTTGGAATTACACAAAAGGCTTACAGTTCAAGGACAGTCTATGTCTACTGATTCGCCTGTGATTCAAATAGGTAATCACTAGGAAAGTTCAAGGCCCATGTGCTACTTTAACCAATGCGATAAATGATTCGTGAAACTAAGAACAACTGCTCGTTCATGTGGGGGATTGTTGGAAATGAAAGAGCAAGAGAAAAAGGAAGTTTGGAAGAAAAGAGGAAAGCAAACCAAAGTCCCACATTATGAAATATAAATACTCACTTCTCTATAGGCTTATGTAAATAAAGGAGAAGAGGGCTTGCAAACATAGTGTGGTTAAGCCAATACACAATATATATTGATGTCCGAAATTCGGCTTAGTGCCTTGGGACTCTTGGGATCCATGACACAATATTATATTGATGTCAAAAAATGGGCTTAGTGCCTTGGGTCTCTTGGGGTTCATGACACAATATTATATTAGTGTCAAAAATTGGGTTTTGTGCTTCGGGACTCTTGGGGTCTCATGATTAAATAGGCGTTGTTTGCAACTTGGGCTTGTTGCGTTGAAACGAGTTATTTTGATCAGTCATGTGCGTTCAATTTAATGGATACAACCGTTTCATTTTAAATGTGTACTTACATTCATGCACTGCTTGTTTAAAGGGTCTCAACCTTTTCAAGTGTCATTAACGTTCAGATAGGCACCTCCTCCAGCCTATAAATACATATCCCAAAACGAGAAAGAATACACATTAGTTATTCTTCTCAATTTTCTACCTCTTCTTCATAGTACATCTTTGTTCTAGTTTCTATACTCTACTTCAGTTCGTCAGAGCTCCGTTTGCTGGCACCACACTATGGGCTTGGTCCATTTTATCCTGGGAAACAAATTGCTATTATGTCAATCGGTGCATACCACGACAATATTATTTCATGGAAACAGAATCATTTCTAGACTCGAACAATACTGAAATATTCATCTTCTAGTCTATGGGTGATGGTTCTGTACCGTTCCAGTCCATTGCATAATCGGTCTGGCTTACCATCGTTGTTGTAATCACAGTTTGACTTGACAGTTGTGGCATTATTGAATAACATTGATTATTACTACTGTCTATTTGTAATACAATTGTGTATTGACAAAAGATCTAACACTGTAATACAATCATGTATTGACAAGAGATCTAACATTGTAATAAAATCGTGTATTGACAAAAGATCTAACATTGTAATACAATCGTGTATTGATAATAATACTAACATATACATGCATGTATACATGAATAACATAGCAAGTGCATCTCGAAATGGCAAATGATACTCACTGAATTCAGCAAGAAAAATGATAATGCAACAAGTAGAATATGCAGAGTGCTAGACACACACTCACACACAATGTTGGTGTGTGTGTGTGTGTATATATATATATGCATGGAGTTCAAAAGCAAAGTGATCAAGCATTTCCGCAAAAATATCATTTGTGTATAGTTTCACATATACATGTAACAATCTAGTAAGCGCAAACTTGGCAGCAAATCAGTGTGGTTAAACATGTTCTAATAGCAAATGCATAAGCCCAAATCTGCAAGCCAAGAAATTGGCAATGTACACATGGTATGTAAATGAGTCATGCAAGCAAAGATGTCAAACCACTCAAGCATAAGTACATGCTGCCTCGAAACACACATATATATACAAGTTTGTATATATATAAATATACATGGTAATACATGCATACAAGCTCAAGAGATATACGTGTAGATTTCAACTCAAGCATTACAAACAAGTGTTCAAGGTAGTTTCAAATTCATGTGATACAAGGGACAAATAAATGTAAACTGTTGCATATACATTGATCAGTGCAAAAGGATGAAGCAAACAAGAAGTAGCAGCGGGGTCAAAGGAAGAGCCAAGTATACAAGTAGACAAGTGCAAACCAATGTGTATGTATACACATATATGAACATTAAGTCCCAACAAGGTGATGACAAGAAAACAGTGTACACATATATACATGCAAGCTTGAACAAGCAAAATGGACATGTAAGAGGATGAACAAGTTAGTGTTTAACTGTACATGGACAGTGATTTCAAGTCTGGGCAGCACATTCAATGCACACACATATATATTCACACATAATAATATGTGTGTATTTATATAGGTGCAGGACAATGCAAATGGTTATGGCACAGTCATGATGCACAATAATTACAACACAAATGAATAAAATTGAACATGGCATAATTTCAGGTGGATATAGGTCACACATGTGTTTAAGCTAATGCATGAACAGTAGTAACTACAGGATGCAGCAAAAGGATTGCAATTTTTTTTGCCAAGCATTTTTATTTTTGAATTGTTCAAAATCTGCATGTAAGAAATTTTTGGAGAGAATCAAATCTTGTAAATTTGGGAAAATGTTTTTTTTGAAATCATTTTTGGATTAAAATCATTCGAATGATTTTCTGAATTCAAACTTGCAACACTCATAAGGCAAATTAGTATAATCAAGTTTAGGCAAGTTTTTTTAATGTATTTCTAGGAAATTGCAAGCACATTTTTGGACAAACATCAGGTTCGATTGTTTCCAGCAATCAGAATCAAACTTAGCAAGAAAATCATTTTCAGCAAACTTGTTTCCTGTTTTGAATGAAGTTAAATTTTGGTAAACCTTTTTGGGTAAAGAGAAATCCAAATTTGGCATAAAGATTTTTAAATCTTTCCAAAAATTCAACAACATCAAGGATTGTATTTCTAGAATTCAACAGTAAAGAATTTTAGGCAAGAAATCTCCAATTTAATCATGCAAACATTTTGGCAAGAATAATTTGTTCGAAATCATTTTCAATATTTCATAGCCAAAGAAAATATTTATTTATTACTAGAATTAAATCAATCATTTTCAGCATGTGATCAATAAGAAGACTCATTGCAGAGCAAAAATCACACAAGGGCCAAGAAAACAATTTTAATTGTTTCCAGAAATTCGAACATGGCTACAAAGATGGAAATATATTGAACAAGGCAACGTGAGTTTCCTCCTTTTGTATTTCACGGCATTGAATGACTTGTGTGATTAACTTGCTTGCATTGTTGACATGAATCAGTAATTGGATTCCTGAAATATATGCCGTGAATAACTTGTTGGTTTTAGGAAACAATTAGTGATATCTTTCCATCTTTGTTGCCTTGTTCGAATTTCTGGAAACAAATAAAATTGTTTTCTTGGCCCTTGCGTGATTTTCGCTCTTCCGTGAATCCTCTTGTTGATTACATGGCGAAAATGATTGATTGTATTCTAGGAATAAATATATGTTTTCTTTGGCTATGAAATACTGAAAATGTTTTTGAACAAACTATTCTTGCCAAAATGTTTGCAAGATTATATTGGAGATTTCTTGCCTAAAATTCTTCACTGTTGAATTCTAGAAATATAATCCTTGATGTTGGTGAATTTCTAGAAAGATTTAAAAATATTTATGCTGAGTTTGGATTGCTCATTACCCAAAATGTTTGCCAAAATTTAACTTTATTCAAAACAAGAAACAAGTTTGCTGAAAATGATTTTCCTGCGAAGTTTGGTTTCGATTGCTGGAAACATTTGAACTTTATTGAAACAATATCCCACCTCCATTAAGGTCACTCACAAAGGGAATGCCTTAACTTCGGTGGAGCATTATAGGTAAAAGATGCAGATAAATTACAAGACAGACAAATAAAGCACCAGAAAAATAAAGACATTTTATAAACAACTTAATTCAGTCAAGCTTTTACAACAATTTCCTCAATCATACTTAAATGTAATACATAGAACTTCTGTCTTAATTTAAAAACTTCCAAGAATAAAAGAAGCATAAAAACAATGATATTCCCCAATAAAGCATGATCCAGCCATAGCAGTGGAAGAGAGAGAGTCCAAAGCAATACATCAACTAATCTTCAAGCTTGGAAAGAGAAGAGGTCCAAGCTAGGCTGAGTTATTCCCTCCCTGACTACCTGAGGGGAGTGGGGGACAGAAGAAAAGAGGAAAAAAAAAACTAGGTCAGGCATAAGTCTGGTAAGTCCAGTGATCTTTCAGCATGCAAACAAGATAAAGTGTCATGATATGAATAAACTGAAAATAGGACAATACCATAAAAACAAGGTAACTAAAGAAAAGATAAGTGAAAGGTGAACTGAATGCACTTCTACTTTTTCTCTGCTTCGCAACTACTCTGTTAATCTGATTTCTATATCTATCTTTGCACCATCTAACTAGTGTCCCAACTTGTAATCTGTATAAAATGATAACGTGATCCCAATCCCTGTAATTGTGGTAGCCTTCAGGCATACATCTATCGCGAGGATTCCACCTCAATCAGCCTAATTGCCATGAACATGTTAGATGTACCCTTACTACCCTATCGATCGGCTCCCTACTTGTATTCATATTCAATGTGTTTGTATCAATCGACCCTCTCTTGCGTGTAGATAACATGTGCTGACCCCACCATAAGGTGTATAAATCCTTATGATAGGGACCCAACACGATTCAAGATGCACAGTGTATAACTACTAGTACCCAGTGCTTGCTTTTTCCCACTCCGGAGTACGTGCTCGCCCGTAAACTGTCAGAACCTACACTAACGTACCCCCCACTGCTGCTTTGACCTCTTATAATCAGCCTAGTAATCGTGCCCCACCCTGCATAGTTCAGGGTACCGTGATACATCCATGTGGGTTACTTCTAAAATGGGTCCCCGTTACTAGGGTTTCCTATTGGTTAAGTTTGTGGGCCTATATTTACTAATATTACCCACCAACCTGATATGTACTTAACCCTCCCATCGATTCAAGCATTTTTAATAAACGGTTAAGTTTTGTGGGCCTATATGTACTAATATTACCCACCTACACGAGATGTACTTAACCCTCCCATCGATTCAAGCACGTTTATTTAATAGTTATGTTTTGTGCGCTCATGTTAACTTAACCCACTCATTCATCATGTCATGTTGGTTAAGCATTTCTTATTAACTTGACCCTCCTTACTTATCATGTTGGATCGGTTAAGTGTTTCCTATTAACTTAACCCTGTTCATTCATCAAGTTATATTGGTCAAGTGTTTCTTGTTAACTCAACCCCACATATTCATCTTGTTGTACTGGTTAAGTGTCATCAATCAATCCAAGTTAACTTAACCCACCTACATGTCATGTTACTTTGGTCAAGTGTTGCCTTCTTGTGTTAACTTAACCCTACTAGAAATCAAGTTATATTGGTTAAGTGTTGCCCTCTTATTTTAACTTAACCTTTCCATAAATCAAGTTATATTGGTTAAGTGTTTCTAAATTTACTTAACCTCACCCACTTGTCTAATTAACATGTTATAAAGGTTAAGTGTTCTAAATTTACTTAACCTCACCCACTTATCTAATTAACATGTTATAATGGTTAAGTGTTCTAAATTTACTTAACCTAACCCACTTGTCTAATTAACATGTTATAATGGTTAAGTGTTCTAAATTTACTTAACCTCACCACTTGTCTAATTAACATGTTATAACGGTTAAGTGTTCTAAATTTACTTAACCTCACCACTTGTCTAATTAAATGTTATAATGGTTAAGTGTTCTAAATTTACGTAACCTCACCACTTGTCTAATTAACGTGTTATAATGGTTAAGTGTTCAAAATTTACTTAACCTCAACCATCAGCCTAGTTAACATGTTGAATTGGTTAAGTGTTTCCTTAGTTGACCTAACCCTACCAATCTTGACTTAGCTTTATTAAAGCACCAACCACTCACATTAGACAGGTATTGTTGTGGTTATTGAATGTGCTGGTTGGTTCCGGGCAGTTTTACACAACAACTCAGTCTTACCTCGGGTCCTTTTTGGGCTCAATGCACTAACCACCCACATTAGACAGGTACTGTTGTGGTCACTGGATGTGCCGGTCGGTTCCGGGCAGTTTTACACCACAACTCAGTCTAACATCGGGTTAGGCATATTCGTCTTTTCTAAATTTACATATTTATCCTTCTATGCTTATATGTAAATTTATCAACAATTTATTGTCATGACCTACTTTCCCTCTAAATCAAGTTCATAATTTTTAGGTATAAAAATTATGCCATTTACCATGATTATGCCAAACATGCCAATTTCATGTAATTTCAAGTTTTCCCCAGCGTTACCCCCGTTGTACATTTGCAAAATTACATAGGATGTTAGGCTCGATATTTTAGCCTAACTTATAAAACAAAAAAAAGGGAAAAGAAGAACTTTGCAACATTCCAACTTTATACAAAAGTATGGATCTAAGTACACCTATGTCACATGAATTTGGCATAGAACAATATACTTTTAACTATAAACTTGCAAATTTGATCTATGCAACATGAAACACAAGCATATGAGTTTACACAAACTAAACAAATTAAACTTGGCATGTAGGGGTGAACATGCAAATTAGATCTATGCAACAGGAACCACAAGCATATGAATTTACATAAAACTATACAAATTAAACTTGGCATGTATAAGTTTAACTTTAACATGTAGATGTGAAGTAGATCTAATAATAATGATCATATGAACTTGCATGAATCCACTTTACAAACTTGCATATAAATATAGATCTAATTTTTGGATCTAACACAGAACATGAAACTTGCATATGAACATATATATATATATATATATATATATAGATCTTGACTAACATAAAACATGTATCATGCATATGAACATATATATAGATCTTAACTAACATAAAACATGTATCTTGCATATGAACATATATATAGATCTTGACTAACATAAAACATGTATCTTGCATATGACACATCATGAAAGGATTGTCAAACTTATATGTGGTATCATGGTTTCGTTCCCCAAATCATAATAAGTTTATCACCAATTTCCACATGATACAATAAGTTCAAATAAACCACAATCATTCCAAGACATTTAAGACCAAATTATCGCAAGAATTAGACATGAATTCGCATCATCAATCACATACAACTTGGTTCAAATTCTATTTTCCAATTCATTACAAATCACGTCTTTAATTTATTCACATCTGAAAGGTAACTATACTTACAAACAAAAAGGAATTCTTGAGTTCTGGGATCTATATTCTGAAATTGAATTGCTCGCCTTTGATATAGATCATTGAATTCTCTTAGTTGAATTAGATTAGATTTAATTTGATTTTGTTTTTAGTGGCGGCTAGGTTTAGATGAGAGTGAATAATAGAATTAGGTTTTAGGTTTAGGGTCCTTATATAGTTGTAGAGAGTGTTTTAGGACCATTAGATTAACCCTGAACCATGAGAACCAATCAGATGCCACATCTGCCTTAGAGCGAATCGGCCCACGGTTTGACAGCCAAACACCCTGAATCAACCCCTAGTCGACCCAGCAGGGCTTGGGTCGACCTCAAAAATGGGCCGATTCGGTTACTTCCCTTCCCTATTCGCTGTTTTGAACTTTTTTGCATATTTATTTATTTAATTTTTATATATATATATCTATATATTTTTTCTCATATGCATACAAACTTCAAGGCTTAATAACTTCTTCACAAGGTATCCGTTTTATGCAAACCAAATGTCTATCTTGACCAAAATTTTGAGATGAATGTAATAGCGCAACCCATTTCACTTATTTCTTCTTCTAAACATTAAGTGTTCTTGAATTTGTTAATTTTAATATTCTCATAAAATTCGGGGTGTTACATTCTCCCCTCTTTAAAGGATTTCATCCCCGAAATCTTCAAGTTAAGAAGAATGCATCCTAACATCCAATCATCAATCTACTCATCCATCATCCACAAGCATCCATTGTCCTTAAAAGACTTCTAATGCCATATGAACATATGCAGAGTGTGTGTATATGTCTCTTATCTAGTGCAAAATCAGGCGGTCTATTGATCCAGTTGACCTCCTTAATGCGAATCATGAGAGTGTCATGCGTCCAATATGTATGCAAATATCCCTAATCATGTAAATACTATATGTGTGCATATTCACTCATCCATATGCAACATCCATATGATAACACATCAAGTATCAATCCATATACAGATACATTCATATGCATATGCAATATGAAAGTGACTGAGCCGATCTAGTGCCTAATGTGTGTTTATGCATCCATGAGCAACCACTAGCAAACACTTGCAACCACTTGCAAGCATCAATCATAACATGTCTCAAACATATGTTTTCATCCATTGACTTCTACCTAAGGATCGAGGAAAGGACTGAGAGGATATACTTAAAGATAAAGACTAGCATGCAAATAAATATTACAGAAAAAGGAGGAATCAAGGATATACCCTCAAAAAGGGTATGATGCACGTATATAGTCTTCAGTCTTCTAAGTCGCATCTTCTTTGAGCTTCACTCCATTGTACCTTAACTAATTTAACTTCACGATTGTGAAGCTTCCTGACCTCCATTTCCAAAACCCACTAGTAAAGATAGGACCTCGATCATTTACTATGCTAAAGGGTATCCAATATTGTCGAACTATCTTTCCAAGATAATAGAAGTTAACCATGATACCAAGTGTATATACTAAGATGATTAAAGGTCCCTCTTCTACTTAGCTTATCCCTCATGTCACAAATCTGAGGGTTGATATCTCTCACACAAACCATCCTAGTCGAACTTGGCATCCCTCAAGTACAAGCCCCAAAGGCCTAAACCAATATCAGACAAGCACCCAAGGAATACCTCCTCTGAATTTGGACGATTTATTTGAGATGATACTAGTAAAACAACCAAACAATTGAGCACTTAACCGACTCTGGCTATCCTCGCTAATCCTGCTCCAAAACTATCGTTGATCGCATAACTGGCTTTGCATTATCAACTAGATATATGCGGAAGTCTATCTCGAGTTTTTAGGGGGAAAACTCCTAACCTTAATCAAAAAACATCCGCGTACTCATGGAGTACTCTAACGGATCGAAAATCGTCGATAAATACATAAAGTGATTCTAGGTAGCTAAGACAAACTGATCCCTTAGGATTGCACGAAATTTCGAGGGTATTCCCGAGGCAAGTCAAAAGTCTAACTACCCTCCTTTCACAATTACTAGCTAACTAATCCATGCCTAGAATCAATCCATAGCCTATGAAACCAAAACATAAGTATCTCAAATCCTTACAAATTAAAAGATAAATGAGCCAAACCACAAATTGGACTTGAGACAATAATGGGATCCTCTACTATACAAGCTCTAGGGTGCAGAGACTCAACTATGGAAGCAGATATAAACGAATGCGAAGCGCAAAAATCAAAAAGAGTACTAGCAGGATGATCAAGAAGAAAAACTAAACTTTTCAATAGAAACCTTACTACCTCTCTCTCAGGTATGCTGGTGGTGAGAGCATGCACTTGCCTTCCGGAAAATCCCGTCTTTTGTTCTTGCCCTTGCCCTTAATTATACGACCCGTTATACCAAAAAAAAATATACTTCCTCTTGTTTTAGGTTTTATTATTCTTTCCTCCCCTTCTTTCTGAACCAAGTCCATATCCATGAGTTCTTCATCCTTGTGTTGTGCTCCTTAACCAAACTCCCTCACTCTCATCTTTGCCATCCTTGTGTAACTTGTTGATAGGTCTCTCGAAAGCTGCCTCCATCGCACGGAGAATCCTACAAAGCTCGAAAGAAAATTAGCCGTAGGTGAAACTACTACGGCTGTAGATGGAAATTGGGCACTTGTTTGCCCTTTGACAAGTGTCGTAGTCTCGTCGAGCCTACGAAACCATGCCGCGATGAGGTTACCTCCCAGAAAGCCAGGAGCCCCAGAGACTCAGGAAAGAAGGAAACAAGGATTCAAATAGAGGATCAAAAGATAGTGCATATGGCTTTGGGGAATATGCCTTTAAAACAAAACTTTTCTTTTGAAAATGCTTCTTTTAAAACTGTTTTGAAAATAATTTTTCAAATCTTTTATCTGATCCGGTAACCTTCAGCTCTGATACCAAGTGAAACACCTCACCTTCGTTAAGGTCACTCACAAAGGGAATGCCTTAACTTTGGTGGAGCATTATAGGTAAAAGATGCAGATAAATTACAAGACAGACAAATAAAGCACCAGAAAAATAAAGACATTTTATAAACAACTTAATTCAATCAAGCTTTTACAACAACAATCATACTTAAATATAATACATAGAACTTTTTTCTTGATTTAAAAACTTCCAAGAATAAAAGAAGCATAAAAACAATCATATTCCCCAATAAAGCACGAACCAGCCATAGCAGTGGAAGAGAGAGTCCAAAGCAATACACCAACTAATCTTCAAGCTTGGAAAGAGAAGAGGTCCAAGCTAGGCTGAGCTATTCCCTCTTTAACTACCTGGGGGGGGGGGGTAACGGAAGAAAAGAAGCGAAAAACAAACTAGGTTAGACATAAGTCTGGTAAGTCCGGTGATCTTTCAGCATGCAAACAAGATAAAGTACCATGATATGAATAAACTGAAAATAGGACAATACCATAAAAACAAGGTAACTAAAGACAAGATAAGTGCAAGGTGAACTGAATGCGCTTCTACTTTTTATCTACTTCGCTACTACTCTGTTAATCTGATTTCTATATCTATCTCTGCACCACCTAACTAGTGTCCCAACTAGTAATCTGTATAAAATGATAACGTGATCTAAATCCCTGTAATTGTGGTAGCCTTCAGGCGTACATCTATCGTGAGGATTCCACCTCAATCAGCCTAATTGCCATGAACATGTTAGATGTACCCTTACTACCATATCGATCGGCTCCCTACTTGTATCATGTTCCATGTGTCTGTGTCAATCGGCCCACTCTTGCGTGTAGATACCTTGTGCTGGCCCCACCATAAGATGTATCAATCCTTATGATAGCGACCCGGCACGATTCAAGATGCACAGTGTATAACTACTGGTACCCAGTGCCTACTTTTTCCCACTCCGGAGTACGTGCACGCCCGTAAACGGTCGGAACCTACACTGACGTACCCCCTGCCGCTGCTTTGACCGCTTATAATCAACCCAGTAATCGTGCCCCATCCTGCCAAGTTTAGGGTACTGTGATACATCCATTTGTGTTACTGCTGAAATGAGTCCCCATTACTAGGGTTTCCTATTAGTTAAGTTTGTGGGCCTATATTTACTAATATTACCCACCAACCCGATATGTACTTAACCCTCCCATCAATTCAAGCATTTTTAATAAACGGTTAAGTTTTGTGGGCCTATATGTACTAATATTACCCACCTACACGAAATGTACTTAACCCTCCCATCGATTCAAGCATGTTTATTTAATAGTTACGTTTTGTACACTCATGTTAACTTAACCCATTCATTCATCATGTCATGTTGGTTAAACATTTCTTATTAACTTGACCCTCCTTACTTATCATGTTGGATCGGTTAAGTGTTTCCTATTAACTTAAACCCGTTCGTTCATCAAGTTATATTGGTTAAGTGTTTCTTGTTAACTTAACCCCACGTATTCATCTTGTTGTATTGGTTAAGTGTCATCAATCAATCCAAGTTAACTTAACCCACCTACGTGTCATGTTACTTTGGTTAAGTGTTTCCTTCTTGTGTTAACTTAACCCTACTACAAATCAAGTTATATTGGTTAAGTGTTGTCCTCTTATTTTAACTTAACCTTTCCATAAATCAAGTTATATTGGTTAGGTGTTTCTAAATTTACTAAACCTCACCCACTTGTCATATTAACATGTTATAAAGGTTAAGTGTTCTAAATTTACTTAACCTCACCCACTTGTCTAACTAACATGTTATAACGGCTAAGTGTTCTAAATTTACTTAGCCTCACCCACTTATCTAATTAACATGTTATAAGGGTTAAGTGTTCTAAATTTACTTAACCTCACCCACTTGTCTAATTAACAAGTTATAACGGTTAAGTATTCTAAATTTACAAAACCTCACCACTTGCCTAATTAACATGTTATAACGGTTAAGTGTTCTAAATTTACTTAACCTCACCCATCAGTTTAGTTAACATGTTGAATTGGTTAAGTGTTTCCTTAGTTGACTTAACCCTACCAATCCTGACTTAGCTTTATTAAAGCACCAACCACTCACATTAGACAGGTTTTATTGTGGTCAGTGGATGTGTCTGTCGGTTCCGGACAGTTTTACACCACAATTCAGTCTAACCTCAGGTCCTTTTTGGGCTCAATGCACTAACCACCCACATTAGACAGGTATTGTTGTGGTCACTGGATGTGCCGGTCGGTTCCGGGCAGTTTTACACCACAACTCAGTCTAACCTCGGGTTAGGCATATTCATCTTTTCTAAATTTACATATTTATCCTTTTATGCTTATATGTAAATTTGTCAGCAATTTATTTTCATGGCCCACTTTCTCTCTAAATCAAGTTCATAATTTTTAGGTATAAAAATTATACCATTTTTATGCCATTTATCATGATTATGCCAAACATGCCAATTTCATGTAATTTGAAGTTTTCCCAACGTTACCCCCGTTGTACATTCGCAAAATTACATAGGATGTTAGGCTCGATATTTTAGCCTAACTTATAAAACAAAAACAAAAAAAGGGGAAAAGAAGAACTTTGCAACATTCCAACTTTATACAAAAGTATGGATCTAACTACACCTATGTCACATGAATTTGGCATAGAACAATATACTTTTAACTATGAACTAGCAAATTTGATCTATGCAACATGAACCACAAGCATATGAGTTTACATAAACTATACAAATTAAACTTGCATGTAGTGGTGAACCTGAAAATTAGATCTATGCAACAAGAACCACATGCATATGAATTTACATAAAACTATACAAATTAAACTTGGCATGTATAAGTTTAACTTTAACATGTAGATGTGAAGTAGATCTAACAATAATGATCATATGAACTTACATTAATCCACTTTACAAACTTGCATATAAATATAGATCTAATTTTTGGATCTAACACAGAACATGAAACTTGCATATGAACATATATATATAGATCTTGACTAACATAAAACATATATCTTGCATATGAACATATATATAGATCTTGACTAACATAAAACATGTATCTTGCATATGAACATATATATAGATCTTAACTAACATAAAACATGTATCTTGCATATGACACATCATGAAAGGATTGTCAAACTTATATGTGGTATGATGGTTTCGTTCCCCAAATCATAATAAGTTTATCACCAATTTCCACATGATACAATAAGTTCAAATAAACAACAATCATTCCAAGACATACATGACCAAATTATCGCAAGACTTAGACATGAATTCGCATCATCAATCATATACAACTTGGTTCAAATTCTATTTTCCAATTCATTACAAATCACGGCTTTAATTTATTCACATCTGAAAGGTAACTATACTTACAAACAAAAAGGAATTCTTGAGTTCTGGGATCTGTATTCTGAAATTGAATTGCTCGCCTTTGATGTAGATCATTGAATTCTCTTAGTTGAATTAGATTAGATTTAATTTGATTTTGGTTTTAGTGGCGGCTAGGTTTAGATGAGAGTGAATAATAGAATTAGGTTTTAGGTTTAGGGTCCTTATATAGTTGTAGAGAGTGTTTTAGGACCATTAGATTAACCCTGAACCATGAGAACCAATCAGATGCCACATCTGCCTTAGAGCGAATAGGCCCACAGGTTGACAGCCAAACATCCTGAATCAACCCCTAGTCGACCCAGCAGGGCTTGGGTCGACCTCAAAAATGGGCCAGTTCGGTTATTCCCCCTCCCGGTTCGCTGTTTTGAACTTTTTTGCATACTTATTTATTTAATTTTTATATATATCTATATATATTTTTCTCATATGCATACAAACTTCAAGGCTTAATAACTTCTTCATAAGGTATCCGTTTTATGCAAACCAAATGTCCATCTTGACCAAAATTTTGAGACGAACGTAATAGCGCAACCCATTTCATTTTATTCTTCTTCTAAAAATTAAGTGTTCTTGAATTTGTTAATTTTAATATTCTCAGAAAATTCGGGGTGTTACATTGATGTTTGTCCAAAAACGTGCTTACAATTTTTTGGAAATAAATTAAAAAAACTAGCCTAAACTTGTTCATACTAATTTACCTTATGAGTGTTGCATGTTTGAATTCAGAAAATCATTCGAATGATTTTAACCCAAAAATGATTTCAAAAAAACATTTTCCCATGTTTGCAAAATTTGGTTCTCTAAAAATTTCTTTCATACATATTTTGAACCATTCAAAAATAAAATTGCTTGGCCAAAAAAATTGTAACCCTTTTACTGCATCCTGTAGTTGCTACTATACATGTATTAGCTTGAACACATGTGTGACCTATATCCACCTAAAATTATGCCATGTTCAATTTTATTCATTTGTGTTGTAATTGGTGTGCATCATGACTATGCCATAACCATTTGCATTGTCATGCACCTATATATATACACATATTAATGTGTGTGAATATTATATGTGTGTGCATTTAATGTGTTGCCCAGACTTGAAATCACTGTCCATGTACAGTTAAACACTGACTTGTTAATCCTCTTGCATGTCCATTCTGCTTGTTCAAGCTTGCATTTATATATGTGTACATTGTTTTCTTGTCATCACCTTGTTGTGACTTGATGTTCATATATGTGTATACATACACATTAGTTTGCACTTGCCTGCTTGTGTACTTGGCTCTTCCATTGACCCCGCTGCTACTTCTTGTTTGCCTCATCCTTTTGCACTGATCAATGTATGTGCAACATTTTACATTCATTTGTCCCTTGCGTCACATGAATTTGAAACTACCTTGAACACCTATTTGCAATGGTTGAGTTGAAATCTACACGTGTATCTCTTGAGCTTGTATGCATGTATTGCCATATATATATACATACACACACACAAACTTTTGTGTTTATGTATATATGTATGTATGTATGTATGTATGTATGTATGTATATATATATATATATATGAGTATATATATGTGTCGAGCCACCGTGTATTTGCGCTTGAGTGGGTTAACATCTTTTCTTACATAACTCATTTACGTACCATGTGTACATTGCCAATTTCTTGGCTTGCAGATTTGGGCTTATGCATTTGCTGTTTAAACATGTTTAGCTACACTGATTTGCTGCCATGTTTGTGCTTCACTTGACTGTTGCATGTATATGTGAAACTGTGCACACATGATACTTGTGGCGAAATGCTTGATCGCTTTGCTTTCGAACTGCATGCATATATATATACACACACACACACACACACACCCCAACATATATATATATATATATATATATATTCAAAATTGGTTTGTTTTATTATATTTAAAAACAGTACAAAAGACAGGTTAACATACTAACCAATACAACCAAATCAAAAAAAAAAACCTAGAAAATATACGTAAATTTAAACTAAAAAATAGTTTCAGCCAAGGTTTTAAATCTCGGATATCGGTCGCGTTTCATCTCGGAGATTTTATAGACTTGATCTCGTATTGGGGTAGATCTCGGACGAGATGAGTCTAACTCGAGAGTTCGTTTCGGATTTCCATATCTGGTCAGAAAGTTCATATCGGAACAATCTCGGTGTACATGATATGTTAAAAAAAAATATTTTTACAAAATATTTTTTATGAATGCTATTAAAAACATAGTAACTTAAACTTGAATTACAAAATAACTTTATTATTCTTTATTTTGCGAAAGATCATTCATACTCTAAATCGTAATATGCTTAAAACATAAATATTACTAGACATAAAACATTAAAAGGATCCAAAACATAATTTTTTTTAGCATAAATAGACCATAAAATACATAATTACATAGTTAACATGTATGCAAAGAAGATGAATATGAAAATCATAAGCATTATAGAACATATATGAACATACAATATAGTCATTTAACATGCAAAATGTAAAATAACAAAAGATTATCATGGCTAGATTTGAGTTTTTTAATTATTGTTCTAGTCCAGGCACAGTTTTAAATTATAACAAAAAACGGACGATATTCTAATATTTCATCTTGGTCGATATACCATTCGATATTGCAATATCTCAGATGATATATTCGAAAGGAGATTTAGAGTGATATTTGTTGTTTCGTTTCGGAAGGAGCCCAAAACTAGATCTTGGAGGAGATATCGGGCGATATTTTGTAAGATTTGAAACAGTGGTTTCGGCCCATGATGAGGCCTCTTTCCCACTATTGGGTGCAGCACGCTGCACCACCCATCCAAGTGCACCACTCATATATGAGCTTGGCAAACTCCCCAAAAATTTCAAAATCATTCACAAACATAAATGGCATTAGTTTACATATATCTCCTCTTAATGCTAATACTGCTTCACTAAGTATACTACTGAAAAATCTAGTCGTTTTGTCCAATAAGCAGGTGAGTTTAAGGCCATATAGGTTGCAAAGTATTCCCATGAATATACATATTCAAATCCCATGAACATGGCACTGATCGTTCTAAAAGCCAGTTCTAAAATACATAAACATTGTTTATGTGAATCCCTATGACGATCAGGATGTACAAATGCAAGCTGCATATCTTGAATCACCAATCCACCATCCAAATACGATTTACATATGGCAAATCAATCCATAAACGGGTACACATGAATCGGCGTGCAAAATGTAATAGCATATGACTTTAAATGGATTCCATACTCAACCCAAAATATGTAGCTTAGCCAACACCATAACCACTATTCCATATGAAACTGCACACTATCGAACCCATACATGTCTCACTTTAAAATCCCATCAATAGTACAAAAACAAATCTTTACATGGTGCTGAAAGCCAAGGATCATGCATAATCATCATGGAACAAACCATAGACAAGTTTAATTGACATCATTGAGCAATAATCACCCCATTTCATCTAGATCCAATTACCGAAATAATATCATAACTGACGAACTTACTAGATGAACAAACAAAACCAACACAGTAATATGCCCAAAAACTCATATGAATCTGAAGCATTCCATACTGATATGTATATACAACCTTGAAACATAAAGCCTAGAAGATAATTAGGTGAAATTACTGTGTTGGAAATCATAAAACATTTTATGGTGAAAAATATGAAGAGGCTATTTGTTTCATTATGTATACAACCGATAAAATCATATCGAATATTAATCTGAAGAAATTTATGTAATGGAATAATGTTGAAACCAATATCTCTTTCCCCTCTTCAAACGCCAAGTAAAACTTTCATCAACAGATAGCTAAAACCCATAAAAACCCTAACTTTTATATCCCCAAATCAAATGCAAGTTCTAAGAATCAAACCCACAGATTTACCAACACGAAAATGGTGAAAATTTGGCAAATCGGTTATGAGAAGCCGGAAGCGTGTGTGTGTCTTGCACTATGTATATGTTGCTTATTGCACTATCCTTTTTCTTGTCGAATTCAATGAGTATCATTTGCCATTTTGAAATGCACTTGTTATGTTATTCATGTATACATACATGTATATATACACATATGTGTGTGTGTATATGTATGTATGCATATTATATGAGTGCTGCCAGAAATGATTTATTCCATGCTGAATTTGAATTTTTGACCGAGTTTCCCCTGTATGCCTGACAAAAAGTATATGTGTATATACATACATGTATGTGTATACATGTATTGTGCACAAGTAGTTTATATTTGTCAGCACTAGAGTAATTGTCTACCTTATGGTATTTATAATGAATCACTGTGAATATCACAAGCTGTCTAGACGCAGATGGATTTGTATACACATCAGGTCAAGTCATGAAAAATGATGAGAAACATACCAAAAATTCTCAAGCAAATAAATTTTAAAATAAAATCATATCTACTAGAATTTTGTATTATTTTGTTCCATTTTACTGTGTGTGTTTCTATGATAGGTAGGAAGGTGACAAGACTTACGATGAAGCACTGAAGACAAGTATGATGCCACTGTATATGAGTGAGTAACTATACAACTGCATGAATGTAGCTGAGTGTTGTAGTGAGGAGAAGATGTGTATACAAAATTGAATGTGAAATGGAATGTATTGTATTATAGTGGGATGTAAAAATAGTGGAGTTATAATTTTGTACTATTGAAATGTTGAAATAAAATATTTTATTTAAATAAAATACTGTTTGAGTATTTAAATTCTTGTGCAGTAGTATTCGATTTAAAAATCAGTATTTACTTATGTCTATGATGTAGTAGAATAGTTTAATTGCAAACACATTTATAATAATATATATATGCTTGTTATCATCAAACAAAAATCATAGAATTGTTATATACAACAATCTTCCCCTTTTGATGATGATAAACATATAATACAATTTTGAATATAACGAATGTGTTTGAAAGTGAACTGTGGAACTCCCCCTATATATATACACACTCCCCCTACAACACAACTCCCCTAGCTTTGATACCATGAGTGAATAAGAAAAAACAATAATTGAAACTTCAATATTAAAATATTCAAGGAATATTCACTCATCGATCAAAATTTTAACCATTCTCCCTCTTTTATTATCATCAAAAGGATATAGAAATCAAAATAGTGATGAAAAAATTGACTAGAAATATAAAATCAGCTCAAGAGAGAGAATAATCATCATAAACTTCATTCAATCAAACAAAAATCATAATATTCTAAGAACTAGTGGCAAATTTCACATTATAGAATGAAGGATTTACGATGAAATTTATATAAATGGAGGGAGATTTAAAAACATATGTCCAATTATTTTCAAATAAAATTTTAAAATTGAGAACAAAAGTAGTGATAGATTTGGACAACGATTATAAATTCAAATCAAGTGGCATAATCAATTAATATCAAATCCCATTGACTATAGATCAAATAATCATAATATATCATACAATATTAACACATTTAACAGATAAGAAAAAAAATGGATTGATAGGCTAGCTTTACACACCAAGGAGAATTTCATATAAATTTTTATATACTTTCCTTTTTCTTTTCTTTTCATTTTAATTTTAAGAGCACACTGACCACGCATAACCAGATCTTGGATTTTTAAATGAGGTCGGCTGTAGCTTAAATTATAAGTAATCTCATAACCATGCATGACCAGATCTTGGATTTTTAAATGAGGTTAGAGAAACACTTATGTATATTATATATTTATCATATTATTTTCCAAAATCTCCTCAATATATAAAACCAATATGGATGATAGCAAAATGATAGGATAGAAATGATTGTGAAATAAATTTCTAGATTAACCATATTATGAAATATGCTCTACTGTACCGGGATCTTTGAAAATATTCAATTATCTCTTTTTCTGAAAAATAATATAGTCACGTTTCCATCACAAATTTTAAAGCTGTAAGATTTAGATGATTTTTAAAAAAATATTAAACTCTCCTTATTAATATAAAACATGATGGATGACAGAAGGATGATAGCAAGAGAGGATGTTCTCAAAATAAGTCCCAATTCAAAGACATTATAAAACTGTTCAAAACATCATGAGAATTTAAATAGAATCTCCTCTTGTTGTGAAATATACTGTATTCACAACTCATCAAAATTTCAAAAAAATCTGATAATATTTTTAATGAATTCTAAATACAGTTCAATTTGGTTACTGATTTCAATTTCTAAATAAATAGTCAATAAATGATTTTAAAATTGAAAAATCAATTACAAGAGGGGTTTAGCAATGATCTATACAAGATGGAAAAAAATGAATCAAATGAATGTGACAACACTTCTAGAACTAATGCCACTTGTAGCTCCTAGTTATCCATAGTGGCATTCCAATGATTTTCAAACAAAAATATCCGATTACCAAGCCCAAGAAGTCACAATAAACAATTTAGTTCCACCTTACCAGAGTAGCAATCTTTTTTTACCAAAACAAGCAGTCATCAAAACATTTCCAAATGATTCCTTTTATGAGAGCAGCAGAACAATTTCAGTTCAGAGATGCACAAGAGAATTTTTCAGAATTATTTTTATAAGCACAAGAGATGATTCATGATCTAAGATTAAAAAGATAGTTTATTTGAAATCACTTGATTGATGTGTAAATTTCAGGATTCAATGAATCGATCACAAAAGATTATTAATTTTAAATCCAAGATGTGTATGAGATTCACGAGATCAACAATTTCAAATGATTTCAAACAAATCAAATATCCAACCCAAACGATCATAAATAAAAATGAATTTTAAGATGTAACATAATGAATCAAGCCAAAAAATTTCAATTCAGAAATATCCAAGCCAATCCAAAAACTAATGAAATTATCACGACTGAAAAATCGTATTGTGCTGTAGTGAGTATAATTTTTCAAGTCTTTCCAAAGTGAATTTGAAGAAACTCAAAACAACAAAGGTGTGAAATTTCATTAATTTTTCAAATTTTCAAAACAAAATATTAGAAATCAAATTAGTAGTGTTCAAGATATGACAAGAATAATTTAGCACTATTAGGAATTCAGAAATAATAAACTTCTAAACAATTGCAGAAAATTTACAAATTTGAATTCAAGATCTGGAAATTATTAAAACATGAGAGTTTTATACAAATGAAGCAAATTTCCAGAAGATCAAGAATTAAGTTAAGAATGCTCAAGAAGAAGAAAAATGTGGTAGTGACAAACCCAATAACTATAATCAGATGGAAGAAATAGAAAGTGGAAAAGATGGAATAAACAAAGAAGAATAGAAACAGAGAATATTAACAGACAAGAAAAATGAGGTTAGAGATCAAACCTGAAATCGATGTGAACCAATGTGTAACACCCCGTAATTTTAACAACACTAAAGATGATAAATTAAAGAATACTTAGTTAAATATTCAGAATTAAGTGAAACACACTACGCCATTGTGTTCGTCTTGGAATTCTGCTTAAGATAAGCTACTAGTTTGCGTAAAACAGACACCGTATGAAGAAGTTATTAAGGTTTTAAGTTTATATACATATAAGCCAGTTATGTATAAATAAAACCATTCCAGAATTTCAAAACATTTCAAAATCACGCGGAGAGCCTAGGTGGAATATTTCCCGCTCTGGGTGTCGATCTAGGGGTCAACACCATCATAAGGTTGTCGATAACCATGTCGACACCTACACATGGGGGTCGACCCCATGTCGACACCCCCCAGATCCAGGGCAGATTCCTGCTTCTGAATGTGGACTAGTTTCTGGTCTAGATTCGTAGGCTGATGGCTATAGATACGTTCCTATACCCATTGTTTTATTCATCTAAATCAATGGCGATGGTGAAATACTACTTCAGCTTTGATTAAATCAAGTCTTTTCTTCTTCAACAATCAACTAGATTTATTCAAGTTTAGAGATCTGTGATTCAACATCTGCAATCCCTCTTCTATTTCTTACATCCAATCATAGTTAGTCTATGTTAGTTTTAGATCTAAATAATTAAAATTTAATCTTGACATGACTATAACTTGGATCTAAGCCTGTGACTATTTGAATCATATCATATCTGCTATAACCTGTGTATTTAAGTTATTCTGACATGACTGTTAACTAGATCTAAGCCTGTACCTATTTATCCCATTATTTGTTGATCTAATTCATTATTTAGATCTCATCATTTCTGTTTATGATGCTATTATTATGTTAGAATCGGTTCTATTATCACATGTTCATCAGATCTGTTCCTTTATGCCTATCTTGTCATTATGCCTAACTTTGTCATTGTATATTTATTAGTTGCTATGCCTATTTTATCGTCATATGTCCGTCCTGTTATTGTGATTATTTCTGTTTTCTTCCCTTCTTTTTTCCCCTTTTATTTTTATAGGGCTACCTTCGAGCCTAGGCATGCCGCTGAAATATGCGAACGCGTTGGGAACGAGGGGAAAATGTTAAATTTGGGGCATAACTTGTATTAGGAAATTTGTGCATAACTTGAATGTAATACATGAATATGAATTTGGGGCATAAACTAAACTTTGATTCAAGACCTTAATTTGGGTTATACGATCCATTATGAACACGACTTGGGTAAGGGGCATGAAAATCTATAATGACATAGGAATAATTGGCTAATAATGAAGATGCCTAGAAATATAGTAATTAGAAACTGTAACCGCGCTTAGACACAAGGTTAGATTACACTTGCGGTGGAAGTGTGCCCGGAACCGCCCAGCATATCCAGCGACCACAAGTGGTGAATATAATGTGAGGGGTCTAAGTGCATAAACACGAGACATGCTAAGACACGAGGTTAAGCCCGACGTATGGAAGAAGTCTGCCCGGACCCAACCGAGATATCCAGCATCCACAAGTTGTAGGCTTAATGTGGGAGGTCTAGTACATTATAACCATAAATGAATATGGTAATAAACTTGAATACTTAACCTTGTTGAATCCATAGGAATTGTATATGTTAACTTGAGTAGGGGTTAAGTAAACATGTATGAAACAGTGGGAGGGTTAAGTATATCTTAGGTTGGCATGTAATATTTATATATTGGCCCACAAACTTAACTCATCGGTTTATGCAATCTTTTACTCGGTATGGCATAACCTGTGGGGAACCTAGCGGGGATGCAAGCATAGGGGGAAGCTTGTATCATCTTATGTGTGGGACCCATTACAGTTAGTAACCCATATATAGGTTTCAAACGAGTACCACGAACTTGGTCGGAGTCGGGGCACGCTTACTGGGTTGATTGTAAGAGATCCAAATGTGGGGGACAGTGTGGGCGGCGCATTCCGATGGAGTCATATGCGTGCATAGGTCCGACGGAGGAGGTTTAAATGCCGTGACACCTATAGATATGGCTGTGCACATCCTGAAAATGAAGGGTTGCCACTTTAGGCAGTGATACACCCTACTATGGGGCCAACACAGGGTATCTATGGAGTAGGGAGTCGAACGATTGGGGTAGTAGTTAGGGTACATCAAGATCGGTATGTTTAGGAGCCCGTTATTTTTCTTAGGGGTAATTCTGGTATGTTAGGCTGCCTGTTATTGTATGGGGTTCAAACCTCTCACTAGAAGTATACCCAAGTCTACCATTGTAACACCCTGTATTTTCTAAGGATATTAAAAGAACAAATTAAAGTATACTTAATTTTTAAAAGAAGAATTAAAGGAAATGGTTACTCCATTGCGTTCGTCTCGGAATTTTGCTTGGGATAGAGTCCAAGTTTTTGTAGATCGGACTTCGTATGAGAAAGTTATGACACTCAGAAGTTTCAGGAATTTAAATAAATTAAGAACAGTTCAGTTTAAAATTCAAAATTCAAACGAAAAACAAAGAAGCGGGCTGGGCGGGATTTCTCCCGCCCCAGGCCAGGTCGACCAGGGGGTCGACCCGGGGGTCGGCCTCCCCTATACAGGTCGACCAGGGGGTCGACCTACCTCTACTCGCCCAGATCCAAAATAGTGACGATTCTGACTTATTGCTTAGTCTTTTCTGAACTGTTGCTGAGTCACTAGGGCATAGGTGGCAATTCCGGATAACTCTATCTAGTCTGGACAGTTGTGATTGCTCCTAGAATGATCTAACGGCTCGCATAAGATTAAACTTCTATAAAAGCAAGCCTAATCCTCAAACCCAAAATCACACAAATTCATTCCAAGGAGCCACCATGCTGTCCATGATCATCCTAATCTAGCCACCATTCCTTCTTCAACTTGAAAGCAAGTTAAAAGCTACGAATCAAAACTAACTTAGAGAATTGATAGTCTTCGTCAAGGGATTGCTTTTCAATTTCAGAAAACAGATCTCAGAAAACAAGACTTTCTTTTGTTTGTAAGTCCTGTTATTATTTAGATGTGAACGATTAAAAAGTTCTGATTTGTGATAAAGTGAAATCTAGAGTTATTCCTAGTTGTAAGATAATGATGATGCTAATTCATGTCTATTCTTGTAACGATTCTATCGTATATGCTTATGAGACTATTGTGGTTATTATGTTGATGTTAAACCAATCATGTATTATGTAAATTTGGTGACTTATTCAGGTTATGTTACATGCAAGTTGTTAGGCTATTGTGGTTATTATGCTGATATAAACCAATCATGTAAATTTGGTGAATTTTCCATGTTATGTTACATGCAAGTTGTTAGGCTAAGACATGTATTATGTATAGATCTACATTTAGATCTATGAAAATTCGATCCAAAATAAAAGTTTACATTTACATGCCTAATTGGATATGGATAATTTCATATGCTTAAAGACTCATGTTAGTTGGATCCAAAAATGCAAGTTCATTATTTTATGCCACATTTACATGACATATGTTTAGTTAGATCCTTATTATTTTATGTTGTATGAATAGTACATGCTCTCTCCTTTCCTCTTTTGTATATAAGTTAGGCTAAGTTACGAGCCTAAAATTCTATGTGAATTTTGCGAACGTATGACGGGGGTAACGTTGGGAAAAACCTTAAAAATTATTATTATTGGCATAATTTGGCCCATAAACAAATGAATGGTTAGTGGCATAAAAATGGTATAATTCATATACCAAAATTTTTGAATATGATTTAGAGGGCAAAAGGGGCATGACTATTATTGCAAGTTTGGGAAGATTGGGTGTAACCTATTTTGAGTAATAACTTGTAATTGGCTTGATCGGGCATAACTTGAGAATTGGAACATGACTAGTTTTGGTAAATTCGGAAATTAGCATGAAAAATCTAGATTTGGGTATATATGGTAAATGTGTAAATTAAAGATGAACTTGCCTAACCCGAGGTTAGATTGAGTTGTGGTGTAAAACTGCCCGGAACCGCCCGGCACAACCAGTAACCACAACAACACCTATCTATTGTGAGAGGTTAGTGCATCATGCCCAAGAAAAACCCGAGGTTAGATTGAGTTGTGGTGTAAAACTGCCCGGAACCGCTCGGCACATCTAGTAACCACAACAACACATATCTAATGTGAGAGGTTGGTGCATTAATAAATCAATTAATGCCGATATAACAAGATGAATGACTAGGGTTAAGTTCATAGGAACACTTAACCAATATAATATAAATGACTAGGGTTAAGTTCATAGGAACACTTAACCAATATAACAAGATGAATGACTAGGGTTAAGTTAATAAGAAGCACTTAACTAGTATAGCATGATGAATGGGTAGGGTTAAGTAATAAGAAACACTTAACCAATATAACTTGATTTGTGGTAAGGTTAAGTTAAAACAAGAGAGCAACACTTAACCAACATAACAAGATTTGTGGTAGGGTTAAGTTGACACAAGAAGGCAACACTTAACCAAAGTAACATGACAAGTAATTGGGTTAAATTAACTTGAATTTATTGATGACACTTAACCAATACAACATGATGAACACGTGGGGTTAAGTTAATAAGAAATACTTGACCAATATAACTTGATGGGCGAATGGGGTTAAGTTAATAGGAAATACTTAACCAATCCAACATGATAAGTGAGGAGGGTTAAGTTAATAAGAAACACTTAACCAACATGACATGATGAATGGGTGGGTTAAGTTAACATGAATGGAAAAAACTTAACCATTAAATAAACATGCTTGAATCAATGGGAGGGTTAAGTACATATCAAGTTGGGTGGGTAATATTAGTAAATACAGTCCCACAAAACTTAACCATTAAATAAACATGCTTGAATCAGTGGGAGGGTTAAGTACATATCAGATTGGTGGGTAATATTAGTAAATATAGGCCCACAAACTTAAGCAGTAGGAAACCCTAGTAACGGGGACCCATTTCAACAGTAACCCACATAGATGTATCATGGTACCCTGAACTAGGCAGGGTGGGGCACGATTACTGGGCTGATTATAAGCGGTCAAAATAGCGGTGGGGGGTACGTCAGTGTAGGTTCCGACGGATTACGGGCGTGCACGTACTCCGGAGTGGGAAAAAGCAGGCACTGGGTACCAGTAGTTATACACCGTGCATCTTGAATTGTGTCGGGTCGCTATCATAGGGATTGATACACCTTATGGTGGGGCCAGCACATAGGGTATCTACACGCAAGAGAGGGCCAATTGACACAGACATAAGAAAAGTTAATACAGTAGGGAGACGATCAATAGGGTGGTAAGGGTACATCTAACATACTCATGGCAATTAGGCAAGTTGAGGTGGAATCCTCATACTAGATGTACACCTGAAGGCTACCCCAATTGCGGGGGATTGGGATCATATTATCATTTTATACAGATTACAAGTTGGGACACTAGTTAGGTGGTGCAGAGAAGTAGAAATGAGTGCGATAGCATATTCAGTCTTATTATCTTATTCCTAGGATGTTGTCCTAGATTCAGTTTATTCAAGTCATAATCTTTTTTCTTGTTTACATGCTAAATAATCACTTGTCTTACCAGACTCATGTCTGACCCATTTTCTTTCTTCTTCTTTTCTTCCGTTCCCCCCTCCCCCAGGTCCGCAGGGAGGGAATACTTCAGCTTAGATTAGATCATTTCCAGCATGAAGAGAGTAGATGTATTGCTTGGAATCTTTTTCCTTAGGCTATGGCTTTGGATACTCTCTTATTGGGGATTTATGCTGCCTTACTGTTGTTTTAATGCTTCTTTATGTTTTAATTTAAGACAGAGATTCTGTTGTAATAATTTGGAAGTTGGTTTGAAACAGTTGTTGTAATGTTTTAACTGAACCACGTACTTATAAAATAAATTTAGTTTTTCCACTGTTTATTTGTCTGTCTTGTAATTCATCTGCATCTTTTACCTATAATGGTCCACCGAAGTTAAGGCATTCCCTTTTTGAGTGACCATAACGGAAGTGGGGTGTTTCACTTGGTATTAGAGATGAAGGTTACTAGATCAGATAAAAGATTAAAAAAAATATTTTCAAAACAGTTCTAAAAGAAGCATTTTCTAAAGAAAAGTTTTGTTTGAAAGTTATATTCCCCAAAGCCATATGCATTATCTTTTGATCCTCTGTTTGAATCCTTGTTTCCTTCTTTCCTGAGTCTCCGGAGCTCCAAGCTTTCTGGGAGGTAACCTCGTCGTGGCATGGTTATGTAGGCTTGATGAGACTACGACACCTATCAAAGGGCGAAGAAGTGCCCACCTTCCATAAATAGCCGTAGTAGTTTTACCCGTGGCTAATTTTCTTTCAAGCTTTGTAGGATTTTTCCGTGCGACGGAGGCAGCTTTCAAGAGACTTGTCGACAAGTTACACAAAGATGGCAAAGATGAGAATGAGGGAGTTTGGCTAAGAAACCTAACCCAAGGATGAGAAACTTAGGGATATGGACTAGGTTCACGAAGGAGGAAAGAATAGAAAAATCTAGGACAAGAGGAAGTATCGTTATTATGATATAACGGGTCATATAATTAAGGACAAGGGCAAGAACAAAGGACAGGATTTTCCGGAGGACAAGTGCATGCTCTCACCGCCAGCGTACCTGAGAGAGAGGTAGTTTAGTTTTCTTTTGATCATCCTGTTAATACTCTTTTGATTTTTGTGCTTCACATTCATTTATATCTGCTTCCGTAGTTGAGTCTATGAACCTTAGTACTTGTATAATAGAAGATCCCATTATTGTCTCACATCCGGTTGGTGGTTCGGCTCGTTTATCTTTGGTTTGTAAGGATTTGAGAATAGCTATGTTAAGTATTGATTCTAAATGTAATGCTTATGTTTTTGGTTTCATGGGCTATGGGTTGATTCTAGGCACGGATTGGTTATCTAGTAATTGTGAAAGGAGGGTAGTTAGACTTTCGACTTGTCTCGGGAATACCCTCGAGATTTCGTGCGATCCGAAGGGATCAGTTTGTCTTGGCTACCTAGAATCACCTGATGCATCTATCGTCGATTTGCAATCCGTTATAGTATTCTATGAACACGCAGATGTTTTTGATTAGGTTAGGGTTTGCCCCCTAAAACACTAGATAGACTTACGCATATATCTTGTCGACAATGCAAAGCCAGTTATGCGATCAACGATAGTTTTGAAGCAAGATTGGCGGGGATAGCCAGAGTCGGTTAAGTGCTCAATTGTTTGGTTGGTTTGCTAGTATCATCTCACATAAATCATCCAAATTCGGAGGAGGTTTTCCTTTGGTGCTTGTCTGATATTGGTTTAGGCCTTTGGGGCTTGTACTTGAGGGATGTCGAGTTTGACTAG
This sequence comes from Allium sativum, assembly GCA_030737875.1. Taxonomy (NCBI): domain Eukaryota; kingdom Viridiplantae; phylum Streptophyta; class Magnoliopsida; order Asparagales; family Amaryllidaceae; genus Allium; species Allium sativum. The sequence continues at coordinate 589,701,796 of CM060910.1, read as the reverse complement.
GATAGTTTGTGTGAGAAATAAATGGTTATGGCAGGCACCCTAAGTAAGACTGACCTTAAGAGAGGTAAAAAGTACATAGCAGCCTTTAGCTTTAGACCCTCAGATTTGTGACTTAATGGATAAGCTAAGTAGAGGAGAGACCTCTAATCATCTTAGTATATACACTTGGTATCATGGTTAACATCTGTTTATCTTGGAAAGATAGTTCGACTACATTGGATACCCTCTAGCACAGTAAGTGATCGAGGTCCTATTTTTACTAGTGAGTTTTGGAAATGGAGGTCAAGAAGCTTCGCAACTGTGAAGTTAAATTAGTTAAGGTACAGTGGAGTGAAGCTCAAGAAGATGCTACGTGGGAGACTGAAGATAAGACACACGCATCATACCATTTTTCTTGAGGGTGTATCCTTGATCTCTTTTTCTAGGAATTTTATGCATGTTTGTTTCTATCTTTTTTAGGTATATCCTCTAGGCCATATCTTCGATCCTTAGGTAGAAGCCAATGGATGTGAACATGTGTTTGAAACATGTTATGATTGGTGGTTGCAAGTGGTTGCTCGTGGATGCATATACACACATTAGGCACTAGATCGGCTCAGTCACTTTCATATTGCATATGCATAAGTGAATTTTTATATATATGAATTGAAACTTGATGTGTTATCATATGGATGTTGCATTTGTATGAATGATTGTGCACTCATAAAGTATGATTAGGAATAATTGCATACGTAATGGACTCATGGCACTGACATAATTTGCATTGAAGAGGTCAACTGAATCAGTCGACCGCCTGATTTTGCATTAGCTAAGGACATGTACACACACTATGCATATGTTCATGAAAGCATTAGAAAACTTTTTAAGGACAATGGATGCTTGTGATTGAATGGTTGAGTAGATGGATATTGGATGCTAGGATATGCATTCTTCTTAACTTAGCAATTTCGGGGACGAAATCCTTTAAGGAGGGGAGAATGTAACACCCTATATTTTCTGAGAATATTAAAAGAAAAAATTAAAGTATACTTAATTTTTAAAAGAAGAATTAAGGGAAACGGGTTACGCCATTGCGTTCGTCTGGGAATTCTTCTTGGAATAGAGTTCGTAAATCGAACTTCGTATGAGAAACTTATGACACTCGGAAGTTTCAGGAATTTAAATAAATTAAAAACAGTTTAGTTTAAAATTCAAAATTCAAACGAAAAACAAAGAAGCGGGCTGGGCGGGATTTCTCCCGCCCCAGGCCAGGTCGACCTCCCCTATACAGGTTGACTAGGGGGTCGACCTACCTCCCCCCCCCCCCGCCCAAATCCAAAAAAGTGACGATTCTGACCTATTGCTGTGTCACTAGGGCATAGGTGGCAATTCTGGATAACTCTATCTAGTCTGGACGTTTGTGATTGCACCTAGAATGGTCTAATGGCTCATATAAGATTAAATTTCTATAAAAGCAACCCTAATCCTCAAACCCTAAATCACAAAAATTCATTCCAAGGAGCCACCATGCTGTCCATAATCATCCTAATCAAGCCACCATTCCTTCTTCAACTTGAAAGCAAGTTAAAAGCTACGAATCAAAACTAACTTATAGAATTGATAGTCTTTGTCAAGGGATTGCTTTTCAATTTCAGAAAACAGATCCTAGAAAATAAGACTTTCTTTTGTTTGTAAGTCCTATAATTATTTAGATGTGAACGATTAAAAATGTGAACGATTAAAATGTTATGATTTGTGATAAAGTGAAAACTAGAGTTCTTCCTAGTTGTAAGCTAATGATGATGCTGATTCATGTCTATTCTTGTAACGATTCTATCGTATATGCTTATGAGACTATTGTGGTTATTATGTTGGTGTTAAACCAATCATGTATTATGTAAATTTGGTGACTTATTCATGTTATGTTACATGCAAGTTGTTAGGCTATTGTGGTTATTATGTTGATATAAACCAATCATGTAAATTTGGTGACTTTTCCATGTTATGTTACATGCAAGTTGTGAGGCTATGACATGTATTATGTTTAGATCTACATTTAGATCTATGAAAATTGGATCCAAAATAAAAGTTTACAATGCTTAAAGACTCATGCTAGTTGGATCAAAAAATGCAAGTTCATTATTTTATGCCACATTTACATGACACATGTTTAGTTAGATCCTTATTATTTTATGTTGTATGAATGGTACATGCTCCCTCCTTTCCCCTTTTGTATATAAGTTAGGTTAAGTTACGAGCCTAACACTCTATGTGAATTTTGCGAACGTACGACGGGGGTAACGTTGGGAAAAACCTTAAAAATTATTATTATTGGCATATTTTGGCCCATAAATAAATGAATGGTTAATGGCATAAAAATGGTATAATTCATATACCAAAAATTTTGAGTATGATTTAGAGGGCAAAAGGGGCATGACTATTATTGCAAGTTTGGGAAGATTGGGTGTAACCTATTTTGAGTAATAACTTGTAATTGGCTTGATCGGGCAAAACTTGAGAATTGGAACATGACTAGTTTTGGTAAATTCGGTAATTAGCATTAAAAATCTAGATTTGTGTATATATGTTAATGTGTAAATTAAAGATGAACATGCCTAACCCGAGGTTAGATTGAGTTGTGGTGTAAAACTGCCCGGAACCGCCCGTCACATCCAGTAACCACAACAATACCTATCTAATGTGAGAGGTTAGTGCATCATGCCCAAGAAAAACTCGAGGTTAGATTGAGTTGTGGTGTAAAACTGCCCGGAACCACCCGGCACATCCAGTAACCGCAACAACACATATCTAATGTGAGAGGTTGGTGCATTAATAAATCAATTAATGCTGATATAACAAGATGAATGACTAGGTTTAAGTTCATAGGAAAACTTAACCAATATAATATGAATGACTAGGGTTAAGTTCATAGGAACACTTAACTAATATAACAAGATGAATGACTAGGGTTAAGTTAATAGGAAGAACTTAACCAGTATAGCATGATGAATGGGTAGGGTTAAGTAATAAGAAACACTTAACCAATATAACTTGATTTGTGGTAAGGTTAAGTTAAAACAAGAGAGCAACACTTAACCAATATAACTTGATTTGTGGTAGGGTTAAGTTGACACAAGAAGGCAACACTTAACCAAAGTAACATGACAAGTAGGTGGGTTAAGTTAACTTGAATTTATTGATGACACTTAACCAATACAACATGATGAACACGTGGGGTTAAGTTAATAAGAAATGCTTGACCAATATAACTTGATGGACGAACGGGGTTAAGTTAATAGGAAACACTTAACCAATCCAACATGATAAGTGAGGAGGGTTAAGTTAATAAGAAACACTTAACCAACATGACATGATGAATGGGTGGGTTAAGTTAACATGAATGGACAAGACTTAACCATTAAATAAACATGCTTGAATCAGTGGGAGGGTTAAGTACATATCAAGTTGGTTGGGTAATATTAGTAAATACAGGCCCACAAAACTTAACCATTAAATAAACATGCTTGAATCATTGGAAGGGTTATGTACGTATCGAGTTGGTGGGTAATATTAGTAAATATAGGCCCATAAACTTAAGCAGTAGGAAACCCTAGTAACGGGGACCCATTTCAGCAGTAACCCACATAGATGTATCATGGTACCCTGAACTAGGCAAGGTGGGGCATGATTACTGGGCTGATTATAAGTGGTCAAAATAGCGGCATGGGGTACGTCAGTGTAGATTCCGACGGATTACGGGCGTGCATGTACTCCGGAGTGGGCAAAAAGCAGGCACTGGGTACCAGTAGTTATACACTGTGCATCTTGAATCATGTCAGGTCGCTATCATAGTGATTGATACACCTTATGGTGGGGCCAACACAGGGTATCTACACGCAAGAGAGGGCCGATTGACACAGACACAAGAAAAGTTAATACAGTAGGGAGCTGATCGATAGGGTAGTAAGGGTACATCTAACATACTCATGGCAATTAGGCATGTTGAGGTGGAATCCTCATACTAGATGTACACCTGAAGGCTACCCCAATTGCAGGGGATTGGGATCATATTATCATTTTATACAGATTACAAGTTGGGACACTAGTTAGGTGGTGTAGAGAAGTAGAAATGAGTGTGATAGCATATTCAGTCTTATTATCTTATTCCTAGGATGTTGTCCTAGATTCAGTTTATTCAAGTCATAATCCTTTTTCTTGTTTACATGCTAAATAATCATTGGACTTACCAGACTCATGTCTGACCCATTTTCTTTCGTCTTCTTTTCTTCCGTTCCCCCCCCCCCCCCGAGGTCCGCAGGGAGGGAATACTTCAGCTTAGATCAGATCATTTCCAGCTTGAAGAGAGTAGATGTATTGCTTGGAATCTTTTTCCTTAGGCTATGGATTTGGATACTGTCTTATTAGGGATTTATGTTGCCTTACTATTGTTTTAATGCTTCTTTATGTTTTAATTCAAGATAGAGATTCTGTTGTAATAATTTGGAAGTTGGTTTGAGATAGTTGTTGTAATGTTTTAACTGAACCACGTACTTCTGAAATAAATTTAGTTTTTCCGCTGTTTATTTGTTTGTCTTGTAATTCATCTGCATCTTTTACCTATAATGCTCCATCGAAGTTATGGCATTCCCTTGCTGAGTGACCTTAATGGAGGTGGGGTGTTTCAACCATCTTATACATGTTGGGGATCATCTCATTCTGGTTATACTAGTATCGGTGCAGAGAAAAGGGAAAGTACTAGAGAAGCACAATAAACTCTATCACGTTTGTCCTGTTTACCTTGTCATACCTGTCTTTTGTGATGTTATCTCTCTTATCCACTTTATATGTCTGTCATGACAATTTTACTTATTTATATGCTAAAAGTAACTGAACTCACCGGACTTTATGTCTGACCTATTTTGTTTCCTCTTCTTTCTCTTCATTTTTCCCCGCAGGTTCTCAGTGTGGGAATACTCAAACTTGATCAGGACTTTGCTTTCATCTTGCTTGGAGTTGTTTTAGATGTATGGCTTGGTTTCATGTCTCTTTACTATGGCTATGTTTTGGGGATTATGCTTCTTTTATTATTGTACTCTGATGTTTTAAGTACAAGACAGGAGTTTTAATGATGTACTGGGTTTTATGCATTTCAAACATATGATGTAACCATGTTTTGAACTACGATGTTTTCTGCTTAATAAAGTTTTAAATTCCGCTGCTATTTTATATCTATCTTGTAATGTTTCTCTTTCTGTTTACCTATAATGCTTCACGAAACTTATTGCATTCTCTTAATGAGTGACATTAACGGACGTGGTGTGTCACACTTGGTATCAGAGCTAAAGGTTACCAGATCGAATAAAAGATTTTGAAAATTATTTTCAAAATGTTTTTAAAAGAAAGCATTTTCAAAAAGAAAATTTAGTTTTGAAAAACATATTCCCCAAAGCCATATGTAATATCATTCGAGTCTCTATTTGAATCCCATTTTCCTTTTCTTTTCAGCATGTCTGGGGAACCTAATATTTCTTAGGGTGTTACGATACCAGGCTGGTTTCGTAGGTATCTTGAGGCCACGACGCCCGCTGATGGCCAAGCAGACGTTCCTTCCCCAGCTGCACCCGCTGTTCCTCATCCTCCTCCTCCGCGAGCAGATAATTTCTTTAAGATCTGCAAAGATTTCTTTGCTATGGGTGGAAAGCCATTCCGAGGAACCAAAACTTTCGTAGAGGCAAGAAATTGGCTCAAAGAGACGGAGGACTTGTTTGGATTTTTCGAAGTGGACAATCGTAGGAAGATTCAGTAAGCCGCTTGGTTGCTGAAAGATGAAGCTTCATTAGGAAGTGATGCAAGCAGGGCGTCCAATTGAGACTTGGGATGATTTTCTCTAGAGGTTTGAAATGAAGTTTCTTTATCAAGATGAGAAAAGTATGCAAATGGAAAGGTTTCTGGCACTCAAGCAAGGAGGCATGACTATCAAAGCATATGTTAATAAATTCAATCAACTTGCGAGGTTTGGGTTGGAGCTAGTGGATACTCCATATAAGAAAGCTTTGCGGTTTGCTAAAGGACTGACTGAACCACTCCATGGGTTAGCTATGTCCCATATTCTGATCGGAGCAACTTTTGAAATGCTAGTTGATATGGCATTGATGCATGAGGAAGATAAAGCTGAAAAGAAAGAAGCTAAGGTGGAGGAAACACAAACCAAGAAAGTATGGCCCAAGAAGGGACAACAACAATAAAAGAAAGGCGGAAAGAACAACAAGGCTAATTATAAGAAGAAGTGCCATAATTGTGGACGCGAGGGTCATTTGATCAAGGACTGCAAAAGAAGGAAGAATGCTTGTTTCAGTTGTGGAGAGGTCGGACACTTCTCTAAGGAGTGCCCGATGAAACAAGGACAAGGTCAAAGGGCAGGAGCTTCTGGAGGGAAAGTGCATGTTCTCGCGACCAGTGCTCCAGATCGAGGTAGGAAAGTTTCCGTTGAAGGTTTGATTTCTCTTTTCAATCCTGCAGTTTGAACTCTTTTTTATTCTGGCACTTCGCATTCATTTATATCTGATTTTATGGTTGAGTCTCTACACCTTAATACCAGTAGTGGATCCCATTATTGTCTCAAACCCTGTTGGTGGTACGGATCATTGTCCATGATTTGTCGGGGTTTGAGAATATCTGTTTTAGGTGTCGAGTTTGAGTGCGACGCATATGTGCTCGGTTTTACGGGTTATGGTTTGATTCTAGGGATGGATTGGCTAGCCATGTATGGTGCCATTCTGGATTGTGAGAGGAGGGTTGTTAGACTTTTTCCTTGCCATGGGAGGACCATCGAGATTTCTTGTGACCTAAAGGGGTCTGTCATGCTTAGTTTCCTAGAGTCACTTGATGCATCTATCGATGATCTGTACCAGTAGTCCGTGCTGATGTTTTTGATGAGGTTCGGGGATTACCTCTGAGGCGCAAGATTGATTTTCGTATATACTTGGTATACAATGCAAAGCCAGTTGCATTGCTTGTGCGCCATATTGCTCCAAGAGAAAGGAGGGAGCTTAGCAAGAAAGTAGGGGAGCTACTTGAGAAAGGGTTTATTAGGAGAAGCATATTTGAATGGTGTGCTCCGGTGGTATTCACAACTAAAGCAGATGGTTCTCTTCACTTATGTGTGGACTATAGGGAGTTGAATAAACTCACTAGAAGAACAGGCACCCACCCCCGAGGATAGATGATCTGTTTGACCATCTTGTTGGTGCATCAGTTTTCTCTCAGTTAGACTTGGCCATAGGGTTTCATCAGTTGAGGGTGGCCGAGAACAGTATAAATAAGACCGCTTTTAGGACTTTGTATGATTTCTTTGAATGGCTCGTTATGCCTTTTGGGTTGAACAATGTGCCCGCCTATTTTGTTGATCTGATGAATAGGGTGTTTCGGGAGTTTCTAAATAACATCGTCGTGGTCTTTATTGATGACATCTTAATTTTCTCAAAGAGCCAGGAAGAGCATGCCCAACATTTGAGAGAGGTTTTGAAAACTCTCCATACGCACCAGCTTAAAGACAAATTCTCCAAATGCCATTTTTGGAGAAAGAGGTGAGATTTCTAGGGCATGTGGTTTCTAAACATGGGATAGCAGTAGATCCCGTAAAGGTAGTTGCAGTTCAAGATTGGCAGATCCCAACGAATGCAATAGAGTTGAGAAGTTTTCTGGGGTTAGCAGGCTATTATAGGAGGTTTATTAAGAACTTCGCAGAGATATTAGTCCCACTCACCAAGCTGACAAAGAAGAATCTGATATTTTCGTGGGATATAGAATGTGATGTTGCTTTCCAATGATTGAAGAGGGTTCTGACAACAGCCACAGTCTTGACCTTGCCCGATGGAAACAAAGTGTTTGCAGTATACACTGATGCATATGGTACAGGGCTTGGTGCAGTTCTGATGCAAGAGTGAAGGGCAGTATATTTTGAGGGTAGACAGCTAAGAGTTCATGAGAAGAACTACCCTACCCATGATTTAGAGCTAGCTGCCATAGTATTCGCGCTTAAGACTTGGCACCTATATTTGCTTGGAGAGAATTTTGAGTTGTACACCAATCATAAATCTCTCAGGTACTTGTTCTCGCAAAAGGATCATAATTTAAGGCAACAAAGGTAGATGGAGTTCCTAGCATCTTATGACTTCGAGATTGCTTATACCCCTGGCAAGGGTAATGTAATGGCAGACGCACTGAGTAGGCATAGGATGGCCTTAACTCCTCTGTTTGTGGAGAGGAAAAGCTTGGAGTTTATATTGACTTTTGACTTTAGACCCTCCATTGAGTTTTTGCCTGGCTTATTAGCATCACTAGAGGGGCAACCTACTCTTATGGATCAGATAGGAGCTTCACAACGAGAGGATCCACAGATTTTAGGCATCCTGGATAGGCTCAGAAGAGGGGAGAATTCTAGTTACCTCAGTAGATATTCCATAGACGATGGAGGGTGGTTGCCACGAGATGGAAGGCTTTGTGTTCCCCAAGTAGGGAGTTTGTTGAAGACAGTCCTAGAGGAAGCCCATAATTCTAAGATGACTATTCGTCGAGGCTGTGATAATATGTATAGAGACATGAAAAGGGTTTTCTTTCGGGCTGGGATGAAGAAAGATGTAGCATAATTTGTTTCTCACTGTTTGATTTGTCAGCAAGTCAAAGCTGAGCAAAAGAAGCTCGGTGGTTTACTTCATCCTTTGGAGGTTCCGCAGTGGAAGTGGGAGATCTCTCTATGGATTTCATCGATGGTTTGCCTAGATCAAGGGAGGGCAACACCAGTATTTGGGTTGTAGTAGACAGACTTACTAAGAGTGCTCATTTCATCCCAGTTAAGAATAAGAAGACGACATCATGGTTGGCTGCAGATTACGTTCGTGAGATAGTCCGTCTTCATGCAGTACCTTCCAGTATCGTAAGTGATCGTGACCCCATTTTCACCAGTGAATTTTGCAGGAGCTTGCAAGAAGCATTGGGTAGACATTTGTGTTCGACCCCTGCTACAACCTTCAGACTGATGGATTGACAGATAGAGTACTTGAGGATATTTTAAGACTGTGTGTCGTAGACTTCGGAGGGACTTGGGAAGAGTGTCTTCCTTTAGTAGAGTTCGCCTACAACAACAGTTATCAAGCTATAATTGGCATGGAACCCTTCAAATCATTGTATGGACAACCCTGTAGATCACTGACTTGTTGGTGGGAATCTACATAAAGACTTCTACCTGGACCAGATATGGTTAGAGAAACGTCCGAAAAGATTGATCTCATTAGACGGCAAATGAAGACAGCTCAAGATAGGCAGAAGTCATACGCAGACAAGAGAAGGACTGACATTGAGTTTGAGGTGGAAGACATGGTTTTCATCAAGGTATCACCTTTGAGGAATGTGGTTCGCTTTGGATCTGTAAAAAAATTAGCACCATGATTTGTGGGGCCATTTCCCATAACAGAAAGGATTGGCCAAATGGCATATAGAATAAAGCTACCAGATAGACTATCTGGAGTTCATGATGTTTTCCATGTTTCTCATTTACGGAAGTGCTTGCACGATGCCGCAGAAGTAGTAGAGCCGAGTATACTTGAGGAAGTAAAGGTGGAACGGGAGGTGATAGTTACGCGAGTTCCTACCCGTATTCTTGGATCAGAAGTTAAGAGGCTACGCAATCGAAAAGTCAAGTTGATGGAAGTTTAGTGGGGAGATAACCCAGAGGATGCAACTTGGGAGACCGAAGAAAAGATTCACGCTTCGTGCCCTTTCCTTTTCAAGGGTATGTTCTTAACTTTCTTTCCAAAGCTTTTTGTTTATGCTTGTTTCTATCATTTAAGTATATCCTATCAATCGAATCTTCGACCTTTAGGTAGGAATCCTATGGATGTGAACATGTGTTTGAGACATATTATTTTTGATGGATACAAGTGGATGCAAGTGGTTGCTAGTGGTTTCTCATGGATGCATACACATACACATTAGGCACTAGGTCGGCTCAATCACTCTCATACTGCATATGGATGTGTGTGCATTTTTCTTCTTTCTATGGTAAAAGTGGGTATATCATCATATGGATATTGCATTTAGACGGATGATTGTGAACACATATAGAACTCACATGTTATAATAGGATTATTTGCATACATGACGGATTTATGGCACTAACATACATTGCATTAAGGAGGTCGACTGAATCAGTAGACCGCCTGATCTTTCGCATTAGTATAAGGACATATACACACACTTTTGCATATGTTCTTAAGCATTAGATTTTTTTAAGGATATTGGATGCCTGTGATTGGTGGATGAGTAGATGGGTGATGAATGTTAGGATATACATTCTTCTTGACTTAGAGATTCTGGGGACAAAATCCTTTAAGTAGGGGAGAATGTAACACCCCGTAATTTTAACAATACTAAAGATGATAAATTAAAGAATACTTAATTAAATATTTAGAATTAAGTGAAACAAACTATGCCATTGCGTTCGTCTCGGAATTCTGCTCAAGATAGACTCCGAGTTTGCGTAAAACGGACATCGTAGGAAGAAGTTATTAAGGTTTTAAGTTTGTATACATATAAGCCAGTTATTTATAAATAAAACCATTCCAGAATTTCAAAACATTTCAAAATCACGCGGAGGGCCTAGACGGGAAATTTCCCACTCTGGGTGTCGACCTAGGGGTCAACACCATCATAGGAGTGTCGACACCCATGTCGACATCTACACAGGGGACTCGATCCCTACGTCAACACCCCCCAGATCCGGGGCAGATTCCTGCTTCTGAACATGGACGGATTTCTGGTCTAGATTCGTAGGTTGATGGCTATAAATAAGACCCTATACCTATTATTTTAACCATCTAAATCAATGGTGACCATGAAATGCTGCTTCAACTCAGATTAAATCAGGACTTTTCTTCTTCAACAATCAACTAGAGTTATTCTTTAGAGATTTATGATTCAACATCTGCAATCCCTCTTCTATTTCTTAGATCCAATCATAGTGAGTCTATGATAATTTTAGATCTAAATACTTAAAAGTTAATCTTGACATGACTATTACTTGGATCTAATCCTATGACTATTTGAATCATATCAGATCTGCTATAACCTTTGTACTTAAGTTATTCTGACATGACTATGAACTAGATCTAAGCCTATACCTATTTATCATGTCAGATCTGTCATTATTTTTTGATCTAATTCATTATTTAGATATCATCATGCTTGTTTATGATGCACTTATTATGTTAGAATCAGTTCTACTGTCACATGTTCATCGGATCTGTTCCTTTATGCCTATCCTGTCATTATGCCCAACTTTGTCACTGTATATTTATTAGTTTCTGTGCCTATTTTACCGTCATATGTCAATCCTGTTATTGCGATTATTTCTGTTCTCTTCCCTTCTTCTTTTCCCTTTTTATTTTTATAGTCAAGCTACCTTCGAGCCTAGGCATGCCGCTGAAATATGAAAACGTTTTAAATTGGGAACGAGGGGAAAACGTTAAATTAGGGGCATACCTTGTGTTGGGAAATTTGGGCATAACTTGAATGTAATACATGAATATGGACTTGGGGCATAAACTAGACTTTGATTAAACACCTTAATTTGGGTTATACGATTCATTATGAACATGACTTGGGAAAGGGGCATGAAAACCTATAATGACTTAGGAATAATTGGCTAATAATGAAGATGCCTAGAATTACAGTAATTAGAAACTGTAACCGCGCTTAGACACGAGGTTAGATTACACTTGTGGCGGAAGTCTGCCCGAAACCGCCCCGGATATCCAGCGACCACAAGTGGTGAATCTAATGTAAGGGGTCTAAGTGCGTAAACATGAAACGTGCTAAGAAACGAGGTTAACCCCGACTTGTGGAAGAAGTCTGACCGGACCCAACCGGCATATCCAGCATCCACAAGTTGTAGGCTTAATGCGGGAGGTCTAGTACATTATAACCATAAATGAATATGGTATTAAACTTGAATACTTAACCTAGTTGAATCCATTGGGATTGTATATGTTAGCTTGAGTAGGGGTTAAGTATACTTGTATGAAACAGTGAGAGGGTTAAGTATATCTTGGGTTGGTGGGTAATATTTATATATAGGCCCACAAATTTAACCTGTGGGGTTATGCAATCTTTTACTCTGGTATGACATAACCTGTGGAAAACCTAGTGGGGATGCAAGCATAGGGGGTAGCTTGTATCATCTTGTGTATGGGACCCGTTTCAGTTAGTAACCCATATATAGGTATCAAACGAGTACTCCGAGCTAGGTCGGAGTCCGGGCACGCATACTAGGCTGATTGTAAGAGATCCAAATGTGAGGGACAGTGTTGGCGGCGCATTCCGACGGAGTCATGTGCATGCATGGGTCTGGCAGAGGAGGTTTAGACACCGTGACCCTTGTAGATATGGTTGTGCACATCCTGAAACGAAGGGTTGCCACTTTAGGAAGTGATACATCCTACTGTGAGGCCAACACAGGGTATCTATGGAGTAGGGAGCTGATCAGTTGGTGTAGGAATTAGGCTACATCTAGACTCCAGTATGTTTAGGAATCCATTATGATCCTTAGGGGTAAACCTGATATGTTGGGTTGTCTGTTATTGTATGGTGTTAAAACCTCTCACTAGAAGTACAGCTAAGTCTACCATCTTATACATGTTGGGGATCATCTCATTCTGGTTATACTAGTATCGGTGCGGAGAAAAGGGAAAGTACTAGAGAAGCGCGATAAACTCTATCATGTTTACCCTGTTTACCTTGTCATACCTGCCTCTTGTGATGTTATCTCTCTTATCCACTTTATATGCCTGTCATGACACTTTTACTTATTTATATGCTAAAAGTAACCGGACTCGCCAGACTTTATGTATGACCTATTTTGTTTCCTCTTCTTTCTCTTCCGTTTCCCCCAGGTCCTCAGGGTGGGAATACTCAAGCTTAATCAGGACTCTGCTTTCATCTTGCTTGGAGCTGTTTTAGATGTACGACTTGGTTTCATATCTCTCTACTATGGCTATGTTTTGGGGATTATGCTTCTTTTATTATTGTATTCTGATGTTTTAAGTACAAGACATGATTTTTAATGATGTACTGGGTTTTATACATTTCAAACATATGATGTAACCATGTTTTGAACTACGATGTTTTCTGCTTAATAAAATTTTAAATTCCATTGCTATTTTATATCTGTCTTATAATGTTTCTATTTCTATTTACCTATAACGCTTCATGAAACTTAATGCATTATTTTAATGAGTGACATTAATGGATGTGGGGTGTCATACAATGAATTTCTAATATAATTTGCCTGGCTAAGAAACTCTGTATAACTCAAAGATGTGGAAAAACTTGAATTCAATTTCTCTTTTCGAAAGCGGTTCCTCAGCCTCCTCCAGTACCTAACAGTTTAAGGGATCGAGTGGCCTATTTTTTTTTGTAAAACCACTTTGAAATGAGTTCAGGACTTTAGGTACCCAAACCTATTTGTATAACAATCCATCTAAATTTACCATTGTACCCTTAGGAACCAAAATCTGTTTGAATTTAGTCAAAATCGTTTTATTTACATTTGGGATCCAAGATTGTTTAAATGGTTTGTTACCAAACAAATTTTCATTTCATTTATTATTAAAAAATCCTTTGAAATTATCAGAGTTTAAATTTTCAAAATGATCTTTTCCAAAACAATTTGAAGGATTTTCAAAGCTATATGAATTCAGCTTTTCAAAATTACCGGTTTTCTCAAACCCAAGATTATGTTTATTCCCTAAAGAAAGTTAATTTTTCAACAACATATTCAAAGATTTTTCACTGTTAGAAATTTGTTCAGAATTGATTTAAGTCATTGAATTTTGGATTTAAGATCATAATTCTCTTTCATAAGTTTGAACAATGATTAATGTTGATCTTTCTCCTTTCAGCATCATTTTGTTACAAAAGCAAATTTTCAATTTCAAGCAATCTGATTTTGGTCTTAGATTCAAAGATCTCATATTCAAATTAAATTCATTTTTCAAATTGACGTTCTTCAAGTTCCTAAAATTTTCAATTTCTTTTTCAATTTCAGTCAAGAATGATTTAGTTTTCTGTAAATTTTGATTTTCAAAATTTAATGTTTGGAATTAAGCTTATCCAACTCCTTTTTCAAAGCATCGATTTTATAAATTAGCTCATCCTCATTTTGTTCTAAACTCATAATTTCTTTTTCAAGTTTCTGAAGATTTTTATTGAGATGAGCTAAATCATTTTTCAAATTTAAACAATTCTTGTAATCAGAGTTTTCAAATTTTAATTCCAACATATTATTTTTGTGAATCAATTCACAATTTCATATTTCAGAAGCTTGCTTTCTGTTGGAGTTCATCAACTGATTTAGTTAATTCAGTGCACATATAAACTAAATCTTCATAAGAGAAATTTCCTGTCTCATCATCTGTTGATTCTCTAATGTTTGATTTATCTGAATCTTCATTAGTAACTCGTGTGAAACACAAATCCGAGATTGAGTTGGCATTCTAGGATTTTGAACAGTCGTCTTCTTTTCGTCCATACAATGTATTGAGAGTACTCCATATTTCCTGTGAATTTAAACAATGAGAGATAAGGTTATATTGATCATCACTAATATAAGAATATAAAATATGAGTAGCACAAGAATTAAACCCAATATCAACCATATCATATCCATTTATAATACTATCCCAACGTTTAATATTAAAAGATTTTAAATAGGATTCCATTTCTGATTTCCAATTTAAAAAATTTGTACCATCAAAAATATTTGGAATACGACTGGACTTACTCTCGGTGAACTGACAACTAAGGAACACCATTACCCTAGAGTTAATAAAAACCTTCTTTGATACCACTTGTTGGTCTAGATTAACCCTAAAGGTGGGGTGAATAGGGTTTATTGGACCCAACAAAATGGATTTAATCCATTCAAAAAGTAAGTACACCTTTTAATAACCTGACCGTTCCCACATTACCATTTTGTTTTTACGCAAAAAAGAACAATGACGTACGCTACTTTGTACATCTGAAAAACTCGAGATGATCATCTCCAGTACCCCGTTCATCTCATAATCGGCCTCTCCTGATCATCGCCATCGTATCTTATTCGACCATCATCAGGTAATTTGTAATATACTATTATAAGTTATTGCAATCTCGTAATCTTGTAATTGTTAATCTCGTGTTCATGAGACTACAAAATTGTTTGATAGATTAAAAGGGGAAATCCCAATTAATTTCAAACTTTGAAGGGCATATAAAATAATTTTTCAAACTTTGATAGATTAATTGGTAATCTCGTAAACGGTAAGTTCGTAACGACTAATCTCGTGTACATTGTCAATTTAATTCTATTTTGGAATGGTTGGTGTTTTACTTCAAACTTTGAAGGGCATGTGAAATTGTTTTTTCACTTCAGATGAACTTTTTTTCCCTCTCTTTTAAGTTGTGATTTTAGCAATTATTATGTTTATTATTTTTTATTTATGCATTGCAAGACAAAACCAAGATTCATTGTTATAATTCAGAAAATTTCTTATATTTTGTTTAATCCTGAAATTGGCTGTGGAAGGCGATCAGTTGCATCTCTAGTTTCAGTTTGTAAGAAATCACTAATTGGCACTATATAGATGAACTTAATGTTTGTGATTGATTTGGTTTTTATTAGTAATTTTCACTACATAGATGAACTTCATTCTGTTACCATAAATTTGGTTAAGATGTTGCGAAAAACTATTTATATAATTGATGCTAAATGATATTTTAGATCAAACTGATTATAAGCACTTAAGTTTGCAATGGAGTTAAAACCGGAACAAAAGAGGAGCGTTCATAAAGAGGACATGAAAAATGAAAAATAAAATAATTTTTTGTTTAACTCTGCGTTCCATAGCCATTTCCTTAGAAAATAAAATCTTATAAAAAACAACAAATGTTAAAAGGAATCTTAAAAGAAGATACCAAGATTATTTTTGATCGAAGAACTTTTTTGAATTATGATCCCTTGTGATCGAAGAAAACATTTTTGAAACAAATAACAACTTGTCAAGATTACTTTCTCATATTGGATCATATAAACAATCTGAATACAATTCAACTTGCAAATTATTGGACTTGGATCAATACATTGTATTTTCGGCTTCATAGAAAAATGTTGATGAGTTTAAGATGTTGATGATTCCACAATACACTATATTGGGCCTGAATTAAATTAGAGATCATTGATTATTGCCATAGACAAATATTTCTATTGATGCAAAAATAAAAGAATTTTTGCAGGATTTTAGAGTTAAAAAAGGTTATAGTTTACGATTTTGATTGGAGGGGTGACGATTGCAGATTTCATTTTGGGTCTTGAGGGAGCTTGAGGTTGTGTGATTGACGGAGCAGACTAATGTAGTTGTAAAGGTTGGTTTCAGGTGGTGAGCTGTTGTTTGTTGGGTGGTCAGTTGGTTTGCATGTTTTGTGTTTGACTATATGTGGTGATGTGGGGTTTGTATGAAGGTTTAAATTTTGTCATTCAGTCCTGAGCAGTAGCAGTTAATGTTGGGCTTTTGTTGTTGCTGGGGGAAGTGAAGTTGGAGGAGGAGTTTGTGGATTTAGCGATGTAGAAGTCAAGCTATAGGCATCCGGATAAAGGCTTTTTTTGATTGAGTTGTTATTCAGGTTGGATTGCTAAAAGAAAAACTAAAACAAAATAAAAACTTGGATGAACTAAAATGCGAAGAAAATAAAGCAAAATGTTTATAGTGTTGAAAATGGTTTAGTGCCAAACTGACAATGGCTGTTGTATTACTATTGTAACTAAAATTAATAAGGTTCAGGAGCTTTAAAGGGAATGGGGCGAAGTAAAAGTGAATCTACCGATCACAATTTACATTCTTCTTCTTTGGTTAGAGTTGGAACTGCGAAAGAAATATATTCCAAAGACATCAAAAATTGACTGTTAGAAAGAATTGTGGCAACCAAGAAAAAATATAAGGTGCTAGACGAGTTAAAAGAGGGTGGATTTGTAAGTCATGGAGATAGAAGACACTCAAGGATGGCAACATTGAAAATGTGAATGTATTGGATAATTCTAACTCGATAATATCTGATATTTAGCTAGTTAATCATGTATACAAAGTGTGAGAGCAATGGTTATTCAAGGAAGTGTTTATTATGATATAACTCTAGGTAGTGATAATCGTAGTTTAACTTAAAGATATTTTTAGAAGTGGTTATCAGGTCTCTCTTAATTGTTTAAGGTTGAATGATTACGGTGAGATAAAGTACATTGAAAAAATATCTATGTTTTTTTTCCTTTAGTTCCTTGATAATAGTTGCAGCCACCGTCTGCTAGTAAAAGACTTTGAATTTTTTTTAAAGTTTGGTTTTTGACTTCAGGATATTATAGCCATGACGCTTTTTTATTGTCTATTCCAAGAAGTTATAATTAGGATCAGATCCATTGTTAAAGGCAAGAGGGGGATATTTCAACTAAAACGTTAGAGGAGCAAGCGTGGAATACAATAAACAACGGAGAAGTACCTTTAGATTGTAGTTTGAAAGAAATTACTATGAAAGCATTTAGTTCATATGAATCTGGACATATTTGTTCAGGTTGTGCTTAGGTTTGGACATGGAGTCTTAGGTAAAATAAATCAGAGCTGCACTTGCTAGAGGAAATCCACGTTGAAACATTTACTTAATGATCCTCTTTTCCAACGTGTGAATTCAAATATCTATACTAGATTTGTGCATTACTTACATTCATGACTTGAACATAATTCAAATTTATATTTATGGTACTTTTTCCCCAAGTATTAGAGCTCTATGAAGTTGTTTCGCCCATCCTTGCAGAATTAGGGAAGGTAATGTCTTCTGGTATTATCTTTACTGTAACGCTTGTTTTTCTCGTACCTGCAACATCTTAGATGATACATTATACATACCTATCCTTCAGTTTTAACTGAGCATGTAACCTTTTTAAGTTTAATTTTGCGAAAGCAGGTAAACTTAGAAGACTTTGACTATATCTTTGCTATATAATTCATTTATAATATTAATATTGATCTTAGTATATATTTTTTTAGAATAATTTTGATTACATTCATCTACGTATAGGTTCATCTAGTAGTAGTGTTTACCATTTTCATCATCCTAACTGGGTATGTAACTTAATTCGATCCAGATCATAAAATGTGGATAGATATAAACAAAATGAAAATTCAAAAAACTTACACTGAATATTCAATATATAGCCTTAGGTCTGGGTATATCCGACATATGCATTGGATTCAAATACCATAAACTGAGTGACAATCCAAACTTGTACAGATGGAATCCATGATTTGACATTATCATTATCTATTTATGTGGATTGCAGATAAGTTCCTTTCTAGCTTAATAATAGTGTAGAAATGCAGGGAACCGTCAAGTGAAAGTATTAGATCTTTAAACAAGGAAAAAATGTAATATTATTCTCTTTGGTTGAAACTTGGCAGCATCAAATAATTATTGGGCACTATCATTTCATTTAAAATATATTCGAGTTGCTAGCAAAAATTCTAGCAATTCTTTTAGAGAAGCTGAGAGAAAAAGAAGAGAAATTCTAATTATAAAATTAAAAAAATGGTCAGGAAATAATGATTAAAAGTTTAATCATTGAGCCAATGGCTCTTTTGGGTAAGCAGATGCTTTATAACAAACGAATATTACTGAATAAATACAGCGTATGGTGTTTACATTAATACAACATACTTTAGAAAATTAATTTATAAATCCTAACTATTTTATTCTCTTTCTTCTATACTCTAATTTTTGTTTTTCATTTTTGAGAAATAATTACTTTCGTTTATAATTTTGATGATCCCAAACTCCACACTCTTATTCACTACTTCATTCATAACTATAGTTTCAATAAAATTCTACAGTGTACCTAAACCAGTTAAAGAGACTAACAATCCAGTTTCACCATATTTTGAAAGTTGGTTTGCTATTTTAATGGAGTGGAGTGGGGAAATATCGTTTTTAGGAAAGTGTATTCAATTTGTTCAAGAACAATATCGAAGCTGAATTACCACCGCTAAATAGCCTTATTGTAGAAATTGTAATGGTTTCCATCTTCCCTTTTGTGATTAGAATCCATTTAGTTTAAATTGATTTGGTTGTGGGGATCAGCCTTCTTCTTTGGCCTATGCACACTGATGGTGTAACGACTAGCCTTTTTGCTCGGTTTTCACAGCGGTTGTAACATACCAGAAAATTCGATGCTCAAATTTTAGATACAAAACATCCCATGTCTAACACGAGTACCGAAAATCCAGAATGTTAAAAGAAAGACGTTAGAGGGTGAGATAGATAAGAAAGAAATACTAAAATAGAAGAAGAAGAAGAACCAACACAACATAGAGTCTCACATCATAGTAGAATAAAATACAATATAGAATTTAATCTTTATTGAGAGGTTGAAAAAAATACTTACAATCATCAGAGTACATCAACACATCCGTACAGTTATATTAACCTGTCCTCATATACAACACACAGCGGAATAGTATCTATACAATACCATATATTTGAACTCTTCCAATTCATATCTTCCAACATCCGATAAACTGAACCTGTAAAATCTGGCCTAACGCGAGCATCACAAATGCCGGTTCGGTCTGGTGAACCAAAGTAAGGAAAACAAACTAAGTTTATAGGTATCACACAACTTGATTTTTAAGTCAAAATCTTTTTGAAAGAAAAGGATAATCGTAAGACCAAATCCACACATAAATATGGACGGTTTTTACCTTACGATTACCCAAAACGTTTTTGAAATCAATATCTTTTCTGATATTATAATAGTGTCTAAATACAAATACATATCAATATAGCAGAATTCTTGCATCTCACGCTCTACATACATGGTATGCAATTAAAACCGCATGCACTTATTGGAGAATGGATTTCCATGGCAAGGTATGGGCAACCACCTTTCCGACAATGTACCTCCATAAATGTATACATTGGGGTTTAATAAGAACATCTTGCAACCCAGGCTAAACATGACCGGCCCCTCGCTTCGCTTGAGAGTACCGAATATATCATTACCATAGTTGGGGCCAACCAATCGAACTGATAGCATAAATAAAAAGAATAAAAGGACAACCGAAGGCTTTTGATTTCCCCAAATCAGGTAATGATATACCCTTTTGATGGGTGCGACCTACCCGATTTTTACCATTTCCCGGTTGATGAGGCTTGAGGTCATAATTTATTTATTTATTTTTAAGGACATCTGGCCATCATTCACTTTGAATGCCACATTGTCAGATCCATCAGATATCACTAATTGACGTCCACAAAAATACTCTAGTGGTTAAGCTAAGAGAAGTGCCCCTCTCCGCCACTAACTATAGTACTTTGAAGAAATCAACGTGCGCGATCTTTACAGAAATACTCTGTCAGACATCCGTCCATACAAGTCATCCACGAACAGGATGAACCGAAGGCACCCTCCTACCACATCCAAGGTATCACCCGATAGATCAGTAGCAAGTAGTCCTTGCAATTCGTAGATTCCAATCACGACAGAATCACTATTGAAATATCTCTAGCCACTAAACCAGAAAAATTCAACAAGTAGTTCTTCCTCTCAGAAATATCAACGGTCTTTAATCGCTCTATCTTCCATAATCATCTTCTATGTATTCGTTGGTTCGGAATGGTTTTCGAATATAAATTCGATCCCGATTTTTCTGTACCAACAATCGTATGAGTCAGATTTGATAGTCGGTTATTTAACTATCAAATAAATAATCATGATAATAAATAAGTTTACTAGTTCAGTACTGGAATTACATGGCCTCTTTAATTAAAAACGATTAAGATAGTTAATTTAAAACTCTTAAATCTTTCAACATTACGAATAAAGATTTTCATTTCTTATTTAACATATGGTTATTTAAAAACAATTATAATTTCATACTTCTGAAAATATTCTATAATCATATTCAATTTTCTATCTTACTATTATTTTCAAAACATTTGCTACCTAATTCTTCATTTTCTATAATTTGAAATAAAAACAATTCAACTTATCATTCGTAAAATAATGTTACAAAGTCTCTTTTGTTCATTACTTGAATACAATAACCAACTCTTATTCTTTTTTAGAATAAACCTATTCCAAAACTTCACCTTTCAATTCCTTTTACCTCAAGAATACCATTATAGTTTTGCACAATCTCCTTTTATTTCTTTACTTTGGAAATATCTTTATATATATACATATATATATATATATATATTCTCAAATCTTTCCATTTCCTTTACTTTGGAAATCTCATTATATATTCTCAAATCTTGTTATTAACGTTGCATTATTATTTCTCATATGGAAATAATAAATTATTCTTAACCTTTTTCCCATTAGAATATCATCCTCGGATAATTCTGAAGTCGTTCAAGTTGGGGTATTTATTTACTTCTCAGACCTTGATCAACAACGTTCTTATCTTAAGATAGGTATGAGTTGTAAGCCAAAAACCCATATTCATTCTAATATCTAACAAATCTCATTAAACTATTTTATTTAAAATATGGTTTATAGAACCTTATTACTTTTGGTAATATCTCATTTTAAATATAACTTATTATTACTTAATATGTTGAATAAGTAACTTCTTAATAAAAATTACTTCTTAACCTTAACTTCTTTCAAAGAATTCATTTTATAACTTGAATTATCATTACCAAATCCCATTACTAAATCCTTTATCAAATTCAATTACAAATCCCTTTTAATCATTCCTTTCTCTTAATTCCATTATTTAATAACGTTAATTTAAAATTAACGCTTTAACTTCACATCTCTTTTTATAAACCTAGTTTATAAAACTCAAGTTTATTATAACCACTTTTTATCTCAATTTCCTTTTTTAACTTCAAATATTACGCAACCATTTAATTTGAGCTATCGTACTCGCTTAAAATTCCTTTTATAAATTCGTTATAAAAATTCGTCTTTTAATATAAAACCCGTTCATAACTCCTTTCACAATTCGATTAGATTGCATTACAGTTACACTTACATTATTATCTATTAAAATTATAATTTACTTCATCATTTACAACTGTAGAGGTAGTTAATTTCTTTTATTAACTAAAATAAATAGTAAATTATTTTTTTAAAATCTTATTAAAATTAAAACAAATATTTGTTAAACTATTTCATTAGATTAATTCAAAGTAAATTAATCAAACAGCCAATTCCAATTAATTAAGTTGACTTAGTCAATTCAAACCACAGTTAATTCGTTAACCAATTCCAATTATAGTCCTTTAAATTAATTAATAATATAATTAATTTAAATAATTCCATTTTATTGTTTCCTAAAAACAATTATCCAACTCTTAACCTTTAGGTTAATTTCTACTCATTTGTTTATAAATCTGATTAATATCAGAATTTGCTTTTATAAACCATTTAATAAGTACTTCTAAACTTAAATAATGAATGTTTATTTTCATTTAATAAACTGTCATTCAAATTAATAGATTTAAAAATCTACCTTAATTTATACAATAAATTTTATGACTTCATTTCTGTCGATTCACTTGATGGTAAATCGATATTTATAAAACGATTGATTTATTGGCCATGTGCTGGCAATACTCAACCAATACTGCCCATAGGTTAAAACAAAACAAACATTGAATTTCCAGTCAACAATCAACAATCAAATCAATCATCCAATTAGAATAGTTTATGTTGTGATAATATGAAAATAAATAATATTTAATATATTTGAGGAATCCAGTTGGAACCCGCTAACCTGTTCTTCTCTGCATTCAAATAGGTTTTCTCAATATATCCTTTAATTCAATTTAACTAATTATTTCTATAAAGGTAAGTAATTACTATTTAACATCGACTAATTTACGTAACATTAACAAAAAATTCATTAAATTAAACACCTTTATTTTATAGATGTGACCAACTCGGTATGTTACCTCGATTAGGTCTAATCGTTAGAATAATGATTTGGTTTTTCACTAAAATTAAACAACGTTTAATTTCCTTGATTCATTCAACATATGAATATATAACTAACAAACAATCAATCATTTGTAGCCATATCACACAATTATAAAACCCAAGTTATAAAAATATAAGTAGGAAGAATTGAGTGAGTTTAACTCACCTTGATTCCATTTACCGTTGAAGTGGTTCGGTTACAGTTAAATTAAACGGTCATTTAATTTAACTGTAAATCTCGATTGTCTCCATTTCTGTCCAGAACAGTTCTAGAATGTAGATCTCCTTACCATGATTCCAATGCAATTTATTTAGTTAAATTCTGTTCATATGTGCAAGAGATATAAACAATATAATCATATGATTTTTAGTTAACATAATTGACTGTTAATTAATTTAAAGTTTATCACTAATTACTTTAAATTCACTGCTGACTATTTACTTGGATCCGGGGGCTCCTTCTCTGCTAATTATTCTGCATGAAAGAGTTATCACGCATGAGTTATGTACATATTAGCAATACATTTCTAGTTTAGATAATAATTACTTTAATTACTAAATAAATTGCTTAATTACTTTCTCTGAAATTAAATGCAGTCCAATGACTTAACTGTCTGGTCTTCATTCCCGATGCTTACGGTTATCCCCTATTCAAAGATTATAAATAATCTATGTTACGTAATCTAATTTTAAAACTAATTACTTAATTAAGGGTTAGCCAACGTTAATTACTTTTTATTATAACCATAACCAGCCAATTGTATTTCTATGATTTGGAAAAAATTGGATCGACATCTTTCCTACTGCATTGAAAAACCGGATCCACTCCTGCTCGTTCAAATTGCCAATTGTTTTTCTCTATGTCATACTGTCTCCCTTGTTTTCTTCCTTCTGCATCATCTTCAATACGATGACGCACGCAATATATCAACCACCGCCGCATTGCCTTTGGGTCCACTGGAATTCCATCAGAAGGCCTCGCCAGAACCGCCTGTCCCTGCTTGACACACGACTAGAATCCCGACCTCCCCTACTCTACCAAGAGCCGTTAGAAACCCTATAACCCCATAGCCTTACTAACAAGACTCCGGCTAGCATACCCTTTTAAAACTAATCACCACCGTTCAGCTCACAGGTCTCGATGAGATTTAGAGATTTGCAGAAGAAAGTAATTGAATTTGATCAACATATTTTATGCTTTTGGAGGTGAAAATTTTGAAGAATTTAGGCCGTCGGTTTGTGTGTTGAGGAAGAAATCCCCATTGACCAAAGGATTTGTTACATGTGTGAATAAAGGTTTGGATGGGGTATGAGACGACCCAAACTTCCCTGTAAAGGAAAGCCCAGATTGAGTTGAGAACATGACAAATCGGAACACAAACAGAAGAACATTTCATTGCTTATTACAACAATTTACATCAGAGTACAAGAATATACAGAGTATGAATAAATATTATACATCAGAAAAATATCAGAGATTTAAATTACAATGCAGCGGAAAAATAATACATAACACAACTGAAACAAATACACGGATATAGAGCTTTCCGAAATATCTCCAGTTGTAAACAAGGATCCTGTAAGAATAAATCTGCAAACCCAAAACTACTAGCTACTCATGTGGAAAATAGGGGCACCCAGAGTTCAGGTTAAAACAATAAACTCTAGGTCAATCATGTGACTGGTGTGAGAACTAAAACAGTTATTAAATCTTTACTATAAAATAAAGTAAATCAAGGGACCACGCCGTATAACATGGAATGGGTTTCCTCCCAAGAATACCAGTGCATATAACAAAATAGTACAATGCATTTTGAAAAAATGAAGCTATTATAAGACCTAAGTTCCGTCACACAATGCAATGCAGGCCAGAGGATAGGGTTATAATAGCCAAACATGCTTGGTACGTTTAAAACAAATCATTTGATACTATTATAAGTGCATAGTGTATAAAACAACTTCAAATATAAATGTATCAATCCTAGACGGCATGGGTACCATCTATCATGTCGCCATACTAGTTCTATAATTAAAAGCACAAAATTACGTATTGGAAGTTGGATTTCCATCCACGAACCAAGGCAAGGGATCGTCCTTACCGCTTCGAGACTCTCTAGCCCGACCCTCAGGAACAGCCGCAACTGCACCTTTGATGGTCAGGGCCGGTCCATACGAAGTGGATTAAAATGCCCTAACAATGTGTTTTCCTGCCCTATGGGGCGTAAAACTAGTCAGTATATCAACCAAACCATCCATCGGCGCTACAATGACCGATATAACCGAGGCACCTTGCTATCCATCATCCATATAAGTAAAACGTCTAGGCTTGCAAAACCCTGACACCACTCATAGCTAGAAAGAAACGCATGTCCTCCCTGATGTCCTCTCCCGTTTCTGGTTCACGCCGGGGTGTGAGGCTCGCGAATTAACGCTATACACAAGATATGCTATATTAAAGTCGTGCTTCGATCATCAACCACAAGACTCTGCTTTTCAACAGAAACCTTAATCATTTGCATCTCAGCTTGCCACATAGGTAATTCACGCTATGCAACTGATGTCTATCAATCACACAGAATGAAATCCGATGTCAGACACATGTCCACTTACAAGTTCGTTCTGGGTCTGAACGAACCGGAGGCACCCTATTCCTCGTCCCATGAGGAGAGAGGTCCTCGCATATCCGGTCGATCTCCAAGTACATCTGGATGATCACGACTTATTACCTCGTCTTGGGTGTACAACCCAATCAAGACATCAGTAATCATCCAAACAATGTGAAGACCTACGGTCTTCAACCACCGTCTTCATCGTCGACTCATTGCCGATTCAGTTATTCAGAATGAGATAAACCCGGTCTTTCCAAATAACTCGCGTATATAATAAACAAGTGCTATAAAAACACAACATACGCCTCATTCCAATTCTGAATATTCTTTTATTTAAATAATCATATCCTTTGGGAAAGGTTCCCATTAATTTTATCAAAGATAAATTCTTTAAATTTATTCTTTAATCTTCCATTGGATATTAATTCAAACCAAATTAAGGTTTATCCAAACTAGTCGGGATTAGCGAACCTTACCGAGGTAATCATTTATTATATTTCCCAATCCCAACCTATTTATCCCATAAAGAAAAACTGGTAATACTTCATATCTAACACCACTGTGTTATTGGTAAATTTAATTACCATTTCACGTTCAAATCTAATTAAAGATTTAACTATCGCTTGGAGTAAAACTGGTGCTACTCCATTCTCGATCATTTCCCGAATTTGATAATTTAAATTATCACATTCTCTTTTCAATCTAATTAAAGATTCATTAAAACTCGAATAAAGTTTTAATCTAAAAAATCATTACTTAATGATTTTTCAAAGTTAAGAAGTTAATCTTATCTTTAACTAGGTTAAAAAACTAATGTCACTTAAAACACAGTTCACGGTAAACCCAAAATCCCATTCCATTAATTATGGAATCTTCACGAAAAAAAGATCAATATATATAATTGATATAAACTTCCATATCCAACCGATAATATAAATGGAATAACGACCAAGCCTTTTAAATTCCATATATAGTAACAGTCTTCCTCCACAGAAGTTCACTTCGATTATTACCAAATCGAATTCCATTCCGTTCCAATTTATTTTATTAAATTGGAAAACTTCACTTTGGAAAATTTCCCTAAATCTTAATTAAGAGATTAATAAATTCCAAATTACATTTCACTGTAAATCGGGTTAAAGAACGAATGTCATTAAAAACACAATTCACAACAAACCCAATTCACATTCCATTTTATTCCAGTTACTAAGTATAATTGGAAACTCCAATAATCTTACTTAAAAGATTTATTCTTTTCACTTGGGTTTAAAAGCAGTGTTAATGAAGACACCATTCACGACAAACCCAAAATCCCATTTCTTTCATTCAATTCCAATTAAATATTAATTAATTGGAAAATTTCACTAAATCTTACTAAAAAGATTTATTCTTTTCTCAACTGGGTTTAAGAACAGTGTTAATGAAGACACCATTCACGACAAACCCAAAATCCCGTTTGATATTAAATACAAGGCTCTGAATAGAAATTATATCGGCTTATATTCAATATCAAATTCTAAAACCAATAAAAATCTTATTGGAAATAACGATATAAAATATATCTTAAAAATTTCCATAACAATATCCGTATAATCACGGAATCCAATATCGAAATATTCCGAAGATGATTTCGATTCAAATCCATTCCAATTCATATATTGGAAATTCTGGTTCTATTAAAGCCGTTCACAATCCAAATTATTTTATTTAAAAATTATTGGATTTCAAATATAGTTAATAACTAGTTTATTTCGATAAAATATATTTTTATCTTTACAAACGTGGAATTTTTCACCTAGATTCTTTCCAAAACATTTATTAAGATTTTACACAAATTATTGATACTTTTAATAATTTTATCAAGGTTCATACAGTCGGTTTCCATAAACGGCCATCGAACTGCACTTACAGCGACCTTTTCCAAATTTGATATGGACATAATTCCAATTACAACCGTTAAATTTAAAATTTCTTGTATTCGTTAGAAAGCTCTTTTCGATACGAACCCAACAATTCAGGTTCTAGGAGAATCCGACGGTCGGATCTCCCGTAAGTCCATTCGAAGTCAATGGTCGAAATTTGCGAACTACCGCGGCGCGACGCGTTCTATTCAGGCCATTAAGTATATATATAATATATATACATGTGTTATATATTCCGTTGATTTCCATTTAAAACATGTTTATAAATCGTTTTAAATTCGTTTTCAAAACGATTTCTACTTTATATTCAGTTTTAAATCAAAATTGAATATTCCATATCATTAATATATAAATGATAATATTTCAAAACATTAGATTTTTAAATCACTTCCATTTCGATATTCATTATAAAAATGAATAAAATCGATATAAATATCGTTCACATCTAAGTGGTGTTAATCTAATCAACACGGCTTCATATATTTAAATATTTTCGTGTCCATCCCAAATTGGACATCAAAATCATATTTTGACCCATTACTGAATGTTATTTTAAAATATTAGTTATTTTAAAATATTCCTTATTTGTCATTTTAAAATATTCGTTATTTTAAAATATTCATTCCTTCTGAAATGGAATCAGACACAGTCAATTACCGTATAATTTTATTTATATGGATTTCATACACACATGTACACAACAATAATCAAATGCAGTCAACCATCATCCAGAGTGCATTACACAACTACATAAGCATTAAATATAAATAATTAATGCTTATAACAGTCTGTCAACCTATCGATTGACATACAACTAAACAATTGGGATTAGTGTACGACAAATATCATCCCATTACCCGTGTGGGGTTTCAATCAACCAACACAGATTTTATTTGTACAGTTGGGCGATGTGTAAAATATATCGTCCCAATCAGTATCAGATAAATGGGTGTACATAAACAAATCGTCCGATTTGTTTATAAATGTTTAGTTCAATACATGACCATTTTACACAGTCTATATATACAATAAAAATAATATTTTTATTGTTCGAATATTTTATTCCATACATGAATATTTTTTTATATTTTATTTCACATCACAATCACAATCAAATTCCACAACACAACACAATCAATCAGGTCGTCCATGGTCTGTGGACGACAGGGAGCAGTTCGTATATGTAGTTGTAAAAAAATAACTGTATAGAAATAATTTTAGTGAGAAGTTCTTACCTTTGGTTTCCACTCCACCATTTTATTTATGAATTTCTGAACAGCTTGGATTTGCCTGAAGTTCCAATGCTACCCTTTTTACGCTGTTCATATATAAAAATCACATTTTTATTTATACAAAGAAAATCACATTTTTATTTATACAAAGAAAACTACATTTTTATTTATACAAAGAAAATTACGTTTTTATATAAATCGTCTTAACAAATAAAAATCACATTTTTATTTTAAAGCTATATATATATATATACCAATTTTTTATTTCAATGTTGTCTATGTAAAAATTATATTTTTATTTCAATGTTGTTTATATAAAAATCCTACTTTTCAATCAAAGTCATATATATAAAAATCCTATTTTTAAATCAAAGTCATATATACAAAAATCCTATTTTTAAATCAAAGTCATATATATATATATATATATATCCTATTTTTAAATCAAAGTCATATATATAAAAATCCTATTTTTATTACTCTATATATAAAAATCCTATTTTTATTACTCTCTCTCTCTCTCTCTCTCTATATATATATATATATATATATATATATATATTAGAAACATATTTCTATTTAAACAATTTTATATAAACAAAGATCTTATTTTTATATTTTTGTAATCATGTTATTTTTATTTCAGAAATCCATGTTTAAAACAAGGGTCTTTTATTATTTTTTTCTCTTTTTTATGTCATTAAGTAATAATTAACTAAATTATTAAAATCCTAATTAATCTCACCCCGCTAATTCATCTTCTTCATCCCCGTTAACTATCGCAACCCATCATCGTTCTAGGGTTGACCTTCACTAGAAAACCACGGCGTCAGACCTACATCAGAGGCTACCCCATCGAAGCCCCGACCGCCGCGCACCTCCACCCTCCTCCGTAGCCAACTCGCCCCCCCTTTGACGTGAAAATCGAACCCAAAACCGGCGCTTTCTGAGTGCGATTTCCCCTAATCCTCTTCACGAAAATGGACCATCGCCATATCATCTTGAAGAGCTCGCTTAGCTCTTGAAATTTACCTTTGAATTTCCATTTTAATTCTTAGCGATTTTGAAATGATTAAGGAATTAAATTAGGAGCAATTTTGAAATGATTATGGAATTAAATTAGGAGCAATTTTGGCCATAAATCACCTATGAGCGGTGGAACCTGATGGAGTTGACCACGCATCCCCTTTGACTAGGGTTTGATTGAAGAAATGTGCATTTATATAAATTTAAATAATATTTTATTCTAAATTTACTCGTTTATTCATTCAAACTCCAAATTAAACCCAACGACTATCGCCCTTAGCTAAATACCCCTATTTCGAACACAATAGAATATGTCCCGTAAGCCAATTCGACTGTTTCGATCCGTTTCTCTTTAAATTAAAATATAAATTAGTATATATTTAATTTAAACATACATTTAAATTTACCGGGGCCACATACAGATTCCAAAAATTTCAGAAAAATAAATCTGGCTATTTTTTGACGATACGGTCCTAAAACAAACTAATTTCGTCGAATTTGGAGACTGTTTGAAAAACGGTCATTCTTCAATCAATCCAAATTGACTAAAATTGTCCAAACACGTTTTAATTTCCCATGCTCACATATAAATTCCAAAAATTATGAGAATTGGAATCTAACAATAATTTGACATTTTGGATCCAACAAAAGTGGTCTCATCGAAAACGGAGGTCGTTCGCAAATTTTTTATTTTTAAGGGCTATTTATTATATAAATTCCATAGCGACTATTCTAACTGGACATAACTTTTTATTCCCGCTATGAAATCTGGATTTTTCTCGTTCGTTGGAAAGATATTTTCAAATGGATTCAAATATTTCTCGTTTCACTAAAATCCGGTTTATTTTGAATCCTGTACATTCATTTGAAATTTGAAATCGAATTTTCAAACTACCGCGCCATTTCCAATTCCTTTTATAATTAAAATAAATATTTATATTCTAATTTCGATTTAAATAAATCTATACGTTCTAATTCTATTCAAAATAAATTTCTAGTTGTCATTATTTAAAATAATTCATTTTAAATATTCAAAGTTCATTAAAATTGCTAAAATAAAACTTTTAAATTGGTTCTGATTTTCGGGTTGTTACAGTCTCCCCCACTTAAAATCTTTTCGTCCTCTAAAAGGAATGGAGCTGAAAGTTGTTTAACTAATCAACTCATCTTTCTGTTTGGCTTTCATTCTTCAACTTGTTAGTTTCTAAGAATTTTCCAATTCTTCAAAAATTTGGCTAACACCCTAAATTTATGAAAATTTCGCCATAACCTCCTTTTACGGGGAAACATTTAAAACATCAACTAACCACGCAAGGCCCTCACCATCCAAAAAGAAAAAGCCAAGCGGCTAGCCAATCTACTCATAAAATCACCAAAACCCAATAAATTAGTAAACATGTACCTATTTGTCAGGCATGCAATTTTATTCCTCTTCTCTAGCCTCCTTGCTATGAACTGTTCAATGTATATACATGTATATGCATGCAATTGGAACCAATTTTCAATTCAGTTCAAATTTGACTAAACTTACCTTAAATTATCATATGGGTTTGAATAATTTAATTAGTGAACTAATCATCAAACAACACAGCCAGCAATCGATTAGTTGATTACTTTTTCAAACACATAACTTTAATACATAACCAAAAATCATATTTTTGATGCCTAATCACAATAATATATTCTAACTATATTTTGGTTTTCACACCAACCAATTGGAAATATATAGAAATCCCAATTTCGAAACTCGAACATAAATACTGATAATGCGGCCGCATTACCAGAATTATCTCCGGGCTACTAGAGAGTGATTCTATATCTATCCCGTAAATTTGAGGCTTCAATACACGTGGATCAGACGTATATTAAAATCTCCATATACATGATGGTCCAAATCAATTTAAAATAAAATATTCAAATACGTATAATAAGGTTTAAATTTTCAAAACAGAATTTGTTTTCACTTTTATTTTAAAAAATGACACTCTTCACACTTGTTCTAGGATACTACTGATCCTATCTCTAACGAGTCATTCCTATTGGATAATACTAATCCAATCAGTGATGAATTCTTTCATTTAGTTCTAATGTGCCTTGTTCTCAAGCTCTATAAACCAAAGCTCTAATACCAAATAAGACGAGCCAAACTTCCCCGTAAAGGAGAGCCCAGATTGAGTTGAGAACATGACAAATCAGAACACAAACAGAAGAACATTTCATTGCTTATTACAACAATTTACATCAGAGTACAAGAATATACAGAGTATGAATAAATATTATACATCAGAAAAATATCAGAGATTTAAATCACAATGCAGCGAAAAAATAGTACATAACACAACTGAAATAAATACACGGATACAGAGCTTTCCGAATACATCTCCAGTTGTAAACCAGGATCCTGTAGGAATAAATCTACAAACCCAAAACTACTAGCTTCCCGTGTGGAAAATAGGGGCACCCAAAGTTTAGGTTAAAACAATAAACTCCAGGTCAGTCATGTGACTGGTGTGAGAACTAAAACAGTTATTAAATCTTTACTTTAAAATAAAGTAAATCAAAGTACCATGCCGTATAACACGGAACGGGTTTCCTCCCAAGAATACCAATGCATATAACAAAACAACGCAATGGTTTTTGGAAAAATGTAGCTATTATAAGACCCAGGTCCCATCACACAATGCAACGCAAGCCAGAGGATAGGGTTTTCCCTTATAATAGCCAAACATGCTTGGTACGTTTAAAACAAATCATTTGATACTATTATAAGTGCATAGTGTATAAAATAACTTCAAATATAAACGTATCAATCCTAGACAGCATGGGTACCATCTATCATGTCGCCATACTAGTTCTACAATTAAAACCGCAAAATCACGTATTGGAAGTTGGATTTCCATCTGTGAACCAAGGCAAGGGATCATCCTTACCGCTTCGAGACTCTCTAGCCCAAGCCTTAGGAACAGCCGCAAATGCACCTTGGATCATCAGGGCCGGTCCACACAAAGTGGATTAAAATGCCTGAACAATGCGTTTCCCGGCCCCATGGGCCGTAAAACTGGCCAGTATATCAACCAAACCATCCACCGGCATCGCAGTGACCGATATAACCGAGGCGCCTCGCTATCCATCATCCACATAAGTAAAACATTTGGGCTTGCAAAACCCCGACACCACTCCTAGCTAGAAAGAAACGCATGTCCTCCCTGATGTCCTCTCCCATTTCTGGTTCACACCGGGGTGTGAGGCTCACAAATTAACGCTATACACAAAGCTATGCTATATTAAAGCCATGCTTTGATCATCAACCACAAGACTCTGCTTTTCAACAGAAGCCTTGATCATTTACATCTCAGCATGCCACATAGGAAATTCATGCTACGCAACCGATGTCTATCAATCACACAGAATGAAATCCGATGTCAGACACACATCCATTTACAAGTTCATTCTAGGTCTGAACGAAACCGGAGGCACCTTATTCCTCATCCCATATGCCCAATACAGGAGAGAGGTCCTCACATATTCGGTCGATCTCTAAGTACATTTGGACGATCACCACTTATTACCTCGTCTTGGGTGTATAGCCCAATCAAGACATCAGTAATCATCCAAATGATGTGAAGACCTCCGGTCTTCAACCACCGTCTTCATCATCGACTCATTGCCGATTCAGTTATTCAAAATGGGATAAAGCCAGTCTTTCCGAATAACTCGTGTATATAATAAACAAGTGTTATAAAAACATAACATGTGCCTCATTCCAATTCTGAATATTCTTTTATTTAAATATTCATATCCTTTGGGAAAGGTTCCCATTAATTTTATCAAAGATAAATTCTTTAAATTTATTCTTTAATCTTCCAATGGATATCAATTCAAACCAAATTAAGGTTTATCCAAACTAGTCGGGATTAACGAACTTACTGAAGTAATCATTTAATATATTTCCCAATCCCAACCATTTATCCCATGAAGCAAAACTGGTAATACTTCATATCTAACACCACTGTGTTATTGGTAAATTTAATTACCATTTCACGTTCAAATCTAATTAAAGATTTAACTATCGCTTGGAGTAAAACTGGTGCTACTCCATTCTCGATCATTTCTCGAATTTGATAATTTAAATTATCACATTCTCTTTTCAATCTAATTAAAGATTCATTAAAACTCTAATTCAGTTTTAATCTAAAAAATCATTACTTAATGATTTTTTCAAAGTTAAGAAGTTAATCTTATCTTTAACTGGGTTAAAGAACTAATGTCACTTAAAACACAGTTCACGATAAACCCAAAATCCCATTCCATTAATTATGGAATCTTAATGGAAAATAGATCAATATATATAATTGATATAAACTTCCATATACAACTGATAATATAAATGGAATAACGACCAAGCCTTTTAAATTCCATATATAGTAACAGTCTTCCTCCACAGAAGTTCACTTCGATTATTACCAAATCGAATTACATTCCGTTCCAATTTATTTTATTAAATTGGAAAACTTCACTTTGGAAATTTTCCCTAAATCTTAATTAAAAGATTTATACATTCCAAATCACATTTCACTGTAAATCGGGTTAAAGAACGAATGTCGTTAAAAACACAGTTCACAACAAACCGAATTCACATTCCATTTTATTCCAGTTACTAAGTATAACTGGAAACTC
Organism: Allium sativum; assembly: GCA_030737875.1. NCBI lineage: Eukaryota > Viridiplantae > Streptophyta > Magnoliopsida > Asparagales > Amaryllidaceae > Allium > Allium sativum. Next base: position 589,667,292 of record CM060910.1, on the reverse strand, counting down.
CAATAATCTTACTTAAAAGATTTATTCTTTTCACACGAGGTTTAAGAGCAGTGTTAATGAAGACACCATTCACGACAAACCTAAAGTCCCATTTCTTTCATTCAATTCCAATTAAATATTAATTAATTGGAAAATTTCACAAAATCTTACTGAAAAGATTTATTCTTTTCTCAACTGGGTTTAAGAACAGTGTTAATGAAGACACCATTCACGACAGATCCGAAATCCCATTTGATATTAAATACAAGGCTCTGAATAGAAATTATATTGGCTTATATTCAATATCAAATTATGAAACCAATAAATATCGTATTGGAAATAACGATATAAACTATATCTTCCAAATTTCCATAACAATATTCGTATAATCATGGAATCCAATATCGAAATATTTCGAAGTTGATTACGATTCAAATCCATTCCAATTCATATATTGGAAATTCTGGTTATATTAAAATCGTTCACTAATCCAATTTATTTTATTTAAAAAATATTGGATTTAAAATATTGTTAATAACTAGTTTATTTCGATAATATATTTTTATCTTTACAAACGTGGAATTTTTCACCCAGATTCTTTCCAAATCATTTGTTATGATTTTACACAAATTATTGATATTTTTAATAATTTTATTAAAGCCCGTAAAGTCGATTTCCATAAACGGTCATCGAACTATACTTACAACGACCTTTTCCAAATTTGATTTGGACATAATTCCAAATCCAACCATTAGATTTCAATTTTCTTGTATTCCTTAGAAAGCTCTTTTCGATATGAACCCAACTGTTCCAGTTTTAGGAGAATCCGACGGTCGGATCTCCAGTAATGTCCATTCGAAGTCAATGGTCAAATTTCGCGAATTGCCAAGGCGCGGCGCGTTCTATTCAGGCCATTGAATATATATATATATATATATTATATATATTTTGTCTATGTCCATTTAAAACATATTTTATAAATCGTTTTAAATTCGTTTTCAACTTCATATTCAATTTTAAATCAAAATTGAATATTCCATATCATTAATATATAAATGATAATATTTTCAAAACATTAGTTTTTGAAATCACTACCGTTTCGATATTCATTATAAAAATCAATAAAATCGATATAATTATCATTCACGTCTAAATGGCGTTAATCTAATCAACACGGCTTCATATATTTAAATATTTTCGTGTCCATCCCAAATCGAACATCAAAATCATATTTTGACCCATTGCTTAATGTTATTTTAAAATATTAGTTAATTTAAAATCTTCCTTGTTCTCCATTTTAAAATATTCGTTATTTTAAAATATTCATTCCTTCCGAATTTGAATCAGACACAGTCAATTACCATATAATTTTATTTATATGGATTTCATACACACATGTACACAACAATAATCAAACACAGTCAACCATCGTCCAGAGTGCATTACACAACTGCATAAGCATTAAATATAAATAATTAATGCTTATAATGGTCTGTCAACCCATCGATTGACATACAACTAAACAATTGGGATTGGTGTACATCAAATATCATCCCAATACCCGTGTGGGGTTTCAATCAACCAACACAGATTTTATTTGTGCAGTTGGGTGATGTGTAAAATATATCATCCCGATCAATATCAGATAAATGGGTGTACATAAACAAATCGTCCGATTTGTTTATAAATATTTATTTCAATACATGACTATTTTACATAGTCCATATATACAGTAAAAATGAAATTTTTATTGTTCAAATATTTTATTCCATACATGAATATTTTTTATATTTTACTTCACATCGCAATCACAATCAAATTCCACAACACAATACAATCAAACAAGTCCTCCATGGTCTGTGGACGACGGGGAGCAGTTCATATATGTAGTTATAAAATAAATAACTGTACAGAAATAATTTTAGTGAGAAGTTCTTACCTTTGGTTTCTACTCCACTGTTTTATTTTTGAATTTCTGAATAGCTTGGATTTGCCCGAAATTCCAACGCTACCCTTTTTAGCTATTCATATATAAAAATTACATTTTTACTTATACAAAGAAAATTACATTTTTGTTTATACAAAGAAAATTACATTTTTATATAAATCGTGTTTGCAAATAAAAATCACAATTTTATTTTAAAGCTATATATATATATATATATAAAAACCAAATTTTTATTTCAATGTTTTCTATGTGAAAATTATATTTGTATTTCAATGTTATTTATATAAAAAATCCTATTTTTAAATCAAAGTCGGATATATAAAAATCCTATTTTTAAATCAAAGTCATATATATAAAAATCCTATTTTTAAATCAAAGTCATATATATAAAAATCCTATTTTTAAATCAAAGTCATATATATAAATCCTATTTTTATTACTCTCTATATATAAAAATCCTATTTTTTATCACTATATATATATATATATTTAAAAACATATTTTTATTTAAACTATTTTATAGAAACAAAGATCATATTTTTATATTTTTGAAATCATGTTATTTTTATTTTAAAAATCCATGTTTAAAACAAGGGTCTTTTATTTTTTTCTCTTTTTCTTTCTTTTTTTATGTCATTAATTAATAATTAACTTAATTATTAAAATCCTAATTACTTTCCTAATTAATCTCACCTCGCTAATTCATTTTCTTCATCCCTGTTAACTATCACAACCCATCATCGTTCTAGGGTTGAACTTCACCAGCAAACCACGGCGTTGGACCCCACATCAGAGGCTACCCCGTCGAAGCCCCGACCGCCGCGCACCTCCACCCTCCTCTGCAACCAACTCGCCCCCCTTTGACGTAAAAATTGAACCCAAAACCGGCACTTTCTGAGCTCGATTTCCCCCAATCCTCTTCACGAAAATGGACCATCGCCATATCATCTTGAAGAGCTCGCTTAGCTCTTGAAATTTGCCTTTGAATTCCCATTTTAATTCTTAGCGATTTTGAAATGATTAAGGAATTAAACTAGGAGCAATTTTGGCCATAAATCGCCTATGAGCGGCAGAACCTGATGGAGTTGACGACACATCCCGTTTGACTAGGGTTTGATTGAATAAATGTGCATTTATATAAATTTAAATAATATTTTATTCTAAATTTACTCGTTTATTAATTCGAACTCCAAATTAAACCCAAAGACTATCGCCCCCAGCTAAATACCCCTATTTCGAACACAATGGAATATGTCCCGTAAGCCAATTCGATTGTTACTGTAACACCCCACCTCCGTTAAGGTCACTCACAAAGGGAATGCCTTAACTTTGGTGGAGCATTTTGGTAAACAGAACAGAAACTTACAAGACAGATAAAACAGTACTTGAAAATTTTTAACTTTATTACAGTAGAAACAGAAATCAATATGGTTACATCCTTTCAAATCTCAGAATTCAAGTACAAATACCAGTCTTGTACAAAAGCCTTCAAAATGCATGTTTAAAATCATAATCCCCATGGAACGGAAGCTATACAGAGCCAAGCCATACTTTAAGCACTTCAAGCAAAGAGAAATCCGGATCAAGCTAAAGTATTTCCCTCCTTGGATAACCTGGGGGGGAAACGGAAGAAAGGAGGCGAAACAACAAGGGTCAGACAAAAAGTCTGGCAAGTCCAGTGACTTTCAGCATATGAACAGATAATAATAATATGATATGAACATAAAACTGGATGTGAGATAATTGTAACAGGTGTAGCAGATATAACAGAAAAACAGAATGATATAAACTATTGTTTTACACTTCTCTGCACTAATACTAGTATAGCAGAATTAGGTGTCTCCCTAATGTCTAAATTGAAGCAGGAACGGGTACAGAATACTTTAACAGAAACAGAATGCTAATAATGGGCCTTTACTACCCGATCAGAAACAGACAGAAGCAGAAACAGATTTATCTCTACGGAAACAGAATGTGGAATTAGGTGTACACTAGTAATGGGCCTTTACCACCCGAACAGACGGTACCACACAGAAACAGACAGGTGTTACCACCCAACAGAAACAGACGGTACCAACAGAAACAGACAGAACTAAGCGTACCCTAAAACCCTACCCCAAGCGATCGGCTCCCTAATACATAAATATCCTGTGTCGGCCCCACAGTAGGGTGTATCACTCCCTAAAGTGACAACCAATTGGCACAGACCTATTTACAGATGTCACGGCGTCTTACATCCTCAGAGGCAGACCGGGATCCATGCACGCACATGACCCGGTTGGAACGCACCATCAACACCCCTCGCCATTATCAGAATGAACCACTTATAATTAGTTCAGTAAGCGTGCCCGGACCCTACCTACTGTTGGGTCAAAGTTTTGATACCAGAAAGGGTTACTGACTAATATGGGTCCCAAACAACAGATGACACAAGTAATTCCCCTCCTAACCTTGTGTCCCCCAGACTAACAGATCTCAGATTAACTTGTTTACAAGTTCAGACATACAGAATTCAGTTTTACTAGTTCATAGATTATGTTAACAAGTTTTCAGACTAACAGATCAGATGTACAGATTTTTCAGATTTGTCTAACTTTGTATTGGGCCTACAGATTCATAGACGGGTTTACTACACCTATTAATCCAGTTGGTTTAACCCTATTTTCCCCCAATACGTTTTAGACGTCATTCTTTATCTTAGATTTGCATTAATTAATTATTAATGCCCAGACCTCTCACATTAGGTCGCGAGCTTGTGGCCGCTGGATGGGCCGGGCGGTTCCGGGCAGACTTCTGCCACAAGCCAGACCTAACCTCGTGTCTTAAGCAGGTTATGACTAACTTCTCACATTAGAACCTATTGTTTGCGACCACTGGATGTGCCGGGCAGTTCCGGGCAGAATTACGCCGCAAACTCATTCTAACCTCGAGTTAGCCATATTTATCTTTGCGGCCAATTAATTAATAATTTACCGTTTATGCGCACGCCCAATATATATGCCAATTCAAATTACATCAATAACAGGATGATTATATCAACATAGCAGATAACAGATTTTATATGACTTAACGGATTTAACAGATTTAGCAACTTAGCAGATTTTGGCATATAACAGGTTAGGCATTTCAACCGACAAATTTAACAGATTATGCATTTCAATCTAATTAGCAGTCTAGGCAATATAACAAAACTAGTAGTTTAGGCAACTTAGCAAATTAGCAGATTTAGCAAATTTAATATTTCTAAAGGTTCTATTTACATGCCTTGCCTAATCATAAATTGGCTTAAATTCATATGCCTACATAATTGTCATGACTCACAACATATACTCCATGTTTGCATAAGCGCAGAATATGGACATAATTTTCCATATAACATATGTTCCAATTTTTGTTAAACTAGCCTTTATACATATAAATTGTACCAAATATAACCATTAATTTCAATGCATACCATATATCCAAAAATCCCTATTTAGGTGTAATCACAATAATAGATATCCTAATTAATGTAAATCTTTACACCTAAGTTTCCATATCTTCTTCTTTTTAAGTCATGAATCATTATGCAAACTATACCCAACAATCTTTAAATCATATCTTCTAAAAATCCGATCTTGACTTTTATATGCATTTTGTCCAAAGTCTCAAATCATATGTAATCATACAATGGTTCCTCTTTTCTTCTATCATAGAATATGCATAGATCCAAATCTAGTTTACAACATATACTCATTAATTACAGATCTAAATTACAACATAACTATGCATACAACATGCATAAATTATATGTTCATAGTCAAATTTATGCATATGTCCAATATATTTTATGCCTCAGACCTAAAGTCATACATTCAATTTAGTCTTGTCAAATTTCGCATCATTCATCCCAAAATTTGCGTTCATACGTTCATCTCTTATGAGATTAGGCACAGGCTCGTGGTAGCCTGGCTATAGAAACAGAAAAGAAGAAAATGGATACAGAACAGTCACAGAAAAACAGATCTGACAGAAGAGAATATATACACAATCTCAGATTCAAAATTAAAAACATATCAAAATTATAATTAACGTTTATAGCGGAAAATAACTGTACTTGCCTTGATTGGATTAAAGAAAGAACTTTAGTTGTTACAGAATTGTTGCAGAAGCTTTTATCTCAAATTTGAATTTAGGATGATGTTGATTGACTTCTAGTTTTGATTCTAGCAGAGTAGCGACGCCATTTTTATTTTTAATTAGAAGAAGAGAGCAATGGAGGCTAGAGAATTGTGTTAGAGACTTAGGTTAGGTAGAGTCTAGGGCCGTTTTTATAGAGTTTATGAACTGATTAGGACCATCGATGTTGCTTGGATTGATCGTAGCCATTCATTCGAAAGAGAGACCAATTAGAGCCTGCCACCTAGCCCTAATGACAAAGCATGCTTCTGAAAATCGACCAACATAGACTAGGCCAGCCAGGGTGGACTGGGTTCGACCTGGGTCTAGACCAGGTCGACAGCCCTGTCGACAGCCCTGTCGACAACCCTGTCGACCTGGCTAGACCAGGTCGACAGCCCAGTCGACCTGGGTGTCTTAGGCGGGAATTTTCCCGCCCTGGCCAATTGGGCCCGATTTTTAATTTTAAACTTGTTTTTCTGAGCTGTTCGAATTTTAAACTTAATTCAGAAACTTCCGGAGGCTATATCTTCTTCATACGGACTCCGTTTTTCGAAAACTCGGACTCTATTTCGCGTATTTTTCCGAGACGAACGCAATGGTGTATCCCGTTTCCCTTAGTTCTTTGATTTCAAATTAATTATACTTTAATTTGTTAATTCCACAGTTATAGAATACACGGGGTGTTACATTCTCCCCCACTTAAAAGGATTTCGTCCCCGAAATCTTCAAGTTAAGAAGAATGTGTCCCACCATCCAATCACCCATCTACTCAACCATCATCCACAAGCATCCATTGTCCTTAGAAAACTTCTAATGTTGTATGAACATATGCAAAAGTGTGTGTATATGTTCCTTATCTAATGCAAAGATCAGGCGGTCTACTGATTCAGTTGACCTCCTTAATGCGAATTATGTCAGTGCCATGAGTCCAACATGTATGCAATAGAACTCTGATGATATATATTATTTCTATATGAGTGCACAACCATTCACTCAAATGCAACATCCATGTGCTGAATCAACCATTTTGCATCCACAAGAATTGAAAAATGCTCACCCATCCATATGCAGTATGAGAGTGTTTTCGAGCCGATCTAGTGCCTACTGTGTGTATATGCATCCACGGGCAACCACTAGCAACCACTTGCATCCACTTGCAACCATCAAACATAACATGTCTCAAACACATGTTTACACCCATTAGTTTCTACCTAAAGTTCAAATATTCGATCGATAGGATACAGTCGAATGATGGAAGCGAGTACAGATAGAACGAAAATTTGGTTCCCATTAGACATGGGTCCTAAGTATCGGCCCCAAAGACCGAAACCAATATCAAATTGACACCCAGAGGAGTACCTTCTTTAGACAATGTCAAAACTGGAAATCCTATAAAAAGTATTTAGATATTTACAGACTACTGGTACAGATCAGGTTCCCTAATGATTCTTAGGAAGCTAAGCATGATAAAATCATACCCTACGAAAACTCAGAATGTATGCGCCATACTTGACGCCTAACACAGATATCCCTCAAACCCCAATCTCAAACAGATGATCCATAACCCTTATGGGTCTGAGTCTACAGCGGAATTCAGAAATAATACTAGCATTAAAGTGCAGAGTATCGATTACAAAATCAAAATACCAGAATCAGAAAAAGTCACAATCAGATAAAGAAATTAAACCTACTATAGAAATTTTCCTATTTCTATCCTAGCCACTAGCCTCAAGAGTGTTCGCCTGCCCTCCTTGTCCTCGTCTCTTCGGGCAGTCCCTAGTGAAGTGTCCCATCTGCCCACAGTTGAAGCAAGCGCCCTTCCTTTTTCTGCAATCCTTGTTCAGATGAGTTGAGCTCCCACAAGTAAAGCACTTTTTCCCCTTCTTATCTTCAGACTTCTCATCCTTCTTTTGTGTTTCCTTTTTGGGCCCCATTTTCTTATTCTGTGGTTCTTCCTTCTTTGTCTCTTTCGGGCCCTTGTCTTCCTCGTGCAGTAGTGCCATATCCACCAATTTCTCGTAAGTTGCTCCCATGGGTACATGGGTCATGGCTAGGCTGTGCAGTGGCTCATTCAATCCTTTAACAAAGCGGAGAGCCTTTTTATGCTGAGTGTTGACTAAATCCAATCCGAATCTTGCTAGTTGGTTGAACTGGTTGACATATTCCTTGACCGTCATACTTCCTTGCTTAAGAGACAAGAACTTTTCCAATTGTAAACTTCGTTCAGCTTGCGAGAGGAATTTTGTCTCAAACCTTGTTCTGAAATCCATCCATGTCTCAACCGGCCTCTCAGCGTTAGTGACTTCCCACCAGTAGGAAACTTCGTCTTTAAGCAGCCATACTGCCAACTGTACCTTCACCCTATCGTCCACCTCGAAGATAACGAATAGATCCTCGGTTTCTTTGAGCCAATTCCTTGCTTCTACGAATGATTCAGTTCCTTTGAAATCCTTCCCACCCATGGCCCTAAAATCTCTACAGATCTTTGAGAAAGCAATTGCACGAGGAGGGGGTGGAAGAGGGGGATCATTTGCAGGACCAGCAGCGGCGGTCCTAGCCTCAAGATATTGACGAAACCAACCGGGTACATGAACACCCTCTGGTATCTCAGATGCTTCAGACATGCTGGAACGAAAAAGGAAAGGTTCAATACAAAAAGGACCGAGAGAAAGATATATGGCTCTTGGGGATCATGTTTTTCAAAATAAGCTTTATTTTTGAAAATACTTCCTTTCAAAACCTTTTTTTTTTTTGAAAATAATTTTTCAAAACTTTTTTATAAAATCTGGTAACCTTCAGCTCTGATACCAAGTGTAACACCCCACCTCCGTTAAGGTCACTCACAAAGGGAATGCCTTAACTTTGGTGGAGCATTTTGGTAAACAGAACAGAAACTTACAAGACAGATAAAACAGTACTTGAAAAATTTTAACTTTATTACAGTAGAAACAGAAATCAATATGGTTACATCCTTTCAAATCTCAGAATTCAAGTACAAATATCAGTCTTGTACAAAAGCCTTCAAAATGCATGTTTAAAATCATAATCCCCATGGAACGGAAGCTATACAGAGCCAAGCCATACTTTAAGCACTTCAAGCAAAGAGAAATCCGGATCAAGCTAAAGTATTTCCCTCCTTGGATAACCTGGGGGGGGGGAACGGAAGAAAGGAGGCGAAACAACAAGGGTCAGACAAAAAGTCTGGCAAGTCCAGTGACTTTCAGCATATGAACAGATAATAATAATATGATATGAACATAAAACTGGATGTGAGATAATTGTAACAGGTGTAGCAGATATAACAGAAAAACAGAATGATATAAACTATTGTTTTACACTTCTCTGCACTAATACTAGTATAGCAGAATTAGGTGTCTCCCTAATGTCTAAATTGAAGCAGGAACGGGTACAGAATACTTTAACAGAAACAGAATGCTAATAATGGGCCTTTACTACCCGATCAGAAACAGACAGAAGCAGAAACAGATTTATCTCTACGGAAACAGAATGTGGAATTAGGTGTACACTAGTAATGGGCCTTTACCACCCGAACAGACGGTACCACACAGAAACAGACAGGTGTTACCACCCAACAGAAACAGACGGTACCAACAGAAACAGACAGAACTAAGCGTACCCTAAAACCCTACCCCAAGCGATCGGCTCCCTAATACATAAATATCCTGTGTCGGCCCCACAGTAGGGTGTATCACTCCCTAAAGTGACAACCAATTGGCACAGACCTATTTACAGATGTCACGGCGTCTTACATCCTCAGAGGCAGACCGGGATCCATGCACGCACATGACCCGGTTGGAACGCACCATCAACACCCCTCGCCATTATCAGAATGAACCACTTATAATTAGTTCAGTAAGCGTGCCCGGGCCCTACCTACTGTTGGGTCAAAGTTTTGATACCAGAAAGGGTTACTGACTAATATGGGTCCCAAACAACAGATGACACAAGTAATTCCCCTCCTAACCTTGTGTCCCCCAGAATAACAGATCTCAGATTAACTTGTTTACAAGTTCAAACATACAGAATTCAGTTTTACTAGTTCATAGATTAAGTTAACAAGTTTTCAGACTAACAGATCAGATGTACAGATTTTTCAGATTTGTCTAACTTTGTATTGGGCCTACAGATTCATGGAAGGGTTTACTACACCTATTAATCTAGTTGGTTTAACCCTATTTTCCCCCAATACGTTTTAGACGTCATTCTTTATCTTAGATTTGCATTAATTAATTATTAATGCCCAGACCTCTCACATTAGGTCGCTAGCTTGTGGCCGCTGGACGGGCCGGGCGGTTCCGGGCAGACTTCTGCCACAAGCCAGACCTAACCTCGTGTCTTAAGCAGGTTATGACTAACTTCTCACATTAGAACCTATTGTTTGCGACCACTGGATGTGCCGGGCGGTTCCGGGCAGAATTACGCCGCAAACTCATTCTAACCTCGAGTTAGCCATATTTATCTTTGCGGCCAATTAATTGATAATTTACCGTTTATGCGCACGCCCAATATATATGCCAATTCAGATTACATCAATAACAGGATGATTATATCAACATAGCAGATAACAGATTTTATATGACTTAACGGATTTAACAGATTTAGCAACTTAGCAGATTTTGGCATATAACAGGTTAGGCATTTCAACCGACAAATTTAACAGATTATGCATTTCAATCTAATTAGCAGTCTAGGCAATATAACAAAACTAGTAGTTTAGGCAACTTAGCAAATTAGCAGATTTAGCAAATTTAATATTTCTAAAGGTTCTATTTACATGCCTTGCCTAATCATAAATTGGCTTAAATTCATATGCCTACATAATTGTCATGACTCACAAAATATACTCCATGTTTGCATAAGCGCAGAATATGGACATAATTTTCCATATAACATATGTTCCAATTTTTGTTAAACTAGCCTTTATACATATAAATTGTACCAAATATAACCATTAATTTCAATGCATACCATATATCCAAAAATCCCTATTTAGGTGTAATCACAATAATAGATATCCTAATTAATGTAAATCTTTACACCTAAGTTTCCATATCTTCTTCTTTTTAAGTCATGAATCATTATGCAAACTATACCCAACAATCTTTAAATCATATCTTCTAAAAATCCGATCTTGACTTTTATATGCATTTTGTCCAAAGTCTCAAATCATATGTAATCATACAATGGTTCCTCTTTTCTTCTATCATAGAATATGCATAGATCCAAATCTAGTTTACAACATATACTCATTAATTACAGATCTAAATTACAACATAACTATGCATACAACATGCATAAATTATATGTTCATAGTCAAATTTATGCATATGTCCAATATATTTTATGCCTCAGACCTAAAGTCATACATTCAATTTAGTCTTGTCAAATTTCGCATCATTCATCCCAAAATTTGCGTTCATACGTTCATCTCTTATGAGATTAGGCACAGGCTCGTGGTAGCCTGGCTATAGAAACAGAAAAGAAGAAAATGGATACAGAACAGTCACAGAAAAACAGATCTGACAGAAGAGAATATATACACAATCTCAGATTCAGAATTAAAAACATATCAAAATTATAATTAACGTTTATAGCGGAAAATAACTGTACTTGCCTTGATTGGATTAAAGAAAGAACTTTAGTTGTTACAGAATTGTTGCAGAAGCTTTTATCTCAAATTTGAATTTAGGATGATGTTGATTGACTTCTAGTTTTGATTCTAGCAGAGTAGCGATGCCATTTTTATTTTTAATTAGAAGAAGAGAGCAATGGAGGCTAGAGAATTGTGTTAGAGACTTAGGTTAGGTAGAGTCTAGGGCCGTTTTTATAGAGTTTATGAACTGATTAGGACCATCGATGTTGCTTGGATTGATTGTAGCCATTCATTCGAAAGAGAGGCCAATTAGAGCCTGCCACCTAGCCCTAATGACAAAGCATGCTTCTGAAAATCGACCAACATAGACTAGGCCAGCCAGGGTGGACTGGGTTCGACCTGGGTCTGGACCAGGTCGACAGCCCTGTCGACCTGGCTAGACCAGGTCGACGGCCCAGTCGACCTGGGTGTCTTAGGCGGGAATTTTCCCGCCCTGGCCAATTGGGCCCGATTTTTAATTTTAAACTTGTTTTTCTGAGCTGTTCGAATTTTAAACTTAATTCAGAAACTTCCGGAGGCTATATCTTCTTCATACGGACTCCGTTTTTCGAAAACTCGGACTCTATTTCGCGTATTTTTCCGAGACGCACGCAATGGCGTATCCCGTTTCCCTTAGTTCTTTGATTTCAAATTAATTATACTTTAATTTGTTAATTCCACAGTTATAGAATACACGGGGTGTTACATTCTCCCCCACTTAAAAGGATTTCGTCCCCGAAATCTTCAAGTTAAGAAGAATGTGTCCTACCATCCAATCACCCATCTACTCAACCATCATCCACAAGCATCCATTGTCCTTAGAAAACTTCTAATGTTGTATGAACATATGCAAAAGTGTGTGTATATGTTCCTTATCTAATGCAAAGATCAGGCGGTCTACTGATTCAGTTGACCTCCTTAATGCGAATTATGTCAGTGCCATGAGTCCAACATGTATGCAATAGAACTCTGATGATATATATTATTTCTATATGAGTGCACAACCATTCACTCAAATGCAACATCCATGTGCTGAATCAACCATTTTGCATCCACAAGAATTGAAAAATGCTCACCCATCCATATGCAGTATGAGAGTGTTTTCGAGCCGATCTAGTGCCTAGTGTGTGTATATGCATCCACGGGCAACCACTAGCAACCACTTGCATCCACTTGCAACCATCAAACATAACATGTCTCAAACACATGTTTACACCCATTAGTTTCTACCTAAAGTTCAAATATTCGATCGATAGGATACAGTCGAATGATGGAAGCGAGTACAGATAGAACGAAAATTTGGTTCCCATTAGACATGGGTCCTAAGTATCGGCCCCAAAGACCGAAACCAATATCAAATTGACACCCAGAGGAGTACCTTCTTTAGACAATGTCAAAACTGGAAATCCTATAAAAAGTATTTAGATATTTACAGACTACTGGTACAGATCAGGTTCCCTAATGATTCTTAGGAAGCTAAGCATGATAAAATCATACCCTACGAAAACTCAGAATGTATGCGCCACACTTGACGCCTAACACAGATATCCCTCAAACCCCAATCTCAAACAGATGATCCATAACCCTTATGGGTCTGAGTCTACAGCGGAATTCAGAAATAATACTAGCATTAAAGTGCAGAGTATCGATTACAAAATCAAAATACCAGAATCAGAAAAAGTCACAATCAGATAAAGAAATTAAACCTACTATAGAAATTTTCCTATTTCTATCCTAGCCACTAGCCTCAAGAGTGTTCGCCTGCCCTCCTTGTCCTCGTCTCTTCGGGCAGTCCCTAGTGAAGTGTCCCATCTGCCCACAGTTGAAGCAAGCGCCCTTCCTTTTTCTGCAATCCTTGTTCAGATGAGTTGAGCTCCCACAAGTAAAGCACTTTTTCCCCTTCTTATCTTCAGACTTCTCATCCTTCTTTTGTGTTTCCTTTTTGGGCCCCGTTTTCTTATTCTGTGGTTCTTCCTTCTTTGTCTCTTTCGGGCCCTTGTCTTCCTCGTGCAGTAGTGCCATATCCACCAATTTCTCGTAAGTTGCTCCCATGGGTACATGGGTCATGGCTAGGCTGTGCAGTGGCTCATTCAATCCTTTAACAAAGCGGAGAGCCTTTTTATGCTGAGTGTTGACTAAATCCAATCCGAATCTTGCTAGTTGGTTGAACTGGTTGACATATTCCTTGACCGTCATACTTCCTTGCTTAAGAGACAAGAACTTTTCCAATTGTAAACTTCGTTCAGCTTGCGAGAGGAATTTTGTCTCAAACCTTGTTCTGAAATCCATCCATGTCTCAACCGGCCTCTCGGCGTTAGTGACTTCCCACCAGTAGGAAGCTTCGTCTTTAAGCAGCCATACTGCCAACTGTACCTTCACCCTATCGTCCACCTCGAAGATAACGAATAGATCCTCGGTTTCTTTGAGCCAATTCCTTGCTTCTATGAATGATTCAGTTCCTTTGAAATCCTTCCCACCCATGGCCCTAAAATCTCTACAGATCTTTGAGAAAGAAATTGCACGAGGAGGGGGTGGAAGAGGGGGATCATTTGCAGGACCTGCAGCGGCGGTCCTAGCCTCAAGATATTGACGAAACCAACCGGGTACATGAACACCCTCTGGTATCTCAGATGCTTCAGACATGCTGGAATGAAAAAGGAAAGGTTCAATACAAAAAGGACCGAGAGAAAGATATATGGCTCTTGGGGATCATGTTTTTCAAAATAAGCTTTATTTTTGAAAATACTTCCTTTCAAAATCTTTTTTTTTTTTTGAAAATAATTTTTCAAAACTTTTTTATAAAATCTGGTAACCTTCAGCTCTGATACCAAGTGTAACACCCCATCTCCGTTAAGGTCACTCACAAAGGGAATGCCTTAACTTTGGTGGAGCATTTTGGTAAACAGAACAGAAACTTACAAGACAGATAAAACAGTACTTGAAAAATTTTAACTTTATTACAGTAGAAACAGAAATCAATATGGTTACATCCTTTCAAATCTCAGAATTCAAGTACAAATATCAGTCTTGTACAAAAGCCTTCAAAATGCATGTTTAAAATCATAATCCCCATGGAACGGAAGCTATACAGAGCCAAGCCATACTTTAAGCACTTCAAGCAAAGAGAAATCCAGATCAAGCTAAAGTATTTCCCTCCTTGGATAACCTGGGGGGGGGGAAACGGAAGAAAGGAGGCGAAACAACAAGGGTCAGACAAAAAGTCTGGCAAGTCCAGTGACTTTCAGCATATGAACAGATAATAATAATATGATATGAACATAAAACTGGATGTGAGATAATTGTAACAGGTGTAGCAGATATAACAGAAAAACAGAATGATATAAACTATTGTTTTACACTTCTCTGCACTAATACTAGTATAGCAGAATTAGGTGTCTCCCTAATGTCTAAATTGAAGCAGGAACGGGTACAGAATACTTTAACAGAAACAGAATGCTAATAATGGGCCTTTACTACCCGATCAGAAACAGACAGAAGCAGAAACAGATTTATCTCTACGGAAACAGAATGTGGAATTAGGTGTACACTAGTAATGGGCCTTTACCACCCGAACAGACGGTACCACACAGAAACAGACAGGTGTTACCACCCAACAGAAACAGACGGTACCAACAGAAACAGACAGAACTAAGCGTACCCTAAAACCCTACCCCAAGCGATCGGCTCCCTAATACATAAATATCCTGTGTCGGCCCCACAGTAGGGTGTATCACTCCCTAAAGTGACAACCAATTGGCACAGACCTATTTACATATGTCACGGCGTCTTACATCCTCAGAGGCAGACCGGGATCCATGCACGCACATGACCCGGTTGGAACGCACCATCAACACCCCTCGCCATTATCAGAATGAACCACTTATAATTAGTTCAGTAAGCGTGCCCGGACCCTACCTACTGTTGGGTCAAAGTTTTGATACCAGAAAGGGTTACTGACTAATATGGGTCCCAAACAACAGATGACACAAGTAATTCCCCTCCTAACCTTGTGTCCCCCTGACTAACAGATCTCAGATTAACTTGTTTACAAGTTCAGACATACAAAATTCAGTTTTACTAGTTCATAGATTAAGTTAACAAGTTTTCAGACTAACAGATCAGATGTATAGATTTTTCAGATTTGTCTAACTTTGTATTGGGCCTACAGATTCATGGACGGGTTTACTACACCTATTAATCCAGTTGGTTTAACCCTATTTCCCCCCAATACGTTTTAGACGTCATTCTTTATCTTAGATTTGCATTAATTAATTATTAATGCCCAGACCTCTCACATTAGGTCGCTAGCTTGTGGCCGCTGGATGGGCCGGGCGGTTCCGGGCAGACTTCTGCCACAAGCCAGACCTAACCTCGTGTCTTAAGCAGGTTATGACTAACTTCTCACATTAGAACATATTGTTTGCGACCACTGGATGTGCCGGGCGGTTCCAGGCAGAATTACGCCGCAAACTCATTCTAACCTCGAGTTAGCCATATTTATCTTTGCGGCCAATTAATTAATAATTTACCGTTTATGCGCACGCCCAATATATATGCCAATTCAGATTACATCAATAACAGGATGATTATATCAACATAGCAGATAACAGATTTTATATGACTTAACGGATTTAACAGATTTAGCAACTTAGCAGATTTTGGCATATAACAGGTTAGGCATTTCAACCGACAAATTTAACAGATTATGCATTTCAATCTAATTAGCAGTCTAGGCAATATAACAAAACTAGTAGTTTAGGCAACTTAGCAAATTAGCAGATTTAGCAAATTTAATATTTCTAAAGGTTCTATTTACATGCCTTGCCTAATCATAAATTGGCTTAAATTCATATGCCTACATAATTGTCATGACTCACAACATATACTCCATGTTTGCATAAGCGCAGAATATGGACATAATTTTCCATATAACATATGTTCCAATTTTTGTTAAACTAGCCTTTATACATATAAATTGTACCAAATATAACCATTAATTTCAATGCATACCATATATCCAAAAATCTCTATTTAGGTGTAATCACAATAATAGATATCCTAATTAATGTAAATCTTTACACCTATGTTTCCATATCTTCTTCTTTTTAAGTCATGAATCATTATGCAAACTATACCCAACAATCTTTAAATCATATCTTCTAAAAATCCGATCTTGACTTTTATATGCATTTTGTCCAAAGTCTCAAATCATATGTAATCATACAATGGTTCCTCTTTTCTTCTATCATAGAATATGCATAGATCCAAATCTAGTTTACAACATATACTCATTAATTACAGATCTAAATTACAACATAACTATGCATACAACATGCATAAATTATATGTTCATAGTCAAATTTATGCATATGTCCAATATATTTTATGCCTCAGACTTGAAGTCATACATTCAATTTAGTCTTGTCAAATTTCGCATCATTCATCCCAAAATTTGCGTTCATACGTTCATCTCTTATGAGATTAGGCACAGGCTCGTGGTAGCCTGGCTATAGAAACAGAAAAGAAGAAAATGGATACAGAACAGTCACAGAAAAACAGATCTGACAGAAGAGAATATATACACAATCTCAGATTCAGAATTAAAAACATATCAAAATTATAATTAACGTTTATAGCGGAAAATAACTGTACTTGCCTTGATTGGATTAAAGAAAGAACTTTAGTTGTTACAGAATTGTTGCAGAAGCTTTTATCTCAAATTTGAATTTAGGATGATGTTGATTGACTTCTAGTTTTGATTCTAGCAGAGTAGCGATGCCATTTTTATTTTTAATTAGAAGAAGAGAGCAATGGAGGCTAGAGAATTGTGTTAGAGACTAAGGTTAGGTAGAGTCTAGGGCCGTTTTTATAGAGTTTATGAACTGATTAGGACCATCGATGTTGATTGGTTTGATTGTATCCATTCATTCGAAAGAGAGACCAATTAGAGCCTGCCACCTAGCCCTAATGACAAAGCATGCTTCTGAAAATCGACCAACATAGACTAGGCCAGCCAGGGTGGACTGGGTTCGACCTGGGTCTGGACCAGGTCGACAGCCCTGTCGACCTGGCTAGACCAGGTCGACAGCCCAGTCGACCTGGGTGTCTTAGGCGGGAATTTTCCCGCCCTGGCCAATTGGGCCCGATTTTTAATTTTAAACTTGTTTTTCTGAGCTGTTCGAATTTTAAACTTAATTCAGAAACTTCCGGAGGCTATATCTTCTTCATACGGACTCCGTTTTTCGAAAACTCGGACTCTATTTCGCGTATTTTTCCGAGACGAACGCAATGGCGTATCCCGTTTCCCTTAGTTCTTTGATTTCAAATTAATTATACTTTAATTTGTTAATTCCAAAGTTATAGAATACACGGGGTGTTACATTCTCCCCCACTTAAAAGGATTTCGTCCCCGAAATCTTCAAGTTAAGAAGAATGTGTCCTACCATCCAATCACCCATCTACTCAACCATCATCCACAAGCATCCATTGTCCTTAGAAAACTTCTAATGTTGTATGAACATATGCAAAAGTGTGTGTATATGTTCCTTATCTAATGCAAAGATCAGGCGGTCTACTGATTCAGTTGACCTCCTTAATGCGAATTATGTCAGTGCCATGAGTCCAACATGTATGAAATAGAACTCTGATGATATATATTATTTCTATATGAGTGCACAACCATTCACTCAAATGCAACATCCATGTGCTGAATCAACCATTTTGCATCCACAAGAATTGAAAAATGCTCACCCATCCATATGCAGTATGAGAGTGTTTTCGAGCCGATCTAGTGCCTAGTGTGTGTATATACATCCACGGGCAACCACTAGCAACCACTTGCATCCACTTGCAACCATCAAACATAACATGTCTCAAACACATGTTTACACCCATTAGTTTCTACCTAAAGTTCAAATATTCGATTGATAGGATACAGTCGAATGATGGAAGCGAGTACAGATAGAACGAAAATTTGGTTCCCATTAGACATGGGTCCTAAGTATCGGCCCCAAAGACCGAAACAAATATCAAATTGACACCCAGAGGAGTACCTTCTTTAGACAATGTCAAAACTGGAAATCCTATAAAAAGTATTTATATATTTACAGACTACTGGTACAGATCAGGTTCCCTAATGATTCTTAGGAAGCTAAGCATGATAAAATCATACCCTACGAAAACTCAGAATGTATGCGCCATACTTGACGCCTAACACAGATATCCCTCAAACCCCAATCTCAAACAGATGATCCATAACCCTTATGGGTCTGAGTCTACAGCGGAATTCAGAAATAATACTAGCATTAAAGTGCAGAGTATCGATTACAAAATTAAAATACCAGAATCATAAAAAGTCACAATCAGATAAAGAAATTAAACCTACTATAGAAATTTTCCTATTTCTATCCTAGCCACTAGCCTCAAGAGTGTTTGCCTGCCCTCCTTGTCCTCGTCTCTTCGGGCAGTCCCTAGTGAAGTGTCCCATCTCCCCACAGTTGAAGCAAGCGCCCTTCCTTTTTCTGCAATCCTTGTTCAGATGTGTTGAGCTCCCACAAGTAAAGCACTTTTTCCCCTTCTTATCTTCAGACTTCTCATCCTTCTTTTGTGTTTCCTTTTTGGGCCCCGTTTTCTTATTCTGTGGTTCTTCCTTCTTTGTCTCTTTCGGGCCCTTGTCTTCCTCGTGCAGTAGTGCCATATCCACCAATTTCTCGTAAGTTGCTCCCATGGGTACATGGGTCATGGCTAGGCTGTGCAGTGGCTCATTCAATCCTTTAACAAAGAGGAGAGCCTTTTTATGCTGAGTGTTGACTAAATCCAATCCGAATCTTGCTAGTTGGTTGAACTGGTTGACATATTCCTTGACCGTCATACTTCCTTGCTTAAGAGACAAGAACTTTTCCAATTGTAAACTTCGTTCAGCTTGCGAGAGGAATTTTGTCTCAAACCTTGTTCTGAAATCCATCCATGTCTCAACCGGCCTCTCGGCGTTAGTGACTTCCCACCAGTAGGAAGCTTCGTCTTTAAGCAGCCATACTGCCAACTGTACCTTCTGCCTATCGTCCACCTCGAAGATAACGAATAGATCCTCGGTTTCTTTGAGCCAATTCCTTGCTTCTACGAATGATTCAGTTCCTTTGAAATCCTTCCCACCCATGGCCCTAAAATCTCTACAGATCTTTGAGAAAGCAATTGCACGAGGAGGGGGTGGAAGAGGGGGATCATTTGCAGGACCTGCAGCGGCGGTCCTAGCCTCAAGATATTGACGAAACCAACCGGGTACATGAACACCCTCTGGTATCTCAGATGCTTCAGACATGCTGGAACGAAAAAGGAAAGGTTCAATACAAAAAGGACTGAGAGAAAGATATATGGCTCTTGGGGATCATGTTTTTCAAAATAAGCTTTATTTTTGAAAATACTTCCTTTCAAAACCTTTTTTTTTTTTTTGAAAATAATTTTTCAAAACTTTTTTATAAAATCTGGTAACCTTCAGCTCTGATACCAAGTGTAACACCCCACCTCCGTTAAGGTCACTCACAAAGGGAATGCCTTAACTTTGGTGGAGCATTTTGGTAAACAGAACAGAAACTTACAAGACAGATAAAACAGTACTTGAAAATTTTTAACTTTATTACAGTAGAAACAGAAATCAATATGGTTACATCCTTTCAAATCTCAGAATTCAAGTACAAATATCAGTCTTGTACAAAAGCCTTCAAAATGCATGTTTAAAATCATAATCCCCATGGAACGGAAGCTATACAGAGCCAAGCCATACTTTAAGCACTTCAAGCAAAGAGAAATCCGGATCAAGCTAAAGTATTTCCCTCCTTGGATAACCTGGGGGGGGGGAACGGAAGAAAGGAGGCGAAACAACAAGGGTCAGACAAAAAGTCTGGCAAGTCCAGTGACTTTCAGCATATGAACAGATAATAATAATATGATATGAACATAAAACTGGATGTGAGATAATTGTAACAGGTGTAGCAGATATAACAGAAAAACAGAATGATATAAACTATTGTTTTACACTTCTCTGCACTAATACTAGTATAGCAGAATTAGGTGTCTCCCTAATGTCTAAATTGAAGCAGGAACGGGTACAGAATACTTTAACAGAAACAGAATGCTAATAATGGGCCTTTACTACCCGATCAGAAACAGACAGAAGCAGAAACAGATTTATCTCTACGGAAACAGAATGTGGAATTAGGTGTACACTAGTAATGGGCCTTTACCACCCGAACAGACGGTACCACACAGAAACAGACAGGTGTTACCACCCAACAGAAACAGACGGTACCAACAGAAACAGACAGAACTAAGCGTACCCTAAAACCCTACCCCAAGCGATCGGCTCCCTAATACATAAATATCCTGTGTCGGCCCCACAGTAGGGTGTATCACTCCCTAAAGTGACAACCAATTGGCACAGACCTATTTACATATGTCACGGCATCTTACATCCTCAGAGGCAGACCGGGATCCATGCACGCACATGACCCGGTTGGAACGCACCATCAACACCCCTCGCCATTATCAGAATGAACCACTTATAATTAGTTCAGTAAGCGTGCCCGGACCCTACCTACTGTTGGGTCAAAGTTTTGATACCAGAAAGGGTTACTGACTAATATGGGTCCCAAACAACAGATGACACAAGTAATTCCCCTCCTAACCTTGTGTCCCCCAGACTAACAGATCTCAGATTAACTTGTTTACAAGTTCAGACATACAGAATTCAGTTTTACTAGTTCATAGATTAAGTTAACAAGTTTTCAGACTAACAGATCAGATGTACAGATTTTTCAGATTTGTCTAACTTTGTATTGGGCCTACAGATTCATGGACGGGTTTACTACACCTATTAATCCAGTTGGTTTAACCCTATTTTCCCCCAATACGTTTTAGACGTCATTCTTTATCTTAGATTTGCATTAATTAATTATTAATGCCCAGACCTCTCACATTAGGTCGCTAGCTTGTGGCCGCTGGATGGGCCGGGCGGTTCCGGGCAGACTTCTGCCACAAGCCAGACCTAACCTCGTGTCTTAAGCAGGTTATGACTAACTTCTCACATTAGAACCTATTGTTTGCGACCACTGGATGTGCCGGGCGGTTCCGGGCAGAATTACGCCGCAAACTCATTCTAACCTCGAGTTAGCCATATTTATCTTTGCGGCCAATTAATTAATAATTTACCGTTTATGCGCACGCCCAATATATATGCCAATTCAGATTACATCAATAACAGGATGATTATATCAACATAGCAGATAACAGATTTTATATGACTTAACGGATTTAACAGATTTAGCAACTTAGCAGATTTTGGCATATAACAGGTTAGGCATTTCAACCGACAAATTTAACAGATTATGCATTTCAATCTAATTAGCAGTCTAGGCAATATAACAAAACTAGTAGTTTAGGCAACTTAGCAAATTAGCAGATTTAGCAAATTTAATATTTCTAAAGGTTCTATTTACATGCCTTGCCTAATCATAAATTGGCTTAAATTCATATGCCTACATAATTGTCATGACTCACAACATATACTCCATGTTTGCATAAGCGCAGAATATGGACATAATTTTCCATATAACATATGTTCCAATTTTTGTTAAACTAGCCTTTATACATATAAATTGTACCAAATATAACCATTAATTTCAATGCATACCATATATCCAAAAATCCCTATTTAGGTGTAATCACAATAATAGATATCCTAATTAATGTAAATCTTTACACCTATGTTTCCATATCTTCTTCTTTTTAAGTCATGAATCATTATGCAAACTATACCCAACAATCTTTAAATCATATCTTCTAAAAATCCGATCTTGACTTTTATATGCATTTTGTCCAAAGTCTCAAATCATATGTAATCATACAATGGTTCCTCTTTTCTTCTATCATAGAATATGCATAGATCCAAATCTAGTTTACAACATATACTCATTAATTACAGATCTAAATTACAACATAACTATGCATACAACATGCATAAATTATATGTTCATAGTCAAATTTATGCATATGTCCAATATATTTTATGCCTCAGACCTAAAGTCATACATTCAATTTAGTCTTGTCCAATTTCGCATCATTCATCCCAAAATTTGCGTTCATACGTTCATCTCTTATGAGATTAGGCATAGGCTCGTGGTAGCCTGGCTATAGAAACAGAAAAGAAGAAAATGGATACAGAACAGTCACAGAAAAACAGATCTGACAGAAGAGAATATATACACAATCTCAGATTCAGAATTAAAAACATATCAAAATTATAATTAACGTTTATAGCGGAAAATAACTGTACTTGCCTTGATTGGATTAAAGAAAGAACTTTAGTTGTTACAGAATTGTTGCAGAAGCTTTTATCTCAAATTTGAATTTAGGATGATGTTGATTGACTTCTAGTTTTGATTCTAGCAGAGTAGCGATGCCATTTTTATTTTTAATTAGAAGAAGAGAGCAATGGAGGCTAGAGAATTGTGTTAGAGACTTAGGTTAGGTAGAGTCTAGGGCCGTTTTTATAGAGTTTATGAACTGATTAGGACCATCGATGTTGCTTGGATTGATTGTAGCCATTCATTCGAAAGAGAGACCAATTAGAGCCTGCCACCTAGCCCTAATGACAAAGCATGCTTCTGAAAATCGACCAACACAGACTAGGCCAGCCAGGGTGGACTGGGTTCGACCTGGGTCTGGACCAGGTCGACAGCCCTGTCGACCTGGCTAGACCAGGTCGACAGCCCAATCGACCTGGGTGTCTTAGGCGGGAATTTTCCCGCCCTGGCCAATTGGGCCCGATTTTTAATTTTAAACTTGTTTTTCTGAGCTGTTCGAATTTTAAACTTAATTCAGAAACTTCCGGAGGCTATATCTTCTTCATACGGACTCCGTTTTTCGAAAACTCGGACTCTATTTCGCGTATTTTTCCGAGACGAACGCAATGGCGTATCCCGTTTCCCTTAGTTCTTTGATTTCAAATTAATTATACTTTAATTTGTTAATTCCACAGTTATAGAATACACGGGGTGTTACATTCTCCCCCACTTAAAAGGATTTCGTCCCCGAAATCTTCAAGTTAAGAAGAATGTGTCCTACCATCCAATCACCCATCTACTCAACCATCATCCACAAGCATCCATTGTCCTTAGAAAACTTCTAATGTTGTATGAACATATGCAAAAGTGTGTGTATATGTTCCTTATCTAATGCAAAGATCAGGCGGTCTACTGATTCAGTTGACCTCCTTAATGCGAATTATGTCAGTGCCATGAGTCCAACATGTATGAAATAGAACTCTGATGATATATATTATTTCTATATGAGTGCACAACCATTCACTCAAATGCAACATCCATGTGTGAATCAACCATTTTGCATCCACAAGAATTGAAAAATGCTCACCCATCCATATGCAGTATGAGAGTGTTTTCGAGCCGATCTAGTGCCTAGTGTGTGTATATGCATCCACGGGCAACCACTAGCAACCACTTGCATCCACTTGCAACCATCAAACATAACATGTCTCAAACACATGTTTACACCCATTAGTTTCTACCTAAAGTTCAAATATTCGATCGATAGGATACAGTCGAATGATGGAAGCGAGTACAGATAGAACGAAAATTTGGTTCCCATTAGACATGGGTCCTAAGTATCGGCCCCAAAGACCGAAACCAATATCAAATTGACACCCAGAGGAGTACCTTCTTTAGACAATGTCAAAACTGGAAATCCTATAAAAAGTATTTATATATTTACAGACTACTGGTACAGATCAGGTTCCCTAATGATTCTTAGGAAGCTAAGCATGATAAAATCATACCCTACGAAAACTCAGAATGTATGCGCCATACTTGACGCCTAACACAGATATCCCTCAAACCCCAATCTCAAACAGATGATCCATAACCCTTATGGGTCTGAGTCTACAGCGGAATTCAGAAATAATACTAGCATTAAAGTGCAGAGTATCGATTACAAAATCAAAATACCAGAATCAGAAAAAGTCACAATCAGATAAAGAAATTAAACCTACTATAGAAATTTTCCTATTTCTATCCTAGCCACTAGCCTCAAGAGTGTTCGCCTGCCCTCCTTGTCCTCGTCTCTTCGGGCAGTCCCTAGTGAAGTGTCCCATCTCCCCACAGTTGAAGCAAGCGCCCTTCCTTTTTCTGCAATCCTTGTTCAGATGAGTTGAGCTCCCACAAGTAAAGCACTTTTTCCCCTTCTTATCTTCAGACTTCTCATCCTTCTTTTGTGTTTCCTTTTTGGGCCCCGTTTTCTTATTCTGTGGTTCTTCCTTCTTTGTCTCTTTCGGGCCCTTGTCTTCCTCGTGCAGTAGTGCCATATCCACCAATTTCTCGTAAGTTGCTCCCATGGGTACATGGGTCATGGCTAGGCTGTGCAGTGGCTCATTCAATCCTTTAACAAAGCGGAGAGCCTTTTTATGCTGAGTGTTGACTAAATCCAATCCGAATCTTGCTAGTTGGTTGAACTGGTTGACATATTCCTTGACCGTCATACTTCCTTGCTTAAGAGACAAGAACTTTTCCAATTGTAAACTTCGTTCAGCTTGCGAGAGGAATTTTGTCTCAAACCTTGTTCTGAAATCCATCCATGTCTCAATCGGCCTCTCGGCGTTAGTGACTTCCCACCAGTAGGAAGCTTCGTCTTTAAGCAGCCATACTGCCAACTGTACCTTCTGCCTATCGTCCACCTCGAAGATAACGAATAGATCCTCGGTTTCTTTGAGCCAATTCCTTGCTTCTACGAATGATTCAGTTCCTTTGAAATCCTTCCCACCCATGGCCCTAAAATCTCTACAGATCTTTGAGAAAGCAATTGCACGAGGAGGGGGTGGAAGAGGGGGATCATTTGCAGGACCTGCAGCGGCGGTCCTAGCCTCAAGATATTGACGAAACCAACCGGGTACATGAACACCCTCTGGTATCTCAGATGCTTCAGACATGCTGGAACGAAAAAGGAAAGGTTCAATACAAAAAGGACTGAGAGAAAGATATATGGCTCTTGGGGATCATGTTTTTCAAAATAAGCTTTATTTTTGAAAATACTTCCTTTCAAAACCTTTTTTTTTTGAAAATAATTTTTCAAAACTTTTTTATAAAATCTGGTAACCTTCAGCTCTGATACCAAGTGTAACACCCCACCTCCGTTAAGGTAACTCACAAAGGGAATGCCTTAACTTTGGTGGAGCATTTTGGTAAACAGAACAGAAACTTACAAGACAGATAAAACAGTACTTGAAAAATTTTAACTTTATTACAGTAGAAACAGAAATCAATATGGTTACATCCTTTCAAATCTCAGAATTCAAGTACAAATATCAGTCTTGTACAAAAGCCTTCAAAATGCATGTTTAAAATCATAATCCCCATGGAACGGAAGCTATACAGAGCCAAGCCATACTTTAAACACTTCAAGCAAAGAGAAATCCGGATCAAGCTAAAGTATTTCCCTCCTTGGATAACCTGGGGGGGGGAACGGAAGAAAGGAGGCGAAACAACAAGGGTCAGACAAAAAGTCTGGCAAGTCCAGTGACTTTCAGCATATGAACAGATAATAATAATATGATATGAACATAAAACTGGATGTGAGATAATTGTAACAGGTGTAGCAGATACAACAGAAAAACAGAATGATATAAACTATTGTTTTACACTTCTCTGCATTAATACTAGTATAGCAGAATTAGGTGTCTCCCTAATGTCTAAATTGAAGCAGGAACGAGTACAGAATACTTTAACAGAAACAGAATGCTTATAATGGGCCTTTACTACCCGATCAGAAACAGACAGAAGCAGAAACAGATTTATCTCTACGGAAACAGAATGTGGAATTAGGTGTACACTAGTAATGGGCCTTTACCACCCGAACAGACGGTACCACACAGAAACAGACAGGTGTTACCACCCAACAGAAACAGACGGTACCAACAGAAACAGACAGAACTAAGCGTACCCTAAAACCCTACCCCAAGCGATCGGCTCCCTAATACATAAATATCCTGTGTCGGCCCCACAGTAGGGTGTATCACTCCCTAAAGTGACAACCAATTGGCACAGACCTATTTACAGATGTCACGGCGTCTTACATCCTCAGAGGCAGACCGGGATCCATGCACGCACATGACCCGGTTGGAACGCACCATCAACACCCCTCGCCATTATCAGAATGAACCACTTATAATTAGTTCAGTAAGCGTGCCCGGACCCTACCTACTGTTGGGTCAAAGTTTTGATACCAAAAAGGGTTACTGACTAATATGGGTCCCAAACAACAGATGACACAAGTAATTCCCCTCCTAACCTTGTATCCCCCAGACTAACAGATCTCAGATTAACCTGTTTACAAGTTCAGACATACAGAATTCAGTTTTACTAGTTCATAGATTAAGTTAACAAGTTTTCAGACTAACAGATCAGATGTACAGATTTTTCAGATTTGTCTAACTTTGTATTGGGCCTACAGATTCATGGACGGGTTTACTACACCTATTAATCCAGTTGGTTTAACCCTATTTTCCCCCAATACGTTTTAGACGTCATTCTTTATCTTAGATTTGCATTAATTAATTATTAATGCCCAGACCTCTCACATTAGGTCGCTAGCTTGTGGCCGCTGGATGGGTCGGGCGGTTCCGGGCAGACTTCTGCCACAAGCCAGACCTAACCTCGTGTCTTAAGCAGGTTATGACTAACTTCTCACATTAGAACCTATTGTTTGCGACCACTGGATGTGCCGGGCGGTTCCGGGCAGAATTACGCCGCAAACTCATTCTAACCTCGAGTTAGCCATATTTATCTTTGCGGCCAATTAATTAATAATTTACCGTTTATGCGCACGCCCAATATATATGCCAATTCAGATTACATCAATAACAGGATGATTATATCAACATAGCAGATAACAGATTTTATATGACTTAACGGATTTAACAGATTTAGCAACTTAGCAGATTTTGGCATATAACAGGTTAGGCATTTCAACCGACAAATTTAACAGATTATGCATTTCAATCTAATTAGCAGTCTAGGCAGTATAACAAAACTAGTAGTTTAGGCAACTTAGCAAATTAGCAGATTTAGCAAATTTAATATTTCTAAAGGTTCTATTTACATGCCTTGCCTAATCATAAATTGGCTTAAATTCATATGCCTACATAATTGTCATGACTCACAACACATACTCCATGTTTGCATAAGCGCAGAATATGGACATAATTTTCCATATAACATATGTTCCAATTTTTGTTAAACTAGCCTTTATACATATAAATTGTACCAAATATAACCATTAATTTCAATGCATACCATATATCCAAAAATCCCTATTTAGGTTTAATCACAATAATAGATATCCTAATTAATGTAAATCTTTACACCTAAGTTTCCATATCTTCTTCTTTTTAAGTCATGAATCATTATGCAAACTATACCCAACAATCTTTAAATCATATCTTCTAAAAATCCGATCTTGACTTTTATATGCATTTTGTCCAAAGTCTCAAATCATATGTAATCATACAATGGTTCCTCTTTTCTTCTATCATAGAATATGCATAGATCCAAATCTAGTTTACAACATATAGTCATTAATTACAGATCTAAATTACAACATAACTATGCATACAACATGCATAAATTATATGTTCATAGTCAAATTTATGCATATGTCCAATATATTTTATGCCTCAGACCTAAAGTCATACATTCAATTTAGTCTTGTCAAATTTCGCATCATTCATCCCAAAATTTGCGTTCATACGTTCATCTCTTATGAGATTAGGCACAGGCTCGTGGTAGCCTGGCTATAGAAACAGAAAAGAAGAAAATGGATACAAAACAGTCACAGAAAATCAGATCTGACAGAAGAGAATATATACACAATCTCAGATTCAGAATTAAAAACATATCAAAATTATAATTAACGTTTATAGCGGAAAATAACTGTACTTGCCTTGATTGGATTAAAGAAAGAACTTTAGTTGTTACAGAATTGTTGCAGAAGCTTTTATCTCAAATTTGAATTTAGGATGATGTTGATTGACTTCTAGTTTTGATTCTAGCAGAGTAGCGACGCCATTTTTATTTTTAATTAGAAGAAGAGAGCAATGGAGGCTAGAGAATTGTGTTAGAGACTTAGGTTAGGTAGAGTCTAGGGCCGTTTTTATAGAGTTTATGAACTGATTAGGACCATCGATGTTGCTTGGATTGATCGTAGCCATTCATTCAAAAGAGAGACCAATTAGAGCCTGCCACATTGCCCTAATGACAAAGCATGCTTCTGAAAATCGACCAACATAGACTAGGCCAGCCAGGGTGGACTGGGTTCGACCTGGGTCTGGACCAGGTCGACAGCCCTGTCGACAGCCCTGTCGACCTGGCTAGACCAGGTCGACAGCCCAGTCGACGTGGGTATCTTAGGCGGGAATTTTCCCGCCCTGGCCAATTGGGCCCGATTTTTAATTTTAAACTTGTTTTTCTGAGCTGTTCGAATTTTAAACTTAATTCAGAAACTTCCGGAGGCTATATCTTCTTCATACGGACTCCGTTTTTCAAAAACTCGGACTCTATTTCGCGTATTTTTCCGAGACAAACGCAATGGCGTATCCCGTTTCCCTTAGTTCTTTGATTTCAAATTAATTATACTTTAATTTGTTAATTCCACAGTTATAGAATACACGGGGTGTTACAGTTACGATCCGTTTCTCTTTAAATTAAAATATAAATCAGTATATATTTAATTTAAACATATATTTTAATTTACCGGGGCCACATACGGATTCCAAAAATTCCAGAAAAATAAATATGGCTATGTTTTGAAGATATGGTCCTAATAAAACTAATTTCATCGAATTTGGAGACCGTCTGAAAAATGGTCATTTTTCAGTCGATCCAAATTGACTGAAATTGTCCAAACACGTTTTAATTTTCCACGTTCACATATAAATTCCAAAAATTATGAGAATTAGAATCTAACAATAATTTGAAATATCGGATCCAACAAAAGTTGCCTCGTCGAAAACGGAGGTCGTTTGCAAAATATTTATTTTTAATGGCTATATATTATATAAATTCCATAGCAACTATTCTGAATTTTCAACTGGACATAACTTTTTATTCTCGCTATGAAATCTGGATTTTTCACATTCGTTGGAAAGATATTTTCAAACAGATTCAAATATTTCTTGTTTCACTAAAATCCAGTTTATTTTGAATCCTGTACATTCATTTGAAATTTGAAATCGAATTTTCAAACTACCGCGCCATTTCCAATTCCTTTAATAATTAAAATAAATATTTATATTCTAATTTCGATTTGAATAAATTTATATGTTCTAATTCTATTCAAAATAAATTTCTAATCGTCATTATTTAAAATCATTCATTTTAAATATTCAAAATTCATTAAAATTGCTAAAACAAAAATTTTAAATTAGATCTGATTTTCCGAGTTGTTACAGGGTATATATTAGCACATTAATTAATAATATATTATTTGTCAAAACTTACCAACGAAGTATCATATTAAAGCCACACATAGGACTTGTAATCGAGATGAATCTCATAATCCTAATATAAAAAAATATTCTGGACACGATACGACACGTTCCGTCAAATTCCAAGGTCGTCTGTAAAAGTCCCTTTATAATTCACATGTGAAAAATCACGCATTTAAATTTCCCACGATCACAAAATAAATCCAATCAACTTAAAACTTTAAAATTCTACTATTCCTTTTCCTACGGATCCAATGAAATTTGTTTCATTAAAATCAAAGTTCATTTTGCCAGTCCTTTATTCCTTTAAAGTTACCTTTGTCTAAATTGGCCAAAATATCTTTTTCTTCACTTCCGCTGGGACGCCAAGCACCAGGAATAATACCCATTTGAAGAAACGACATTGAATTAGTTAGCTCGCACTTATATTTTAACTTCCACCTAAATAACATCGAATTTAACCACCATTTTTTCATAGAGTTTTTGTAACGAAAGGCAATTTCGCTCGATCCGAATCAGTCGCTAAACCGATTAAGACCGTTCGAGACGCCTGATTGTTTTGAGAACACGACAAAATAGAACGCAGATGGAAGAACATTTCATTGTATATTACAACAATTCATCAGATTACAAGAATATACAGAGTATTAACAAATAATATACATAATAAAATATCAGAGATTACAATACATTACATAGCAGCGGAAAATAATACAATACACAACTAGAAGTAATATGCGGATACAAAGCTTTTCGAGTATCGTTCCAGCTGTAAATCAGGATCCTGTGAATATGAATCTGCAAAACCAAAACTACTAGTTGCCCGTGTCAAAATAAGGGAACCCAGAGTTTAGGTTAAAACAATAAACTTCAGGTCAGTCATGGGACTGGTGTGAGAACTAAAACAGTTATTAATCTTTATTTTAAAGTTCGGTAAATCAAGGGACCACGCCGTATAACACGGAACGAGTTTCTTCCCAAGAACACCAGCGCATAAAACAACAGCGCAATGCTAAATAAAGAACAATGAAGCTATTATAAGACCCAGGTCCCATCACACAATGCAACACAAACCGGAGGATAGAGTTTTACCTTATAATAGCCAAAGAATGTTTGATACGCTAAATCATCTTTTGATACTATAAGTGTATAGTGTATAAAACAACTTCAAATCATAAGTATCAATCATAGACGGCATAAGTGCACCATCCCACTATGTCGCCATACTAGGCTATACAATCAAAACCGCAAAGTCACGTATTTGGAAATTGGATTTCCATCTATGAACTTAGGCCAGAGATCGTCCTCCACCGATTCGAGACAATCTATCCTACCATGTCTCAGGAACAGCCGCAACTGCCCCATGGATCATCAGGACCGGTCCACCAATGTGGATTATTATGCCTGAACACTGCATTTCCCCGCCCTATGGGGCGCAAATGAGCCAACGAATGACTCCATCGGACCCGGATCGTCCGATCAAACCGAGGCGCCTCGCAACAGCAACAACCACATAAGTCAAACTCGTCCAAGCGTGTAAAACCACTGACGCCACTTCTACCTAGAAAGAAACGCATGTCCTCCCTGATGTCCTCTCCCGTTTTTGGTTCACAACCGAGGTGTGAGGCTCATGAATTCATGTTACACAAAGCTATGCCACACAGGCGGTGCTTTGATCATCCACCACAAGACTTTGATTTTCAACAGAAGCCTTGATCAATTGCCACTTAGGCATGCCACACAGGCAATTCACTCTATGCGTTTGATATCCATCAGTATATAACCCCTAAGCTCGTACGTCTCAGAGAAGGGCGTTAAGCAAGAGAATAAATTCTCCGCCGCCGAACAGATATATATTTAATAGAAATCAATCACGTAGACTAAAATCTAATGTCAGACACACAGTCCATTTACAAGTCCGTTCTAGGTCTGAACGAAACCGGAGGCACCTAGTACCTCGCATATCCATCAATCTCCAAGCATGTATGGACGATCACTAACTGATTCCCTCCTCTTGGGTGTACGGCCCAATCAAGATCATCAGCAATCACCCAAACGACGTGAAGACCTCCGGTCTTCAACCACCATCTTCATCTTCATCTTCGACACCACATCGAATCAGTTATTCAGAATGGGATAAACCCGGTCTTTCCGAATAACTCGCGTATATAATAAACAAGTGTTACAAAAACACAACATACGCCTCATTCCAATCTAGAATATTCCTTTATTCAAATATTCTTATACTTTGGGAAAGGTTCCCATTAATTTTATCCAAGATAAATTCTTTAAATTTATTCTTTAATCTTCCTTTGAATATCAATTCAAACTAGTCGGGATTAGCGAACAACACCGAAGTAATCGTTTATTTTATTTCCCAATCCCAACCTATTCGTCCCATGAAGTAAAACTGGTAATACTTCATATCTAACACCGCAGTGTTATCGGTAAATTCATTTACCATTTCACGTTCAAATCTAATTAAAGATTTAACTATCGCCTGGAGCAAAACTGGTGATACTCCATTCTCGATATTTTCAATATAATTAAAGATTCATTAAAACTCCACTTAGTTTTAATCCTTAACTGGGTTAAAGAATCAGTGTCATTCGAAACACGGTTCACGATAAACCCAAAATCACATTCCATTAATTACCGGGTTAAAGAACAAGTGTTATTTAAAACACTGTTCACGATAAACCCAAAAATCAATACCAATTCAATTCCAATTAAATATTATTTAATTGGTACACTTCATTAAATCTAAATAAAAAGATTTAATCTTTTTCTCAACTGGGTTTAAGAACAGTGTTAATGAAGACACCATTCACGACAAACCCAAATCACATTCGATATTCAATACAAGGCTCTGAATAGAAAATATATCGGCTTATATTCAATATCAAATTCTATGACCAACAAACATCGTATTGGAAATAACGATATATATATATATCTTTCAAATTCCATAACAATATCTGTATAATCACGAAATCCAACATCGAAATATTCTGAAGACAATTTCGATTCAAATCCCTTACAATGCAATTATTGGAAATTCTGGTTATTTTCAAAACCATTTCAAATCCAATTTATTTATTTTTAAAAA
Organism: Allium sativum; assembly: GCA_030737875.1. NCBI lineage: Eukaryota > Viridiplantae > Streptophyta > Magnoliopsida > Asparagales > Amaryllidaceae > Allium > Allium sativum. The sequence goes on along the minus strand of CM060910.1, from coordinate 589,633,901 downwards.
TAAATAAATTATTGCTCTAGTTCAAAACTAGTTCATTTCGATAAAAATCTATTTTTATCTTTTCAAATATGGAGTTTTTCATCCCAATTCTTCACAAATCATTTCTTATGATTTTACACAAATTATTACTATTTTTAATAATTTTATCAAGGCCCGTACAGTCGATTTCTATCAACGACCATTGAACTACACTTACAACGACCTTTTTCAAATTTGATTTAGACATAATTACAAATACAACTGTTAGATTTCAAATTTATAATATTCGTTAGAAAGCTCTTTTCGATACGAACCCAACGGTTCCGGTTTTTGGAGAATCCGATGGTCGGATCTCCCGCAATATCCATTCGAAGTCAATGGCCGAAATTCGTGAACTGCCGCGGCGCGGCGCGTTCTATTCAGGCCATTATATATATATAATATATATTTCGTCAATTTCCTTTTAAAACGTATTTTATAAATCGTTTTCAAAACGATTTCAACTTCCTTTTCAACTTCAAATCAAAATTGAATTTTCCTTTTCAAATTCGTTTTAAATTCATTTCAATTCGAATTCAATTCTATTCAATTTCAATTCGAGTTCATTTCTGTTAATTTTCAATTCGAGTTCATTTCTGTTCATTTCGAATTTCAAATCGATTCGATTTAATTCGAATTTCAAATTAATTCAATTCAATTCGAATTTTAATTCACCTCAATTTAATTCGAATTTCAATTCACTTCAATTTAATTCGAATTTCAATTCACTTCAATTTAATTCAAATTTCAATTCACTTCAATTTAATTCGAAATTTCAATTCACTTCAATTTAATTCGAATTTCAATTCAATTCAATTTAATTCGAATTTCAGTTCACTTCAATTTAATTCGAATTTCAATTCACTTCAATTTAACTCGAATTTCAATTCACTTCAAGTTTCATTTCAATTTTAATAAAATCGATATAAATATCATTCACGTCAAAATGGCGCAAATCTAATCAACACGGCTTTATATATTTCTATTTTCAAACATTTCTATTTCAAATGTTTCTATTTCAAAACTGGAATGAGGCCCAATCAATTACCATATAATGTTAATTATATGGATTTTCTACAACACATGTACAAAATGACAGCGATAAATAATCAACCATCATCCAGAGTGCGTTCTACACTGTATAAGCATCAAATTTAAATATTTAATGCTTATAACAGCCTGTCAATCAATCGATCGACATACCACTAATTATTGGGATTAGTGTATGTCATATATCATCCCAATACCCGTGTGGGGTTTCAAACAATCAAACAAAGATTTTATTTGTGCTGTTGGGCGATGTGTAAAATTTATCGTCCCAATCAATATCAATCAATCAGTGTATATAAACAAATCTCCGATTTGTTTATAAATATTTATTTTATATACACGTTAAAAATTCTATTTTTGACTATAAAATATTCTAACTATATAATATTTTATTTCATTTCACATCACATCACACAATCAACTACACATCAAAATCAAACAAACAAGCATACAAGCCGTCCATGGTCTGTGGACGACGGGTGTCGGGTGCTACTAAACACCGTCTGCATCTTAGTATATATTTTAACTAGAAAATTAAATTAAAAGTGAGAAGTTCTCACCGAGGGGTTCCACTCCGCCATTCTTTAATTCTGAACGGTTCGGAATCGAATTTGATTCCAGTCGGTTCCATCACAGTCTGTTTCCCTCTGTTCATTGTAAAAATACATTTTTATTATTCAATTTTATATATAAAAATCATATTTTTACATCGCAACTTCGTTATAAAAATTATATTTTATATCACTCTATGTATATGAAAATCGTATTTTTATAATGCTACTTCTTATATAAAAATCGTATTTTCATATAATTGAAAATCAAATCTTACCTTTACATCGTAAAAATATAATCTTTCTATTTTTAAAAAAAATCTCTTCTTTCTAGTTTTAAAAAACCTCATCTTTTATATTTTAAAAATCTCGTCTTTTATATTTTATAAACACAAAGCAAATTTTATTTTCCTTTCCAAACACCGACATTTTTATACTTCAAAACAGTGATGTTTTTATTTTCAAAAACATTGTCAATTTCAATTTCAAAAACAATGTCATTTTTATTTCTAAACAATTTTGATTCATTTTGAAAAACGATTTTACTTTAGTTTTTTTTAAAAGAATTTTATTTTATTTAATTTCAAATTTAAAACAAATTGATTTAAATAAATTGGAAAACAAAGAGAAACACACCTTCCTTCTGTATTGACAAACCGCGCCTAGGGCTCCAGCCCTAGGGCTCGCCACCGCCGGCACACCGTTGATCGAGACCGCTATCAGGATGCACCACGACCACCGCATTGACAAACCGCGCCTGCCGCCACCAAACAGTCCAATTCGATCGCTCCTCCAGCGCTGGAAGATGCCTCGAACCTGACGGTTTTGAGCCTCTGATTCACACAATTTACGAGGTGGATTTTGATCTTGCCCGTTGGATTGCTAGAACTCGAGGAGCCGGATGTTTTTCACAATTGAAGTTTCGTGGATAGGGCCTGGAGTGGAAGATCGGTGGTGAGGAAAGCTGGAGCTTCTGGGTCGCTCGTTAGGGTGGAGGCGGAAAGAAGAAGGTTGACCGCGAACTGAAAATTTGACCAATAGGGTTTTAGAAAATTAGGTTTTTTTATATATAATTTTATTTAATTCTAAAAATACCCTCCTCTCCATATAAACTCCAAACGAGACCCAACGACAGTCGCCCCTAGCTAAATACCCCCATTTTGAACACAATGGAATATGTTTTGTAAGCCAATCCAATCGTTCCGAACAGTTTTTCTCAAAATTTAAAATATAAATCAGTATTTTCAATTTTAAACGTACATTTCAAATTACTGGGGTCGCATACGGACTCTAAAAATTCCCAAAAAATATTTTCTAGCTTCGTATTGACGATACGGTCCTAATAAAACTAATTTCATCAAATTCCGAGTCCATTTGAAAAATGGCCATTTTCCAGTCGATTAAAATCAACTGAAACTGGTCAAACGCGTTTTCCTTTGCTACACTCACATATTGAATCAAAAAATTACGAATTTTGAAACCTAGAAATAATTTGACACCCCGGATCCAACAAAAGTGGTTTCGTCGAAAACCGAGGTCGTTTGCAAAATGGCTAATTTTAAGGGCCAAAATTCCATAGCGACTCTTCTGAATTTTCAACTGGACGTAACTTTTGATTCCCGCTATGAAATTTCAATTTCTCGGATTCGTTGGAAAGATATTCTCAAATAGATCCTAATATTTTTGGTTTCACTAAAACTCGGTTTATTTTGAATCCTGTACATTCATTTGAACTTTGAAATCGAATTTTCGAACTACCGCGCCATTTTCAATTCCTTTTATAATTAAAATAAAATATTTATATTTTAACGACGATCTATATGAATATATACGTTCTAATTCTATTCAAAATAAATTTCTCGTCGTCATTATATAAAATAATTTATTTTAAATATTCAAAATTCACTAAAATTACCAAAATAAAAATTTCAAATTGGCTCAGAATTTCCGGGTTGTTACAGTTTTCCTGCTCCTCCTTCTATTTAATGAAAATAGAATAGATGAATAATCACTTTAGGAATAATCATTTTACTATTTTATTTCCTATTAGAACTAAGCATATAATCTATTCATTATATAAACGATTAAATAAAAACAAAGACCTTTACGACTACCATTATCACATACGACATTAGTTTGTCACGAAATTTGGTATCGTACAATAATTGAACATTACGGTTCCGAAGAAACTAATTTCATCAAAAACTAAGACCGTTTGCGAAATGGCCATTTTTAATGCTTATATAATAACGATTAAAATATTAATTAAATCCCAAAATAATTAAATTAAATAATACTAAATTATTATTATCATAAATATCAAAATAGAATAATTTATACAACTTCAAATATAAATTATACCACTTAATATCATCAATTCGAGTAAAACGGTATTCGAATTATATTAAAACCCAATTAAATTCATTAAATAAACGTTATTGTTTATTAGCGAATTCCGTAGCGACTATTTTAAAATCTGATTTGGACATAACTTATAATCTATAACACGAAATCTAGATTATTTCTCATATGAAAATTATAATCAACAAGATTCAAACGTTTCTCGTTTCATAGAATTCCGACTTATATCGGATCCCATATATTCAATTAAAGTTCAAAACTCAATTTTACGAACTACTACGCCATTTCAAGCTCGTTTATAATTAAATATAAATTTATCATTCAAACTTCGTTTTTAATAAATAGATTCAATATTAAAATACATTAATATTCCAAATCTAATATTTAAAATAATAAAATAATTTAAATATCTCACTACAAAAAATACGGGACATTACATTCTTCCCCCCTTAATAGAATTTTGTCTCCGAAATTAATAAGGTGAGAAAAATGTCACAAACCCATTATATTCAAAAAATCCAATTCATTTTAAATCGAAAACCAATTCATTGTTATAAATAAAAACTTATTAGAAATATCAAAAAATTTCTAACACTTTAAATTCCTGGAAAAATTCGACAAAGTCTCCCTTGTATGGAGGGACTTCTGCGATATCGCAGGAACAAATAATATATATACATCAACCCACATGTTCGGAATAAAAAAACCAAAAATCAAAAATTATATTTTCGCGTAGGCGTACTTTTTACGAGCGTTGTTGAGCAAACTTGCTCAATTTACGTGCAATCTACGGAACCATAATCAATTCTCACAGCCATTTGGCACCTGTACTTAACTCAATTTAACTTGTAAGTAACAATTTCATGAAATTATTAAATAATACTTTATTAGTCAACAAAAATAACTACACCAGTTCCCCAAATCAAATATGAAGTCTCAATTCATTTGCAAATACAGGGTTAACTCATTAATTTCAATTCATGAATTTCAACCAATATGACACACAATCAATAAACAAAGCACAACCAGCTCAATTGAATTTACATTCAATTTAATATTTACTTTGGCTTGACATATTTGAACATCAGTCGGTTAATATCGGATTGATTTCTATTTAATTATTATTCATTCAATTTCCAAATCTCGATCAATCTTATTTAATTTTAAAACCATTTCTTAATTTAATTTCACTTAACCAAGTTAAGTTTCAATTCAAATTTTTAATCCAATTTCAGTTCCATTCAATCTATCAACACACAATATCTCAATAATTTGATAAAAAAAATCTTTTTTATACAAAAATATAATTTGAGTAAAATTATATCATTTAGCCTCTTTATAAAACAATATTGCATCCATTGTCAGTTCGAAATCGAACCGATCAAATAACACAATACAAAACATTTGTATATAATAAATCTACAAATACGCTCTCATATATTCACTCAAATCAATCTAGGGTATTACTAACCCAGATTACTCGATAGAGATTGGGTTGCTCAACAATGCCAAGGTTATCACTAAACCTTATGCTCTGGTACCACTTTAACATACCAGAAAATTCGATGCTCGAATTTTCAACATAAAACATCCCGTGTCCAACTTGAGTATAGAAAATCCAGAATGCTAAAGAAAGAACTTAGAGGGTAAGATAAGAAAGAAATATTAGAATATAAGAAGAAGAACCGAAACAACATAGAGTCTCACATCATAGCGGAATAAAATATAATATTGAATTAAATCTTTACTGAGATCTTGAAAAAAAACTTACAATCATCATAGTACATCAACACATCCAGACATTTATATTAACCTTCCCTTATATACAACACACAGCGGAATAGTATCTATACAACATCATACATCTGAACTCTTCCAATTCATATCTTAACAGCATCCAATAACCTGAACCTGTAAAACCCGGTCTAACCTGAGCATTACAAACACCGGATCAGTCTGGTGAACCAAAGTGAGGAAAACACAATAAGTTGGTAGGTATTGCACAACTTGATTTTTAAGTCAAAATCTTTTTGAAAGAAAAGGATAATCGAAGACCAAATCCACACATAAATACGGACGGTTTTTACCTTACGATAACCCAAAACATTTTTGAAATCATTATCTTTTCTGATATTATAATAGTGTCTAAATATAAATAAATATCAATCTAACGCTTCCATCTCATGCTCTACATACATAGTATACAGTATAAACCACGGGCACTTATTGGAGAATGCATTTCCATGACAAGGTATGGGAAACCACCTTTTCGACAACGTACCTCCGAAGATGAATACATTGGGGTTCGACAAGAACATCTTACAACCCAGGCTAAACATGACCGCCCCCTTACTTCGCTTGAGAGTACTGAACATATCATTGCCACAGTTGGGGGACAACCGACCGAACCGATAGCATATATAGAAAATATAAAAAGGGACAACCGAAGGCGTTTGATTTCTCCAGATCAAGTAATAATATACCCTTTTAATGAGTGCGACCTACATAGCCATGCGACCTACCCGATTTGTACCATTTCCCAGTTGATGGGCCTTGAGGTCATAATTTATTTGTTTAATTAGTTTTAAGAACATCTGGCCATCATTTTGTTTGAATGCCACATCGTCAGATCCATCACATATCACTAATTGACGTACAAAAATACTCTAGTTTTAAGCTAAGAGAAGTTCCCTTCTCCACCATAAACTATAGTACATTTGAAGAAATCAACGTATGCGATCTCTTCGGAAATACTCTGTCACACATCCGTCCATACAAGTCATCTAGGAATAGGATGATCCGAAGGCACCCTCCTACCACATCCTAGGTATTGCCCGATAGATCAGTAGCGTGTAGTCCTTGTTATCCGTATATTCCAATCATGAAAAAAATCACTATCGAAAAATCTATGGCCGCTAAACCAAAGAAATTCAACAAGTAGTTCTTCCGCTCAGGAAGATCAACGGTCTTCAATCGCACCATCTTCCATAATGATCTTCTACGTATTCGCTGGTTCGGAATGGTTTTCGGATATAAATTTGATCCCGGTCTTTCCATACCAACAATCATATGGGTCAGATTTGATAGTCGATTATTTAACTATCAAATAAATAATCATGAGAATAAATCAGTTTACTAGTTCAGTATCAACATAACATGGCCTCTTTAATTAAAAACGATTAATGATAGTTAATTAAAACCCTTAAATCTTTCAACGTTACAAATATAGCTTTTCATTTCTTATTTAATGTAAGGTTATTTCAAAACTATTATAATTTCATACTTAGGAAAATATTCCATAATCATATTCGATTTTCTATCTTACTATCATTTTCAAAACATTTGCTAGCTCATTCTTCATTATCTGTAATTTGGAAAAAAACAATTCAACTTATCATTCGTAAAAATAATGTTACGAAATCTCTTTTGTTCATTACTTGAATACAATAACCAATTCTTATTCTTTTAGAATACCATTATAGTATCACACAATCTGCTTTTATTTCTTTACTCTAGAAATATCTTTATATACATATATATATATATATATATATATATATATATATATATATATACATATATATTCTCAAATCTTTCCATTTCCATTACTTTGGAAATCTCATTATATATTCTCAAATCTTGCAATTAACGTTGCATTATTATTTCTCATATGGAAATAATTAATTATTCTTAACCTCTTTGCGATTACAAAATAATATCATCCTCAAATAATTCTGAAGTTGTTCAAGTTGGGGTATATATTTACCTCTCTGTATTTGATCAACAACATTTTATCTTAAGATAGGTATGAGTTGTAATCCAGAAACCCATATTCATTCTAATATCAAACAAATCTCATTAAACTATTTTATTTAAAATATGGTTTGTAAAATCTTCTTACCTTTGGAAATATCTCTTTTTAAATCTAACTTATTATTACTTAATATGTTGATTAAGTAATTTCTTACTAAAAATCACTTCGTAACCTTAACTTCTTTCAAAGAATTCATTTTATAACTCGAATTATTATTACCAAATAGCATCACTAAATCCTTTACCAACATCAGTTACAAATCCCTTTTAATCATTACTTTTTGAAAATATCATTTCGACTCCATTCCTTTCTCTCAATTCCATTATTTAATAAAGTTAATTTAAAATTAACGCTTTAACTTCACATCTCTTTTTATAAACCTTGTTTATAAAACTCAAGTTTATTATAACCACTTTTTATTTCAATTTCCTTTTCTAACTTCAAATATTACGCAACCATTTAATTTGTGCTATCGAACCCGTTCATAACTCCTTTCATAATTCGATTCGATTTCATTACAGCTACACTTACATTATTATCAATTAAAATAATAATTTACTTCATCATTTACTACTGTAGAGGTAGTTAATTTCTTTTATTAACTAAAATAAATAGTAAATTCTTCTTTTAAAATCTTACTAAAATTAATTTTTTTGTTAAACTATATCATTATATTAATTAAACGTAAATTAATCAGACAGCCAATTCCAATTAATTTAGTTGACTTGGTTAACTCAAACCATGGTTAATTCGTTAACCAATTGCAATTATAGCCCTTCCTTTAAATTAATAAATAATATAATAAATTTAAATAATTCCAATTTATTGTTCCCTAAAAACAATTATCTAACTCTTAACCATTAGGTTAATTTCTACTTACTCATTTATAAATCTAATTAATATCAGAATTTGCTTTTATAAATCATTTAATAAGTACTTATAAACTTAAATAATAAATGTTTATTTTCATTTAATAAACTATCATTCAAATTAATAGATTTAAAAATCTATCTTCGGTTATAAAATAAATTTTATAACTTCATTTCAGTCGATTCAGTTGACAGTAAATCAAAATTTATAAAAAGATTGATTTATAGGCTATGTGCTGCCAATACTCAACCAATACTACCCATTGGTTAAAACAATACAGATGTTGAATTTCCAATCAACGATCAACAATCAAATCAATCATCCAATCAGAACAATTCACATGGTGATAATATAAAAATAAATAATATTTAATATATTTGAGGAATCCAGTTGGATCCCTTCAACTTGTTCTTCCCAGCATTCAAATATGTTTTCTCAATATATCATTTAATTCAATTTTACTGATTATTTCTATAATAGTAAATAATGACTATTTAACATCGACCAATTTACTCAATATTAACAAAACAATTCAAACAATTCATTAAATTAAACATGTTTGTTTTATAGATGTGACCAACAAGGTAAGTTACCTCGATTGGGTCCAATCGTTAGAATAACGATTTGTTTTTTCACTAAAATTAAACAACGTTTATATTCATCGGTTCAGTCAATGTATGAATATGTAATTAACAAACAATCAATCATTAGCAACCATAGCACATAATTATATAACCCAACTTATAAAAATAAAAGTGGGAAGAACTGAGTGAGTTTAACTCACCTTGATACCATTTATCATTGGAGTGGTTCGGTTATAGTTTACTTAAACGGTCCTTTAATTTAACTATAAATATCTGTTGTCTCCATTTCTATCCAGAACAGTTCTAGAATGTAGATCTCCTTACCATGATTCTAATGCAATATTTAGTTAATTTATGTTCTTATGTGAAAGAGAGATAAACAATATAATCGTATGATTCTTAATTAACATAATTGACTCTTAATTAATTTAAATTTATCATTAATTACTTTAAATTCACAGCTGACTATTTACTTGGATCTGGGCGCTCCTTCTTTGCTAATTATTCTGCACCAAAAAGTTATCATGCTTGAGTTATGTACATATTAGCAATACATTTCTAATTTAGTTAATAATTACTTTAGTTACTAAATAAATTAGTTAATTAATTTCTTTGAAATTAGACGCAGGTCGATTACTGCACTGTTTGGTCTTCATTCCTAATACTCATGGTTATCCCCTATCTAAAGATGATAAATAACCTAAGTTACATAATCTAATTTAAAAATTAATTACTTAGTTAAGGGTTAGCCAATGTTAATTACTTTTTATTATAACCATAACCGACCAATTATATTTCTTTGATTTGGAAAAAACTGAGCCGACATCCTTCCTGCTCCATTGAAAAACCCGATCCACTCCTGCTCATTTAAATTGCAAAATTTTCTCTCTACGTCATCCTATCTCCCTTCATTTTGTTTTCCTTCTACATTGTCTTCAATATGATGACCCATGCATGCAATATATCAACCATCGCCACACTGCCTCTGGTCCACCGGAATTCCATTAGAAGCCCTCGCCGAACCGCTCGTCCCTGCTCGACACTCGAGTTGAACCCCAGCCTCCCCTGCTTTGCCAAGAGCCACCAGAAACCCTATAACCCTGTAGCCTTATTGACGAGATTCTGGCCAGTATACCCTTTTAAAACTAATCGCCACCATTCAACTCATAGGTCTCGATGAGCTTCAGAGATTTGCAGAAGAAAGTAATTGAATTTGATAGACAGATTTTGTGCTTTTAGAGGTGAAAATTTTGAAGTATTTTTAGGCCATTGGTTTGTGTGTAGAGGCGGAAATGCCTGTTGACTAAAGGATTTGCTTGAAACATGAATAAGTGTTTGGAGTGGGTATATAATGGCATGTTAATTAATAAAATATTATTTATTGAAACTTACCAATGAAGTATCGTATTAAAACCCGCACATAAGACCTCTAACGGAGATGAAACTCCTAATCCTAACATAAAAAACTATTCCGTACACGATGGGACAGGATCCGTCAAATTCCGAGATCGTTCGTAAAAATCCCTTTATAATTGACATGTGAAAAATCATGCGTTTAAATTTCCTATGATCACAAAATAAATCCAATCAATTTGAAACTTTGAAATTCTACTTTTCCTTTTTCTTATGGATCTTGTTAGACCAAAATATGGTTCTAACACCCAAATTATCTTAAATCATAAAGAATTATAGCTAGAAATGAATAAAATGTAGAAACAAACCAATTTTATAGTGGCTCGGCGTTAAAGAGCCTACGTCCATTTTATATGACTTTGGTTATAAGCTTGAATGCAAGTACAATCACAATTTCCTCTCAATCTCACTTTTACAATGATAATTCACTTAACAAATTCGAGATATTTCTGATTAGAAATGGGGGAAGTATGATAATGGTGGAATTAGAACTCTTAATTATCAAAAGATCCTAAAAAATGCTAAATGTTGGGCATTTATAGGCAACTTCTACAGGCGGTTCGTGAAGACATGTGGCGGCCATCCTGATGATCTCGGAGCCATTCGTGACTGAGTGGAAAGTGGTCAATATGGTCGTTATGCACACATGTCACTAAATCCTTGAAGCACGGTTCATGGTTGGAGGAGATTGACCAAGTCGTGGCCATGTTTCCCTGGATGCAGAATTGGCTCGTGACTTATATATGCTATTCGGGTCGTGGGGGTGTTCACGAGCCGTAGGTAAAGGGGAAGACCCCAAGCCGAGGGGGAGCTAAACCACAAGCCAGGGTCATCCAGGTGAGCCACGACCTGGATTCCAACATTACGAGCCAGGATGTATTCTCTTGAACTTGTGCGTGCAAGTATTCTCGTACATCTGAATACGAGTGTTTATATTCTTGGTTGCTTGAACATAAACTAGCCAACATTTTAACCCCTCGTAGTACATTTCATCAAGGATGCAGCATGCCTCGAAATCGCCTATTTGTCTATTCCTGAAGCACCGAGTATCAATAGCCACATCTGTTCATATGGTCGCATCTCTTCGCGAAGTCGTGTTTCTTCAGGAAACCGCATTGTCTGATATCTCGAGATGAGTATAAATTGCAGGTTGAGTTTCTAATTATTTCCTGTTCATTAGTAAATTCCCCAACTTTGAATCTCAAAGCAAACTATGAGCAATTCTTCAGGTAAATCACCCAGATTTTCATAAACAGATTTAAACATTTGGTATAATCAATTATATAGATGGATTAAAAGTCTCAAATTTTCAACCCGCTAGTTATCTCAAAAGCTTGATCATCAAATCAGGCTATAGGCCGTGTTAGCTAGGTTGGATCGTGAGTTTTTTTTTGCGATCGACAAGGCCTTCCTTCAGGTGAGCCATTGTATGCGTGGGCTGACCATTTGAGTACCATTGAGTTGTTCGCATAGCAGCAGGCTACTCGATATTGAGAAGGGTTTGTCCCCTACTATATGTAATTTACTTTAACATTCTCTCCCCATTTACTTTTTATCGTCATAAGATTAATCTCCAAACTCCGAAACCCTAATCTGCGATTTTCCCATATTTATACAACTCCAAAACCAATTGCTTGATCTAAAAAGGTAATAACAATAAAAAAGGTTTTTGATTTCGATTATTATTTCATTGCTCGGAATACTTGTCAAGTCGGGTGTTGGTTCTTCTTTCATTTTTTTATTCCCATAGGGACTCTTCTTGCCGCCAGCTTTTGCGTCATCACCAGTATTGGTGGCGATGGCAGTTGGGATTCATGTTGACTGAGCAGCTTTATGGAAGGACGACGATATAGTGAGGAGTCCGTGGAGTTAGGGATTGAGAGGAGCGATATGATAGGTGGTTGCGAACTGAGGAATAAGGGTTGAGGAATGGTTTGGATAGGAGGTGTGATCTTGCAGTACAGATCGTGAAGATGAACTAGGTGTTAGGTCAGATCATGGAGCACAGTAGCGGGTTCGCTCGCGGAAGGGAACAAAGCATCGGTTCGTGGAAGGAGACAGCGAGGCGGGTCGTGGTGGTAGCTCGCAAGTCATTCAAGCATGACCCGATGAGCCATATGTCTTAGCCTTTGAATCAGATTCAAATCACGATCCAGTATCCCCTTCATGAGCCGGATAGGGCGAACCGATATGGTGTACGAGTGGAAGCTTGACCCGGAGCCATACTATAACCACGAACCGGACTCCTCCCTACGAGTCGATCCCTTGTCACGAGCCGCATTACAGAGCCTCATGAATCGACTTATCTCCGAGCCAATTCTCCTTTTACAACTATACTCGACTAAGTAACATCAATTAACTAAATACGTCAACTTACACATCAGTTAAGAATTGACTATATCCAAAAAAAATCAGTGAACAGTTAGGCTTAGATCCCCTTCGAACAAGTTGGACTAGACATGGCGAGATCATGACTTAGTGACATACAACGACTAATCTTATGCTTATTTACTCTGCTCTATGGTTTTCTTTTCAGTACTGCACATACATGCACACACTAGCACATGCACACACGGGGGTCGCGGGTATTTATACTCTAATCTTTATGCTTGTTTGTCAACACAACAAACATGTCTGACAAACATTCAACAAAATTATCATCTAAAATTACAGCTTCAGAATCTATAAGCTATTACAACCCCGACGTGCTCCCGTTAGACCCAGACCGGGACATTTTTGGATCAGAATACGAGGCAAACTTAGATGCAGAATTATCATCCCCTGAGAGTACGTCGCTTAAGGAAGAAGAAAATGAAGGTAGAGTCAGAGATAACCGTGCTCCTGGTGAATTTGAGAGCGTCGTAGCGTTAGATGATCTGAGTGATTCAATAGCTTCCACCCTTGATGAGATGAAGTTAAAGAAAATCTACTTAAAGCATGGAATTCCATGGGATATTGTTAAAACTCCAGAGAAAAATGATAGGCCCCATTCTGCTCCGGAAGGATATATGGCCATCAACAAAGTCGTGTGTCTGGTGGGCGCTAATCCTCCGTTTCCTCCAATCATTATTGATCTCCTAATACGATTGCATATTGCTCCTATGCAGCTTCACCCCAATTCCTACTGTAACACGCTGAATTTTCTGTGAATATTAAAATATAAAAATTTAAGAATACTTAATTGTTAAAGCGAGAATTAAGGGAAACGGCTTAAGCCATTGCGTTCGTCCCGAAATTCTGCTTGGAATAGAGTCCAAATTTTCGTAAATCAGACTTCGTATGAGGAAGTTATGGCCCTCGGAAGTTTCAGCAAATTTATATAAATTAAAACAGTTCGGAATAATTAATTCGAAATTCAAATTCAAACAGGGAAGCGGGCTGGGCGAGATTTCTCCCGCCCAAGGGCCAGGTCGACCAGAGGGTCGACCAGGGAGTCGACCTCCCCTATACAGGTCGACCTAGGGGTCGACCTACACCCCGGGACAGATCTGAAATCAGACGATCCTGACTTGTTGTTGAGTCTTGTCTGACCTGTTGCTGAGTCACTAGGGCAGAGGTGGCAATTCTAGATAACTCTATCTAGTCTGAACGGTTGTGATGGCTCATATGATAATCTAACAACTTAGGTATATTTAAACTTCTATAAACGAATGCCTAGACTCAAACCCTAAACCTAAACTAAATTTTTCTCTTGGCCACCATGCTGTTGCTAGGATAGTTCTTCTTCCTAAAGCTTAGGGATTAGCAGTCAGAATTCTAATTCAAAAGAAGAACAAATCATTCTCTTCTCTAACCCGTCTTTGTGAGCACAATTTCTTTCACAAAATAATTAATAAGTTAATTGTGATGAGTTATAATTTGGATTATGAGAATATGACTGTTGAATCATGTGATGTTATTTAACTTTGTTATCTTATGTTGGTAGATCTATTTCATATGTCCAATTATACATGTTTAACTTGATTCATTTTATGCAAGTTTGGTATGTAAATCATATGCCAGTTCATATGTGAAACCTTATGCAAGTTTGGGATGTTAAATCATATGCTAGTTTGTATGTGAATCTTATGCAAGTTTGTGTTTACATATGCTAGTTCGTATGTGAAACCTTATGCAAGTTTGGGATGTTAAATCATATGTTAATTTGTATGTGAATCTTATGCAAGTCTGTATGCGGATTATACACAAGTTTATATGTGAATCAAGTATATACATATGCTAGTTTATATGCAAATATGTGATAAATTTATATGCAAGTTTGTAGAAAATCCCTATGCAAGTTTAGGTGAAAGCTAGGGTGGAAAACTATGAATTCATTTGCAAGTTTAGATAAAAAGCCATATTCACATATGCAAGTTCACAATTTCATGTATAGATCTATATTTAGATTTATAGTAATACATAGTTTATGCAAATTTATGTTATGTATGTTCATTGCCTATGCAAGTTATTGGTTATGCAAACTTATGTTATAATTCTTATTTGCAAGATAGATCTATTTTGTGTGTTATGCAAGTTGTGAGGTTTCTTTTCTTTTTATAAGTTAGACGATTTGCGAGTCTAACATATTTCATATAAAAACGTACGAATAGCGTGGGGACAATGGGGAAATATTAATTATTAATTATGTAAATTATGAATTGGCATAAAATGGCTTTAAAAGCATATAATTAAATTGAGACATTAATTGGTATTATTTATGTACCTAAAAAGTATGGACGTAATTTAAGTGAAAATTATGGACATAGTTAATTTGGAAATTATTGACAATTTGAATAAGGATAATTAATTCATATTAGGGTGAAATAATTATGTGTAATAATAAACGCCTAAGACACGAGGTTATACTCGTTTGTGGTGTAAGACTGCCCCGACCCGCCCGGCAAATCCAGCAACCACAAACGGTAGTCTAATGTGAGAGATCGAAGGCATAAATTAAATGCGTAACAATTGTAAAGATACGAGGTTAGACACGTTTGCGGTATAAGACTGCCCAGACCCGCCCGGCAAATCCAGCAACCACAAACGGGAGTCTAATGTAGGAGGTCTTAAAAGGTTACGGTTATAATGAATTAAGTAACACTTAACCAAGATAAACATGTGGTGGGACATGGGGGTTAAGTGGGTGACATGGGTGACATGTGAAATACGATTAGAAACACTTAACCAAATTTAAACATGTAAGAAGACAATTAATAAGAAGGGGTTAAGTGGAAAATTCTAGTGGGGACCAAGCATAGGTGGAAAGCTTGTGTCAAGCATGGGGGATCCTTTTCAAACCAGTAACCCATTAAGTATCTTTGTGAGCTCGAGTTAGATCGAGGACAGGACACGCTTACTGGGTTGGATTGTAAGAGGTCAAAATGGGTTAACGGTGGCAACGCAAGTCCAACGGGGCCATGTGCGTGCATGGGCTCGGGCTGGTAGGTAAGACATTGTTGCAACGTGTAGATATAAGCCGTGCATCTTTAGTGGTATTGGGTTGCCATTTTGGGGAGTGATACACCCCACTATGGGACCAGCACGGGTATCTGCGAGTTAGGGAGCCGATCGCATGGGGGTAGTGGGTACAACTAGTGGAGATAGGGGCAGGCAGCACCTATGGAGATAGCTAGGGGTACACGAAACTACCATTATGATTATTATGTTCAGTAGGCGGGATCAACTTTTGGGGTGACTAGTAATGGTGCAGTATAGTAATTATCCTATAGTGGTTAGGAACGAGATTAACGCCAGAATATTCCTATTATTTGTTTTGTCTTGCCCACTTGTTTCACAGTCATTCCTTGTTTTACCAGTTTATGCCTTATCCTAATTACTTTAATAATTATACTGTTAAAGTTATTGGGCTTGCCAGACTTTATGTCTGACCTCCTTTGTTTTCGCCTCTTTTCTTCCCTTTTCCCCCCAGGTTCTCAAGGTGGGACTAGTGCTAGTGGAGCTTGATTTGGATCTTTCTCTCTCTCTTTTGGGAGTGCTTGGATTGCTGAAAGTAAAGTTCAGCTCATCTCTTTTATGGATACTTATGTTGGGGTTATGCTTTTTTACTTTATGTACTCAAAAAACAATTTGTCAAGATGGATACTAAGTGTACTTGGTTTTACTATGGGTTTATGATGTTGTTGTAATCAAACTATTTCTACTCTGCAATAAAAGTTGTTTAAAATTTTTCAAGTACCAATATATGTATCTGTCTTGTTATATTCTGTTCTATTCACCAATAATACTCCATGAAAGTTTATGCATTCCCTTTGGGAGTGACATTAATGGACGTGGGGTGTTACACGTGGTATCAAAGCTGAAGGTTAACTAAACAAATAAGAGATTTTGAAAAACTGTTTTTCAAAAGCATTTTATAAAGAAATACTTTCAAAAGTATGTTTTAAGGAGAGTATTTTCAAGAGAAAAGTTTGTTTTAAAAACATAACCCCCAAGAGCCATATATCTTTCTTTCGATTCTCCATTTTGAATCTCTTCCTTTTTCTTTTAGCATGTCTGGGTTACCCGAGATACCCGAGGGAATACCGATACGAACCTGGTTCAGAAGGTATATGGAGGCTAGGGCCACCTCTGTAGGCCTAACAAACATCCCTCCTCCCCTAGCTGCAGCCGCTCCTCCCTCTCCCCGTGTTGATACTTTTTCAAAGATATGCAAAGACTTTCGTGCGATGGGCGGAAAACCTTTTCACGGATCAGAGGCATTTTTTGAAGCTCGAAATTGGCTTAAGGAGGTGGAAGATTTGTTTGGTATCTTGGAGATAAAAGATGGAAGGAAGGTCCAATTGGCTGCTTGGTTAATGAAGGACGAAGCCTCGTTTTGGTGGGAGGTCACAAATGGAGAGCGTCCAGTGGAGACATGGATGGATTTCGGACATAGGTTCGAGTTGAAATTTCTCTCACAAGCAGAAGAGAATTTATACATGGAGAGGTTCTTGGCATTGGAGTAGGGAAATTTTTCAGTAAAGGAGTATGTCAACAAGTTCAATCAGTTGGCGAGTTTGGGCTTAGACTTGGTGAACACACCAGAAAAGAAGGCCCTGAGATTCGTTAAAGGTTTGAATGAGTCGCTGCATTGGTTGGCTATGACCCACCATTCATATGGGGGCTACCTTTGAGAAACTGGTTGACATGGCGCTTATGCATGAAGAGGAGAAAGGCGCTAATGCTAATGAGGCACCGGAAACGAAAAGGGATCAAAAGAAGTCACAACAACAACCTAAGAAAGGTGGCAAGGACAAAAATAGCAAAGGAAAGAAAAGATGCTTTAATTATGGAACACGAGGCCATCTGAGCAAGGACTGTAGGAAGAAGGAGAAGACTGGCTGCTTCAACTGGGGTGAGGTAGGACATTTGATCAAAGACTACCCGAGAAGACAAGGGCAGAGGACAGGGTCTACTTCTGGAGGATAGGTTCAGGTTCTCATGGCACTAGGGAAAGCAAGTGGGCAGGTTCATGCTCTCATGGCACAAGGACAGGAGAGAGGTAGAAACATTTCTGTTGAAAGTTTGGTTTTTCTGTTTGATCATCCTATTAGTAATTTGTTTGATTCTGGCTCTTCACACTTGTTTGTATCTGCTTCGTTAGTTGAAACACTGCCCGTAAATACTAGTCTAGTTAGGGATCCCATATAAGTCTCAAATCCTATTGGTGGTTCGGCTCATCTTTCAATGATTTGTCGGGATTTGAGAGTGTCTATCTTGAGCGTTGAGTTTGAATGCAACGCCTACGTTCTTGGCTTCACGGGCTATGGGTTGATTCTAGGCATGGATTGGTTATCCAGTAATGGTGCCATCCTCGATTGTGAAAAGAGAGTGGTTAAACTTATGACTCGCCTCGGCAACACTCTTGAAATCTCTTGTAATCCCATAAATTCTGTTATGCTTAGCTACCTAGAATCTCTTGATGCGTCTGTTGAAAACTTGCAGTCTGTTAGAGTAGTCCGTGAATACTCAGATGTAATTGAAGAGGTGAAGGGCTTACCTTCGAAGCGGAAGATAAACTTCCGCATATACCTTGTTGATAATGCAAAACCCGTAGCTCTACCCATTAGACACATGGCTCCAAGGGAGAGAAAAAAGCTCAGTAAGCAAGTCAAAGAGCTGCTCGAAAAGGGGTTTATAAGGCGGAGTATTTCTAAATGGGGTGCTCCAGTAGTATTCGCAACCAAAGCGGATGGCTCAGTTCACTTATGCGTTGATTATAGGAAGCTAAAAAAGCTGACCAGGAAAAATAGGCACCCACTTCCAAGAATAGATGACTTGTTTGATCAGCTTGTAGGTGCGACGGTTTTCTCCCAACTAGATTTGGCTACCGGGTTCCATCAGCTAAGAGTGGCTGAAGACAGCATTAATAAGACCGCATTCAGAACCCCGGATGGTTTCTTCGAATGGCTTGTCATGCCTTTCGGCTTGACAAACACACCCGCTTACTTCGTTGACTTGATGAGTAGGGTGTTTAGGGAGTTCCTTAATAAGTTTGTGGTGGTCTTCGTAGATGACATTTTGATTTTCTCGACGAATGAAGAAGAGCATGCTTTGCATTTAAGGGAAGTCATGGATACTCTTTGTGCACATCAGATGAAAGCCAATTTTTCCAAATGCCATTTCTGGAGAGAAGAAGTGAGGTTTCTTGGACACGTGGTGTCCAAAGAAGGGTTAGCTGTGGACCACGCAAAAGTAGTTACAGTGCAAGATTGGAAGGTTCCACAAAATGCAACCGAAGTCCGAAGCTTTCTCGAGCTAGCAGGCTTTTACCGAAAATTCATTAAAGACTTTTCAAAAATCTCATCCCCACTCACAAGATTGACAAAGAAGAACCTAACTTTCGCTTGGGATTTGGATTGCGATATTGCTTTCCAACGTTTGAAAAGGGCTTTAACAACAACCCCAGTTCTGATATTGTCCGATGGGAGCAAAATGTTTACCGTATACACAGACACATGCGGTATAGGATTGGGTGTTGTCTTGATGCAAGAAGGCAAGGTAGTTTGTTATGGGGGAAGGCAATTGAAGGTACATGAGAAGAACTACCCAACTCATGATTTGGAGCTAGCTGCCATTATTTTCGCTCTAAAGTCACGACGTCATTATCTACTAGGAGAAAGGTTTGAATTGTTTACTGACCATAAATCATTAAAGTATCTTTTCTCACAGAAAGACCTTAACTTAAGACAACAAATGTGGATGGAATTCCTGGCCTCATATGATTTTGAGATTTCCTATACCCCAGGCAAGGGCAATGTGGTAGCAGACGCCTTGAGTAGAAAAAAGCTGACCTTGAGTCCTCTCTTTGTAGAAAGGCAAAGCTGGGAGTACATAGCAAACTTTAACTTTAGACCCTCCTCTGAAATTGTACCTGGTATGTTAGCATGGCTAGAGGTGCGGCCTACTCTTTTGGACTCAATAGGAACCGCGCAATAAGAAGACCCTCAGTTAGTTGACATGATGGATAAGCTAGTTAGGGGTGAGACCTCTAGTCACCTCACTAGATACTCCATCGATGATAAGGGTTGGTTGAGACGGGATGGAAGATTATGCGTCCCGCAAGTAAGGGATTTAATGAAGACGGTTCTCGAATAAGCACACCATTCTAAGCTGACCATACACCCAGGCGGAGACAAGATGTATAAGGATATAAAAAGGATTTTCTTTTGGAATGGCATGAAGAGTGTTGTAGCAGAGTTCGTCGCTAAGTGTTTGATATGCCAGCAAGTCAAAGCGGAGCAGAAGAAGCCTGGTGGTCTGCTTCATCCTCTAGAGGTCCCACAGTGGAAGTGGGATAACATTTTGATGGACTTTGTTGATGGGTTGCCTAGGTCAAGAAGAGGCAATACCAGTATTTGGGTAATAATGGACAGGCTCACTAAAAGCACTCACTTTATACCTGTTAAGAGTAGAAGGACTGCCTCATCCCTAGCATCCATTTATCTTAAAGAGATAGTTCGACTCCATGGGATACCCTCCAGCATAGTGAGTGATCGAGATCCAATCTTTACGAGCGAGTTTTGGAAAAGTTTGCAAGAGGCTGTAGGCACACAATTATGCTTAAGCACGGCCTATCACCCCCAAACCGATGGTCAGATGGAAAGGGTGAACAGAGTATTGGAAGACCTCTTGAGATTGTGCATTCTTGACTTTGGAGGGACATGGGAGGATCATCTTCCTTTGGTGGAATTCGCTTACAACAATAGAAACCAAGCCACCATAGGCATGACGCCCTTCGAAGCGTTATATGGAAGACCATGC
Source organism: Allium sativum (assembly GCA_030737875.1). NCBI lineage: Eukaryota > Viridiplantae > Streptophyta > Magnoliopsida > Asparagales > Amaryllidaceae > Allium > Allium sativum. Next base: position 589,612,995 of record CM060910.1, on the reverse strand, counting down.
CGATCACCAACTTGTTGGTAGGAGTCTACAGACAAGCTCGTACTTGGGCCAGATATGATTAGAGAAACCTTAGAAAAGGTGGACTTAATAAAAAGACGAATGAAGGCTGCACAAGACAGACAGAAGTCCTACGCAGACAAAAGAAGGACCGACCTTGAGTTTAAGGTTGGAGATAGGGTGTTCCTTAAAGTATCTCCTTTGAGGAATGTCATTCGCTTTGGGTCCATAGGAAAGCTAGCACCAAGATTTGTGGGACCATTTCCTATCACTGAAAGGATTGGGACGATAGCTTACAGAGTAGAGCTACCCGAGAGACTGGCTGGAGTTCATAATGTTTTTCATGTTTCTCAACTACGAAAGTGCTTACATGAATCTGCGGAAGTGGTGGAGCTAAGTATACTAGAGGAAGTAGAAGTGGAACGAGAAGCGACTGTGAGAAGAGTTCCAACTCGTATCTTGGGTATGGAAGCCAAAAAGCTACGCAACCGTGAAGTCAAGCTTGTTAAAGTTCAATGGAGTGACGTTGAGGAAGACGCGACTTGGGAAACTAAGAAGAAAATACACGCAGCCTACCCTTTTCTTTTTGAGGGTACCTCCTTGATCTCTTTTTCCATAAGTTTATTCATGTTTATATCTATCTTTTAAGTATATCTCTTCAGTCCTACTCTTTATCCTTAGGTAGAAACTAATGGATGTAAACATGTATTTGAAACATGTTATGATTGATGGTTGCGAGTGGTTGCAAGTGGTTGCTAGTGGTTGCTCGTGGATGCATGTACACACACATTAGACACTAGATCGGCTCAATCACTTTCATATTTCATATAAATGTGTGTGCATATTTAAATTAATGGATGTATAATCGTTGTGTTATCATATGGATGCTGCATTTTGATGAATGGTTGTGCACACATGTAGAAGTAATATGTATCGTTAGGATTCTTTTACATGCATAATGGACGCATGGCACTATCATGATTTGCATTAAGGAGGTCAACTGAATCAGTGGACCGCCTGATTTTGCATTAGATAAGGAACATATACACACACTTTTTGCATATGTTCATACAACATTAGAAATCTTGTAAGGACAATGGATGCCTATGTTTTATGGTTGAGTAGATGGATAATTGGATGTTAGGATATACATTCTCCTTAACTTGGAGATTTCAGGGGCGAAATCCTTTAAGGAGGGGAGAATGTAACACCTGGAATTTTCTATGAGTATTAAAATTAACAATTTTAAGAATACTTAATTGTTAAAGTGAGAATTAAGGGAAACGGGTTACGCCATTGCGTTCGTCTTGAAATTCTGCTTGGAATAGAGTCCAAGTTTTCATAAATCGGACTTCGTATGAGGAAGTCATGGCCTTCGGAAGTTTCAGCAATTTTATATAAATTAAAATTGTTCGGAATAATAAATTCGAAATTCAAATTCAAACAGGGAAGCGGGCTAGGCGGGATTTCTCCCGCCCAAGGGCCAGGTCGACTGGGGGCGACCTCCCCTATACAGGTCGACCTACCCCCCGGGGCAGATCTGAAATCAGACAATCCTGAATTGTTGCTGAGTCTTATCTGACCTGTTGCTGAGTCACTAGGGCAGAGGTGGCAATTCTAGATAACTCTATCTAGTCTGAATGGTTGTGATGGCTCCTATGATAATCTAATGGCTTAGGTTGATTTAAACTTCTATAAAAGAATGCCTAGCCTCAAACCCTAAACCTAAACTTTGTCTCTTGGCCGCCATGTTGCTGCTAGGATAGTTCTTCTTCCTAAAGCATAGGGATTAGCAAGTCAAAATTCTAATTCAAAAGACAAACAAATCATTCTCTTCTCTAACCCGTCTTTGTGAGTACAATTTATTTCACAAAATAATTAATAAGTTAATTGTGATGAGTTATAATTTGGATTATGAGAACATGACTGTTGAATAATGTGATATTATTTAACTTTGTTATCTTATGTTGGTAGATCTATTTCATATGTCCAATTATACATGTTTAACTTGATTCATTTTATGCAATTTTGGGATGTAAATCATATGCTAGTTCGTATGTGAAACCTTATGCAAGTTTGAGATGTTAAATCATATGCTAGTTTGTATGTGAATCTTATGCAAGTCTGTGTTTACATATGCTCGTTCGTATGTGAAACCTTATGCAAGTTTGGGATGTTAAATCATATGTTAATTTGTATGTGAATCTTATACAAGTCTGTATGCGGATTATACACAAGTTTATATGTGAATCAGGTATATACATATGCTAGTTTATATGCAAACATGTGATAAATTCATATGCAAGTTTGTAGAAAATCCCTATACAAGTTTAGGTGAAAGCTATATTCACATTTTTTGGTGGAAAACTATGAATTCATTTGCAAGTTTAGGTGAAAAACCATATTCACATATGCAAGTTCACAATTTCATGTATAGATCTATATTTAGATTTATGGCAGTACATAGTTTATGCAAATTTATGTTATGTATGTTCATTGCTTATGCAAGTTATTGGCTATGCAAACTTATGTTATAATTCTTATTTGCAAGATAGATCTATTTTGTGTGTTATGCTAGTTGTGAGGTTTCTTTTCTTTTTATGAGTTAGACTATTTGCGAGTCTAACATATTTCATATAAAAACATACGAATAGCGTGGGGACAATGGGAAAATATTAATTATTAATTATGTAAATTATGAATTGGCATAAAATGGCTTTAAAAGCATATAATTAAATTGAGACATTAATTGGTATAATTTATATACCTAAAAAGTATGGACATAATTTAGGTGAAAATTATGGACAAAGTTAATTTGGAAATTGTTGACAATTTGAATAGGGATAATTAATTCATATTGGGGTGAAATAATTATGTGTAATAATAAATGCCTAAGACACGAGGTTATACTCGTTTGTGGTGTAAGACTACCTGGACCCGCCCAGCAAATCCAGCAACCACAAACGGTAATCTAATGTGAGAGGTCGAAGGCATAAATTAAATGCGTAACAATTGTAACGACATGAGGTTAGACACGTTTGCGGTATAAGACTGCCCGGACCCACCTGGTAAATCCAGCAATCGCAAATGGGAGTCTAATATGGGAGGTCTTACAAGGTTACGGTTATAATGAATTAAGTAACACTTAACCAAGATAAACATGTGGTGGGACATGGGGGTTAAGTGGGTGACATGGGTGACATGTGAAATACGATTAGAAACACTTAACCAAATTTAAACATGTAAGAAGACATGAATAAGAAGGGGTTAAGTGGAAAATTCTAGTGGGAACCAAGCATAGGTGGAAAGCTTGTGTCAAGCATAAGGGACCCTTTTCAAACCAGTAACCCATTAAGTATCTTTGTGAGCTCGAGTTAGATCGAGGACGGGACACACTTTGATTGTAAGAGATCAAAACGGGTTAACGGTGGCAACGCAAGTCCAACAGGGTCATGTGCGTGCGTGAGCCCGGGCTAGTAAGTAATATGTTGTTGCATCGTGTAGATATAAGCCGTGCATCTTTAGTGGTATCGGGTTGCCACTTTGGGTAGTGATACATCCACTGTTGGACCAGCACGGGTATCTACGAGTTAGGGAGCCGATCGCATGGGGGTTGTGGGTACAATTAGTGGAGATAGGGGCAGGCGGCACCTATGGAGACATCTAGGGGTACACGAAACTACCACTATGATTATTATGTTCAGTAGGCGGGATCAACTTTTGGGGTGACTAGTAATGGTGCAGTATAGTAATTATCCTATAGTGATTACGAATGAGGTTAATGCCAGAATATTCCTCTTGTTTGTTTTGTCTTGCCCACTTGTTTCAAAGTCATTCCTTGTTTTACCAGTTTATGCCTTATCCTAATTACTTTAATAATTATATTGTTAAAGTTATTGGACTCGCCAGACTTTTTGTCTGACCCCCTTTGTTTTCCCCTCTTTTCTTCCCTTTCCCCTCCCCCCAGGTTCTCAGGGTGGGACTAGTGCTAGTGGAGCTTGATTTGGATCTTTCTCTCTCTTTTGGAAGTGCTTGGATTGCTGAAAGTAAAGTTCAACTCATCTCTTTTATGGCTACTTATGTTGGGGTTATGCTTTTTACTTTACGTACTCAGAAAACAATTTGTCAAAATGGATACTAAGTGTACTTGGTTTTAATGTGGGTTTATGATGTTGTTGTAGTCAAATTATTTCTTTGCTGCAATAGAAGTTGTTTAAATTTTTTCAAGTACCAATATATGTATCTATCTTGTTATATTATGTTTTCTTCACCAATAATACTCCATGTAAGTTAATGCATTCCCTTTGAGAGTGACATCAATGGACGTGGGGTGTTACACCTACGCTGCTTTATATACCTTGTACATCGCAGACGCAGAGATTTTGGACACTGAGCTTGTTTATGAAGATTTGAACTTCTATTTCTATTTTAAACATCATTCCACAGGGACCTCGAATTTGGTTTTCTTCGAGTCTATCCCTGCTAAGAAAGCTCTGACTGGTGGTCACAGTAACCTAGGATACGCTAAGTCTGAATGTTTTTATATAAAGCACCAGACTGGGTGAACGAGAAAGTGGCTAAAATCAAGTAAGTTTCAGGTCCTAAGTGTCTGTTTCAACTGCATGAATCAATGCACTAATATTTTGTTTTTCTTTGCAGTTCCTAATCCTAAAAAGCAAGAAGGTGAAGTATAAAAAGATCGCTTGTCTCGCCTTCTAAAGAGCGATTCTGATTTTCGAAAAATCAATAAATGCATAACTGAAGATAACCTCCATAAACATCATCTTCTCGATATAAGGCGGGGGCTTGGCCAAGGTTGTAAGCCTTACAAGTTCGTGCCTCTAACTCAAACTCTTGGGGAATCTAGCAGCATGCCCCCGATCGAGGGACAGGTGAACACATAAATTACAACAACTATTGAGCTTCCTAAAAGTCCTTTGCAGATGGTGGTTCAAGTTGACGAAGAGAAGAACGTATATACCAGAGGTGAAGCTCTAGATGATGAACCAAAGGGTGTTTCCATTCCTAAAGGGGAATCATCTCCAAAGACACGACCACCAATTAAGCCGTTGACTCATGATTCTTTAACAGAAGAACAAATATATGGGGATTTAGCCAGACTTCCATTGCCAGATGACATCTACACTTCTGAGGATATTGGAACAGGGTCATTTTTCCTACTTCTAAGGAGGAGCCTACTCCTGCTAAAGAGAGAGATATTTTATAGACAAGCCTGGCTCCAGGCCCTGGTCTGTTGGGGGGACCACACAATACACACACATCACATGAACCGCACGTCACGACATCTATACACCGTATTAACTTATGGCTCTTACACTTGTTTGTTGGTTTTGAAGGAAAAATGAACCGTTGCCACTATTATCATTGTGATCTTTGCGAATACACGCCCAGATTCAACACCTTTACCGAGCATGACCGCGGTGACATCCACGAGAGAGATAGTAGGAAACACTATGATTCTCACCAACCTCACTCTTCACACTCTCGTTCTCCTTCAAGGCATGATCTCGAGAAGCAATACAGTCGTCACATGCAACATGCGGGAGGTAAACAGCTTCCCAAAGCTTTGATTCCCCCGAAGGGTGTCCCTCCTCAGGTTAAGTCCTCCAAGAAGAATTATGAGTCCAAGGATAAGAATAAAGAACCACGCAAAGGTTTGGAAAAGGGGAAGAAAGCTCCTGTCCCTTCCGAACTACGCAACATGAACATTACTACTACACAGTCGGTGGTCCTAACCTTTGAAAATCAGGAAAAACTGGAGCGTCTACGGGAGCAGTTCCCCAAAATCTATTTCGGAAAGATGCACTTTGTTCCAGATCTTGAACCAGTTCCCGATGATTGGGATACTGAAGTCACGGACCAAGTAGGCTATGTGGCTACACAATACAGAGCGATGCAGAAGCGTGCCAAGATGCTCTCCGAGGTCATCCGTCATCTGGAAGCAGGTGTAAAGGATGCACGGGAAAAGGTTGAGTATGGCGTTAAGTCTAGAGATGAGGCCGAGAAGAAACTAGAGGATACCCAAGATCAACCCGCTTTGGCTCAGCGAGATGCCAAAGATTACAAGAAAAAGTTGGAAGATGTGGAGAGATGCTTCCGCACTAAGCTCGACTCAAATTTCCGAGAGCATACAGCCATGAGAAAAGAGATAGAAGATCTCAAATCAGCTAACACTGAGCTGAATTTATCACAGGATCGCTTTGCTGAGGAAAAAACTGTGTGGGAGAAGGAAATGGCAAGTTTGAAGGACAAGCTGGCTCATACGGAGTAGAGAGCAGCTCTTGCTGAAGGACATGCTAATGAAGCCCTTGATTCTGCCTCCAATGCTACCACTAAACTTGCCATGGCCGAAAAAGAGATAGAAGAGTTTGATGAATTGCTAATAGACTTTTTCATTCAGGTCATTTGAACCCGAGACATCTCCTGGATCAAGAATTATCCCACCACTCTATTTGATATATGGGACCAGATTGTCGAAAGTGAGAAGCAACGTCTAAAGGTCGAGGTTGTCGATGAGGATCAGCTTATGCAGACTTTTCTTAGAGGTGAAGAACCTGAGAGACTAGCAGAGGGTAGACGTCTAATTAAAGAGTCTATGGGGGAGGGGAGGCTTAAGATAAAAGGCAATAACAAGATTGATGAAGGTTCGAGCTCTGCCATGGAGCTCAGGACTTCTGGGGTCGAGGAGTACAATCCTGATGACCCGTTAATCTTTGGAATTCATGTTCCTCTATCTGCTAAGGTTTCTGTTGCAGCTCCAGGCAAGCAATCAGCGGAAGATATCTCCATATTGTCTCCACGATTTTTCAAAGCTATTATAAGTTGTCATCGTATTGTAGAGCAAACAGTTGAGGGGACTGCATTCTCTCCTAAATTAATAACAGGTGCTTCTTGTGATGTAGGTGCCAAGCCAGCCGAAGGGGTTGAAAAGGAGAAAATGGAGATTGTGGTGGCTGAGAAGGCCATTATACCACCAAGCATAGATGTCCCTAAAGATGCTGAGATAATTGGAGCTCTGAAGGACACTAATGGTGACGACGGAGATGAAAAGGAGGATGTCGCCATCACTAGAGAGACTGAGGATGATAGTACGACCTTAGCCTAAATAAAGGCTAAAAATGATGAGCTTTTGAAAGCTAAAGCCGAGGAAGAGCCTCTAAGCATACCACCTCTCGCTGTGGATGCTCTCGGCTCTGGACTGATTATGAAAATCTCCAAGTCAATAACTACACATTTAGCATCCCAGCCCTCTGACGCTCTATAGGATCCTCCTTCAGGGAAGAAGAAAAGGAAAAAAGCATGATAATTCTGATGCTAGCAAGAAGGATCTAAAGAAACAGAAGAAGGAGAAGAAATCGAGGTCATCCCCAAAGCCCAAATAGAGTTTAATTGTTTTTTTTGGTTTTAGGTTTCCACTGGCCTTTTGCTGTAGTTGTGAGAGTGGCCCTCACATGTTGACCAGTTTGTAACTTTGCACTTTGTAAATGAAAATCTTGTTTCTTTTGCATTATCATGTACTTGCAAATTTCTTGCACTTAGTCATGTACATAAATATTCAAGTCATAACTAGGTTATAAACATAACTTCATCATAAGCTATCATTACAGACAAAAATTAAAAAATTATGTAGTTGTTTTCATCATGATGTGTATATACAAGTTTGCCCCCAATCAATCACTGACATGATGCCTGGCCAGGGCTTATTGAGGATTGATTAGAATCGACTACGTATTGCCCCCTATGTCCGAAAATGAAGGGTTTGGGCTCAGCTTTCACTCTTGCCCCCGATACTACAATGGGGGTAGGAGCCCCTTTACAGCATTAATCAACATGCCTTTATACTCCTATCGTATGCCCAGGATAGAGTTCGAACTAAACTTTCAGTCTGCCCCCCAATCCTTCACTGGGGTAGGAGTTCATTTGCGGCGCTCAGTCCATGGCTCCTTTATACTCTCCCGTCGGATGCCAAGGGTAGAGTGGAGTCGAGGCAGTCGTTTAATCATGGTGCACCTACATGCCTCATGGACAATTCATTTCCTTGTCCTTTATACTCTTTCTTAAATCACGAGTGTTAGAGTGCTTGGGGTTGTATCATTTACTTTATTTCCCCCTTGATACTTTGCATGTTATTGACCTCCTGATTTGATAGAAGACTCTTTGAATTACGTGTTTTAGGATTATCGTGTCGGTTGTGACGAACATCACAATCATAATAGCTCATATGAATAAAAACAAAAGAATAAGAAAGAAACGGTGCAACAAAAGTAAATGACACACGATATTTTATAGTGGTTCGATCGAATCATGACCTACGTCCACTTTATAATCTTTTGCTTATGCAACCAGACTGTTCTAGGGAAGTCGAGCCTTTTTACATGTCCCTAAAAACAAAAGAATAAAAATGACAACTTCATGTCAAATAAAGCTGCAAATGCTGGGTGTTACATGCTCTAGGGATTTCATATCCGTCCACGGTCGTTAGCTTGAAGGATCCATTATCATGCCTTCGTAGGATGGTATATGGTCCTTCCCATTTCGAACACAAGAAGACAGTGTCTAGAAAGACACATTTCAGTACCAGGTCTCCAGTTCAAAAGTTCGATCCCGAACTTTCTTGTGTAATATTGGGCGACCTGTTGTTTATGTCTCAAGGCACGCAGATCCGTTTTGTCCCTTTTTTCTCAATCATGTCTAGAGACTCGAGGAGCAGTTCGTTGTTAGTCATCGGGTCGTAATAAGTAGTCCTATGGGATGGCAATTTTAATTCCATCGAGATGACGACCTCGAATCCAAATGTGAGGGAGAAGGGAGTGTGACCCGTCGCTGATTTGTAAGTTGTTTAGTAGGCCCATAATGCCAAGGGTAATTCGTTACTCACAAGGCTTTGGCCCGCTTCAATCGCTTCTTCAGAATGGACTTAATTACCTTATTTGCCGCTTCTACTTGTCCATTCGACTACGGATGCACTACAGTAGTGTACTTTTTTCGATATGGTACTTCCGACAGAAGTCTCGGAACTTAGGGCTATCAAACTGGGTCCCGTTGTCTGTTATGATGATTTTTGAGATCCCAAATCGGCATATGATATTTCTGATGATGAAGTTTATCACTCGCTGGTCGTGATCGTGGTCAATGGTTCTGCTTCGACCCATTTTGTAAAGTAATCCACGACCACGATTGCGAATTTTTCTCCGCCTTTTGCGATTGGTGGGCTTCCTATAATGTTAATCCCCCAAACAGCGAATGGCCATAGGCTCATCATTGTCATCAATCGACTGGGAGGTCCCCTGGGGATTTTAGCGAACTTCTAGTACCTGTCGCAATACCATGCATATTTAGCCACATATTTATTCACAGTAGGCAAGAAATATCCATATTGCAATATTTTATTAGCCAACGTTTGGCCCCAGGTATGGTAGCCACATTCACCTTCGTGTACTTCCTTCATTACTCGCTCGATGTCATCATGGGCTATACATTGGAGGAGGAGCATCAAGAATCCTTGTTGATAAAGAACTTCGCCTTGCATAACATATCTAGAAGCCTTATGGATTATGGCGTGCCTTTCACTCTTCTTGGTCGGGAGTGTCCCGTTGGTGAGGAAGTTCTTTAAGGGGGTCATCCACGACTCCCTTTCGAGTTCAGTTTCCATTATCGGATCAACTTCCATCTGATCAACACTCGGAGTCTCCAGGGTTTCAATCTGGACTATTTATGTATTCTCAGGATTGTTAAAGCTAGCCATCTTGGCTAATTTACTTGCCTTCTGATTCTCTATTCGAGGAATATATGAGATACTATAATGTTCAAAACTACCCAGCTACTTTCTTACCTCTGTTAAATAGGATACAAGTCTTGGAGCCTTTGCTTGAAACTCCTCCCGAACTTGGTTTACCACTCTCTTGGAGTCACAGAAAATATCCAACCTTGCTATCCCTAACTCCTTTCAAGCTTCAGCCCAACATTCAGGGCTTCATATTCAGAGTCGTTATTAGTGGGATGAAACTCTAATCTTATAGCATAATATATCGACTGCTTTGGGAGAGACCAAGACCACTCCGACATTGGATCGCCTATCATTCCTGGCACCGTTAGTGTATACTTCTAGGTGTTGGGATTAAACGGCTGTTCTGAGGGACCAGCCTCTTCACTAGCTACATCTTCTTCTAGAGTGGTAAATTCCACTATGAAGTTTGTTAATACTTCCCCCTTATCGATCTTCAGGGTTGGAAGTTTAGATCAAATTGACTTAGCTCGATATTCCATTTTAGTAGCCTTCCGGACGCTTCTGGTCGTTGCAAAACCTGCCGGAGCGGATTGTCAATGTATATGGTAATGGGATAAGATTGAAAATAGTGGTGAAGTTTTCGGGACGCTATTAGCAAGCTATACACCAGTTTCTCTATCTTTTGGTAGTAAAACGGCCTCTGAACTTTATCTTCCTCTCTTACTAAGGCTGAGCTTATTGCATCGGATGATACGGCCAAGTATACGAATAAATCATCATGATCGACCGGCTTGGATAATATCGGAGGCGTCTCTAAATGAGTAAGAAGGTTCTGAAAAGCTTCAACACAATCAAGAGTCCACTAGAAGTTACGTTTGCCCCGCTTTATTAAATCAAAAAAGGGATGCATTTATCCGTGGCTTTAGATATGAATCTAATCAATGCAACGACTTTTCCAGCAAGGCTCTACACATCTTTGACCTGGCTTGGTTCTTGAATATTTCAGGTGTTTTCCCTAAAATTGGGCTTAACACCAAAAATGCAAAGAAAATGTCTCACAAAAAATGAAAAGTGGAGCCACACAATGATTGTAATGCAAGTAGAAGACACAAGGGTCTATAGTGGTTCGATCCGATGAAGATCTACATCCACTCTCATAAGGACTTTCATTATTTATATGAAGATTACAAGGTTAACTTCTCCCTTACAACATTTTCACTACTCTCTTACTTATGAATCACACTTAGATCTACTAAAAATGACAGAGAAGTGAATTAATCAGTGGAGATACGATGTAGATGTGATAGAATTAGAAGAATTCCTTCTTGTTCATAAGCTCGTTTCAACAATCTTCAACTCTTGAATCATTTGGATGAATTTGACCAAGATCATGATCCATGGATTAATCTTCAATTTATGATGTTGGATAAGTGTTGGAATTGTTGTAGAAGATTTTCAGCAGCACTTCGTGGTCTCCCCCCTCGATCGCCCTTGATGAAGAAGTGAGGGGGTATTTATAGGAGATTTCCAGACTAGATGGCAGTTTCGTAATTATGCAGGGGAACGCCATGACTCATGTCGCCACCGACATGACTTGGACCCCCGCTATAAACCATGTCACCAACGACATGACTCATATCGTATGGCGGGTCAGCCTTTGGCACCTTGAGCTTGCGACATGACATGACCCTCCTCAGCATGGTTTATTTCGTTCGGATGATAGCTGTCGACAACCTGGTAATGGCTAGATGCGGCATGAGTTGGTCACGACATGGCTTGAGGCCGACATGAACAATAGACGATATAACGACTTACGACATGTCTTGAGGTCGACCCGGTTTCCACGAAGCGACATGGCGAGGTACGACTTTTCTTGGTTACGACATAATGTTAAACTCACTTCAACATCATATTTCCTTCCACGACTTGTACATCATGTCGCTGAACGACATGGATAACAGTAGTATAAATTCATGTCGCTGACCGACATGAATTTCAACCTTATTTTACATCATTACATTAGAGCGGCCTGTCTGTTAAACGCTTTACCTTCCTCTTAACGCCATAAAGCAGGTACGACATAACTTGAAAACAATTTAACCTTCTAGGATCACCTTAACGAACTACAGCATGATGGAGGTATATGATCCAGCTTTATTATTTGATACGGACTACGATAACTTGACTGATACGTCATAACTGTTGACGGCATGGTTCCTTTCTTTCCCTACGACATGGCTTTAGGATGACCTGGTATTCACATATCGAGCCCTACGACTTAACAAATAACGGCATGACTTTGACGACATATTGAAAACGTATTTCTATGGGTTAACATTTGCCCTTCGAAGTTCATGTTATTAGAAATAGCATGGGCTTCGAATCCTTATGTTTTATGACATCTTTTCCACGTATCTTAGTTAAGTCGCTAGGGTACTCTTGGATGAATGTCGCAGGTTGACACCATGTCACGACCCGCTTTAGCTTTTTCATGTCGCATGAGACTCTTTAGGTCGTTTTGGGCTTCAATTCGAACTGACCTCGGCCGAGTTATTACAGCACTTCATATATTATCCCCAACCCGAACGTTCATTCCTATGCCTCTTTTCATCCTAAGGTTTCACCTCGTTAATGGCGGTTGGGTCAGAGGGATATCATCGCCTTCCTCATAAGTGATTTATTCAACCAAGTCGATGCCTTCATCTTAATCATTGTGACCAGAATCTGATCAACTTTGACGAACTCCGCCAGTCCGATTCGATACCTATACTCTTGATTTTTAGAGAATTCTTCCTTCAACGATCATCTCAGAACTTAATACAAGTAACTTTTAGATCTGAATTCCATTTTGTTTTTCCTGAATGCTAGGACTTGTATAGAATCCGAGGATTTTCACTTATTTTTGATAAAGCAATGATCTTGTGAATTGATTTTGATTGTCTTGTGTTATTGAGATGTTTGTGAATAAAAAAGGAACTGGATTGGAATGGATAATTATGTATGAAGGCTTTGAAATTCTTTGATCTTCTTTGATCTTCTTCGAAACCCGATTTTTATGCAATACGCACGGCTTGAGTCTTATGTCGTACTAGCGGCATGAGTTTCAAACCATGCTTTGCTGACTTAAATTTAACACCACAAAACGCCTTGTTGTGGTCTTTGATACGACGATGACCGTATGAATTGCTTTGAATATTTTGTTATACTGCACACCGGTTGCTTGCTAAAATTCTTAAACTATGAACTTTTATTGCTTATCATAGTTGTTGTATGATTTCTTTCTGTGTTGCTCCAAAGTAGGTTTATGGCATGCTCTGAATTGTGTTTATTTGACAATCCCACCATTAAGTCATGATAAAAAATTCGTGCCGTTATGCCTATGTGAGTTACCAATTCGTAATTGTAATTCAATCATTCGAGATGACATGTCGCATGAATGACTTGAGTCTCAGAATTGGTCCAAACGAGTTGACCTCTTGATGGCTTTTAGTTTAAGGTTGCGGATTGGTGCTCACGTCCTTACTCTACCCAAACCATAAAAGGATATAGACTCTTAGTAACTTACGCCTTTATTGATACGTTTCCTACGGCATAAGTTTTCTTTATCCCAACTCGTTGAGGATGATACAATATCCGTAAGATGTAATAACGGTGTGAATCTCAACTTGTGATAGTGTTTGAACACCCCCCTTTTAATGTTAAAACCTTTGTGTTGGAGTTGAGTTGCTTTTAAGATTCCAAGTTGCGGATCAACATGGGTCTCATGTCGTGGACCTACATGAGTTCCAAGTCGTGAGTCGCCATGAGTTTCAAGTCGTGGACCGACATGAGTATCATGCCGTGATCCGACATGAGTATCATGCCGTGAACCGACATGAATCCCATGCCGTTCTCTGTCATGAGTCCCAAATCGTTGCAGCGACATGAGCAAACCGTCATGTTGCTGCTACGGCATGGGCAACCATGTCACAACGACTTAACTCTAATGCCAACAAATGCCTTGTCTCGGTGTTTGTCACCCTTGTTTCAATGCTTTTGAAGTGTTTTCACATTTCTATTCTTCGAATCTTGTTGCTAAAAAACTGAAATGTACTCAAGTATTGTCTGTGTAGAATGACTACTGAAAAGCAAGTTCCCCCTCAATGTAAAGAGACCTCCTTGGCCCAAACCGACCCCTCTTCAAACAAGGCTTCCGAAATTGGAACATCCATAACCTCTAGCCAAGTTTCTACCCCCTTCCTTTGGACCTTCGCCCGATTAAAGCTAGGGATCAAGAGAGACAGTCTAGCACTCTAACTCACGAGCAATATGAACTATTGTGCGGTCAATACAGAATACCTCTTATGGATGAAATATTACCAAAGGATGGTGCTTTTGCTGATGAACCTCCTACTGGAGTCGTTGCTGTAAGAAAACAAATGCTAGCAGCTGGTGCTATTCCCCCGTTTAATCCTTTTTTAGGGAGAGTCCTAAACCGTCTAGGCATTGCTCCTTTCCAACTCCATCCTAATGGCTACGCGGTTCTACTGGGCCTTTATGTTCTTTTCATTGATACGACAAAGCAGGAGCCTTCTTTCCAGGAACTTCGCTACTCGTGTTCTTTCAAGAGTAGGAAGGATACCCCCTCTATTATGCATGTTGAAGGTGCCAGAAATCGGAAGCTAGTTCTCGAATTACCGGACAGTGTTTCAGGATTTTTAAACCAAGTTTTCTTTGTTAGATGCCCCGAACTATTTCGAGGGCAGTGGAAAGATGGAGGTATGCGTAGTTTACTAAGCGACTCTGACTTTATTTTCCTTTGAGTTACACGTTCTTATATTATTTATTTCAAAATGCAGTACTCCCTACCCTGATTAAGGACAACAAAGCATCCTCTTCTTTTGAAGCCACATACGAAACACTGAAAGCTGTTGACGAGGCTAAGAGAAGTAGAAAACTTTCAATTACTAAAAATACTCTTCGCCAATATGAGCTACTTCACCCTTTGAGGAAGTTTTTATGCAAGGTTGGACCTTCCACTCCTAAACCTAACCCTAGAACATCGGCTGTTCTGATGACAGAAATGTAACTCAGGCCGATGAAAATCCTATTATTGACCCTTCTTTGAAAAGATGTTCAGAGCCTATCAATGGAAGAACGTTGCCCTTGTCAACGTCTTCGAATAAGGATGAGGATTCTAACCGTCATAGGGGCAAGGATCCTATAACATCAGCTGAGTTGACTAAGAAAGAGAACACTTCCCTGCATTCTGAGCCAGAATCAGATTTCGAACATGTTAAGGGGGATAATAGGGAAGTGAATCATTCTAAATTCGAGCGCGGGACTGAATACGATGGGGAAGACGTAACCTCATTAGAAACTAATCCAAATATTGAGACTATAACTGGAGATTCCCCTATTGAAAATGCAGCTAAAGAAGATTTTGCAGGTACATTTGACAATTTGAGTGATCTCAACTCTGCTAGATATCTTAGTCAGGATGGTGCAGTTACTCAGCCTCTCGATCCTCAAACCATAGAAATCGAACTTAGGGATGCAGCCTCCACCGAGTCAAAAAGGCATCTTAAATCTTTAGGCATCCCCTTAGACCAGGGGGTATGACCGGTCTGTTAATAACAGCACCCTTATAAAGAAATTCATCTTGTGCATTCCAATTCTTTTTCTTAATTTTTATCTGGCTTTAATATCTTTAGATACTTTGTAGTTTTAAGTATCAGAAACTCATTCATAACTCATTTCAGGTCTAGACATGCATGAGAGACGCTCGTCAGGAATCAGATCAGAATTTAGCAAAAGGAGCAAACCTATCGATCCAAAGCACTTACTACGATCTGAACCTCAAAAATCATTACATCACCACGAGCAACCCCATCCTCCTTCGTCCTCGAAATCCTCTTCCCAGTCTTTACATGCATTAGAATCTGTCCTTACTGAGGAATAGAGGAAAAAAATACGTGAGGAAGAAGAAGCTAGAAGACGCAGTTGGATGAGGGAAGACACTCCCGATGAAGGGGAGCGAGGGAGGAAACGAGGAAGGGATGGTTCCTATAAGCATTCCCGAGTAGAAAAGCTTCCTATTAAGCCCCGACTTCCCTCATCCTCTGGCCCTCCCGGTCCTCCAGCTGAGATTCATTCGATTATTAATAAACCTCCTCATAATCTTGGTTTGACGAAC
The DNA here is from genome assembly GCA_030737875.1 of Allium sativum. Taxonomy (NCBI): domain Eukaryota; kingdom Viridiplantae; phylum Streptophyta; class Magnoliopsida; order Asparagales; family Amaryllidaceae; genus Allium; species Allium sativum. Next base: position 589,597,075 of record CM060910.1, on the reverse strand, counting down.
ATTTCCTTTTCTGAAAAGCTTCCAGGTTGGAATTTGAAAGGGCTTTACTTTGATCGTGGAGTAAGTATAACAGACGCCGATGATTTTCTTAAAGAGGTGGATGCGGTTATAAGTCAAACGCATACTCAGTTCAATACTGCTAAAAGTCAACTTGAAACAAAATGGAACGTCGTAAGAGATATCTTTTACAAAAAGTTGCGTGGATGGGAGAAACTTGGCGATGACTTCCAAAAGCGTCATGATTCCCACCTTACAAAAATTGCTGAGTTGGAAAGTGACAAAGTCAAATGGGAAAAGGTTTTGGATGATCGTGATGCTACTATCACGATTCTCAATAAAAGAGTTGCCAAGTTGGAAGCATTAGATAACGAGATTAAGAAGCTCCGGGACGAACTTTAGGCTTCCAAATAAAGAGAAAAAGATGCCTTAACTGCCAAGCGTAATGTTGATGCCATGTTGGTTGTAAAGAAGGATTTCTCCAAACAATATCGGGAAGATGCCACCAATCTACGTAAGGAGGTAAAGTCTTTGAGGGATTCCAACCAGACACCGATGGCCAAGGTCGAATCTCTTGAGAAAGACAAGATGACTGTAGAAGAAACCCACAAAAAAGCTATGGACGAAGCTGACGATGACATGTTCCGCTTCTATGTATACAATGTCATGAGTCGTGGGAGTTTGCATTACTTAGGGGATAGTTTTGTGCGTACTTTGGCGCTTGTTTGGGAGCGAGTGCTTGAGAATAACGGTATTGATTGTAGCGAGGACGAACTTATTGACAAACTGTCAGACAACAGGTCCAGGAAGGCTTTGGTAGAAGGAAAGACACAACTAATGGACGAGAGGACCGGTACTTCCGGTGAAAAAGTTCAAACTCAACTTGATGTCAACCTTCCTGTTGATCCCTCGTCCTTTGAAGCTTCTGGCTCACAAGCATTAGCTCACCCAGTTGATGCTCCTAAAGGCAAAGACGTCACTATTGAGAGTAATATTAATATAGAGGATATTGCTGATGAACATGGAAACGATGAGGATGATGACGACAATCCCGATCACTGGAGAATCGAGCATAGGGATACCTCGGAGGGTCTTCTAGATACAGGTAAAATTGAAACCAACTTTACCCTATCGTGCTTAGAGTCCATTTTCGATTCACCTAGGTACCTTGCTTATTATGCTCAATGTTTCCATACTTTGAATTTAATTTCACCCCTGTCTTCTCCTGCCATAGGCAATGCAACGACGACAGGAGCTATTAGGGCTGACTCGCCATTGACAACTTTCCCTCTTACTTCTGTCTTTACTCCCCCTCCTCCTAGTAACACATCCTTACTTGTTACAGCTCCCGGGTCACAAGATGCAACGATCGGTGCCCTCCTGTGTTTGGATGATGTTGACTATAACCTTAGTGATGATGTTGAGGCTATCAAAGTAGACAAAGGTTCCCAAGACATTGTCAAGGGTAAGAAGAAAACTGTCAAGTCTTCATCGTCTAAGAAGAAAAAGAAGAAGACATGGATGCTATCACTCTATCTTCCCAGGAGAATCAGAGTAACGTGGAAGAAACCCCTCCACCTTTGGTTAAGAAGCCTGCTTTGAGATCAAGTGACAAGAAGAAATGATCATGCTTATTAGTAATCTGGTTGTCGACTATTTTCTTTTACATGTTGTATTCAGGTCGGTTGTATATGCGGGCGTCGGTCCCCGCTTATTACTCTTGTACTTGTCGTCTTTATGCACTCTGTCATTTGATGTTTTAAACTTTGACATGCGACTTTGTGGTATAGTTCTGCTTTGTTGTCAGGAAATTGTGTCCTGCTTTCCATGCTTTAAATTTTGCTTTTAGCCTCGCTATACTTCTTTATTTTATATTCCATGCCTGTTCTACATCTGCAATTCAAACTGTATGTTATTACAGGTTGAGTTAATTCAATCAACTTTATTGTTTTGTAAAATCCAGTTTTGTTGGTTGGAATGACCCAATGCCGGGTTTTCATGAGATTATGACCAGATTGTAGTATGTTTAAGAGAGCATCATTAGATTTCATTAATGCGATGGTAATGCCCCATACCATAATTGGTTTTAATATTTTGAAAATTAGGCGTAGTTTCTACAGTTAAATAAAGAAATCTGTTATTCCTTGTAACTGAATGGGCCAGTTACTTGTGGTTTTTATCAGATAACTTCAAGGATTTTTTTTTTGTTCTGTCATTAACTGAACTAAGAAGATTCAGCTTATGACCGGATGCCCTTGAAAGGATTTTTGATCCGTTATTCGCTGAATCTGAATAATTCAGATGCTTGTTGAACTTGTCGGATGCCCCCGAAGAGGTCTTTGGGTCCGTCAGTAACTGGGTTTAAAGGACCCAGAATCGATAGTTGGATTTGGAAGATCCAGCATCTGAGCGGATGCCTCCAATGAGGTCTTTGAAAACCCTGTGTTTATATCGCTATCCGGCCATGTATTAATGGCGTTGGCGATGAACTGAGTGCCCCTCGGGGAGGTCTTGGGTTAAAAGCCCGGTGTTTGTATCGCTATCCAGCCATATCTCAATGGCGTCGACGCTGAACCGTGTGCCCCTCGGGGTGGTCTTGGGTTAAAAGCCTGGTGTTTATATCGCTATCCAGCCATATCTCAATGGCATCGGCGATGAACCGGGTGCCCCTCGGGGAGGTCTTGGGTTAAAAGCCCGATGTTTGTATCGCTATCCAGCCATATCTTAATGGCGTCAGCGATGAACCGGGTGCCCCTCGGGGAGGTCTTGGGTTAAAAGCCGGTGTTTGTATTGCTATCCAGTCATATCTCAATGGCATCGGCGATAAACCGGGTGCCCCTCGGGGAGGTCTTGGGTTAAAAGTCACATTGTTCCAGGTGGCTGACGCTAGTTTATTTGTCTGATTCTGGTTGTGACTTGTCAATACTAGAATTTTGAACTCTGTCATTAAGAATGTGCCCCTACGGTGAAATTCAAAGCTTGGTCCATAGTTTGGGTGTTACATTGTTTTAGGTTTAGAGTTCTTGACGCTGTTTGTTTATGGCTTTGCACTTTACACCCTCCATAGCAATAGTTTGTGGATGTTTGAATATTGAGCAGAAGGCGCTTGAGCTTTCCCAATGGGGATGTGTTATAGCTCTCATCAAACCCTATTTGATTTTAAATGCGGTTTCGTTTGCTCAAAAAGTTTGTAATTAAAATCGATGTCAGCAGCTTGAAATCAAAAAGTTGCAAATGTACGATTTTAGATAGGTAAAGTAATTTCTTTCACTAATTTGTACAAACTTTGCATGATATTCATAATGCATGATATATTTACAATTCATGATGTACGTATAATGCATAATATGTGAAAGGAACTTCAGAAAAAATAACGGCGAAGATGGATGCTATTCTATGCTCGAGGGAGTGCGATTCCATCTGTCGTTTTTAACTCAAAAGTGCCATCTGCAAATTTCTGACTTATCATGTACGGCCCCTCCCAATTGGGTCCGAATACCCCGGTTCCTGTCATAATTCTTTTTAGGACGAGGTCCCCGACTTGAAAAGCCCTTTGCTTGATTTTTTCATTGAAATATCTGGCTACTTTCCGTTGATGGGCCGCTATCTTAAGCCCTGCTTCTTTTCGCCTTTTCTCGAGTAAATCAAGTGCCTCCAACTGCAGCTCTTCATTCTCCTTCTGGTTGAAGTGGATTCTACGGTGAGTTGGTACTTCCAATTCCACTGGGATCATAGCTTTTGACCCGAATGCAAGTGAGAATGGGGTGTGCCCCGTTGCAGTTTTATGTGTTGTCCGGTATGCCCATAACGCGAAAGGTAGTTCATCAACCCAGTTACCTTTGGCTTTTTCGAGACGCTTCTTTATGGTTGACTTTAGTATTTTGTTGATGGCTTCCACTTGCCCGTTTTCTTGTGGGTGAGCCACAGTTGCAAAACTCTTTTTGATCTTATATTTAGCGTAGAAGTCTAGGAATTCATTACTTTCAAACTGGGTTCCATTATCGGTGATGATCTTTTGCGGCACTCCAAACCTGCAAATGATATTTTTCAAAACAAAATTGATCACTTTCTTTGATGTGATAGTAGCCAAAGGTTCTGCTTTGGCGCATTTGGTAAAGTAGTCGACAGTAACTATAGCGTATCTAATATTCGCTTTTGCGGCGGGTAATATCCCAATCAAATCTATGCCCCAGACCGCAAATAGCCATGGGCTAACCATTTGAGTTAGCTCTGTGGGAGGTGCTCTTGGGATCTTAGCGAATCTCTGGCACATGTCACATTACTTTACATAGGTCATGGCATCTAGGTTTACATCAGGCCAGAAATAGCCATATTACAGGACCTTCTAGGCTAACGTTTGACCGCTGGTGTGTCCTCCGCATTCTCCCTCGTGCAACTCTACCAAAATCGCTCTAGATTCCTTCTTAGTCACACATCACAGCAATGGCATGGAGAATCCTTGCCGGTACAACCTTCCGTCTTGAATGAGGTATAAAGGGGCCTTACGCAATATATTCCTTTTGTTTTTCCGTTCTTCACGTAGTGTCCCATTGAGGATATATTCTTTGATTGGAGTCATCCATGATGTAGGTTCTTCAACGGTTTCCATTATCCAGTCCACACTCACTTCCTCAATGGTTGGAGTAGAAAGGAATTCGATGGGGATTAAACCCAGTAGCTGAACATCTGATGAACTAGCATACTTGGTGAGAGAATCCGCTTTTGAGTTTTGTTCTCTTGGAATGTGAGATATAACATAGTGGTCGAGTACGTTTAGAAGTTGCGTAACTTTGATTAGATAAGAAGGGAGGTTCCCAGTTTTGGTTTGGAGTTCTTTGCGTACTTAACCCACTACCAACTGAGAGTCGCTGAGAATCTGCAAAGCTTTTAGGTTTAGCTCTTTTGCCAACTTTAACCCTGTTATCAATGCTTCATATTTGGCCTCATTATTGGTTGATGAAAATTCCAATCTCAAAGCATAGCATAAAGAGTAGCCTTCTGGAGTTTCTAGGACAATTCCAGCCCCTGAACAATAGCCATTTCTGGATCCATCAAAGTATAGTTTCCAAGCAATCTTTGCTTCCGCTAACCTCTTCTCATCTACTTGTAAACTCAGCAATAAAATTCGCTAGGGCTTGGCCATTAATGGCCCTTCGAGGGTGGTAAGTGATGTCATATTGACTTAGCTCAGTGTTCCATTTTAACAGCCTTCCTGAAGTTTCTGGATGGAAGAGAATTCGCCTTAATGGTTGGTCAGTCAGAACCTTAATAGGATGAGACTGGAAATACGGTCTCATCTTTTTTAAGGCAACAAGGAGGCAATATTTGAGCTTCTCTAGCTTAGGATAATTTAGCTCTGCCCCGGCGAACCTCTTACCAATGTAATATACTGGCAATTACACTCCCGCTTCTTCTCGGGTTAGTGCTGCACTCAAAACATGCGTTGAAACTGCTAGATATAAAAATAGATCCTCCCCGTCCTTAGGTTTCGATAACATCGGTGGTGATTCCATATGCCTTATCAGTTCCTCGAAAGCCTCCTGACACTCTGAGGTCCACTGGAAGTTCTTTTTTCCTTTTTTCAAAGCATCAAAAGCGGAATACATCGATCCGTTGCTTTGGAAACGAATCGGTTCAATGCTGCTACCTTTCCATTTAAGCTCTGGAGTTCCCTTTTTGTCCTTGGGGCTCACATTTCCCTTAAAGCCACAATTTGAGAGGGATTCGCTTCTATGCCCCTAGCATTGACGATGAACCCAAGAAATTTCCCTGAAGAGACTCCAAATGAACATTTTAACGGGTTTAGTTTCATCATGTATTTCCTGAGTATGTGAAACATTTCTGCCAGGTCCTCGAGATGATCTTCGACCTTCTTTGATTTGACTAGCATATCGTATACATATACTTCCATTGTATTTCCTATCTGAGATTTGAACATGGAGTTTGCAAGATGTTGGTAAGTTGTTCCTGCGTTTTTCAGTCCAAATGGCATGACTTTATAGCAGTATAGTCCCCTATCTATAATGAAACTCGTGTTTTCTTTGTTTGGCTTGTGCATCATAATTTGATTATATCCGGAATATGCGTCCATAAAAGACAGTAACCCGTTCCCTGCTGTTGCATCTACGAGTTGGTCAATTCGGGCAAAGGAAAACTGCCTTTTGGGCATGCTTTATTAAGATCTGAGTAATCTATACACACTCTCCACTTTCCATTGGACTTTTTGACAAGCACTGGGTTAGAAACCCAATCCGGATACGTTGATTCTCGTATGAAATTATTTTTGAGTAGCCTATCTCCTTCTTCTTTTAGAGCCTCGGATCTTTCAAATCCCAGCATTTGTCTTTTTTGTTTCACAGGAGTCAACTTTTGATTTATATTCAACTTGTGAACAATTACATTTGGTGGTATCCCACACATATCTGAGTGTTCCCAGGCAAATATATCTAAGTTTGCTTTTAAAAACAAGATTAATTTCTTTGCAGCTTCATACCTAGCTGAGATCCTATCTTCAAGATCTGGTTAGGGTTCTTGTCGGATACTGGAACGGGGATTGTATCTTCGGCCGGTGCTGCTCTATTTTCCCCCATACTATTTTTCCTTGGATCAATTATTTTCCGAGCGCCACTGTGCTCACCAGTATGGGTTTTTGCTTTAGTTGCTATAAGAGGGGATTTTGGATGTGGAGCGACAGCTCTACATCCTTCTTCAATTCCTTCTTCCTTGCCTCTGGCAATTCAACCAAATAACACTCTCTTGCTGCTTGTTGATCACCTATAATTGTGCCAACACCATTCTCTGTTGGGAATTTCATAGTGAGGCGCCACAGAGCCATAGTTATTCTAAATGCTGCAAGAGTAGGTCTTCCTAGGAAGGAATTGTAAGCAGAGGGTTCATCAATTATAACAAAGTCCTCTACCAGTGCGGCCTTTTGCTCTCCTTCTCCGAGCTCTACTAGTAGGATGATAACACCAATTGGTTGAACAGGTTGACTAGTGAATCCGTGGACCTTGTTCTGACAGGCTTTTACATTGCCCATGGAAAGCCTCATTCTATGGAATGCGCTAAAGAAGAGGATATTAACTGATGCTCCGCTATCGGCTAACATCCTTCTAACTATGGCTGGGCCCAAACCAATGGTTATCACCATTGGATCCTCTGTAGGTGTTATGACCCCAGTTGGATCTTCATCTTTAAATGTGTTGTTGTCTCGCAAGATTCTCTGAACTTTTGCTGATAAAACTTCACTCATAATCATGAGTTCACCTTTTTTCGAAAAGTCCTTCACCTCATGAGCATACTTCACCATGTCCCCCCAGCTTTTCCCAACCGGGTAGGGGCCTCCTGAAATGGTGTTTATGATCATCCTTGGTATAGCGGCAACTGAAGCATTCTCATTTTGTTTAGGCTGTCCTGTAGAGGCTCCCTGGTCTTGAGCTCCTTGAGCATTCAGGGTGTTCTTTGTATATTGTTGAAGCCTATTTTCCTTATCAGTTCTTCAGTTAAGCTTTTCAAATGTCTACATTCGTTCGTGCTATGCCCCGGTTGGTTATGAAATCGGCAGAACCTGCCGGACTTTATTGCGTTATTAGTGACTTTCAACTTCCCTGGCTCTGGGTATTCTTCAGTGTCTTTGGTCGCCATATAAATGTTTTCTATGGTATCATTAAGGGGAGTCATTTCAGAATTCTTGAAGAAACGAAGCTTTTTGTTGTTTCGACCATCTTTCCCTTTGTTCCCCCTTTTTTGATTTCCTCCGGTGTTTTTCTATCCTCCTTGCACGTTTACGTCTTTTTTCTCTGATGGCTCTTTATTTTCTGCAGCTTCTAATGTATGGGCCAGATCCTCATCCACGCCTATATATTCCTCTGACTTGTCAAATATCTCTTCGAGAGTCACGGGCTTCTTCTTCTTGATCCATCGCCCGAGTTTGGTCCTTTTATTTATACCTCCTTTTAGAGCCATCAAGGCCAAACGTGGCTCATAGTTTCCGACTTCGGCCGCAGCTGTGTTAAAACGAGAAAGGAAAGTTTTAATGGATTCCCCTGGCGCTTTTTCCAACTCATTCAGTTCCATTACATCACGCACCTTAGTCGCTTGAAGCCTGAATTGATGTCTGAACAACTTGGCCAAGGTGGCAAAGTCATCTACGGATTTTGGCAGGAGTTTTGTGAACCAGAGTGAAGCTACTCCTTCCAGGTAAGTGGGGAAGTATAAACACTTGAGCTCGTCACTAGCATGTGCCCCATCCATATGCTGATCATACCTGAATAGGAACACGTTGGGATCGCCAGTTCCATTATAAGCTTGAACAACCAGAGGCTTGAATTTATTTGGATATGGCGCCATTTTTATTCTTTCTATAAGTGGGGTTTTTGTAGAAGCAAATCCCCATTCCTTCTCATCATCCACATTTTTCTGGCTCTCATTCATAATCTTTCGTACCATTCCAAATACACGCTCCTCCTCATTGAGTTGGTCCACGGGGCGGACGCCTTCCTCTTTACTGGATGTTTGGCCGCGCAAACGATCACGGTTCAGATTCCAGGGCCCTGGACCTCCCGCATGGGGAAGTGACCCTTTGGTGGAACCAAAAGCTTGTTGAGGGGTCGCTTTTTCAGAGTGGTTATGAGCAGGTGGCTTCATTCCCCTATGACTAGGATTTGCAATCTCTTGGACAGAATTTCGTTTATTCGGGCTTGAGGAAGAAGATCCAGTATCTTTCGTTCCAGTGGTTTTAGCAGTTTTAAGATGGTTTGCACTCATGGTGACTTTGGCTGTTGCGGCTTGCATGGAGAACATGGTGTCAAGCTTCTTCATCATGGCTTCATTCGCAATATCAATTCGACTTGTTAGTCTTGCTTCCACTTCATCCAACTCCCTCCTTGTTATGGCAGTTCCAGCTTTAGAACTTTCACCGACTTCAAATTGATTAGTAAGCGGGGTGTTTTCCATGTTAGTGGCATTATCGACATTTTCGACACTTTTACTTGTAGCTTTCTTCGATGGTCTACCTGGCTTACCCATATTTAGAGGTAAGTATCTCAATTCGGACAACTTAGATAATCAAAGTGTACTCAAAATTCCAATGCAGGGTCTTCTACCTTGTGAGAGAGCGAGAAATGGATTGGCAATCTGGGCCCCACGGTGGGCGCCAAATGTTTTCCCCAAAATTGGGCTTAACACCAAAAATGTGAAGAAAAAGTCTCAAAAAAATGAAAAGTGGAGCCACACAACGATTGAAATGCAAGTAGAAGACACAAGGGTTTATAGTGGTTCGATCTGATGAAGATCTACGTCCACTCTCATAAGGAATTTTATTATCAATATGAAGATTAAAAGGTTAACTTCTCCCTTACAACATTTTCACTACTCTCTTGCTTATGAATCTCACTTAAATATACTAAAAATGACAGAGAAGTGAATTAATCAGTGGAGATACAATGTAGATGTGATAGAATTAGAAGAATTCCTTCTTGTTCATAAGCTCGTTTCAACAATCTTCAACTCTTGAATCATTTAGATGAATTTGACCAAGATCATGATCCATGGATCAATCTTCAATTTATAATGTTGGATAAGTGTTGGAATTGTTGTAGAAGATTTTCGGCAGCACTTTGTGGTCTCCCCCCTCGATCCCCCTTAATGAAGAAGTGAGGGGGTATTTATAGGAGATTTCCAGACCAGATGGCAGTTTCGTAATTATGCAGGGGAACGCCTTGACTCATGTCGCCACCGACATGACTTGGACCCCCGCTATAAACCATGTCGCCAACGACATGACTCATATCGTATAGCGGGTCAGCCTTTGGCGCCTTGATCTTGCGACATGACATGACCCTCCTCGGCATGGTTTATTTCGTTCGGATGATAGCTGTCGACAACCTAGTAATGGCTGGATGCGGCATGAGTTGGTCACGACATGGCTTGAGGCCGACATGAACAACGGACGAGATAATGACTTGTGACATGTCTTGAGGTCGACCCGGTTTCCACAGAGCGGCATGGCGAGGTATGACTTGTCTTGGTTATGACATAATGTTAAACTCACTTCAACATCATATATCCTTCCATGACTTGCACATCATGTCGCTGAATGACATGGATAGCAGTAGTATAAATTCATGCCGCTGACCGACATGAATTTCAACCTTATTTTACATCATTACGTTAGAGCGGCCTATCTGTTAAACGCTTTAGCTTCCTCTTAACGCCATAAAGTAGGTACGACATAACTTGGAAATGATTTAACGTTCTAGGATCACCTTATCGAACTACGACATGATGGAGGTATATGACCCAGCTTTATGATTTGATACGGACTACGATGACCTGACTGATACGTCATAACTGGAGACGGCATGGTTCCTTTCTTTCCCTACGACATGGCTTTAGGATGACCTGGTATTCACGTATCAAGCCCTACGACTTAACAAATAACGACATGACTTTGACGACATAGTGAACACTTATTTCTATGGGTTAACATCTGGTTGCCGCGATTTGGTCTGGATTGATTTCGATTCCAGGCGAACTAACAATATAACCAAGGAATTTCCCTAAAATGACACCAAATGAACACTTCAGGGGATTGAGTTTCATCATATACCATCGAAGAATATCGAACATTTTGGCTAAGTCAACATTATGGTCGGGTGATCGCTTGGATTTCACATGCATATCGTCGACATATACTTCCATAGTTTTCTCGATCTGATTGTAGAACATCCTATTCACCAAGCATTGGTATGTTGCCCCGGCGTTCTTCAGACCGAAGGGCATCACCACATAGCAATATAGTCCCAAATCTGTGATGAAGCTAGCATGTTCCTGATACGGAATATGCATGGCAATTTGGTATATCCTGAGTATGCATCCACAAAGGAGAGAAGTTCGTGACCTGCCGTTGAATCCTCCAGCTGGTCAATTCTAGAGAGTGGAAAACTGTCCTTCGGGAAAGATTTATTCAAATCCGAGAAATCAATGCATTTGTGCCATTTTCCGTTGGCCTTTTTGACCAGGACGGGATTCGAAATCCATTCTGGGTAAGTTGAATCTCTAATGAACCCATTGTTTCTTAACTTCTCAACTTCCTCTTTTAAGGCAGCTGATCCATTGCCGCACTTCTCTACCTCAAGGTGCTTGGATGCATTAACATATTGATCCATTTCCCTAGAGCTATGTCCAGCTTGGTGGGGCCCTCCATATATGGTGTTGATGACAATGCCTTTAGATTTCTGCTATGCAGTAGCCTTTTGAGGTGGCTGCCCTTTATTTTGCTCTGGACTACCTTGCCCCCGGTTTCTCGGGGCTGTCTTATATTCATCAAACTTTCCTTCCCTAAGAAGTGTTTCTACCAAGTCCCTCAAGTGACGACATTCATTTGTCAAATTCCTATAGGTCTCGTGGAAAAGGCAGAATTTCCCTGTCTCACGCTCCTTTTCCGTTGAATTTCTTGGTGGAGTCTTCTTGTATTGGAGAACATTATAGGTGTCTAGGTAGATATTTTTCAACGTGTCGTTTAGAGGCGGGAGGTTCTCAAAGGCTCTGAACCAAGGCCTTTTCTGTGATTCATTCCCATGATTCTTTCTCTTGTTGCTATTTCCAGCTTAGAGACCGTTGCCCTGGTTTTATTGATAACATTGACCTTTACCTTTCCAAAGTTATCGTCAGACTGTTTACTGGCCACATTACTCTGTATATCTTCTTTATCAGCGGCTTTCTTCTTTCGATTAGCATAGATCTCTTCTTGACGTAGGCATTCATTTTCTTTTTCATAAAATATTTCCCTAGTTAGTGGTGGTTTTCCAACTAAGTATTTACCGAACTTAGTATCTTTGTCTACGCCGTCAATTAACGCCATTAGGATGGACTGCTCGTGAGGATCTCTTACCTCCATGATTGCCAAATTAAAGTGATCCAAGTACGACCTCAGGATTTCATCAGGGCGTTGCTTAATGAGTGACAGTTCAACAACGTTTTTTGACCCCTGAGCATGAACTCAGAATTGATTTATAAACCTTTCACTCAATTCTTTGAATTTGGTGATTGATCGCAGTGGTAGCGAGTGAACCATATTAGTGCCACGTCATCTAGAAAGATCAGGAATGCTTTGCACTTTACTACGTCTGGAGCAACGGCAACATTCATATACCACAAATATATCATCAAGTGCTGAACCGGATCTGTCCTACCCGCATAAAAATTCATAGTCGGTAGGTTGAATCTCCTCGAGAATCAGACATCTAGTATGTCATCAGTAAAAGGTGTGTGACTCTGGTCTGCACCCCAATCCTTATTTCTTTGTCCTCGGCTATCTGTCATGATCTGCCTCACCATTGCCTCCACATCAGTATTAGTCAAGGTGGACCCAGGATCTGCACTTCTAGCTCTATGGGGACCTACCACATCTCTTTTGTACATCGCCATCCAATCCGGGTCCTGAGCAGAGCTTCCTTACCCCCTATTGCCATGGTCAGTTACGCGGCGAGGGGGTTGTTATGGTTGATTCTGAATAGGATCAATAGTACTTTAACCCTTAGGTAACACTCTAGGTTCCTCCATAGGTAATAGAGCGAGATTATTTAAATTGTGATTGTTTGGTCCTAGATTGAATGTCGTTTCTTCTCGAGAAGGGAGTGACCCAAATCGAAGTTGTTCCACATTTTCAGGCCTTTCTAATGGCCGCCGTTGGGGTCTCGGAGGCTCCTCTGATGAGGATGAATAATCTAGAGTAAAGCGATGTGTTGGTGAAGATGTTCTCTGCCTTCGGAGCTCGTCTATTTGCCTACTCATTGCATTCATATTTTCCCGCATCAAGGAACTCTCCGTCTTTGAGCCTCCAAAGCATCATTTATCCTTTCCAACATGTCGAGAACATGAGAAAAGTCTATCGCCATTACTGGAGTAGAGGCAGCCAGTTGGATTTGGAGCACTTGAGCCAGGTCAAGCAGAATCATCAACATAGGTGGAGTGGGTCATAATCTCCTTTCCGGGCCGAGTTGTGGGTCCATGCTGAGGGCGGTTCGTGACCCCCTCCTGTGGGCAGCTTGTGGTCCCTCCTTGGGGGCGGCTCGTGATCCCCTCCTAGGACCGGGTCGTGACCCCTTCCTGGGGTCGGATTGCCCCCTGAGAGCAGTGAGCCGGGAGACCACCTCGGTCTGTTCCTGAGTGTTCTTTTCGTTAGCTTCATTTGCTCGAGAGGCTCGTGAATCCTTGGATTTCTTTACGGCCATAATGTCTTGACTTTACTGAAATCTTCAAAAACAAAATAATAGAAATGTGGACTATTTTCTTCGGACTTGAAAATCCAAATAGTGGAGCAATAATCCGATAGGATGAGAATTCAATTCTCAGTGAAAGCACCAAAATGTTAGACCAAAATATAGATCTAACACCCAAATTATCTTGAATCATGGAAAATTATAGCTAAAAAATGAAATAAAATGCAACAAACACACCAAATTTATAGTGGTTCGGCGTTAAAGAGCCTACGTCCAATTTATATGACTTTGATTATACGCTTGAATGCAAGTACAATCACAATTTCCTCTCATTCTCACTTTTACAATGATAATTTACTTAAAAAATTTGAGATATTTATGATTAGAAATGGAGGAAGTATGATAATGGTGGAATCGGAACTCTTAATTGCTAAAAGATCCCCAAAAATGCCAAGTGTTGGGCTATTTATAGGCAACTTCTGCAGGCGGTTCGTGAAGACACGTGGCGTCCATCCCGATGATCTTAGAGCAGTTCGTGAGTAAGTAAAGAAGTGGTCAATATGGCCGTTATGCACAGGTGTCATCAGATCCTTGAAGCGAGGTTCGTGGGTTGGAGGAGATTGACCAAGCTGTGGCCACGTTTCACTGGGTGTAGAACCGGCTCGTGACTTATATATGCTATTCGGGTCATGGGGGTGTTCACGAGCCGTAGGTAAAGGGGAAGACCGCGAGCCGAGGGTGGAGCTAAGCCACGAGCCAGGGTCATCCAGGTGAGCCATGACCCGAATTCCAGCATCACGAGCTAGGATGTATTCTCTTGAACTTGTGCATGCAAGTATTCTCGTCCATCCAAATACAAGTGTTTATATTCTTGATGGCTTGACCAAAAACAAGCCAACAGATCCAATGAAATTTGTTTCGTTAAAATCAGAGTTCATTCGGCCAGTCATTTATTCTTTTGAAGTTACCTCTATCTAAATTGGCCAAAATAATATAAATGATTCGATAAAAATAGAGATGTTTACGACTACCCTTGTCACATACGACATTAGTTTGCCATGAAATTTGGTATCGTACAATAATTTAACATTACGGTTCCAATGAAACTATTTTCGTCGAAAATCGAGACCGTTTGCTAAATGACCATTTTTAACGCTTATATAATATCGATTAAAATATTAATTAAATCCCACAATAATTAAATTAAATAATAATAAATTATTATTATCAAAAATATCCAAATAGAATAATATATACAGCTTCAAATATAAATTATACCACTTGATAAGATCAATTCGAGTTAAAACAGTATCCAAATTATATTAAAACCCAATTAAATTCATTAAATAAACATTATCGTTTATTAGCGAATTCCATAGTGACTATTTTAAAATTTCATTTGGACATAACTTACAATCTATAACACGAAATCTGGATTTTTCTCTTTTATATGAAAATTATAATCAACAAGATTTAAACGTTTCTTGTTTCACAGAATTCCGACTTATATCGGATCCTGTATATTCAATTAAAGTTCAAAACTCAATTTTACGAACTACCGTGCCATTTCGAGCTCGTTTATAATTAACTATAAATTTAACGTTCAAACCTCGTTTTTAATAAAAAAATCAATATTAAAATACATTAATATTCCAAATCTAATATTTAAAATAATAAAATAATTTAAATATCTGACTACCAAAAATATGGGACATTACAGTGGTACTTAAACCGACTCAAACCGTTTCAAAAGGATGGATTGTTTGTGGTACGTACACATTTTCACAATAGTAAAAGAACTCTTCCATTATCATTACAATAATATTACATCAGAGATACAAGAAATATCATAGTACAACGGAAACACAGCGGAAAGACATACAAATATACTCTCAGCGGAAAGAAATAGAAATATACTCAGTGGAAAGTAATACAAGTATACTCTCAGTGGAAGGAAAATGACCCAAAATATAGCTCTAGCTCCAACCCTGAATCCAACTGATAGGACTAAAACTGCAACCCAAACTACAAGTTTCCTGTGTGAAAAATACTGGGCACCCAGAGTTTAAGTGTAGGAAAATTAAACTCCAGGTCAGTCATGGGACTGGTGTGAGAACTCAAAACAGTTGTTTATAGGTTTATTTTAAAGTTAGGTAATTAACCAAACCATGACGCTAAACGCGGAACGGGTTTACTTCATGTGAATACTTGAAATTCACAATGACTTTTTGAAAAATAAAACTATCATAAGGTCTCGTGGCACACACATGATGCAAACACACATATGGGCATGATTTCCCCTTATGATAGTAATAAATGCTTTGATACATGAAAATCCTCTTTCGTATTATTATTAGTGCATAGTGTGAAAAACCTTTCGAAAGTAAATGTATTAATCTTAGCCAGCATAATGTCCCATCCCATTACACCGACGTATTCCTGCCAGTAAACAGCAGGCTATACAATCAGAACCTGCGATGACCCAAATTTTTGGTTGATTAATTTTAAACATTTAATATTGTTTTAAATGTTGAGTCAATAATATAAATGGAATTTATCGATTTAATATTCGAAATACGATTTAATTTCAAGTATATTGAATTATCGTAAAACGAGAATGAAAATAGTTGAATTCCTAGTTAAAACTGAATTGAAATGATTCAGATGATTAATATAAATTCTATTTGAATATAAACGATAATAATAATTTATTGTCGATGAGTTGCTTGTTTTTGAATTTAAATTATTTTATATCAATTTATTATGGAACTTCAGAATAGTAAATTTTCAAATGATCTTGGATTTCAACTTAACCAGTACCATCAGATCTGTAATAGTGTATTATTATCGGATTTCAATTTTCGTAGCGTTTGGATTTATCGTTTGATCGTATGATTAGAAAACGCTAGAAATAATTGAATTAAATTTAAATCATAGACTTATATTGTTATCTCCGCTATATGATCAAATTTGGATTTAGAATCTGTTCCAGTGTGTTCAGAATAACAGTATAACCCTAAGAATGCTGGTTGTTACATTTAGATAGGAGTTCGGAACCGTAAAATATTTTTATTTTAAAATTAATGGATAAGCTCGAAAACAAATCTAAAAGCCGACATATGCTTTTATTTCAATTTAATAACGCCACCCTATTTCATGTACAAAGACTACCTATATTTGTACCAACGCAGACCTAAAACTGTGGTGCCCAAGTGTTCTTCTTTAATAAATTCGCAACTACACTTTCCCTTATTCCTTCTTAAAAAAATCGAAAGCTTCCAATTAATTTAAAAAATGGCCACATTCCTCATGTTATCTTTCCTCTTCAATCCACATATTTCCCTTTTTATTCCTTAAAATAAAATCGACTTCTTTGGCTTAAAAAAATGGGATCACGATAGGAGGTCATGGACTTGCGATACGCCTGTAGGTCAATGGTTGCGACAATGGATCAGGGAGAAATCGAGAAAAGATTCGCAATGGATAGGGCACGAGTTACGACATTAGGGAATTCGAAGTTTGATTGGGTGCGATTTTTTCTGGCAGCTGAAGTTGGGTATTCGAAGTCGTGGCCTAATGTAGAACTTGGAATTGGATCTGAGGTCAACATTTTGAACTATGAGGTGAAGGTATGGGTTCGCGCGATTCACTGGACAGTGTGTGGAAAAAACTGAAGAACACGATAGTAAAACGAGTAGTGAGCTCGAGGTCATTTAGGGAATATGGAAGTATATGTGAAATGGGGAATTTTGGCGAAGTCAGTATTGTTGTTAATGGAGTTTCAGGAAGCAACAAGGGAGGAATAGCCTATGTAATTTGATCAGGGAAGAAGGAGGTTCAGAGTAGCGCTAGTTGGTTGAACGGAAAATTGTTTGGAGTTCAATGGTATAGGCAGTCTCTAATTCATCAAGTATAGGTTTGGCATTTCAGGTAGAAAGGAATTAAAACTTAGGTGATATTTTTTTAAAAATTAAAGTTAATTGATTTTTAATTAATGACAATTTAATTCTGTCAAAACCTATGAACATCATATATAATTTGTACGATAATAGAATTTCATGAAACGAAGTAAGTAGGATTCGTATGGTTGTAGACATCGTTTTTGAATTGATTCGAAGTAGCCTGGAGCCAACAAGATTTTCAGTTATATTAAACAATTTTTTAATTTAATCGAAAACAAATCAATATATCGATATTAAAAATCACGATGAGTAGACTTACTCTCTAGATTCATTTATAATTTATTATAAATGAATTTTTATTTAGTATATAATTTATATGTTATTTGTTGGTTGTTTGGGTGCATTGAATAATTGTTGATCAATTATGGTTATTATATATATATATATATATATATATATTAGTTATATTTAGGCTAGTGGTTGGATGTTTCATGCAGTACTATTAATGGATGATATCCCCCACAATATATATAGTGGATGAGCTTCTATACCACGATATCCTGCCTTGAAGCAGGATGAGTATTATTTATGTTGTCTAAAATCCGTGAATGCAGGAAAAATAGGTTGGAGGAATCATACTAGATTCCTCCACAATTTTATTATTTGTTTCATATATAGTGTTATATGATGTGATAAATAATCTGTGATTTGATTATTGGGTGTTTTAAATGTTTGGATAACACTGGTCCTAATTATTGGTATTTAAATAACCACAAAAAAATATTCGAATAAAAGAAAAGGAATTTCGAGATTTTAAAAGGAAAATATTATTTTTCCAAAATAGATTTTGAATTTCGAATGGGCTAGGAAATATTAACTTATTTGAATTATAAAAACAAGTAGTGAAGTTATAAATGATGTTTATAAATGGAATGGAAAACTTATAATTGGATAATTTGGGAATTTAAATTCAAATGTGAATTGGGAATCATTTTAAAAGGGAACGACGAAATTATTTCGATGTTCGGAATGTAAATAGAATTGGAATAAATCCATAAGGATTTATGATTTGCATTTGACTTTATCGAATTTGTAATAAAATTATTTCTAGAAAGGATATTAGAATATTAAAAAATAGAATCCAAGACTTTAAAATTTAATATAAATAGATTATATGTTTATATATGTGTGTATACATATATAAGTTACAATAATAAAATATCCCAAAATACGAATTGGGTTTCAAATGAATATTTGAAAGGGAAGCTTGTTTAATTTATATAACAAGGAAATTAATTTATAAATGATATTTACAAATATAGTGAATTAAATTATCATCGGATAATTTAGAAGTTAGATTCAAATGTGAAATTAAAAAGAAATTGGAAATCGTTTTGAAAAGGAAACGATAAATTTTATTTCGAAATTCGGAATGTAAATTAATTGAGATAAGTCCAAGGGATTAAAAATTGAAATTCGATTATATTGAAATTTGTAAAATAAATTTTTCCAAAGGAATCAGAATTTAATATAGAATTTTAGTTTGTAAATGAATTTACAATTGGGCTATGAATTTTGAATGAAATAATTGATGATTTAAGACAATCAGATGTTTTTGTTAGACTTTGAAAACTAGTTTAATCTATATTAAATATGGAAAAATGGAGCTAGAATTTATTAATAAATGAAGCTTAAACGTTTTTATTTAAATTTATGAATTTATTTAGGATAATCATAATTTGACGATTCGAACTTCAATTGATTATATAGAACTCAATATAAGTTGGAATCCTTTGAAACAAGAATCGTCCGGACCTATAGAGTGATAATTTTCTAATGGAAGAGAAAAATCTAGATTTCATCTTATAGATTTTGAGTTATATCAAAATCAATTTTCCAGAAAAACAACGGTATAATTGTTTATAAACCATATCAGTTTGTTAAATAAAGTAAAAGGAATTTTAGTGAATAAAATTCAGATTTCCATTAGAAAAACCCAGACTTGAGTTATAAAATAAATATAAACTCAAGTGGAGCAGATGAATTGATTTCTCAAACAAAAATCATATTTTTAATTATTGAATATAATTAACTAAGTAGAAGAATACTTAGTTAATCGAGTTTGGATCAAGTTGACTTTGGATAAGTGAACTGAATTTGTAAATTCATATTCAAAATCGATTATGAAACTTGAGTTGAAAATGTAATTCAATTGGTTTATAAGCAAATTAAAAATATATATGAATGTGATATGCTCAACTAAAAGTGAAATACGAAAAAGAGCTAATTAGAGAATAAACTAGTGAATTGAGTTAAAAACGATTGGATTGAATTGGAATAAAATCACGACTAGTTGGATAGTGTTAAACAAATATGGAATGAAGTAATGGAAGGAATATAAATTGATTTTCTCGACAAAAAGGTATTAGTTTAATTCAATATAAGTTTTAATGAGCCTGTTTGGCAAGCCGCTTGGATTTTTTATTTTCTTATTGAATGGAAAGGGCCTAGAGAGGCGATTTGTAGTTGTACTAATTGAGCTGTACAAAGGAGACATTGGCGAAATTTTCCGAAGATTTAAGGAGATAAAAAAATTTAAGAAAATTTGATAACTAAAATCAATTTATCGATTATATATGGAATCTGGAACCTAATTGGTTAATAGACTTCAACGTATTGTTATAGTAAATGATTTTCGAAAAGGAAAGGATTAAGATTCAATATGAAAAGTAAATATAGTTAGTTAAATGTAGTATTTTGGGTTGTTGTAACGGTATTTTATGCAACATTCATTTTAACCCAAGTAAATGTGATTTGGAAACGTTTTCCAAATAAAATGAGGAAAAATTCCTAAGTATAGAAAATGAATGAGCTCGTGATGAAATAAGTAATGTTTTCCAACAAAATAGAAGATATTTTCTAAGTATAGAAAAGAAAGGATACGGAATATGGAAATGTTTTCCAAGTATAGTGGGAATCCAAAGAGGGTGTGAAAAATATATTGATAAGGATATTTGCAATGAATTGGGAAACGATTTAATAAAAGAAATATTAATTAAAAAAGGGTTCTGTGATTGTTTGGTGTTAATCAAGTATTCCCTTTGGGAATAGGATCTTTGGACGAATGTTAGTTTCTTCAATAGTTAAATAACCGATTATCGTAGTATTGACTAATTTTATATTCCTGTTGTCAATACGGAGAGACCAGGATCAGGTTTATTATATGAAAACCACCCTGTATGGGAATAAGCATCATGAATCAAATATGCTGAAGATAATTGAAGACAGAGTAAAGTGCAAGGGCTGTTATATTAATCCTAGGTAGAAATTTCGTAAGATAAATTAATAATATGGTGCCTTCGGTTTGTCCAGTCTTGTATGGACGAATGTCTGATAGAGTATGCCTAACAGGTGATTTATATTGATCTCTTAAAACGTATTTAAGTTGGTGGCGGAGGAATTTGTTTTTCTTAGCTTTATGCCTGTAATTTTTTTAAGGACATCAATTAATGATTTGTTGGGTTTGACGATGTGGCATTCAAAGTAAATGATTGCTGTGGTATTAAAAAGGTAAGACGTAGCCTCAGGCCTCACAACCAGGAAATTGTATAAAATCGGGTAGGTCGCATGCCTCTGAGGGTCGCTCCCATTAGGATGTATTGTCACCTGATCTAGAGAAAATTATTTGCTTCTTTATTCTATCGCTGCTGTATGTTATCCAAAGCTTCTTTGAGAAGCCTTGTTAGAACCATGTGCTCCTTCCTAAACCATCTGCATATACCATGGTTTTAATTGCCGACATATTTGCCACGCTTATAAACGTTACTAATTCGCAACGCCTCTCAACCATTGTTATTTTCAAGTGTTCTAGCTTATCGCTTAACCACTTAAATATCCGACAATTAATACAATAATAGCTAACATATTCTTGACAAAATTTTGATGATGTTTAATTCAACAAATTAAATTATAAATCATGTTTTAATAATTATTTCTTAAAAATATAATGGCAAAAGGTTGCTAAAAATAATTTCATCGATTAAAGTATCAATGATTATCATTGTCAAACTTTTATTAACTTATTTAAATAATTATCATTGGTTTACTATACATATTTACATATTTATTTATAATTCAAAAATATATTTATTCATTTAATTTGAAAAACACCCAGTTAAAAGTAGTTCTATAAATACGTAATAGAAAATTTTGTTATAACAAAACTTAATAAATTCTTACAAAAATTATACCATCATGCTTTTCCAAAAATTAATATTTAAATATTATCCAAACATATTATTATTTCAAATCCATATTTAAATTATATTAAATCCATTTTATATCCAGAAAATTCAAATTATATCCCAAAAATTAAGTTTTAAATTGGTTAAAAATTCGGGATCTCACATTCACCCCTCCTTAAAAAAATTCATCCTCGAAAAGGAAATAGAGTTACTTGTTTTTTATTTTTTTGGCATGGTAAGCTGGATTATAGTGGTCGTACCACTGTTTATTAGAAAAAGAACAAGGAAATGGAATTCTACACAGGCATAGAAACTCCAACTAGTTTGAAATTCCAGCACACTATAATTATCGAAAGCAGGAGTGAAACATATAGTTTCAACTACTATTAAGGACATAACGGTTAATCCCCCACTAGGGTAGAATAACTGGATGAGTCAAAATCACTACCTAATACATTGACATACTCAGAAAAAAACATAGCTAGACTAGGTACATAACACGGGTTCAGACTGCCAAACTCACATTCCCAATCCTAAGATGAATCAAGAAATAGCGACTGGTTCTTCTCGCCAAGAACACCATCCTTAATGAGCTCAAAGCTATCTCCAACTATCTGGTATTCCCATCTTCTAACATCCTCTACTGAATTTGAAACATATTTGCAATACTCATTTTCTTGTGGATCATACCTCATATGAGAAGCTTAATGTACCCAAGCGCAATAATTTGACATCCACCTTATCCCATCATCTTTTGATATCCCTTCCGATGCTACCTCTTCATATTACTTAGAATCATTTTCATAGACCGAACCCTTACCCTTCGTTTTTAAAGCTATAATAGAATCTGCTTCTTATTCTTTCGTACCCAAATACTAGGAAAAGGTTTCAAGAGGGGTGGGCTAGCCAAAGGCGGACCAACCGCAAAACAAGACTCCACAAGATTTCCAAAGCAATTGCATTTAGAGCATACATTCGGTTGCCAAGAGTATTGAATATCAACATAGAAATCATAGCCTTCTACAGTTACCTTGAGTTTTTTCGACAGTGGCCTCTTCGGGGTTATTTCAATCAAAGCTTTAGCAAAGATGATATTTTTTCCTTGACTCCGTGTTCGCATCAAAACATTTAAAGGTGCCAATTCTACTAGCTAACCAATTCAAGCCAGGAAGAATTTGAAGAACCGATGGAATTCTAGTAAAAATGGACCAAACTGGAATAGAAGTCACATGCTCTCTTGCTTTCTCAACCGATGCACTCCAAGATGTAATTATAAAAAGTTTACCTCCTATTATGGTAGGATCTGATTCCAATACTTTCCTTCTCTCCTCCATTATCGAAAATTTGAAATAGAATATACTGTTAACAATATTGACACCTAATCCACCTCTCAAGTTCCAAAACCTACCACCTAGATCATGCATATCAACATTTAGAGTAACAGAATCAAGAAAAAAAACCCACTAAATGGTCTTTCCAGAAATTAGCTCCCCCTTGAAGAATCTCAACAGGAGGAAACGGGTTTTCAGCAGTCGAAGTGAAGTCACGGGGACAGTATACACCAGCACAATGAGGAAGAGATGTAAAACAAGAAGCATAGCTTGGTCTGGGATGCTGAAAAGGAAGGTTTGTATTTTGAGGGGGGAGGACAACACCGTGGGATTGGCTTTAGAATTATTTGATATATGAATATCAGAAAATTGCATGGAGCTAGGAAATACAGTCGAATGTGTCACTGGATTAGTAGGAACATTTAAACTAACAGATGGAGTGCATTCAGCTAATTTGAGTGGAGAAGGGTTACCATCGGCACTGGTAGGAACAGATACATCCATGCACTCAAGCCTTACTTTATTTCCTCCATCCTCACATCCAGAATTATTTCCAAAAGTAAATACTTCACCATTCTTTTGATATAACAGCAGGGGAAATAGCACAGACTCAGACTCTTCCACATTCGAATTGTTTTTTTTCTTCACCCAAGCGATGTTCATTCAGAGATTTACCTGACTCAGTAAACTTTACGATAGGATTGAAATCTGAAGTAATCTTGGGTTCCGACCAACTATCAGTGACCATCTTCTCTAGCAAGGAGGATACTGGTGATTGCTCGATTTCTACTAGGCAAGAGATTGGAGCATAAATTGACGAAGGCAAAGATAAGGCATTAGTAAAGACTTGAAGCTGGTTAACGAGCGGCGGCGCAGAAACAGACGATGAAGGATCTGAATATATTCTACCAGAACGGGTCACGCTTGCCTTTAACCTAAGTTTAGACTTTCGATTCTTTGGCATAAGGAAGAGATGATGGAAGGAAAGAGAAGGCGTGAAGACTGAATAAATGAGATGGAGAGGATTGCGAGCGATAGGACGATGAGCAAAAGGGGAAAGGGGAAAAGAAATCGTTAGTCACCAGATTCCGAAGACGCCATTCTAGATTCCGAAGTCTCCAGATTCCGAAGATTTAGAAGTTTTTGAATTAGTGTTACTTAATGACTTAAATTTTGAAAACTCTTTTCAAATTTTCCGAATGAAATGTTGAACATAATATATGCAAGTCTATAACAGAACAGGATTACCATGGTTAACCTCAAAAAGTATCATAATAATATCATATCTGAGTACATCCATATTTAAGTACATAAATGACGGAATCACCCGACCTGAGTACATACAACGTACTTAAGGTAGTCTATGTCGAAACAACAAAAAGTATACCTATCTACAGGTACTAGTCCTCAAAATATATCCTTGCCCCCAAAATACATCCTAGCCCAAAACATCTTAGTACATCTAACCACTTAAGATAACTATATATAATATCTACAAAGTCCATCTATCTCAATCTGACTAATCCTCCGACATATCTAACCCATCATCCGATGTTCCATACAAACTGAGCTCCTTTGGCTCCTTGTCAATGAAATCCTCATCAATCATCTATATCTCATCATCTTCCAAATACGAATCGTTGTCTATGACTATTCCATCGCCCTCGTCATCTAATTGCTCCTCCACAATTATGTATGCAATCTCACCGTCAGCTGACTTAAAGGCTAAGTCCCATTTAGGACCCTCATCCCTAGGTATTTCCCTGTCAGCTCATCTAAGAATTCCTGCCATATTGCATCAAGCATAGCGTCATCAAATCCTGGGGGTATATCAATGCCAAAGTGAGCTGCGGCCTCTACTCTAGTCATCTGGTCTATTATCACTAGACCTAAGGGTATATCTCGGTACATCCCAATGTCATCGTCCTGCTATGGAGGTACATCCTCGCGTATCCATTGTACCATCATTCCTAATAAGAACATCTATCTCACATACATCATGGTCATCATCAAGTCTCTCGTCACTGTCAGGATACTCCATCTGGTCCTAAGTAGGTGTGGAATCCTCAATCTCAATAACCTCGTGCTCACTAGAGGAAAGGTCAACTGATTGTCCATCACTAGAGTCGTCATTAGATATATCCATAATCTGATTATCTGAGTTAGACCCCGAGCTACTATCATCGTTACTCGAGAGGAACTGGGACAAGTATTGTCTAACACTGAAGTGTAAACGACCATAAAAATAAAATAAAAAATCTTAGAGTTAGGAGTCTTATACTACTACTAAGTTTAACATTATGAAATTTGTTGTTTATTTCAATTTCTAACCATATTAATTAGTTTGTTTGGAGAGGAATCACTAATACCCTAACAAATTTAATCCGAGTTTATCTCTTAACATGATTCTAATATATATTAATCCCAAAACTTATTCATTTTTTACATGGAAATACACTCTCTCAAATATAGTACTCTAGAAACTCATTCTAGGGAACCACTAACCCTATCTATAATGAGTTCATCATTATGGTATATTACTAATCACAACTATGAAGAGCCCTTTCCCTTGTGTTCAAATGAGTCATACCCCAAAGCTTTGTATAAACCAAAGCTCCGGTACCACTTTTGTAATGACTCGCCTTTTTGCCTGGTTATCACCAGTACTTAAACCGACTCAAACCATTTCAAAACGACGAATTGTTGGGGGTACTTACACATTTGAGCAAAAGTAAAAGAACTTTTCCATTATCATAACAGTAATATTACATTAGAGTTACAAGAAATATTAGAGTACAATAGAAACACAGCGGAAAGAAATACAAATATACCCTTAACGGAAGGAAAATGATCCAAAATATAGCTTTAGCTCCAATGTTGAATCCATCTTTGCGGACTAAATCAGCAAACCAAATTACTAGCTGCCCATTTGAAAAATTGTGGGCACCTAGATTTTAGGTGTAGGAACAATAATCTTCAGGTCAGTCATGGGACTGGTGTGAGAACTCAAAGTAGTTGTTTTTAGGTTTATTTTAAAGTTAGGTAATTCATCGAACCACACCACTAAATACTAAATGAGTTTACTCCATGTGAATACCAGTGCATAGAAATTTCGCAAGTACTTTTTGAAAATTGAAACTATCATAATGTATTGTAGCACACACATAATGCATACGCACACATGGGCTAGATTTCTCCTTATGATAGTAAAAAATGCTTTAATACATGAAAATCCTCTTTCATATTATTATTAGTGCATAGTGTTGGAAACCTTTCGAAATAAATGTATTAATCTTAGCCAACATAATGCCTCATCCCATTATTCTGATGTATTTCTTCCAGTAACCAGCAGTCTATACAATCAAAACCGTACAGGCTCGTAGTGGAGATTGAGCTTTCAACAAATGACCAGGCAAAAGAACTTCCTTCCCGAACCGAATTTAAACACCTCTAGAGGGATGTTCGAGGATCAATAGTGACGTTCCTCATGCTACATAATGCTGGTATATCCCTTACTAGATAACTTAGAGTACGCCTGAGTATGTCACCTTCCGGTCGTTACCAACCTTTAACTGGGAACCCTCCATTAACAACCACAAAAGTGGATGTTTTCCATATAGGTTAATACTGGGCTCCATACCAGGGTACACGTTTTATCTAGAAGGAGACAACACGCCCATAACCCTGCTGCATTTCTTCCTGTTTTGGTCGTTTTCTGGGGTGTGAGGCTTGCCGAAGTCATGATATACACAAAGCTATGCTTAAAAGCCATGCTTTGATCATCAATAGCTCATCAATTAAGAATGTCACATTGTCCATTCACCACGCATAACTGGTATCTATAATATATAACCTCTAAGATCATACGTCTTAGAAAGGCATGTTAAGCTAAGAGACTAAATTCTCTACCACCAAACAAATCTATGTCGAATAAAGATCAATGCTACGCCGTCTATTACAATGTCAGGCACACAATCCATACAAGTCCTTTCTGGGTCTGAACGAAACCAAAATCTGGAAAATCTCCAAATACATCCTGACCTCTTGCTACTTATAATCTCGTTTAGGGTGATCGACCCAAACGAGACATCAATAATCAATCCAAACGATGTGAAGATTCCCGGCCTTCAATTGATGTCTTTAATTGTTTCATAACGTCGTATTATTATTTGGTATGATTTTTAGACATAATTCTGATCCCGATCTTTCCAAATAATAAGCGCAATTTTAAAAACACAATTATGGATCACACAGGATTTCAACCAAATCTCCTTCAATAATCAGTTAACTAAAACCTTTATAAATTCATTCTTAGGTTATACACAGATCCTTTCATTCAATAACTTATTCTTCAAAACTTAATTCTTTTGAAAAATCCTTAACCCATGTTTCATAACATCAATCCCGATTCCCAATTAAATTTTAAAGTATTACCCAAGATTCAATTCTTAAATTTTAATTAAAAGATGGTGATTCTTTCAAAATTCCTCGTTTCAAAACTCCCACAAATCAAATATTTGGTTAAATCCCCAATAACGATATGAATTTAACCAACTCAATCTCATCGGTTCCAAGAATGATATTATTAACGATACCATCCACACCAAAACCCAAATCAATCGATATTGAACATAAGCTACACAGAAATTGTATCTACTTATATTCAGTACCAATTCTCATAATCAACAAATGCTATAAGCGGAATAACGATATAAATATTTTCCGAATTCCTTAAATAGTATACGTTTACACCACAAAATTTCATATCAAATATCCGAAGATTATTTCTATCCAACTTATCTTAATTAAATTGGGAAACTCATATATTAGTTCGAAAGATTTATCCACCCTTTAATATTAGATCTGGACAGAAATTCATCAACTTATCCTTAATATTAACCTATGTATTCAACACATACTATAAGAGGAATAACGAAAAACTACCTTCTAAATTCCCCAAATAATAAGAGTTATCATCTGCCAAATTAATAATAAACATTCGAAGATTCATCTATCCAATTAATTTATAATTGGAAAACCCTTTTAATATTAAATAAACCCTTTTAAATTCCGTATCAAATATCATTAAAAATTTGAACCATGGAAACAATTTACAAATCATTAAAAAATGATTACTTGAAGTTCGGATGATAATTTGTAGGTTAAAAATTTTAAATAGGTTGATTTCAAAGGAGCGTTACAACAACGTTTCAAAAGCTTTACAAAAACGTTACAAAATAGTTCATATTAAAAAAATTAATCAAAATAACCTTATATATTTAAAAATATTTTTTTTCATTCAAATCACTTTAAAATAATTTATAATAATTTTACAAAAAAATTGTACTTTTAAAACATTTAAAAGTAGTTGTTCATAGTTGTAGTCGATGAACTGCACTTACAACGACCTTTTCCGAAACTGTTTTACACATAACTTGAAAACTATTTATCAAAATTTGAAAATTTCATTTTCATTTGAAAGTCAATGTTATTTGAAAGCAAACATTGTTCGCTTTGCTAAAATCCAATTTATAATGTCAAGTTACAAGCGTTTAAAATTATTGGTCGAAATTCATGAATTATCGTTGCGCGATTAGTCCTATTCAGACCAAATAACGACGTGTAATAAAACTACGTCAGAATTACTTCCCCAATGATTATATACCTTTATAAACATATATATATATATATATATTCATTTGAAAATGATATTTCAAATATTTGACTTCAAATTCAATTTAAATTTAAAATCAAATATGATAATACTATAATATTATAGTATTACAATATGATAATACTATAATATTAATGAAATAATAATATTTTCAAAAATTAATTCGATTAACTTCAAAAATTTGCAAAAAAATCATATAAAAATAATATAAGATCATTTACGGAATCGGTTTTACTTAAAACCACTTCTAGATATGTAATCCAAACTTCACTTTTCCAGACAAATCGATTTCAGTGATTTACAAACAACTCTTGTTAACGTCAAAAACTCATTTTATTAAATGTTCATCTTTACGAAAATTGTTCGTATACGACTGCTCTTCATTTCCAAACTATTTCAAATTTAAAAATAAATTTCCAAATTAAATTCTTAATATTATAATAACATTTATGGTTCCAACTGCGAAGGAGATTTAACCAATTACCAATGCAATACCATAGTTGTATTGTCATAGTGTGACTCACACAACATGAACAACATTGTAAACATCCATAGCAACCATTATCAACATCAGTAAAGAGATAATAACTGTGCACATAACATTAACGCTTAAATAGTGTATTTGAGTGTTCTAATCTACGCAACCATTATTCATCAAACAATGATCAACCATTAATCATCCACTAACAACACTAGTAACCTTCATGAAGTATAAACTAATTAATCTTCCCTAATTAGTTCATATTAAACTAGTGCATAAATTTAAGGAGTTCTCACCCTCATAGCTCTCCAATCTTCGGTAGGCGAGCCTAGCGGAGACCGTCGAGCAAAACTTCGCTTGTACCGATACGTCACCCAAATACGTACGCGTATATATACACATATATACAATTCTAGTTTTATAAGGGAGGCCGAACTTTGAAGCAGAGGTGCGTGACACCTCATGTCCCTTAATGTCACCCATATGAGGATGCATTAAGTTTTGTGTAGCGTAATAGGTAAATAATAACTAAAATTCACAAGACAAAATGTAAATATACAGCGAAAAATACTTCAATTATTATAAAATCACCATTACATCGTTGTAATTTCAAATACCAAAAACAATAGTCATAACCATATGTCTCATAACACAAAACATCAGAGTGCAAAACTGTAAAATCGTATCTCTCCTCAAAAGCCATAACAAGATAGAACAAAAGTCAAAAAAATACATAGAGTGTGAAGAAATCCAAGTCCAAGAATAGAATCACGGTCACAACTACTATCCTTTACCTCTCTGAGAACCTAAGGAGGGGAGGAAGAGGGAGAACAAAATAGGTCAGACATAAAGTCTGACATCCGGTGATTTTCAGCAATAGGCTAAGATAAAGGGTATCAAGACATATAAATAATGCTAATCATGAAACTGCATTAAAACAAACAAGTACAAAGTAAAATAGATAACATGATAACAAGAAAACAAGGTAAGGTAAAGATGATGTAAGCATCTCATTCATTTCCTAAGAACAAGTCTTCTGCACCACTTATAGAATATAAAGATTAGGTGTTACCCTAATTACCACCCATGTGATTGGCTCCCTACTACGCAAATTTCATGTGCCATCTACGGCGGTAGGGGCTATCAATCCCTAACCCGTCAACTTATAAGACACAAATCTATTCGTTGTTGTTACACATCTTAGTTTTCCCATCGGACCCATGCACGCTCATGACTCCACCAGAACGCACCTGTACCCACCTTTGAACCTCTTACAATCCAGATTAGTAAAGCGTGCCCAGGCCCCTACCTAATGTGTGCCCTCTTTCTATGATACTAACAGGGGTACTAACTGATATGGGTTCCGCAAATCAAGATTGACACAAGCCACCCCTATGATTGTGCCCCCACACAAGGATTTGAAGAGTCCTAAAACCAAATACAAACAACAGGGCTTAGGTCCTCCTAGCTTATTAGTTAACAAGTTTAACTTAGCAGGTTTAATTTCATTAATAAACATGACTATAAATGGCATTTCCTATAAATGTTACTCTATGTACAACCCCTTCCCCAAAACAAGCACCTTCTCAAATGTATAAGTATATAATGTTGCATATTTTACTTAATTACATCTGATTCCCACAACATGTCCTACTTAATGATTAAATTAAGTCTAGCCTATTTAGATTAACATGTTTTGCATATTATGCCAATTATACAGTCATTATTCCATGTTTCAATATGCCAATTTCTCCTTTTTACATTTATTATAAGTTATCCCAGTTTTACCCAATTTTACGCAATTCTAACATGAATAACCTAGGCATTTGATGGCCTAGGTATAGCGCGAAATAAAGAGGAAAATAGAAACTATAAATTCAACTCAGAAATACATAAACTCAATAAATAGGCATAAGACTGTAAATAAAACTAAGACAGACATAGGGATATACATGTAACAGTAAAACAACTAAAAACTAAATAGGTAACTGACAGTAAAACAAGAACATATAAACTGTATAATTTCAAATTCATAATATTTACTCTTAGAATACTTTTAAATTATCAAATCTGAAAATAACAAGAACTTAAAGTGGCTTGATTGAATTCAGAAAAGGTCTCTTTGTATTGTTATTGTAGAAAGACTAGAATTGTCCACTTTAATCGACGTTTAGGCAACACCTCGGCATCTTCTTATTTTTATTTAGAAATAGTTTGGAGGAAGAAGATGAAGAATGTTTGTGTATAGGAAAAAAATGAGGTTGTTGGCCTATTTATAGATTATGTAACACCCCGTAATTTTAACGACACCAAAGATGATAAATTAAAGAATAATAAATCTGAAATAAGTTTTTAACAATGAATTAAGGAAAACATAATTAAATATTCAGAATTAAGTAAAACGGACCGCGCCATTGCGTCTATCTCGAAGTTCTGGTCAAGATGGACACCAAGTTTGCATAAAATGGACATTGTATGAAGAAGTTATTAAGGTTTGAAGTTTGTATACATATAAGGAATATATATATATATATCTGTAAAGATATATATATATATATATATATATATAACTCAAAGAAATTCAAAAATCAGCAAAATTCGAATTAGGCGTGCATTTTGGGCGGAAGGGCCGACCATTTGGGGTCGACTCGAGAGCTTACTGGGTCGACCCCGGGGTCGACACTATAGTATAGGGGTCTACCCCCTACACATATCTGGGAAAATACCTTTTTCTGAATATGGACCGATTTTGGATCTAGATTCATGAATCCTAGGCTATATAAAGGACCTTAAACCTAGGTTTGATGGCGGAGCTCTGCTGCAACGTAAATTGAATAGCCTATTCTTCTCCAAATCCAATTCAGCAAACATTATACAAATTCAACGATGGCTACAACAACAAATCCAACGTGTTCTTCTTAGTTATTTGGATCCATTTCCTTAGATCTATTCATTGTGAGTTCATGTTATTTTTAGTTCTAAATATTTAATTGATAATCATAAAATGTATGTAAAAATTGGATATTGGATCTATGCCTAAACAAGTTCTATTATGACATAATTATCAGATCTGCCTTTATATATTCATACCGCCACCATGTTAAATCCTGTCATAATATATCTATTCAGTTTTATGCTTATTTCTGTCAGTTTATTATTGATTCATCATTATGCCAGTTTTGATTCCCTTCTTTCCCTCTTTTTCGTTTTTATTTTTATAGCCAAGCTACCTTCGAGCCTAGACCTGACGCTGAAATATGCGAACGCGCGAAATTGGGAATCGATAGGGAAAAATATGATTTGGAATAAATTGGAACATGTGTAAAATATGATTTAGGCGTAGATTGGAAAATATGTAAAATATGATTTGGCATAAATTGGAACATATATAAAATATGATTTGGGCGTAGATTGGAACATTTGTAAAATGATTTGGGCGTAAATTGGAATATATGTGTATATGAATTTAGGCATAACTTGTATGGAAATATGTGAATATGAACTAGGGACATAAATTAGCAAATATGTGAATACAGATTTGGGCATAATATATACATATACATATATATATACATATACATATATATCTTGATTTATGACTTGGGAAAAAGGGCATATTGTGCATAATGAAATATGAATTAAAGAGGGGCATGAAAAACTATATTTGGGATAGGGAAATTTATTAATATGAATATGCCTAAAATAATGGGACCGTAGTAACGCTTATACACGAGGTTAGATTGCACTTGTGGTAAAAGTCTGCCCAGAGCCGCTCGGCATATCCAGCGACCACAAGTGGCTAATCTAATGTGAGGGGTCTAATGCATAACAGCACCATGACACGGGGTTAAGTCTAAACTTGTGGTTTAAGTCTGCCTGAAGCCGCCCGACATATCCAGCATCAACAAGTGGTTGACTTAATGTGAAAAGTCTGGGGCATTAAACATGTATGAACAGAAAAGATAAGATGTTTATGCTTGTCCTAGGGACAAGTGGAAAACATAATTTAGGTTGTAATAAATGAAAAAGGGAATAGAATAACCTATGTAAGGGAATAAGCTGTACTTAATTGTAAATTAAGTTATTTACAAGAACAATGATTTGAAATCTACGGATGAGGACAACATAAGTTATATTTATGGAAAGGAAATTTATTAGTAAATCTTAGTTAAGAGAACTAAGTTAATAAGTAAACAATGATAGAATTATGATTAAATGAGAAATAATGAGGAAAACTTGTAAAATGAAATAAGTTATATTTATTCATAAATGGTAAGTGACATGTTAATTAGGAAACATGTGAATTGAGATATACTTAATAACATACTAAGTAGAACATGTTATTGTAATGATGTAAGCAAGATAGAATACTAAAGAGATTGTGGATTACAGACCTTGGGCCACAATCTAGAGAATAACATGTTGTAGGCTTATTAATGAACTTAAATGAGTTAAGTTATATAACCAAAATTTATAAGAAAGAAGAACTTGGTAACTTGATCAAGAATTCAATACGAATGAGATTAACTAAGTTAAATAAAAACCTGATGAGGTAAGGGAAGTGCGTAAAAGAATGTTTAGACATAGGGTTTAACAACATATTAAATTGAGGCGCTTGGACTGGTCTGCACGTTTGAGGGTAAATAACCCAATGGGGAGATCATCGTGGTGTTATAAGGCACGAGCGGAGCGAACTTTTATCTTATTATTCTATCAGCTCCGAAGGACCAGAAGTGGAAGCACGTGACTTCCTGGGATACATAAGGTACTCCTAGTAGTCCTCTATGTGGTGGCAGATGTTTAGGCTGTGCTCGCAGAGGTTGGGTCTGCGCGTAACTACTAGGTGGGTGGACCTTGGTTGCAAATGTAGCTTTGCAGTCAGAATGCTATGACGTAGTGACACTAGGGTGATTCGGCGGTTCCCTAAATGGAGAGGTGAAGGGTCATGATCAACAAGGATAGTAGATCGTCGAATACCCGTCATCGGTAGCCACTGGGATGCAAAAAGACTAGAGCTAAAACCAATAGACCATTCACCTTTCACTATCGGGGTACGGTGGTTGAGGGAAGACACCAAATGGATGTTTAGATTGTTTGTTATTAGGGGCAGTCGTTTAGCTCTTGTAGTCTTTACTAGTTGAGGGAGGGGCCGAAGTAGGGCCATAGCCACCATGGAAAACAGAACCTAGGAATATCTGTATTTTGAGGCTCTTAAAGGCGAGCCTGTACAGGTGTGGAAAAGCTCCCGACCGAGTTCCGTGTTTCTTGTATCATCCTGCCATGGAACTCGGTGCACATTAGAGGATGTGCGATTGAGTCATCGAGCTACAATTACAGTACATACGTCGGACAGTCTAGATACATGCATAACTGCTCTGGGTGATGTATCGTAGACTTAAGGGAATCAATCGGGAATGAAATCTAATTTGATCGATGGTGGCAGTCTGTACACTTACGTAGCATAGTAATGACAGATATATGTGGAACGTAACATTGTTATATAGAGATCTGTACGTCACTCCGGTGTAGGATGAGGGACTGCATACTTTTCTGTGGTATCACGAGGGAGACCATGCGAGTGGTGTACCATGAGGTGTACCTCGGTATTAAGGGTAACTACATATATACCATATTAGGTTAATCCACTGGGAAGTAAATGGGTATGACGTGTGTATAAGCATGGAGTGCTGTTAACCCAAGCAACCTAACAATCAAGAAAATGTAATGGAATGGTATTTGTATGGATCATTCTGTTTCTGAGATACTAGTATTGGTGCGGTGCAGAGAAACGTATTTAAGAAGCGCAATATATTCTATTCAAACTTATCTTGCTCAATTCACACTTGATATTGTTATTGTTATCTTGTTCTTCCAGTTTTTATATACCTACCACGATACTTTTATTTATTTATATTTTAACAGTAACTGGACTCGCCAGACTTTATGTCTGACCCTTTTTGTTTCCTCTTCTCTCTCTTCCGTTTCCCCCCTCCAGGTTCTCAGGGTGGGAGTGCTTAGAGTTGATTTGGATTCTTTCAGCTTAGCTTGGATTTTGGATATTAATATATCGCTTTGACTACTTGTCAACTCTCTTATGGCTTCGCACGGGAAATATGGTTTTATGCTTTTGTACTATGATATTTTTGGCAAGACAGATTATTAATGTAATTGGTTATTTCAAACTTATGATGTAAACTCAGTATTTGGGACCATGATGTTTTGATTTAAATAAAGTTTTTAATTCCACTGCTATTTTACATGTTTGTCTTGTGATATTATGTTCTTATATACCTATAACGCTTCACGAAACTTAATGCATTCTATATAGAGTGACATTAACGGACGTGGGGTGTCACATTTGGTATCAGAGCATATGGTTATAAGATCGGATAAAATATTTTGAAAATGGTTTTCAAAAAGGTCTCAAAAACAAAGTATTTAAAATAAAAAGTCTTTTTTTGAAAATCATATTTCCCAAAGCCATAAATATCTTCTTGATTCTCCACTTGATTCCTTTTCTTTTTTGTTCGGGGAACCGTTTCTTCTCGAAAGGGTATCCGCAATTCGGCATGGTTCCGTAGGCGTGTTAAAACTACGGTACACGTTGAAGGGAAAGGAAGTGCCAAACCTCCATCTGTAGCCGCAGTAGTTTCACCTGCGGCTTATTTTCTCTTAAGCCTCGTAAGGATTTCCGTGCGATGGAGGCATCTTTCAAGAGACTTGTTAGTATGTTGCTCAAGGATTGTAAAAAGGAGAATTAGGGAGTTGGGGCTAAGGAGCACAACCCAAAGATGAAAGAAAATGGTGGCTTAAGAAGGGAATATAAATGAAAGAAGAAAAGAGGAAATACCATAATTTCGGAACAGGGGGTCATCTGAAAAAGGATTGCAGAAAGAGGATAGGCATTTGTTACCACTGTGGTAAGGTGGGACACCTTATTAAGGAATGCCTAAAGAGACAAGGACAAGGCCAGAGGGCAGGAACTTCTAGAGGGCCAGCTAATGTTCTCATTGCTGGTGGACAGGATAGAGACAGGAAAGTTTCTGTCGAAGGTTTGATTTCTATTTCTGATCATCCTGTTAGGATTCTTTTTCTGGTGCTTCGCATTCTTTTATATCTGATCCTTTAGTTGAGTCTCTACACCAAGATACTAGTATGGTTTTGGATCCCGTTATTGTCTCAACCCCCGTTGGAGGTATGGCTCATTTATCGATGATTTGTAGGGGTTCGAGAATCTCTATGTTAAGCGTCGAGTTTGATTGCGATGCATATGTTCTTGATCTCATAAGATACAGTTTGATTCTAGAGATAAATCGGTTAACCATATATGGTGCCATTCTAGATTGTGAGAGGAGGGTCATTAGACTTCTGACTTGTCATGGAATGACTCTCGAGATTTCTTATGACCCCAAAAGGGTCTGTCATGCTTAGTTTCCTAGAACCTCTTGATATATCTATCGATGATTTGCGATCTGTACCAATAGTTGTGAGTATCCTAATGTTTTGATAAGGTTCAGGGTTTACCCCCGAGGCACGAGATTGGTTTCCGCATATGCTTGGTGGACAATGCAAAGCCAGTTGCATTGTGTCTGCGACATGAGACTCCTAAAAGAAAAGAGGGAACTTTGTAAACAAGTAAGGGAGCTACTAAGAAGAGGTTTGATAGTGAATCATATCGGGATGGTAAACCTATTGAAGACAGTCCTTGAGGAAGCCCTTTATTCTAAGATGACTATTCATCCAAGAGGCAATAAAATGTATAGAGTTCGAGGTAGTGGAGCCAAACTTGCGAGAGGAAGTGAAAGTAGAGAAGGAAGCAATGATTGGACGAGTTCCAACTTGCATACTTGGATCAGAGGTTAAGAAATTGTGCAACAAAGAAGTGAAGCTAGTAAAAGTGCAATGGGGGGAGGACGTCAAGGATGCTACTTGGCAGGATGGAGACAAGATTTGCGCTTCATATCCTTTCCTTTTCGAGAATATGTTCTTAACTTCTTTTTCCAAGCTCCGAGTTAATACTTGTATCTATCATTTTAATATCTCCTATCGATCGAGTCTTTACGTAGAAAGCTAATGAACGTAAACATGTGTTTGAGACATGTTATGTTTGATGGATGCAAGTGTTTGCTAGTGATTGCTCGTGGATGCATATACGCACACAATAGGCACTAGATCGGCTCAATCACTTACATATTGCATATGGATGTGTGTACATTTTAAATATTTATGGATGAAAATGGATGTGTCGTTACATTGATGTTTGCATTTGGATGGATGATTGTGTACACATATAGAACTTACATGTATTAGGATAATTTGCATACATTTTGGTTACATGGCACAAAAATACATAGCATTAAGGAGGTCAACTGAGTCAGTAGACCTCCTGATCTTTCGTATTAGTTTATGGACATATACACGCACTATTGCATATGTTCATAAAAGCATTTGAAATTCCTTAAGGACAATGGATGCTTGTGATTGCTAAATGAATGTATGATTGTTGGATGTTAGGATATACGTTCTTCTTAACTTAGAGATTTTGGGGACGAAATCCTTTGAGTAGGGGAGAATGTAACACCTCGTAATTTTAACGACACTAAAGATGATAAATTAAAGAATAATTAAATTGAAATAAAACTTAATTAAACATTCAAAATTGAGTAAAACGGACCATGCCATTGCGTCCATCTCAGAATTTTGGCCAAAATAGACACTAAGTTTGCGTAAAAAGGACTACGTATGAAGAAGCTATTAAGGTTTGAAGTTTGTATGCATACAAGGATTATATATAAATATATATAATTCAAAGAAATTCAAAAATCAGCAAAATTCGAATCAGGCGCGTGTTTTGAGTGGAAGGGCCGACCATTTGGGGTCAACCCGAGACCCTACTGGGTCGACCCTGGAGTTGACAACATAGTATTGGGGTCAACCCACCGGCACAGATCTGGGAAAATACCTCTTTCTGAACATGGACTGATTTTGGAGCTAGATTCGTGAATCCTAAGCTATATAAAGGACCCTAAACCTAGGTTTTATTCATCTAAAAAAATGGTGGTGATGGCGGAGCTCTGCTGCAACGTAAATTAAATAGCCTATTATTCTCTAAATCTAATTCAGCAAACATTATACAAATTCAACGATGGCTACAACAACCAATCCAACGTGCTCTTCTCAGTTATTTGGATCCATTTCCTTAGATCTATTCACTGTGAGTTCATGTTATTTTTAGATCTAACACTACAACAAATATACCATATTACAACGGTGCAAAAACATTGTAAAAAGCTTTTACAACGGTGGAGCCACCGTCGTGTATTAAGAAGTTGTAATATACTTATATCTTTTACAACGTTTCTGCACCGTTGCAACACCATTGTGAAATAAGGTATTTGACAACTTTTACTCAACGTTGTAACACCCCGTATGTTCTATAACAGTGAAATTCATAAATTAAAGTATAATTAATTTCAAATCAAAGAATTAAGGGAAACGGGATACGTCATTGCGTTCGTCTCGGAATTCTGCTTGAGATAGAGTTCGAGTTTGCGTAAAACGGACTCCGTATGAGGGAGATATGACCTCCGGAAGTTTCAGAATTCAGTTTAAAATTCAAACAGACAGAAACAGTTCAAAAACAAATTCAAAATTCGAAAAATCGGACCCAGATTGGGCTGGGCGGGAATTTTCCCACCCAAGGCACCCAGGTCGACTAGGTAGTCGACCTGGGGCACCCAGGTCGACTATGTAGTCGACCTGGGGGTCGACTGGGTAGTCGACCTGGCCCCTGAGCCAGGTCGAACCCAGCCCCTCCTGGCTGGCTTGGTCTGTGCTTGGCCGAATTTCTAAGCCTTGCCTTGTCACTAGGGCTAGGTGTCAGCTCCTGATTGGTTTCTCTTTGAAACGAACGTCTAATATTAATCTAAGCTACATCGACGGCTCGAATC
Source organism: Allium sativum (assembly GCA_030737875.1). NCBI lineage: Eukaryota > Viridiplantae > Streptophyta > Magnoliopsida > Asparagales > Amaryllidaceae > Allium > Allium sativum. The sequence goes on along the minus strand of CM060910.1, from coordinate 589,558,273 downwards.
AATTCACAAACTCTATAAAAAGGACCCAAGACTCCACCTAATTCATACAAATAAAAATAAGAATGAGACCGGCATGCTACTGAAGTGAGTCTAGGAGTAGCCATCAAAATTGAGAGATGATTAGGAGTCGATTCAAAAGCTTAAAGCAACAACAATTAAATCAAAACAACGCCTACAACAAAGGATATCATCTCTAAATTCAGAACTCAGATTCCTGAATTGAAGATTCGTCATACGTTGTAAGTAGAGTGTTATTCCGATGTGAATGAATAATTTGGTTTTGATTTGTGTAAAATGAGAAATGGAATTGTACTTAATTTGTGGTGATAATAATTCATAATTGTATGTTGCTATGATTCTAATTATGAATCGATTTGGGATGTTGTGGTATAACGATGTTAGACCTATTGGATATTTGCAAGTATATGATTCATGTTGAAAGTTAATGACTATATGTTTGTGGTAGTTCATTTCAACACCTATTGGATATTTGCAAGTATATGATTCATGTTAACGACTATATGTTTTTGGTAGTTTATTTGAGATTCATGCAAGTATATGATTCACTATTATGCCAACATGATGTATATTTTTATGATCATTTTTAGTGTAGTTGGATCCATTTGGGTATTATGACTCATATGAATTTATGTTGGAATTGGCATCATGATTCAAGTGTAAAACCATACTTTTGTATTAGTGACAAAAGCAAGCATCTTTGTGAACTTGCATTAATTCTATGAACATGACTAGATTACGTTTGGTGTTATGCCTAATTGAAACATGTTTTAGGCCTATGTTGTTATCAAACTCATATGATAATATATGTGTGACACATAATTTATTTAGATTCATATTTTTAAAATGTAAGTTTACATGACTAGTTTAAAACCATGATTCATGTTAGGTATGTTTCATGTCAAGATTATATGCTATTACAATGCAAGTTTACAAGTGCCTAATCTATGTTAATTAGATCATTATGTTGCAAGTTCATGCGTTCACACACCCCTTTTTGATGTTACTTAGAATATATAAACACCATGTTCTAAGCCTCCCCTTTTTCATGTGGCTAAGTTGGGCTTAAATGTTAAGCCCAACATATGTTATATTATAGCGAACGTATAAAACGGGGGTAGTGACGTTGGGATAAAAATATAAAGACATATGTGTTAGCATGTTTGACGCATGCCAACGACCTTGAGAGAATTTAAGTGGTATAAATTAATTTTACCCAATAAAGATGAATTTGAATAATGGGCCGCAAATATTTACATATAAAAAGAGAAGAGACAAAATATTTAAACTTAGAAAATACGATGTGTTTAACCCGAGGTTGGATTGAGTTGTGACATAAACCTGCACGGAACCGCCCGGCTGTCCAGTATTCACAACAATACCTATCCAATGTGGGTGGTTAAACATTGAGCCCAATAAAGACCCGAGGTTAGACTGAGTTGTGGCGTAAGACTGCCCCGACCCAACCGGCAACAGGCAGCCACAACAATATCTGTCTAATGTGAGCGGTCGAGGCTTTAATAAGACGATTAAGGCTGAGTCAGGATTGATAGGATTAAGTAAATTGAATTAATACTTAATCAAATTGAGCATGCTAAACTATACAGACTGATTGGGGGGTTAGGTTTACAGAACACTTAACCAACTTAGCATGTTGGATAGAAATAGAAAACCTAGTAGTGGGGGACCCTTTTCAGTAGTAACCCTACAAGGTGTATCAGGATACCCTGAACTAGGTAGGGTGGGGCACGATTACTGGGCTGACTGTAAGAGGTCAAATCGACGGCGGTGGTGCAGCAGTGTAGGTTCGAACGGGGTGCGGGCATGCACACACTTCGGCGCAGAAAAATAAGGCACTGGGCACCAGTAGTATACCTGTGCATTCTAGAATTGTGTCGGGCCGCCACCATGGGACTTGATACACCACATGGTGGGACCAGCATAGGTAGCTACAACATCGGGGGCCGTAAGACACATGTAACTATACGGGTAGGAGTCGATCATTTGAAATGGATCACTTCACCCTGATTATAGGGTGCCTGTTGGGAACTAGTTTATAGGGGTGCAGAGATTAATATGGGGTACGATAGTATATTCGTCTCTAAACAACTTAACATAGTTTATGGTGCTTTCCCATTTCCAGTTTATACTTATCATGCTCATTTCTTTATTCATAGACTTAATAGTCCTACTCTTACTCAGGCTTTATGTCTGACTCTACTTTTCTTTCGTCTTCTTTTCTTCCGTTCCCCCCTAGGTCCGCAGGGAGGGAATACCGCAGCTTGACCAGTTTTCACATCCAGCTTGAAGAGAAAGAATGTATTGCTTGGATCTCTTTCATTTTGGACTATGGCTTTGGACAGAAATTATGGGGACTTATGCAGTTTACTTATGTTTTTATGCTTCTTTAATTTATGAAATCAAGACAGTTATGAAAATGTAATGTTTTTGGAAGTATTGTAAGACAATTATGGCATGGTTTATGTAACACGTATTTTGTTGAAATAAAAGTTGTTGTTGTTTTCCGCTGTATAAAAATACGTGTATTTATATCTGTCTTGTGTATCTGTGACTTATACTTATAAACCTCCACCAAAATTAGGGCATTCCCTTTGAGGGTGACCCTAACGGAGGTGGGGTGTTTCACTTGGTATCAGAGCATAGGTTTACCAGATAAGATAAAAGGTTTTGAAAATTTATTTTCAAAAGAAAATTTAAAGAAGCATTTTTAAAGATAAAATGTTAATTTATTTTTAAAAAGGCATAGTCCCTCAAAGCCACAGGTACTATCTTTTATCCTTCGTTTTGAATCTATCCTTTTGTTTCAGAATGTCCGAAGAACTTAACTTGCCAGAGGGTGGTTAGGCTTCTAACCCAACTCGGTAACACTCTGGAAATTACTTGTAATCCCTCGTATGCGGTTATGCTTAGTTATCTTGAATCGCTAGATGCTTCTGTTGAGAGTTTGCAATCGGTTAAAGTGGTCCGTGAATATCCAGATGTCTTCGAAGAGGTGAAGGGCTTACCTCCGAAGCGGGAGATAGACTTCTGCATATATCATGTAGATAATGCAAAGCCCGTTGCGTTGCCCGTTAGACACATGGCTCCACGGGAAAGGAAAGAGCTCAGTAAACAGGTTAAAGAACTTCTAGAGAAGGGGTTCATTAGAAGGAGCATTTCAGAATGGGGCGCTCCAGTGGTGTTTGCCACAAAGGCGGACGGTTCACTCCGTCTATGTGTTGACTGTAGGGAGCTCAACAAGCTAACGAAAAATAATAGGCACCCTCTCCCCAGAATTGACGACCTGTTTGATCAGCTTGTAGGAGCGTCAGTTTTCCCCCAACTCGATTTGGCGACCGGATTTCATCAGCTAAGGGTGGCTGAAGATAGCATCGATAAGACAGCATTCAGAACCCCAGACGGCTTCTTTGAGTGGCTTGTCATGCCTTTCGGCTTGACAAACGCACCTGCTTACTTCGTGGACCTGATGAGTAGGGTATTCAGAGAATTCCTCAACAAGTTCGTGGTAGTCTTCGTAGACGATATCTTGATCTTCTCAAAGAGTGAAGAAGAACATGCTCAGCACCTAAGGGCAATCATGGAAACTCTGCGAGCCCATCAACTAAAAGCCAAATTCTCCAAGTGCCACTTTTAGAGAGTGGAAGTAAGGTTTCTTGGGCATATAGTATCCAAGGAAGGGTTAGCTGTGGACCCTGCTAAGGTAGTAGCGGTACAGGATTGGAAGACACCAAGGAATGCAACTGGGGTCCAAAGTTTTCTAGGACTGGCAGGTTTCTACCGAAAATTCATAAGGGATTTTGCGAAAATCTCATCTCCTCTCACAAGGCTGACAAAGAAGAATCTAGTGTTCAACTGGGACTTGGATTGCGAGTTTGCTTTCCAACGGCTAAAAAGGGCTCTTACAACAGCCCCAGTTCTGACGTTGCCAGATGGAAGAAAGATGTTCACAGTTTATACAGATGCATGTGGGACAGGGCTAGGCGCTGTCTTGATGAAAGAAGGGAGGGTAGTAGCTTATGGTGGAAGGCAACTGAAAGTTCATGAAAAGAACTACCCGACCCACGATCTTGAGTTAGCCGCCATCGTCTTTGCACTCAAGTCTTGGCGACATTGTCTCCTAGGTGAGAAGTTCGAACTTTACACTGACCACAAATCGTTGAAATATCTTTTCTCGTAGAAAGATCTTAACTTGAGGCAACAGAGATGGATGGAGTTTCTTGCCTCGTACGATTTCGAGATCTCCTACACTCCGGGAAAAGGCAATGTAGTGGAAGACGCGTTGAGCTGAAAGAAGCTAACATTAAGCCCGCTGTTTGTTGAAAGGCAAAGCCTAGAGTATATAGCCATTTTTAACTTTAGGCCCTCCTCTGATTTCGTACCAGGTTTATTAGCATCTCTTGAGGTGCGCCCTACTCTTTTGGACTCAATAGGGTCGGCACAACGCGAAGACCCTCAGCTTGTGGAGACGATTGATAGGCTAATTAGGGGTGAGACTTCAAGTCACCTCAACAGATACTCTATAGATGATAAGGGTTGGCTAAGGCGAGACGGAAGGCTGTACGTCCCACGGACAAGGGATTTAGTAAAGACGGTTCTCGAAGAAGCACATCACTCCAAGATGACGATACATCCAGGCGGAGATAAAATGTACAAGGACATAAAGAGAACTTTCTTTTGGAGCGGCATGAAGAAAGACATGGTGGATTTCGTTTCTAAGTGTATGACTTGCCAACGGGTTAAGGAGGAGCAGAAGAAGCCTGGTGGTCTGCTCCATCCTCTGGAGGTCCCGCAGTGGAAGTGGGATAGCATTTCAATGGACTTCATTGATGGGCTGCCCAGGTCTAGAAGAGGCAACACTAGCATTTGGGTAATAGTGGATAGGCTTACTAAAAGCGCCCACTTTTTACCTGTCAAGAGTAAAAGGACTGCCTCATCCCTAGCATCTCTTTATCTCAAGGAAATTGTTCGACTCCATGGAATACCCTCCAGCATTGTTAGTGACCGAGACCTTATCTTCACAAGTAAGTTTTGGCAGAGTTTGCAAGAAGCGGTAGGCACACAGTTATGCTTGAGTACAGCCTATCACCCCCAAACCGACGGCCAGACAGAAAGAGTGAATTGAGTTTTGGAGGACCTTTTAAGACTGTGCGTCCTTGACTTTGGAGGGACGTGTGAAGACCATCTTCCTTTGGTGGAATTTGCCTACAACAACAGCTACCAAGCCACCATCGGAATGGCGCCCTTCGAAGCTTTATATGGAAGGCCGTGCCGATCACCCACTTGTTGGTGGGAGTCTACTGACAAGCTCATACTTGGACCAGATAAGATCCGAGAGACTTCAGAGAAAGTAGACTTAATACGGAGAAGAATGAAGACAGCCCAAGACAGACAAAAATCCTACGCCAACAAGAGAAGGACCGACCTTGAATTTGAGGTTGGAGACAGAGTTTTTCTTAAGGTATCTCCTCTAAGGAACGTTGTTCGTTTTGGAACCACAGGGAAGCTAGCACCAAGGTTCGTAGGGTCGTTTCCTATTATTGAGAAAATTGGGAAAATGGCCTATAGATTAGAGCTACCCGAAAAGCTGGCCGGAGTTCACAACGTCTTTCATGTTTCTCACCTCCAAAAATGTTTACATGAATCTGCTGAAGTGGTAGAGCCAAACATCCTTGAAGAAGCTGAAGTGGAACGCGAAGCAACCGTGAGAAAAGTTCCAACCCGCATCTTAGGAACTGAAGTGAAAAAGCTACGCAACCGCGAAGTCAAGCTCATCATAGTTCAGTGGAGCGACGCCGAGGAAGATGCAACTTGGGAAACTGAGGCTAGAATACGCGCAGCTTACCCTTTTCTCTTTGAGGGTACATCTTTGATCATTCTTTTTCCTTAAGTTGTGCTTTTATCTATCTTTAGGGTACATCTCCTCGACCTTATCTTTTAGGTAGAAACCCTTTGGATGAAAACATGTAATTGAAACATGTTATGGATGATGGTTGCAAGTGGTTGCAAGTGATTGCTAGTGGTTGCTCGTGGTTGCATATACACACACAATCTAGGTTTTAGATCGGCTCAGTCACTTCATATTGCATATGCATATATGTATTTATATTCGTATATGGTTGAAGTTTAATGTGTTGTCATATGGATGTTGCATTTATATGAATGATTGTGCACTCATGTAGAATCACGAATAGGAAAATTTGCATACATAATGGATTCATGACACTTACATAATTTGCATTAAGGAGGTCAACTGAATCAGTAGACCGACTGATTTTGCATTAGATGAGTACATGTACACACACTTTGCATATGATCATGAAGCATTAGAAGTCTTTTAAGGACAATGGACGCTCGTGTTTGATGGATGAGTAGATGGACGTTTGGATGTTAGGATATACATTCTTCCTAAACTTGAAGATTTCGGGGACGAAATCCTTTTAAGTGGGGGAGAATGTAACACCCCGTATGTTCTATAATAGTGAAATTCATAAATTAAAGTATAATTAATTTCAAATCAAAGAATTAAGGGAAACGGGATACGCCATTGCGTTCGTCTCGGAATTCTGCTTGAGATAGAGTCCGAGTTTGCGTAAAACGGACTCCGTATGAGGGAGATATGACCTCCGGAAGTTTCAGAATTCAGTTTAAAATTCAAACAGACAGAAACAGTTCAGAAACAAATTCAAAATTCGAAAAATCGGACCCAGATTGGGCTGAGCGGGAATTTTCCAGCCCATGGCACCTAGGTCGACTGGGTAGTCGACCTGGGGCACCCAGGTCGACTATGTAGTCGACCTGAGGGTCGACTGGGTAGTCGACCTGGACCCTGAGCCAGGTCGAACCCAGCCCCTCCTGGCTGGCCTGGTCTGTGCTTGGCCGAATTTCTGAGCCTTGCCTTGTCACTAGGGCTAGGTGTCAGCTTCTGATTGGTTTCTCTTTGAAACGAACGGCTAATATTAATCTAAGCTCCATCGACGGCTCGAATCAATTCACAAACTCTATAAAAAGGACCTAAGACTCCACCTAATTCATACAAATAAAAATAAGAATGAGACCGTCATGCTGCTGAAGTGAGTCTAGGAGTAGCCGTCAAAATTAAGAGACGATTAGGAGTCGATTCAAAAGCTTAAAGCAACAACAATTAAATCAAAACAACGCCTACAACAAAGGATAGCATCTCCAAATTCAGAACTCAGATTCCTGAATTGAAGATTCGTCATACATTGTAAGTAGAGTGTTATTCCGATGTGAATTAATAATTGGGTTTTGATTTGTGTAAAATGAGAAATGGAATTGTACTTAATTTGTGGTGATAATAATTCATAATTGTATGTTGCTATGATTCTAATTATGAATCGATTTGGGATGTTGTGGTATAACGATGTTAGACCTATTGGATATTTGCAAGTATATGATTCATGTTGAAAGTTAACGACTATATGTTTGTGGTAGTTTATTTCAACACCTATTGGATATTTGCAAGTATATGATTCGTGTTAACGACTATATGTTTGTGGTAGTTTATTTGAGATTCATGCAAGTATATGATTCACTATTATGCCAACATGATGTATATTTTTATGATCATTTTTAGTGCAGTTGGATCCATTTGGGTATTATGACTCATATGAATTTATGTTGGAATTGTCATCATGATTCAAGTGTAAAACCATACTTTTGTATTAGTGACAAAAGCAAGCATCTTTGTGAACTTGTATTAATTCTATGAACATGACTAGATTACATTTGGTGTTATGCCTAATTGAAACATGTTTTAGGCCTATGTTGTTATCAAACTCATATGATAATATATGTGTGACACATAATTTAGTTAGATTCATATTTTTAAAATGTAAGTTTACATGACTAGATTAAAACCATGATTCATGTTAGGTATGTTTCATGTCAAGATTATATGCTATTACAATGCAAGTTTACAAGTGCCTAATCTATGTTAATTAGATCGTTATGTTGCAAGTTCATGCGTTCACACACCCCTTTTTGATGTTACTTAGAATATATAAACACCATGTTCTAAGCCTCCCCTTTTTCATGTGGCTAAGTTGGGCTTAAATGTTAAGCCCAACATATGTTATATTATAGCGAACGTATAAAACGGGGGTAGTGACGTTGGGTTAAAAATATAAAACATATGTGTTGGCATGTTTGACGCATGCCAACGACCTTGAGAACATTTAAGTGGTATAAATTAATTTTACCCAATAAAGATGAATTTGAATAATGGGCCGCAAATATTTACATATAAAAAGAAAAGAGACAAAATATGTAAACTTAGAAAATACGATGTGTTTAACCCGAGGTAGGTTTGAGTTGTGACATAAACCTGCCCGGAACCGCCCGGCTGTCCAGTAGTCACAACAATACCTATCCAATGTGGGTGGTTAAACATTGAGCCCAATAAAGACCCGAGGTTAGACTAAGTTGTGGCGTAAGACTGCCCGGACCCAACCGACAACAGGCAGCCACAACAATATCTGTCTAATGTGAGCGGTCGAGGCTTTAATAAGACGATTAAGGCTGAGTCAGGATTGATAGGATTAAGTAAATTGAATTAATACTTAATCAAATTGAACATGCTAAACTATACAGACTGATTAGGGGGTTAGGTTTACAGAACACTTAACCAACTTAGCATGTTGGCTAGAAATAGTAAACCTAGTAGCGGGGGACCCTTTTTAGCAGTAACCCTACAAGGTGTATCTGGATACCCTGAACTAGGCAGGGTGGGGCACGATTACTGGGCTGACTGTAAGAGGTCAAATTGACGACGGTGGTGCAGCAGTGTAGGTTCTAACGGGGTGCGGGCGTGCACACACTCCGGCGCAGAAAAATAAGGCACTGGGCACCAGTAGTATACATGTGCATTCTAGAATTGTGTCGGGCCGCCACCATGGGACTTGATACACCCCATGGTGGGACCAGCATAGGTAGCTACAACATCGGGGGCCGTAAGACACATGTAACTATACGGGTTGGAGCCGATCATTTGAAATGGATCACTTCACCCTGATTATGGGGTGCCTATTGGGAACTAAGTTATAGGGGTGCAGAGATTAATATGGGGTACGATAGTATATTCGTCTCTAAACAACTTAACTTCGTTTATGGTGCTTTCCCATTTCCAGTTTATACTTATCATGCTCATTTCTTTATTCATAGACTGAATAGTCCTAGACTTACTCAGGCTTTATGTCTGACTCTACTTTTCTTTCGTCTTCTTTTCTTCCGTTTCCCCCTAGGTCCGCAGGGAGGGAATACCGCAGCTTGACCAGTTTTCACATCCAGCTTGAAGAGAAAAAAATGTATTGCTTGGATCTCTTTCGTTTTGGACTATGGCTTTGGATAGCAATTATGGGGACTTATGCAGTTTACTTATGTTTTTATGCCTCTTCAAGTTATGAAATCAAGACAGTTATGAAAATGTAATGTTTTTGGAAGTATTGTAAGACAATTATGGCATGGTTTATGTAACACGTATTTTGTTGAAATAAAAGTTGTTGTTGTTTTCTGCTGTATAAAAATACGTGTATTTATATCTGTCTTGTGTATCTGTGACTTATACTTATAAACCTCCACCAAAATTAGGGCATTCCCTTTGAGGGTGACCCTAACGGAGGTGGGGTGTTTCAACCGTTGTAATAAATTTTATTACAACTCTTTCGCACCGTTGTAAAATGATTTATTACAACTTGTTTTTGCTTTTGTAACTTATATGCACCTTACTAATATAAAGAATTCATATATATTAATAATAATATAATTCATATTTCAATACAAAAAATATAACAATACGGAATCATTCATATATATTAATTAACATAATATTCGATCAACATACATATAGTACATCACCAACTAAACCCGTCACTAAAAACATAACCGTTTCAAAATACATACATCAATCTAACACAAAAGATACATAAGAAAGAAGCTTTGTCCATAAAAATACATAAGCATACCCTACGAAAGCACTCTAGTTGAAGGCAACGTAATTTTTATTCCAAGCCACAACTTCTCCAATGGTAGTCATACTTACCTGGTTAAAATTATAGAATAAACAGAAAAAAGTCAGGTTAGCCTACTAACCTGCTTAAACTTAAAAGCAAAAATGCAAATCAACCTAAAATACATCAACTAAAAATTACAAATAGAATTAACTATGTAATAAACTAGACCAGGCCTAAAATTCTGCCCAGCCTTGCATAAAACATGTTTCCGCGCTTCAAGAATGCTGCAGCACGTTCAAAACTGTAACAACCCTGAATTTTGGGGTAAAGTTAAAAATTTATTTTAAGTAATTTTAATGAGTTTTTGAATATTTTAAATAATCACAAAAAAAATTATTTTTATGCAAAGCACGTGTTCGATTTTTATTGGTGTTTTCGTTTACATATGTAACGACCCGGATTTTGAGCGATTTTGGTTATCGGCATAAGCTCGATGTCGATAACCAAAATCATCGAAAAATCCTGGTAATTAGTGAAAGAAATTAGAGGGTGGGGATAGATAAGATAGAAACTTAGAATAGAAGAAGAAGAAGAACACATCATCAGAGTAACACGAATCTCACAGCGGAACGAATAACATATAATATATATAACATAACTTGAAATATACATCTGTACTTGAATATACATCAATATCAAAGTACATCACTTACAACACAGCAGAAATAACTATAGCTATATGATCCTGAAGCCTCCTGCTCCAAGCTCTTCCAGTATATCTGTAAATTCCCGACTACTTGACTGCCCGTACAAATTTAGGCACCCAAGAGTTTAGGGAAAACAACAAAGTAAACTCCGGGTCAGTCATGGGACTGGTATGAGTAAACAGTTTAAAAACAGTTTCAGAAAACTAAATGATATCTCATAAGACCACGCCGTATACCACGGAACGGGATTTTCCCTTATGAAAATCCAAACACTTGACTTGTCTTTATATCAAAACTCTTTTGATATTATAATAATGTCTAAATCAAGTAAATAACAATCTAGTGGAACGCTTGCATCTCACGTTCCACATATATAATATACAATCAAAACCGCAAGCACGTATTGGGTATTTGGTTTTCCAACTATGACAAGGTATGGAACCACCTTCCGCTGGTATATCTCTAGAGAGGAATACACTGGGTTCAACAAGAACATCTTGCAACCCGGCCACACATGACCGACCACTCATTTCGCTTGAGTGTATCGAATGTATATCACCAACAGTTGGGATCAGCATCCGTTTCCCGAATGGGACAGCATCAACAATAGATTTTTAGAAGTAAATGAAACTCTAGATCAAGTGATTATACACCCTACTTCGGTGCGACCGACTTAGCCATGCTGCCTGCCCGATTTCTGTCATTTACCGGATGATGAGGCTAGAAGCTACGCTTTATCATTTTACCAGATTCACTTTGAATGCCACATCGTCAAATCCATCAAATCACCGATTGACGTCTACAACCATACATTATGTGTTAGCTTAAAGAAGTTTCCTTCTCCGCTTCCACTCTTGGTACGGTTGGAGAAATCAATATACGTGATCATCTGGAAATACTCTGTCAGACATTCATCCATACAAGTCACCCAAGAACAGGATGAACTGAAAGCACTATTTCTATTAATAGAAAAAGTCCTTGCACTCTACTCCGTCTTCGATTATCTTTATATAATCTGATTCGCACGCTACTGTCGATATGGAGTGGTTCTTCGGATAATAATCCAACCGGTCTCTCCATATTGACAACGATGGTCAAAACTTCGATAGTCTGTGATTTAACTATCGAATAAAAACAAGTGTTTCGATAGTCGATGATTTAACTATCGAATAAAACAAGTGTTTCGATTGTCGATGATTTAACTATCGAATAAAACAAGTGTTCATCCAAACATCCAACAATCACTGAACCTTTAATTAATATTCCATTAATTAAATCTCTTCTCTATTTCTTATCAATATTTGTTAACCAAATATTTTCAATAACCATATTAGCCTTATACGCTATTTGGAAAACATTTCCATATATCGCCTTCTTTTATTTTCTAAACTTTAGAAAATATTCATTTTTCTATTTCCAAGCTTTGCACATATTTGGGTTAAAACAGATGTTGTGTAAAACATCGTTACGACAACCCAATTACAGTATTTAACGAATTCTTATTCCACATTGATCTTCGAGCCTAAATCTTGCTACTTATCGGTATATCATGAAATCAACCAAGTTGGGGTATAATTACCTCTCAGACCTTGACTGAATAACATTTAACGTCAAAACAGACAAGACTACTTACTCGAATAATCAATACCATACAACTGATTATTCACCTTTAAACACAGATATATTCTCTTTCTACTCCTACTAGATTTTATTCTTATACTTCCCTTTTTAATTATACTATTCTATTTCTAAGTTCGTTTCCTCATCGACTTCTATATAATTTGATATGTTGATTTCTAACTATCAAATTATCTTAAAAATATTCTATCTCCTTAAATTCCCGGAAAAATTCGCCATAACCTCCTTTGTACCGGGAGCATCGGGAAATTTCAAATAGCTTTCCCGGTCCTTCTCATCTCAAAAAGAAAAAGAAAACGCCAAGCGGCTAGCCGATACGGCGCATAAAATCTCATATATGAATTAATTACGTACCTTTTTGTCGGACATTCTATTTATTTCACTTCTATACTTTATTCCATACCTGTCTCTTGTATGTCTATACCTGTCCAATCTATTTTAACTATACCAATCGTTTTAACTCAATTTGTTAATTAAATCTGTTAATTAACTTCTTAGTCTAATCCACTTCTATTTATCCAAATCTATTTATTATAAATCCCATTTGAATTTCTATATTCAAATTCCATTTGAAATACTATGTTCAAATTCTGTAGTTAAACTCCATTTGAATTCTATTATTCAAATTCTATTTCAATTCCTTATATTCAAAGTCCATTTGAATTCTCTGCATTATTTATAAACAACGTTTATAACTTCAATTCAAATCCCACCTTTCCATTTATAAACAACATTTATAAATTCAATTCAAATTCCATATTTCCATTTATAAACAACTTTATAAATTCGATTCAAATTCCATATTTTCATTTATAAACAAAGTTTATAAATTCAATTACTTGTTTATATATTCAAAACAAGTTAATGTTTCTATACTTCATAAAAATTCAAATTCTATTTATAAAAATAGAATTCCCCTTTTAAATTTCAAATACCCTTTTTGATATTTAAATGAATCATTTCAAGCCCAGGGATAATTTCAACAATCAAATCAACCAATTTTCAATCATTTGATTTTAACACATCATATAGGAATATATATATGAAATCAAACAAACAACAAACATATAATATATTTTTGAGGAATCCAGTTGGATTCCTCCAACCTGTTTTTCCTGCATCCACAAATGTTAGTCAACATAGTAATACCCATCCTGCTTCGAGGCAGGATATCGCGGTATGAAGGTCATCCACTAATCATAGCGTGGGGCGTATAGGGTAATCATCCGCTATGAAACTGCGGGCATCCGCTAATGATACTGCGGGAATCCAACCAATCATCAACCCAATATATATATATATATATAATAGTCAACCAATCCTAAATAACTATATATATATTTTAAAACAATCAGACAACATTCAAACAAGCACAGACAATTATTTTTAACTATATAAAAACAAATTCTAAATAAAAGGTGAGATTTACTCACCGTTTATTTTAGTTGCCGGAATAAATCGAAGACGTATGATTTAAATTCCATCTGACTCTGGGAAAATCCAAATCCATTTTCCTGCTACGATTCCAACTCGACTTTGCGTTCACATTTTGCACCTAAATTCCAAACTCTTTCCAAATGAATCCCATCGTGTAGTCTAGGTCCTTATATGACCAAAGCAAATGGACAGTACCCCGAACGGATCTAAAAACGAATAAGATATCACATTTCATTTTACTAACCAATTTCCTTTATATAACTAATTATATAAATTAATCTATTTATTTTTATATAAACTAATTTTCCTAAATAGTTTCAATAAATAAAATTACCTTAATCCCTTTACTAAATGTAAATTTGTTTGATCTTCCAATTTGCATACACCATCAAAGATTGGTGTCCACCACCACTTGATTGAAAACAACACCGGACGCACCTCGGAAACCTTCTTACGAACAATGTTACCACTCGAACTTCCTTCTCCAGTCGCACTAGTAGCTCCCAGCATCATTTACGTCTCCACTACTGTCGACCTTTGCATTTGACTGTCGATCCTCCCAGGAAGACCTCGCAGCTCCAACTCGAGGCACCACAAAGAATCGCGGCTTCCTCCAGAACACTCAACCCTACTGCCCAATGCTGCAACAAACTGTCGAACACCCAGAATCTGATCCCTACTGTCGATCCCTCCCTAAATCACCATAGTTCAAAACTCGCACCATCCCAAATCGCTTCGCACCTCTGACTTCATCCATTAGCCCTACCGAATGCGCGCACCTCCTTCCCCCATGACGTCGAGTTCTAGAGAGCATCGCGAGTTCTACAGTTCGTGATTTATACGAGGCGGCTTTTGATTTTCGATTAAGTGGAGGAAATTCCGTTCAATTTCACTTTTGGAGGAAATAATGGAAATAGAAATGAACTGGAATAGATTAGAGGAGAACTCGATTTTTGATTCTGAGGTTTTAGGAGTTAGAACGTGGTTCGGTTTTTTTGAGGGATGAACGAATGGGAGAAAAAGGCCACCACAATTTATACAGAAGGATTTCATGGTTGAGTGGGAAAAAGGAAGGCCGTGTTTCCTTTCTTCTTGGGGTTTTGAAATGAACAGCACGCCATTTTTAGTTCTCCTTCTTGTTTTGTTTCAGACCACAAATTAGGATATTTGTTTTAATTTTAATTAGCTTTGAATCGGTTGTCCTTTAATTAAAATCCCCATGATTCCGAACCCCTTTCTAAGCCCAACCACTGAAAATTCTAGGGTAATACCACTATTCCGAACACACTGAGATAGGTCACGAAGTCCGATTCGATCATCTGTAGAAGATATTAATTTAAATTGATATAAATTAAATTTCAAACCATTTAAATTCTTCGATAATAATTTAATATTATTATTCGAATTCAAAAAGAAGTCTGAACAATATTCAATTCAGTTGTAAATCTCGAACTGAATTATATTTTCGCATTACGATGATTTAACATATTCGATATTTAAATCAAAATTAATTATTGAATTAACAACTTAATAAAAAATACCATTTATATTATCCACCCAATATTTAAATCCGTATTAAATATTTAAAATTAACCCATAGGAATCCGGGTCATTACAATCTTCCCCACTTAAAATAATTTCGTCCTCGAAATTGCTAAGGTAGAAAAAGTGCTACAAACCCATTTATCTTTTCAAAACTTATTTATGTTGATACTCAACATTTCAAACTTCCTTACGTAACTCTCTTTCGAATAAATCCCTATTGGATAACTCCTCCCTTCGAATAACTATATTCGATAATCTATCTTTCGAATAACTAGATTCGAAAATCTTTCTTTGAATAAACTATATTCGATTTACTCTATTCAATTTACTCTTATCAATTAACTCTATTGGATTTAACTCTTTTCGATTAACTCCATCGAATAACTAAATTCGATAACTCCTTCGAATAACCAATATTCTATAACTCACTTCGATTAAACTAATCGATAACTCTTTTCGATTAAACTATAATCGATAACTCAATTCGATTAACAAATAATCGATAACTCAATTCGATTTACTAATAATCGATAACTCAATTCGATTTACTAATAATCGATAACTCTTTTAGTTCTATACGAATAAACTAATATTTGATTTAACTTCATTCGCTTGACTCTAGATGCAGCGATCACAATGGTTACGGCTGATTCCCCCAGGAAACATCCGACCGACCTAGGCTATCTACAGCCCTGCGAATTACGCTAGCAGTCGTACGAAATGACACTTATCCTGAGTAACTATGTTCGACTAATTCTATCTCAATAACTATATTCGATCAAACTTAATTGAATAACTAACATTCAATTACATCCTAATTCGATTAACCATGTTCAATTAACTCTATCTGGTTAACTCTTACTCTAATCGATTTATTCCAACTCTAATCGATTTATTCCAACTCTAATCGATTTCTTCTATGCGAATAACTCCTATTGGATAGCGTTTATTCATTTATAAAGATTTACTTTTAGTAACGGTTCTTTACTTTATAAATGTTCTCTTTAATAACGCTACTTCACTTATACAAGTGTTGTATACCCCTTCTATTTAAAACTATCGGTGCTAAAAACCAATATCTCTTCTTTATATAAGCTCAGACTTATATATTCCATTTATCGAATGATAAATACCTGCTTTAATTTATAAACTGTTATTTATAAATTAACCTTTTCTATTTATCTGTAAAAACAGATTTCCATTTTCTATTCATCTTCTAAATATTCCTTTGATTAAATTCTATTTATTTAACCAATAAATATCTCATTTATAACATTCTATTTATTTTCTATAAATAAATATTTTCATTTAATCTATTTGTAAATGTTTTACAAATATTCTGTTCTAAATTCTATTTGTAAATGTTTTTACAAATATTTCTCCTTATATTTGTTTGCACATAACTTCCTTTGTATTTGTGTTACAAATATATTTTCTTTTTAACTCCTTTGGTTTTTCCTTTCTTCACACCCAATTCATATTTCATTCACATTGATTTTACTCAATTTATTCATTTCGATCCATTTAACTTACGTAAGTTAAATTTAATTTCAATCATTCAAATTCCCATTAACTAGTTGCAAATTAATTGTTTGCCTAGTTCACCCTTTTATTTGAATATAACTTGTTCAAATATATGTCAACTTAATTATAAACTAATCTAATTGTATTTTCAACTCGAGTTATATATTCGATTTCGAATATAAATTTTCAATCTCTTTCACTTATCAAAACCCCAATTTCGATTCAACTTTCCTTTAACTAATTATTCTCCAATTTAGTTAATTCTATTTAACCATTTAAAATATGATTTTTTGTCTAAAAATCATTTTACTTACTTCACTGGAGTTCATATTTATTTTATATCCCCAGTCTGGATTTTTCTAGTGCCAATTCGGATTTTATTTCCTAAAAAATCCTTTTATTTATTTAATTAAACCGTTATGGTTTTATAATGATTCTGGCGCTGCTTTTCTAAAAATTTGATTTTGACATAACACAAAATCTATACGACGAAATCCAGATTTTTCTCTTTCATTAGAAAACTATCGTTCAACCGGTCCCGACGATTCTTGTTTCAAAGAATTCCGACTTCAATCGAGTTCTGTATACTAAATTGAAGTTCGAATCGCCAATTTACGAACTGCCGCGCTACGACGAGCTCGTTTTAATTATATTTACAAATATAAACATTTTAACTTTGTTTATAATAAATTCAACTCCATTCTGATATATTTTTAATATATATCAAATCCATTTCATAATATTTCCGATCTATTTCACTACTAATATTCAAGTCCTCTACATTTGCAATATTCAAATTCCATTTGAATTTCTTTATTCAAACTCTATATTTGAATTTCCTTCTATTCAAATTCTATTTGAATTTCCTTCTATTCAAATTCTAATTCAACTTCTTATCTTCAAATTCTATTTGAAATCCTTCATTCAAAAACCCATTTCAAATCCCTTATTCAAATTCCATTTGAAATCCTTTATTCGATTTCTATTTAAATTCCTTTGTTCAATTTCTATTTGAAATCCTTTGTTCAATTTCTATTTTAACGCCTTTGAATTTAACTTCTATTTCAAACTATATATTTTCTTGAATTCTAATATTCAACCCCCACTTTATATTCTCTTTGAAATTCTATTTAACCAAATTCCATTTGAATTCTAATATTCAAATTTCTATTTGACTTTTCTTTATTTGAATTCCTTTGAATTCAAATTCCATTTCAATTTTTCTTATACAATTTCTATTTGAATTTTCTTTATTCAAACTCATTTGAATTCAAATTTTTATTTCACTTCTATTTGAATTATATATATTCAAATTCCTTTATTTTACTTTTATTTGAAATCTATATTCCAATTCTCATTTCAAAATTCCTTTGAAGTAATATAAATATATACATATATTTATACCTATCCCAAATTCAAAACATTTGAATTTTCAAACAACTTGTTTCCTTTCAAACAAATTTCCATCAAAACTTTTTCTAAGGCAGCATTTTATCACTTAGAAACTCGAAAATGAACACTGATGATGTTGCGACCATCATCAGAATTATTTTTCAGTCACTGAATGAGTTCAGTGCTTTATTTCTTTCAAAGATCCATTTAGAAAAATATTTTCCAAACTCCCAGGATTTTAAATTCTGAATTCTGGTTGGAATTCAATTTTAATTCATCTCATTTGTATATCTGATTTCGTATACAAATTCCATTGGTTATATATATAACTATTTCATTTTTATAATCTAATTTGATTAAAATCCTAACAATCAACTTAACTATTTAAAAACAATATCGTGTCCAATCTCCTGTTCAAGTGTTTATAAATTCCTATCGACTTCGTGGCGTCCCACGATTCGACCAAAATTTACAATCCACTCAACAGACTAGTCAACACAATATAAAACAGTTTTTATATCAAATAACAAATACGCTCTCTCGTATATATATACACTCAAACTCAATCAAGGGTATTACTAACCCTATCTCTACCGAGTCACGCCACAGAGCCAAGTAATTCTTAACTTAAGCTCTGATACCAACTGTAACGACCCGGATTTTGAGCGATTTTGGTTATCGGCATAAGCTCGATGTCGATAACCAAAATCATCGAAAAATCCTGGTAATTAGTGAAAGAAATTAGAGGGTGGGGATAGATAAGATAGAAACTTAGAATAGAAGAAGAAGAAGAACACATCATCAGAGTAACACGAATCTCACAGCGGAACGAATAACATATAATATATATAACATAACTTGAAATATACATCTGTACTTGAATATACATCAATATCAAAGTACATCACTTACAACACAGCAGAAATAACTATAGCTATATGATCCTGAAGCCTCCTGCTCCAAGCTCTTCCAGTATATCTGTAAATTCCCGACTACTTGACTGCCTGTACAAATTTAGGCACCCAAGAGTTTAGGGAAAACAACAAAGTAAACTCCGGGTCAGTCATGGGACTGGTATGAGTAAACAGTTTAAAAACAGTTTCAGAAAACTAAATGATATCTCATAAGACCACGCCGTATACCACGGAACGGGTTTTTCCCATATGAAAATCCAAACACTTGACTTATCTTTATATCAAAACTCTTTTGATATTATAATGATGTCTAAATCAAGTAAATAACAATCTAGTGGAACGCTTGCATCTCACGTTCCACATATATAATATACAATCAAAACCGCAAGCACGTATTGGGTATTTGGTTTTCCAACTATGACAAGGTATGGAACCACCTTCCGCTGGTATATCTCTAGAGAGGAATACACTGGGTTCAACAAGAACATCTTGCAACCCGGCCACACATGACCGACCACTCATTTCGCTTGAGTGTATCGAATGTATATCACCAACAGTTGGGATCAGCATCCGTTTCCCGAATGGGACAGCATCAACAATAGATTTTTAGAAGTAAATGAAACTCTAGATCAGGTGATTATACACCCTACTTCGGTGCGACCGACTTAGCCATGCTGCCTGCCCGATTTCTGTCATTTACCGGATGATGAGGCTAGAAGCTACGCTTTATCATTTTACCAGATTCACTTTGAATGCCACATCGTCAAATCCATCAAATCACCGATTGACGTCTACAACCATACATTATGTGTTAGCTTAAAGAAGTTTCCTTCTCCGCTTCCACTCTTGGTACGGTTGGAGAAATCAATATACGTGATCATCTGGAAATACTCTGTCAGACATTCATCCATACAAGTCACCCAAGAACAGGATGAACTGAAAGCACTATTTCTATTAATAGAAAAAGTCCTTGCACTCTACTCCGTCTTCGATTATCTTTATATAATCTGATTCGCACGCTACTGTCGATATGGAGTGGTTCTTCGGATAATAATCCAACCGGTCTCTCCATATTGACAACGATGGTCAAAACTTCGATAGTCTGTGATTTAACTATCGAATAAAAACAAGTGTTTCGATAGTCGATGATTTAACTATCGAATAAAACAAGTGTTTCGATTGTCGATGATTTAACTATCGAATAAAACAAGTGTTCATCCAAACATCCAACAATCACTGAACCTTTAATTAATATTCCATTAATTAAATCTCTTCTCTATTTCTTATCAATATTTGTTAACCAAATATTTTCAATAACCATATTAGCCTTATACGTTATTTGGAAAACATTTCCATATATCGCCTTCTTTTATTTTCTAAACTTTAGAAAATATTCATTTTTCTATTTCCAAGCTTTGCACATATTTGGGTTAAAACAAATGTTGTGTAAAACATCGTTACGACAACCCAATTACAGTATTTAACGAATTCTTATTCCACATTGATCTTCGAGCCTAAATCTTGCTACTTATCGGTATATCATGAAATCAACCAAGTTGGGGTATAATTACCTCTCAGACCTTGACTGAATAACATTTAACGTCAAAACAGACAAGACTACTTACTCGAATAATCAATACCATACAACTGATTATTCACCTTTAAACACAGATATATTTTCTCTTTCTACTCCTACTAGATTTTATTCTTATACTTCCCTTTTTAATTATACTATTCTATTTCTAAGTTCGTTTCCTCATCGACTTCTATATAATTTGATATGTTGATTTCTAACTATCAAATTATCTTAAAAATATTCTATCTCCTTAAATTCCCGGAAAAATTCGCCATAACCTCCTTTGTACCGGGAGCATCGGGAAATTTCAAATAGCTTTCCCGGTCCTTCTCATCTCAAAAAGAAAAAGAAAAAGCCAAGCGGCTAGCCGATACGGCGCATAAAATCTCATATATGAATTAATTACGTACCTTTTTGTCGGGCATTCTATTTATTTCACTTCTATACTTTATTCCATACCTGTCTCCTGTATGTCTATACCTGTCCAATCTATTTTAACTATACCAATCGTTTTAACTCAATTTGTTAATTAAATCTGTTAATTAACTTCTTAGTCTAATCCACTTCTATTTATCCAAATCTATTTATTATAAATCCCATTTGAATTTCTATATTCAAATTCCATTTGAAATACTATGTTCAAATTCTATAGTTAAACTCCATTTGAATTCTATTATTCAAATTCTATTTCAATTCCTTATATTCAAAGTCCATTTGAATTCTCTGCATTATTTATAAACAACGTTTATAACTTCAATTCAAATCCCACCTTTCCATTTATAAACAACGTTTATAAATTCAATTCAAATTCCATATTTCCATTTATAAACAACTTTATAAATTCGATTCAAATTCCATATTTTCATTTATAAACAAAGTTTATAAATTCAATTACTTGTTTATATATTCAAAACAAGTTAATGTTTCTATACTTCATAAAAATTCAAATTCTATTTATAAAAATAGAATTCCCCTTTTAAATTTCAAATACCCATTTTGATATTTAAATGAATCATTTCAAGCCCAGGGATAATTTCAACAATCAAATCAACCAATTTTCAATCATTTGATTTTAACACATCATATAGGAATATATATATGAAATCAAACAAACAACAAACAGATAATATATTTTTGAGGAATCCAGTTGGATTCCTCCAACCTGTTTTTCCTGCATCCACAAATGTTAGTCAACATAGTAATACCCATCCTGCTTCGAGGCAGGATATCGCGGTATGAAGGTCATCCACTAATCATAGCGTGGGGCGTATAGGGTAATCATCCGCTATGAAACTGCGGGCATCCGCTAATGATACTGCGGGAATCCAACCAATCATCAACCCAATATATATATATATATATATATATAATAGTCAACCAATCCTAAATAACTATATATATATTTTAAAACAATCAGACAACATTCAAACAAGCACAGACAATTATTTTTAACTATATAAAAACAAATTCTAAATAAAAGGTGAGATTTACTCACCGTTTATTTTAGTTGCCGGAATAAATCGAAGACGTATGATTTAAATTCCATCTGACTCTGGGAAAATCCAAATCCATTTTCCTGCTACGATTCCAACTCGACTTTGCGTTCACATTTTGCACCTAAATTCCAAACTCTTTCCAAATGAATCCCATCGTGTAGTCTAGGTCCTTATATGACCAAAGCAAATGGACAGTACCCCGAACGGATCTAAAAACGAATAAGAAATCACATTTCATTTTACTAACCAATTTCCTTTATATAACTAATAATATAAATTAATCTATTTATTTTTATATAAACTAATTTTCCTAAATAGTTTCAATAAATAAAATTACCTTAATCCCTTTACTAAATGTAAATTTGTTTGATCTTCCAATTTGCATACACCATCAAAGATTGGTGTCCACCACCACTTGATTGAAAACAACACCGGACGAACCTCGGAAACCTTCTTACGAACAATGTTACCACTCGAACTTCCTTCTCCAGTCGCACTAGTAGCTCCCAGCATCATTTACGTCTCCACTACTGTCGACCTTTGCATTTGACTGTCGATCCTCCCAGGAAGACCTCGCAGCTCCAACTCGAGGCACCACAAAGAATCGCGGCTTCCTCCAGAACACTCAACCCTACTGCCCAATGCTGCAACAAACTATCGAACACCCAGAATCCGATCCCTACTGTCGATCCCTCCCTAAATCACCATAGTTCAAAACTCGCACCATCCCAAATCGCTTCGCACCTCTGACTTCATCCATTAGCCCTACCGAATGCGCGCACCTCCTTCCCCCATGACGTCGAGTTCTAGAGAGCATCGCGAGTTCTACAGTTCGTGATTTATACGAGGCGGCTTTTGATTTTCGATTAAGTGGAGGAAATTCCGTTCGATTTCACTTTTGGAGGAAATAATGGAAATAGAAATGAACTGAAATAGATTAGAGGAGAACTCGATTTTTGATTCTGAGGTTTTAGGAGTTAGAACGTGGTTCGGTTTTTTTGAGGGATGAACGAATGGGAGAAAAAGGCCACCACAATTTATACAGAAGGATTTCATGGTTGAGTGGGAAAAAGGAAGGCCGTGTTTCCTTTCTTCTTGGGGTTTTGAAATGAACAGCACGCCATTTTTAGTTCTCCTTCTTGTTTTGTTTCAGACCACAAATTAGGATATTTGTTTTAATTTTAATTAGCTTTGAATCGGTTGTCCTTTAATTAAAATCCCCATGATTCCGAACCCCTTTCTAAGCCCAACCACTGAAAATTCTAGGGTAATACCACTATTCCGGACACACTGAGATAGGTCACGAAGTCCGATTCGATCATCTGTAGAAGATATTAATTTAAATTGATATAAATTAAATTTCAAACCATTTAAATTCTTCGATAATAATTTAATATTATTATTCGAATTCAAAAAGAAGTCTGAACAATATTCAATTCAGTTGTAAATCTCGAACTGAATTATATTTTCGCATTACGATGATTTAACATATTCGATATTTAAATCAAAATTAATTATTGAATTAACAACTTAATAAAAAATACCATTTATATTATCCACCCAATATTTAAATCCGTATTAAATATTTAAAATTAACCCATAGGAATCCGGGTCATTACAACATATTTGGTGATGTTTAATTGACGCTTGGAATGAATTAATGTTTCTTTTGAGGTTTCAAAAAAATATTTCATTCTAACTTTATTATTTATACAATTTCAGGTATCCTAAGCATAAATGTAAAATAATAACAACATAAGGACATCTACATAAATTCCTATTTTATATTACTCATAATGCCAATGTATCAGTTTGACTATTTTAAGTGGAATTTTTATTAATGGATATGGTAGCAATTATTCTAGGATTATAGTCTATTAAAATATTTGAGTAAATTATGCTACATTAATTATTATCATTTTTTTTAGAGAAAATCATGTTCAACCTGTCAATGTTTTAAAATTCTAACATACTTATTTTGCTAACATCATGGAGATAATGCAAATTATTCCATTTATTTAAGTTAATTAGTTTGTCCATGATAATTTGAAGCAGTCAACAATTATAATCATATAATAGTGAGTTATTACCTTTTAAATGTGCACATATGTTTTGTATATGAAGTTAACTTTTGTTATTCAAAATTTATTTGTTTCTATTTCAAAATGAGAGAAAAAAATTGCATGTTAACCATGTGCAATATATATATATATATATATATTTTTTTGATTTTGTACCTACTTCTTTTTTATACAAATAGATTTACATCATAAATGGCACTTTTTTTTTGGTGATAAAAATAGGATTTATATTTATATATGTAGATATATATATATATATATATATATATATAAATGCTTAGTGGAATACCATACTTATGAAAACAGGGTAATAAATTTAAGTTTAAATAAAGGTTCTCGTGTTCTTTAGTGCATTAGGAAACAATGAAACCATTTTGAATTCATTATTTCATTTATTGTCATTATAATGAAGAAAAAAAAGAATATAAGTTATGTAAGGAAATTGATGTCAATGAGACTAGAATGGAATGTATGTGTAACCCAACATAACATTGTGTTGAAATTTGAAAATTCGAAATCTGAATTGATTGTTAAGACAATAAATGAGCATGCATTTCTTTCCTTTATGTTATCAATCTATTCTTTCTAAGACATGCCTGCACGTATCTTTTTTTCAAAATGGTATTTTTTTTTCTTAACCTACTATGCATCCAAATAAAGGGTAATGATATAAATAGGGGATTTATGGCGAATTGTTAATGAATTTAGAATATATTTTTTAAATCATTTAACATATTCTGACATTTGTGACGTGTATTGATTGCATATAAATGGGTGGTTTTGTTTATATAGGTAAACAATAAAGGTTAGAATTTTATATTGGTAATAAGCTACAATTAATTGCAATTAAAGTCCATTAAAGTGAATTAATAAGGTAACGGTAGAAGACTTATTACAATAGAATAATTGATTTACATATGCAACCATTTTCTTTTGTCCATATATAATAAACATATAGCCATATTTGGATTGCTATTTTTTTTTTGTAACTCATTGACATAATTAAATCAAACCAAATTCAGTGGAATTAAATACATATATATATATATATACACACATATACTTGATAAAATCTAATTGAAAATCGTTGTAATAACTAACATGAATTTTTATATGTGAATTTGTTTTTTTTATATATAGTAAATGCTTGGCAATTATTTAAGTAATCAAAGCCATATATGTAGAGTGTAGCATACTAAAATAATGAAACATAAATACCCTATTCTCTCTCTTCCTTTCATTATGCCACTCTTGTCCATTCACTTCCATACGTTTCGTATTACTTTCTATTTATTCTACCATTCTTATCCATTATTCATTCATTTTTTCCAAACCACTACATCTTTTCCCCTTCCTTTCTATGCATTCATTCCTCCATTTTCTTCTTCCCTTTCTACTCTCTCCTGAAGTTTATTAGTCTCTTCAAAAAAAAAAAAAAATTAAAACAAAGGGCCATTGCGAGATCTTTAAAACTATAAAGGTGTGATCGGGAATTATCAACTACAGTCGCCAATTTTCCTCTCCAAAGCCACCAGCGTCGGAGCGGTTTTGCGGGTAGGAGGCACTTGCGAGTTGGCTAGGACTGAGGGGGTGGAAAGCTATTGGTGAGAAATTCAATTCCTTTAAATTTTATAATTTAAATTTGTTAATTATAATTTTAGTGTTACACACGCGCTGTAATATTTTGTGTTATTCGTGATTTGATGTGGATTGATGAATCCTCTTATGTCGTTCTGTTGATGGATTAAATTATTTTGATTATTATAGGATAGTTGAAATTAAACATTCCATGTTGGTTTTGTTGAAAACATATATATCTTGTTTGTTATGATATAATAGTTGAAAGACAAAAATGTCAATTTGGTTATTATAAAATTGTTGTTAACCAATATCTCGTTATTGTTAACATAAAATAGGTGAACGGAATATATCATTTTGTGGTTGATAAAAAGATTGAATGACAAAATTATTTTGTCAAATGTAAAGAATGCAATAGAATCATTGAAATTGTTCACATATCATTTTTTTATGACATTTGAATCATTGAAATTGTGAACATATAAAATATCATTTTTATATGACATTAGAATTCATAAGAATGTTTTACATATAAAATATTATGTTATATGATAACATAGAATATTGATTACCTATAAGTGACCATTTATATGTTCTTAGAAGTCGTAGAAAAATGTGAATATACATGATATTCTTTATATGGTATTAGAGTCCTTAGAGAATGTAAATATATAAAATGTTCTTTCATATGTTATTAGAATACATAAAATAAAAGTAAAACCAAAAATATACATTTTTGGTCGATTTAAAAAGAAAACAATCATTTTTGTTTGAAATAAAAAGAAACATTCATTTTTGTTCATGTTTTGAAAATTGACAAACAATTTTCACCTTTGGTGAAAGTTAAAAAAAAAGAAGAACATTTTTAATATTCCTTTGTTAAAATGAAAAGCCATATTATTTATCATCGTTTTTGTCAATTACCAAAGATTTAACTTTTGTTTACACTAAAAAAATAAAAAAAAGAAGAAGAATTTCACCTTTGGATTTTAAATAAGAAGAATTCCCTTTTTTATTTTTGTCATTAAAAAGAATGTCACTCTTATTTTTATACGTCATGAAACAAAGTATAAAAGCATCATTTTTGAGCGTAAGTTGAAAGGGGACATTTTTTTTATGTTAATTTTGGTTAGAATAGGTAATTGACATTATGTACACTGTTATGAGTTAAATTAGAACTTGACATTAATTTCACACCGTTATGTGGTAATTTAGAAATTGAACATTTTGTGATATTAGACAATGATTAAGCAAAAACCATTATATTTGTTCATTAAGAAGGTGATACAAAACTTGACATAGTAATGTTAATTGCATTTTTAATGCAATTAAAAGGGAATTTTTACATTGTAAATGAAAGGATAAAATGTGTCATGTAATGAATAATTACATTTTTATGTAATTAAATAAAGGTATGATTTTGTCATGAAATAATTACATTTTTATACGTAACTTACGATGAGATTTACATTGCAAATTAAAAATTACATTTTTTTCTATGTAATTAGAATATGAGTTGCATTGTATAAATAAAAATTACATTTTTATATGTAACTAAGGTATGAATTTGCATCGTAAAATAAAATTACATTTTTTTTTTAATTTAAAAAGAGATAAATTTGCACTATTATGAAACTTCATTTTTAATGTAACTTAAAAAAAAAGGATTTTACAGTATATTGAAAATTACATTTTTAATGCAACTTGGAAAGTTAGGATTTCTCACTGTAATGTTAATTACATTAAAATGTAAATAAAAAAAAGGAAATTTTACAATGCAACTGAAAGATAGGAATTTTACAGTATAATGTTTCTTAATGTAATTAAATGAAGAAATATTACATTTTTACAATGTAATAAAAGAAGTTAGAAGAATTACATTCTTTATAATGTAATAAAAGAGAATATAATGTAAAGAATGGAAAGGAAAATTTACATTTTTCTCTAGTATAAAGAACAAGAAGAAAATATTACATTTTAAATATGTTAGAGAAAAAAAATATTGTTTCAAAATTGGACATCTTGAAAAGATTGTTTTTTTTTTTAGAAAATCATAAAAACAGGGAAAGTCACAATTTTTATTAAATACTTGAAATCAGAATATTTAAGAATAAAGAATACCTTAGAAGTAGGATCTTTTAAGGGAAAGGACTATTTAAAGAATGACATGTCTAGAAAAATTAATTATAATTATAAATTATAATTGTGCATGGACACGAGGTTAGGTTACATTTGTGGTAGAAGTCTGCCCGGACCCGACCGGCATATCCAGCAGCCACAAATGTTGAACCTAATGTGAGAGGTCCAAGTGGGCATATACGAAACAGGCCATGACACGACGTTAAGCCCAACTTGTGGAATAAGTTTGCCCGGAACCGACCGGCACATCCAGCATCCACAAGTCGTAGGCTTAATGTGAGGGGTCTAGCCCATTATAAAAATATAAAGGGATAAGATAATGAATTGGGCTATTAAATCCATTTAAAAAAAATATAGCAACACTATTTTTTAAACGCGAACGAGGTTATCGATTTATTTTACCCAATTTATAATGAATATTAAAGGAGGGATAATTTCAAAATGAATATTTTGAAAATTAAAGTAAAACATTATTGTGTGTTATGTTATACATCAAAATGTTATGAAACCAAGTGCTCTTTACTTGTTATGATAATCATAATAATGAAATGGACGAGGAATTATATTTAAATAAATTATATATATATATATATATATAAATTAAAAGTACTTGAATCGAGCGTGGTAGTTCACATTTTAGGATCGTACTTTTAATTGATTATACTATATGATCCGATCGTCGGATTTTCCCAAAACTGAAACCGTTAGGTTCGCCTTGGGAAGGTCTTTCCAATGATATGAATTATGTCAAAATCCAACAGTTAGATTTAGAGAAATGCGTAAAGCAAATTTGGGAGAAAACAACACCAAGGTCTCCTGTTTGCATGAAGTATTGATAAATAAAATTTAATTATTTTTATATAAATAAAAATAAAGACTGATTGTTATAAATTAATATTAACGATATGAAATTGTTTTCAAATTTATATATGCGAGAATTATTTGGAAAGTCCGAGTTTACTCTCATTCCAAATAATGATACGACGTTCGAAGATTTGAAGACGGTGATTGGAGGCCGACGATCTTCACATCGAATGAGTGTGTTGCTATTGAGACCCATGATGGGAGTAGCTACCTTGAAGGGGCGACAGTAGTAGCCGCCCGGACGTAGTGTTGATTGCACGGTTTTGGCTTTTGCTCAAACCCAGAGCATAATCGCGTAAATGGATTGTATGTCTGACATTGTATTCCTTTATACTGTATTCGTTGATCTCTGCTAAACATATATCTGTTTGGTGTTTTACACCCTTCTCTGAGACGTACGAGCTTAGAGGTTATATGTTGGTAGAAATCAATGATATGGTATGGATTGACGATGTGGCATGCTAAGATGCATATGATCAAGGCTTTGTTGAAAAGCAGGCCTTGTGGGATGATCAAAGCATAGCCAGTTTAGGCATAGCTTTTTGTATAGCGTGACTTCACGAGCCTCGCACACCGGCGGAGTCTAAAACGGGAGAAGGGAACGCAGGGAGAGCAGCACGTTTCTTTCTAGCTAGAGTGGTGTCAGTGACCTACCAGCCTTGACATTTTACTTATGTGGATGATGGAATGAGGCGCCTCGGATAGGTCCTATAGGATCGGGAAACGTGTGTTCAGGTATAACTAATCCGCTAAGCTGTATTTGCGGACCGGCCCTGCAGCTATCCACGGGTTCACTGCGAGGGATCCTGAGACATCAGCTAGAGTGTCTCGAATCAGTAAGGAGCTCCTCCCTAGCCTTGACTCATGATGGAAACCCAATTTCCAATATGACCTCATGCGGTTTTGATTGTATTACTAGTATGGAGACATAGTAGGATGGGGTACTATGCCGTCTAGGATTGATACATTATGATTGAAATTGTTTTTGAAATATATATACACTAACAATAATATCAAATTCGTTTTTATCGTATCAAGCATTTTTGACCATTATAAGGTAAAACCCTATCCTCCGGTTTGCGTTGCATTGTGTGATGGGACTTGGGTCTTATGATGGTTTCATTTTTCTAAAAAGCATTGCGTTGTTTTAACGATTTACTTTAGTTTATGCACCGGCAATCCATTGGAGTAAACCCGTTCCGCGTTAGCGGCGTGGTCCTTGGATTTGCCTTATTACTATTAGTTAAATTAGTTAAGAATTCTCACACAAGTCCGATGACTGACCCGTTGTTTGTTTCCACCTTTACAAACTCGGGTTCCCTCTTTCCATACGGGCAGTCGAGTAGTTTGTCTACAGGTTCTTATTTCGAGCAGGATTCTGGATTGAAGCCTAAAGCTGTGTCCAGACCATAGTTGTTTCCGCTGCCTTAGTTATTTTATTTTCGCTGCAATGTATTAATATATTGTAATGTATCTTCCGCTGTAATTTATTCGATGTACTCTGATATTCTGTACTCTGATGTGACATTTATTATTGATGTTATAAAAGTCTGCTGTTGTTATTCTGATGTTGTTGTATTCCCAAAGTTAAAGTATTCGTGGATTTCCGACCTTTGGGTCAGATTTGTGTGGTTTATGGTTGATCCAAAGAGCGGGAATTTACGGGTCTTTACAGTTGGTATCAGAGCTTTGGTTAGCTCAAATCTTTGGGATACAACTTATTAGAACTGAACAAAAGACTCATCAGAGATTGGATTAGTAATATCCAATAAGAATACTCATTAGAGATAGGATCAGTAGTATCCTAGAATGAGGAAACTCATTAGAGATGGGGTTAGTAATGCCCTAGAATGAGTTGAGTGTAACAGGACTATAATATACGTATT
Source organism: Allium sativum (assembly GCA_030737875.1). Taxonomy (NCBI): domain Eukaryota; kingdom Viridiplantae; phylum Streptophyta; class Magnoliopsida; order Asparagales; family Amaryllidaceae; genus Allium; species Allium sativum. The sequence goes on along the minus strand of CM060910.1, from coordinate 589,527,489 downwards.
TGTAATTATAATCTATTTTAGAAAATATGATTTTGAATGGATAAAAGATTATATATTTGAAAGTTAATCAACTATAAAATTATTTAAACCAATAAGAGTAGAAAATGGGGTAGGATAATTAAACACTTTTAGCTTCGTTCCTTTTCGAGGACGAAAAGTTTTTAAGTGGGGGAGACTGTAACAACCCTAAATTTTGGGGTAAAGTTAAAAATTTATTTTAAGTAATTTTAATGAGTTTTTGAATATTTTAAATAATCACAAAAAAAAAATATTTTTATGCAAAGCACGTGTTCGATTTTTATTGGTGTTTTCGTTTACATATTTGGTGATGTTTAATTGACGCTTGGAATGAATTAATGTTTCTTTTGAGGTTTCAAAAAAAATATTTCATTCTAACTTTATAATTTATACAATTTCAGGTATCCTAAGCATAAATGTAAAATAATAATAACATAAGGACATCTACATAAATTCCTATTTTATATTACTCATAATGCCAATGTATCAGTTTGACTATTTTAAGTGGAATTTTTATTAATGGATATGGTAGCAATTATTCTAGGACTATAGTCTATTAAAATATTTGAGTAAATCATGCTACGTTAATTATTATCATTTTTTTAGAGCAAATCATGTTCAACCTGTCAATGTTTTAAAATTCTAACATACTTATTTTGCTAACATTATGGAGATAATGCAAATTATTCCATTTATTTAAGTTAATTAGTTTGTCCATGATAATTTGAAGCAGTCAACAATTATAATCATATAATAGTGAGTTATTACCTTTTAAATGTGCATATATGTTTTGTATATGAAGTTAACTTTTGTTATTCAAAATTTATTTGTTTCTATTTCAAAATGAGAGAAAAAAATTGCATATTAACCATGTGCAATATATATATATATATATATATATATATATATATATTTTGACTTTGTACTTACTTCTTTTTTATACAAATAGATTTACATCATAAATGGCACTTTTTTTTTTGGTGATAGAAATAGGATTTATATTTATATATGTAGAAATATATATATATATATATATATATATATATATATATATATATAAATGCTTAGTGGAATTCCATACTTATGAAAACAGGGTAATAAATTTAAGTTTAAATAAAGGTTCTCGTGTTCTTTAGTGCATTAGGAAACAATGAAACCTTTTTGAATTCATTATTGCATTTATTGTCATTATAATGAAGAAAAAAAAGAATATAAGTTATGTAAGGAAATTAAAGTCAATGAGATTAGAATGGAATGTATGTGTAACCCAACATAACATTGTGTTGAAATTTGAAAATTCGAAATCTGAATTGATTGTTAAGACAATAAATGAGCATGCATTTCGTTCCTTTATGTTATCAATCTATTCTTTCTAAGACATGCCTGCACGTATCTTTTTTTCAACAAGGTAATTTTTTTCTTAACCTACTATGCATCCAAATAAAGGGTAATGATATAAATAGGGGATTTATGGCGAATTGTTAATGAATTTAGAATATATTTTTTAAATCATTTAACATATTCTGACATTTGTGACGTGTATTGATTGCATATAAATGGGTGGTTTTGTTTATATAGGTAAACAATAAAGGTTAGAATTTTATATTGGTAATAAGCTACAATTAATTGCAATTAAAGTCCATTAAAGTGAATTAATAAGGTAACGGTAGAAGACTTATTACAATAGAATAATTGATTTACATATGCAACCATTTTCTTTTGTCCATATATAATAAACATATAGCCATATTTGGATTGCTAATTTTTTTTTTGTAACTCATTGACATAATTAAATCAAACCAAATTCAGTGGAATTAAATACATATATATACACACACATATACTTGATAAAATCTAATTGAAAATCGTTGTAATAACTAACATGAATTTTTATATGTGAATTTGTTTTTTTTTTATATATAGTAAATGCTTGGCAATTATTTAAGTAATCAAAGCCATATATGTAGAGTGTAGCATACTAAAATAATGAAACATAAATACCCTATTCTCTCTCTTACTTTCATTATGCCACTCTTGTCCATTCACTTCCATACGTTTCGTATTACTTTCTATTTATTCTACCATTCTTCATTCATTTTTCCCAAACCACTACATCTTTTCCCCTTCCTTTCTATGCATTCATTCCTCCATTTTCTTCTTCCCTTTCTACTCTCTCCTGAAGTTTATTAGTCTCTTCAAAAAAAAAAAATTAAAACAAAGGGCCATTGCGAGATCTTTAAAACTATAAAGGTGTGATCGGGAATTATCAACTACAGTCGCCAATTTTCCTCTCCAAAGCCACCAGCGTCGGAGCGGTTTTGCGGGTAGGAGGCACTTGCGAGTTGGCTAGGACTGAGGGGGTGGAAAGCTATTGGTGAAAAATTCAATTCCTTTAAATTTTATAATTTAAATTTGTTAATTATAATTTTAGTGTTACACACGCGCTGTAATATTTTGTGTTATTCGTGATTTGATGTGGATTGATGAATCCTCTTATATCGTTCTGTTGATGGATTAAATTATTTTGATTGTTATAGGATAGTTGAAATTAAACATTCCATGTTGGTTTTGTTGAAAACATATATATCTTGTTTGTTATGATATAATAGTTGAAAGACAAAAATGTCAATTTGGTTATTATAAAATTGTTGTTAACCAATATCTCGTTATTGTTAACATAAAATAGGTGAAAGGAATATATCATTTTGTGGTTGATAAAAAGATTGAATGACAAAATTATTTTGTCAAATGTAAAGAATGCAATAGAATCATTGAAATTGTTCACATATCATTTTTTTATGACATTTGAATCATTGAAATTGTGAACATATAAAATATCATTTTTATATGACATTAGAATTCATAAGAATGTTTTACATATAAAATATTATGTTATATGATAACATAGAATATTGATTACCTATAAGTGACCATTTATATGTTCTTAGAAGTCGTAGAAAAATGTGAATATACATGATATTCTTTATATGGTATTAGAGTCCTTAGAGAATGTAAATATATAAAATGTTCTTTCATATGTTATTAGAATACATAAAATAAAAGTAAAACCAAAAATATACATTTTTGGTCGATTTAAAAAGAAAACAATCATTTTTGTTTGAAATAAAAAGAAACATTCATTTTTGTTCATGTTTTGAAAATTGACAAACAATTTTCACCTTTGGTGAAAGTTAAAAAAAAAGAAGAACATTTTTAATATTCCTTTGTTAAAATGAAAAGCCATATTATTTATCATCGTTTTTGTCAATTACCAAAGATTTAACTTTTGTTTACACTAAAAAAATAAAAAAAAGAAGAAGAATTTCACCTTTGGATTTTAAATAAGAAGAATTCCCTTTTTTATTTTTGTCATTAAAAAGAATGTCACTCTTATTTTTATACGTCATGAAACAAAGTATAAAAGCATCATTTTTGAGCGTAAGTTGAAAGGGGACATTTTTTTTATGTTAATTTTGGTTAGAATAGGTAATTGACATTATGTACACTGTTATGAGTTAAATTAGAACTTGACATTAATTTCACACCGTTATGTGGTAATTTAGAAATTGAACATTTTGTGATATTAGACAATGATTAAGCAAAAACCATTATATTTGTTCATTAAGAAGGTGATACAAAACTTGACATAGTAATGTTAATTGCATTTTTAATGCAATTAAAAGGGAATTTTTACATTGTAAATGAAAGGATAAAATGTGTCATGTAATGAATAATTACATTTTTATGTAATTAAATAAAGGTATGATTTTGTCATGAAATAATTACATTTTTATACGTAACTTACGATGAGATTTACATTGCAAATTAAAAATTACATTTTTTTCTATGTAATTAGAATATGAGTTGCATTGTATAAATAAAAATTACATTTTTATATGTAACTAAGGTATGAATTTGCATCGTAAAATAAAATTACTTTTTTTTTTGTAATTTAAAAAGAGATGAATTTGCACTATTATGAAACTTCATTTTTAATGTAACTTAAAAAGAAGGATTTTACAGTATATTGAAATTTACATTTTTAATGTAACTTGGAAAGTTAGGATTTCTCACTGTAATGTTAATTACATTACAATGTAAATAAAAAAAAAAGGAAATTTTACAATGCAACTGAAAGATAGGAATTTTACAGTATAATGTTTCTTAATGTAATTAAATGAAGAAATATAACATTTTTATAATGTAATAAAAGAAGTTAGAAGAATTACATTCTTTATAATGTAATAAAAGAGAATATAATGTAAAGAATGGAAAGGAAAAATTACATTTTTCTCTAGTGTAAAGAACAAGAAGAAAATATTACATTTTAAATATGTTAGAGAAAAAAAATATGGTTTCAAAATTGGACATCTTGAAAAGATTGTTTTTTTTAGAAAATCATAAAAACAGGGAAAGTCACAATTTTTATTAAATACTTGAAATCAGAATATTTAAGAATAAAGAATACCTTAGAAGTAGGATCTTTTAAGGGAAAGACTATTTAAAGAATGACATGTCTAGAAAAATTAATTATAATTATAAATTATAATTGTGCTTGGACATGAGGTTAGGTTACATTTGTGGTAGAAGTCTGCCCGGACCCGACCGACATATCCAGCAGCCACAAATGTTGAACCTAATGTGAGAGGTCCAAGTGCGCGAATACGAAACGGGCCATGACACGAGGTTAAGCCCAACTTGTGGAATAAGTCAGCCCGGAACCGACCGGCACATCCAGCATCCACAAGTCGTAGGCTTAATGTGAGGGGTCTAGCCCATTATAAAAATATAAAGGGATAAGATAATGAATTGGGCTATTAAATCCATTTAAAAAAAAATATAGCAACACTATTTTTTAAACGCGAACGAGGTTATCGATATATTTTACCCAATTTATAATGAATATTAAAGGAGGGATAATTTCAAAATGAATATTTTGAAAATTAAAGTAAAACATTATTGTGTGTTATGTTATACATCAAAATGTTATGAAACCAAGTGCTCTTTACTTGTTATGATAATCACAATAATGAAATGGACGAGGAATTATATTTAAATAAATTATATATATATATATATATATATATAAATTAAAAGTACTTGAATCGAGCGTGGTAGTTCACATTTTAGGATCGTACTTTTAATTGATTATACTGTATGATCCGACCGTCGGATTTTCCCAAAACTGAAACCGTTAGGTTCGCCTTGGGAAGGTCTTTCCAATGATATGAATTATGTCAAAATCCAACAGTTAGATTTAGAGAAATGTGTAAAGCAAATTTGGGTGAAAACAACACCAAGGTCTCCTGTTTGCATGAAGTATTGATAAATAGAATTTAATTTTTTTATATAAATAAAAATAAAGACTGATCGTTATAAATTAATATTAACGATATGAAATTGTTTTCAAATTTATATATGCGAGAATTATTTGGAAAGTCCGAGTTTACTCTCATTCCAAATAATGATACGACGTTCAAAGATTTGAAGACGGTGATTGGAGGCCGACGATCTTCACATCGAGTGAGTGTGTTGCTATTGAGACCCATGATGGGAGTAGCTACCTTGAAGGGGCGACAGTAGTAGCCGCCCGGACGTAGTGTTGATTGCACGGTTTTGGCTTTCGCTCAAACCCAGAGCATAAGCGCGTAAATGGATTGTATGTCTGATATTGTATTCCTTTATACTGTATTCGTTGATCTCTGCTAAACATATATCTGTTTGGTGTTTTACACCCTTCTCTGAGACGTACGAGCTTAGAGGTTATATGTTGGTAGAAATCAATGGTACGGTATGGATTGACGATGTGGCATGCTAAGATGCATATGATCAAGGCTTTGTTGAAAAGCAGGCCTTGTGGGATGATCAAAGCATAGCCTGTTTAGGCATAGCTTTGTGTATAGTGTGACTTCACGAGCCTCACACACCGGCGGAGTCTAAAACGGGAGAAGGGAACGCAGGGAGAGCAGCACGTTTCTTTCTAGCTAGAGTGGTGTCAGTGACCTACCAGCCTTGACATTTTACTTATGTGGATGATGGAATGAGGCGCCTTGGATAGGTCCTATAGGATCGGGGAACGTGTGTTCAGGTATAACTAATCCGCTAAGTTGTATTTGCGGACCGGCCCTGCAGCTATCCAAGGGTTCACTGCGGGGGATCCTGAGACATCAGCTAGAGTGTCTCGAATCGGTAAGGAGCTCCTCCCTAGCCTTGACTCATGATGGAAACCCAATTTCCAATACGATCTCATGAGGTTTTGATTGTATTACTAGTATGGCGACATAGTAGGATGGGGTACTATGCCGTCTAGGATTGATACATTATGATTGAAATTGTTTTTGAAATATATATACACTAACAATAATATCAAATTCGTTTTTATCGTATCAAGCATTTTTGACCATTATAAGGTAAAACCCTATCCTCCGGTTTGCGTTGCATTGTGTGATGGGACTTCGGTCTTATGATGGTTTCATTTTTCTAAAAAGCATTGTGTTGTTTTAACGATTTACTTTAGTTTTTGCACTGGCAATCCATTGGAGTAAACCGGTTCCGCGTTAGCGGCGTGGTCCTTGGATTTGCCTTATTACTATTAGTTAAATTAGTTAAGAATTCTCACACCAGTCCCATGACTAACCCATTGTTTGTTTCCACCTTTACAAACTTGGGTGCCCTCTTTCCACACAGGCAGTTGAGTAGTTTGTCTACAGGTTCTTATTTCGAGCAGGATTTTGGATTGAAGCCTAAAGCTGTGTCCAGACCATAGTTGTTTCCGCTGCCTTAGTTATTTTATTTCCGCTGCAATGTATTAATATATTGTAATGTATCTTCCTCTGTAATTTATTCGATGTACTCTGATATTCTGTACTCTGATGTGACATTTATTATTGATGTTATAAAAGTCTGCTGTTGTTATTCTGATGTTGTTGTATTCCCAAAGTTAAAGTATTCGTGGATTTCCGACCTTTGGGCAGACTTGTGTGGTTTATGGTCGATCCAAAGAGCGGGAATTTACGGGTCTTTACAAAAACCCACTAGCAAACTGCCAAGCAGTTATCTCCCACTAAGTTCACACCATCTCACAACGAACTTCTAACTCCTGCAATTTAGATATGACCCTGAAGAGCAATTGTGAAGATCCATGTTGTTTTCAGTTATACACAGTACATAGGACATCGCTGGGATGAATTATCGAAAACTCCTGAAACAAAGCCTTATCTATGAACACAGAATACGAAAACGTACAAACCCAATCTTCTAGAATGAACAGTCATGTAGTTTATCTGGGTTGTATCATCTGACCAGAGTATAAAGATGCTAGAACGTATATTGCAATATATAGTCTGGTCCTTTTATGTCCTTTGAAAATCTTATAATCCAACCAAACTGGAATAAATGATCCAAAATGTAACCAGAAAGATGATCAGCACTGTGGACTTATACGAATTACAATCTTAGAATGCGAACTTGTGCCCCGCTGTAACATATTTGTTGGTCTCCCAATGTTAAAAACAACATGTTATTGTGAACTTATATCAATCAACAAAAAACATATGGTTCATTTCACATCCCAAAGATGCAAAACAGTTATCGAAACCAACATTTGTAGAAAGGAGCAGAATTTCCAGTGGATCTAAGTCTCCGGTTAATTTAAACAAACCCAAAACTATAAGTAGTCAAATCTCAAATCAATGTAGATCGCAAAGCCTGAGACATACCTTTCGCAAATCGAATCTGAGTGAAATAGGTGCAGATTAAAGAAGAAAGGTTTGAGGACTTTGGAGACGCCGATTTGGATGTCGCTGCAAAATCGCACGGATTCGGTTTTGGATTTAGCTGAGCTTCAGTGCTACAGGGCACGGCCATCAGAGTCTCACAGGTGGAGGTGCTGTAGTAGAGGAAGACGTAGAAGTCTCGGTGAACTGGAGTGATGGTGGTGAGGGATGTAATCGAGTGTAGGTTGAAGATGGCAATTTTGGGGAAATCGGGTTTCGATTGAAGACAACCAACTACGGTTAGATTTATCTACGTGGAAGGGAGGGGAAAAGGAAGGTTGCTTGGGAAACGAGTTCGATCACTGGTGATTTTGGAATAGGACATCGGTGAAAAGGGAAGAAGAAGAGTGGTGATTTCAGTGGGAAACGAGTTCCTATTTTTTTACGTTAGGTTATCGCTAAATTTGGAGACATTGGAGCCAAAATTTTATGCCTTCCACCTAAATTTCATTGTTTGTTTCAAAAGCCCGCCTAAATCTCAATGTTTGTATTATATTAAGGCACAACCAATTTTCTATTTGTCATTAACAAATTTTCAATTAAATTTAAATATGGATTTCATAAGAATTTTTAAAAAATAAATAAATATTACTTATAATAATAGCTATTATTAAAAGTACTTATTTTTCTTACTTATAATAGAGTATTAATTATTAAAAGTTAATTATTATGCATATGTTTAAGATATGCATCTTTACAATTATTTAGTATTTCAAATTAATTATTATTATTAATTAGTAGCCAAAATTGTTATTAGTTGCCAAAATTATATTTATTAAAACTTATGAAATAGTTACTACCAAATCAAATATTACTTATTAATAATAGGTATTATTTAAATTTTACTTATTTCTACTTAGATATAATCGATTAATAAATATTAAAAGCTTATAATGTATGTTACTAATTATTGATTAATAAGTAGTTAACATACATTAACTACTAAAAATAAATTACTACTTATTAAATATTAATTATTTAATAATAAATAAATAAATATTATTGATTCCTAAATTTATTATTAAATATTAATATAATTAGTTATTAAATATAGATATTATAAACATGAAGTTTGTAAAAAGCATCTATTACAACTAACGAAATGAAAATTTGTTAAAAATACGTTTATTACAACTTTAGGGAATTGACAGTTGTAATTTTTTTTAATTACAACGGTGCTTTTACCATCGTTGTAAAATTAAAGTTGTAATATATTGTTTTTGTTGTAGTGTAAATATTTAATTGATAATCATAAAATGTATTTAAAATATGATTTGGGCGTAGATTGGAACATATGTAAAATGATTTGGGCGTAAATTGGAATATACGTGAATATGAATTTAAGCATAACTTTTACTGAAATATGTGAATATGAACTTGGGACATAAATTGGCAAATATGTGAATACGGATTTGGGCATAATATATATATATATATATATTGATTTATGACTGCATATTGTGCATAATGAAATATGAATTAAAGAGGGGCGTGAAAATCTATATTTGGAATAAGGAAATTTATTAATATGAATATGCCTAAAATAATGGGACCGTAGTAACGCTTAAACACGAGGTTAGATTGCACTTGTAGTAGAAGTCTGCCCGGAGCCGCCCGACATATCCAGCGACCATAAGTGGCTAATCTAATGTGAGGAGTCTAATGCATAGCAGCACCATGACACGAGGTGAAGTCTAAACTTGTGGTTTAAGTCTTCCCAGAGCCGCCTAGCATATCCAGCATCCACAATTGGTTGACTTAATGTGAGAGGTCTGGGGAATTAACATGTATGAACAGAAAAGATAAGATGTTTATATTTGTCCTAGGGACAAGTGGAAATTATAATTTAGGTTATAATAAATGAAAAGGGAATAGAATAACCTATGTAAGGGGATAAGCTGTACTTAATTGTAAATTAAATTATTTACAAGTACAAGGATTTGAAATCTACGGATGAGGACAATATAATTTATATTTATGGAAAGGAAACTTATTAGTAAACCTTAGTTAAGAGAACTAAGTTAATAAGTAAACTATTGGAGAATTGTAATGACCCGAAAATCCGGTCCAATTTGAGCTGACCAAATAACACAAGTCCAACCCCAAATTGCACTAGAAATTCAAGAAACTAATACAAAGAAGATAGAGGGTGAGGAAAGATAAGATAGAAACTTAGAATAGAAGAAGAAGAAGAACACAACATCAGAGTAACACGAATCTCACAGCGGAACGAATAACATATAATATATGTAACATAACTTTGAAATATACATCTGTACTTGAATATACATCATTACCAAAGTATAACACTTACAACACAGCGGAAATAACTATAGCTATATGATCCTGAAGCCTCCTGCTCCAGTTCTTCAAGTATCTGTAAATTCCGACTACTTGACTGCCCGTACAAAATTGGGCACCCAAGAGTTTAGGGAAAACAAAACAAAATAAACTTCGGGTCAGTCATGTGACTGGTGTGAGTAAAACAGTTTGAGCCATTAAACGATATCTCATAAGACCACGCCATATAACGGAATGGGTTTTTCCCTTATGAGAATCCAAAATATCTTTATATCAAAAACCTTTTGATATTATAATAATATAATAATCATCTAACAGAAACGCTTTCATCTCACGTTCTTCATATATAGTATACAATCAAAACCTCAAGCACGTATTGGGTAATGGATTTCCAACTATGACAAGGTATGGAACCACCTTACGCTAGTGTACCTCTAGAGAGGAATACACTGGGTTCAACAAGAGCATCTTGCAACCCGGCCATACATGACCTACCACTCATTTCGATTGAGTGTATCGAATGTATATCACCAACGGTTGGGATCAGCAACCGTTTCCCGAATGGGACAGTATCAACAATAGATTTTTAGAAGTAAATGAAACTCTAGATCAGGTGATTATACACCCTAATAGGTGCGACCTACATAGCCATGTTGCCTACCCGATTTCTGTTATTTACCGGTTGAATAGGCTTAAGGTTACGCTTTATCATCACATCAGATTTACTTCGAATGCCACATTGTCAGATCCATCGAAAATCACTAATTGATGTCTACAACAGTACATTACGTGTTAGCTAAAGAAGTTTCCTTCTCCGCTTCCACTCTTGGTACGGTTGAAGAAATCAATGTACGTGACCTTTTTGGAAATACTCTGTCAGACATTCATCCATACAAGTCATCCAGGAATAGGATGAACCGAAGGTACTATTCAGTATATCCATCTTAGGCACTGTTATCTAGGGCTTATACAACAACCCTTGCATAAACTCCATCTTCATTGTATTCAGCATACTTGATTCGCAACACTTATGCCAATACGGAGTGGTTCTTTGGATAATAATCCAACCGGTCTCTCCATATTAACAACGTAAATTGGTCAAAACTTTGATAGTCTGTGATTTAACTATCAAAGAAAACACGTGTGCAAACAACAATATTATTTCCAGATGGAAATTATATCGATCAATCATCATTTAATATATATATATATATATATTCACATTTCCTTATTTTCTTTGTTTAGAAAATATACGTTATTAACACTGGAAAACATTTCCATGGCTTAATTATGTATCACTATCATTTCACAACTATCAGTCCCTGACTGTAAACTAGTAGGAGAACAATTCCCTAAGTATAAACCCCGGAGGCCGAAACCAACATCAGATCGACACTCAGAAAACTATTCAACTTAACTAATCACTAGTCAGTTTCTAATCTTGTTTAACTCTATTTCTTTACCTCTATTCGATTAACCCTATTTGATTAACTCTAATTCGAATAACTAATATTTGATTAATTCTTATTGATTAACTCTAATTCGAATAACTATGTCTGTTTTAACTCTATCTCGAATAACTATATTCGATCAACTCTAATTCGATTAACTATGTTTGATTTACTCCTTTTGATTAACTATGTTTGATTGACTTACTTCCACTAACTCGATTAATTTACTTCGACTAACTCGATTAACTTACTTCGACTAATTCGATTAACTTACTTCGACTAATTCGATTAACTTACTTCGACTTGGTCAATTCCCTTTTAAAATCCTATTTAGTTTCCAACTAAATATTCCTTTATGATATTCTATTTATTTTCTAAATAAATGTTCCCCTTTATAAAATCCTATGGTTTTATAAATACTTTATTTTCAAAACATTTCCATTTATAAAATCGGTTGATTTTATAAAATTCCTTTATTTCAATATACATTGAAATATTTCTTTTTACATCCCAGGGTTTCATATGATATTAAAAATATCGCATAACAATGATCAACATCATTCTAACACACATAATCCATAATAGATTTTATATCACATCATATATTACAATATATGAACAGAACAGTATTATAAATATTGAGGAGTCCAGTTGGACCCCTCCAACCTGTTTCCCTGCATCCACAGATGTTACACAATATAATCAACATCACTTTCAATTCCATATGATATATTCTGTTAAACATAATCAATATAGAAATTCAACTAACTGACTAGCAGCTCAATCAAACAGTCAACACACCGTCAATCAGCCAATATTTAATAGTTCTAAAAATACAACATGAAATTATAAACTGTTCAGAGTTAGTGAGATTTACTCACATTTGCGCGTTAACCGTTAAATAACGGTTTGCGTTATTTGATTCAGTCGGACAATTTACTTCACCATAAATTGTAACGAGCTACGATTCATTCCCGATCAGTCTCATTGTGTTGCTCCCGTCCATACGATCCCAGCGGATCTTGTTTTGTGGAATTTCGATATCGTATGCCTAAGTTATGAAGTTTACAAATTTTAATACATTATATAATTTTAAATTAAACTTGATATAATTAAAATTTAAAGATGGGCTCACATTTCTTTCTCTGATCCGGCCCATCCGCCAACTCAAACCCACTACCCGCTTGTCCTCCATCTTCCCATTCGAAGACATCCCGTCCCTGTATTTTTTTCTTTCACGCAAAGGAATGGCCATTTGGACTTCTTTAATCTCCCATTCCTACTTCGTTTCTTCACCAAAAACAAGAAATTACCCCCAACGTTCCATTCTCCTCAAGTTATTTCCGCACCTTCTTTTCTTCTGCCACTTAAACAACTGCTTCAGACCATTCCACCAAGGCCATTACAGACTTCAGCGGTTCCATACTCCCTTTCACGCTATGCTGAAGGACAGGAACAAAACAAATACACACAATCCCTTTTCTTTGCCATGCGCCTGCTCGTCTGCTCCCCCTGCCATCATCCCATAAGCAATCTGCACCATCCAAATAAAATGTGCCACTTTCCTTCACTCCAATGGATGGAAACCAATGCCAAGTTTATACCCCTCACGTTCTGCACAATCGCTCTCTCTTCTCCTCTACTTCGGAAACGCACGCTCCAACATACAATAAGAAGAACGGAATTTTTTCTTTCTTTGTTTTGCTGGTGGTGGCAGTAAAGCTTTGACCCAGACGAGAAAGTGGTTTAGGGTTAAGAGTTTGAGTATTTATAGATATAGTTTGTTATGTACATGAGGTGTCGAGACAAGGAACATGGAAGAAAATGGTGTCCTATTGCATTGATATTTAGAGTACATATTTTTATTAGTAAATACCCTTCCACGCTTGAGTACTGTTTTTTTCTAACGTGGCCAAACTTGTAACCATATGCAAGTGAGGTGGTTGGTTTCGGTTCCACGGTGTTTTCGAAAGGAGAGGACGTAAAGGACTTGGTAGCTGAGATAACCTATATTTTTTTTCTTATCAGTTATCAAATTTATACTTGGTAGCAAATGTGAACACGTCATCACAATTAAACTTGGCGTCAAAAGAAACACGTCTGCAATAGAAATCAAAGAGATGTGTTTGTTTAAGTTATAATGTTTAACATATCTCGCTAGGTAGAATTTTATCCATGTATGAGTGCTACAGACAGAAATGAAAATGCCATTGTGATAAGCAACGCACCACGATCTCAAAAATATAATAATACCGGTAGGTTAACTCATATTGTGAAACCCCAAAATCACTGATTAAGGGTGCAAAATACTCCAAATAAAAAGTTGCTTATTTAATTAATTAAAAATTACAGTAAAATTCTAAAAATTTAATTATCACTACGTCTCAAAAGAACCTTGTCTAAATTCAAACCCGATATTCAAATATTTTTAATTAACCGTTATGTCCACGAACGAATATACCACTGTTTTTTCTGAATATTTGATTTGGACATAAATCAAAATCTACACGACGAAATCCTGATTTTTCTCTTCCACTAGAAAAATATACTTCACCAACTCCTAACGTTTCTTGTTTCACAGAAATCTGATTTAAAACGGTTTTTGTATATTTGTTTGAAGTTCGAATTGCCAAATTACGAACTACAGCGCCATTTCGAGCTCGATTTTAATTATAATATAATTATACGTTCAAACTTCGTTTATATAATATATTCATTGTTATAATTCAACTTTAAACTGAATTAAATATCACAGATGATCCAATTCACACCATAATGTGAATTCCCCTATTTCTGACTATTTCAGAAATTAAATATATTATTATATTATTTATTTTAATTAAATATTCGATATTATTTAATTCAACGACCATTAAATCCTCTAAACCACTATTTAAATAATTAAATAAATAAATTATTATATCGCTAAAACACGGGTCATTACAAGAATGGAGTTTTGATCACAACAACCTTATTTTAATTATCATTGATTATAAAATATATGCTAACATTTTTTTATTGAAAATTTATGCTAACACTTTTTGTATAGAATGTATGTATGTGTGTGTGTGTGCAGGAATTATATACAGGAAATATTACTGAAGACTGTACAGTTATAAAGAAGATAAGAAGTTCAAAGATCAGAGAAATTTCAAGACTCATGAGTAATCAAGATTTCAAGATTAATATAGTTATAGAGTCTAGATTTTGAAAAGACTCTAAATAGCACTCTAGGTTCAAATTCAAATTCTAATTTTCAAATTCTGATTTTCAATTCTATCCTCATCCTCTCTATTTTATGTTTCTACTTTTATTCTTCTTTGTTTTTCAAACTTAAGTTTTTTATTCTATATCTATATACTCTATATTTATACTTTATATAGTTTAAAACCTTATATTTTTATAAATATATTTATATAGTTTAAATTTATGTTTTCATATGTTTTTTTATCATATAATATTAATTTACAACACTAGAATTTTACTCAAGAATTTTCGGAGTTATTTTTATATCAAAACACTTGAAAAATGCTTTGAAATTCTAAAATACACATGAGTATGTTGACATAGCAAAAACTCAATGTCGACATATAACTGTCAATTTTTCTAATTTTGAAAGGAAGTGTCTTTTCACTATTTGAAACGCTTTAGAACCGTTGCAACCTTTCATACTCTACAAAAAGAGGTTAAAACATAAATTTTCATCATCTCTTCTTCTCTAACTTTATCCTCTTTCACTCTACCATTATTCTTAATCATTTTTTATGATTCTTACACTTATACTCTGTCGAATTCAATTATGTTTTGATCAAACTTCTTCTCTATACACTCTATACTCTCTAAATCAAGTGCTATTGAAGAGTTATAGGGCTTTTTTGTAATTGCTTGGGGTTAATAAACCTTGTTTGTAAGTCAAAGAGGAATCGGTGTATCGGTGTAGCCATGAAATCAAGGAATAGGAATCGGTATGCCCTTGTTGAGCCGTGAAATCAGGGAATAGGAGTCGATGTCTCCATTTGAGCCGTGAAATCAAGGAGGGTGTATTTGACTATTGGAAATAGTAATAAAACTCTGCACAATCTAGTGTTGTGCGGGACTGAATGTAGGAGCGATCCAAACCAGTATAAAATTCGGTGTGTTCTTTCCTTTTCTGCATTTTTATTTCCGTTTATTTTGCATTTGTGTTTGAATCTGTGTCTGTTATTGTGTTTGTTGTGTTTGATTCATTCCATAATTCTCTTTTGTTTTAAGATTTGTTTAAATTCATACAAACACTATTCACCCCCCTCTAGTTGTAACACCCCACGTCCATTAATGTCACTCACAAAGGGAATGCATTAACTTCTATGGAGCATTTTAAGTGTGTATAGAACAGAAACTTAACAACAAGACAGATATAAATAGTACTAAAACTTTAAAATTTTATTCATTACAGTGGTAAACACATAGGTTTGATTACATCATCAAAAACCAGAGTCAAAGTACATAATATCCATCTTGACTAAATCAAAGTACATAAATTGAAAGACATAACCTCAGCATAAAATAGCCATAAATAAGATTGGCTGAACTTTTACTTCAGCGATCCAAGCAACTTCTAAAAGCAAGAGATACAGCTGTCCAAAATCAAGCTCCACTGGTGCTGGTTCCACCCTGAGCACCTGGGGGAAAAGGAAGAAAAGAGGTGGAAATAAAGGGGGTCAGACATAAAGTCTGGCGAGTGCGATAAATTTAACAATATAATTACCAAAATAACTAGGCTAAGGCATAAGTTGGAAAATAAGGAAATGACTGTGAACAATTGGGTATGATAGAGTAAACAAGGAAATAAGATTGAACAAAGATAACGTTAAAGGCGCACCTAAACCACTATAAGATAATTACTATACTGCACCACCACTAGTCACCCTAAAGTTGATCCTGCCTACAAAACTTAATAATGATAATGGTAGTTTCATGCACCACTAGTTGCCTTCATAGGTGCCGCCTGCCCCTATCTCCACTAGGTGTACCCACTACCCCCATTCGATCGACTCCCTAACTCGTAGATACCCGTGCTGGCCCCACAGTGGGGTGTATCACTCCCCAAAGTGGCAACCCGATACCACCAACAATGCACGGCTTATACCTACACGATGCAACAACATCTTCCCTACCAACCCGGGTCCACACACGCACATGAACCCGTTGGACTTGCGTTGCCACCGCTAACCCGTTTTGGCCTCTTATAGTCAAGCCCAATACGTGTGTCCCGTCCTCGACATGGGTCGAGCCCACAAAGATACTTATGGGTTACTGGTTGAAACGGGCCCCCGTTACTTGACACAAGCTATCCACCTAAGCTTGGTCCCCTCTAGTACATCCCACTTAACCCTCTTCTTATTCATGTTCACTTACATGTTTCAAATTCTGGTTAAGTGTTTCTAATCGTATTTCAAATGCCACCCAAGGCACCCACTTAATTCCACATGCCACCCAAGGCACCCACTTAACCCCCTCCTGTCCCACTACATGTTTATCTGATTAAGTGTTTCTTAATTCATTAACACCTAACCTTATAAAGACCTCCCACATTAGACTGGCATTTGTGGCAGCTGGATTTGCCGGGCGGGTCCGGGCAGTCTTACACCACAAACAAGCCTAACCTCGTGTCTTTACAACTGTTACGTATTTAATTTATGCCTAAGACCTCCCACATTAGACTGGCATTTGTGGCAGTTGGATTTGCCGGGCGGGTCCCGGGCAGTCTTACACCACAAAAGAGCCTAACCTCGTGTCTTAGACGATTAATTACACAAAATTAATTATCCTCCAATTTGAATTACTTTCCCTATTCAAATTATCAATCAATTCCAAATTTAACTATGGACATAATTGACTCAATTATGTCCATCCATTTATGGTATGCAAAATCATACCAATTTTCATCACAAATTTATTTTATACCGTTTAAGGCATTTATGCCAATTCTCAATATTAAATCCTTTAATATTATCCCATTACCCCACGTTGTACGTTCGTTCGTTTAACGTAAAGTATACGTTAGACTCGAATAGTCTAACTCATAGAATAAAGAGAAAACATCACAACATACATAGAAATAAAACTAGATCCAAACATAAGGGGTGAACTTGCATGTGTGAATGAGGTTCTTCATCTAAAACTTGCATAGGCAAAAGTCACAAACTTGCATAAAACTACATATGTCATAGATCCAAATCTAAAGGTGTAAACTTGTTTAGGTAATGGTTACAAACTTGCATAAACCATGTATGTCATGGATCTAACCAAAAAGGGGTAAACTTGCATAGGCATGATTCATAATCCAAACATATGTATATACTTGCATATGTGATTTTTGCAACATAAACGATGGTGTAAACTTACATCTAAACATGTAAACTAGCATATAGAATTTTGTATACTAGCATATAACTCACACATGTCATAGCCTAACTTTAGATCCAATTTACACATAAAATAGATGTAATGAAACATATAAGGTTATATATAATCTTTACTAACTTGCATATGATCCATACCTAAATCAACACCTAAACTTGCATTCATACATATGATATATCTTATGAATCAACATAACCAAACTAGCATATGAAACATCATCATGAATTGATTATACATAAGCCAATCATAGAATTACCACATAGATGATAACATCACAACTTTACAACATAGATGATAACATCACAACTTTACAACATAGATGATAACATCATATAATTTACAACATAGATAATAACATGCGGTCAATAATTCACAACATAACCATATAATCCACATCATTGCTTAATCCAATTAAATTGTTAATTATTTTATTAAAGAAATCGAACTCACAACTCAAAGAAGGTCTTGAGTTCTAAAATCTAAGTTCTGAAGTTGAATTAGCTTTCCGTTGAAGTCGATTCGTTGTTGTGGTTTAGATTAGAATTGAATTTGATTAGCTTTTCTTCCTCTCTAATTGGTGGCGGCTATTCTAGGTTGCAAGGTGACAGCATGGGGGCTATGAGTCTAATTTTAATTTGATTTTAGGGTTTGAGTCTACATGTCTTTTTATAGAGTTTAGGATTAGTTTAGGCCGTCCGATCAACCCAGAATTTACCCCAGCCATTCAGAGCAGATCACAAACCCTAATGACTCAGCATACAGTCATAAACAGGTCATCAATCAAATCTATCCGGGGGGGCAGGTCGACCCCCAGGTCGACCCTATGGTCGACCTAGTTCGGGTAGGTTGACCCCCAGGTCGACCCTATGGTCAACCTGGCCCTGGCTGGAAATTTCCCGCCTAGCCCATTCTGACTCTGAAATTTGAATTTTTGAAATCTATTTTGAATTTTCTGAAACTTCCGATGGCCATAACTTCTTCATACGAAGTCCAATTCACGCAAACTCGGACTCTATCTCAACCAGAGTTCCGAGACAAACACAATGGCACAACGCGTTTCCCTTAATTCTCATATCTGAGATTAGTTATTCTTTAATTTGTGTATGTTAATATTGAAAATTACGGGGTGTTACATTCTCCCCTCCTTAAAGGATTTCGCCCCGGAAATCTCCAAGTTAAGGAGAACGCATATCCTAACATCCAAACAACCATCTACTCAACCATCAAACACCGGCATCCATTGTCCTTATAAAATTCCTAATGCTGTATGAACATATGCAAGAAGTGTGTGTATATGTTCTCTACCTAATGCAAAATCAGGCGGTCTACTGATTAAGTTGACCTCCTTAATGCAAAACATGATAGTGCCATGCGTCCATTATGTATGCGAAAGAATCCAATCGATACATATTATTTCTACATGTGTGCACAAACATTCACCAAAATGCAACATCCATATGATAACACAACCATTATACATCCATTAACTTAAATATGTACACACATTTATATGCAATGTGCAATATGAAGTGACTGAGCCGATCTAGTGCCTATAGTGTGTGTATATGCACCCACGAGCAACCACTAGCAAACACTTGCATCCACATGCATCCATCATACATAACATGTATCAAACACATGTTTCAACCATAGGACTACCCTATCTAAAGGTCAAAGGTACTAGCGAGAGGACATTCTAAAGATAACACAAGTACAAGCTAAGCGATAAAGGAGAATTTAAAAGACATACCCTCGAAAAGAAAAGGGTACAATGAACGCATCTTCTCTTCCGTCTCATAAGTAGCGTTACTCTCATTATCTCCCCATTGCACTTTGACTAGCTTGACCTCTCGATTCATCAACTTCTTAATCTCCGACCCAAGAATGTACGTAGGAGCTCGTCGAATCGTCGCATCACGCTCTATCTCCACCTCTCTAAGCAAGCTCGGCTCTACCACTTCCGCGGTCTCATGCAAGCACTTCCTCAAATGTGATACATGGAATACATCGTGTACACCACTAAGTCTCTCGGGCAACTCCACTCTATACGCCATCTGCCCAATCCTCTCCTTAATAGGAAACGGCCCTACGAACCTTGGTGCTAACTTCCCAACGGACCCAAAGCGAACAACATTCCGTAATGAAGACGCCTTGACAAAGACCATGTCCCTAATATCAAACTCAAGATCTGTCCTCCTCTTGTCCGCATAAGATTTCTGCCTGTCTTGCACCGTATTCATCCTCCTTCGAATTAAATCGATCTTTTCCGAAGTCTCTCTAATCATATCGGGCCCAAGCAAGATCTTATCTGTAGATTCCCACCAACATGTAGGCGAACAACACGGCCGTCCATAAAGAGCCTCGAATGGTGCCATGCCAATGCTAGACTAAAAGCTATTATTATATGCAAACTCCACCAACAGAAGATGTTCCTCCCATGTGCCTCTGAAGTCTAAGACACACAACCTCAATAGGTCCTCTAGAATACGATTCACCCTCTCGGTCTGGCCGTCCGTCTGAGGATGATATGCAATACTCAAACATAACTGAGTCCCTACCGCCTCTTGCAAGCTCTTCCAAAACTCTCTAGTAATGATAGGATCGCGGTCGCTCACTATGCTAGAAGGAACATCGTGCAAACGAACTATTTCTCGAATGTATACGAAGGCTAAACATGGAGCAGTCCTCTTACTCTTTACGGGAATGAAATGGGCACTCTTAGTAAGTCTGTCTACCACGACCCATATCCCTGTATTACCCTTCCTCGATCTCGGTAACCCATCAACAAAGTCCATCGAGACACTTTCCCACTTCCATTGTGGGACCTCCAATGGGTGAAGCAACCCACCGGGTTTCTTTTGCTCTGCTTTTACTTGTTGGCACACCAAGCATCTAGCGATAAACTCAGCCACATCCCTCTTCATGCCGGCCCAAAAGTAAACTCATCTCATGTCCATGTACATCTTGTCCCCGCCGGGATGGATGGTCATCTTCGAACGATGTGCATCATCAAGAATGGTGTTCCTCAAATTCTCGTCCTGTGGTACACAAAGTCTACCGTCCCTACGTAACAAACCCTTATCGTCTAGGGTATATCTATTGAGATGGCTCGATGACTCCCCCCTTTTGAGCTTCTCTACTAACTCAACCAACTGTGGGTCATCTCGCTGTGCCTCACCGACCCGTCCCAAAAGCGTAGGTCTGACCTCTAAGGAGGCTAGCAAACCGGGTACAAAGTCAATGGAAGGTCTAAAGTCAAATGTAGAGATGAACTCTAAGCTTCGCCGCTCAACAAACAACGGACTCAAGGACAACCTTTTCCTACTTAAGGCGTCTGCCACCATATTACCCTTGCCATGGGTATATGCTATCTCGAAGTCGTAGGATGCTAAGAATTCCATCCACCTTTGCTGTCTTAAGTTCAAGTCCTTCTGAGAGAACAAGTATTTTAGCGATTTTTGGTCAGTGAACAATTCGAATTTTTTGCCAAGAAGATAATGGCGCCAAGACTTAAGCGCGAAAACAATATGGGCCAACTCTAGGTCATGTGTAGGGTAATTTCTCTCATGCACTCTCAACTGCCTTCTACCATAGGCTATTACCCTTCCCTCTTGCATTAAGACTGCGCCTAGTCCTGTCCCATAAGCATCAGTGTAAACGGTAAATGGATTACTCCCATCTGGCAACACTAAGACTGGGGCTGTGGTCAAAGCTCTCTTTAAACGTTGGAACGCATCATCACAATCTACGTCCCATGTGAAAACTAGGTTCTTCTTCATCAAGCGTGTTAATGGGGCTGATATTTTTGCGAAGTCTTTGATAAACTTCCTATAGTAGCCAGCCACCCTAAGAAACTCCTCACCTCGGTAGCATTTTTAGGGACCTTCCAATCTTGGATGGTCACTACCTTTGCGGGATCCACAGCTATCCCTTCTTTGGAAACCACGTGCCCTAAGAATCGCACTTCCTTCCAAAAGTTACATTTAGAAAATTTAGCTTTAAGGCTATGCGCTCGAAGGGTCTCTAACACTTCCCAAAGATGTAGGGCATGTTCTTCCTCGCTCTTAGAAAATATCAAGATGTCGTCCACAAAGACTACCACGAATTTATTAAGATACTCCCTAAACACCCTACTTATCAAGTCAACAAAGTATGCGGGGGCGTTTGTCAAACCGAAGGGCATCGCAAGCCACTTGAAGAAGCCGTCTGGAGTCCTAAAGGCAGTCTTGTCTATGCTATCCTCAGCCACTCTCAACTGATGGAAACCCGTGGCTAAGTTCAACTGCGAAAACACTGAGGCACCAACTAATTGATCGAAGAGATCGTCAATCCTCGGCAGTGGGTGCCTATTCTTCTTAGTAAGCTTATTAAGTTCTCTATAGTCCATACAAAGTCTAAGGGACCCATCTGCCTTCGTGGCAAATACTATTGGAGCACCCCACTCCGATATACTACGTCTGATGAACCCCTTCTCAAGCAATTCTTTCACTTGCTTACTGATTTCTCTTCTCTCTCTTGGAGCCGTATAGCGCACTGGCAATGCAACTGGCTTTGCATTATCTACTAGATATATTCGAAAGTCTATCTCACGTTTTGGGGGTAAACCCCTCACCTTATCGAAGACATCAACATATTCACGGACTATGCGAACAGAATGTAAATTATCATCGGATGCATCAAGGGATTCTAGGTAGCTAAGCATTACTGGACCTCTAGGGTCATAAGAAATATCAAGGGTCCTTCCACAACGAGTCAATAATCTAACTACCCTTCTTTCACAATCTAGGATGGCCCTGTATCTAGTTAGCCAATCCATACCTAGAATCAAGCCATAGCCCATGAAGCCAAGAACAAAGGCGTTGCATTCAAACCCAACGCCCAAGATAAACACTCTTAAATCCCGACAAATCATAGAAAGATGAGCCGAACCACCAATAGGATTTGAGACTACTAAGGGATCTGTAACTAGACTAGTATCTAGGTGTAGTGTTTCAACTAATGATGTAGACATAAACGAATGTGATGCGCCAGAATCGAATAAAGTACGGACATGATGATCAAACAGAAAAACTAGACTTTCAACGGAAATTGCTCTACCTCGTTCTTGCAGCGGTGGGACCACGAGAGCCTGAACTTGCCCCCTTGCCTGCCCTGGTGCCAGAAGAGCCTGCACTTGTCCTCCCGAGGTAGACCCTGCCCTCTGCCCTTTCCTTGGGAAGTCCTTAATCAAATGTCCCGCTTCGCCACAGTGGAAACAACCAGTCTTCTTTTTCTTCCTACAATCTTTGCTTAGATGGTCGGGTGTCCCACAGTTAAAACATCTTTTCTTTCCCTTACCATTGTTGTTTTTACCACCTTTCTTGTTCTTTTGTTGCTGTTGCGGTTTCTTTTGATCCCCTTTCTTCTCGGGTGCCTTATTAGCATTGGCGCCCTTCTCCTCTTCTTGCATAAGCGCCATGTCAACTAGTCTCTCAAAGGTAGCCCCCATGGGGATGTGGTTCATAGCTAACCTATGAAGCGGCTCGTTCAAACCCTTAACAAATCTCAGGGCCTTCTTTTCTGGTGTATTCACCAAGTCCAAGCCAAATCTCGCCAACTGATTGAATTTGTTGACGTATTCTTTCACCGGTAGATTCCCTTGCTTCAATGCTAGAAACCTTTCCATGTATAGATTCTCTTCAGCCCGTGAGAGAAACTTCACCTCAAACCTCCGCCTAAAATCTGACCATGTATCGACTGGACGTTCTCCATTAATGACCTCCCACCAAAACGAGGCCTCGTGCTTCATTAGCCAGGCAGCTAACTGGACCTTTCTCCCATCTTCCACTTCAAATATCCCAAATAATTCTTTCACCTCCTTTAGCCAATTTCGAGCTTCAACAAATGTCTCCATCCCATGAAAAGGTTTTCCACCCATTGCCCGAAAGTCCTTACATATCTTAGCAAAAGTATCGACATGAGGAGGAGGAGGAGAAGGAGCATTTGCTGGACCTGCGGTGGCGGCCATAGTCTCCAAATACCTCCTAAACCATCCTGGTATCGGTATCTCCTAGGGTATCTCGGAAATTCCATACATGCTAAAACAAAAAAGGAAAGATTCAATACAAAAGAACCGAAGGAAAGATATGTGGCTCTTGGGGTTATGCTTTCTAAAATAAGCTTTTCTCTTGAAAATACTTACCTTTAAACATACTTTTGAAGGTACTTCTTTTATAAAAGTGCTTTTGGAAAATAGTTTTTCAAAATTCATATCTGTTCTGGTAACCTTCAGCTCTAATACCACGTGTAACACCCCACGTCCATTAATGTCACTCACAAAGGGAATGCATTAACTTATGTGGATCATTTTAAGTGTGTATAGAACAGAAACTTAAAAACAAGATAGATATAAACAGTACTAAAACTTCAAAATTTTATTCATTGCAGCGGTAAACACATAGGTTTGATTACATCATCAAAAATCAGATTCAAAGTACATAATATCCATCTTGACTGAATCAAAGTACATAAATTGAAAGACATAACCCTAGCACAAAATAGCCATAAATAAGATAGGCTGAAATTTTACTTCAGCGATCTAAGCAACTTCTAAAAGCAAGAGATACAACTGTCCAAAATCAAGCTCCACCGGTGCTGGTTCCACCCTGAGCACCTGGGGGGAAAAGGAAGAAAAAAGGTGGAAACAAAGGGGGTCAGACATAAAGTCTGGCGAGTGCGATAAATTTAACAATATAATTACCAAAATAACTAGACAAAGGCATAAGTTGGAAAATAAGGAAATGACTGTGAACAATGGGGTATGACAGAGTAAACAAGGAAATAAGATTGAACAAAGATAACGTTAAAGGCGCACCTAAACCACTATAAGATAATTACTATACTGCACCACCACTAGTCACCCTAAAGTAGATCCCGCCTACAGAACTTAATAATGATAATGGTAGTTTCGTGCACCCCTAGATACCTTCATAGGTGCCGCCTGGCCCTATCTCCACTAGGTGTACCCACTACCCCCATTCGATTGGCTCCCTAACTCGTAGATACCCGTGATGGCCCCACAGTGGGGTGTATCACTCCCCAAAGTGGCTACCCAATACCACCAACAATGCACGGCTTATACCACACGATGCAACAACGTCTTACCTACCAGCCCGGGTCCACACACGCACATGAACCCGTTGGACTTGCATTGCCACCGCTAACCCGTTTTGGCCTCTTACAGTCAAGCCCAGTACGTGTGTCCCGTCCTTGACTTGGGTCGAGCCCACAAAGATACTTATGGGTTACTGGTTGAAACGGGCCCCCGTTACTTGACACAAGCTATCCACCTAAGCTTGGTCCCCTCTAGTACATTCCACTTAACCCTCTTCTTATTCATGTTCACTTACATGTTTCAAATTCTGGTTAAGTGTTTCTAATCGTATTTCAAATGCCACCCAAGGCACCCACTTAATTCCACATGCCACCCAAGGCACCCACTTATCCCCCTCATGTCCCACTACATGTTTATCTGGTTAAGTGTTTCTTAATTCATTAACACCGTAACCTTATAAAGACCTCCCACACTAGACTGGCATTTGTGGTAGCTGGATTTGCCGGGCGGGACCGTGCAGTCTTACACCACAAACGAGCCTAACCTCGTGTCTTTACAACTGTTACGCATTTAATTTATGCCTAAGACCTCCCACATTAGACTGGCATTTGTGGCAGCTGGATTTGTCGGGAGGGTCCCGGGCAGTCTTACACCACAAAAGAGCCTAACCTCGTGTCTTAGACGATTAATTACACAAAATTAATTATCCCCCAATTTGAATTACTTTCCCTATTCAAATTATCAATCAATTCCAAATTTAACTATGGCCATAATTGACTCAATTATGTCATTCCATTTATGGTATGCAAAATCATACCAATTTTCATCACAAATTTATTTTATGCCATTTAAGGCGTTTATGCCAATTCTCAATATTAATTCCTTTAATATTATCCCATTACCCCACGTTGTATGTTTGTTCGTTTAACGTAAAGTATACGTTAGACTCGAATAGTCTAACTCATAGAATAAAGAGAAAACATCACAACATACATAGAAATAAAACTAGATCTAAACATAAGGGGTGAACTTGTATGTGTGAATGAGGTTCTTCATCTAAAACTTGCATAGGCAAAAGTCACAAACTTGCATAAAACTACATATGTCGTAGATCCAAATCTAACGGCGTAAACTTGTTTAGGTAATGGTCACAAACTTGCATAAACCATGTATGTCATGGATCTAACCAGAAAGGGGTAAACTTGCATAGGCATGATTCATAATCCAAACATATGTATATACTTGCATATGTGATTTTTGCATCATAAACGACGGTGTAAACTTACATCTAAACATGTAAACTAGCATATAGAATTTTGTATACTAGCATATAACTCACACATGTCATAGCCTAACTTTAGATCCAATTTACACATAAAATAGATGTCATGAAACATATAAGGTTATATATAATCTTTACTAACTTGCATATGATCCATATCTAAATCAACACCTAAACTTACATTCATACATATGATTTATCTTATGAATCAATATAACCAAACTAGCATATGAAACATCATCATGAATTGATTATACATAAGCCAATCATAGAATTACAACATAGATGATAACATCACAACTTTACAACATAGATGATAACATCACAACTTTACAACATAGATGATAACATCATATAATTTACAACATAGATAATAACATGCGGTCAATAATTCACAACATAACCATATAATCCACATCATAGCTTAATCCAATTAAATTGTTACTTATTTTATTAAAGAAATCGAACTCACAACTCAAAGAAGGTCATGAGTTCTAAAATTTGAGTTCTAAAGTTGAATTAGCTTTCCTTTGAAGTAGATTCGTTGTTGCGGTTTAGATTAGAATTGAATTTGATTAGCCTTTCTTCCTCTCTAATTGGTGGCGGCTATTCTAGGTTGCAAGGTGACGACATGGAGGCTATGAGTCTAATTTTAATTTGATTTTAGGGTTTGAGTCTACATGTCTTTTTATAGAGTTTAGGATTAGTTTAGGCCGTCCGATCAACCCAGAATTAACCCCATCCATTCAGAGAAGACCAGAAACCCTAATGACTCAGCATACAGTCGTAAACAGGTCATCAATCAAATCTGTCCGGGGGGAGGGTAGATCGACCCCCAGGTCGAGCCTATGGTTGACCTGGTTAGGATAGGTCGACCCCCAGGTCGATCCTATGGTTGACCTGGCCCTGGCGGGGAATTTCCCGCCTAGCCCATTCTGACTCTGAACTTTGAATTTTTGGAATCTGTTTTGAATTTTCTGAAACTTTCGATGTCCATAACTTCTTCATACGAAGTCCAGTTCACACAAACTCGAACTCTATCTCAACCAGAATTCCGAGATGAACATAAAGGCGCAACCCATTTCCCTTAATTCTCACATCTGAGATTATTTATTCTTTTATTTGTGAACGTTAAATTGATAAATACGGGGTGTTACACTAGTGTTTTCTTTGCCTTAACGATCCATTCCACAGTCCATAACAATTGGTATCAGAGCAAGGTCTTTCAAAAAGTTCATAATATGATTTTTGAAAATAGTGATAATGGAAAACAGCACTGGTAGCAATAATAGTTCTTTTATAGAGGGTTAATCCACTGTTAGACCGCCATTTTTTAATGGTAGTAATTATTCATATTGGGCATGTAAAATGAAAATTTATTTACAATCTGTAGGATTAGACACATGGAATATCACACAAAACGAATATGTTGAACCCACAACTGCATTTGCACAATGGACAAATGGACAAAAGGCTGCTGCGTAGAGCAATTCTAAAGCCATGAATATGTTATTTTGCTCATTAGATAGAAACGAGTTTAATAGAGTATCAGTATGTAAGACTGCTTATAAAATATGGAGAACTTTACAAGTTACTCATGAAGGAACTAGTAAAGTTAAACAAACCAAGATAGGCATGCTAGTTAATCAGTTTGAATTATTCAAAATGAACGAGAATGAGTCTATTTCAGATATGTATTGCAGATTTCAAGAGATAGTGCATTCACTAACATCACTTGGAAAAACTTATTCCGAAGCAGATCAAGTCAGAAAAATATTAAATTCATTAACTCAAGAACGGGATCAGAAGACTTTGGCTATAGAAGAAGCCAATGATGTTAATGAAACGAAGATTGAAGAGCTAATTGGAAATTTGATGTCATATGAAGTTCAATTACTGAAAAGAAAAGAAAATAATCAACTGAAAAGAAATCTATTGCACTAAACGCTACAACAAAAGATTCTAACTCAAGTAGTGAAGGTGATGAAGAAACAACACTCATGACAAATCATTTTAGAAGATTTCTAAAATATAGAAGGTAGGGTTATAATCAAGCAAATTCAAAATTAAACGATGGACGATGTTTTAACTGCAATAAACCAGGTCATGTAAAGAAAATGTGTCTATATCCAGACAGGTCTACTCAACAAATTGACAAAATCAATTCATTAAGGAAAAGAAAGAAAGCATATCCATTAGATGATTCAGATTCATCATCAAGTGATGAAGAATCAGAAACCGGAAATACAAATATATGCTTTATGGCAATTCAAATTTCAGAAGATCATGAAGAAAAGGATCAAAAAACCGGGTACGCATTAATTAAATTTTAATTTTATTTGGTTGAATGGTTGCTTTGTTGGTTTTCTTTGGTTTGAATTTTAAAACTTTAAAAATTTTAATAAGATTTTTGAAATTTGAAATTCAAAATTCAAAATTTGAATTTTGAAATTCAATATAATAAATATAATAATAAATAATCAATAAATTAATAAAATAAATTGTTTGTGTGTTTATTAGGATTAGAATTATCTCAGAAAATCGTTAAACCTGAAATATAAATCGATAATTTAATTCAAAACTTGAAAATCCAATTTCCTTTGAAATAAGTCTTGTATGTCGACATACAGAAAAATACATGTCGACATATCCAATAGTTTTGAAATTTAAATTTTGAATTTCAAAAGTTTAAACTTTCAAACTTCCCTTCAATATTTTCACCAACTCCCAAGGTCTGAAAAGGTGTCCCTCCAATCTGAAAAGTTGTGCCTATTCAATTCATGTTCATTCAATTCATATCTATTCATTTTCTATATATATATATATATATATATATATATATATATATCCTTTCTACCTTTCATTCACAACTCAAAACAATATTCTTCATATGTATCCTCTTCAAAATTATCATTCCAATGGCTTCCTCAAGTTCATCTCAGAAATTGAAGATAACCAAAAACATAAAAGGTTATCTTTACAATGACAAAGTGACCATCAAAACCTATGGTAACTATCTAGCAAATGCTAAAGTTAACACGGGTGCTTTCACCGTCTTTGGCAACTTTCCATCTTATGATCCCACCTCTCTTTTTCAACACAATGAAGTATTGAGTTTAATTGACTCTCGTGATAACGTCGAAGTATGTTATCCTAAACTCGTGAAGATATTCTATGCAAATCTCAATCGCAGATTTTATCAAGATAATGAAAACCGAATTTGGAGTAGTGTCAAGGGAACTCAAATTGTTCTCGATGCCAATCTTTTAGGCGAAATTCTAAATTGTAGACGTGTGGGCTTGGATTTCTCAACTTCCACTATCGATGAAACCGGCATGGAAACCTTTCACGATATCTTCGAAGATGGTGCTCCAATGGATTTCAAAAATCAATTCTTTTGTCTAAAGACAAGAGCTGTCAACCTTCTCCTTCAATACACCATAACTCCTCATTCTGAAAACTTCAACAATCCAACTCTTAAAGTCCAAAAGGCTCTCTTTGCCATAATAGGAGGATTTAACATCAATTGGGCCAAAATGATTCTTGATGAATTTAAGCCCATAGATTTATCGATAAGAGAAAACACTCTCTACTATGGTGTTTATCTCACTCGTATTTTCAAATACTTTGGAGTTGATCTTGACGGAGAAGAATTTATTCCTAGAAAAGTGTTTGACGCATCAAACATTCATCTCATGCAAATTCCTTTCACTTTCAAACCTTATGAGACATTTGAGGCCAAACAGGCTCGACTGCAATAAGAACAAGATCCAATGGAATTCGAAGAAGAAGAAACTTCTATGGAAAGCATTGAGTATCCAACCTCAAACCGTATCCTCAAAGACATGATTGTTCAAAATCAAGTGAAAATCGTCAAAAATCAAAAGAAGCTTAATGAGAGGCTTTCCAAAATATCCAAATTCATGGTCAAGATAGGAAGAAAGCTTGGAATTTCCTCTTCCTCATCATCATCTGAAAACTAGGCCATCTAGTTTAATCTATCTTTATATATTTTCATGTATTTGCTTTCGAATCTCGTATTTAAAGTGTGTCTTGTTTAGTTGGATGTATTTGCTTTCTATTAAGTAATGAATGGAGTTTTTTTCTGATTAAATCATCTTTATGTTTTTAGAAAAACGATAATTTTACAAGAGTTCAAAAGAATTAAAATTTTTAAAATTTTCAATAAATTAACTATAATATGTCGACATGACAAAAAGTGTATGTCGACATATAATAGACATATTTTAAAAAAAATCAAATTTTAAAATTAAAATAACTGCTCATGTCCATTCAAAATCCAACGAATTCCAAACCCTATTTGAGTCCATTTCTCCCTTAAAACTTCATTATTCCATTACTCCTTCTTCCTTAATCATTTCTCATCAAATTCTATGGCAAATTCTATTCATAATCTAAGTGAAAATCTAGAAGAAACTCTCAATTCGTTCAAAAATATCCTTTCTATCATTCTACGAAATCAGCGTCATCTTGAATTAAGTCAAATAAAGATGTTCAGACAACAAGAAAAGCACTTTGACGCAGTGCAAATGGCTAATCTCTTCTCTTTATAGAGATGAAGAAAATAATCTCGCAAAGGCTTCACCAACCAAAGAAGATGAAGATTGGGAAGTAATTAAAAAGGATCCCATCTTTGGAGAAGATGGTTGGGTTGAAGTTCCAAGAAATGTTTAGTTGTTTGGTATGATTTGTTTTTCTAAAAACATATGGTGTGGTGTGATTTAGATTATATTGTTTGAAACTTGTATATATTAAGACATATGGTGTAATTTGGTTTGGTTTGTGTGTGTGTGTTTTTAATCATCATATTAAGCATTATTATAAGTTTGAATATATTAAGAAAGTATTCTACTTAGAAATAGTTAATAAACTAAGGGGAAGCATTTTTACTAGGGATAGTTACTTATATTCTATTAAGAGAATTATACAATTTAGGGGAAGTATTTTTAGGAATATTACTTTGGTTCTAGAGTTATATAATTTTTGGGGAGTATCTTTAAAATTTCTTTTTGATAATGCCAAAAGTGGAGAAATTATAAAATATAGGAATAATTTGTAGGAAACTTATAGATAGGGGTAGTATAACAGGTATATAGGTATGATATTTTATAAACTAAGGTTGTCATCCTCAAAAAGGGGGAGATTGTTGGAGAATGGAGTTTTGATGACAATAACCTTATTTCAGTTATCATTGATTATAAAATATATGCTAACACTTTTTGTATAGAATATATATATATGTGTGTGTGTATTTATATATATATATATATATATATATATATGTGTGTGTGTGTGTGTGTGTGTGTGTGTGTGCAAGAATTATATACAAGAAATATTATTGAAGACTGTACAGTTATGTAACACCCCACGTCCATTAATGTTACTCGCTAAGGGAATGCATTAACTTCCATGGAGCGTTATAAGAGTACAGAACAGAACATTACAAGATAGATATGTAAAATGGTACTTAAAAATTCAAAATTTATTCATTACAGCGGGAAAGGAAAACATGTTTGGTTACAACATCAAAACCATATACTAAAGCCAAGTACACAAATATCCATCTTGAACAAAGTTATTATCAGAGTACATAAAAGCAAAACCATAATTCCACTCCAAATAGCCATAATGAAAAAGAGATAAAGCTGAGAATTACTTTCAACACTTCCAAGAACTTCAAGAAGAAAGAGATCTGAGTCAAGCTTCACTAATCCCACCCTGAGGACCTGGGGGGAGGGGGAAGAAAGAAAAGAGGCGCAACAAAAAGGGCCAGACATAAAGTCTGGTGATTCTAGTGAATTTAACAATATAATTAGTAAAGTAACAGGATAAAAACATAAACTGGATATAAGAGATGACTGTAACATAAGCAGATATGATAAGGTAAACAAGGTGAACAAGGTAAGCAAGATAAGACATCGACTGCGCTCCTAACCACTATAAGATATGCTCTACACCGTACCAAGATACTAGTTTCATACTAAAGATGATCCCTCCCTACTAATTATAATAATGGTAGCTTCGTGTACTCCTAGTTGCTCTCGTAGGTTCCCACTTGCTCCTACCTCCACTAGTTGTACCCACTACCCTCCCCATTCGATCGGCTCCCTAACTCGTAGATACCTATGCTGGTCCCACAATAGGGTGTATCACTCCCTAAGGTGGCAACCCTAATACTACTGAAATGCACAGCTTATACCTACACGATTCAATGGTGTCTTACCTACCAGCCCGGACCCATGCACGCACATGACTCCATTGGACTTGCACTGCCATCGCTAACTCTTTATTGACTTCTTACAATCAACCCTAGTAAGCGTGTCCCTGTCCTCGACCTAGTTCGAGCTCATATGGATACTAAAATGGGTTATTGGTTGAAAAGGGTCCACCCACTTGACACAAGCTTCCCTCCTAAGCTTGGTCCCCACTAGGAATTCCCACTTAACCCTTCTTTAACCCCAGGTCTAATCACATGTCTCATCTTGGTTAAGTGCTTTTATTATGTTTCACATGCTACCCATGTTACCCACTTAACCCTTTATTATTCCCATGTCTTACCACATGTCTTATCTTGGTTAAGTGTTCATTAATTCATTATAACCGTAATCTTGCAAAACCTCCCACATTAGATTACCGTTTTGCGGTTGCTGGATGTGCCAGGCGGTTTCGGGCAGGCTTATACCGCAGTCCAATCTAACCTCATGTCTTTACATTATTACGCATCTAATTTCTGCATTTGACCTCTTACATTAGATTACTGTTTGCGGTTGCTGGATATGCCAGGCGGTTATGGGAAGGCTTATACCGCAATCCAAATCTAACCTCGTGTCTTAGGCGTTCATTATCACTTTCTTGATTCTAATCCCAATTTTAAATCTTGGATTATAATATATTCCAATTACCCATAATTTCCAATCTAAATTATGTTTATAATTTTAATCCAAATCATGCCTATAATCTCATGTGTACAAGTTATACCAATTCATGCCCAAACCAATTTCCATAGCCATCAACAATTTATGCCAAATCTCATTTTTGTTACACATTTCCCAAACTTTTCCCAATCATTACAACGTCATTCATACGTAAATCCCAATGTAATATGCTTAGGCTAGAAGTTAGCCTAATATCAAAAGGAAAAGGAAAAGAAGAAGGGGAGAGAATAAAAACATCAAAATTGGCATAAACATATAAATAAACATGTGAAATGAATAACGACAAAATAGATTAGATAGGCATATGATAATAGCAATTGGGTATAAATCTGAAGGATAGAAAATTACAAAACTTGATATGATTCATCTTATTTACAGGCATATACATTAGATCCAATTTACAATCCAATCACAATTACTTTTTTATTTAATTATATGTGAAAGTGACATAAACTCATAGCGATAGAATCTAAAAGAAGAGAATAGGCTTTATTGTAGCAGATCTGATCTTCTAACTTGACTTGATGGAGAAGAAAGGCTTGTTTTAATTTAGATTAGAGCAGCATGGAGGCGTCGTGGATGATAACAATTAGATTAGGGTTAGGTTTAGGTGTTTATTTATAGATGTATTGGGTGAATTAGGACTTCAGATTAGATTAGAGACCATCAGAACCGCTCAGATTAAAAAGACATGTCATCACGGAACTCTCCAAAATTCTGCAGATCTGGCTCGGCCTGGGCGCACTTCCCAGGTGCAACAGTGCATTTCTATTCTTGCGCCCTTTACAAGTGCGCCAGTTATCCTGGTCTGTTTTCTGATTGTTCAACCAAACTTCCATCGTCCATAATTCCTTCATACGGTATCCGTTTTACGCAAATTTGGACTCTATCTCAAGCATAATTCCGAGACGAATGCAATGGCGTAACCCATTTTACTTAATTCTTCTTTTAAAAATTAATTATTCTTTAAATATCCCTTATGTCATGTTTTAAAATTACGCGGTGTTACATTCCCCCCTACTTAAAGTATTTCGTTCCCGAGATCTCGAAATTGAAAGGAATGTATGTCCTACCATCCATCATCCATCTACTCATCCATCAATCACGGGCGTCCATTGTTCTTAAATGATTTCTAATGCTTTCATGAACATATGCAAAGTGTGTGTATATGTCCTTATCCTAATGCAAAATCAGGCAGTTTACTGATTCAGTTGACCTCCTTAATGCAAATCATGATAGTGCCATGCGTTCATTATGTATGCAAAAGAATCCTAATGATACACATCATTTCTATATGAGTGCACAACCATTCATCCAAATGCAACATCCATATGATAACACATTCAGTATACATCCATTAATTTAAATAAGCACACTCACCCATATGCAATATGAAAGTGATTGAGCCGATCTAGTGCCTAATGTGTGTGTAAATGCATCCACGAGCAACCACTAGCAAACACTTACATCCACTTGCATCCACCAAACATAACATGTCTCAAACATATGTTTACAACCGTAGGATTTTCTATCTAACGATCGAAGATATAGTCGAGAGGATACACTAAACGATAGAACAAGTATAAATAAAGTGGTTGAAAAAGGAGAAGTTAAGAACATGCCCTCAAAAAGGAAAGGGTACGACGCACGTATCTTGTCTTCTATTTCCCAAGTTGCGTCTCCTGATCATCTCCCCATTGGACTTTAACCAATTTGACCTCTCAGTTGCGTAATTTCTTGACCTCCGATCCAAGGATGCATGTAGGAACTCGTCTAACCATGGCATCTCGCTCTACTTCCACTTCTCTAAGCATGCTCAGTTCTACTACTTCCGCAGTATCGTGTAAACACTTCCTCAAATGCGACACATGAAATATGTCATGAATACCACTAAGCTTCTCAGGCAACTTCACTCTATAGGCCATCTGTCCAATTCTTTCTGTAATGGGGAGTGGCCCTACGAATCTTAGTGCCAATTTCCCTACAGATCCAAAACGAACTACATTCCTCAATGGTGATACTTTAATAAGAACCGTGTATCCAACCTCGAACTCAAGATCGGTTCGTCTCTTATTAGCGTATGACTTTTGCCAGTCTGGTGCCGTCTTCATGCGTCTTCGAATCAAGTCTATCTTCTCCGAAGTTTCTCTAACCATCTCGGGCCCAAGCAAAATCTTTTCCGAAATTTCCACCAACAAGTCGGTGATCGGCAAGGTCATCCATATAGAGCTTCAAAAGGTGTCATGCCAATACTAGTCTGATAGTTGTTGTTGTAGGCGAAATCTACTAATGGAAGGTGTTCCTCCCATGTTCCTCCAAAGTCCAAGATGCATAACCTCAAAAGATCTTCTAGAATCCAATTCACTCTTTCTGTTTGGCTGTCCGTCTGAGGGTGATAAGCGGTGCTCAAACATAATTGCGTCCCTACAGCCTCTTGTAAGCTCTTCCAAAACTCACTAGTGAAAATGGGATCTCGATCGCTTACGATACTAGAAGTATGCCATGTAGACGAACTATCTCTCGGAGTTAAACAGATGCTAACCATGCTGATGTTCTTTTACTCTTAATGGGAATGAAATGGGCGCTCTTGGTAAGTCTATTACTACTACCCAAATCCCCGTATTTCCCTTCCTTGACCTCGGCAACCCGTCGACGAAATCCATGGAAACACTTTCCTGTTTCCACTGTGGAACCTCTAAAGGGTAAAGCAAACCACCAGGCTTCTTTTGCTCAGCCTTGACTTGCTGGCACACTAAGCATCTAGAAACGAAGTCTGCCACATCCTTCTTCATTCCGGTCCAAAAGAAAACTCGCTTCATGTCCATTTACATCTTGTCACCACCGGGATGTATGGTAATCTTAGAACGATGTGCTTCTTCAAGGATTGTCCTTCTCAAACTCTCATCTCGTGATACGCAAAGTCTCCCAGCCCTATGCAACTAACCTTTTTCATCTATAGTATACCTACTAAGATGGTTCGAAGACTCCCCTCTTATGAGCTTGTCTACAATCTCTATCAGCTGTGGGTCATCTCGTTGTGTCGCACCTATCTGTCCCAAAAGTGTAGGTCGCACCTCTAATAATGCCAAAAAATCGGGTACATAATCGATAGAGGGTCTAAAGTCAAAGGTAGATATATACTCTAAACTCTACTGTTCGACAAACAAAGGACTCAAAGTCAACTTCTTTCTACTTAAGGCGTCAGCTACAATGTTACCCTTGCCAGGGGTATATGTCATCTCAAAATCGTAGGATGCTAAGAACTCCATCCACCTCTGTTGCCTTAAGTTTAGATCTTTTTGAGAGAACAGGTATTTTAGTGACTTATGGTCTGTATACAACTCAAATCTCTCACCAAGCAAGTAATGGTGCCAAGACTTAAGTGAAAAAACTATGGCAGCTAATTCTAAGTCATGGGTAGGGTAATTCTTCTCATGGACCCTCAATTGCCTTCCACCATAACATATCACCCTTCCCTCTTGCATCAAAACTGTGCCAAGCCCTATCCTGTAAGCATTAGTATACACTGTGAACGGTTTACTCCCATTTGGAAAAACTAGAACTAGAGTTGTCGTCAATGCCCTCTTCAAACGTTGAAAAGCATCATCACAGTCCTCATCCCAAGAAAAGGTCAAATTCTTTTTCGTTAACCGAGTAAGTGGGGCTGATATCTTAGCAAAGTCCTTGATGAACTTTCTATAATGGCCCGCCAAGCCAGGAAAACTTCTTACTTCCATTGCAATCTTAGGAATCTTCCAATCTTGGATTGCCACCACCTTCGCGGGATCCACTGCTATCCCTTCTTTAGAAACCACGTGCCCTAGGAATCTTACTTCCTTCTTCCAAAAGTGACATTTGGAGAACTTAGCCTTAAGCTAATGTACTCGAAGGGTCTCTAAAACTTCCTTTAGATGCAAGGCATGCTCTTCCTCGCTTATTGAGAAGATTAGGATATCATCCACAAAGACTGCCATGAACTTGTTTAGAAACTCCCTAAACACCCTACTCATCAAGTCCACGAAATATGGAGGTGCATTCGTCTAACCAAAAGGAATGACGAGCCATTCAAAGAAACCATCTGGAGTTATAAATGCAGTCTTATCTATGTTGTCCTCAGCCACCCTTAGCTGATGAAATCCTGTAGCTAAATCCAACTGTGAGAAAACCGAAGCACCAACCAACTGATCAAACAAGTCATCTATCCTCGGTAATGGGTGTCTGTTCTTCTTCGGGAGCTTATTCAGCTCCCTATATTCCACGCACAATCTACGTGAATCATCAGCCTTCATGGCAAAAACAACTGGAGCACCCCACTCCGAGATACTTCTTCTTATGAACCCTTTCTCAAGCAATTCTTTCACTTCTTTACTAAGCTCCCTCCTTTCTCTTGGAGCCATGTGGAGCACAGGAAATGCAACTGGCTTTGCATTGTCCACCAAATATATACGAAAATCTATCTCGCATTTTGGGGATAAGCCCCTAACCTCCTCAAAGACATCTTCATACCCATAGACTACACGAACAGATTGCAAATCATCAATAGATGTGTCAAGAGATTCTAGGTAGATAAGCATAACAGAAACCTTAGGGTCGAATGAGGTATCGAGAGTATTCCCCAAACTAGTCAACAGTCTAACTACCCTCTTTTCACAGTCAAGAATGGAACCATGCCTGGCTAGCCAATCCATTCCTAGAATCAACCCATAGCCCGTGAAACCAAGCACATAAGAGTTGCATTCGAACTCAACGCCATACACAGATATTCTCAAATCCCGACATAACATAGATAGATGAGCCGTACCCCCAATATGATTTGAGACAACAACGGGATCCACTACTATACTAGTATCTAGGTGTAGAGACTCAAAAACAGAAGCAGATATAAACGAATGTGAAGCGCCAGAATCAAACAAAGTACGTACATGATGATCGAAAAGGAAAATCAAACTTTCAACAGAAATGTTTCTACATATCTCTTGCGTAGTTGCCATGAGAGCATGAACCTGCCCTCCAGAAATAGATCCAGTCCTCCGTCCTTGCGTTGTCCTTGCCTCCTTGGGCTGTCTTTAATCATATGTCCTGCCTCACCACATTGAAAACAACCAGTCCTCTTCTTCTTCCTACAGTCCTTCTTCAAATGGCCAGGTATTCCACAATTGTGACACTTTCTTTTCTCTAAACCCTTGTTATCCTTACCACCCTTCTTTTGTTGTTGTTGTGCCTTCTTTGGATCCCCTTTCATATCCTGTGCCTTATCTACATTAGCACCTTTCTCCTCTTCATGTATCAACTGTTGAGTATAACAGTGTGATTTTTGTTTGATGATAACAAACATTTTTTTTTTTAAAATGTGTTTGTAAATAGTACTATTCTATATTTTACACACAGAAATAAATATTTATTGAATAGAACACTACTATACAGAATTGAATATCCAAACAGTGTTTTTATTCGAATAAATATTTTATTTGAAATAGTACATATACAACACACCACTATTTACACATTCAAATATTTTTGAATATTTTTGTCATGACACATTTAACACATCACAGACATTGTACTATTAAAAGATTCAAACAAAATAAAAATAGATAGATTGAATTGAACAACAAAAATAATATTTTATTTCAATCAAATCTGTTTATTACAAATAGTAGTACAATTTTTATTCACGTCCATAATCAATACAAAAATTCCTCATTGCATATTCTTTCAGTTGTACAAACACTGTTTCTTACATATACACACACACACTAACGCTGTTCTTATCTTTATCTTCAGTCTTCTGTCTTCATAGCTTTTAGTCATTCCATTTTCATACTTGTCAATACAGAAGAACACACACAGTAGACTGCAACAAAAATAAAATTAAATAAAAGCAAATAAAAATTTAGTTTTAAATTTTATTTGCCTCAGATTTGTGGTGTGTTTCTCATCATGTTTCTAGACTTGGTCTGATATGCAGGGACAGGAAAATTGACTGATGGCTGCATGTACACACGTGTATACACGTGTGCACTGCCTCGCCAATCAGCGTGCAACTGAGGAGTAGCCACGTGGACCTTCTCGACTCAATGCAAATCAATATGAAAATAGTCGAGTCACACGTGCAAATTTTTTTTTTAAAAAAGAAGAAGCCAGAAAAATTAAAACAAAAGTTTCAAGTCATGGCAAAACAAGCAAAGACATGCATGGTGGAGGACAAAATTATTTGACATGGCCGAACCCTCACAAAACTGATTTCAAGCCAACATGTTCACAACAATCATATCTGCAAGCAATTATACATACAACAATGAGTAGTATCTATATGCAAAATTGGTCGAGTCATGTACAAGGAGAAAGTGGCAAGTCAAAGAGACAACATGGTGACATACAGGAAGTGTTTGAGAAGGGTGAATCATGGATATCACATGGATGGTACTGCCAACATGTTTTCCAGCATTTACAAACATAAAGCAATAACATGGTCAGGATCATAACAGCAAGTACATTAGGTAGAATAAGTCAATCCAAGTGTGAATGGTCAAACTATAGTTGATCACAAGTTATTCAAATATACATGGCAGGCTCAAGTATGTGACCAGGGTAATTATGGCATATGGCATGTCCAAATTCAAGAGCAATATTAAAGTTTTAAAATTGATCAAGAATAGTATATGCTCAACTATTCAAGGCAAATCCCAATGTAGTATCAACTCAATACAAAAGGAAAGTACTTAAAGTAAAATATACATTCACAAGTTCAAATTTGGCATCAGAGTTCAAAGTCGAGAATACAAGGCACTGTTAAATTCAAGTGTTCATCTGTTCTTATCAGTTCAAATCAGATTCAGCAAAGTGTAAAGCAACTGTTCATATCAGACTTAAAGACAGGAAAAAATGGTTTGTTTTTTGAAAAGAATGATTCAAAGAATCTTTTAAATTTCCAGAAATCAGGATTTAAACATGGAAGTATTAAAGAGCAGAATTAAGTTCGTGCCGAAGTTTATAATTCATGGTAAAAAGGCATGGTATTCAAATACCAATATATATACACACAAGTGACTGCAAGTATTTGTTCAATCAGCGGGAAGTTAAACTGAAGGTGCATACAAGTTTGAACATCAACAAGTAAAACCTCAGTTTAAAAAACTCAAGAGAAGTTCAACTAATGACTATCACAAGGCATAATCAAATACAGTATCAGTTTGTATCAGAAATATCATGAGAATGAAATTCAAGTAATGTGGCAAATAAAGTATAATATCTGCTCAAATTTGTCAGCTAGAAAGAACCCAACAGTCCAAGCAAATGATTCATGTTCAAGCTAAAGAACTGAGTAGGTTCTAGAATTCTAGCATTTGTGTTTATCAGTCCAAAAGCAAGTGTAAAGGGAGCAAATTCAAGCATGCACGTTTCAATAACAGCAAAATGAAAATGGCATTCAACCAAGTTAGAGAAGCATTTGTATGATCAAGTATAGCATTAGTTCTTAGTTCTCAGCAAAGCAAGTTTAAGTGCAAATCTGTTCAATAAGATAGCAGCTGTTCTTATTAGTTCAAAAACAGTCAAGTATTAAATCAAATTAAATGATCAAGTTTTGTTAAAAGGCAAATATCAAGTGGGGTATCAGTTAAAAAGATAATCAACGAGACTGCTCTCAACAAAATCAAGAGAAACTTCTGTTCTGGTTTTTAAATCATCAGAAAAGCATCCATTCAAATGAAATGACAGTTTTAGCAAACCAGAAAATCAAAGGTTCCAGAAAACTTGCTCAAGCCCTAATTTCCAGGAAAAATATACACCGCAAGTTTCAAATCAAGGGTTTCAAAGATCAGACTTAATCAAAAATTCCAGAACATACAATGATTTAAAGTTCCAATATTTCCGTATATATCATGACCAAAGTCTAATACGAAATCAGAGCACATATTTAGGAATTTGATCCTATAAATAACCACTGATTCATCACAAGCAAAGTATCCAAGTTCAAGCACAATTAAAGCATAAAATTGAATAGTAAAACCATACTAGAAATCGAGAAAACTTGGATCCAAATCAGAGTCCATAAATTCAATCGAAGAAGATACAAGCCGCCAGAGATTGAAGCTAAGAAGAATCGACTAACAGAGAACTGATTTTCATCAACCAGGCATCTCGATTCAGTATTTTCAGAAAAACCCTTTTTTTTTAAAAGCCGCCATTTCTATTTCCAGAGAGAGACAAAGGAAGTTTGGGCTAAATAAAATAAAGTGGTGGAGCAATTAAATAAGGGGCCGTCCAAGATTTAAAACTAAAGGGGATAACCCTTATGTTAATTCCTATGGGTTTCAAACTTTTTTAAAAGGGGTTTTTTCCTGTTTTGATTTTTATTTGTTTTTAATTTCAAATTGTAATCGAGTGAGAGTTTTCTAGTTTTCTCAAAACTAGAGAAACGAATTACGGGAATTGTAATTCGAGGAAATCTGGTTTTGGGGATAGAAACCAGTGCAGGGTTTTGAGCGTAGGGTTAAGAACAGTTGGGAGCGAGTGTCGCGAGTTTACAGGTGATTGTAAGCGTAGAGATTTTTTTAACTCCTAGTAGAAACCTTAGGGAATGCAGCAGTAGGCAGGGTTTTGCCGAAGCTGGGTATATCTGTGTGTTATTTATTTTTTCTGCATTTATTCTGATTATTATCTGTGCTGTGATTATTTAATTATTCAGTAAAAATCTATGATAAACCCTATTCACCTCCCCCTCTAGGGTTAATTTAGATCCTACAAGTGGTATCAGAGCAGGTATTTTTTATTTTATTTTAACTCTAGAGTCATGAATCTGTCCAATAACGCGTTTTCTGAGGGTCAGTCCATAGCTAGGCCACCAATGTTTAATGGAACTGATTATGCATATTGGAAAGCTAGGATGAAAATTTATTTGAGTTCAGTCGACTATGATGTATGGGATATTATTGAAACGGGTTATAGATCTCTCACTGTTATAGTTAGTGGTGTTGAAATTCCTAAATCAAAAGACAGGTGGGATGCTAATGATAAAAAATTATTTTCAACTAATGCAAAGCCATGAATGCTTTAATTTGTGCTCTTGATAAAACTGAATTTAATCGTATTTCTCATTGTGAAACTGCGTAGGAAATATGGCATACGTTGGAGGTCACACACGAAGGAACATCTCAAGTGAAGGAATCTCGTCTCGCTCTTCTTAGCAACGAATATGAAAATTTCTCTATGCAACGAGATGAAGATATAAAAGAGATGTATGGACGCTTCTCATCACTAGTCTACAATGCAAAATTTTTTGGCAAAACCTATACTGAAGTGGAATTGATCAGAAAAATATTGAGAGTGCTACCGATGAATTTTGAAGCTAAGGTGACGGCGATACAAGAATCAAAAGATCTGAATAAAGTAAGCATGGAAGAGTTGATCGGAAATCTGATTACTTACGAGATGGAGTTAAAAGCAAGAGAAGAACGAAAGGATTCTGAATCAAAGAAAAAGACGATTGCTCTAAATAATTCTGTTGAAAGTAATGATGATGATCCCGCTGAAGAGCTAGCCATGGTTTTGAAAAAGTGGACCAAAGGAAAATACAAACCACGAAAGAAGAATTCAAAAACCGACAAGTCTGAAAGTTCAGATAGTTCAGACGATGAAGTGTTTTGCTACAATTGCAAGAAACCCGGACATATCAAACCAAATTGCCCACAGCTTAAAAATGAAAAGAGGAAGAAGTTCAGAAGGAAGAAAAAGGCTTTTGCTGCTACATGGGATGACGAGGAAGGAGAAGAAGTTTCTGAAAGTGATGAGGAGGAAGCAAACTTGTGTCTTATGGCTCAATCTGATTTGGAAGGTAGTGAAGAGGATTCTAGTGAGGTAACGAATTTTACCTATAAAGAATTAATATTAATGTGTCACGACCTCACAAAAATCGTTGATTTTCTTGAACT
This sequence comes from Allium sativum, assembly GCA_030737875.1. Taxonomy (NCBI): domain Eukaryota; kingdom Viridiplantae; phylum Streptophyta; class Magnoliopsida; order Asparagales; family Amaryllidaceae; genus Allium; species Allium sativum. The sequence goes on along the minus strand of CM060910.1, from coordinate 589,484,276 downwards.
AAAAGTTAAGAAATTAAAATCTGATAGGTCAAAACTAGTTCATGAAAATAACAGTTTAGAAAGAAAACTTGAAAAAGTTAAGAATTCACCGGTTTCAGAATGCGAAAAATGTCAATTTTTGAGTAACGATTCTTTGAAATTCAAAACTGATTTTGAATTACTTAAAAGTGAAAACGTAATTTTGAAAAACGAAAATTGTGATTTTGAGAAGGAAATTAAAAAGCTTAGAGAATCTGAAAAACTTGATTTTGAAAAGCAAAAACAATTAGAAATTGAAATTTCCAAGTCCAAGTCCAATGCTAAAATCAAAGCACTTGAAAATGGAAATTTGATTTTAAAACAAACTAATACTGAAAAGAGGAAAATCGCTATTAATCGTTGTTCAAATTTAATAAAAGAAAATAGCGATCTTAAATTTAAAATTCAACGACTTGAGTCAGCTTTGACTAAATTTTCTAAAGGAGAGAAATCGTTGAATATGTTGTTAAAAAATCAATTTTTTGTTCAGAATAAAAAGGGACTTGGTTTTGAATCTGATCAAGTTGAAAAACAAAATTTTAAAAATCCTTCAATTGGCATTGGAAATGATCAAATTGAATTTTTGAAATTTAATAATTTCAAAAGGTTTTTAAATCATAAACAAATTGATAACTCGTTTAAAAACAATTCATTTAAATCTGTTTGGATTACAAAAAATAACAAAATAAATTTAAACAAATCTAAACAAATTTGGGTTCTAAAGGGTACGCTAGTGAATAATAATGGATTGCTATATAAACGAGTTTGGGTACCAAAACGTGTAAACGAAGATAAGAGTGGTTAAACTAATTTTGTTAGACCACTCGATCATATAAACATTTAGGTACCGTGGGAGGCTAAGGAACAACTGTGCTTAAGTGAGATAAAATTCAAATTGATTCATATATCGAATTATTTGGAGTTCCTTAGCTATCGATTCAGAGTTGGAGATTCATTGCATCACGTTGATTATGGTATGTCAGGTATGATCTCTAAACTCGTACTTTTGTTCCTTTTAGTTTATTTTTACTTGGCTGTTTTTGAAATCATTCGTTATGGATTGTTGAAATTCTTGGATTATAAAAAAAAATTGATTTTTTTTTGGTGATTTCCAATAATTATCTTCAGATTTGATAGTTGACCGTTTCTTGAGTTTGCCCAAAAATTCTCAGAGAATATCACTTGTGATTCTTACTTTGAAAATGATCTTGTGCTGCTCTGATAAGGAAATTGATTTGATTCATTTTAAGTGTGTTTGGTGATTAAATGATAAGTTAGAAAATCAGTAACTGGATTTAGTTAAAATTCATAGACAATTTGAATTAAATATATAAGTTGTTTCAAAATTGTCTAGGAACAATCAGCATTAGAAAAATTAGATAATTTCATACTTTACTGATTGATTTTTGAAATTGATTTTCAAACGTGCATTGATATTTTCAAAAAACTTCTCTTGAAATTGATATTTTCAATTTTAAAATTATTTTTGATTATTTATTCAAAAATTGAAATTATTGATTAATTTGAACCGTTTTGGGACTCATCAAAATTATTGATAGATTTATGAAACTGTGATGAGTTGTGACTGTGGTATAATTCATAACTAGAGGAGATATTATTTTAAATCTCATGATGATTGGACAGATTTTATAATATTTTTTTGAATTAGAACTTATTTCACAACCATCTTCTATATCTACCATATTTCTGTCATTCATCATGGTTTTATTTAATTTGGGGAGTTCTAATTATTCTTGAAATTAAAAAAAAATTATCCTTGGTATTCACACCCATTTAAAAATCCTCGCAGTTATGCGTGGGTGAATTACCTTAATTTCTATGTGCTTCCATTCTCACTTAAAAGACCTTCGGGCTGTGCATGGATGGAACTCATTAGAGAGGATAAAGTTAAGTTACTGCTAACCCCATTTAAAAGACCTTTGGGCTATGCGTGGTTAGAAAGTGCTTAACACTTTTTTTTAGCATATTTAAAATCTTTAAAATTCATATTCAAATATTCAATTTTTATTGAACTCTCCTCATTCGATAAAATCCATCGTAAATCCATTCATTCTGAAAGTGAAATTTGCTTCTGATTTAAAGATTATTATGATTTTTGTTTGATTAAATGGGTTTTACGATATATATTCTCTCTCTTGATTTGAATTTATATTTTTAGTCCATATTCATCATTGTTTCGATTTCTATGATCCTTTTGATGATAACAAAAGGGGGAGAGTTGTCAAGATTTTGACTGATGAGTATTTAATTCAAAAATATTTTAAGATTGGAAATTAAATATCTAGAGGGAGAATGGTCAATTGGATTTCATCATTCATATTTTTCCACATATATAGGGGAAGTTCAGTTGTAGGGGGAGCAAACAAATAGGGGGAGTAATATATTTCATGTACAAACACATTTAACACATTCAAAATCTTGTGTATGTTTGTCATCATCAAAAGGGGGAGATTGTTGAGTATAACAGTGTGATTTTTGTTTGATGATAACAAACATATATATATATATATATATATATATTTTTAAAAATGTGTTTGTAAATAGTACTATTCTATATTTTACACACAGAAATAAATATTTATTGAATAGAACACTACTATACAGAATTGAATATCCATACAGTGTTTTTATTCGAATAAATATTTTATTTGAAATAGTACATATACAACACACCACTATTTACACATTCAAATATTTTTGAATATTTTTGTCATGACACATTTAACACATCACATACATTATACTATTAAAAGATTCAAACAAAATAAAAATAGATAGATTGAATTGAACAACAAAAATAATATTTTATTTCAATCAAATCTGTTTATTACAAATAGTAGTACAATTTTTATTCATGTCCATAATCAATACAGAAATTCCTCATTACATATTCTTTCAGTTGTACAAACACTGTTTCTTACATATACACACACACTAACGCTGCTCTTATCTTTATCTTCAGTCTTTTGTCTTCATAGCTTTTAGTCATTCCATCTTCATGCCTGTCAATACAGAAGAACACACACAGTAGACTGCAACAAAAATAAAATTAAAAAAAGCAAATAAAAATTTATTTTTAAATTTTATTTGCCTCAGATTTGTGGTGTGTTTCTCATTATGTTTCTAGACTTGGTCTGATATGCAGGAACAGGAAAATTGACTGATGGCTGCATGTACACACGTGTATACACGTGTGCACTGCCTCGCCAATCAGCGTGCAACTGAGGAGTAGCCACGTGGACCTTCTCGACTCAGTGCAAATCAATATGAAAATAGTCGAGTCATAAGTGCAAATTTTTTTTAAAAAAAGAAGAAGCCATAAAAATTAAAACAAAAGTTTCAAGTCAAGGAAAAACAAGCAAAGACATGCATGGTGGAGCACAAAATTATTTGACATGGCCGAACCCCCTCAAAACTGATTTCAAGCCAACATGTTCACAACAATCATATCTGCAAGCAATTATACATACAGCAATGAGCAGTATCTATATGCAAAATTGGTCGAGCCATGTACAAGGAGAAAGTGGCAAGTCAAAGAGACAACATGGTGACATACAGGAAGTGTTTGAGAAGGGTGAATCATGGATATCACATGGATGGTACTGCCAACATGTTTTCCAGCATTTACAAACATAAAGCAATAACATGGTCAGATTCATAACAACAAGTACATGAGGCAGAATAAGTCAATCCAAGTGTGAATGGTCAAACTATAGTTGATCACAAGTTATACAAATATACATGGTAGGCTCAAGTATGTGACCAGGGTAATTATGGCATATGGCATGTCCAAATTCAAGAGCAATATTAAAGTTTTAAAATTGATCAAGAATAGTATATGCTCAACTATTCAAGGCAAATCCCAGTGTAGTATCAACTCAATACAAAAGGAAAGTACTTAAAGTAAAATATACATTCACAAGTTCAAATTTGGCATCAGAGTTCAAAGTCGAGAATACAAGGCACTGTTAAATTCAAGTGTTCATCTGTTCTTATCAGTTCAAATCAGATTCGGCAAAGTGTAAAGCAACTGTTCATATCAGACTTAAAGACAGGAAAAATGGTTTTGTTTTTTGAAAAGAATGATTCAAAGAATCTTTTAAATTTCCAGATATCAGGATTTAAACATGGAAGTATTAAAGAGCAGAATCAAGTTCGTGCCGAAGTTTATAAGTCATGGTAAAAAGGCATGGTATTCAAATACCAATATATATACACACAAGTGACTGCAAGTATCTGTTCAATCAGCAGGAAGTTAAACTGAAGGTGCATACAAGTTTGAACATCAACAAGTAAAACATCAGTTTAAAAACTCAAGAGAAGTTCAACTAATGACTATCACAAGGCATAATCAAATACATTATCAGTTTGTATCAATTTATTTTTGTATCAGAAATATCATGAGAATGAAATTCAAGTAATGTGGCAAATAAAGTATAATATCTGCTCAAATTTGTCAGCTAGAAAGAACCCAACAGTCCAAGCAAATGATTCATGTTCAAGCTAAAGAACTGAGCAGGTTCAAGAATTCTAGCATTTGTGTTTATCAGTCCAAAAGCAAGTGTAAAGGGAGAAAATTCAAGCATTCACGTTTCAATAACAGCAAAATGAAAATGGCATTCAACCAAGTTAGAGAAGCATTTGTATGATCAAGTATAGCATCAGTTCTTAGTTCTCAGCAAAGCAAGTTCAAGTGCAAATCTGTTCAATAAGATAGCAGCTGTTCTTATTAGTTCAAAAACAGTCAAGTATTAAATCAAATTAAATGATCAAGTTTTGTTAAAAGGAAAATATCAAGTGCGATATCTATTAAAAAGATAATCAACGAGACTGCTCTCAACAAAATCAAGAGAAACTTCTGTTCTGGTTTTTAAATCATCAGAAAAGCATCCATTCAAATGAATTGACAGTTTTAGCAAACCAGAAAATCAAAGGTTCCAGAAAACTTGCTCAAGCCCTAATTTCCAGGAAAAATATACACCGCAAGTTTCAAATCAAGGGTTTCAAAGATCAGACTTAATCAAAAATTCCAGAACATACGATGATTTAAAGTTCCAATATTTCTGTGTATATCATGACCAAAGTCTAATACGAAATCAGAGCACATATTTAGGAATTTGATCCTATAAATAACCACTGATTCATCACGAGCAAAGTATCCAAGTTCAAGCACAATTAAAGCATAAAATCGAATAGTAAAACCATACCAGAAATCGAGAAAACTTGTATCCAAATCAGAGTCCATAAATTCAATCGAAGAAGATACAAGCCGCCAGAGATTGAAGCTAAGAAGAATCGACTAACAGAGAACTGATTTTCAACAACCAGGCATCTCGATTCAGTGTTTTCAGAAAAACCCTTTTTTTTAAAAGCCGCCATTTCTATTTCCAGAGAGAGACAAAGGAAGTTTGGGCTAAATAAAATAAAGTGGTGGAGCAATTAAACAAGGGGCCGTCCAAGATTTAAAACTAAAGGGGATAACCCTTATGTTAATTCCTATGGTTTTCAAACTTTTTTAAAAGGGGTTTTTCCTGTTTTGATTTTTATTTGTTTTTAATTTCAAATTGTAATCGAGTGAGAGTTTTCTAGTTTTCTCAAAACTAGAGAAACGAATTACGGGAATTGTAATTCGGGGAAATCTGGTTTTGGGGATAGAAACCAGTGCAGGGTTTTGAGCGTAGGGTTAAGAACAGTTGGGAGCGAGTGTCGCGAGTTTACAGGTGATTGTAAGCGTAGAGATTGTTTTAACTCCTAGTAGAAACCTTGGGGAATGCAGCAGTAGGCCGGGTTTTGCCGAAGCTGGGTATATCTGTGTGTTATTTATTTTTTCCGCATTTATTCTGATTATTATCTGTGCTGTGATTATTTAATTATTCAGTAAAAATCTGTGATAATCCCTATTCACCCCCCTCTAGGGTTAATTTAGATCCTACATCAACGCCATGTTAACAAGATTCTCGAAAGTAGTCCCCATAGGAATGTGGGACATAGCCAACCCGTGTAATGGTTCATTCAGACCCTTGGCAAATCTCAAAGCCTTCTTATATGGTGTATTAACTAATTCCATACCAAATCTTGCTAACTGGTTAAACTTGTTAACGTACTCCTTCACAGACAAACTCCCTTGTTTCAAAGCCCAGAACCTCTCCATGTATAAACTCTCCTCTGCTTGTGAAAGAAATTTCAACTCGAACCTTTGTCTAAAATCCATCCACGTCTCTACTGCATGTCCTCCATTAGTTACTTCCCACCAAAAGGAAGCTTCATCCTTCATTAACCAAGCAGCTAGCTGGACCTTCCTTCCATCATCTATCTCAAAGTTACCAAACAAGTCCTCCACTTCCTTGAGCCAATTCCGAGCCTCGACAAATGTCTCAGTTCCATAAAACGGTTTTCCGCCCATCGCACGGAAGTCTTTGCATATTTTAGAAAAAGCGTCTACATGGGGGGGAGGAGGAGGAGTGGCTGTAACTGGGGGAGGAGGAACGTTTGTTGGACCCACGGTAGTAGCCCTAGCCTCCGGATACCTTCTGAGCCAGCCTGGTATCTGTACGCCTTCGGGTATATCCGGTTCCCCAGACATGCTGAAAGGAAAAAGAAAGAGATTTGAAATAGAGAATTGAAAGAAAGATATATGGCCACTGGGGATTATGTTTTTCTTAATAAACCTTTCTCTTGAAAATACCTTCTTTAAAACATGTTTTTGAAAACGGTTTTCAAAATCTTTTATCTATTCTCGTAACCTTCAGCTCTGATGCCACGTGTAACACCCCGCGTCCATTATTGTCACTCACTAAGGGAATGCATTAACTTCCATGGAGCATTATAAGAGTATAGAATAGAACATCACAAGACAGATATATAAAAAGGTACTTAAAAATTCAAAATTTATTCATTGCAGCGGAAAAGCAAAACATGTTTGGTTACAACATCAAAACCACATACTAAAGCCAAGTACAAAAATATCCATCTTGAACAAAATTATTATCAGAGTACATAAAAGCAAAACCATAATCCCACTCCAAATAGCCATAATGAAAAAGAGATAAAGCTGAGAATTACTGTCAATACTTCCAAGCACTTCAAGAAGAAAGAGATCTGAGTCAAGCTTCACTAATCCCACCTTGAGGACCTGGGGGGAGGGGGAAGAAAGAAAAGAGGTGAAACAAAAAGGGTCAGACATAAAGTATGGCGAGTCTAGTGACTTTAACAATATAATCAGTGAAGTAACATGATAAGAACATAAACTGGATATAAGAGATGACTGTAACATAAGCAGATATGACAAGGTAAACAAGGTAAGCAAGATAGGACATCGACTGCGCTCCTAACCACTATAAGATATGCTCTACACCATACCAACATACTAGCTTCATACTAAAAGATGATCCCTCCGTACTAATTATAATAATGGTAGCTTCGTGTACTCCTAGCTGCTCTCGTAGGTGCCCACTTGCTCCTACCTCCACTAGTTGTACCCACTACCCTCCCCATTCGATCGGCTCCCTAACTCGTAGATACCCGTGCTGGTCCCACAATAGGGTGTATCACTCCCTAAGGTGGCAACCCCGATACTACTGAAATGCACAGCTTATACCTACACGATGCAATAGCATCTTACCTACCGGGCTGGACCCACGCACGCACATGACTCCGTTGGAATTGCACTGCCATCGCTAACTCTTTATTGACCTCTTACAATCAACCCTAGTAATCGTGTCTCTGTCCTCGACCTAGTTCAAGCTCATATGATACTAAAATGGGTTACTGGTTGAAAAAGGTCCACCCACTTGACACAAGCTTCCCTCCTAAGCTTGGTCCCCACTAGGAATTCCCACTTAACCCCTCTTTATCCCCATGTCTAATCACATGTCTCATCTTGGTTAAGTGCTTTTACTATTTTTCACATGCTACGCATGTCACCCACTTAACCCTTTATTAATCCCATGTCTTAGCACATGTCTTATCTTGGTTAAGTGTTCGTTAATTCATTATAACCGTAATCTTGCAAGACCTCCCACATTAGATTACCGTTTTACGGTTGCTGGATGTGCCGGGCGGTTCCGGGCAGGCTTATACCGTAGTCCAATCTAACCTCGTGTCTTTACATTGTTACGCATCTAATTTCTGCCTTTAACCTCTTACATTAGATTACTATTTGCGGTTGCTGGATATGCCAGGCGGTTCTGGGAAGGCTTATACCGCAATCCAAATCTAACCTCGTGTCTTAGGCGTTCATTATCACTTTCTTCATTCAAATTCCAATTTTAAATCTTGGATTATAATATATTCCAATTACCCATAATTTCCAATCTAAATTATGTTTATAATTTTAATCCAAATCATGCCTATAATCTCATGTGTACAAGCTATACCAGTTCATGCCCAAACCAATTTCCATAGCCATCAACAATTTATGCCAAATCTACACATTTCCCAAACTTTTCCCAATCATTCCAACGTCATTCGTACGTAAATCCCAATTTAATATGCTTAGGCTCGAAGTTAGCATAATATCAAAAGGAAAAGGAAAAGGAAAAGAAGAAAGGGAGAGAATCAAAACATCACAGTTGGCATAAACATATAAATAGGCACGTGAAATGAATAACGACAAAATAGATTAGATAGGAATATGATAATAGCAATTGAGTATAAATCTGAAGGATAACATGTAACAACCCGTATTTTAAACAACATGTTAAGACAAGAATCAAGGCAGAATTAAATGATAAAATCTGAATCAGGGAAAACGGGTTGCGCCATTGAGTTCGTCTCGGAAAAATACGCGAAATAGAGTCCGAAATTTCGTAAATCGGAGTCCGTATGATCAAGATATGGCCTCGCAAAGTTTCACGAAAAATTCAAATTCAAAAACAGATTCAAATTTTCAGAATTCAGGGTAGGCGGGAAAAATCCCGCCCAGACAGGTCGACAGGGGGGTCGACACTAGGGTCGACCTCCCCCCCAACCAGGTCGACACTAGAGTCGACCTGGGGGTCAACCTCCCCCCAGGTCGACTGGGGAGTCGACCTGGGTGTCGACCTAGGGGTCGACCTGTTTGTCGACCTCCCTGGTCGGCCAGGTCGGCCTGGTGCACCTGTTTTGGCCCTGGGTCTTGTTTTGGGGGCTTGTGACGATTTTGGATGGCTCAGACCTATTCTAGGGTTAATCTAAAGGCTGAAATCAATTGCCTACAACTATAAAAGGACCCTAAGACCTAGCTTAAATCATACTATTTCATTTTAGCCTCATGCAGCCGCCATTAAACCTAGAACTCTAAATTAAAAATACGAAGAACAAAATTATAGATGACGAAGGACGATTCTTGAAGGCTACAACTAGAAGCTACAACAACTACGACGCTTTAGACAACGGATTTAGGGCTATTTGATTTAAAGTTTTGATTTGGATTGCTTGCTTCATATTGTAAGTTCTATGTCACTTTTTAGGCAAAAACGCTGAAATAACATGGACATGCTATGAATTGAAACCGGATTTAGGAACTATTATTAATCCATGTTTATATTGTTTAACTTTGAATCATAATTTGGGAATATTGCTATGTTAATGTTGCAAGTTAAACTTATCATGATTTTGAAGTTGTTATGAATCACTTGGGCTTAATTGTATGGCAAGTTGGACTAATACATGTCCATGGAATCACTATGTTTATTGAAATCTTTATGTTGATTAAACCATGCCTATGATGCTAATTAAACCATGTCTATGATGTTAATGAAACTATGCCTATGATGTTAATATTCCTATCATGTTGATGACAAATTGGGAATTGCCAGGTTATGATGAAAAGTTGGAATCATTATGTTTATAATGCTAGATGAGAATCATTATGTTAAAAATGCTAAATTGGAATCCACTATGCCTATTAGAATTGGCATGCCTTTAATGTTTCATGTTTGTAATAAAATTATTATTATGCCTATGATGTAAAGTTGAAATCATCATGTTAAACTAAGTTGGAACCATTACTATGCCAAGTTATCATCATGTTAGTATTGAAACCATGTGATATGTTATAGCCTGTTGATTATGCAAGTGATGTTGGAATTGTCACATATGCCTATCACATGTTTGCTGTTATTCCCCTTTATCTCTTGAATTGTTTATGCTTGTGAACGAAGTACGTTTATATGCGTTGGGGATACGATTGGGTAGAATAGGCAAAACTTGAATTGATTATAATCATAAATCGTGAAATTTGGCATAAGTAGAACATGAAATATGGCACAAAAAACTTGACTTGAACATTCCATAACTTGACTTGAAACATGCCTTAGTTGGGCACGAAATTGACATATGAACATGCTATGAAAATAGGACGAATCTGATAAGAACATGGGCATGACTTTAGAAAACAAGAAAGTGGCCAACTCGAGGTTGGGTTGAGTTTGTAGTGTAAATCTGCCCGGAACCGCCCGGCAAATCCAGTTGCTACAAATAATAAGATCCAATGTGGGTAGTTGGTCACATCGCGCTTGAAACCCGAGGTTGGGTTGAGTTCGTAGCGTAAACCTGCCCGGAACTGCCTGGCAAATCCAGTGGCTACGAACAATACGATCCAATGTGAGTGGTTCGGTGTATTACGAATCAATTAATGCCAATTAGGGTTAAGTCATGAACATGAAAAGACAACTTAACCAACTTGAACACGATTTGTAGGGCTAAGTCATGAACTTGAAACGACAACACTTAGCCAACTTGACATGACACGTAGGCGGGTTAAGTCACGAATTTAAATGACATACTTAACCATCTTGACATGACTAGACTGGAAAAGGATTAAGTCACGAATTACATGACTTAATCGGTTAGGCGGGTTAGGTCACGATTACATGACCTAATCTGTTAGGCGAAACCCTAGACACGACCCTTTTCAGCAGTAACCCTCTAGATGTATCAAGGTACCCTGGGGCTAGGCCAGTTGGGGCACGATTACTGGGCTGATTGTAAGAGGTGAACGACGGCAGTGGGGTACGCCAGTGTAGGTTCGGTGGGCTACGGTCGTGCACGTATTCCGGGGTAGACACTGGGTATCCGTAGATTTATCTGTGCATCTTGAATCGTATCAGGGGTTGACACCCTAGGGCTGATACACCCGAAGGTGGACCCAGCACAGGTGACTACATTCGTGATTAGCCGTATGACACAGACACTTGACGAGCTAGAACTTATAGGGAGCCGATCGACTAGATAATCGCTCCGTAGGACCCCGTACTTGGGTCAGACCCCGTTTCAGGGTCATTTCATGATATTGGGCCGTGGGATTTATTTCGTGATTAACTAGTGACATGGGCTTAGTATACTAGTACAGTCGATGCAACGAATCTTGAACATGTGATGCTTTATTTGACTTGTCTTGACTTATCATGATCACCTTAGTCTATCTTGTCCACCTTGACGCCATTCTCAAGTTTAGTTCCAGTTCATACATGACATGATGTTTTAACCGTCTTTACACTGAAAGTCACTAGAACTTACTCAGTCTTATGACTGACCCTTTTCCTTTCGCCTCTTTTTCTTTCGTTCCCCCCCCAAGGTTCTCAGGGAGGAAACACTAGCTCTTAGCTTGGACATCACTTGCTTTGGCTCAGCACGTACGGTTTGCTATGGCTGCTTCTTTTACCGCACTTGGGGAATAAGCTGATTTTCTGTTTTAAGTTATTGCTTCTTTGGCTATTATTACAAGACAGTTGTAATGAAATTGTTATTTGAAATGTTTGTAAGAGACATGGTTTACTTTGGAATAAAATGAAGTTCTGTTTTGCACATAAATTCTTCCGCTGTTTACTTAATTATTTATTTATGTACTGTCTTGTGATAATTCTGTAATGTTATCTCGATAATACCCCTCCAAAACTAGTGCATTCCCTTTGTGAGTGACCCTAGCGGAGGTGGGGTGTTACACAACGAATTACAAAACTTGATATGATTCATCTTATTTAAAGGCATATACATCAGATCCAATTTACAATCCAATCACCATTACTTTTTTATTTAATTATATGTGAAGGTGACATAAACTCACATCGATAGGATCTAAAAGAAGAGAATTAGGCTTTATTGTAGCAGATCTGATCTTCTAATTTGACTTGATGGAGAAGAAAGGCTAGTTTTAATTTAGATTAAAGCAGCATGGAGGCGCCATGGATGATTACATTGAGATTAGGGCTAGGATTAGTTGTTTATTTATAGATATATTAGGTGAATCAGAACCTTCAGATTAGATTAGAGACCATCAGAACTGCTCAGATTAAAAAGACACATCATCATGGAACTCTCCATAATTCTACAGATCTGGCTCGGCCTGGGCGCACTTCCCAGGTGCGCCAGTGCATTTTTGTTCTGGCACACAACACAAATGCGCCAGTTAACCTGGCCTGTTTCCTGATTGTTCTATCAAACTTCCATCGTCCATAACTCCTTCATACGATATCTGTTTTACGCAAACTTGGACTCTATCTCAAGCAGAATTCCTAGAGGAACGCAATGGTGTAACTCGTTACACTTAATTCTTCTTTTAAAAATTAATTATTCTTTAATTAACCCTTATGTCATGTTTTAAAATTACGGGGTGTTACAAGTTATACAGAAAATAAGGAGTTCAAAGATAAGAGAAATTTCAAGACTCATGAGTAATCAAGATTTCAAGAGTCCAAGAGTTCAAGATTAATATAGTTATAGAGTCTAGATTTTGTAAAGACTCTAAATTGCACTCTAGGTTCAAATTCTAATTCTAATTTTTAAATTCAAAATTCAAATTTTCAAATTCAAATTTTCAATTCTATCCTCAATCCTCTCTATTTTACTTTTCTATTTAAATCTTCTTTATTTTTAAAACTTAAGTTTTTTACTCTATATTTATATACTCTATATTTATACTTTATATAGTTCAAAACCTTATATTTTTATAAATATATTTATATAGTTTAAATTTATGTTTTCATATGTTTTTCTACCATATAATATTAATTTACAATACTAGAATTTTACTCAAGAATTTGCAGAATTATTTTTATATCAAACATTTGAAAAATGATTTGAAAATCAAAAATACACATGAGTATGTCAACATAACAAAAAACCAATGTCGACATATAATTATCAATTTTTCTAATTTTGAAAGGAAGTGTCTTTTCACTATTTGAAACGCTTCAGAACCGTTGTAACCTTTCATACTCTATAAAAAGAGGTTAAAACCGAATTTTTCATCATCTCTTCTTCTCTAACTTCATCATCTTTCACTCTACCATTATTCTTAATCATTCCTATGATTCTTACACTTATACTTGCTGAATTCGATTCTGTTTTGATCAAACTTCTTCTCTCTACACTCTCTACTCTCTGAATCAAGTGCTATTGAAGAGTTATAGGGCTGTTTTGTAATTGCTTGGGTTGAATAAACATTGTTTGTAAGTCAAAGAGGAATCGGTGTATCCTTGTAGCTATGAAATCAAGGAATAGGAGTCGGTATGTCCTTGTTGAGCCGTGAAATCAAGGAATAGGAGTCGGTGTATCCTTGTTGAGCCGTGAAATCAAGGAGGGTGTATTTAACTATTGGAAATAGTAATAAAACTCTGCACAATCCAGTGTTGTGCGGGACTGGACGTAGGAGTGATCCGAGCCAGTACAAAATCTAGTGTGTTCTTTCCTTTTCTGCATTTTTATTTCTGTTTATTTTGCATTGGTATTTGAATCTGTGTCTGTTATTGTTTTTGTGTTGTTTGATTTATTCCATAATTCTCTTTAGTTTTAAGATTTGTTTAAATTCTTACAAACACTATTCACACCCTCTAGTGTTTGCTTTGCCTTAACGATCCATTCCACAGTCCCTAACATAAACAATGATGGAATTATAATTAAATGAAAAAGAATGAGGAAAACTTGTAAAATGAAATAACTAATATTTAATCATAAATGGTAAGTGACATGTTAATTAAGAAACATGTGAATTGAGATATACTTAATAACATATTAAGTAGAACATGTTATTATAATGATGTAATTAAGAAAGAATACTAAAGAAATTGTGGATTACAGACCTTAGGCCACAATCCATAGAATAACATGTTGTGGGCTTATTAATGAACTTAAATGGGTTAAGTTATATAGCCATAATTAATAAGCAAGAGGAACTTGGTAACTTGATTAAGAATTCAATATGAATGAGAATAACCAAGTTAAATGAAACCCTGATGAGGTAAGGCAAGCGCACAAAAGATTGTTTAGACATAAGGTCTAACAACATATTAAAGTGAGGCGCTTGGACTGGTCCGCACGTTTGAGGGTGAATAACCTAACGGGGTAGATCATCGTGGTGTTATAAGGCACGATCGAAGCGCACTTTTATCTGATTATTCTGGCGGCTCCGAAGGACTAGAAGGGGAAGCATGCGGCTTCCTGAGATACATAAGGTGCTCCTGGTAGTCCTGTGTGTGGTGGTAGATGTTTAGGCTGTGCTCGCAGAGGTTGGGCGTGCGCGTAACTACTAGGTGGGTGGGTATTGACTGCAAATATAACTATGCAGTCAGAATGCTATGACGCGGTGACACTAGGGTGATTTAGCGGTTGCCTCAACAGAGAGGCAAAGGGTCACAATCAATAAGGATAGTAGATGGTCGGATACCCGTCATCGGCAGCCAATGGGATGAAAAAAGTCTAGAGCTAAAACCAATAGACCATTCACCTTTCACTATCGGGGTACATTGGTTGAGGGAAGACACCAAATGGATGTTAGATTGTTTGTTATTAGGGGTAGTCTTTTAGCTCTTGTAGTCTTTACTAGTTGAGGGAGGGGCCGAGGTAGGGCCATAGCCACCATGGAAAACAGACCCTAGGAATATTTGTATTTTGAGGCTCTTAAAGGCGGGCCTGTACAGGTACGGAAAAGCTCGCGATTCGTGTTTCTTGTATCGCCCTGCCACTTTGAACTCGGTGCACATTAGAGGACGTGCGATTTAGGCATCGAGCTACAATTACAGTACATACAAGGGACAGTCTAGATACATGCATAACTGCTATGAGTAATGTATCTTAGACTTGAGGGAATTACTCCGGAATGAAATCTGATTCGATCGATGGTGGAAGTCTACACGCTTATGTAGCATAGTAATGACAGATATATGTGGAACGTAACATTGTTATATAGAGATTCGTATGTCACCCCGGCATAAGATGAGGGACTGCATACTTTTATGTGGTTCATGAGGGAGACCGTGCGAGTGGCGTACCATGGGGTTACCTCAATATTGAGGGGTAGCTACATATATACATATTAGGTTAACCCACTGGGAAGTAAATGGGTACGACGTGTGTATAAGCGTTGAGTGTTGTTAAACCAAGCAACCTAACAATCAAGAAAATGTAATGGAACGGTATTTGTACGAATCATTCTGTTTCTGAGATACTTTTATTGGTGCGGTGCAGAGAAACGTGTTTAAGAAGCGCAATATATTTTGTTCAAACTTATCTTGCTCAATTCACACTTGATATTGTTATTATTATCTTGTTCTTCTAGTTTTTATATGCCTTCCATGATACTTTTATTTATTTATATTTAAAAGTAACTGGACTCGCCAGACTTTATGTCTGACCCTTTTTGTTTCCTCTTCTCTCTCTTCTGTTTCCCCCTCCCCTCCAGGTTCTCAGGGTGGGAGTGCTTAGATTTGATTTGGGTTCTTTCATCTCAGCTTGCATTTTGGACATTGATGTATCGCTTTGACTTCTTGTCAACTCTCTTATGGCTTTGCATGGGAAATATGTTTTTATGCTTTTGTACTCTGATATTTTTTGCAAGACATATTATTAATGTAATTGGTTATTTCAAACTTATGATGTAAACTCGGTATTTGGGACCATGATGTTTTAATTTAAATAAAGTTTTTAATTATGCTACTATTTTACATGTCTGTCTTGTGATATTATGTTCTTATTTACCTATAACGCTTCACGAAACTTAATGCATTCTATATAGAGTGTCATTAACGGACGTAGGGTGTCACAAATTAGCTCAGATAATCCTAAACCATTAGATTTCAGGTTTACAAATCCAACTATACACCTCAAGATGAGTCAACGAATGAATATAGAAAAGAAAGTAGTCCAGAAACAGAAGCAGGAATTCTTCCTGCATGCAGGTGGGTCGACCCACCTTTACCTGTGTCGACCCTAGGGTCGACCTGTCTTAAATATGGGTCGACCCGTCTAGTTCGGTTGCCCAATGGTCGTTGCTTTATGCGCTGTTTATATATATATATATATATATATATATATATATATATAATTCTATATATATTTTCGTTCAATTTTCTTAAACCCATAATTTCTTCATATCTAATCCGATTTGTGAAAACTAAGAGTCTATCTAAACTGAAATTTCATAACGGATGCAACGGTAAAGTCTGTTTTACCTAATATTGAATATTTAATTAATTAATATTCATTTTATTATCCTGTTAATATAATTACTATGTATTTAAAATATGGGGTGTTACATTTTCCCTTCCTTAAAGGATTTCGTCCATGAAATCTTCAAGTTAAGAAGAATGTTATTACTTGAAATCTATACCCACCTACTCATCCACAGGAATCCATTATCCTTAGAATTTCTAATGCTTGGTATGAACATATGCAAAGATGTTGTGTATGTTTACCTAAAACTAATGTGAAAATCAGGCGGTTCACTGATTCAGTTGACCTCATTAATGCAATATATATCTGTGCCATGAATCCAATATGTATGCAAAAGAATCCTAATAGTACATATAAGTTCTATATGTATGCACAACCATTCATCAAAATATGACATCCATGTGATGATTCAACCATTTTCGTCCATTGAAATTTGGAAAACGCGCAAAAATCCGTATGTAACATGTAAGTTCTTGAGCTGATATAGTGCCTAATGTGTGTGTATGCATCCACTAACATCTAATAGCAAAAACTTGCATCCACTTACAACTATCAAACATAACATGTCTCAAACACATGTTTTCAAACATAGGTTTCTATATAAGGATCGATGATTCAAACGATAGGACAAACATGCTTGACAGAAATAACAGTTCCAAATTCAAAAGCTTAGAAAGGAAATTAAGAACGTACTCTCAAAGAGAAAACGGTAAGAAGTGTGAATCTTGTCTTCGGGTTCCCATGTCGCTCGTCTCGATCTTCTCCCCATTGCACCTTTAGTAACTTGATCTCTTTGTTGCGTAGCCGCTTAACTTCCAATTCAAGAATAAGGGTAGTAACTTTCCCAACTGATGCCCCTTCTGTACTTCGACATCCTTAAGCGTACTTGGCACTAATACCTCTGCCGAATCATGTGGACATTTCCTCAAATGAGAAACATGGATACGTCGTGAACTCCCACTAGCCTCTCCGGTAGTCTAAATCTATAGGCCATCTGGTTTATCCTCTCAACTATGGGAAATGGTCCTACAAATCTTGGTGCCAACTTCCCTATCAAGCCAAATCGAACTACGTTCCTTCTCTTATCGGCATATAACTTCTGCCTATCTTGAGCTTCTTTCATCCTTCTTCGAATAAGGTCTATCTTCTCAGAAGTCTCTCTAATCATCTCTGGCCCAAGTAGAAGTCTGTCCGTAGACTCCCACCAACATGTCAGCGTTCTACAAAGTCGTCCATAAAGTGCCTTGAAGGGTGCCATGCCTATGCTCAACTGATAACTATTATTGTAGGCGAACTCAATTAATGGGAGATTCTCCTCTCAAGTACCTCCAAAGTCTTGGATACACAGTCTTAATAAATCCTAGAGAACCGTATTGACCCTATTAGTCTGTCCATCAGTCTGAGGGTGATAAGTTGTGCTAAGTCTTGACTGTGTACCTAGGGCCTCTTACAAGCTCCTCCAAAATTCACTTGTAAAGATGGGGTCACGGTCACTTTCTATACTGGAAGGTACCACATGAATTCGAACTATCTATAAGGTATACTGATGCTAGCCAAGCTGCTGTCCTCTTGCTCTTGACCGGGATAAAGTGAGCGCTCTTAGTAAGCATGTCCACTATCACCCATATACTCGTGTTTCCTTTCCTCACTCTGGGAAGTCCATCAATAAAGTCCATAGAGACACTCTCTCCTATTTCCATTGTAGGATATCCAAGGGCTGAAATAATCCGTCAAGTTTCCTTTGTTCAGCCTTGACTCGTTGGCAAGTCAAACATTGGGCAATGAATTCTACCACATCTTTCTTCATGCTTGTCTAATGAAAAACTTGCTTCATGTCTCAGTACATCTTTTCACTGCCCGTATGAATAGTCATCCGAGAGTGATGATCCTCCTCAAGAACCGATCTTAGCAACTCTCCAAATTTAGGAATACATAATCTCCTATCCCGTCTTAGCCACCCTTTCTCGTCCACCGAATATCAAGCTAGGTGACTAAAGGCCGCTCCTTTACCAAGTCTTTCCAATATGTCCACTAACTGTTGATCCTCTCGCTACGTGGATCCAATGCGCTTTGTAAGAGTAGGTCGCACCTCCAACGATGCCAACAAACCGGGTGTAAAATTCGTAGATGGCCTAGAATCAAACATCAAGATAAACTCCAAATTCTGACTCTCTACGAATAGGGGACTCAAGGTGATCCACTGCCTACTTAACGTGTGCGTAACCACATTAATATTTCCTGGGGTATATGTTATCTTAAAATCGTAGGACGCAAGGAACTCAATCCATCGTTGTTGCTTTAAGTTGAGATCCTTCTACGAGAACAAACATTTAAGCGACTTGTGATCCGTCTAGAGCTCAAATCTCTCTCCAAGTAGATAGTGTCACCAAGACTTAAGTGCGAACACTATTGCTGCTAAATCCAAGTCGTGGGTGGGGTAGTCCTTCTCATGAACTCTCAATTGCCTACTTCCATAGCAGACTACCCTACCTTCTTGCTTCAACACGACACCTAATCCTATGCCACAAGCATCTGTTTAGACCATAAACACCTTGCCACCATAAGGAAGAGTCAGAACAAAGGTTGATGTTAGAGCCTTTTTAACCTCCGAAATGCGTTCTTGCAATCAATGATCCAAGCGAAAGCCAAGCTCTTCTTCGTTGTACGGGTGAGCGGAGCTGAAATTCATGCGAATTCCTTAATGAACTTTCTATAATAACCTGCCAATCAAAGGAAACTCCAAACCTATTTCGCGTACTTAAAGACTTTCCAGTTTTGAACTTCGACAACTTTAGCGGGGTCCACCAATATTCCATCCTTGGAGACTACATGCCCTAGGAACCTTACTTCCTTTCTCCAGAAATGACACTTAGAAAATTTTGCCTTAAAGCTGATGTAATCTCAGAGTGTTGAGAAACTCCTCTAAGTGTCTCGCATGTTCTTCCTCACTCCTTGAGAACAAGAATATCATCACGAAAACCACCACAAACTTGTTTAGATACTACCTCAATACCTGACTCATTAAATCCACGAAGTATATAGACTATGACAACCCGCCCCGCACCAGCCGACATTTCCTTGAAATGCGCTGCGCTAATGGCCAACTAGCACAGAACGCTCGTCAGAAGAAAGGGATTTGAAACTATAAATCATCAATAACCTGCGGTATATCTCATAGCGCATGGAATAAAATATAATAATAACATAACTTGATATAAAACAGACGAGACGATGCATAAGCTGAAAACTAAACCATCATATCAGCGGAATCCAAAATACGGCTTATGATCCAAACCATTATTACAACTTCAAAATACTATCTCTAAAGAATAATAGAAAAGGTACACTACTAATGCCCAAAGCAGTGACCAGCAACAACATAGGGAGAATATATGTAAATAGTACGTGGAAGCCTCCTGCTCATCTTCGAACAGCTACTCATGCATAACCACCTAACCTATCTCTAGTCTGCTCGTTTAGGAGCACCCAGAGTAACAAGAAGAGACATAAAACTCTGGATCAGCCAAAATTCTGGTATGAGCGATAGCAGCAAAACAAAACAATAATAGGTATAAATAATCATACTTGAACCTGGTCCTGTAACCAAAGAGTTAGCACAACAAGATGTACAGTACTCTAAGGTAACACCAACATAAGGTGTAAAAATGGGAGTGTGCATGTCATGGTGATAAAAAACATCAAACATAGCAATCATTCTCACATCTCTCACTCAGTGCGTAAAGCATACGGTATCCACCACTTCGATCACTAAAACTATTGGGGCGATGATAAAGTCCTACTCCGTACAACTATCACTACGACCACTTTTCCCTTTGGGATCCTGATGGAGTTCGATTCCATACAACCTCTGGCCCCATCGCACTGGTCCATAGTCAATGCCCCCCTCTCGATAGTGAATCAAAGTTATAAATATCGATAACCCCTTTGCATACGTCCCGCAGCAAAGCCCAAATTTAGAAGTTAACCCGTCGATCCCCATTTGGATCTTGAGCCATCACTTCTCATCTGAACTTCCTTTGCATCTTGGGTTTTGGTCAGATTGGAACTAATCTTCAAAAGAGTTCACGGTCATTCTAGTCATTCATCTCTCATGAGTCGGCCGAACATGCATCTCTGGTTAGTCGAATATGCATCTCTGCTCGGTCGAACATGCATCTTTGGTCGGTCAAACAACATTACGTAGGGTCGGTCAAATACATATACATATTGGGTCGGTAAAACATGTATACATATAAGGTCGGGTCAGACATGCATATAAGGGTCGGTTGAACATGCTTATAAGGGTCAGTCGAACATGTTCATAAGGGTCGCCTCTCAACCCATGACCTGCACCAATTTCCAGCAAGACATTTTTCGCCTCTCGATGACGTTTTTGATCATTCTAACTTTACTATGCAATCGTAGATCATACCAAATAGTAGTAGCAACATATGGAATCAACCAAAAACATTAAAACATCAATCACAAGTGTTATTTAGGATCAAACATACCCAAATCCATAGTTTTCCCCTTAATCCCCTAAATTACAGGATTTTCAAACTTAATCCAAATTAACTCAAATTTATATCAGTGACATAAAAACATATTTTTCCATATTTCTCTGAATCATAGTTTCGCTAATTATCACTAATCACCCCTAATTAGCCAATATTAGTAAATAGACATGCTAACCACTCACCTTAGCCACAAATGAATGATAGATCTGAAGCTCTAACTGATTTGTCATGAATTCTTATGTATAGCAGCAGCTCTATCTCTGATTTAATGCTAATTTGACTTGATTTGATTTAGTTTTGCTTGATTAGTGATAAAAAGGTGATTAGGGAGTGAATTAAAAGATGGAGGTCATTGCTAGGATTAGAGGAATGTTTGTGGCGGTTAAAAAATTGAAAAAGAATCGTTCTCTAACTCCTTTTAGCCTTCCCATAACCTTAATCCCGAAATGGGTTATGGGCCTAGCTGCTAATCACCCTATTAAGCCTGATTAGGCTGTTTTTCCATCTTCAAATCTTATTTCAGCCGTATCTCCCAAACGGTAAGTCCTTTTGATTAATATGACCACTCTATAGAATGGCAAACCATCATCCGAAGGGAATGGAAGTGGTTTCAGGTCAAAACTCCTTACCAATCAAAATTTATAGGCAAAACAAGATTCACCAGGGGTAAAATGGTCATTTAAAATTCGGCAAAAATCGTGAATATGGGAAATGACCCCAATAGTCGCTTCCCAAAGTTACACGACCATTCGACTTCGTATTAAAAATAAAATAAATATTCTACGATCCTCTGATATGTAGAATGCAGGTCATTACACTCCCCCACTCCCACAAAGAAATTTCGCCCCAGAAATTCCTTAACCAAGAAACATACAATGGTGTCCCGCATACCTATCAACCATTTACAAACAATAAAACATACACAATAACACAACCATCTTATCCTAGCATGCAGTTTACTAACAAGGGAATAACAATATCGCGATTTAAATTCTTACCAGGCAGAGAGTTATGGATATGACTTCCTTATGTTCTCCTTTGTTTCCCAAGTACAGTCATTCTCATTATCGCCCCACTGGACTTTGACTAGCTCCACCGTCTTCCTTCGAAGTTGTTTCATATCGTGTCCGACAATACGAATCATCCTGCGACTCCCAATTGCCTCGGATTCTACCTCGATATCATCCAGCTGATATAGTGAAACGGTCATATTAGAATCGTGCACGAACTTCCTTAACTGGGAAACATGGAATACATCGTGAACTTCTGCCATCTTGTCAGGCAATCCAACTTTATACGCTAAATTCCCAACTTATTCGGGAACCGGAAATGGACCAACAAACCTGGGTGCCAATTTACCTCTCCTACCAAATCGAATTACATTCTTCAACGAAGAAACGTTGATGAATACCAAGTTGCCAATGAAGTATTTCAAATCTCTTCACCTTTTATCAGCATAACTCTTCTTTCTATCTTGGGCAACTTTCATTCGTTGTTGAATAATCTTGATCTTATCGGAAGTTTCTCTGATTACGTCTGGCCCAAGGACAAATTTCTCACCGGTTTCCAACCAACATGGTGGTGAGTTGCACGGTCTTCCATACAAAGATTCAAATGGAGCCATACCAATACTAGACTGATAACTATTATTATATGCGAACTCAAACAGATGCATATGGTCATCCGATGAACCCCCAAAATTTAATATACAAGCTCTCAAGAGATCCTCTAATACACGATTCACCCTCTCTGTTTGACCGTCGGTTTGAGGATGGTACGCGATAATGAGATGTAATTCTGACCCTAAAGCCTCTTGTAAGCTCTTCTAAAACCCACTAGTAAATAATGGATCTCGGTCACTCACAATACCTTTAGTTACTCCAAGAAATCTCACGATCCATTTCATATATAGTTTTGCTAACTTAGCTATCGTTATATTCGACCTGACTGGTATAAACCTTGAACTATTGGTCAATCGATCCACAATCACCTAAATACTATCATGACCCAATCTAGTCCTTGGTAAACCATCAATGAAATCCATTGAGATTTGTTCCCATTTCCATTTGGGAATTTCCATGTTTGTAACAAACCACTAGGTTTCTTTTGCTCGGCTTTAACTAACTGGCAGTTCATGCACTTGGATATAAACTTCCCAATGTCTCTCTTCATCCCTTCCCAGTAATATGTCTGCTTCATGTATCGATACATCTTTTTACCACTGGGATGTATAGTCAG
Organism: Allium sativum; assembly: GCA_030737875.1. NCBI lineage: Eukaryota > Viridiplantae > Streptophyta > Magnoliopsida > Asparagales > Amaryllidaceae > Allium > Allium sativum. The sequence goes on along the minus strand of CM060910.1, from coordinate 589,461,054 downwards.
TTTCGAGTGATGACACTCTCTAAGAACTTCATCTCTCAATCCATTAACGTTGGGTACAACTAGTCTGCCATTCTTTCCGAGTTATCCTTCTCGACCAAGTCCATACTTGTTCATCTGCTCACCGTCGGTACCCATCTCCACCTTGGAGATGATTTCCTGTAGGTTAGGATCGCCCCTCAGGCTGGAGCCGATCCGCCCAATCAAAGTCGGTATGATCGTCAAATTTGCTAACATTTCTGGATCCAATTCGCACTTAGGTCTAAAATCATATCCTGCGATATACTGCAATTGCTTCCATTCAAAAAACATAGCCCCTAAACTGTCTTGTCTCCTACTTAATGCATTAGTAACCGCAATGCCTTTCCTAGGTGTGTATGCGATATTGAAATCATATGAAGTCAAGAACTCTAACTATCTCTGCTGACGAAGATTTAAATCCTTTTGAGACAAAAGATACTTTAACGAATAATGATCGGTAAACAACCCAAATCTTTCTCCCAAGAGATAATGTCTCCACATACTTAATGCGAACACAATCGCTACCAATTCCAAATCATGGATATGATATCTTTCCTCATGTTGTTTTAGTTGCCGACTAGCATAAGCTACAACCCTACTTCCTTGCATCAGTACAACACCTAGTCCGGTACCACTAGCATCTGTGTATAGCGTCATCTCTTCGTTCCCCTTAGGAATAACTAACACTGGTGCACACGTTAACTTCTCCTTTAGGCTCTTAAATGCATTCTCACACCTTTCGTCCCAAGCAAAAGCATAATTCTTCTTGGTCAACTGAGTTAACGGTGCCGCTATCTTGGAGAAGTCTTGGATAAAATTACGATAATATCCAACTAACCCCAAGAAACTTCTCACGTCCATTGCATTCTTGGGCGTGGACCAATATTGCACTGTAGCCACCTTCGCAGGGTCCACGACGATACCATTCTCTGAAACAACATGGCCCAAGAACCTCACTTCCCTCCTCTAGAAGTGACATTTAGAAAATTTCACTTTCAATTGGTGTTTCCTCAACACCTCCATCACTATCCTCAAATGTTCCTTGTGTTCTTCCTCCGCCCTCGAATAAACTAAGATATCGTCCACGAACACAAGAACAAACTTATTCAATTGATCCCTGAATACCCTATTCTAAAAATCCACAAAATATGCTTGTGCATTGGTCAACCTGAATGGTATGACCAACCACTCATAGAATCCAGACGGCGTCCGAAATGTCGTTTTAGGTATATGATGTGCACATAAAAATGCACATTTATGTTCACATATTTATTATTGTTTAGTGCTAATAAATGTCACATATGGGTATTTTATCATGTTTAAACAATAATTGAATTGACTTCAAAACATCACGCATTTATCATCATATAGGAGGAAAATGGTCATTTGTGTGCTTATATTATTTTGAGAATGTTTACTTGGACATTTTTCATATTTTTGCAGAAATTGGATGCATGTAGAAGAGGACTTCATAAAGACATATATGCATACAAAAAAAGGGAAATCAATCAATGGAAAGGGAATCAATTCAAAAGGAGGAAATCAATGCCTTGCCAAAAAACATGAAAGAGGGAATCAATTCAAATAGAGAATTAATGGTGGACCCTATTCACTCTCCTTCCTTCTTTAGTGGAGACACAAAATTAGGGCTTCATGAATCATTATTGCTAAATGACAAAATAAAGCTTAAAGAGGGGCATTCTTGGTAGCACGCAAAAAGTTAATTTAGGGTTTTCTCTCATGTATAAATAACTCATGTATGATAATGTAAAGGGGATCTTGGATTTCTAGTTTAGAGTGGAGGCTGAAATAAAAACCTCTATTTTTCTGCCATGGCTTCTTAGCCATTTTTTTTTGTAATTCTCGTTTTAATGCAATCTTAATTTGCCGTCTTTTATTTATATTTTATTTTCTTTTATGCTAGTAGATTAGTTGTAGTTTTAGTTATTTAGCCTGCATTTTCTTTTATTTCTTTCATGTTGAAAACTACATTTGCTGTTAAAATAACAAACTTGAGAGGCTAAATCCCTACAACTTAGGGATAATGAAGCTCTCTTTATTCATGTAGTTCCAATATACTTGTTTATTCATGATCTCCTTTTGTGCTTTAATTCATATTGATGGTTATGGTTTTTGTGTTCATTATTGAGTTCGATAGCCTATAGTGTTGACACCACATAGGCTATGCTTGTTCATATGCTCACTAATTACCTCTTCATCTACATATGATTATGGTAATTAAGTGGAGACTGAAATCTAAATTTGATGGTTTATACTCCTAATTAATAAGGGATAGGCCATGCTTAAATTATGATTCAATTTCAACTTATTATCATTTTTCATAAAATTAGTAAAGTTGTTTAAGAGGTGTCGCATTGGAGCTACTTCCTATTTCAACTTGTTATCAATTTCAACTTGAGAGTACTACTTCCTATTTGGACTTCCATTGCTTCTCGGGTTTTGGTCGAGTTGGAGCTGGTCTTCAAAAGAGTCGTTGCGTAGAAGTAGCTTAATTTTCCCTTGCATCCTCTTGTGCCAGGTTCTAGTCCGATCCGCACTCTCTTGCCCAGTCCACCAATCCGATCCGAGCCCCATATCTGATCCGACCCGAAACCCTGCACAACTTTCTGCAACTTTTTCCAGCAACTGTTTTACGCCATTCGATGGTGTTTTCGGCTAATCTATCTTTTCTAAATAATCACAAATCATTCCAAACTGTCATAGCAACATGTATAATTAACCACAAACACCAAAACAATAATTTGATAGGTTAAAACGGATCAAACATAGCCAAAATCCCATATTTTCCCTTAAACATGTTTAAGCAAAACTAATGATAGGATTAGTAAAACTTAACCAAATTATTAAAAAAAAATAGCAGAGGTCTAAAACATCATTTCGAATTTTATAAATATTTTTCCAGAATTTATTAGTGTATAAATTCGCTAATCAACACTAATTACCCTTAATTAACCATAATTAGTGAGAAACCTTGCAAATCATTCACCTTTGCCACAAAAAAATCTTAGACCTAAAATGATTCTCTGTTTGGATGCGAATACCAAGGCAATACAGCAGTCCTAATACTGATTTGGTGAAGATCTTCCTTGATTTGATGTGGATTTGGCTTAATTAGCGATTAGAAGGTGATTTGGGGTGTTTTAGCAAGTGGAGGCCATTGCTAGGTTGAGAGGAACGTCTTACGCGGCTAGAATATGAAGTAAAATTCGTTTTCTAAACCTTAGCAGCCCTCTTATACTCTTAATCCCGTAATTCCCCATTGGGCCTAGCTGTTAATCACCCAATAATGCCCAATTAAGCTGTTTTTCACCATCTGAAACTTGTTTCAGCCATATCTCTCAAACGGTGAGTCCGTTTGGCTAATGTGACCACTCTACGGAAAGGTAAACCATCATTCGGATCTAATGGAAGTTGTTTCAGGTAAAATCTCCTTCCCAATCAAAAGTTATGGCCGAAACAAGATCAACTAGGGGCAAAACGGTCATTTAAAAATCGGCAAAAATCATGAACATGGGAAATGACCCCAATAGTCGTCTCCCAATGTTACATGACCATAAGACTTCGGATATGAAAGAAATAAATATTCTACGTTCCTCCGATGCGTAAAATGCGGGTCGTTACATTCTCCCCCTTAGGAAATTTAGTCCCCGAAATTCCTCAACCCAAAACATACAATGGATCCTGCATGCCTACCAGTCACATACAACAATCAAACATGCAAAACAAACAAAACAAGCCTATCCTAGCATGCGGAAAGACTAAATCGAAACTGAAATCTTACCAGGCGAAGATTTCTAGATACGTCTTCCTAATTCTCTCCTCTGTCTGCCAAGTACAGTCATTCTCATTCTCGCCCCACTGAACTTTGACTAATTTCACCGCCTTCCTTCGAAGTTGCTTCGTATCATTCCCAACAATACGCTTAGGCTTGCGGTTCCCAACTGTCTCGGGTTCAACCTCGATATCATCCAACTGATCAGGTGAAATAGCCATATCGGGGTCGTGCACGAACTTCCTTAACTGGGAAACATGAAATGCGTTATGAATTCCTGTCATCTTCTCTGATAATTCAACTTTATATGCCAAATTCCCAATTTGCTCAAGAATTGGGAATGGTCCAACAAATCTTGGTGCTAACTTGCCTCTCCTGCCAAATCGTATCACGCTCTTCAACGGAGAAATCTTGACAAACATCAAGTCGCCAATGGAGAACTTTAATTTTCTTCTCCTCTTATCGGCATAACTCTTCTGCCTATCTTGGGCAGCCTTCATTCGCTGTTGAACAATATTAATCTTGTCTGATGTTTCTCTTATCACATCCGGTCCAAGTACAGACTTCTCACCAGTTTCTAACCAACATGACGGTGAGTTGCATGGTCTTCCATACAAAGCTTCAAATGGAGCCATGCTAATACTGGATTGGTAACTGTTATTATATGAAAACTCTACTAGATGCAAATGGTCATCCCATGATCCACTAAAGTCCAATACAAAAGCTCGCAAAAGATCTTCTAACACTCGATTCACCCTCTCTGTCTTTCCGTCGGTTTGAGGATGATACGCGGTACTGTGATGTAATTCTGATCCTAACGCCTCTTGTAAGCTCTTCCAAAATCCACTAGTGAATAACGGATCTCCGTCACTCACAATGCCTTTGGGTATTCCATGAAATCTCACTACCCACTTTACGTATAGTTCCGCTAACTTAGCTGCCGTTCTATTCGACTTGACGAGTATAAATCTTGCACTTTTGGTCAATCGGTCCACAATCACCCAAATGCTATCATAGCCCGATCTAGTCCTTGGTAACCCATCAATGAAATCCATTGAGACTTGTTCCCATTTCCATTCTGGAATCTCTAATGGTTGCAACAAACCACTAGGCTTCTTTTGCTGAGCTTTAACTAGTTGGCAATTCATGCATTTGGATATAAACTTCCCAATGTCTCTTTTCATCCCTTCTCAGTAGTAGGTCTGCTTCATGTCTCGATACATTTTGCTACCACCGGGGTGTATAGTCAATTTTGAGTGATGGCATTCTCTAAGCACTTCATCTCTCAATCCATTGACATTGGGTACGACTAGTCTTCCATTCTTTCTAAGCCATCCATTTCGATCAAGCCCATACTTGCTCATCTCTTCGTCGATTCCCATCTCTAACTTTGAGATGATTTCCAATAGGTTAGGATCGTCCCTCTGACTGGAACCAATTCGCTCAATCAAAGCGAGTCTGATCGTCAAACTTGCTAATATTTCTGGATCCAATTCGCATTTTGGTCTGAAATCATACCCAGCGATGTAATCCAGTTGCTTCCATTCTAGAAACATAGCCCCTAAACTGGCATGTCTTCTACTCAATGCATCAGCCACCGCATTTCCCTTTCCTGGTGTGTTTGCGATGTCAAAATCATAGGAATCTAAGAATTCTAACCATCTTTGCTGTCGTAGATTTAGATCCTTCTGAGAGAAGAGATACTTTAACGATTTATGATCAGAAAAAAACTCGAATTTTTCTCCCAATAGATAATGTCTCCACATCTTCAACGCGAACACGATTGCTGCTAATTACAAATCATGGGTAGGGTATATTTTCTCATGTGATTTCAATTGCCAACTTGCGTAAGCTACAACCCTACCTCCTTGCATCAATACAACACCTAGTCCGGTACCACATGCATCCGTATATACTGTCATCTCTTCATTCCCCTTAGGAATGACTAACACTGGTGCACATGTCAACTTGTCCTTTAGACTCTTGAATGCATTCTCGCACTTTTCATCCCAGTCGAGAGCTTGATTCTTCTTAGTCAACTGAGTCAACGGTGCTGCTATCTTGGAGAAGTCTTGGATAAACTTACGATAATATCCGGCTAATCCCAAGAAACTTCTTATGTCCATTGTATTCTTGGGCGTAGACCAATCCTGTACCGTAGCCACCTTCGCAGGGTCCACGACAATACCATTCTCTGAAACAACATGGCCTAAGAATCTCACTTCCCTCCTCCAGAAGTGACACATAGAAAACTTTGCTTTCAATTGGTGTTTTCTCAATACCTCCATCACTATTCTCAAGTGTTCCTTGTGTTCTTCCTCTGTCCTCGAATAAACAAGGATATCGTCCACGAACACAAGAACAAATTTGTTCAACTGATCTCTGAATACCCTATTCATAAGATTCACAAAATCTGTTGGTGCATTGGTCAACCCGAATGGCATGACCAACCACTCATAAAATCCAGACGGCGTCCGAAAGGCCGTTTTAGCTATACTCTCAGCTTCTACTCTAAGCTGATGAAAACCTGTCATGAGATCCAACTGGGAGAATACTCTCGCACCACTCAACTGATCAAACAAAACATCTATCCGTCGTAGAGGATACTTATTCTTCCTCGTCACATTGTTCAATTTGCGGTAGTCCAGACACAATCGAAGGGAACCATCTGCCTTGGTAGCAAACACAACCGGTGCTCCCCACTCAGAAACACTTCTTATGATAAATCTCTTCTTCAAAATATCGCTTACTTGCACCCCGAGCTCTTGCTGCTCCATTGGTGCAATACGACGAAGTGGCATCACTATAGGTCTGGAATCTTTCACTAAGTCAATACGCAACTCAATCTCTCGGTGTAGTGGAAGTCCGGTCACTTCCCCGAAGACGTCCGGATACTGGCCAACCACGGGCACATCTGACAACTCATCATGCTGGATGTCGAAGGAATTTAGAAAACTAGCCATTACCCCATCATTAGGTAGACCACCAAACACTACCCTCCGCCCATCATCCGCTCTAACTGTCACCAAAAAGCCCTCACAGTCTACCACCACCCCGTATCTTTGGAGCTAATCAACTCCCAAAATAATGCCAAACCCAGTAAGCCCAAAACAAAGCAATTACAAACAAACATGCACCCATGACTCGATAAGACCACATTACGACAAATCATGATAAGACTAGTTGAACCACCAATCGGGTTCGTCACTACTAAAGGTCTATCGACAATCTCGGGCTCCAATCCCAACCTATCTACCAGGTCACTAGATATGAAAGAACTGGAAGCTCCGGTATCAAACAATACTCGAACAGGAACATCATAAACAGAAAGCATACCTTGAATGACGACATTCTTTCCTTTCTCCTCCGCAGTTGGGGCATTCGACGAAGAAGGAACAGCATTGATAGCATATGCTTTCACTATTTGCTTTTCTTTAGGGGGTTGCGGACACTTGTCCTTGTGATGTCCCACTTAGCCACAGTTGAAGAACTTCCTGTCTGCCGGCTTTGCTCGACAATTACTAGCATAGTGGCCGTTCTTGCCACAGCTAAAGCACTCAACATCTATCTTCTTCTGGCCATCCTTATTCTGGTTCTGCTTCCTCTTAATCTGAGAACCACTCTTGCCTCCACCGCTTACTTGCGGCTTTGGCTCCTCTGCAGACGCAACCTCAGTCTTCGACTTAGGGTAAAGACTCTCTGACCTTAATGCTTTCCCCACAATCGATTCAAACGTCTCATCGATGTGGTTAATAAGCCTTTCCCCCAAATACTGATCTAAGCCGGTTATGAACTTCTTGTTCTTCTTCTCGGGAGTGTCAATGAGGGATAATCCATACTTCGATAAAGAATCGAATTCTGCAATGTATTCCGAGACTGCTCTACCATTCTGCTTAAGCTCCAGAAATTTCCTAAACAACTCTGACTTCTGAGCAGTTGGGATAAGTTTTTCGCTGAAGCGAGTCTTAAACTGATCCCATGTAATCTGATCCTCTGGGGTAGCTGCCTTTATAGCATTCCACCAATTCATTGCCCGTCCTTGCAGCTGATGGGATGCTAGCCTTCTCTTCATCGCATCCTCGATACCCAAGTCTTCGAAGATACGCTTGCAGCTATCCAACCAATCCTGAACATCTGTAGCCGACTCCGTTCCATGGAACGACTTCCCACCAAGACTAGTATAATCCTTGTTCAGCTTGGCGAAATCGGCCCTAGGCGCCTGCACCGTTGGACCACCACCATTACCAGCATTAGGAGTTGTGCTCTGAACATCTCTAAGCATCTCCCTCATGAGGTTAGTAAACATAGCCCTCGTGTTAGAAGCATTCCCATTGTTGGCTCCTCTACCAGCACCCCTTGCGTATCGGCTCATCGTTCAATCTGTAAAGCGAAACGATTAACCATCCTCTTTGTGGTGTCAATGTAATGGACTTCATCCTTAGCTATACTAATAGTGTATATATATAGCTTTTGAAAACCAAAATAATCACAAATACGCGCTCTCATATACGTATTATCTCTCCCTGGTGTCTTTCCCTAGGTTAACTACGCAACCTAGAGCTCTAATACCAAGTGTGACGGCCCACCCTGCACCAGCCGACATTCCCCATGAAAGTGCTCTGTGCCGATGTCCAACCAGCACGGGACGGTCGCCAAAGGAAGGAAAAAGAAGAGAACTTACTGGTGAACTAACAAAGAACCTATAGGATATCTCACAGCGCATGGAATAAAATATAATAATAACATACTTTGACACAGAATAGGTGAGACAGTGCATAAGCTGAAAATTAAACATCATAGCAGCGGAAAATCCAATTATAGCTTATGTTCCACCTCATCATTATTACAACTTTTCAACTGTCTCTAAATCAAAGAAAAGGAAAAGATATACTACTAATGCCCAAAGTAGTGACCCGCAGCGACACAGGGAGAATATCTATATATATCATATGTGGAAGCCTCCTGCTCGTCTCCGGTACAGCTACTCGTGCATCACCAGCTAACCTGTCTCTAGTCTGCTCGTGAGAGCACCCAGGGTAATAAGAAGAGACATAAAACTCAGGGTCAGACAAAAAGTCTGGTATGAGTGATAGGCATCAAAACAGAACAATAACAGGTATACTAAACCATACCTGAACCTGAACCTGCAACCAAAGTGTTAGCACTACATACTGTACAATACTCTAAGGTGCCACTAACATATGGTGTAAACAATACGGGGGTGGGGGTGTGCATGACCTAGTGATGGCAAACAAATCAAGCATGGCAACCATCCTCACGTCTCTCACTCAATGCATAAAGCATACGATATCCACCACTTTGATCACTAGACCCATCGAGGTAATGACGGAGTTCAACTTGTACGACTACTGCTACCACCAAGCTTACCCTACGGAGTCATGACAAAATGTTTACAAATGACCCCGCTTCATTGGTCTATAGCCCATTAGTCATACCTAGACCACTGTGGTCCTGAATCCGTTCACGTACCCACTACACATAGTGATCCAAAGACATAGACATCGACAACCCCTTAGCACATGTCCTGCAGCAAAGCCCAACTCATGAAGTTAACTCGTTGGTTCCCAACTGGAGCCTAAGTACTACTTCCTATTTGGACTTCCTTCGCATCTCAGGTTTTGGTCAATTTGGAGTTAGTCTTCAAAAGAGTCATCGCATAGAAGTATCTTAATTTGCCCTTGCATCCTCTTATGCCAGGTTCAGATCCGCACTCTCTTGCCCAGTCCACCGATCCGATCCGAGCCCCATATCCGATCCGACCCGAAACCCTGCACAACTTTCTGCAACTTTTTCCAACAACTGTTTTACGCCATTTGACGGCGTTTTCGGCTAATTTATCTTTTCTAAATAATCACAAATCATTCCAAACAGTCATAACAACATGTATAATCAACCACAAACACGAAAACAATAATTTGATAGGTTAAAACGGATCAAACATAGCCAAAATCCCATATTTTCCCTTAAGCATGTTTAAGCAAAACTAATGATCCATATTATTCAAATTTTCTAACAGAGGTCTAAAACATCATTTCGAATTTTATAAATATTTTTCCAGAATTTATTAGTGTATAAATTCTCTAATCAACACTAATTACCCTTAATTAACCATAATTAGTGAGAAACCTTGCAAATCACTCACCTTTGCCACAAATAAACCTTAGACCTGAAACGATTCTCTGTTTGGGCGTGAATACCAAGGCAATACAGCAGTCCAAATACTGATTTGGTGAAGATCTTCCTTGATTTGATGTGGATTTGGCTTAATTAGCGATTAGAAGGTGATTTGGGGTGTTTTAGCAAGTGGAGGCCATTGCTAGGTTGAGAGGAACGTCTTAGGCGGTTGGAAAATGAAGTAAAATTCATTTTCTAAATCCTAGCAGCCCTCTTATACTCTTAATCCCGAAATTCCCCTTTGGGCCTAGCTGTTAATCACCCGGTTAAGCCCAATTAAGCTGTTTTTCATCATCTAAAACTTGTTTCAGCCATATCTCCCAAACCGGTGAGTCCGTTTGGCTAATGTGACCACTCTACGGAAATGTAAACCATCATCCGGATCTAATGGAAGTGGTTTCAAATCAAAACTCCTTCCCAATCAAAAGTTATGGCCGAAACAAGATCAGCTAGGGGCAAAACGGTCATTTAAAAATCGGCAAAAATCATGAACATGGGAAATGACCCCAATAGTCGTCTCCCAAAGTTACATGACCATATGACTTCGCATATGAAAGAAAGAAATATTCTACGATCCTTTGATGCGTAGAATGCGGGCCGTTACAATAAATAAAGAAAACCAAAAAAATCCAAAATCTTTAAAAAAAAAAAAACTTTCTTGAAAATGTCTCAATTTCCCTATTCCTACGGATTTTATGATAGTTGTGAAAATCAATATAATTCTGCACTAAATTCATATGGATATTTTAATAACAACTATTGTACAAATAACTTTCAAAATAATCCTGATTTTACACCACCAAATTTTCAAAATGATGAACAACCCTCAAGTCTTGAAATAAGTATTCAAGCTTTACTTGAAGAAAGTCAAAGATTTAATGAATCAAGTCAAAGATTAAGGGAATTAATGTGCAGTAATTCAAGTCAAAGTTTTCAAAATAATCAAAATTCAGATTCAACTTCAACTTCAAATGATTTTGATTATAACCCTTGTGAATCCAATTTCGAACTCCAAAATGAATTGCAAATTCAAAATGGAAATGTGAATAACTTTTCAAATGGTTTTGGCAATGGGAATAATTTCAATTGTGGTGCAACTAAAAACTTTTGTTCTCAACAATTTCAAATTGAAAATTCTCACGTAAATAATTATTAGTTTGATTTAATTGAGCGAACGAACATACTTGACGATTACTTGAAGTTTCGTGAGAAACAAAATCGAATCCAAACTTGTGACGATTCGAATAAAAATCCACCTTTGTCCACAATCGACGATTTTCAAATAACAACTTTTGAAATTGATGAAAATCTAAATGAGGTTGTTGAAAGCTCTGTAATTGATCTAAATTTGAATTCTCTTAAAAACGAAGACGTATTCGATCTTCCTCTCTCAGATTTTGAAAATTTTGAAAATTTAGCAACTTTAGATTGTCAACATGACAAAAATGATGAAGTTGTTAACAACTGTTTAGGTGAGGACGACTTTCATGAGCGAAAACTTCTTGAACTAATTGACGATAATGTTGTTGGGTCTGAAACTGAAAATGAAAAATTTGAAAGCTTTGAAATTCTTGAGGTTGAAAACAATGAAACTGTTGAATGTGATATTAAGCACAATAACGATTTTTCTGAAACTATTGAAACTCCTTGCGAAATAATCATTTCAACTAAACCTCATTGTGATCACATGTTTTTCGATGATAAATTTTTGCAGTATATGAACTCCTTCTGGGATAACACTGTTTTTGAGAAAAAACGATTTCGAAATTTACTGAAAATTCATTTGTTTGGTTGCGACTTTAGGTTTACGAATGAACCTTTAGTCAACAAAATTTCAAACATCAAAGCAAAACTGAACAATATTTCTCAAAACAAGTGTGGGAGTAAGAGTGATGCACACGTCTCTCAATTTATACATCATCTGAATAAATCAAACTTTGTTTTTGAAACTTTTACTGAACCCCGAACCACTGACCTCTTTTTAGTATTTACAGAAATTCAATTTGATTTTAGGATCAATTGTAAGCTCAAAATTTTAAAGTTAGCAACTCAAACTTTTGAAAAAAAAAAATTGTTTTTCCAAATCTGAAACGTGATTTAATTTTTTTTTATGATTTGGTTTTCTGTGCTTAAGCTGTGTCTCTCATACTTAAAGAGACAAGTGAATCGGTCTTTAGAAGACCGTTTCATTTACTTCTTGTCAATATATTTTGTAAATATTTTATTTTTCCTTTTTTGTAAATATAAGGCATATTTTCGAAATTTTCTTTTCTTTTTCTCCTTTCACCTGACTGTGGAGACACAGTCGAAATCAAGTGTGGGGGGAGTTTCCTTTTCATTCTGTTTTGCATAGTTTAAGTTAGCATTTTTTTCCTTTCTCTTTTTGCATTTTTTTCTTTTTCTTAAAAAAATCGCACTTCTATTTACTTTTATATAATACATGATGGAGTTAGCGTATAATTTTGGTCGTTCGATTTAAATATTTGGAAATTTACTTCTCTTACGGATAACGAAAGGAAAGTTTGAATTATGAGCAAATTTGGTGTAACTGGTATATTGGGAGATTCGTGGGTGATGAGTATGAAATGTTTTCTGAATTGTAATCCGATTAAATGAATGGTTAATTTAGACTACTTGCGATAATATTTTAGATCGTTTAAGTGAAGTTGTGCTAAGAAATTCTCACTTAACTCTCTCTCCCTCATGTTAAAAAAGAAAAAAAAAGATGTATATATATAATTATCCAAGGGTATCCAACATTGCTGGTACATCTGGCGTTGGTGTGCAAACCCGCCAAGCTCTTTCCGACACCTTGTTGACAAAGTCAGCGTCGCTATATCTTGGTCTCATTTTATGAGTTGGACACCTAAGGATTACCAACATCTTGTTGACAAAGTCAGTGTTGGTCTGCACAATCCGCCAAGCTCTGTCCCAAACTCTCACGTCAGTCCGCGAGGCAGTGCATGGGTGGTATACCCTGGTCTTTTCAGTTAGGTGTTTGTAAATAATAATAATAATGTAAATAATTTTCAAAATAAAGAGAGAGTTAGCACTTAAAAGATAAGCACACTCTTCACTTATTTGACCTAACTTGTTAACAAAAAGGAAGTTGAGAAGCCGTTTTGTGATTGTTGATATTGATTATAGAATTCATTTCATATTTGCATTATGTTTCTATCAAAACAACTAGCCAAGCCGGAGGAGTTTCAAACGATAACATGACTTTTGTTTGAAGTTTTGATTAGTAATGGACTTAAATTTTGTAGCGACGATCCAAATTTTTGTTAACTCATTCGTGTTATATTTAAAAGTAAATTATCCATTTGTAAATATTTCATTAAAAACTTGCATTCATATTGTAAATATTTTCGAATCTTGCATTTTGTAAATATTTTTTTCATTTAACTTTTGGATTTTGTGGGTAATATCCGCTGAAAACCCTCACGAGACAACACTCGTCCTACCGGGGACACCCAGAGGTTTAACGGCTTGTTGCATACGCTCAATGCAATCGTGCTTCCTACGAAAATGGGTTTAGCTTAGTTTTTACTTTATTTGAGGACGAATAAAAAGATAAGTGTAAGGGTATTTAATGTGTACGTAAAAATGCACATTTATATTCACATATTTATTCATGTTTAGTGCTAATAAATACCATATATGGGTATTTTATCATGTTTAAACAATAATTGAATTGATTTCAAAACATCACGCAATTATCATCATATAGGAGGAAAATGGTCATTTGTGTGCTTATATTATTTTAAGAATGTTTACATGGACATTTTTCATATTTTTGCAGAAATTGGATGCATGTAGAAGAGGACTTCATAAAGACATATATGCATACAAAAAAAGGGAAATCAATCAATGGAAAGGGAATCAATTCAAAAGGAGGAAATCAATGCCTTGCCAAAAAACATGAAAGAGGGAATCAATTCAAATAGAGAATTAATGGTGGATCCTATTCACTCTCCTTCTTTCTTTAGTGGAGACACAAAATTAGTGCTTCATGAATCATTATTGCTAAAAGACAAAATAAAGCTTAAAGAGGGGGCATTCTTGGTAGCACGCAAAAAGTTAATTTAGGGTTTTCTCTCATGTATAAATAACCCATGTATGATAATGTAAAGGGGATCTTGGATTTTTAGTTTAGAGTGGAGGCTGATATAAAAACCTCTATTTTTCTGCCATGGCTTCTTAGCCATTTGTTTTTGTAATTCTCATTTTAATGCAATCTTAATTTGTCGTCTTTTATTTATATTTTATTTTCTTTTATGCTAGTAGATTAGTTGTAGTTTATTTTAGCCTGCATTTTCTTTTATTTCTTTCATGTTGTAAACTACATTTGCTGTTAAAATAACAAACATAAGAGGCTAAATCCCGACAACTTAGGGATAATGAAGCTCTCTTTATTCATGTAGTTTCAATATAGTTGTTTATTCATGATCTCTTTTTGTGCTTTAATTCATATTGATGGTTATGGTTTTTGTGTTCATTATTGAGTTCGATAGCTTATAGTGTTGACACCACATATGCTTGTTCATATGCTCACTAATTACCTCTTCATCTACATATGATTATGGTAATTAAGTGGAGATTGAAATCTAAATTTGATGGTTTATACTTCTAATTAATAGGGGATAGACCATGCTTAAAGTATGATTCAATTTCAACTTGTTATCATTTTTCATAAAATTAGTAAAGTTGTTTAAGAGGTGTGACAAAATTTGATGGCTTATGTTGGGCTAATCAATAGTACAAATGGGTCATCTTATAATAGTCACATCAATTAAATTAAATATTGACCAAAAAGAGAGATCATGGTTTCATTTTATATTGATTTATGTGATCTTGAGAGTGAATTTGCTCCTAAGTTGTCTTTTGATCTCTTTTTTTTCAACCAACGTTTGTAATTTATAGTTTGTTAGATTTTGCTAATTTTTAGCTAGTTAGTTAACATTCTCACTCGCTTTCGGTTTAATTTGATTGAGTAATTTTAGAATTAACTCTTTCCCTGTGGATCGACCCGTATTCGCCACGTACTACGATTGTACGTCGTGCGCTTGCAGTATTATCACGATATTTCGTGTTAACGGTTTTCTAATTTAATAGAATATCCGTTTAGCGAACAGTATACTCTCAGATGCTACTCGGAGCTAATGAAAGCCTGTTGCGAGATCTAACTGGGAGAACACTCTCGCTCCTTTTAACTGATCATACAAATCATCTGTCCATGGAAGAGAATACTTATTCTTCCTCGTCACCTTATTCAACCCGTGGTAGTCCACACACAATCGAAGGGAACCATCGGCCTTGGTAGCAAATACAACTGGTGCTCCCTTCTCGAAAACACTTCTTTGGATAAATCCCATCTTCAAAAGATTGCTTACTTGCACCCCGAGCTCTCCCTGCTCCTTTAGCGACATACGACGAAGAGGCATCACTGTAGGCCTAGCATCTTTCACTAAATCAATACGAAACTCGATCTCTCGGTGTAGTGGAAGTCCAGTCACTTCCCTGAAGATGTCCGGATATACTCCAGCAATAGGCACATTTGATAACTCATCATGTGGGATGTCGAGGGAATTAGAAAACTAGCCATCACCCCATCACTAGGTAGGCAACCAAACAGTACCCTCCGCCCATCATCAGCTCTAATGGTCACCGAAGACCCCTCATAGTCTACCATCACCCCTTAGCTTTGGAGCCAATCGACTCCCAAAATAATGCCAAACCCAGTAAAGCCCAAAAAAAGCAATCACAAACATCATGAATTTATGACTTGATAAGACCAAATTACAACAAATCATACTAAGGCTAGTTCGAACCATCGATCGGGTTCGTCACAACTAAAGGTTTATCGACAATCTTGGGTTCCAATTCCAACCTATCTACCAGGTCACTAGACTCGAAGGAATGGGAAGCCCCGGTATCAAACAATACTCGAATAAGAACATCATAAATGGAAAGCATTCCTTGAATGATGAAACCCTTTCCTTTCTCCGCAGCAGTTGGGGCATTCGACAAAGAAGGAATAACATTGATAGCATATGCTTTCATAATTTGATTCTCTTTAGGAGGTTGTGGATAATTATCCTTGTGATGTCCCACTTGGCAGCAATTGAAGCACTTCCTGTCAGATGGCTTTGCTCGACAATCTTTGGCATAATGGCCCTTCTTGCCACAACTATAACACTCGATGTCTTTCTTATTCTTCTTTTTTTGACCATCCTTGGTTTGGTTCTGTTTCCTCTTATTCTGGGAATTATTCTTACCTCCACTGCTTGCCTGCGGTTTTGGCTCCTCTACAGCTGTAATAGCAACCTCGGTCTTTCGACTTATGGTAAAGGCTTTCTGATCCCAATGACTTTCCCACAATAGATTTGATTGTCTCATCGATATGGTTTATAAGTCTTTCCCCAAGTACTCATCTAAGCCGGATATGAACTTCTCGTTCTTCTTCTCGGCCGTATCGATAAGGGATAATCCATATTTTGATAAGGTATCGAATTCAGCAATATATTCCAATACTGCCCTACCATTTTTCTTAAGCTCCAAAAATTTCCTAAACAATTCTGATTCCTAAGTAGCTAGAATAAACTTGTCACGGAAGCGAGTCTTAAACTGATTTCAAGTAACTTGATCCTTAGGAGTAGCTGCTTTAATAGCATTCCACCAATTCGTAGCACGTCCGTGAAGTTAACGAGATGTTAACTTTCTTTTTATTGCATCATCGATTTCCAAATCATTGAAGATGCACTCACAACTATCAAGACAATCTTAAACATCCGTAGCCGATTCTGTTCCGTGGAATGAATTTCCACCAAGATTAGTATAATCCTTGTTGAGCTTGGCGAATTCGGCTCTAGGCGCCTGCACTACTGCACCACCACCATTAGGAACTACTCCCTGAGCATCTTTAAGCATCTCTCGCATGAAGGCAGTAAACGTTGACCTTATATCAAGGACGTTCTCATTATTGGCCCCTGATCCCGTACGCCTCGTATTTCGGCTCATCGTTCAATCTGTAAAGAGAAAACGATTAGCCTTTTTTTTAGGAGTTCCAGTGTAGTGCGACTTCATCCCGAGATATACTAATAGTATATATATAGCTTTTGAAAACAAAAATATCACAAATATGTGCTCTCATATACGTATACTATCTCTCCTTGATGTCTTCACCTAGGTTAAAGTACGCAACCTAGGCTCTAATACCAAGTGTCACGACCCGCCCCGCACCAACCGGCATTTGCCTAAAATGCACTGTGCTAATGCCTGACTAGCACATGACAGTCATCAGAAGAAAGGGATTTGAAACTATGAATCATCAAGAACCTGTAGTATATCTCACAGCGCGGACTAAAATATAATAATAACATAACTTGATATAAAACAGGCGAGACAGTGCATAAGCTGAAAACTAAATCATCATAGCAGCGGAATCCAAAATACAGCTTATGATCCAAACCATTCTGACAACTTTAAAATACGTCTCTAAAGAAAAATAGAAAAGGTGCACTACTATTGCCCAAAGCAGTGACCAGCAACAACACAGGGAGAATATATGTAAATAGTACATGGAAGCCTCCTGCTCATCTCCGGACAACTACTCGTGCATAACCACCTAACCTGTCTCTAGTATGCTCGTTCAGGAGCACCCAGAGTAATAAGAAGAGACACAAAACTATAGGACAAACAAAATTCTGGTATGAGCAATAGCAGCAAAACAAAACAATAACAGGTATAAATAATCATACCTGAACCTGGACCTGTCACCAAAGAGTTAGCACAAAAAGATGTACAATACTCTAAGGTAACACTAACATAAGGTGTAAAAACAGGATTGTGCATGTCATGGTGATAACAAACATCAAACATAGCAATCATCCTCATATCTCTCACTTAGTGCATAAAGCATACAATATCCACCACTTTGATCACCAGAACTATTGGGGCTATGACGGAGTCCTACTCCATACAACTATCACTACGACCACTTTGCCCTTTGGGACCTTGATGAAGTTCGACTCCATACAACCTATGACCCCACTGCATTGGTCTATAGTCAATGCCTCCCTCTCAATAGTGAACCAATGTTATAGATATCGATAACCCCTTTGCACTTGTCCCGCAGCAAAGCCCAACTTTAGAAGTTAACCCGTAGATCCCCATTTGGATCTTGAGCTATCACTTCTCATTTGAATTTCCTTTGCATCTCGGGTTTTGGTCAGATTGGAACTGATCTTCAAAAGAGTTGCCAGTCGTTCATCTCTCATGGGTCAGTCGAACATGCATCTCTGGTCGGTTGAACATCATTACGTAGAGTCGATCGAACACGTATACATATAAGGCCGGGTCGGACATGTATATAAGGGTCGGTCGAACATGCTCATAAAGGTCAGTCGAACATGTTCATAAGGGTCGATCACTCAACCCATAACCTGCACCAATATCTAGCAAACCATTTTTCGCCTCTGAACGGCATTTTCGACAATTCTAAATTTACTGCGCAATCGTAGATCATACCAAATAGTAGTAACAACATATGGAATCAACTTAAACATTAAAACATCAATCACATGTGTTATTTAGGATCAAACATACCCGAATTCATATTTTTCTCCTTAATCCCCTAAATTCCTGGATTAGCAAACTTAATCCAAATTAACCCAAATTTATATCAGTGACATAAAATAATATTTTAGAATTTTTACATATTTTTCTAAATCATAGTTTCTCTAATTATCACTAATCACCCCTAATTAGCCATAATTAGTGAAAAACATGCTAACTACTCACCTTAACCACAAATGAATGATATATCTGAAGCTGTAACTAATTTGGCACGGATTCCTATGTATAGCAGTAGCTATGTCTCTGATTTGATGCTAAGTCGACTTGATTTGATGTAGTTTTACTTGATTAGAGATAAAAAGGTGATTAGGGAGTGATTTAGAAGATGGAGACCATAGCTAGGGTTAGAGGAATGTTTGTGACAGCTAGAAAAATGAAAAAGAATCATTCTCTAACTCCTTTCATCCCAACCATAACCCTAATCCCGAAATGGGTTATAGGCCTAGCTGCTAATCTCCCTATTAAGCCCGATTAGGCTGTTTTTCCATCTTCAAATCTTATTTCAACCACATCTCCTAAACGGTAAGTCCGTTCGATTAATGTAACCACTCTACAGAATGGCAAACCATCATCCGAATCCAATAGAAGTGGTTTCAGGTCAAAACTCCTTACCAACCAAAAATTATAAGCGAAACAAGATTCACCAAGGGAAAAATGGTCATTTAAAATTCGACAAAAATCATGAATATGGGAAATGACCCCAATAGTCGCTTCCCAAAGTTACGCGTCCATACGACTTTGTATGAACATAAAATCAATATTCTATGATCCTCCGACACGTAGAATGTGGGTTGTTACATAGACCAACCTCTCAAAGAAACCATCCAGAGTTCTGAAAGCCGACTTATCAGTACTATCATATGCTACCCTACGCTGATGAAATCCCGTAGCTAGATCCAACTATGAGAAAACCGAACCGCCTACTAGCTGGTCAAACAAGTCGTCAATCCTTGGAGTGTGTGCCTATTCTTCTTGGTGAGTTTATTTAACTCTCTATATTCCACGCATAGACGGAGAGAGCCGTCTGCCTTAGTTGCAAAGATGACTGGAGCTCCCTACCCAAAATGCTCCGTCTGATGAATCCTTTCTCCAATAACTCACCTACTTGTTTGCTGAGCTCCCTCCTCTCCCTAGGAGCCATGTGCTGCACTGGTAAAGTGACTGGTTTCGCATTCTCCACCAAGTAAATCCAGAAATCTATCTCTCGTCTAAGAGATAATCCTCTAACCTCATCGAACACGTCTGGAAATCTACTAACTAAGGGTACTGATTGAAGATCGACCACGGAAGCATTAAGAGAATCTAGAAAACCAAGCATAACCGACCCCCGTACGTCACAAGAAATTTCGAGAGTTATACCTTGGCATGTTATAAGTCTAACAACTCTCCCCTGACAATTAAGAATGGCACCATACATGGCTAGCCAAGTGTAACGGTCTGCTTCGAACCAACCGGCATTTCCCCGAAATGCGTTGTGCCAATGCCCGACTAGCACGGGACGGTCGTCAAAAGAAAAGGATTTGAAACTATGAATCATCAAAGAACCTGTAGTATATCACACAACGCATGGAATAAAATATAATAATAACATAACTTGACATAAAACAGGTGAGATAGTATATAAGTTAAAACCTAAATCATCATTGCAGCGGAATCCAAAGTACAGCTTATAATCCAAACCATCATAATTACAACTTTCCAAATACTGTCTCTAAAGCAAAGCAGAAAAGGTACATTACTAATGCCTAATGCAGTGACCAACAACAACACAGGGAGAATATATGTAAATAGTACGTGGAAGCCTCCTGCTCGTCTCCGGACAACTACTCGTGCATACTGAAAGAACTTTTGGTTGAATTCACATTTCAATAATTAAAATTCAAACCAAAACAACCAGGATCTTTGATTAAACTTGTAAATCGAATAAATAAAAACGTACCTTTTTCTCGAGCTTGCGAGATTCCAGGAGCATCAAGTGAAATTGAAATTGCATTGAATCCTGGATTGAATCGAATCCTAGCTTGACATGTGCCATCGCCTCTAGAGGTATCCACTATAATGATTTTCTTGATTTCAATCGAATTGAAGTGGAAGATGAAAGGGGGTACTAGCCGCCATTTTGTTCTAGGTTTTGAAAGAAAATTTTCATCGACTTTTTGTGGTTCGATCTTATCTCTATTAAGCATAGGGTTCAAGTCGTGTTATTTAAAGGAATATATATGTTCCTTTTAAACCAAAGCTTTACTATCAAATAGGAACCCTAATGAATACCCTTTCAACATCAAATAAAATGTCAACAGTCTTGATATTTTATCTGTCTAAAATAAAATCTCCTTTACAATGTTCTATCATGTGACCCTATAGGTTATTACAACGTTGGTAGTGATTTTAAATCATATTTAAAATCATAAACAGTGATTGGCATCTAGTAATACGTCACTGCTACCTAAGTTATAATAAGATCATTGATTCGATACAACCTTTCCATGACCAATGTAATATAATCCTTTTAACCAATATATCCAGGATTAAACTTGAGATACGGATCGTATCATCCCCTTTATAATTTAATCCGTTTATATTGATCGATGAGTAGACTGTTTAAAACAAATCAATATTTGAGCACGGCCATGCATTTCACATTCTCACTCTATCTAGAGGCCCATGGATATCACTACGAATATATCGTAGGGTTAAATTCCATCTAGATCATTCATAATTTTCATTCGATTCGAGATGTATCAAATAATCACCGTTATCATTACTCTGTTACGAATAAATTTAGATGGTATCAAAACACTAATATCCTCGAATAAAATTATAATGATTTCAGGTTTGAGGGCCATTACATCAATGTCACTATGAGAATAACTTATGATACTGTTAATTATATTCCACGTAGTTATCTCAGGGTAGGTCAGCCCAATACGATATTCTCCAATACATATTTATGTTTTGACATTAATATGACGTATATTAACGATCAATGAGATGTGATCATCAGCCAATCAACATACCAGTCTCAATGTTTTATTGTTGTCCTTATATAAACAATAAAACTAGACTAGGGACGTTTAAGAATTATAATACTCGGTATATTATATAATCTCAAGTTCAAGTCACTTACTTGAACTATATAATTCCGTATTATAATTCTAAGGACTTCTAATATATTAATATTTATATTACACAGTAAATATAATATAATTTTATTTTATTCCAACTAAAATAATAACATCAACAGTGTTATCAATATCATCAAGTGGATTGCCTCTAGGGCATAAACTCTAACGATCTCCCACTTGCACTAGAGTCAATCATTCATGTATCACATACTCATGAAACTAGTGTGATTATTAAACTTCTGCTGCGACAGAGTTTAATTCAGTAGGTCTGCAACATTACAACGTTTCTAACTTTACCGATATGATCATTTTATCTATGAACAACTTCACATAGGAATTATATTTCTAAAATATATGTTTGGATCGATAATGAGTTAAATGTTTTAGGCTTGAGCAACAACCAAATTATTATCGCAATGTATATCATTGGATCAATAACGAATTAAGTTCAAACATGAACTTCTTAATCCAAACATTTTCTTTCTTAGAATCAATATTTATTTCTTGTTTTAAAACTAACATAATCTACAATAATTAATATGTTATCAAATAACATTAGAATTATTGTCTCACACCCACTCAATTTCTTGTCTATACAAGATTCAATGACATTTTTTGTTTCGAGACATTTCAATTTCTATTTCATTCCTATCTTTAATGACCCAAAAATCCGGTCCAATCTGTGCTGACCAAAAACACAAGTCCAACCCCAAATTAAACTGAAAATCAGGAAATTAATAGAAAGAAAACAGAGGGTGAGAAAAGATAAGATAGAAACTTATAGAAACGAAGAAGAAGAAGAACACAATATCAGAGTAACACGAATCTCACAGCGGAACGAATAAATATATTTCATAACATAACTTTGAAATACAAATTTGTGCTTGAATATACATATCATTATCAAAGTACAGCACTTACAACACAACGGAAATAACTATAGCTATATAATCCTGAAGCCTCCTGCTCCAAGCTCTTCCAGTATATCTATAAATCCTGACTACTTGACTGCCCGTACAAAATTAGGCACCCAAGAGTTTAGGGAAAACAACAAAATAAACTCCGGGTCAGTCATGGGACTGGTATGAGTAAAACAGTTTAAAACAATTTGAACAAGTAAACGATATCTCATAAGACCACGCCGTGTAACGGAACGGGTTTTTCCCTTATGAGAATCCAAATTATCTTTATATCAAAAACAACCTTGATATTATAATAATGTCTATCAACCACAATATAATAATCATCTAGTAGAAACGCTTTCATCTCACGTTCTACATATATAGTATACAAGCAAAACCGCAAGCACATTTTGGGTAATGGATTTCCAACTATGACAAGGTATGGAACCACCTTCGCTAGTGTACCTCTAGAAAGGAATACACTGGGTTCAACAAGAACATCTTGCAACCCGGCCACACATGCCCGACCACTCATTTCGCTTGAGTGTATCGAATGTATATCACCAACGTTTGGGATCAGCAACCATTTCTCGAATGGGAAAACATCAACAATAGATTTTTAGAAATAAATGAAACTCTAGATCAGGTGATTATACACCCTACTTCGGAGCGACCGACTTAGCCATGCTGCCTGCCCGATTTCTGTCATTTACCGGATGTGAAGCTAGAAGCTACACTTTATCATCACACCAGATTCACTTCGAATGTCACGTCGTCAAATCCATCAAATCACTGATTGACGTCTACAATAATACATTATGTGTTAGCTAAAAGAAGTTTCCTTCTCCGCTTCCACTCTTGGTACGGTTGGAGAAATCAATATACGTGATCGTCTGGAAATACTCTGTCAGACATCCTTCCATACAAGTCATCCAGGAACAGGATGAACCGAAGACACTATTCAGTACATCCATCTTAGGCACTGTTATCCAAGACATATACAATAGCCCTTGCACTTTACTCTGTCTTCAATTATCTTTGGCATATATGACTCGCAACGCTTATGCCAATACAGAGTGGTTCTTTGGATAATAATCCAACCGGTCTCTCCATATTAACAACGTTAAAATGGTCAAAACTTCGATAGTCTGCGATTTAACTATTGAAGAAAAACTTGTGTGCAAACAACGATATTATTTTCAGATGGAAATTTATATCGATCAAACATCATTTAACATTTATCTCCTTAGTTCATTTTTCATCTCCTGTTTCCCTATATTCAACATTTCTTATTTTCTAAATTTAGAAAATATATGTTATTACCATTGGAAAACATTTCCATTTCTTGTTTTCTATATCAGAAAACATTTCTGGTTCTTATTTGGAAAACATTTCCAAAACTCCTTCATTGGACTTAGACAGATGTTTAAACAAACTATCGCGATGCCAACTCAAACCATTACGCTTGTTAATTAAATTCCTTTCACCCACCTTCACTATCGAACCTTAGCCATTCCTTAGTTAAAAACGAAGTCAATCAAGTTGGGGTAATACTACCTCTCAGACCTTAACTGAACAACGTTTCGAACCTTGAAATAGACAAAGTTCACCTTTCAATTCTTTAACAAACTTCCTTACGTAACTCTCTTTTGAATCATCTCTATTCGAAAATTCTTTCCTTCGAATAAGGTATATTCGATAACTCTATTCAATTTACTCTATTGGACTAACGCTATTGGGTTAACTCTAGTTGATTTAACTCTAGTCGATAACTCCTTTCTCTATTCGAATAAACCAATTCGATTAACTCCTTTAATTCCATTCGAATAAACTATATTCGATTTATTCCTTTAACTCCATTTAACTCAATTCGAATAACTAATATTCGATAACTATATTTAACTCTTATTCGAATCACTAATATTCGATTAACTCAATTGATTCTATTCAAATAAACTATATTCGATCAACTCCTTTATTTTAACTCTAATCGATTAACTCCATTGAAATAACTAAATTCGATAACTCCTTCGAAAAACCAATATTCTATAATTCACTTCGATTTAACAAATCGATAACTCTTTTTGATTAAACTATAATCGATAACTCCTTCAATTAACTAATAATCGATAACTCCTTCGATTAACTAATAATCGATAACTCCTTTCGATTAACTCTATTCGAATAACTAATATTCGATAAACTCCATTGAATAACTCTAGTTCGATTTAACTCTATTCAATAAATTCTAGTTCGATATAACTCTATCAATTTACTTTAATTGATTAACACTAACTGTGATGACTCCAAACTTCCATTGAATGAAAGTAAGGAATAATCATTTGGAATACAACATAAATACAATAATACATATCACAGATACAACATAGCATAAGAAATTCATAGAGTAACAACATCATAGCAGCGGAAATATAATGTCATCAACCACAGAAAATCCACAGTCACAGAATTCCAAATTATTACATCAAGTTTGCAGAAAAAGAAATAAGTTCCAACTCCCACTTAAACAACGTGGAACAAACCAAGTTTAATGTCTGGAATTAAAAAGAGAAATGCAATAGCAGCGAATGATAGATGTCTTCAAACTCCAAGTCATCACCTCTCCACAATAGCAAATCCAAGGAAAATAATAAGCAGCTCCAAAGAAAAGACTCCAAGCGAAGAATAAACCTGTTTACATGGCTGCCCGTGTAGAGAGGAGGGCACCCGAGTTTGCAAAAAGGTGGAAACAAACAACGGGTCAGTCGTGGGACTGGTGTGAGAATTCTTAACTAATTAATCACTATTAATAGGTCAAATCCAAAGACCACGCCACTAATGCGGAACGGGTTTCTCTAATGGATTGCCGTGCATAAAAGTGTCAGAATAAATGATAAGTGAATCGTACAACAACGTTATGCTTTTTAGAAAAATGGAATCACCATAAGACCCAGGTCCCGTCACACAATGCAACACAAACCAGATGATAGGGTTTTACCTTATAGTGATTAAACATGCTAAATACGGCAAATACGAGTTTAATATTATTAGTAGTATATATCAAAACATTTCAAAGTAAATGTATAAATCCTAGGAGGAATAGTATCCCATACTACTATGCCTCCATACTAGTAATACAATCAAATTCGTAGGGTCGTATTTGGATTTTGGTTTCCATCATGAGTCAAGGCTAGGGAGGAGCTCCTACCGATTCGAGACACTCTAGCTAATGTCTCAGGATCCCCTGCAGTGAACCCTTCGAAAGCTGTAGGGCCGGTCCACCATACGAGTTGCGGATTAGTTATTCCTGAACACACGTTTCCCAGTCCTATAGGACCTATCATCCGAGGCGCCTCATTCCATCATCCACATAAGTAAAATGTTGGGTCATGTTAAAACTCAATCACCACTTCTAGCTAGAAAGAAACGTGCTGCTCTCCCTGCGTTCCCTTCTACCGTTTTAGACTCCGCCGGTGTGTGAGGCTCGTGAAGTCACGTTGTACACAAAGCTATGCCTAAACAGGCTATGCTTTGATCGTCCCATAAGGCCTGCTTTTCAACAAAACCTTGATCCTATGCATCTTAGCATGCCACATCATCACTCCATATCGTACTACCAATCCTTTGAAGAAATATATGAATGGGTGTTAAGAAAGAGAATAAATTCCCCGCCACCAAACATCCATACCTTCGACAAAAGATCAATAATATGATATTTGATAGAGTATGATGTCAGACACACAATCCATTTATTAGCTTATGCTCTGGGTCTGAGCGAAAGCCAAACCCGTGAAATCAACACGTACGTCTGGGCCATGACCGGGACCCTTGAATTGGGAGCAAGTCAAATCAGGGCCTCGATCGTTGTCCATTCGAGGGAGGATTTACGGTCTTCATACGCCATCTTCATACTTCAATTAACGTCGTTTTGATTATTTAGAATGAGAGAACTCAGACTTTCCAAATAATCCTCGTATATATATATATTTAAAATCCTTCTTATACATTAATAATTATTTTTATTAACGATTCATTCCTATTTTAATTATTTAAAATAATTAAATTTTTATATAACGACGCCTTAAGTCCATGGGCGACTTTGGCGCTGCATTCAACCAATTTTGATTTTTACATTTCTTAGAATCTAACCGTTGGATCTTAACGTAATATATATCGTTGGAAAGATTCTTCCAAGACGGTCCTAACGGTTTCAGTTTCAAGAAAATCCGATGGTCGAATCTTCTTGTATAGTCCTTTAAAGGTATGATTTCAAAACGCGAACTACCCCGCCCTATTCGTTTAATTTTAATTATATTTATAAATATATATAATCATTGAATCGTAATAACGTCGTTTGATTAAAACAACGCTCTACACAATTACCGATACTCACAAAATTTTAATTCATTTAAAATGAAGATAATATTACCGCATCCTAAATTCATTCTTTTACTTACATTTAAAATGTAAATCCCATCCTTTTTATTTACATAAAAAAATGTAAATTTAATTCCTATGTAAATTCCTTTTTTTTTAATTTACATGTAATAATGTAAATTTTGATACATTCAAAATCCTACTTTTAAATTACATATAAAAATGTAAATTTCAACTTCAATGTACATTTTCATCTTAGTTACATAATAAAAATGTAACTTGTATTTGCAGTGAATCCTATTCTAAATTTTTATATAAAAATGTATGTTTAATTACAAAGCAGACTCTATTCCCTATTTACATTGTAAAAATATAACTTTTAATTACAATGCAAACTCTACTTCTAATTCACATTGTAAAAATATGATTTTTAATTACAATGCAAACTCTACTTCCTATTTACATTGTAAAAATATGATTTTTTATTACAATGCAAACTCTACTTCCTATTTACATTGTAAAAATATGATTTTTAATTACAATGCCACATTCCTACATCTTATTACATATAAAATAAATAAATTTTATTTCTAATGTTCATTCTCATTCTACGTTACATATATAAAAAAATGTGAATTCTATCATACGATGGAAATGCATCCTTTAATTTCACAGAAAAATGTAGTTTTTGTCATACGGTATACTTTCCAATAGACATTACATATAAAAATGTAATAATTAACACACAATGTAAATTCATGTTTTAATTACACATAAAAATATAAATTTTATCCTACGGTGTAATTCCCTATATAATTTACATATAAAAAATGTAAATTTTAACATACGATTAAATTCACATGTTAATTACAAAGGAAAATGTAGTTTTTACAATACGGTGTACATTCCTATATAATTTACATATAAAAAATGTAAATTTTAACATACCATTAAATTCACATGTTAATTACAAAGAAAAATGTAATTTTTACCACTATGCAAAATCTACTTTAATTTAACATTATAAAAATGTAAATCCTCTACTTTACTTCACAATAAAAATAATGTAAATTGCATATTGATGTAAATTTCATAACGATATGAATTCCTACATTAATTCACAATAAAATAATGTAAGTTGCATAACGATGTAAATTTCACAATGATGTAAATTCCTACTTTAATTCACGTTAAAATGAGGTGAATTACATAACGATGTATATGATGATAGATTTATACATGATTCATATCCATAAGGCATACTTCAACAAATTTAAACGAGGAAAAATCTAATTTTTCCGACCGATCTATGTTTTTAATTGACAGATCTATGATTAAAATAATGGATCTAAAATCATAGCATCACAACAATTTGAATCCATCCCATGGCAACATTCATCGCAGATCTACTTGTTTGATTTTCATTTTCACATAACGCAACAATAATAATAATTAAATTAATAAAATTATATTAAAAATAAATTCTCACCTAGCTCGGGACGGGAAGGAAGGTTCGGATTTGATCAGATTTCGTGTTCAAAGTCACAGCAGTTACAGATCTGAAAGATTTCAATTCGAAGTTCATACAAATAAATCAGAACTGACTTTTAACAGCTGTCGCTGTAACGCTTAAAAGCGTCGCAAAATCTGAAATATTCATACCTTAAATTTTCAGAAAAGTACAAAACTTTGAATCCAGATTTCGGGAGCTGTAGTCGATGGTTTTGCGAACGGTTTACGGGAGATTGGAGAGCTACGAGAGGCGCATCCACGCCGGGAAAATAGGGGGGTGCGGCGGCCTATGCAGGGAGCGGCGGCGGTTTGTATGGCGTGGGTTGGGGCTCGAAATCCGAGTGCTACAGGGCATGAAATCGAATGAAACTTGTCAGAGATTGGAGAGGAAGGGAAGAGCTTCAAAAAGTTCAACTACGGTTAAGTCTAATTGTGAGTGGATTGATGGGAAAATGGAGAGGAAGTTTCGAAGGGGGGCGGCTATGGGTTTCTACGATCGGGGAAGAAGAAGTACGGCCTGTATATATACTAGTATTTTCCACGTATTTTCTATTTTATTTAATTTATTTAATTCCAGAAAATAGGGTTTTTCGTTCGAACTCCAATTCGCGCTCAACGACTGTCGAACAATAGGTTTTGACGCCTTCTGAACGCAATGGCGCTATTGCTGAAGTCCAATTCTGAAGTTTACAGTGTGTTTTCTTTATTTTCAAATTAATTCTTTTATTTTTAATTCGAACATACTTTCTAATTTTACCGGGGTCACATACGAAGTCAGAAAATCCAGAAAAATTATTTTTGGCTTTCTTATGACGATACGATCCTAACAAATTTTATTTCGTCGAATTCTGAGACTGTTTGAAAAATGGTTATTTTTCAGTCAATCAATTTTGACCGAAATTGACAAAACACAGTTTCTTTTGCCACGCTCACATACTAGCTTCAAAAATCATGAAATTTGAAACCTAGCAATAATTTTACATCCCGGACCCAACAAAAGTGGTTTCGTCGAATTCCGAGGTCGTATGCAAAATGTTGATTTTCAAGGGCGATATAATCTCTATAACGACCTCTCTAAAAATTCATTTGGCCATAACTTTTGATTTCCGCTATGAAACTTCTATTTTTCAGATTCTTTAGAAAGATATTCATTAATAGATTTAAATATTTTTCGTTCCATCGAAATCCGGTTTATTCTGCATCCTGTGTAGTTAGTCAAAGTTCAAGTTTGACTTTTCCAACTACCTTCCTATTTCTAATTCTTTATGTAATTTATTTGAATATATTTGCATTAACTTTGCTCAAAATAATTTTCCATTCATTTTTATGTGAAATAATTTATTTTAAATATTTAAACACCCCTAAAATCTATAAAATGAAAATTTTAAATTGGCCCCAAATTTCATGGTTGTTACACTAACTGTTTAACTCTAACTGGTTAACCCTAATGGTTTTACTCTATCTGGTTTATCTCTAACTGATTTACTCTAACCGGTTAACTCTAACTGGTTAACTCTTATTCGAATAACTAATATTCGATTAACTCTATTCAACTAACTCGACTCGACTAACCCCTTTCGAATAACTAATTCGATTTACTCACTTTCGAATACCATATTCGACTTAACTCGCTTCGAATAACTTATATTCGATTTAACTCCTTTCGAATACCATATTCAATTTAATTCCTTTATTCGCTTTATAAAGATTTCCTTTTTAACAACGTTTATTCATTTTTAAAGATTTTCTTTTAGTAATGGTTCTCCACTTTAAAATGATTTCCTCCTTATAATGTTTTCCCTTTTATAACGTCCTATTCCGTTATAAATAAATTTCCCTTTTTAACCCTATTTATTTTCTAAATATTTCCTATCAATTCTATTTGTAAATGATTATACAAATATTCCCTTTTCTATTATTCTTTTTGCAAATGGTTTGCAAATATTTCCTTTTCAAATATATTCTTTGATTTTATAATTTCCCTTTTCTAAATATCTCCTATTTATAAATATTCCAATTTATAAATATTTCTTATTTATAAATATTTTATTTTCAAATATCACTTTGAAAATATTCCCTTATCAAAATTTCGGTATGTTACGGTATTCAACATATCAAATCACGATGATCAATATCGTCCAAACATATATAATCGACAACAGATTATATATCACATCATATATCACAATATATGAAAAACAATAAAATAACTGTTAAGAAATCCAGTTGGATGGATTCCTCCAACCTGTTTCGCTACATCCACAGATGTTACACAATAAAATCAACATCACTTTTCAGTTTCATATGATATATTCTGTTAAACAGAATCAATATAGAAATTCAACTATCTGACTAGCAGTTCGATCAAATAGTCAACACACAGTCAATAAGCCAATATTTAATAGTTCTAAAAATAAAACATGAAATTATAAACTGTTCAGAGTTAGTGAGATTTACTCACATTGGCAGTTCATCATTAAAGAACGATAAACTATTGTTTGATTTGAATCAAACAATTTATTTCGCCATAAATTGTAACGAGCTCGGATTCACTCCCGGTCAGTCTCATTGTGTTGCTCGCGTCCATACGATCCCATCAGATCTTGTTTCGCTGAATTCTGTCAATATATGAACAAGATACGACCTTACGAAGTTAATACACATATATATAAAACAATTCCTATTTAAAATTAAAGCCTTAATGGGCCTCACCCCTTCATTCCGGCCCACACCCTTATCCCAAAAGCCCACACCCGTCGTTTTCCTTTCTTCCCCATTCCCCTATCAAAACGTGACCTCCAGTAAAAGGATTCAGACATTTCCACATCTTTGAAAACACCCTGCTACTCCCACACTCAACAACAACAAGAACCAAACTCACCAACCTTCCTCTCATCACAATCTCTTCACGTCGAACCCCAAATTGCCAAACTCGTACCCGCATCTCATTCTACGTCGAAACTGCAGTCTTCAGAAATCCAGTAGGACTAGCGACATAAATTTATGTCGATCATCCCAACCTTTTGCCAAACTTTTCCATTTGACCACTCAAACTCATATAAAATATCGAAAACTGGAATCGATGCTCCATTCTACAGATTTCGCGAACCCTAGGTTCACTGCGCTCAACGTCGAACTCCAAACTGAGTGTCGAACTACCCAAAAGTTATACCAGATCGAAGACCAGCTTGTAGTGAATCCAAATATATAAGCTTTTCAATTTATTGGTTTATATATGATTTGTTTGGAATTTCTTGAAGAGGAATTACTTGCATTTTTCTGAAGAACAAGTGGCGGCCGGTTTTTTTTTGAGATCTAGACAGAAATGCTTAGGTCTTAAGGGGGATAAAAGTTAGATATTTATAGGAAAAATGTCTAGATATTTTGTTAATATACTTTAATATTATATTCATTTTGTCTTCTAAAAATTCATGTGATCACACACGATACCCAAAAATCACGAAACTGGACATGCAGCTACAGTTCGACATTACGGTCCCAACGAAACTGGTTTCGTCGAATTCCGACTTCGTATGCTCACACAGCGTATTTTTAACCGTCAAAATGCTGACTGTTTTTCATTCTAAAAATCCGTACGGCCACACAGTGACTCTAAAAATCACGGAAATTGAAATCTAGTAATAATTTAATATTGCGGATCCAACAAAACTAGTTTCGTTGAATTCCGATTTCGTTTGCAAAAGTGGCTATTTTTAAAGCTCTGAATGACCCATTTAAGTATATAAATATATTTAAATATAATTAAATTTAATATTTAAAAATAAATATTATCGTATATATTCACAGTGGAATACCATATAGCTCTAGAATATTCCAATATGAATTTCTAACTCGATATTCACTTCTGGGTCAACCCGATATCCTATTTATATTGAAATTCCTTTTAAAAATATAAATAATTCCTTTATAAATTATAAAGGAATTCCACAGCGATTTTTCTAAAATTTGATTTGGACATACATCAAAATCTACACGATGAAATCCCGATTTTTCTCTTCCACTAGACAGAAGTACTCCACCAGCTCCACACGTTCCTTGTTTCACAGAAATTCGGCTTAAAGCGAATCCTGTACATTCAGTTGAAGTTCGAATCGTCGATTTACGAACTGCAGCGCCATTTCAAGCTCGATTTTAATTATATTATAATTCTATGTTCAAACTGTCATTTATATAATATATTTGTTATTCAAATTCAATTCTAAACTGAATTTTAATATCACAGATGATCTAGTTCACAACATATCGCCATTTCAGTCAATTCTGATTATTTCAGAATTAAATATATTATTTAATTTATTAATTTAATTAAATATTCACTATGATTTAATTCAACGACTATTAAATTCACTATATCCCTATTTATATAATTAAATAAATTAATTATAATACCTCTGCCAATGCGGGTCATTACAATCTTCCCCACTTAAAATAATTTCGTCCTCGAAATTGCTAAGGTAGAGAATGACCCTATCGACTGGTTAGAACATATTTGTTCACCTCTTAACTTCAGTTTCAACTGAACCAAATTAATTTCAATTAAAAATTTATTTAATTCTTATCAACGAAAATTTCCAAAAATCCTAAAAATTTTCTAACGCCTTAACTCTTCGAAAAATTTCGCCAGTACCTCCTTTGTGCTGGTCAATTGGTCCAACTCGCCTCTCTGGGCCATCTCCAACCCCAAAGAAAATCAAACAGCCAAGCGGCTTGCCAATTCGGCTCATAAATCTTATATCCAATAGAAATATAAACTTGTACCTTTTGTCGGTATATCATTATATCCTTTCCACCTGTTATCAATTCAGCGGATACAAGGGTCATCCCAATCAAATTCCAATCTGCTTCTATCCACAACACAACCATTCGCTTATATCCGATCCAAATATCATTTCAACTCGAGTTTCTTCTCGATTATCAACTCTTAACTTGATTATCACATTACACTTCAAATTTGAATCTCACAATCCAATTTGTCTTGATATCATTCTAATTCAATCTCAGTTACCACTTTACTGGCTTTACTTTAATTCAATTTTGCTTTCACAAATTTCTGTTAATTTTTTTTTAAATTCAAACAGTCTTTCCCTAGGAGTTTCAAATAGTTTACTCTTTTCAAAAATCAAATTTTCCTTTTGAACATGTCACTGAGCCCTTAATTAATATTCCATTAGTTAAATCACTTCTCTATTTCTTTATCAATATTTGTTAACCAAATATTTTCAATAACCATATTGGCCTTTTATGTTATTTTGGAAACATTTCCAAATATCGCCTTCCTTTATTTTCTAAACTTTAGAAAATATATGCTATTTATAATTGGAAAATATTCCAATTACTTATCTCTTTTCCGATCTCGTTTATTTCTATACTTAGGAAATATTCTTTATTATATTTCCAAGCTTACACTTAGTTGGGTTAAAACGGATGTTGTGTAAAACATTGTTACGACAACCCAAATACTATATTCAACTAACTCTTATCCAACATTGATTTTCGAGCCTGAAATCTTACTATTTATTTGTTAATAATGAAATCAATCAAGTTGGGGTATAACTACCTCTCAGACCTTGACTGAATAACATTTATAACGTCCAAACAGATATGACTACTTACTCGAATAGCCAATACCATACAACTACTTATTCACTTTTAAACACGTATACGCTTCCTCTTTCTATTCTTACTAGATTTTATTCTTAGTCTTCCTTTTTGATTTTACTATTCTATTTCTAAGTTCGTTTCCTTATCGACTTATATATATATATCGATACGTTGATTTCTAACTATTAAATTATCTTAAAAATATTCTAACTCCTTAAATTCCTGGAAAAATTTGCCATAACCTCCTTTGTACCAGGAGCATCGGGATATTCAAATAGCCTCCCATGGCCCTCACCAATCCAAAAGAAAAAGAAAAAGCCAAGCGGCTAGCCGATACGGCGCATAAAATCTCATATATGAATTAAATACATACCTTTTCGTCGAGCATTCTATTTATATACCTTCATACCATATCCATACCTATCTCATGTATATTTATACCTGCCCAATCTATTTTAACTATACTTGATCGTTTTAACTCAATACGTTAATTAATTTGTTAATTAACTCTTTAGTCTATTTCACTTTTATATTTGAACATGACATGTTCAAACATATTTTAACTTGCTTATTAACTAATTTGAATCCAAAATTCAAATTTAATTTCTATATTCGATTTCGAATATCCATTTACAAAATCCAATTCACCTTTCAAAGTTTAACTTCAAATTCAAAACTGGATTAACTAATTCCTCTTCGACTTAGTTAATTCTATTCAATTTCTATTCAAATTTTATATTACTTCTTTTATTCAAATTTATATATCAAATTCTATTATTCAAATTCTATATATCAAATTTTATATTATAAATCCCATTTGAATTTCTATATTCAAATTCTATATATTCAAATTCTATATATCAAATTCTATATTATAAATCCCATTTGAAATTCAACACAACTTGTCTTTCCCAAAACAAATTCAAAACAGTATCTCTGGTAGTAATTGTAACGACCCAGAAATCTGAACCAATTTAAAATTTTTAAATTGGATAAAATAATGAATTTTAAATATTTAAAATAAATATTTTAAATAATAGAGATGAAAACTGAGTTTGAATCGACAATTGAAAACGAATATAATTAATTCTATTTATAAACAAGGCCTGAAATGGCGCTGCAGTTTCAAAATTGGAATTCAAACTTTGTCGGACTGTACCGGGTGCGAAACAAAACGGATTTGAGTGAAACCAAAAATATTTAAATCTGTTAGTGAATACCTTTCTAACAAATCTGAAAAATCGAATTTTCATAGCGGAAAGCAAAAGTTATGGCCAAATGAATTTTCCGAAAGGTCGCTATGGAATTTATATAGCCCGTGAAATTGGCCATTTTCATACTACCTCAGAATTCGACGAAACAACTTTTGTTGGATCCGGGATGTGAAGTTATTGCTAGGTTTCAAATTTCATAATTTTTGAAGCTAGTATGTGAGCGTGGCAAAGGAAAACGTGTTTTGGTCAATTACAGTTAAATTGGATCGACCAGAAATGGGCCTTTTTGCAAACGGTCCCAGAATTCGATGAAACTAGTTTTGTTGGGACCATATCGTCAAAACATAGCTAGAATTATTTTTCTGGAATTTTTCGAATCAGTTTGTGGCCCTGGCAAATTGAAATGTATGTTCAAATTGAATATTGAATGTTATATATTTTAATTTGAAGGAAAACTGACTGAAACAGTCGAATGGGCCTACGAAACATATCCCATTGTGTTCGGAATGGGGGTAAAACGCTAGGGACGACAGTCGTTGGGTTTGGATTGATGGTCGTGTCAGAAAACCCCTTATAAAATCTCCCGGCCAATCAGAATAAATTAAAAAAATAGAATTTCTCTTTCTTCCCCCCCGATATACGGCGGAAGGCCTTCAAAACTTCCCGACTCGATTTCTCTTTCAATTCCAAATGAAATCCAGCAAACTCGGATCCATTTTGAAGCTCTAACCGTCCTCTTCAAATCCATGTGAGGTTTGGCAATTATCGTTCAGTATTCATCGAGTTGCGAGCCCGGGAAGTGCTCGACTTTCGAGCTCCGCCGCGATCGACTGGAGCCACCGGAGTGGGTCCCCCTTCCGGCGCAGGTACTCCTCTCCATCCTCTTTGACGCAGCGCTCTCTGATCCTCTTCATACTTCACGGATTGGGTGAAAATCTGGATCCTAGTTATGAACCTTAATGAAAGGTATACGGTTTATATTATTTAAACTGATTTCAACAGTTTTAAAGTGTTGCAAACTTTGAAAAATCGTATCTTTTTGCTTTGTGGTCGAAATTCAGTGAAACAAGAGACAGTGGACTCGTGTGGACGTCTTCTACATTCTAGAAGAAACCGCATATTTTTCTGAGCCTTCTGCTATTTTTGGTGAAGTGGAACCCAATGCGATATTTCTAATTTATAAACGATATGGAAAACGACGATGTATAAATTATATAGTCGATGTATGAGTTATATAAGCGTTGTACACCTCATGTATAAGCGTTGTATAAGTTGTACGTTCGATGTATAAGTTGTATATGCGTTGTAAAAATTATATATGTGTTGAAATAGAAGTGAATTGCTATATATAAATATATATATATATATATATATATATATATATATATATATACGCCCCTCGTCCACAAACCATGGACGATATTTATTGGTTGTGATTGGTGTGAAAATTGATTGATAGCAAATGGTTGATTGGAATTGTTTGTGGTTGATATTGATTGATTGTGGTTGAAAAATACCCGTTTGTGGTTGAGAAATATTTGGTTGAAACCACATAGGATTAGTTTGTGGAAATGAAATAAATATATACATGCCACCTGCGTGCGAACTAGATGCATGATCCCCATTGTCAAAAACTGCGAGGTTTTAAGATAGAGCGAGGAGCCGTACTAGGGACGGTCCCGGTTTTAACTACCCTGCCGTTATGTTGCCGAAATTTTGAATAATATTCATGTGTTTGAATTATTTTCATTTGCTGAAACTATATTTATTCTTTGAATAGAAAACCTTCATGTGTTGAATTGAAATTCATTCGTTGATTAGAAATTCATGTGTTGAATGGTATTCATATTTTGAAATAAATTGTTCTATAATAAAAATCACCTTTTTATCATCTATATAAACTATGTAAAATAATCTCGTTTTAAAAGAAATTGTTTTATAATAAAAAAAATCCTATTTTTATTACCTATATAAACTATATAAAATAATACTGTTTTGAAAAGAATTGTTTTACAATAAAAATCACATTTTAATTATATACATGAATTGTTGAAATGTGAAGTGTTAAAAATAGCCACTCGTTCAAATAAATATGCATGAGTTGAAATATTCATTAACTACCTAATGATATGATTTTGCCTATGCATGCAACATTAGAATGAATGGTGTTTTTAAACCAAATTGAATCAAATATGAAGTTGAATGGAAAATGATAAGTGATAAGAACTGTATATATGTACATGCATATTTATTGAACAGGTTATAGCAAAGGGGCTAGAGAGGAGGAATAAAATTTTGTGCCTGACAAATAGGTACACATTTACTGTTTTGTTTGGGTGATGATTTTATGAGCCTGTTGGCTAGCCGCTTGGCTTTTTCTTTTTCTTTTTGACATGAGACGCCCGTGTGGCTATTTGGGAATTTTCCCAGCCCCTCCCGTACAAAGGAGGCTATGGCGAAATTTTCCAAAATTTAAAGGCGTTAGTGAAATATTTGAAGTGGAAACAATATAGGAATTTTTGAATGAACTATATTTATATAAATATATAAATATAAATAAAATTATAACGAAACGTGGCCGTGCAGTTCGTGTTTTGAAATCATGATTTCAAATGATTAGTGCAGGAGATCCGACCATCGGATTTTCCCGAAACCACAACCGTTGGGTTCGCCTTGGAAATATCTTTCCAACGGCACCAACTTAGTAAAAATCCAACAGTTGGATTGTCTGGAATGTTTAATTCAAATCTGAAGAAAAACAGCGCCAGAATCGATTATATTTATATATATATATAATTATATTTAATCGAATAACGACGCTGCAGTTCGTATTTTGAAATCGAAACTTCAAACTATTATACCGGGAAATCCGACCGTCGGATTTTCCCGAAACTGGAACCGTTGGATTCGTTTTGAAAAGATCTTTCTAATGATATAAATTTTGTGAAGATCCAACAGTTAGATTTTCAGATATGTGTAAATCAAATCTGAAGAAAATTAGCGCCACGGCCGCGTTATGGCCTGAAGCGTCGTTTTGAATAAATTGGCTATTTTAAAATAAATAAAAATAGCGATAAATCATTATAAAATATCATAAATGATATGGAATGGAAATAAAATGAATTTGCTCGATTTATATGGTATTTTATGGTTGAATGTGTTTGGTGTGAAAGTTACATTAAAGAACCAGATTGATGTTGTCGAATGATTTAACCATTGAAATAAATTGATTTGAAATTCTAAATATACGTGAATTATTTGAAAAGGCCGAGTTAATTCTCATTTCAAATAATTGACCGACGATTGAAAGTCGAAGATAAAGATGGTGGTAGAAGACCGGCGATCTTCACCTCGTTTGGATGGTAACCGAGGTCCTGATTGGGAGGCATCCCGGAATATGGATAATGAGTGGTGATCGTCCAGACGTACGTGGTGATCGATGGGTTTGCGAGGTATATAGTGCCTCCGGTTTCGTTCAGACCCAGAACGGACTTGTAAATGGACTGTGTGTCTGACATTGGATTTTATTCTGTGCTGATTGATCTCTGTTAAATATACATCTGTTTAGCGGCGGAGAATTTATTTTTTTGCTTAACGCCCTTCTCTGAAACACACGAGCTCATAGGTTGTATATCGATGGACATCAGTCGCATGGCATGAATTTCTAGTGTGGCATGCCTAAGTGGCAAATGATCAGGGCTTCTGTTGAAAAGCAAAGTCTTGTGGTGATGATCAAAGCACCGCCTGTGTGGCGCAGCTTTGTGCATAACGTAAATTCGCGAGCCTCACACCCCGGTATGAACCAGAAACAGGAGCAGGACCTCAGGGGGGCGTGCGTTTTCTTTCTAGCTATAAGTGGCGTCAGTGGTTTTACACGCCCTGATGAGTTTGACTTATGTGTTCGTCCGGGTCCGATGGAGTCATTCGTTGACTCGTTGACGCCCCATAGGGCAGAGAAATGAATTGTTCAGGCATTATAATCCACTTCGTGTGGACCGGCCCTGACGATCCAGGGTATGGTTGCGGCTGTACCTGAGACACGGGCTAGAGCGTCTCGAATTCGGTAAGGACTATCTTTTGCCTTGGTTCAGGATGGAAATCCAATTTCCAAATACGACACCGTGCGGTTTCGATTGTATATTTATATATGGCGACATAGTGGTATGGGGCATTAATGCCATCTGTGATTGATAGTTATGATTTGAAATTGTTTTCAAAACATATAAACACTAGCAATAATATCAAATGCCCTTGTTTAATTCGTATCAAGCATATTTTGGCCGTTATAAGGAAAAAACTCTATCCTCCGGTTTGCGTTGCATTGTGTGATGGGAACTGAGTCTTATAATGGCTTCATTTTTATAAAAAGCATTGCGATGTTTAAAAGAATGATTTGTTTTAAAGCACTGGCAATCCAATGGAGTAAACCCGTTCCACGAAAGTGGCGTGGTCCTGTGATTAGCCATATTATAAATGTGTTGAGTAGATTTCTCATACCAGTCCCATGACTGACTCGTAGTTTGTTTCACTTTCAAACTCGGGTGCCCCCTTTTTCTACACGGGCAGCCTTGTATTCAGGTTTTAGCTGGCTTTCTCTGGATAGCTGGAGCTGAAGATGGATTCTATCATTTATCTCTTTTTATGCTATTCAACTCCTATTGTACATATTTTGTTTGTTTCCGTTGTAGACATTTATGTATAGCTGAACTGTATTTGTACTAAGTAACATCCTGTATACTGTGTAACTCTGATGATTACTTTTATCCAGTATATTCTATTGTTCAGTATCTGGTGTATTTATTTCTGTTCTGCTATTATCTGTTTCTGTGTTATATTCCAAAGATTACCCTTGCCACTGTCAGTACGGGGTTTGGGGTCGTCTCAGTAATTCGTCACTTACAACTCGAAAATGAATACTGATGATGCAGCTGTCATCATCGGAATCTATTTTCCAGCGATCGAAGTGAGTTCAATACTATAAAACCATTTCTAACATTTCGACTTTGAAATTCATTTCAACATATAATTCACACTGCTTGTAAAACAATTTAAAATCTCCTAGGATCTTAAATTTTCCTTATTTTTAATCCAAATCCATTTACAAACACTTACCAATTTTCCAGGATTTTAATTCAATTTCTGGTTTAAATTTTAGATTTAACTCATCTGATTTAACGTATTTCACTTATATGAATTCTGATTGGTTATTTACATAACCATTTAATTTAT
The DNA here is from genome assembly GCA_030737875.1 of Allium sativum. Taxonomy (NCBI): domain Eukaryota; kingdom Viridiplantae; phylum Streptophyta; class Magnoliopsida; order Asparagales; family Amaryllidaceae; genus Allium; species Allium sativum. The sequence continues at coordinate 589,420,430 of CM060910.1, read as the reverse complement.
AATCTTTACTCGATTATAATAACAACCAATATATCCACTATATTATAATTTTGATATATATATATATATCTTCTCTATACCCAGATATACCTTGGGTAAACTTATTTTAATTTACCCTCTTTTCAAAACATATCGTGTCGACCCATCGTATTCGAGTGTTTATAAACTCCTACCGATACAGTGGATCAAACTGATCGACCAGAACCCATAAACAACTCAACCAATGAATCTCCACAATATAAAATCACTTTTTAAATCAATAACAAATATGTTCACTCGTATATATACACTCAACTCAATCTAGGGTATTACTAACCCCATCTCTACCGAGTCACGCCACAGAGCCAAGGTAAATCACTTAACTTAAGCTCTGATACCAATTGTAATGACCCGAAAATCCGGTCCAATTTGAGCTGACCAAAAACACAAGTCCAACCCCAAATTAAACTGAAAATCAGGAAATTAATAGAAAGAAAACAGAGGGTGAGGAAAGATAAGATAGAAACTTATAGGAAAGAAGAAGAAGAAGAACACAATATCAGAGTAACACGAATCTCACAGCGGAACGAATAAATATATTTCATAACATAACTTTGAAATACAAATCTATGCTTGAATATACATATCATTATCAAAGTACAGCACTTACAACACAGCGGAAATAACTATAGCTATATAATCCTGAAGCCTCCTGCTCCAAGCTTTTCCAGTATATCTGTAAATCCTGACTACTTGACTGCCCGTACAAAATTGGGCACCCAAGAGTTTAGGGAAAACAACAAAATAAACTCTGGGTCAGTCATGGGACTGGTATGAGTAAAACAGTTTAAAACATTTTGAACAAGTAAACGATATCTCATAAGACCACGCCATATAACGGAATGGGTTTTTCCCTTATGAGAATCCAAATTATCTTTATATCAAAAACCCCTTGATATTAAAATAATGTCTATCAACCACAATATAATAATCATCTAGCAGAAACGCTTTCATCTCACGTTCTACATATATAGTATACAAGCAAAACTGCAAGCACGTATTGGGTAATGGATTTCCAACTATGACAAGGTATGGAACCACCTTCGCTAGTGTACCTCTAGAAAGGAATACACTGGGTTCGACAAGAACATCTTACAACCCGGCCATACATGACCGACCACTCATTTCGCTTGAGTGTATCGAATGTATATCACCAACGGTTGGGATCAGCAACCGTTTCCCGAATGGGATAGCATCAACGATAGATTTTTAGAAATAAATGAAACTCTAGATCAGGTGATTATACCCCCTACTTCGGAGCGACCGACTTAGCCATGCTGCCTGCCCGATTTCTGTTATTTACCGGATGTGAGGCTAGAAGCTACGCTTTATCATCACACTAGATTCACTTCGAATGTCACATCGTCAAATCCATCAAATCACCGATTGACGTCTACAACAATACATTATGTGTTAGCTAAAAGAAGTTTCCTTCTCCGCTTCCACCCTTGGTACGGTTGGAGAAATCAATAACGTGATCGTCTGGAAATATTCTGTCAGACATCCTTCCATACAAGTCATCCAGGAACAGGATGAACCAAAGGAACTATTCAGTACATCCATCTTAGGCACTGTTATCTAAGACTTATACAATACCCTTGCACTTTACTCCGTCTTCAATTATCTTTGGCATATATGATTCGCAACGCTTATGCCAATACAGAGTGGTTCTTTGGATAAAAATCCAATCGATCTCTCCATATTAACAACGTTAAAATGGTCAAAACTTTTATATGGTACGACCAAGATAATCTTATCTTAGCATATCTTATGATAAATCTTGTCTAATCTTGCTAACCCTATCGTCATGGTGTTATCTTGTATTCAGTTAATTCATGTCGTTTTGTTTTTCCATGTTCACATGCTAGAAATTACTGAACTTACTCAGACTTTATGTCTGACTCTGTTTTTCTTTCGTCTTCTTTTCTTCCGCTCCCCCCAGGTAGTAAAGAAGGGAATAGTATATCTCAGGTTAAGTTGGACTGTCACTCTTTCCCAGCTTGAAGATTTGTCAAAGTTTTGCTTGGATTCTCTTTTCAGATGCTATGGCTGGCTCTTGCTAAAATTGGGGAATATAAATGTTGTTTTATGCTTCTTTATTTTGTAAGACAGATGATACTCTGATATTGTAAAGAAATCATTGTACAAACTATTTTATCAATAAAGCAAAGTTTTATTTTCCGCTGTTTAATTTCTGTCTGTCTTGTAATTTATCTTTATCTTTTACCCTAAATGCTCCACAGAACTTAGTGCATTCCCTTTTCGAGTGACACTAACGGATGTGGGGTGTTACACGTGGTATCAGAGCTGAAGGTTACCAGATTAGATAAAGGATTTGAAAATTTATTTTCAAAACGGTTTTAAAAGAAGCATTTTCAAGAGAAAAGATTTGTTTTAAAGGCATATTCCCCAAAGCCATACGCACTATCTTCTCTTCCTCTGTATGAATTCTTGTTTCCCTCTTTCTTGAGTCTCTGGGGCTCCTGGCTTTCTGGGATGTAACCTCATCGAAGGGCAAAGTAGTGCCCGGCTTCCATCCATAGCCGTAGTCATTTCCCCTACGGCCAGTTTTCTTTCAAGCTTATAGGGTTTTCTGTACGATGGAAGCAGCTTTCGAGAGATTTGTCAACATGACTACACACGGAAGAGGATGAGGAATTCAGGGATGTAGATTTAGCTCACAAAGAAGGAAGAAATTATAAAACCTAAGACAAGAGGAGTAATTAAGGGCAGAGGACAAGATTTTCAGAAGGGCAAGTACTTACCTTCGCCACCAAGCGTACCTAGGAGAAAGGTAGTAAAGTTCTGTTGGAAGAGTCTAGTTTTGATGTTCGTACTCTTTCCTTTGGTTTTAGCGCTTCGCATTTGTTCATATCCACTTCCATAGTTGAGTCTCTGCACCATAGTACTTGTATAGTAGAAAGATCCCATTAGAGTCTCAAATCCAATTGGTGGTCCGACCAGTTTATTTTTGGTTAGTAGGGATTTGAGAATAGCTATCGGGTTTGCTTATATCATCTCACGTAGATCGTCTAAATTCGGAGGAGATATTCCTTGGGTGCTTGTCTGATATTGGCTTAGGCCTTTGGGGCTTGTACTTGAGGAATGTCGAGTTCGACTAGGATGGTTTGCGTGAGAGATAGATAGTGTGGCAGGCGCTCTAAATGGAAAAAGACTAACTTTAAGAGAGGTAAAAAGTACGTAGTGATCTTTTGACCCTCATAGTTATGGCGTGATGGATAAGCTAAGAGGAGAAACCTCAAGCCATCTTGGTATGTACACTTGGTACCGTGATTGACATCTGTTTATTTTGGAAATGGAGATCGGAAACTTCACAATCGTGAAGTAAAATTAGTTAAGATACAGTGGAGTAAATCTCAAGAAGGCTAGATACTAGCATCATACCCTTTTCCTTAAGGGTGCATCCTTGATTTTCTTTTTGTAGGAGCTTTACGCATAATTGTTTCTCTCTTTCCAAAGTATATCCTCTAGGTTGTATCTTCGATCCTTAGTTAGAAGCCAATGGATGTAAACATGTATTTGAAACATGTTATGGTTGATGGTTGCGAGTGGTTGCTAATGGTTGCTCGTGAATGCATATACATACGTATTAGGCACTAGATCAGTTCGGACGCTTTCATATTGCATTTACAGATATGTATTTGTTTGTAAGTTGAACTTGATATGTTATCATATGGACGTTGCATACGGATGAATGGCTGTGCACGCATGTAGTATTTACATAACTAGGGATGCCTGCATACATAATTGGATGCATGGCGCTGACATGATTCACATTAAGGAGGTCAACTGAATCAGTAGACCGCCTGATTTTGCATTAGATAAAGACATATACACACACTATGCATATGAACAAGAAAGCATTAGAAATCTTTTAAGGACAATGAATGCCTATGATTGAATGGTTGAGTAGATGGGTGATTGGATGGTAGACACATTCTTCCTAACTTGAAGATTTCTGGGATGAAATCCTTTTAAGTGGGGGAGAATGTAACACCGCGTAATTCTGTAACACTAAGATTCACAAATCAAGGCAGAATTAAATTTTAAAATCAAAATCAAGGGAAACGGGCTGCGCCATTGCGTTCGTCTCAGAGTTCTGCATGAGATAGAGTTCGAGTTTGCGTTAATCGGAGTCCGTATGAGGAAGATATGGCCTCCGGAAGTTTCAGCGAAGTTCAAATTTCAGAAACAAGTCCAAAATTCAAAAATCGGACCCAGATTGGGCTGGGCGGGAATTTTCCCGCCCGAGACCCAAGTCGACTGGGTAGTCGACCTGGGGCACCCAGGTCGACTGGGTAGTCGACCTGGGGGTCGACCTCCCTGCTTTTTCCAGATCTTCGGCCTGGTTCGTTCTTCTGTATCCGGACGCCATTCTGACCAGATTCGTTGACTTCTACACTATATAAACAGCCCTAGTCTCCTTCACTATTCACAATTCTTTTCTATCCTTATGTTTCCTTTGAAAAAATGTATAAATAAATAAAAAATAAAATAATACGAAAATCCAAGACAAGGTTATGCTGCTCAAGTTTGTCAAGAAGAGATTCGAATCAAGGTTAAAGCTTCAAGACAAGAATCAAAGGCTAACTCAAACGGTTTCAAGCAATGTCGCACGAATCATAGCAACGCCATCTTTCTATTATAAAAACCGATCAATGTAAGTCAGTTACTTTTTAGATTTGAACGTTTTCTCCATTCGTGACATGAAATTAAAGGAATAAAAGAATATGCCAAATCTTTCTATCAGTGCTTATATCCTTGGACCTAATTAAGAACTGTTATGATTCGATGACAAATAAGACTGTGACTATGAAACTATGGACCATAAAACCATATGCCTCTTTGACTATGAACATTGCCTATGACTGTGACTCATGACTGTGAGAACTATTTTCCTTTGACTATGGACATCGCCTATGACCGTGATTCATTAACTGTGAGGATTTATTGCCTATGACTATGGATATAAGATTATTATTTATGCCCATGACACTGTAGTTACAAAACCATGTCGTATCCCAAACTGGCATCATACTGGACCTAGGCTTGACTTTCTATTTCAGTTTATTCTTAGATCTTGATCATGGGAATTTACCTATTAAGTTAGGTCTACCCATGTTCTGGAATCTATACTATTCAACCATTTTCATGTCGTGATCTATATGCCTATGAATTATCATCTTATGCCAGTTGTTATGCCCGTTCTTTCATGGCATTTTGGTTCATTCTCTTTTATCCACGAATATAGCTTTATTTGTGATCTAGGTTGAATCACGATTATACGAACGGTGGGAATACGTTTTGGGGAAAAACATGAAATTGACTAAACTTGGAAATTGGCATAATTTGGGAACATGCATTATAGCATGACTATTAAGATGAAAATTAGAATAACAAGTCTAGTTTTGATATGAACTGAAATTAGAATATTAAATCAGAATTGGGTGGCCAAATTAAGCATGATATGTATATTAGCATAATTTACATACATTGGGCGTAAATGGTAAATGGGCCACAAAATAGGTAGTTGGTATGCAAATTAAGTTTTGGGCATAAACGGTGAACTAGAATATGAAATCTAGTTTGGCATAAACTGTAGACTAGAGTATAAAATCTAGTTTTGGCATGAACTGTAAATGGGGGTGTTGGATCTAAATTGCTATAAACTCTAAGATAGGCAAATCAAGATTTGGGCCTAGAATACAAGTCCATTAGTAGGCATGACAAATGTATAGGGTATAGGCCAAATTTATTTTAAAAAGGGAAAATGGACTTTGAGGATAAGTGGTTAAACTTTGAGGATAAATTGTTAACAATTTATTTATATACAAAAGAAAGGTTTATTAATGACATCTCTTTTAACAATACACCAGAAAGTTCTAGGGTGACAGAGAGGATAGTGTCTAGGCTTGGGTTTGGAAAATACAAGTTTCCTGCTCTCCCTGGCTATCCCTAACTGATCCGACGGACGGGATGGTTACTTTCAAAACCTGATTTGAAAATTAATCAAAACCCTGTGAACTTAGAAAACTCGAATATGCCTAACCCGAGGTTAGACTGAGTTGCGATGTAAACCTGCCTGGAACCAACCGGCACATCCAGTAGTCGCAACAATATCTGTCTAATGTGAGTGATAGCGGCTTTAATTTATTTAGTTAAAGCTAGAACAAGAATGGTAGGGTTAAGTTAACTAAGATACTTAACCAATTCAACATGATAACCAGACCGGTGGGTGGGGTTAGGTTCATACAGACACTTAACACAGTTAAGCTAGAATAGGAGGGTTAAGTCCATAGGAACACTTAACCAACTTAACACAGTTAAGCTAGAATGGGAGGGCTAAGTCCATAGGGACACTTAACAAACTTAACATGGTAACAAGACAAGATTTGTAGGGGTTAAGTAACCTAGAAAACACTTAGCCAAATTAACATGTTAACTAGACTTGAAGTTGGGGTTAAGTAAATTTAATACACTTAGCCAAATTAACATGTTAACTAGACTAGAGGTTGGGGTTAAGTAAAATTTAATACACTTAGCCAATTTGATATGTTAGCTTGGCTAGACCGTAGGGTTAAGTAAACTTGAACACTTAACCATCAGATCGTGATAAAGGAATAGGGTTAAGTCTAAAACATGAAGGGATAATACTTAACCATTAATAACATGTTAGTTAAAACAGACGGGCAAGGTTAAGTTAAAAAGGAACACTTAACCAATACAGGATGAATGGGTAGGGTTAAGTAATAAGAAATACTTAACCAATATAACTTGGTTTGTGGTGGGGTTAAGTCAACATGGATTACTGATAACACTTAACCAGTTTAACAGGATAAATGAAGAGGGTTAAGTTAGCTTGAATTGACTAATGACACTTAACCAATCCAAATTGACGGGAAAGAGAACTAAGCAGTAAACCTTAGTTAAAAGGAGCTAAGTAGTAAACCTTAGTTAAGAAAACAACGATTCTGGAAACTAAGTGGTAAACCTTAGTTAGTAGAACTAAGTAGTAATTCTTAGTATAACACGGGAAAGAGCGAACGTCAGTCTGATTAAAACAAAGGCTCCAACGAATTGGGTTACGAAGCCCGAGGCTTCGAGGGGACGTGAGGGTACTCTTGGTATCCCTCTGTGAGGCTGCAGATGATCCTCCTGGGCTCACAGAGGTTAAGGTCTGCAGTAGAAGAACCAAGGGTATGCATTAGTTGCAAAATATGGCAACCTAAAGACTAGGATGGACCAGCGTGATTCGGCGAGAAACCGGTAGCCCTGTGATAGCAACTCGTCGTCTACCATTCATCTTCAGTCAATCGAGATACGTGAAGCGGAAAGGCGGAGAACTCCAAAAGACCATATACTTGCTATCTAGTTATGGTTGCGGATGGCCATAGGACAGTGGGGCATAGGGGGCCTGCGTATAGTTCTCATTTCTCAAGGAGTGCCTTTCATTAGTTGAGGGAGGGGTCGAGTGGGACCATAGCCACTGGAATAAAAACAGACCTTAGCATCTGCATCGGTAGATATCTGAAAGCTTCCGACCGAGTTCTGTGTTTCTTGATTTTCCCTGCCACAGGACTCGGGTCGCATATTACAGGACATGTGCATCTAGACAAGCGATAACGATTTGCGATACATGCGTGGGGAAGTATAGGAACATATACCACTCTAGGTAGTGTGTCCTAGACTTGGGGGCATCGTTCGACAGGTAGCATAATCCTTAGTTGGACTAGGTGGTATAAACCCTGAATCCGAGAAGCATTCAGCAGATAGCGTAAACTCTAGTTGAATTTAGAAAGCACTTGATAGAAAACCATAGATTAGATCTAGGTAATAAATAATAAATGTATGCTTGAAGGCAACGGGAACTACAGGGATTGGGATCACGTTATCGTTACTAGTTCGGACACTAGTTAGGTGGTGCAGAGATATAGAAACCAGTAAAAAGGAAATAGCGAAGCGGCGAAAGTATTAGAGCATATCCAGTTTATCTTATCTTAGCATATCTTATGATTAATCTTGTCTAATCTTGCTGACCCTATCATCATGGTGTTATCTTGTATTCAGTTAATTCATGTCGTTTTGTTTTTCCATGTTCACATGCTAGAAGTTACCGAACTTACTCAGGCTTTATGTCTGACTCTGTTTTTCTTTCGTCTTCTTTTCTTCCACTCCCCCCCCCCAAGGTAGTAAAGGAGGGGATAGTATAGCTCAGGTTAAGTTGGACTGTCACTCTTTCCCAGCTTGAAGATTTGTCAAAGTTTTGCTTGGATTCTCTTTTCAGATGCTATGGCTGGCTCTTGCTAAAATTGGGGAATATAAATGTTGTTTTATGCTTCTTTATTTTGTAAGACAGATGATACTCTGATATTGTAAAGAAATCATTGTACAAACTATTTTATCAATAAAGCAAAGTTTTATTTTCCCCTGTTTAATTTCTTTCTGTCTTGTAATTTATCTGCATCTTTTACCCTAAATGCTACACAGAACTTAGTGCATTCCCTTTGCGAGTGACACTAACAGATGTGGGGTGTTACAAAACTCTAACCCAAAATCATAGACCTTCAATTCTCCAAATTACTGTTTGACTAACCAATATATATATATATATATAATTTCTTTCAAAAACAAATATAAGTTAATAAAATCAGTACGCAAATTAAAATTTGCACGGCTAATAGAACTACTACTGGATCATGGATTCACATACGAAATGATTATGGCTATAATGATTAACTATGCATTTTATCCAATCAGGTTTAAAACAAATTTGAATATCATTTATAATTTCACATGTATGTCTAAGTATATATATAAACAAAACAATCTAGGTGAGAAGGCTAACTCAAGCTTCTACAAATGATAACATAATGTAACAAGATGATGTACTGAATAAAACACATAATCCATGATGTATTTTTTAATAAAACCAATTATCTGGGTTTCATGGGTTAAGCTATGACATATGTTTTAAACAAGGTATATTGATCTATTGTGTTAACAAACAAAGTAAAACAAAAAATCAAATTTTCTATAATTTTAAATCCAAATTTTGAAACCAGGTTTAAAAGATGAAATGCATATGCATCATTACTTATATGTCAAGTGCATATGCAATGTCATTATAAAATTATATCATATATCTAGATTTTATATGATATTCAAATCACAATACATATATTGTGACTTTGACTTATTCATTTCACTGTAATGAAATGCTTAACTATGTAAAGATCGTATTGATTTCTAAATTCTGCTTTATTTATAAAACAGACTGTTCAACAAATAAAACTTAATTCAAGTGTTCTGATTTATATTTAAAATAATGAATAACACTAGAAAATATTACCTGGACTTAATCAAATAGTTTCGATTTTATCTGCAGATTTGTACCGACCCGGGGAATTTGCGATCCTGGATATCGGCATACAACACTATGTCGACTATTCAAGCATCGGAACCACCGGATAGCCCATGAAAGAAATTAGAGGGTGAGGATAGATAAGATAGAAACTTAGAATAGAAGAAGAAGAACATACAACATTAGAGTAAACATGAATCTCATAGCGGAACGAACAATATATAATAGATACATAACTTTTAAATAAAATCAGTATATGTATACAGTAACATTATCAGAGTATAACACTTACAACACAGCGGAATAAACAATAGCTATATAATCTTGAAGCCTCCTGCTCCAAGCTCTCCAAGTATATCTGTAAAATCCTGACTACTTGACAGCTCGTACAAAATTGGGCACCCAAGAGTTTAGGGAAACAAAACAAAATAAACTCCGGGTCAGTCATGGGACTGGTGTGGGTAAAACAATTTAAAAACAGTTGAGTAATTAAACGATATCTCAAAAGACCACGCCGTATAACGGAACGGGTTTTTCCCTTATAAGAATCCAAAGCATTTGATTTAACGTCAAAAATCCTTTTGAACGAAATGATAAACTTTATATCATAATCTTTGATATTATAATAGTGTCCATTAATCACAACTAAATAATCAACTAGTAGAACACTTTCATCTCATGTTCTACATATATAGTATACAATCAAAACCTCGATCACTTATTGGATAATGGATTACCAACTATGACAAGGTATGGAACCACCTTCTGATAGTGTACCTCTAGAGAGGAATACACTAGGTTCAACAAGAACATCTTGCAACTCGGCCACACATGACCGACCACTTATTTCCAGATGGAAATTCTATCGATCAATCATCAACCATCATTTATCTCTTAAATTAATTTATTTTTCATCTTCTGTTTCCATATATTCAACATTTCCTGTTTTCTAAATTTAGAAAATATATACTATTAACATTTGGAAACATTTCCATTTCTTGTTTTCTATATTAGAAAACATTTCTGATTCTTATTTGGAAAACATTTCCAAAGCTCCTTCATTTGGATTTAAACAGATGTTTAAATACAACATCGCTATGTCAACTCAAACCATTACCTTCATTAACTAAATTCTCTTAACCAAACTTTAGTACCGAACCTTAACCATTCCTTAGTTAAAAATGTAGTCAATCAAGTTGGGGTATAACTACCTCTCAGACCTTAACTGAACAACATTTCTAACTTCGAAACAGACAAGGTTCACCTTTAAACCTTTAACAAACTTCCTTACGTAACTCTTGGATTCTATTTACGAATCCACTACTTTTATCGAAATCATTTGATTATAACAATAGTGTTATAATCCCTACTTCTGAAATATCTAACTTAAGTATAACTTTTATTTATTAATTTGGATAAATAAACAAACAACTAATTTATTTATAAATAAATAAATCTTGATTAAAAACGGAAAGTGAATAGTACTTTCCTGAATTCTATATAATCGAATTTGACGTGTAATTCTCTTCTGAGTAATCTCTATTCGATTAACTCCTTCGAATAACTAATATTCGATTAAATACCTTCGAATAACTTATATTTGATTAACTCTCCTCGAATAACTAATATTCGATTATCTCTCTTCGAATAACTTATGTTCGATTAACTCACTTCAAATAAACTATATTCGATTAACTCTCCTCGAATAACTAATATCCGATAACTCCTTTCTTCGAATAACTATATTCGATAACTCCTTTCAAATAAACTAATATTCGATAACTCTTTCTTCGAATAACTATATTCGATAACTCCTTTCTTCGAATAACTATATTCGATAACTCCTTTCGAATAAACTAATATTCGATAACTCCTTTCGAATAAATATATTCGATAACTCCTTTCGAATAAACTAAATTCGATAGCTCCTTTCGAATAAACCATATTCGATTAACTCTAACTCTAATCAATTTACGCTAACTCTAATCGATTAACTCTAACTCTATTCGATTAACTCTACTTCGATTAACTCTATTGGATTAACTCTATTCAATTAACTGTATTCAATTAACTCTAATCAATTAACTCTATTTTGATTAACTCAAATCGATTAACTCCTTTGGATTAACTCCTTTTGAATAAACTATATTCGATTAACTCTATTGGATTTACTCCTTTCGAATAAACTATATTCGATTAACTCTATTGGATTAACTCCTTTCGAATAAACTATATTTGATTAACTCCTTTAACTCTATTCGAATAAACTATATTCGATAACTCTTTCTTTTGAATAAACTATATTTGATAACTCTTTCTTTCGAGTAAACTATATTCGATAACTCTTTCTTTCGAATAAACTATATTCGATTAACTCTATTAATTTTGACTTCGTATTTCAAATAGTATCCCATTTCCAAATTCTATTTATACTTTTATTTATAGAATTATTCATACGAAATCCCTTTTTTATTTCTAACACTTGAATCTCTTTTATAATCCCCCTTTATAACTCTATTTATTTTCTAAATAAATATTTCCTTTTTATAACTCTATTTATTTTCTAAATAAATATTTTTCTTCAAATTCTATTTGTTAATGTTTTACCAATATTTCCCTTTCAATTCTATTTGTAAATGTTTTACAAATATTTCCCTTTCAATTCTATTTGTAAATGGTTTACAAATATTCCCCTTTCAATTCTATTTGTAAATGGTTTACAAATATTTCTTTTCTATTCTATTTATTTGACAAATAAATATCCCTTTTCAATTCTATTTATTTAACAAATAAATATTTCCTTTTATCTTTCTATTTATTTAACAATAAATATTTCCTTTTATCTTTCTATTTATTTAACAATAAATATTTCCTTCTATAATATCATATTTATTTTCCATAAATATTTTCTTTTTTAAAACCCTTTTGATTTTATAACTATTTTCCTTTATAAAAAACCTTTTTCTTTTATATATAAAATCCATTAATTTTATATAAATAATTTATTTTCAAAATACACTTTGAAAATCCCCTTTTCTACATCCCAGTATTTCTTACGTATTTAAAATACCAAATACAATGATCGATATCATTCAAACACACATAATCAACAACAGATTATATATCACATCATATATTACAATACATGAAAAGAACAGTATTATAAATATTGAGGAATCCAATTGGATTCCTCCGACCTGTTTCCCTGCATCCACAGATGTTACATAATATAATTCACATCAATTTCATTTCAATATGAAATATTCTGATAAACAGAATCAATGTTTGATTAACGATATATATATATATCGTTATCTATAATTTCAAACAATCAATCAGCAATTCAATCAAACAGTCAGCACAAAACAATCAATCATCATTTATCAGTTCTAAAATTTCGTCATAAAAATATAATTGATAGAGTTGGTGAGGTTTACTCACATTGGATGATCATCGTTAAATAACGATAATTGTCTTTTATTAAGATCGGACAACTTATTTCGCTATAAATTGTAACAAGCTCTAATTCACTTCCAGTCAGTTCCATTGCGAAGCCGTCGTTCATACGATCTCGATGGATCAGACCGTTTGAAATTCTGATACAGTATGGGATAGTTATACAGTTTATAAGTTTGAAAAAAATTAAATTAGAAATAATTAAATTTCCTTTAATCAAATTGGGCTTAACCTTTAACATTAGGCCCAACTCTCCCTTGGAAAACCGATCCACAAATAAGTCTTCTTCCCAGAATAATTTGCAAGCTCCTGTGTCTTACTCCTCCACCTTCCCTGTTTGAAACCGCACGTCCCTTTTGTATATTGTTATTATAATCACCTCACACCCCTTCACTTCATGGTATTCCACGCAAGAACCCCCCTTTTTCCATTTTCCCGTCCCTAAGCTACCATTACCGTTCCTTCGCCACTTCATGAAAAATGAAAACCAACCTTGCCGAAATGTCAATACAAATATTTGCATGTCCTGGTCAAACTCGTACATGGCATTTTTATACAGCCTCCTCCCTATTTTTATGCTATGACCGGGCTTCAACATCCCACATCACTCCCCCTTCTCACGCTATCAACACAGTTCACAACTCACACCATTTCGAACACTACTTGTATCAATCTTTGCAAACACAGTAGACTCCACTTGCGTTTCCTTCCAATCCCACTTATCTTTCTTCTTTACCATTCATCGACCACCTATTTCACAACAACTTCACCAATGAACTTCTCCATATCTTTGCCAGTATTTCAACGCAAGCAGCCCAGTTTCTCTCCTTTACTCCTTCTATTCACCTTTCAGTATACAAACACTTTATCCCGTGCCTGCGAGCTTTCAAATTACAATCGTAGATGCTTCTCAACACGAGGAACCTCGTCACATACTCCACTCTAAAGTGCTGAAGAAAACTAATGACCTGGGAATCGCTATCCAGAGCTGACGTATTTTAGTTTTTAGTTTTATTTGCTTTTATTTTTGCTTGAGACTTACTTGATTTGAAAATGCGGTTTGCCATTGAAAATGCTTTGGCATGTTCAAGAACAAGAAACTGCTATAGAGGGACAGGTATTTATAATATTGTAAAGACTTAATTGCCAAGTAATAGCTTACAAAAAACATATAGGTAGGTCGGCTACCTTTAACGTACGGTGATGTGAAAAGATAGGGTGCGGGAAACTTAACCATTAAGATATTTACAATCCATTTAACTAGGGAGGATAAGCTGAGATCTTTATAGGTAGCTACGATGATATGGGCCTATCTACCCTTTAGTATAAATTACTTAGGACGCGTGGAGCAAAACTTAGCCCTGCAGTAAACTAAGTAACGTGTATTCAATTTGAAAGTACATAGGCTGAAGAAGAAAAATAGTGCGTATAATTTTGAAGATACTTTCCTTTGCTCTTAAGTGTAAATTTACAATGTTTAGGGTACCTCCTTATGTAGAATTTCATTTATGTGCAGGGTACTTACAAACCAAAATAAAATCACCGTCGTGACGAACAATGTGCTCCGATCCCAAAAATATAATAAAATAGGTCCGTTGATTTATTCTTTGAAACCCTGAAATGTTGATATAGGGTGCAAAATACTCCAAAATAAAAAGTGCTTATTTTCAAAATAAAAATTACAGAAAAATTCTAAAAATTAAATTATGCCTACATCTAAAAGGATTTGTCCAAATTCGAAGCCAATATTTAATTATAATTAAATATATCGTTATGGTTTATAAACGATTCCATAGTGACTATTCTAAAATTTGATTTGATCATAAATCAAAATCTACACAACGAAATACCAATTTTTCTCTTCCATTAGAAAAATACACTTTACCAGCTTCGAACGTTTCTTGTTTCACAGAAATCCGATTTAAAACGGATTCTATATATTCAATTGAAGTTCGAATTGCCAAATAGCGAACTGCCGCGCCATTTCGAGCTCGATTATAATTATAATATAATTATACGTTCAAACTGCCGTTATTTAAATATATTTGTTATTCAAATTCAATTCCAAACTGAATTATATATTTTAAATTGCCCAATTCACACAATACCGTGAATTCTGTTATTTCCGATTATTGTGGAATTAATTATGTTACTCAATTATTTATTTAAATTAAATAAATCTAAATATTTAAATTATACTCGTTTTAAATTACCGAACCATATTTTAAATAATTAAATAAATAAACTATTCGACCGTAAAAATACGGGTCGTTACATTCTTCCCCCCTTAAAATAATTTCGTCCTCAAAATTGCTAAGGTAGAAACAAACCCTATTAACTAGGTTAAAATTTATTTGTTTACTTCAGTTTCAATTGAACCAACTTATTTCAATTAAATTATTAATTCATTTCTAATTATCGAAAAATTTCAAAAATCCCAAAAATTTTCTAACACCCGAAATTTCTGAAAAATTTCGCCCGCACCTCCTTTGTATTGGTCAATCGGTACAACTGCAACTCGCCTCTCTAGGCCTTCTCCAACCCAAAAGAAAATCAAACAACCAAGCGGCTTGCCAATTCGTCTTATCAAAATCTCTAACCCATATATAATATAAACTGGTACCTTTTTGTCGGGCATATCGTTATATCGTTTCCATCTGCTGTTAATTCAGCATATACCAATGTCATCCCAATCAAACTCTAGTCAGTTTTTATGCACAAATCCAACCATTCGCTTATACCTAAGTTGAATTTCATTTCAAATTCGAGTTGCATTCTCGGTTCCAAACTCTAACTCACCAATCCAATACCATTTCAGATTCTTATCTCACAAATCCAAAATCTTATTCTACTTGATGTACTATATTCCAATTCAATTGCCACTTAACTAGCTTTAATTCAATTCCAATTTGTTTTCACAAATTTCAATTCAAATTTGGTTTTAATCCAAACAATCTTTCCCTGGGAATTTTAAATTTCTTTGCCTTTCCAAAAGTCAAATATCCTTTTCTGGAATTTCAATACAACTTGTTTTTATCAAACAATTCAAAAACAATATCCTTGGTAGTAATCCATCACTTGGCAACTCGAAAATGAACACCGATAATGAAGCTATCATCATTGGAATCTATTTTCCAGCGATCGATGTGAGTTCAATACTATATCACTTTTCAAAACCATTTCTAAACATTTCCACTTTGAAATATATTTCAAAATACCATTAACAATGCTTGTAAAATAATTTAAAATCTCCCAGGATTTTAAAATTATTTAATCCATCTTCATTTACAAACACCTTTCCAAATTTCCAGGGTTTTAATTCCAATTCTGGTTTTAATTTCAAATTTAATTCATCTGCTTTCATATATTTCACTTATATGAATTCTGATTGGTTATTTACATAGCCATTTAATTTATAATCTTACTCGTTTATAATAACAACCAATATATCCAATATATATATTTTCTCTATATCAAAGTATACTTTGGGTGAACTTATTTTCATTTACCCTCTTTTCAAAACATATCGTGTCGACCCATCGTATTCGAGTGTTTAGAAATTCCTACCGATACAGTGGATCAAACTGATCGACCAGAACTCATAAATAACTCAATCAATAAATCTACACAATATAAATCGATTTTTATAAAATCTACAAATACGTTCACTCGTATATATACACTCAACTCAATCTAGGGCATTACTAACCCCAACTCTACTGAGTCACGCCACAGAGCCAAGGTAATTCACTTAACCTTAAGCTCTGATACCGCTATAATTACCCGAGGAATTTGTGATCCTGGATATCGGCATACAACACTATGTCGACTATTCAAGCATTGGAAACACCGGATAGTCCATAAAAGAAATTATAGGGTGAGGATAGATAAGATAGAAACTTAGAATAGAAGAAAAAGATCATACAACATCAGAGTAAACATGAATCTCATAGAGGAATGAACAATATATAATAGATACATAACTTTGAAATAAAATCAGTATATGTTTACTGTAACATTATCAGAGTACAACACTTACAACACAGCGGAATAAACAATAGCTATATAATCCTGAAGCGTCCTGCTCCAAGCTCTCCAAGTATATCTATAAAATCCTAACTACTTGACTGTCCGTACAAAATTGGGCACCCAAGAGTTTAGGGAAACAAAACAAAATAAACTCTGGGTCAGTCATGGGACTTGTGTGTGTAAAACAATTTAAAAACAGTTGAGTAATTGAACGATATCTCATAAGACCACGCCGTATAACGGAACGGGTTTTTCCCTTATGAGAATCAAAAGCATTTGATTTAACGTCAAAAATCCTTTTGAACGAAATGATAAACTTTATATCAAACTGTTTGATATTATAATAGTGTCTATCAATCACAACTAAATAATCAACTAGCAGAACGCTTTCATCTCACGTTCTACATACATAGTATACAATCAAAACCGCGAGCACTTATTGGATAATGGATTACCAACTATGACAAGGTATGGAACCACCTTCCAATAGTGTACCTCTAGAGAGGAATACACTGGGTACAATAAGAACATCTTGCAACCCGGCCACACATGACCGACCACTCATTTCGCTTGAGTCCATCGAATGTATATCACCAATGGTTAGGATCTGCAACTGTTTCCCGAATGGGACAACATCAAATACATTAAAGAAGTAAATGAAACTCTAGATCAGGTGACAATACACCTAATTGGAAGCAACCCACTTAGCCATGCTGCCTGCTCGATTTTTGTCATTTCCCAGTTGTGAGGCTAGAGGCCACGCTTATCTCTGACAGATCACACCTTTATTCACTTTGAATGTCACATCGTCATACCCACCAAATTACAAATTGATTTCCCCAAAAATACAATGGGAATACAGCTAAGAGAAACGAATTCCTTCGCCACCAAACGTAAATACGTTTGAAGAGATCAACTTACGCGATTTATTAAATATACTCTGTTAGACATCCTTCCATACAGGTCGTCCTGGGACTGGACAAACCGAATGTACTATTCTGCAAATAGGACAGCCCTTGCATAACTCTGTCTTCAATTATCTTCATCATATTTGATTGCAACGCTAACACCCATACGAGTGGTTTTCAGGTCATGAATCTGATCCCGGTCTCTCCGTATTGACGACGGAAAAATGGCCAAAAAACTTCGATAGTCGGTGAGTTAACTATCAAAGAAAAACACGTGTGCAAACAACAATATTATTTCCAGATGGAAATTCTATCGATCAATCATCAATCATCATTTATCTCTAAAATTAATTTAATTTTCATCTCCTGTTTCCATATATTCAACATTTCATATTTTCTAAATTTAGAAAATATACGTTATTAACATTTGGAAACATTTCCATTTCTTGTTTTCTATATTAGAAAACATTTCTGATTCTTATTTGGCAAACATTTCCAAAGCTCCTTCATTTGGATTTAAACAGATGTTTAAATACAACATCGCTATGCCAACTCAAACCATTGCCTTCATTAACTAAATTCTCTTAACCAAACTTTACTACCGAACCTTAACCATTCCTTAGTTAAAAATGGAGTCAATCAAGTTGGGGTATAACTACCTCTCAGACCTTAACTGAACAACATTTATAACTTCGAAACAGACAAGGTTCACCTTTAAACCTTTAACAAACTTCCTTACATAACTCTTGGATTCTATTTACGAATCCACTTCTTTTATCGAAATCTTTTGATTATAACAATAGTGTTATAATCCCTACTTCTGAAATATCTAACTTAAGTATAACTTTTATTTATTAATTTGGATAAATAAACATACAACTAATTTATTTATAAATAAATAAATCTTAATTAAAAACGGAAAGTGAATAGTACTTTCCCGAATTCGATATAATCGAATTCAACGTATAACTCTCTTTCGAGTAATCTCTATTTTATTAAATCCTTCGAATAACTAATATTCGATTAACTCCCTTCGAATAACTTATATTCGATTAACTCTCCTCGAATAACTAATATTCGATTATCTCTCTTTGAATAACTTATATTCGATTAACTCGCTTCGAATAAACTATATTCGATTAACTCTCCTTGAATAACTAATATCCGATAACTCCTTTCTTCGAATAACTATATTCGATAACCCCTTTCGAATAAACTAATATTCGATAACTCCTTTCTTCGATTAACTATATTCAATAACTCCTTTCTTCGAATAACTATAGTCGATAACTCCTTTCTTCGAATAACTATATTCGATAACTCCTTTCGAATAAACTAATATTCGATAACTCCTTTCAAATAAACTATATTCGATAACTCCTTTCGAATAAACTATATTTGATTAACTCTAACTCTAATCAATTTACTTTAACTCTAATCGATTAACTCTAACTCTAATCGATTAACTCTAACTCTAATCGATTAACTCTAATTCGATTAACTCTATTGGATTAACTCTATTCAATTAACTCTAATCAATTAACTCTATTTTGATCAACTGTAAAAACCCAAAACTTCCCCGTAAAGGAAAGCGTCGGATAGTTCGAGAACAAACCACAATAGAACTCATACAGAAGAACATTTCATTGTATATTACAACAATGCATCAGATTACAAGAATATACAGAGTATAAATGAATAAATATTACACAGAAATATCAGAGATTCAAATTACATTTAAATACATAGCAGCGGAAAATAATACAATACACAACTAGAAGGAGATATACGGATACAAAGCTTTCCGGATATCGTTCCAGCTGTAAACCAGGACCCTGTGAATATAAATCTGCAAAACCAAAACTACTAGCTGCCCGTGTCAAAATAGGGGCACCCAGAGTTTAGGTTAAAACAATAAACTCCAGGTCAGTCATGTGACTGGTGTGAGAACTAAAACAGTTATTATTCTTTATTTTAAAAGTTAGGTAAATCAAGGGACCACGCCGTATAACACGGAACGGGTTTCCTCCCAAGAATACCAGTGCATATAACAAACAGCGCAATGCTAAATAAAGAAAAATGAAGCTGTTATAAGACCCAGGTCCCATCACACAATGCAACGCAGTCGAGGATAGGGTTTTCCCTTATAACAGCCAAAGTATGCTTGATACGTTTAAAACAAATCATTTGATACTATTATAAGTGCATAGTGTATAAAACAACTTCAAATCATAAGTATCAATCATAGGCGGCATGGGTACCATATATCATGTCGCCATACTAGTTCTACAATTAAAACCGCACATGTCACGTATTTGGAAATTGGGTTTCCATCTATGAACCGAGGCAAAAGATAGTCCTCACCGACTTCGAGACAATCTAGCCCATGTCTCAGGCAAGTACTCAGTCAAGCCTTGGAGCGACAGGGCCGGTCCACCGATGTGGATTAAACTTAAACCCTGAACACTACGTTTCCCCACCCTATGGGGTGTAAGTCTGGTCCGTCTGCCGACCAGAATGCATCGGCCGAAACCGATATAACCGAGGCGCCTCGCAACAGCAATAACCACATAAGTCAAACTCGTCAGGGCGTGTAAAACCACTGACGCCACTTCTAACTAGAAAGAAACGCATGCCCTCCCTGAGGTCCGTCTCCCGTTTTTGGTTCACAACCGGGGTGCGAGGCTCGCGAATTCACGTTACACAAAGCTGTGCCACACAGGCTGTGCTTTGATCATCACCACAAGACTTTGTTTTTCAACAGAAACCTCGATCATTTGCCACTTAGGCATGCCACACAGGCAATTCACTCCATGTGTTTGATATCCATCAATATATAACCCCTGAGCTCGTACGTCTCAGAGAAGGGCGTTAAGCAAGAGAATAAATTCTCCGCCGCCAAACAGATATATATTTAATAGAAATCAATCGCACAGACTAAAATCCAATGTCAGACACACAGTCCATTTACAAGTCCGTTCTGGGGCTGAACGAAACCGGAGGCACCTAGTACCCCGCATATCCATCGATCTCCAAGTACGTCTGGACGATCACCAACTGTTTCCATCTTCTTGGGTGTACAGCCCAATCAAGATCATCAGTTATCACCCAAACGACGTGAAGACTTCCAGTCTTCGACCACCGTCTTCACCTTCGACACCACGTCGAATCAGTTATTCAGAATGGGATAAACCCGGTCTTTCTGAATAACTCGCGTATATATTATAAAAGTGTTACACAAACACAACATACGCCTCATTCCAATTCAGAATATTCTTTTATTCAAATATTCCTATACTTTGGGAAAAGTTCCCATTAATTTTATCCAAGATAAATTCTTTAAATTTATTCTTTAATCTCCTTTGAATATCAATTCAAACTAGTCGGGATTAGCGAACCACACCGAAGTAATCATTTATTTTATTTCCCAATCCCAACCCATTCATCCCATGAAGTAAAACTGGTAGTACTTCATATCTAACACCACAGTGTTATCGGTAATTCAATTACCATTTCACGTTCAAATCTAATTAAAGGTTTAATTATCGCCTGGAGTAAACTGGTGATACTCCATTTTCGATCATCTCAATCTAATTAAAGATTCATTAAAACTCCACTTAGTTTTAATCTTTAACTGGGTTAAAGAATCAGTGTCATTTAAAACACGGTTCACGATAAACCCAAAATCACACTCCATTAATTATCGGGTTAAAGAACAAGTGTTATTTAAAACACTGTTCACGATAAACCCAAAAATCAATACCAATTCAATTCCAATTAAATATCGTTTAATTGGTACACTTCATTAAATCTAAATAAAAGATTTAATCTTTTCACAACTAGGTTCAAGAACAGTGTTAGTGAAGACACCATTCGCGACAAACCCAAATCACATTTGATATTCAATACAAGGCTCTGAACAGAAAATATATCGGCTTATATTCAATATCAAATTCTACGACTAACAAATGTCGTATTGGAAATAACGATATAAATATATATCTTTCAAATTTCCATAACAACATCTGTATAATCACGAATTCCAACATCGAAATATTCCGAAGACAATTTCGATCCAAATCCACTCCAATGCAATCATTGGAAATTTTGGTTATTTTCAAAACCCTTTTCAAATTCAATTTATTTATTTAAAAATAAATAGAATTATAATTCTAGTTCAAAACTAGTTCATTTCGATAAAAATCTATTTTTATCTTTTCAAATATGGAGTTTTTCATCCCAAATCTTCACAAATCATTTCTTATGATTTTACACAAATTATTACTATCTTTAATAATTTTATCAAGGCCCGTACAGTCGATTTCCATCAATGGCCATCGAACTGCACTTATAGCGACCTTTTTCAAATTTGATTTGGACATAATTCCAAATCCAACCGTTAGATTTCTAATTTCTCACATTCGTTAGAAAGCTCTTTTCGATACGAACCCAACGGTTCCGGTTTTAGGAGAATCCGACGGTCGGATCTCCCGCAATGTCCGTTTGAAATCAATGGTCGAAATTCACGAACTGCCGCGGCGCGGCGCGTTCTATTCAGGCCATTATATTATATATATAATATATATAATATATACTTCGTCGATTTCTATTTAAAACGAATTATATAAATAGTTTTGAATTCGTTTCAAAATTCATTTCTATTCAATTCAAATTTCAATTCAATTCGAATTCGTTTTCAATTCAATTCATTTCGAAATCGTTTTCAATTCAATTCATTTCGAAATCGTTTTCAATTCAATTCATTTCGAAATCGTTTTCAATTCAATTCATTTCGAAATCGTTTTCAATTCAATTCATTTCGAAATCGTTTTCAATTCAATTCATTTCGAAATCGTTTTCAATTCAATTCATTTCGAAATCGTTTTCAATTCAATTCATTTCGAAATCGTTTTCAATTCAATTCATTTCGAAATCGTTTTCAATTCAATTCATTTCGAAATCGTTTTCAATTCAATTCATTTCGAAATCGTTTTCAATTCAATTCATTTCGAAATCGTTTTCAATTCAATTCATTTCGAAATCGTTTTCAATTCAATTCATTTCGAAATCGTTTTCAATTCAATTCATTTCGAAATCGTCGATTTCGAAATCACTTTTCAATATTCATTTTAAAATGAATAAAATCGATATAAATATCGTTCACGTCAAAATGGCGTCAATCTAATCAACACGGCTTCATAAATTTCTATTTTCAAATTTTCTTTTTCAAATATTTCTATTTCAAATATTTCCATTTCTAAACTGGAATGAGGCCCAATCAATTACCATATAAAATTAATTATATGGATTTCCATACAACACATGTATATAATAGCAACGATAAATAATCAACCATCAACCAAAGTGCACTACACCGTATAAGCATCAAATATAAATATCTAACGCTTATAACAGCCTGTCAATCAATCGATCGACATATTTAATCAATCAGGATGAGTGAACTTCAAATTTCATCCTAACACCCGTGTGGGGTTTCAGACAATCAAACACAGATTTTATTTGTGCAGTTGGGCGATGTGTAAAATTTATCGTCCCAATCAATGTCATTCAAATAGGTGTACATAAACAAACCGTCCGGTTTGTAAATGAATATTTTATTTTATTCACTTTCACTATATTCATATTCACGTTAAAAATTATATTTTTAACGATAAAACATTTTATTCTAACATATGAATTTCTATTATTCATTTACACAATAAAATGATATTTTTTTTTTCTAACATATTTTAGAAAATTTCGGCGGCATAACGGCACGATACTAGGAACGGGACGAGGCCTAGCCTTATCCCCGGTCCAGTGAAGGCCCACGCCATTCACACATCAATCAAATCAATTTATTTCACCAAACAATTCAATTTCAAATCAAATCACCAAACTAATCTATGTAACCAAACAAACAAGTCCATGGTCTGTGGACGATTGTGTCGGGTGCTACTAAGCACCGTATGCATCCTAGTATATATATATAACTAGAAAAAAAAGAAATTGAAAGGTGAGAAGTTCTCACATATAGCTATCCTAGCTCCACGGCACTTCATTGATAGAAATCTTCTTCGTCCTCGCCCTTTTTGTCATTTCGTTGCCCGCGGCCACTACATATGTAAAAATCATATTTTTACTTCGCTATTCAATATATAAAAATCGAATTTTTATTCTACTAAAAAATCTTATCATTATATTTTGCTTTCTAAAACAAAATATAATTTTTTTCAAAACACATGTATATTTTCTCCTTTCAAAACAATGTTTCTTTTATATAGAAAATCCTCCTTTTGAAACAATATATATCCATATATAATTTCTGATCTTCGTGATTCAAAATGTCATCTTTATATGATAAAAATATCATTTTTATCATATTATAAAAATATAATCTTTTAACTTATAAAGTTTAAATCTTTTCAAAAATTAGTTTTTAAACTTTTCAAAAATCAGTTTTTTAAATCTTTAAAAAAATTCAGTTTTAAAACCTTT
This sequence comes from Allium sativum, assembly GCA_030737875.1. NCBI lineage: Eukaryota > Viridiplantae > Streptophyta > Magnoliopsida > Asparagales > Amaryllidaceae > Allium > Allium sativum. The sequence goes on along the minus strand of CM060910.1, from coordinate 589,396,118 downwards.
TTCAAATCAGTTTTTAAAATCTTTAAAAAAATTCAGTTTTTTAAAATTCTTTTTAAATCACTTTTTAAACTCTAATCAAATCACTTTTTAAAATCAAAAATTTCAGATTAAAAATAATAAATAAAAAAAGTAAAATAGAATAACTTACCTTTTTTTTTTTTAACTGCGAAGTAGGGGGGGCCAAGGGGAAGCCACGGTTGCTGTCGCCTGTGGTGGGGGTCGCGTCAGAGGCGGGGTGGTTGTCGCAGCAGGGGAGGGGGCGTTCGAATGGTGCTTCGACCTTGGGGGGGTGTCGACGGGGTTCAAGGGTTTTCCGCGAGTTCGGCGAGAGGACGGAGCAAGTGGAGGAGAGGGAGGGGAGGTTGGCCAATCGGCTGAACGGCGACGGACTGGGGAGAGGCGTAGGCGGAGGAAGGGGGACCACGGTGGTTGGGCGACGGGTTTCCTCCGTTCCTTTTTTTTTTCTTTTGATTTGTAAATCGATTGTAACGGGGGGGGGGGGGGCAGAGATAAAGGAAGAGAAAGGTTTTTTTTTTATTCCACTTAAAGTTGACTTTTTCATACGACCTCAAAACGAGGCCCACCGCCTGTCGTCCATAGCGTTTCACCCCCATTCCGAACACAATGGGATATGCATCGTAAGCTGGTTCGACTATTTCGATCAGTTTCCGTTGAATTTGCATTTAAGTCACTATATTGAATTTTAAACGTGCATTTCAAATTACCGGGGTCACATACTAACTAGAAAATTTCCAGAAAAATATTTTCTAGCTTCGTATTGACGATACGGTCCTAACAAAACTAGTTTCGTCGAATTCTGAGACCGTTGGAAAAATGGTCATTTTCCAGTCGATTAAAATCAACTGAAACTTGTCAAACGCGTTTTCCTATGCCACGCTCACATATCGATTCGAAAAATTATGAAACTTAAAACCTAGCAATAATTTTACATCACGGACCCAACAAAACTGGTTTCGTCGAAATCCGAGGTCGTTTGCAAAATGTCCATTTTTAAGGGCCATATATATATTAAAATATATATAAATTCCACAGCGACTATTCTGAATTTTCAACTGGACGTATCTTATCATTTTTAAAGTGAAATCTCAGTTCCTCAACTTCGTTAGAAAAATATTCTTCATCAGATTCAAATATTTCTTGTTTCGTCCAATTCTGACTTATATTGAATTCTGTATATTCATTTGAAATTAGAAATCGAATTATCGAACTACCGCGCCATTTTCAATTCCTTTTATAATTTAAAATAAATATTTATATTCTAACGACGACGCGTATAATATATACGTTCGAATTATATTCAAAATAAATTTCTCGTCGATATTATTTAAAATAATTCATTTTAAATAATCAAAATTCGCTAAAATTGCCAAAATAAAAATTTTAAACTGGCCCAGATTTTCGGGTTGTTACAATCTCCCCCACTTAAAACTTTTCGTCCCCGAAAAGGAACAAAGTCGAAAGTGGTTTGATTATTCAGCTCCACGTTCGATCAGGCTTTCATTCTCCAACTCTTTAGTTTCTGAGAATTTTCAAAATTTCAAAAATTTGGCTAACACCCTAAATTTTCGAAAAATTTCGCCATAACCTCCCCTGCACCGGGAGCATCGGGGAATTTCAAATAGCTTCCCCGGTCCTTCAGATCTCAAAAAGAAAAAGAAAAAGCCAAACGGCTAGCCAATAGGCTCACAAAATCATCATCACCCAAACAAAACAGGAAATTATGTAGTAAACATGTACCTATTTGTCGGGCAAACAAATTTTATTCTCTGGCTCTAGCCTCCTTGCTATGACCTGTTCAATATAAATATATGTATATGCAAGCAAATGCGGCCAATTTTCAATACAATTCAATATTCGATCAAATTAGGCATAATGGTTCAAAATTATCAAACAACTAAACAAACAACACAAACATCAATCAATTAGTGAATTAGAGTTTCAAATTCATAACTTTGATATATAGTCAAAAATCAGATTTTTGATGCCAAATCACCACAATGTATTCTAGCTATATTAGTTTTGGTTCTCACACCAGTCTAATGGAAATATATAGATATCACACCTTCGTTACTCGAACATGAATACTAATGACGACTAGTCAATCATCAGAATCATCTTCGGGTCGCTAGAGTATGATTCTATATCTATCCAGTATATCAAAACTTCGAATACACGCGGATCAGACGTATACGCAAAATCTATATATACTGGATTGTCCAAATTCATTAAAATAAATAATCAAATACGAATAGTTGATTTAAATTTTCAAAACAAATTTTGTTTTCATTTGAAAAATATACTCTTCACACTCGTTCTAGGATACTACTGATCCTATCTCTAACGAGTCATTCTAATTGGATATTACTAATCCAATTTCTGATGAATTCTTTCATATGGTTCTAATGTGTCTTGTTCTCGAGCTCTGTAAACCAAAGCTCTGATACCACGTGTAAAAACCCAAAACTTCCCCGTAAAGGAAAGCGTCGGATAGTTCGAGAACAAACCACAATAGAACTCATACAGAAGGACATTTCATTGTATATTACAACAATGCATCAGATTACAAGAATATACAGAGTATAAATGAATAAATATTACACAGAAATATCAGAGATTCAAATTACATTTAAATACATAGCAGCGGAAAATAATACAATACACAACTAGAAGGAGATATACGGATACAAAGCTTTCCGGATATCGTTCCAGCTGTAAACCAGGACCCTGTGAATATAAATCTGCAAAACCAAAACTACTAGCTGCCCGTGTCAAAATAGGGGCACCCAGAGTTTAGGTTAAAACAATAAACTCCAGGTCAGTCATGTGACTGGTGTGAGAACTAAAACAGTTATTATTCTTTATTTTAAAAGTTAGGTAAATCAAGGGACCACGCCGTATAACACGGAACGGGTTTCCTCCCAAGAATACCAGTGCATATAACAAACAGCGCAATGCTAAATAAAGAAAAATGAAGCTGTTATAAGACCCAGGTCCCATCACACAATGCAACGCAATCGAGGATAGGGTTTTCCCTTATAACAGCCAAAGTATGCTTGATACGTTTAAAACAAATCATTTGATACTATTATAAGTGCATAGTGTATAAAACAACTTCAAATCATAAGTATCAATCATAGGCGGCATGGGTACCATATAGCATGTCGCCATACTAGTTCTACAATTAAAACCGCACATGTCACGTATTTGGAAATTGGGTTTCCATCTATGAACCGAGGCAAAAGATAGTCCTCACCGACTTCGAGACAATCTAGCCCATGTCTCAGGCAAGTACTCAGTCAAGCCTTGGAGCGACAGGGCCGGTCCACCGATGTGGATTAAACTTAAACCCTGAACACTACGTTTCCCCACCCTATGGGGTGTAAGTCTGGTCCGTCTGCCGACCAGAATGCATCGGCCGAAACCGATATAACCGAGGCGCCTCGCAACAGCAACAACCACATAAGTCAAACTCGTCAGGGCGTGTAAAACCACTGACGCCACTTCTAACTAGAAAGAAACGCATGCCCTCCCTGAGGTCCGTCTCCCGTTTTTGGTTCACAACCGGGGTGCGAGGCTCGCGAATTCACGTTACACAAAGCTGTGCCACACAGGCTGTGCTTTGATCATCACCACAAGACTTTGCTTTTCAACAGAAACCTCGATCATTTGCCACTTAGGCATGCCACACAGGCAATTCACTCCATGTGTTTGATATCCATCAATATATAACCCCTGAGCTCGTACGTCTCAGAGAAGGGCGTTAAGCAAGAGAATAAATTCTCCGCCGCCAAACAGATATATATTTAATAGAAATCAATCGCACAGACTAAAATCCAATGTCAGACACACAGTCCATTTACAAGTCCGTTCTGGGGCTGAACGAAACCGGAGGCACCTAGTACCCCGCATATCCATCGATCTCCAAGTACGTCTGGACGATCACCAACTGTTTCCATCTTCTTGGGTGTACAGCCCAATCAAGATCATCAGTTATCACCCAAACAACGTGAAGACTTCCGGTCTTCGACCACCGTCTTCACCTTCGACACCACGTCGAATCAGTTATTCAGAATGGGATAAACCCGGTCTTTCTGAATAACTCGCGTATATATTATAAAAGTGTTACACAAACACAACATACGCCTCATTCCAATTCAGAATATTCTTTTATTCAAATATTCCTATACTTTGGGAAAAGTTCCCATTAATTTTATCCAAGATAAATTCTTTAAATTTATTCTTTAATCTCCTTTGAATATCAATTCAAACTAGTCGGGATTAGCGAACCACACCGAAGTAATCATTTATTTTATTTCCCAATTCCAACCTATTCATCCCATGAAGTAAAACTGGTAGTACTTCATATCTAACACCACAGTGTTATCGGTAATTCAATTACCATTTCACGTTCAAATCTAATTAAAGATTTAATTATCGCCTGGAGTAAACTGGTGATACTCCATTTTCGATCATCTCAATCTAATTAAAGATTCATTAAAACTCCACTTAGTTTTAATCTTTAACTGGGTTAAAGAATCAGTGTCATTTAAAACACGGTTCACGATAAACCCAAAATCACACTCCATTAATTATCGGGTTAAAGAACAAGTGTTATTTAAAACACTGTTCACGATAAACCCAAAAATCAATACCAATTCAATTCCAATTAAATATCGTTTAATTGGTACACTTCATTAAATCTAAATAAAAGATTTAATCTTTTCACAACTAGGTTCAAGAACAGTGTTAGTGAAGACACCATTCGCGACAAACCCAAATCACATTTGATATTCAATACAAGGCTCTGAACAGAAAATATATCGGCTTATATTCAATATCAAATTCTACGACTAACAAATGTCGTATTGGAAATAACGATATAAATATATATCTTTCAAATTTCCATAACAACATCTGTATAATCACGAATTCCAACATCGAAATATTCCGAAGACAATTTCGATCCAAATCCACTCCAATGCAATCATTGGAAATTTTGGTTATTTTCAAAACCCTTTTCAAATTCAATTTATTTATTTAAAAATAAATAGAATTATAATTCTAGTTCAAAACTAGTTCATTTCGATAAAAATCTATTTTTATCTTTTCAAATATGGAGTTTTTCATCCCGAATCTTCACAAATCATTTCTTATGATTTTACACAAATTATTACTATCTTTAATAATTTTATCAAGGCCCGTACAGTCGATTTCCATCAATGGCCATCGAACTGCACTTATAGCGACCTTTTTCAAATTTGATTTGGACATAATTCCAAATCCAACCGTTAGATTTCTAATTTCTCACATTCGTTAGAAAGCTCTTTTCGATACGAACCCAACGGTTCCGGTTTTAGGAGAATCCGACGGTCGGATCTCCCGCAATGTCCGTTTGAAATCAATGGTCGAAATTCACGAACTGCCGCGGCGCGGCGCGTTCTATTCAGGCCATTATATTATATATATAATATATATAATATATACTTCGTCGATTTCTATTTAAAACGAATTATATAAATAGTTTTGAATTCGTTTCAAAATTCATTTCTATTCAATTCAAATTTCAATTCAATTCGAATTCGTTTTCAATTCAATTCATTTCGAAATCGTTTTCAATTCAATTCATTTCGAAATCGTTTTCAATTCAATTCATTTCGAAATCGTTTTCAATTCAATTCATTTCGAAATCGTTTTCAATTCAATTCATTTCGAAATCGTTTTCAATTCAATTCATTTCGAAATCGTTTTCAATTCAATTCATTTCGAAATCGTTTTCAATTCAATTCATTTCGAAATCGTTTTCAATTCAATTCATTTCGAAATCGTTTTCAATTCAATTCATTTCGAAATCGTTTTCAATTCAATTCATTTCGAAATCGTTTTCAATTCAATTCATTTCGAAATCGTTTTCAATTCAATTCATTTCGAAATCGTTTTCAATTCAATTCATTTCGAAATCGTTTTCAATTCAATTCATTTCGAAATCGTTTTCAATTCAATTCATTTCGAAATCATCGATTTCGAAATCACTTTTCAATATTCATTTTAAAATGAATAAAATCGATATAAATATCGTTCACGTCAAAATGGCGTCAATCTAATCAACACGGCTTCATAAATTTCTATTTTCAAATTTTCTTTTTCAAATATTTCTATTTCAAATATTTCCATTTCTAAACTGGAATGAGGCCCAATCAATTACCATATAAAATTAATTATATGGATTTCCATACAACACATGTATATAATAGCAACGATAAATAATCAACCATCAACCAAAGTGCACTACACCGTATAAGCATCAAATATAAATATCTAACGCTTATAACAGCCTGTCAATCAATCGATCGACATATTTAATCAATCAGGATGAGTGAACTTCAAATTTCATCCTAACACCCGTGTGGGGTTTCAGACAATCAAACACAGATTTTATTTGTGCAATTGGGCGATGTGTAAAATTTATCGTCCCAATCAATGTCATTCAAATAGGTGTACATAAACAAACCGTCCGATTTGTAAATGAATATTTTATTTTATTCACTTTCACTATATTCATATTCACGTTAAAAATTATATTTTTAACGATAAAACATTTTATTCTAACATATGAATTTCTATTATTCATTTACACAATAAAATGATATATTTTTTTTTCTAACATATTTTAGAAAATTTCGGCGGCATAACGACACGATACTAGGAACGGGACGAGGCCTAGCCTTATCCCCGGTCCAGTGAAGGCCCACGCCATTCACACATCAATCAAATCAATTTATTTCACCAAACAATTCAATTTCAAATCAAATCACCAAACTAATCTATGCAACCAAACAAACAAGTCCATGGTCTGTGGACGATTGTGTCGGGTGCTACTAAGCACCGTCTGCATCCTAGTATATATATATAACTAGAAAAAAAAGAAATTGAAAGGTGAGAAGTTCTCACATATAGCTATCCTAGCTCCACGGCACTTCATTGATAGAAATCTTCTTCGTCCTCGCCCTTTTTGTCATTTCGTTGCCCGCGGCCACTACATATGTAAAAATCATATTTTTACTTCGCTATTCAATATATAAAAATCGAATTTTTATTCTACTAAAAAATCTTATCATTATATTTTGCTTTCTAAAACAAAATATAATTTTTTTCAAAACACATGTATATTTTCTCCTTTCAAAACAATGTTTCTTTTATATAGAAAATCCTCCTTTTGAAACAATATATATCCATATATAATTTCTGATCTTCGTGATTCAAAATGTCATCTTTATATGATAAAAATATCATTTTTATCATATTATAAAAATATAATCTTTTAACTTATAAAGTTTAAATCTTTTCAAAAATTAGTTTTTAAACTTTTCAAAAGTTAGTTTTTAAAATCTTTAAAAAAATTCAGTTTTAAAACCTTTTTCAAATCAGTTTTTAAAATCTTTAAAAAAATTCAGTTTTTTAAAATTCTTTTTAAATCACTTTTTAAACTCTAATCAAATCACTTTTTAAAATCAAAAATTTCAGATTAAAAATAATAAATAAAAAAAAGTAAAATAGAATAACTTACCTTTTTTTTTTTTTAACTGCGAAGAAGGGGGGGCCAAGGGGAAGCCACGGTTGCTGTCGCCTGTGGTGGGGGTCGCGTCAGAGGCGGGGTGGTTGTCGCAGCAGGGGAGGGGGCGTTCGAATGGTGCTTCGACCTTGGGGGGGTGTCGACGGGGTTCAAGGGTTTTCCGCGAGTTCGGCGAGAGGACGGAGCAAGTGGAGGAGAGGGAGGGGAGGTTGGCCAGCCGGCTGAACGGCGACGGACTGGGGAGAGGCGTAGGCGGAGGAAGGGGGACCACGGTGGTTGGGCGACGGGTTTCCTCCGTTCCTTTTTTTTTCTTTTGATTTGTAAATCGATTGTAACGGGGGGGGGGGGGGGGCAGAGATAAAGGAAGAGAAAGGTTTTTTTATTTATTTTATTTTATTCCACTTAAAGTTGACTTTTTCATACGACCTCAAAACGAGGCCCACCGCCTGTCGTCCATAGCGTTTCACCCCCATTCCGAACACAATGGGATATGCATCGTAAGCTGGTTCGACTATTTCGATCAGTTTCCGTTGAATTTGCATTTAAGTCACTATATTGAATTTTAAACGTGCATTTCAAATTACCGGGGTCACATACTAACTAGAAAAATTCCAGAAAAATATTTTCTAGCTTCGTATTGACGATACGGTCCTAACAAAACTAGTTTCGTCGAATTCTGAGACCGTTGGAAAAATGGTCATTTTCCAGTCGATTAAAATCAACTGAAACTTGTCAAACGTGTTTTCCTATGCCACGCTCACATATCGATTCGAAAAATTATGAAACTTAAAACCTAGCAATAATTTTACATCACGGACCCAACAAAACTGGTTTCGTCGAAATCCGAGGTCGTTTGCAAAATGTCCATTTTTAAGGGCCATATATATATTAAAATATATATAAATTCCACAGCGACTATTCTGAATTTTCAACTGGACGTATCTTATCATTTTTAAAGTGAAATCTCAGTTCCTCAACTTCGTTAGAAAAATATTCTTCATCAGATTCAAATATTTCTTGTTTCGTCCAATTCTGACTTATATTGAATTCTGTATATTCATTTGAAATTAGAAATCGAATTATCGAACTACCGCGCCATTTTCAATTCCTTTTATAATTTAAAATAAATATTTATATTCTAACGACGACGCGTATAATATATACGTTCGAATTATATTCAAAATAAATTTCTCGTCGATATTATTTAAAATAATTCATTTTAAATAATCAAAATTCGCTAAAATTGCCAAAATAAAAATTTTAAACTGGCCCAGATTTTCGGGTTGTTACATCAACTCAAATTGATTAACTCCTTTGGATTAACTCCTTTCGAATAAACTATATTCGATTAACTCCTTCCAAATAAACTATATTCGATTAAATCTATTAGATTAACTCCTTTCGAATAAACTATATTCGATTAACTCCTTTAACTCTATTCGAATAAACTATATTCGATAACTCTTTCTTTTGAATAAACTATATTCGATAACTCTTTCTTTCGAAAAAACTATATTTGATTAACTCTATTAAGTTTGACTTCGTATTTCAAACAGTATCCCATTCCCAAATTCTATTTATACTTTTATTTATAGAATTATTCATACGAAATCCCCTTTTTATTTCTTACACTTGAATCTCGTTTAAAATCCCCTTTTATAACTCTATTTATTTTCTAAATAAATATTTCCTTTTTATAACTCTATTTATTTTCTAAATAAATATTTTTCTTTAAATTCTATTTGTTAATGTTTTACCAATATTTCCCTTTCAATTCTATTTGTAAATGTTTTACAAATATTTCCCTTTCAATTCTATTTGTAAATGGTTTACAAATATTCCCCTTTCAATTCTATTTGTAAATGGTTTACAAATATTCCCCTTTCAATTCTATTTGTAAATGGTTTACAAATATTTCTTTTCTATTCTATTTATTTGACAAATAAATATCCCTTTTCAATTCTATTTATTTAACAAATAAATATTTCCTTTTATCTTTCTATTTATTTAACAATAAATATTTCCTTTTATCTTTCTATTTATTTAACAATAAATATTTCCTTTTATAATATCATATTTATTTTCCATAAATATTTTCCTTTTTAAAACCCTTTTGATTTTATAACTATTTTCCTTTATAAAAATCCTTTTTCTTTTATATATAAAATCCATTGATTTTATATAAATAATTTATTTTCAAAATACATTTTGAAAAACCCCTTTTCTACATCCCAGTATTTCTTATGGTATTTAAAATACCAAATACAATGATCGATATCATTCAAACACACATAATCAACAACAGATTATATATCACATCATATATTACAATATATGAAAAGAACAATATTATAAATATTGAGGAATCCAGCTGGATTCCTCCGACCTGTTTCCCTGCATCCACGGATGTTACACAATATAATTCACATCAATTTCATTTCAATATGAAATATTCTGATAAACAGAATCAATGTTTGATTAACGATATATATATATATATATATATCATTATCTATAATTTCAAACAATCAATCAACAATTCAATCAAACAGTCAGCACACAACAATTAATCATCATTTATCAGTTCTAAAATTACGTTAGAAAAATATAACTGATAGAGTTAATGAGGTTTACTCACATTGGACGATCATCGTTAAATAACGATAATTGTCTTTGATTCAGATCGGACAACTTATTTCGCTATAAATTGTAATGAGCTCCAATTCACTTCCATTGCGAAGTCGTTATTCATATGATCCCGATAGATCAAACCGTTCGAAATTCTGATACAGTATGGGATAGTTATACAGTTTATAAGTTTGAACAAATTTAAATTAGAAATAATTAAATTTCCTTTAATCAAATTGGGCTTAACCTTTAACATTGGGCCCAACTCTCCCTTGGAAAACCGATCCGCAAATAAGTCTTCTTCCCAGAATAATTTGCGAGCTCCTATGTCTTACTCCTCCACCTTCCTTATTTGAAACTGCACGTCCCTTTTGTATATTGTTATTTTAATCACCTCACACCCCTTCACTTCACGGTATTCCACGCAAGAACCCCCTTTTCCCATTTTCCCGTCCCCAAGCTACCATTACCATTCCTTCGCCACTTCATGAAAAATGAAAACCAACCTTGCCGAAATGTCAGCATAAATATTTGCATATCCTGGTCAAACTCGTACACGACATTTTTATCCTGCCTCCTCCCTATTTTTATGCTATGACCAGGCTTCAACATCCCACATCACTTCCCCTTCTCACGCTATCAACACAATTGTCAACTCACGCCATTCCAAACACTAATTGTATCCATCTTTGCAAACACAGTAGATTCCACTTACGTTTCCTTCCAATCCCACTTATCTTTCTTCTTGACCATCCATCAGACCACCTATTTCACAACAACTTCACCAACGAACTTCTCTGAAACACCCCACCTCCGTTAGGGTCACTCTTAAAGGGAATGCCCTAATTTTGGTGGAGGTTTATAAGTATAAGTCACAGATATACAAGACAGATATAAGAACACATATTTTTGAACAGCGGAAAACAACAACAACTTTTATTTCAATAAAATACGTGTTACACAAACCATGCCATACTTGTCTTACAATTCTTCCAAAAACATAACATCTTCATAACTGTCTTGATTACATTATTTAAAGAAGTATAAAGAAAACATAAGTAAACTGCATAAGTCCCATAATTGCTGTCCAAAGCCATAGTCCAAAACGAAAAAGATCCAAGCAATACATTCTTTCTCTTCAAGCTGGATGTGAAAGTTGGTCAAGCTGCGGTATTCCCTCCCTATGGACCTTGGGGGGGGGGGGGGGACGAAAGAAAAGTAGAGTCAGACATAAAGCCTGAGTAAGTCTAGGACTATTCAGTCTATGAATAAAGAACTGGGTATGATAAGTATAAACTGGAAATGGGAAAGCACCACAAACTAAGTTAAGTTGTCTGGAGTCGAATATACTATCGTACCCCATATCAATCTCTGTACCCATATAAACTAGTTCCCAACAGGCACCCCATAATCAGGGTGAAGTGATCCGTTTCTGATGATCGGCTCCTACTCGCATAGTTACATGTGTCTTACGGCCCCCGATGTTGTAGTTACCTATGCTGGTCCCACCATGGGGTGTATCAAGTCCCATGGTGGCGGCCCGACACAATCCTAGAATGCACAGGTATGCTACTGGTGCCCAGTGCCTTATTTTTCTGCGCCGGAGTGTGTGCACGCCCGCACCCCGTTAGAACCTACACTGCTGCACCACCGCCGTCGATTTGACCTCTTACAGTCAGCCCAGTAATCGTGCCCCACCCTGCCTAGTTCAGGGTATCCTGATACACCATGTAGGGTTACTGCTGAAAAGGGTCCCCCGCTACTAGGTTTTCTATTTCTAGCCAACATGCTAAGTTGGTTAAGTGTTTTGTAAACCTAACCCCCAATCAGTCTGTATAGTTTAGCATGTTCCATTTTGATTAAGTATTAATTCAATTTACTTAATCCTATCAATCCTGACTTAGCCTTAATTGTCTTATTAAAGCCTTGACCTCTCACATTAGACAGGTGTTGTTGTGGCTGCCTGTTGCCGGTTCGGTCCGGGCAGTCTTACGCCACAACTCAGTCTAACCTCGGGTCCTTATTGGGCTCCGTGTTTAACCACCCACATTGGATAGGTATTGTTGTGACTACTGGACAACCGGGCGGTTCCGGGCAGGTTTACATCACAACTCAATCCAACCTCGGGTTAAACACATTGTATTTTCTAAATTTACATATTTTGTCTCTTTTCTTTTTATATGAAAATATTTGCGGCCCATTATTCAAATTCATCTTTATTGGGTGAAATTAATTTACACCACTTAATTGTTTTTCAATGTCGTTGGCATGCGTCAAACATGCCAACACATATGTTTTATATTTTAACCCAAACGTCACTAACCCCGTTTTATACGTTCGCTACCATATAACATATATTGGGTTTAACATTTAAACCCAACTTAGCCACATGAAAAAGGGGAGGCTTAACATGGTGTTTATATATTCTAAGTAACATGAAAAAGGGGAGTGTGAACGCATGAACTTGCAACATAGCGAACTAATTAACATGAATTAGGCACATGTGAACTTGCATTGTAATAGCATAAAATCATGGTATAAACAATACTTAAACATGAACCATTCTATTCATATAATCATGGTATAAACATACCTAAACATGAATCATTCTATTTATATAATCATGGTATAAACATACCTAAACATGAACCACTCTATTCATATAAATATGGCATAAACATACCTAAACATGAAATCATGTTTTTTTTAGTCTATTCATGTAAACTTGCAATTGGAATGTAAATCTAACTTAATTATATGTCATATATATATATATGATTTTGATAACAACTTTGGCCTAAAACATGTTTTCAACTAGGCATAACACCAAACATAGTTTAGTCATGTTCATAAAAATGCTTACTTTTGTTTCTAATACAAAAGTATAATTTGCTAATTTCAACATAGATTCATATAAACCATAGTACTTAGTCGAGTCCAATTACACACTAAAAGTGATCATAAAAGTATGTACATCATATTGGCATAATAGTGAATCATATACTTGCATGAATCCCAAATAAAATACCATAACATATGGTTGTTAACATGAATCATATACTTGTATGAACCCCAAATAAAATACCACAACATATGGTTGTCAACATAAACCACATACTTGCAAATATCCAATCGTATACCATGACATTTCCAAATCATTTAGAATCAAAGAAACATACAAATATAGATTATTATCGCCACAATTCCATTTCTCACTTTATACAAATCAATACAATTATTTAATTCATATCGGAATAGCACTCTACTTACAACGTAGGACGAATCTTCAATTCAGGAATCTGAATTCTGAATTTGGAGATGCTATCCTTTGTTGTAGGCGTTGCTTTGATTTAATTAACGTTGCTTTAAGCTTTCGATTTATCTCCTAATTGTCTCTTAATTTCTGACGGCTATCTCTTGTCTCTCCTCAGCAGCATGACGGTCTCATCTCCATTTTTGTTTGTGTGAATTAGGGTGAGTCTTAGGTCCTTTTTATAGAGTTTGTGAGTTGATTAAGACCGTCGATGGAGCTTGGTTTAATAATAGCCGTTCATTCAAAGGAGAGACCAACCAGGAGCTGACACCTAGCCCTAGTGACAAGGCAAGGCTCAGAAAATCGACCAAACACAGACTAGGCCTGCCAGGGGGGCTGGGTTCGACCTGGCTCAGTGGCCAGGTCGACATGCCAGTCGACACCGTGTCGACTTGGCAGTCGACACGGGTGACCCAGGTCGACTGCCCAGTCGACCTGGTTAACCCCAGGTCGACTGCCAAGTCGACCTGGGTGCCTTGGGCGGGAAAATTCCCGCCCTGGCCGATTGGGCCCGATTTTTGAATTTCAAATTGGTTTTTCTGATCTATTTTTGTCTGTTTGAATTTTAAGCCGAATTCTGAAACTTCCGGAGGCCATATCTTCCTCATACGGAGTCCGTTTTACGTAAAATCGGACTCTATCTCAACCAGAATTCCGAAACGAACGCAACGGCGTATCCCGTTTCCCTTAATTCTTTGATTTGAAGTTAGTTATACTTTAATTTGTGAATTTCACTGTTATAGAATACACGGGGTGTTACATTCTCCCCCACTTAAAAGGATTTCGTCCCCGAAATCTTCAAGTTCAGGAAGAATGTATATCCTTACATCCAAACATCCATCTACTCATCCATCAAACATGAGCATCCATTGTCCTTAAAAGACTTCTAATGCTTCATGATCATATGCGAAGTGTGTGTGTATATGTACTTATCTAATGCAAAATTAGGCGGTCTACTGATTCAGTTGACCTCCTTAATGCGAATTATGTAAGTGCCATGAATCCATTATGTATGCAAATCCTCCTAATCATGATTCTACATGAGTGCTCAACCATTCATATAAATGCAACATCCATATGACAACACATTAAACTTCAACCATATAAATACATTTATGCATATGCAATATGAAGTGACTGAGCCGATCTAAAACCTAGATTGTGTGTGTATATGCAACCACGAGCAACCACTAGCAATCACTTGCAACCATCATCCATAACTTGTTTCAATTACATGTTTTCATCCAAAGAGTTTCTACCTAAAAGATAAGGTTGAGGAGATATACCTAAAAAGATAGATAAAAGCACAACTTAAGGAAAAAGAAAGATCAAAGATGTACCCTCGAAAAGAAAAGGGTAGGCTGCGCGTATTCTAGCTTCAGTTTCCCAAGTTGCGTCTCCTTCGGCGTCACTCCACTGAACTTTGACAAGCTTGACTTCGCGGCTGCGTAGCTTCTTCACTTCCGTTCCTAATATGCGGGTTGGAACTTTCCTCACGGTTACTTCGCGTTCCACTTCAGCTTCTTCTAGGATATTTGGCTCTACCACTTCAGCAGATTCATGTAGACATTTTCGGAGATGTGAAACGTGAAAGACGTTGTGAACTCCGGCCAATTTTTCGGGTAGCTCTAATCTATAGGCCATTTTCCCAATTCTCTCGATGATAGGAAATGGCCCTACGAACCTTGGTGCTAGCTTTCCTGTGGTTCCAAAACGAACAACGTTCCTTAGTGGAGATACCTTAAGAAAAACTTTGTCCCCAACCTCAAATTCAAGGTCGGTCCTCCTCTTGTCGGCGTAGGACTTTTGTCTGTCTTGGGCCGTCTTCATCCTTCTTCGTATTAAGTCTACTTTCTCTGAAGTCTCTCGGATCATATCTGGTCCAAGTATGAGCTTATCAGTAGACTCCCACCAACAAGTGGGCGATCGGCACGGTCTTCCATATAAAGCTTCGAAGGGCGCCATTCTGATGGTTGCTTGGTAGCTGTTGTTGTAGGCAAATTCCACCAAAGGAAGATGGTCTTCCCATGTCCCTCCGAAGTCAAGGACGCACAGTCTTAAAAGGTCCTCCAAAACTCTGTTCACCCTTTCTGTTTGGCCGTCAGTATGGGGATGATAGGCTGTGCTCAAGCATAACCGTGTGCCTACCGCTTCTTGCAGACTCCGCCAAAACTCACTTGTGAAGATAGGGTCTCGGTCACTAACAATGTTGGATGGTATTCCATGGAGTCGAACAATTTCCTTGAGGTAAAGAGATGCTAAGGATGAGGCAGTTCTTTTACTTTTGACAGGTAAAAAGTGGGCGCTTTTAGTAAGCCTATCCACTATTACCCAAATACTAGTGTTGCCTCTCGTAGACCTAGGCAGCCCATCAATGAAGTCCATTGAGATAATATCCCACTTCCACTGCGGGACCTCTAGAGGATGGAGCAGACCGCCAGGCTTTTTCTGTTCCGCCTTAACCTGTTGGCACACCATACACTTAGAAACGAAATCTGCCACGTCCTTGTTCATGCCGTTCCAAAAGAAAGTTCTCTTTATGTCCTTGTACATTTTATCCCCGCCTGGGTGTATCGTCATCTTGGAGTGATGTGCTTCCTCGAGAACCTTCTTTACTAAATCCCTTGTCTGTGGGACGCATAGTCTTCCGTCTCGCCTTAGCCAACCCTTATTGTCGATGGAGTATCTGCTGAGGTGACTTGAAGTCTCACCCCTAATTAGCTTATCAAACGTCTCCACAAGCTGAGGGTCTTCGCGTTGTGCTGTCCCTATTGAGTCCACTAAAGTCGGGCGTACTTCGAGAGATGCTAGCAAGCCTGGTATAAAATCGGAGGAGGGCCTAAAGTCAAAGCTGGCTATAAGCTCTAGGCTTTGTCTTTCAACAAACAGCGGGCTTAGGGTCAGTTTCTTTCGGCTCAACGCGTCTGCCACTACGTTGCCTTTGCCCGGAGTGTAGAAGATCTCAAAATCGTACGAGGCAAGAAAATCCATCCATCTCTGTTGCCTCAAGTTAAGATCTTTCTGCGAGAAAAGATATTTCAACGATTTATGGTCAGTGTAAAGTTCGAACTTCTCACCTAGGAGATAGTGTCCCCAAGACTTGAGTGCAAAGACGATGGAGACTAACTCAAGATCGTGGGTCGGGTAGTTCTTTTCATGCACTTTCAATTGCCTCCCGCCATAAGCTACTACCCTTCCTTCTTGCATTAAGACGGCGCCTAGCCCTTTCTCACATGCATCTGTATAAACTGTGAACATCTTGCTTCCATCGGGCAACGTTAAAACTGGGGCTGTTGTAAGAGCCCTTTTCAGTCGCTGGAAAGCAAACTCACAATCCAAGTCCCAATTGAACACTAGATTCTTCTTGGTCAACTTTGTGAGCGGAACTGATATCTTTGCAAAGTCTCTGATGAATTCCGATAGAAGCCTGCTAGCCCGAGAAAGCTTCGGACCTCTGTTGCGTTCTTTGGTGTCTTCCAATCCTGCACCGCTACTACCTTAGCCGGGTCTACTGCTAATCCTTCCTTGGATACTATTTGCCCAAGAAATCTTACTTCCTCTCTCCAAAAGTGGCATTTGGAGAATTTGGCTTTTAGCTGATGGACTCGCAGAGTTTCCATGATTGCCCTTAGGTGCTGAGCATGTTCCTCTTCACTCTTTGAGAAGATAAGGATATCGTCTACGAAGACCACTACGAACTTATTGAGGAAATCTCTAAACACCCTACTCATCAAGTCCACGAAGTAAGCAGGTGCGTTTGTCAAGACGAAAGGCATGACAAGCCGTTCAAAGAAGCCGTCTGGGGTTCTGAATGCCGTTTTATCGATGCTATCCTCAGCCACCCTTAGTTGATGAAAACCGGTCGCTAAATCGAGTTGGGAGAAAATAGACGCTCCTACAAGCTGATCAAACAGATCGTCAATTCTGGGGAGAGGGTGCCTATTCTTTTTCGTTAGCTTGTTGATCTCCCTATAGTCAACACATAGACGGAGTGAACCATCCGCCTTTGTGATGAACACCACTGGAGCGCCCCATTCTGAAATGCTCCTTCTAATGAACCCCTTCTCTAGAAGATCTTTAATCTGTTTACAGAGCTCCTTTCTTTCCCGTGGAGCCATGTGTCTAACGGGCAACGCAACGGGCTTTGCATTATCTACAAGATATATGCGGAAGTCTATCTCTCGCTTCAGAGGCAAGCCCTTCACCTCTTTGAAGACATCCGGATATTCCCGGACCACTCTAACCGATTGCAAACTTTCAACAGAGGCATCTAGCGATTCAAGATAACTAAGCATAACCGCATACGAGGGATTACAAGTAATTTCCAAAGTATTACCGAGTTGGGTCAGGAGCCTAACCACCCTTTTCTCACAATCAAGGATGGCCCCATTACTGGATAGCCAATCCATGCCCAAAATCAAACCATATCCCGAGAAGCCCAAAACAAAGGCACTACACCTAAATTTTACGCTTAGAATAGAAATTTTCAATCCCACACAGATCATAGACAAATGAGCTGGGCCCCCAATTGGGTTTGAAACAATTAAGGGGTCCTCTACCATACTAGTTTCTAGGTGCAGAGATTCTACTAAAGCAGACGAGATAAAGGAGTGTGATGCGCCAGAATCAAATAAAGTGCGAACGGGGTGATCATAAAGATAAACTACACTTTCTACAGAAGTATTTATACCTCGTTGTTGCAGAGGTGGCGCCTCTAGCACATGAACTTGTGCCCCTGAGGTGGATCCAGCCCTCTGCCTCTGTCCTCTTTTCTTCGGGCAATCCTTAGCCATGTGGCCTGTCTCACCACAAGAAAAGCACCCACCATTCATCTTGGCCTTCTTTTTCCGGCAATCTTTCACTAAGTGCCCCACTTTGCCACAGAAATTACACTTCCTCTTCTCTTTGTTGTCTTTTCCGCCCTTCTTAAAGTCTGTCTTCTTAGGCTGCAAACCCTCTTTCTTCCCTTGAGAGTTTTCTGCCTTTGTCTCCTTCTTGCCCTTATCCTCTTCGTTCAGCAATGCCATCTGTACCAACCTTTCATACGTAGCTCCCTTGGGTATATGGGTCATGGCCAAACTGTGTAATGTCTCATTCAGTCCTTTGACAAAACGGAGAGCCTTCTTGTGCGGGGTGTTGACTAGGTCCAGTCCGAACCTAGCCAGCTCATTGAACTGATTAACATACTCTTTGACTGTCATATTGCCTTGCTTAAGAAATAAGAATCTTTCCAACTGCAAACTCCTTTCAGCGTCTGAGAGAAATTTAGCCTCAAACCTTGCCCTAAAGTCCTCCCATGTTTCCACTGGTCTTTCTGCATTAGTGACTTCCCACCAGTAGGAAGCCTCACCTTTTAGTAGCCACACTGCCAGTTGTACCTTCTGCCTATCTTCTACCTCAAAGATGACGAATAAGTCCTCGGTTTCCTTTAGCCAATTCCTAGCTGCCACGAAGGACTTAGTTCCATGAAAGTCCTTTCCTTCCATAGCTTTAAAATCTTTACATATTTTAGCAAAAGTATTTCCCCGCGGAGGAGGTGGAGGAAGAGGGGCGGCTGCAGCTGGATGATTTCTGCAGCTGGGGGCCGGGAGGAGGAATGGTAGGACCTGGCTGAGTGGCCCTTGCTTCTAAGAATCGTCTAAACCAACCAGGTATTGGTATACCCTCTGGCAAGTTAAGTTCTTCGGACATGCTGAAACAAAAAGGGTAGATTCAAAACGAAGGATAAAAGATAGTACCTATAGCTTTGGGGGACTTTGCCTTTTTTTAAATATAATATTTTATCTTTAAAAGTGCTTCTTTAAATTTTCCTTTGAAAATAAATTTTCAAAACTTTTATCTTATCTGGTAAACCTATGCTCTGATACCAGGTGAAACACTCCACCTCCGTTAGAGACACTCTCAAAGGGAATGCCCTAATTTTGGTGGAGGTTTATAAGTATAAGTCACAGATATACAAGACAGATATAAGAACACATATTTTTGAACAGCGGAAAACAACAACAACTTTTATTTCAATAAAATACATGTTACACAAACCATGCCATACTTGTCTTACAATTCTTCCAAAAAAATAACATCTTCATAACTGTCTTGATTACATTATTTAAAGAAGCATAAAGAAAACATAAGTAAACTGCATAAGTCCCATAATTGCTGTCCAAAGCCATAGTCCAAAACAAAAAAGATCCAAGCAATACATTCTTTCTCTTCAAGCTGGATGTGAAAGTTGGTCAAGCTGCGGTATTCCCTCCCTGTGGACCTGGGGGGGGGGGGGGGGACGAAAGAAAAGAAGACGAAAGAAAAGTAGAGTCAGACATAAAGCCTAAGTAAGTCTAGGACTATTCAGTCTATGAATAAAGAACTGGGTATGATAAGTATAAACTGGAAATGGGAAAGCACCACAAACTAAGTTAAATTGTCTGGAGTCGAATATACTATCGTACCCCATATCAATCTCTGTACCCATATAAACTAGTTCCCAACAGGCACCCCATAATCAGGGTGAAGTGATCTATTTCTGATGATTGGCTCCTACTCGCATAGTAACATGTGTCTTACGGCCCCCGATGTTGTAGTTACCTATGCTGGTCCCACCATGGGGTGTATCAAGTCCCATGGTGGTGGCCCGACACAATCCTAGAATGCACAGGTATGCTACTGGTGCCCAGTGCCTTATTTTTCTGCGCCGGAGTGTGTGCACGCCCGCACCCCGTTAGAACCTACACTGCTGCACCACCGCCGTCGATTTGACCTCTTACAGTCAGCCCAGTAATCGTGCCCCACCCTGCCTAGTTCAGGGTATCCTGATACACCTTGTAGGGTTACTGCTGAAAAGGGTCCCCCGCTACTAGGTTTTCTATTTCTAGCCAACATGCTAAGTTGGTTAAGTGTTTTGTAAACCTAACCCCCAATCAGTCTGTATAGTTTAGCATGTTCCATTTTGATTAAGTATTAATTCAGTTTACTTAATCCTATCAATTCTGACTCAGCCTTAACTGTCTTATTAAAGCCTTGACCTCTCACATTAGACAGGTATTGTTGTGGCTGCCTGTTGCCTGTTGGGTCCGGGCAGTCTTACGCCACAACTCAGTCTAACCTCGGGTCCTTATTGGGCTCCGTGTTTAACCACCCACATTGGATAGGTATTGTTGTGACTACTGGACAGCCGGGCGGTTCCGGGCAGGTTTACGTCACAACTCAATCCAACCTCGGGTTAAACACATTGTATTTTCTAAATTTACATATTTTGTCTCTTTTCTTTTTATATGTAAATATTTGCGGCCCATTATTCAAATTCATCTTTATTGGGTGAAATTAATTTACACCACTTAATTGTTTTTCAATGTCGTTGGCATGCGTCAAACATGCCAACACATATGTTTTATATTTTAACCCAAACGTCACTACCCCCGTTTTATACGTTCGCTACCATATAACATATATTGGGTTTAACATTTAAACCCAACTTAGCCACATGAAAAAGGGGAGGCTTAACATGGTGTTTATATATTCTAAGTAACATGAAAAAGGGGAGTGTGAACGCATGAACTTGCAACATAACGAACTAATTAACATGAATTAGGCACATGTGAACTTGCATTGTAATAGCATAAAATCATGGTATAAACAATACTTAAACATGAACCATTCTATTCATATAATCATGGTATAAACATACCTAATCATGAACCATTCTATTCATATAATCATGGTATAAACATACCTAAACATGAACCATTCTATTCATATAAATATGGCATAAACATACCTAAACATGAAATCATGTTTTTTTAGTCTATTCATGTAAACTTGCAATTGGAATGTAAATCTAACTTAATTATATGTCATATATATCACTATATGATTTTGATAACAACTTTGGCCTAAAATATGTTTTCAACTAGGCATAACACCCAACATAGTTTAGTCATGTTCATAAAAATGCTTACTTTTGTTTCTAATACAAAAGTATAATTTGCTAATTTCAACATAGATTCACATAAACCATAGTACTTAGTCGAGTCCAATTACACACTAAAAGTGATCATAAAAGTATGTACATCATATTGGCATAATAGTGAATCATATACTTGCATGAATCCCAAATAAAATACCATAACATATGGTTGTTAATATGAATCATATACTTGTATGAACCCCAAATAAAATACCACAACATATGGTTGTCAACATAAACCACATACTTGCAAATATCCAATCGTATACCATGACATTTCCAAATCGTTTAGAATCAAAGCAACATACAAATATGGATTATTATCGCCACAATTCCATTTCTCACTTTACACAAATCAACACAATTATTTAATTCATATCGGAATAGCAATCTACTTACAACGTATGACGAATCTTCAATTCAGGAATCTGAATTCTGAATTTGGAGATGCTATCCTTTGTTATAGGCGTTGCTTTGATTTAATTAACATTGCTTTAAGCTTTCGATTTATCTCCTAATTGTCTCTTAATTTCTGACGGCTATCTCTAGTCTCTCCTCAGCAGCATGACGGTCTCATCTCCATTTTTGTTTGTGTGAATTAGGGTGAGTCTTAGGTCCTTTTTATAGAGTTTGTGAGTTGATTAAGACCGTCGATGGAGCTTGATTTAATAATAGCCGTTCGTTCAAAGGAGAGACCAACCAGGAGCTGACACCTAGCCCTAGTGACAAGGCAAGGCTCAGAAAATCGACCAAACACAGACTAGGCCAGCCAGGGGGGCTGGGTTCGACCTGGCTCAGTGGCCAAGTCGACATGCCAGTCGACACCGTGTCGACTTGGCAGT
This sequence comes from Allium sativum, assembly GCA_030737875.1. NCBI lineage: Eukaryota > Viridiplantae > Streptophyta > Magnoliopsida > Asparagales > Amaryllidaceae > Allium > Allium sativum. The sequence goes on along the minus strand of CM060910.1, from coordinate 589,373,784 downwards.
CGACACGGGTGACCCAGGTCGACTTCCCAGTCGACCTGGTTAGCCCCAGGTCGACTGCCAAGTCGACCTGGGCGCCTTGGGCGGGAAAATTCCCGCCCTGGCCGATTGGGCCCGATTTTTGAATTTCAAATTGGTTTTTCTGAGCTATTTTGGTCTGTTTGAATTTTAAACTGAATTCTGAAACTTCCGGAGGCCATATCTTCCTCATACGGAGTCCGTTTTACGCAAACTCGGACTCTATCTCAAGCAGAATTCCGAGACGAACGCAATGGCGTATCCCGTTTCCCTTAATTCTTTGATTTGAAGTTAGTTATACTTTATTTTGTGAATTTCACTGTTATAGAATACACGGGGTGTTACATTCTCCATATCTTTGCCAGTATTTCAATGCAAGCAGTCTGGTTTCTCTCCTTTACTCCTTCTATTCACCTTTCAGTATACAAACACTTCATCCCGTGCCTGCGAGCTTTCAAATTACGATCTTAGATGCTTCTCAACACGAGGAACCTTGTCACATACTCCACTCTAAAGCGTTGAAGAAAACTAATGATCTGGGAATCGCTATCCAGAACTGACATATTTTAGTTTTTAGTTTTATTTGCTTTTATTTTTTCTCGAGACTTACTTGCTTTGAAAATTCGGTCTTCCATTGAAAATGCTTCGGCATGTTCAAGAAGAAGAAACGGCTGTAGAGGGACAGGTATTTATAATATTGTAAAGACTTAATTGCCAAGTAATAACTTACAGAAAACATACAGGTAGGTCGACTACCTTTAACGTACGGTGATGTGAAAAGACAGGGTGCGAAAATCTTAACCATTAAGTTATTTACAATCCATTTAACTAGAGAGGATAGGCTGAGATCTTTATAGGTAGTTGCGATGATATGTGCCTATCTACCATTTAGCATATTTTAAGTAGGACGCGTGGAACAAAACTTAGCCCTTTAGTAAACTAAGTAACATGTATTCAATTTCAAAGGATGTAGGCTGAAGAAAAAAGATAGTGCGTATAATTTTGAAGATACTTTCCTTTGCTCTTAAGTGTAAACTTACAACGTTTAGGGTACCTCCTTATGTAGAATTTCATTTATGTGCAGACTACTTACAAACCAAAATAAAATCACCGTCGTGACGAACAATGTGCTCTGATCCCAAAAATATAATAAAATAGGTCCGTTGATTTATTCTTTGAAACCCTGAAATGTTGATATAGGGTGCAAAATACTCCAAAATAAATGTGCTTATTTTCAAAATAAAAATTACAGATAAATTCTAAAAATTAAATTATGCCTACGCCTAAAAGGATTTGTACAAATTCGAAGCCAATATTTAATTATAATTAAATATATCGTTATGGTTTATAATCGATTCCATAGCGACTATTCTAAAATTTGATTTGATCATAAATCAAAATCTACACAATGAAATGCCGATTTTTCTCTTCCATTAGAAAAATACACTTTACCAGCTCCGAACGTTTCTTGTTTCACAGAAATCCGATTTAAAACGGATTCTATATATTCAATTGAAGTTCGAATTGCCAAATAGCGAACTGCCGCGCCATTTCGAGCTCGATTATAATTATAATATAAGTATACGTTCAAACTGTCGTTATTTAAATATATTTGTTATTCAAATTCAATTCCAAACTGAATTATATATTTTATATTGCCCAATTCACACAATACCGTGAATTCTGTTATTTCCGATTATTGTGGAATTAAATATGTTACTCAATTATTTATTTTAATTAAATAAATCTAAATATTTAAATTCTACTCATTTTAAATTGCCAAACCATATTTTAAATAATTAAATAAATTAATTATTCGACCATTAAAATATGGGTCGTTACAAGATTTAAGATCAATTCAGAAAAATGACTTAACAAATTTCCGAATCATTGATTTTAGAAATCCATATAAACAGATCAATTCTGTTTATTTTTCAATCAAACAGATTTAAAATTCAGGTTTAAATTTCAGGATGAACAAAGAAGGGTAACTGCATTTTAAAATTACAGTTAAAATTCAGGTTTAACCATCAATAAATCCACTTCAAAGTTTTATATCAAATATAAAGTCTGTTTTCTGTAAATCATTTTATAGTTTGTATCAAATACAACTTGTAGTGAAGCAATTTCACCTTCTATATTGAATTTATCATATTTTTCTTGAATCCATGTTTTGTTTATAATTTCGATTATCGAATAAATCAAGTACACGAAAGCTAGAAACACATTCACAACAGGATATATAAACACATTTATATACACATTATGCTAATTAAAATTGACCCAGATTTCCTGAGTACAATACATGAATATGATCGATATCTAATATCACCATATCATTATTTCCATGTTTATATCGTATATAAAACAAATTGCGTATAAAGCAAGTTTACATTAGAACTACTACTCTGCTTCTAGCCTTATTATTATCATCTCATTTTGGTGTTCACAATATGTTATCCAATGTAAATCTTTCAAATCCACATTCATAACATTTTATGGAATTTCCTACGCAACGATTATTCAAAACCCTAATTTTTAAGACTGTATAACATTGCAAATATATATACAAATTCATCCAAGATCAATAAAACAATTTAACAAAATTATATGAATTCATAAAAACCTGGCTCCAATACCATTGAAAGAACTTTTGGTTGAATTCACATTTCAATAATTAAAATTCAAACCAAAACAACTAGGATCTTTGATTAAACTTGTAAATCGAATAAATAAAAACATACCTTTTTCTCGAGCTTGCGAGATTCCAAGAACATCAAGTGAAATTGAAATTGCATCGAATCCTAGCTTGACATGTGCCGTCGCATCTATAGATATCCACTAGAACGATTTTCCTGATTTCAATCAGATTGAAGTGGAAGATGAAAGGGGGTACTAGCTGCCATTTTATTCTAGGTTTTTAAAGAAATTTTTCATCAACTTTTTGTGGTTCGATCTTATTTCTATTAAGCCTAGGGTTCAAGCCATGCTATTTAAAGGAATATATGTGTTCCTTTTAAACCAAAGCTTTACTATCAAATAGGAACCCTAATGAATACTCTTCCAACATCAAATAAAATGTCAACATTTTTGATATTTTATCTGTCTAAAATAAAATCTCCTTTACAACGTTCTATCATGTGACCTTATAGGTTATTACAACATTGGTAATGATTTTAAATCGTATTTAAAATCGTAAACCGTGATTGGCATCTAGTAATACGTCGCTGCTACCTAAGTTATAATAAGATCATTGATTAGATATAACATAATCCTTTTAACCAATATATCTAGGATTAAACTCGAGACATGGATCGTATCATCCTCTTTATAATTTAATCTGTTTAACTTGATTAATGAGTAGCCTGTTTAAAATAAATCAATATTTGAGCACGGCCATGCATTTCACAGTCTCACTCAATCAAGAGACCCATGAATATCACTACGAATATATCGTAGGGTTAAATTCCATCTAGATCATTCATAATTTTCATTCAATTCGAGATGTATCTAATAATCACCATTATCATTACTCTGTTACAAAAAAATGTAGATGATATCAAAACACAAATATCCTCGAATAAAATTATAATGATTACAGGTCTAAGGACCACTACATCACTGTCACTATGAGAATGACTTATGATACTATTAATTATATTCCACGTAGTTATCTCAGGGTGGGTCAGCCCAATATGATATTCTCCAATACATATTTAAGTTTTAACATTAATATCACGTATATTAATGATCAATGAGATGTGATCATCAGTCAATCAACATACTAATCTCAACGTTTTATTGTTGTCCTTTATACAAGCAATAAAACTAGACTGGGGACATTTAAGAATTATAATACTCGGTATATTATATAATCTCAAGTTCAAGTCACTTATTTGAACTATATAATTCTGTATTATAATTCTAAGGACTTATAATATATTAATATTTATATTATGTAGTAAATATAATATAATAGAATTTTATTTTATTCCAAATAAAATAATAAAATCAACAGTGTTATCAATATCATCGAATGGATTGCCTCTAGGGCACGAACTCTAACACATACCACCTAACCTGTCTTTAGTCTGCTCGTTTAGGAGCACCCAGAGTAATAAGAAGAGACATAAAGCTCTGGGTTAGATAAAAGTTTGGTGTGAGCAATAGCAGCAAAACAAATCAATAACAGGTATAAATAATCATACCTGAACCCGGACCTGCAACCAAAGAGTTAGCACAACAAGATGTACAGTACTCTAAGGTAACACTAACACAAAGCATAAAGTGGAAGTGCACATGTCATGGTGATAACAAACATCAAACACATCAATCATCCTCACATATCTCACTCAGTGCGTAAAGCATACGATATTCACCACCTTGATCACCAAATACTTTCCTACAACCACTTTTTCCGTAGGAGTCTTAATGACCCCATTGCGCTGGTCCATAGCCACTAATCATTTACTACCATCATTTTGCCCTTGGGAGTCATAATGGTCCCATTGCACTGATCCATAGCCGTGCTACAATCACTTTGCCCTTGGGAGTCTGAATGATCCCTTTGCGCTGATCCATAGCCATTAATCCGTCTCTTAGTGGTGAACCAAAGCTATAGATATCGATAACCCTTTTGCACACGTCCCGCAGCAAAGCCCAACTTTAGAAGTTAACTCGTTGGTTCCCAACCGGATCCTGAGTAATAACTTTTCATTTGAACTTCCTTTTCACCTCAGGTTTTGGTCTTCTCCAGTTCGCAGTTCAGTTTCCATTCGGCTCGTGATACATAAGCAGCTCGTGTTTCATGGCCATGCTCCGGTTCATGTGTCTCCCATTCAGCTCTTGACCCTGCTCGGGTCGGTTCATGACCGGCGGCTCGTGGTCAGCTTCCTCGATTCGTAGGTCTTATTCGTGGTTCGGAGTGCACTCGAGATGCAGTGGCTCATCTCCTGGTCTTCAGGGAAATCATCTCGTGGATGCTTCCTTGCTCGTGGGTGAGCGGCTTGGCTCGTGGTAGGGGAGCTTCCCGATCGGGGTGTTGGTTCGTGAAGGGTGCTTCACGAGTGAGGGTAGCGAGCTAGTTTCCTGTACTTCTTTCCAGCAACTATTTATGCCACACGACGGTATTTTGAACCATTCTAACTTCATTAAACAATCATAGAACATCCCAAACAATAGTAGCAATATATATGTTCAACCAAAAAGCCAAAATAGCAATTTAACACGTTAATATGGATCAAACATACCTAAAACCCATGTTTTCTCCTTAATCATGTTTAACTATATCTAATAATAGGATCAACAGACTTGATCCAAATTAACCAAAATTTCTAACAGAGGCATAAAATAATATTTTCGAATTTCTACACATCTTCCCATATTATTATGATGCATACCTTAGCTAATTATCACTAATCATCCCCTAATTAGTCGTAATTAGTGAATAAAAGTGCAAATCGCTCACCTTAGCCACAAATAAATTTCATATCTGAAACTCTAACTGAGTTGGCACAGATCTCAATGTATTCTAGCAGCTCTATCTCGATTTCTATGCTAATTCGCCTTAATTTGACGTAGATTTGGCTACTATGTGATTAGAAAGTGATTTAGGATAGATTTAGAGGATGGAGGCCATTACTAGGGTTCACGAGAGGTTAGTGGCAGTTGGAAAACTGAAATGAAATGTTTTCCCAAACCCTTTCGGTCCTCCCATAACCCTAATCCCGAAATGGGTTATGGGCCTAACCACTAATACATAATTAAGCCGGTTAAGCTGTTTTTCTATCTTCAAACCTTATTTCAGCCATATCTCCCAAACAGCAAGTCCATTTGATTAATGTGACCACTCTACGGAAAGGTAAACCATCATCCGAATCCAATGGTAGTTGTTTTAGGTCAAAACTCATTACCAATCAAAAGTTATAAGCGAAACAAGATTCACCAAGGGTAAAACGGTCATTTAAATTTCGGCAAAAATCATAAACATGGGAAATGACCCTAATAGTCGTTCCCCAAAGTTACACGACATACGACTTCATATGCAAATAAAATAAATATTCTATGGTCCTTCGATACGTAGAATGCGGGTCGTTACACTCTTCCCCCCTTAAGAAATTTCGCCCTCGAAATTCCTTAACTAAGAAAACATACAAAGGTGTCCCGCATGCCTATCGACCATTCACAAATAACCAATCATACATAATACCACAACAAGCTTATCCTAGCATGCGGTTTACTAACAAGGGAATAACTATATCGCGATAAAAATCTTTCTAGGCAAAGAGTTCTGGATACGACTTCCTTATGTTCTCCTCTGTTTCCCTAGTACAGTCATTCTCATTCTCGCTCCACTAAACCTTGACTAGTTCCACCGTCTTTCTTTGAAGTTGTTTCGTATCCTGTCCGACAATACGAATCGTCCTGCGGCTCCCAACTGCCTTGGATTCTACCTCGATATCATCCAACTGATCAGGTGAAATAGTCAGATCAATATCGTGCATGAATTTCCTTAATTAGGAAACAAGAAATACGTCATGAACTCCTGCCATCTTGTCAAGCAATCCAACTTTCTACGCTAAATTCCCAATTTGTTCGAGAACTGAAAACGGACCAACAAATCTTGGTGCTAACTTACCTCTCCTACCAAATCGAATCACATTTTTCTAAGGAGAATCTTGACAAATACCAAGTAGCCAACGGAGAATTTCAAATCTCTTCGCCTTTTATCAACATAACTCTTCTGCCTATTCTGGACCGCCTTCATTCGCTGTTTAATCATCTTTATCTTATCTGAAGTTTCTCTTATTACATCTGGTCCAAGCACAAATTTCTCACCGGTTTCCAACCAACATGATGGTGAGTTGCATGGTCTTCCGTACAAAGATTCAAATGGAGCCATACAACTACTGGACTGTTAACTATTATTATATGCGAACTCAATTAAATGCAAATGGTCATCCCATAACCCTCCAAAATCTAGTATAAGCGCTCTCAAGAGATCCTCTAATACACGATTCACCCTCTCTTTTTGACCGTCTGTTTGAGGATCGTACGTGGTACTAAGTTGTAAGTCTGACTCTAAAGCCTCTTGTAAGCTTTTCCAAAACCCGGTAGTAAATAATGGATCTCGGTCACTCACGATACCTTTGGGTACTCCATGGAATCTCAATACCCTCTTCATATATAGTTTTGCTAATTAGCCGCCGTTCTATTCGACTTGACCGGTATAAACCTTGCAATCTTGATCAGTCGATCCACAATCACCCAAATACTATCATGATCCGCTCTAGTTCTTGGTAAGCCATCAATGAAATCCATTGAGACTTGTTTCCATTTCCATTTGGGAATTTTCAGTGGTTGTAACAAACCACTAGGCTTCTTTTTCTCAGCTTTAACCAAATAGCAATTCATGCACTTGGATATAAACTTCCCAACGTCTCTCTTCATCCCTTCCCAGTAGTAGGTCTGTTTCATGTCTCGATACATTTTATTACCACCGGGATGTATAGTCAGTTTCGAGTGATGACACTCTCTAAGCACTTCATCTCTCAATCCATTAACGTTAGGTACAACCAGTCTCCCATTCTTTCAAAGCCATCCTTCTCGATTAAGTCCGTACTTGTTCATTCTCTCTTCCTCGATACCCATCTCCACCTTGGAGATGATTTCCAATAGATTAGGATTGTCCCTTTGACTGGAACCATTCGGCTCAATCAAAGTCGGGCTGATTGTCAAACTTGCTAACATCTCTGGATCCAATTCGCACTTAGGTCTGTAATCATATCCTGCAATATACTCCAGTTACTTCCATTCAAGAAACATAGCCCTCAAACTAGCATGTCTCCTACTCAATGCATCAACTCCGCATTGCCCTTCTCCGGTGTGTATGCGATATTGAAATCATATGAAGCCAAGAACTCTAACCATCTCTGTTGATGAAGATTTAAATCCCTCTGAGAGAAAGGATACTTTAATGACTTATGATCGGTAAACAACTCGAATCTTTCTCCCAAGAGATAGTGTCTCCACATCTTTAACGCGAACACGATTGCTGCCAATTCCAAATCATGGGTAGGATACCTTTTCTCATGCGGTTTCAGTTGCCGACTAGCATAACCTATAACTGTACCACCTTGCATTAGTACAACACCTAGTCCGGTACCATAGGCATCTGTGTATACCGTCATCTCTTCATTCCCTTTAGGAATTACTAACACTGGTGCACACGTTAACTTTTCCATTAGGCTCTTAAATGCATTCTCACACCTTTCATCCCAAATGAAAGCTTGATTCTTCTTGGTTAACTGAGTTAATGGTGCTGCTATCTTGGAGAAGTCTTGGATAAACTTACGATTCTTGGGCGTATACCAATCTTGTACCGTAGCCACCTTCGTAGGATCCATGGCAATACCATTCTCTGTAACAACATGTCCTAAGAACCTCACTTCCCTCCTCCATAAGTGACACTTAGAAAATTTCACTTCCAATTGGTGTTTCCTCAATACCTCCATCACTGTCCGCAAATGTTCCTTGTGTTCTTCCTTTGTCCTCGAGTAAATCAAGATATCATCCACGAACACAAGAACAAAATCATTTAATCGATCCCTGAAAACTCTATTCATAAGGTCAACAAAATATGCGGGTGCATTGGTCAACTCGAATGGCATGACCAACCACTCATAGAATGGCGTCTAAAATGTCGTTTTAGGAATACTCTCAGCTGCTACTTGAAGCTGATGAAATCCTGTCGTGAGATCCAACTTGGGGAACACTCTTGTGCCATTGAGTTGATCAAACAAATCATCTATCCATGGAAGAGGATAATTATTCTTCTTAGTCACATTATTCAACTCGCGGTAACCCACACATAAGCGAAGGGAACCATCGGCCTTAGTAGAAAATACAACTGGTGCTATCCATTCAGAAACACTTCTTCGGATAAATCCCTTCTTGAAAAGATCGCTTGCTTGCACTTCAAGCTTTTGCTGCTTCATTGGTGCCATACGACGAATTGGCATCACTATAGGCCTGGCATCTTTCACTAAATCAATACGAAACTCGATCTCTCGGTGTGGTGGAAGTTCGGTCACTTCCCCGAACATGTCCGGATGCTCATCGGCAATAGGCATATCTGACAACTTATCATGTAGGATGTCGAGGGAATTTAGAAAACTAGCCATTACCCCATCACTAGGTAGGCAACCAAACAGTACCCTCCGCCCATCATCCGATCTAATGGTCACCGAAGACCCTCACAGTCTACCACCACCCCGTACCTTTGGAGCAAATCGACTCCCAAAATAATGCCAAACCCAGTAAAGTCCAAAACAAAGCAGTCACAAGCAAACATACATCCATGACTTGATAAGACCAAATTTCGAAAAATCATACTAAGGCCAGTCGAACCTCGATCGGGTTCGTCACAACTAAAGGTCTAGCGACAATCTCGAGTTCCAATCCCAAACTATCTACCAGGTCACAAGATACGAAGGAATGGAATCCCTGGTATCAAACAATACTTGAATAGGAACATCATAAATAGAAAGCACACTTTGAATAACCACACTCTTTCCCTTCTCCGCTACAGTTGGGGAATTCGATGAAGAAGGAACAACATTGATAGCATATGCTTTCATAATCTACTTCTCTTTAGAAGGTTATGGACATTTATCCTTATGATGTCCCACTTGGCTGCAATTGAAGCACAACCTGTCTGCTGGCTTTGCTCGATAATCTTTGGCATAGTGGCCCTTCTTGCCATAGCTATAGCACTCAACATCTTTCTTATTCTTCTTCTGACAATCCTTAGCTTGGTTCTGTTTCCTTTTATTCTAGGAATTATTCTTGCCTCCACTGCTTGCCTACAGTTTTGTCTCTCTTGTAGATGCTATAGCAACATCGGTCTTTGACTTAGGGTAAAGGCTCTCCGATCTTAATGCCTTCCACACAATAGATCGAATGTCTCATCGATATGATTTATCCGCCTTTCCCCCAAGTATTCATCTAAGCTAGTTATGAACTTCTCGTTCTTTTTCTTGGCACTATCAATAAGAGATAATCCATACTTCGATAAAATATCGAATTCAGCAATATATTCTGAGACTGTCCTACCATTATGCTTAAGCTCCAGAAATTTCCTGAACAATTCTGATTTCTGAGTAGTTGGGATAAAATTGTCACTAAAGTGAGTCTTAAACTGATTCCAAGTAACTTGATCCTCAGGAGTAACTGCTTTAATAGCATTCCACCAATTCATAGCCCGTCCTTGCAGTTGACGCGATGCTAACTTTCTTTTCATTGCATCATCGATTCCCAAATCCTCATAACTTGACATAAAACTGGTGAGACAGTGCATAAGCTGAAAAATAAATCATCATAGCAGCGGAATCCATAATACAACTTGTGATCCAAACCATCATTATTACAACTTCACAAATACTGTCTCTAAAGCAATGCAGAAAAGGTACACTACTAATGCCTAAAGTAGTGACCAGCAACAACACAGGGAGAATATATATAAATAGTACGTGGAAGCCTCCGCTCGTCTCCGGATAGCTACTCATGCATACCATCTAACTTGTCTCTAGTCTACTCATTTAGGAGCACCCAGAGTAATAAGTAGAGACATAAAAATCTGGTATGAGCAGTAACAGCAAAACAAATAAATAATAGGTATAAATAATCATACCTGAACCTGGACCTGCAACCAAAGATTTAGAACAACAAGACGTACAGTACTCAGAGGTAATACTAACATAAAGTGTAAAGTGGAAGTGCACATGTCATGGTGATAGCAAACATCAAACACAGCAATCATCCTTACATCTCTCACTTAGTGCGTTAAACTTACGATATCCACCACTTTGATCACCAAATCCTTTGCTATGACCAATTTTCCCTTGGGTGTCTTAATGACCCCATTGCGCTGGTCTATATCCACTAATCCTTTTCTACGATCACTTTGCCCTTGGGAGTCCTAATGGTCCCATTGCACTGATCCATAACCATGCTACGATCACTTTTCCCTTGGGAGTCTGAATGATCTAATTGCATTGATCCATAGCCACTAATCCGTCTCTCAGTGGTGAACCAAAGCTATAGATATCGATAACCCCTTTGCACACGTCCTGCAGCAAAGCCCAACTCTAGAAGTTAACTCGTTGGTTCCTAACTGGGTCCTGAGTAATAACTTCTCATTTGGACTTCCTTTGCATCTCGGGTTTTGGTCTTCTTCAGTTCACACTTCAGTTTCCATTCGGTTCGTGATACATAAGCGGCTTGCGGTTCATGGTCATGCTCCGATTCGTGTGTCTCCCATCCGTCTCGTGACCCTGCTGGATCGGTTCGTGACCGACGGCTCGTGGTCAGCTTCCTCGGTTCGTAAGTCCCATTCGTGAATGTCGGTTCATGGTTCGAAGTGCACTCGAGATGCCGTGGCTCGGCTCGTGGTCTTCAGGGCAATCGGCTCATGGATGCTTCCCTCCTCGTAAGTGAGCGGCTCGGCTCGTGGTGGACGTGCTTCACGATCGGGGTGTCGGTTCATGAAGGGTGCTTCACGAGTGAGGGGTAGTGAGCTGGTTTCCTGCACTTCTTTCCAGCAACTGTTTACGCCACAAAATGGCGTTTTGTACCATTCTAACTTCACTAAACAATCACAGAACATACCAAACAATCATAAAGCACCGCTTATCACCCACAGACCGATGGACAGACTGAAAGGGTGAATAGAGTTCTTGAGGATCTTTTGAGTCTGTGCATCCTAGACTTCAGAGGGGCTAGGGAAGAGCATCTTCCTTTAGTAGAGTTCGCCTACAACAACAGTTATCAAGTTAGCATTGGCATGTCGCCCTTTGATGCATTGTACAGACGACCCTGTAGGTCACCAACTTTTCGGTGGGAATCTATAGAAAGGCCATTACTTGGACCAGATATGGTTAGAGAAACGTCCGAGAAAATTGATCTTATTAGGCAGCAAATGAAGACCGCTCAAGATAGGCAGAAATCCTACGCTGACAAGAGAAGGACTGACATCGAATTTGAAGTAGGATACATGGTTTTTATTAAGGTGTCAACTTGAGGAACGTGGTTCGCTTTGGATCTATAGGGGAATTGGCACCAAGAATTGTAGGGCCATTTCGCATAACAGAAAGGATTGGCCAAATGGTCTATAGGGTAAAGCTACCAGAGAGACTATCCGACTTTCATGATGTTTTACACGTTTCTCATTTGCAAAAGTGCTTGCATGATACCGTAGAAGTAGTTGAGCCGAGTATATTGGAAGAAGAAGAGGTGGAACAGGAGGCGACAATCTGACGAGTTCCTACCCATATTCTTGGATCAGAATTTAAGAAGCTATGCAATAGAGAAGTCAAGTTGACGAAAGTTCAGTGGGGAGATAACCCAGAGGGTGCGACTTGGGAGACCGAAGACAAGATTCGTGCTTCGTACCCTTTTCTTTTTTAGGGTATGTTCTTAACTTCCTTTTCAAAGCTTTTATTTATGCTTGTTTCTATCATTAAAGTATATCATATCGATCGAATCTTCGACCTTTAGGTAGGAATCCCATGGACGTAAAATTGTGTTTGAGACATTTTATGTTTGATGGATGCAAGTGTTTGCTCGTGGATGCATATACACACACATTAGGCACTAGATCGACTCAATCACTCTCATACTACATATGGATGTGTGTGCATTTTTCTTCTTTTAATGGATGGAAATAGATGTATCATCAAATTGATGTTGCATTTGGACGGATGATTGTGCACACATACAGAACTTACATGTTATTATAGGATTGTTGCATACATGTTGGATTCATGGCACTGACATATATTGCATTAAGGAGGTCAACTGAATCAGTAGACCGCCTGATCTTTGCATTAGAATAAGGACATATACACACACCTTTGTATATTGTAACACCCCGCCTCCGCTAGGGTCACTCGCAAAGGAATGCACTAGCTTTAGAGGGGCATTATTGGTAAACATGCACAGAAATATCACAAGACAGAACATATATAAATAGCGGAAGTAAAATCAAACTTTCATAACATGAATAAATAAGGTCTAAAGCCTTTTACATCAGAGTACATCAAAACCTGTCTTGCAATAATAAAGAAGCATAAAAACTTTTTCATAAATTATTCCCCAAGTAAAAACAGTAAAGTAGACATAGCCAAGCGGAGTCCAAGCCATCCATGATGACCTTCAGGCAGAAGAAGTCCGAACTAAACAGCATTGTTTCCTCCCTGTAACCTGGGGGGGGGGAACGGAAGAAAAGAGGCGAAACAAAACGGGTCAGTCAAAAAGACTGAGTAAGTCCTATCTACTTCCAGTATAAAAACAGGTAAAGGTAACATGACATGCATAAACTGAAAGTAAACATAAGGGTAACCACAAGGTAGATAAACTAGGATAGCCGGTTGAACTACTGTGGCAAGGTAAACCAAGGTGTTATGATAAATTGCGGTGTTATGATAAGTCAAGGTATCATATCGTCAGATTTCTATCGAGTACATTATCCCAAGGTATCTACCCCGTCTAACATCCCACGGTATCTATCATGTATATTCTTCCTAGTCCTAACATGTATATTTGCTCTGCACCTCTCGTACTAGTATCCCTACCCGCGTCATGTGTTAACCATGAACGTCCCGTGCTCAAAGCCGTGTAATGGTCCATGTCAACCTAATATCGCATATATAGGTTACTCAAATCATATGTTTCTTTCCATGCATATAAGTTCAGTCCTTTGCCGTACCTCGTACGGGCTTCCTCATGTCGTATTATCCTTGAAATCGTTTGGACTGTCACCCTAGTTCTAGCTAGGCTCTTCCATATGAATCATCGTTTGAACTACTAGGACTTACGCCACCTAGTACCACTAGGGATTACGCTTACCTATTGCACGCTTTCGTATTTCGGTTTGGGTTAAACCACCTAGGCCACTAGGGATTACGCTAACCCTCAACCGCGCCCTTTTTCCCACGCATTCATCGTGAATCGTTTTTCTATAACTGGATGCACATGTATCACATCGTGCCATCCGAGTCCTGTCACCGGCCAAAACAAGAAATACAGGACTCGGTCGGGAGCTTTAGATTTATCTGCCGATGCAGATACTAAGGTCTTCTTTTCTACACGTGGCTATGGTCCCACGAGACCCCTCCCTCAACTAGTGAAAGGCAACACAAGAGAAAATCTTGCATGAGAACTACACTCCGGCCAGCCCACATCCTACGGCCTACCTCACCCATAATTAGATAGCAATTATGGTCTGTTGGGTGTTCCCTGCCTTTCCGTACGTATACGCTTGACTAAAGATGGTAGATGATCGACGAACTTGCTATCTCGGGCACCTTATGTATCCGCCGACTCACTGCTATCCACCCCAGTCTTTAGGTCGCTCGCATAGCAACCAAGGCATATTCTTGGTTCTTCTACCGCAGACCTCAACCTCTCGTGAGCCTAGTATAATGACCTGACAGCTCACAGAGGGATCCCAAGAATACCCTTACGTTCCCCGAAGCCGCTGCTTCGTTACCCAGTTCGTTGGAGCCTTTATCCAAATCAGATAGCCTGCTCCTACACGCATACTCTAACGTATCGGGTTACTGATCTATCTAAGAAATGGTCCAAATTTCCTTGACTAAGAATTATTACTTAGTTTCCCTTAACTAAGGTTTACCACTTAGCCTTATTTCCATAATCCTTGTTAACTATGGTTATCTACCTAATCCTCCGAATTAGTGTTTATCTAATGGGTTAAGTGTCACTTAAGTTCACAACTTAACCCGTCTACAAAACATGTCGAAACTGGCTAAGTATCCAAGTCCAAGACTTAACCCTACAGACCATGTGTCAAGTTGGTTAAGTATATCAAGCAATCCATGGCTTAACCTCGTCTAATTATCATTTTAGATTGGTTAAGTATATATTAATTTGACCCCATCAGATTACCGAGTCAAATCGGTCAAGCGTATTCGAAACGATTCGTGACTTAGCCTTATCATGTTTTCACGTTAGGTTGGTTAAGTATAGGTTAACTTAACCTCATCAAATTAACGAGTTAGATTGGTTAAGTATAGGTCACTTAACCTCATCAAATCATCGTGTTAAATTAGTTAAGTGTTTAACTTAACCCCATTAAATTACCAAGTTAAGTCGGTTAAGTATGGGTTACTTGACCTCATTGAATTATCAAGTTTAAATTGGTTAAGTGTTTAACTTAACCCTATCGAATTACCGTGTTTAGATTAGTTAAGCCTAATCTTAACCCCATCCATTAACTGTATTATACGGTTAAGTGTCATTAAGAAAATTTACTTACCCTTATCACGTTATCGTGTTGGATTGATTAAGTGTTGGTTAACTTAATCCCGTCCACTAGTCGTATAAAAATGGTCAAGTGTCATTAGGAAAATCAAGTTACTTAACCTACCCAAGCTTATCATGTTTTGTTAAGTATCATTAGCCTAATCAAATTACTTAACCCATTTGTCCATATCATATTTGGTTAAGCCTCATTAATCAAATTAACTTAACCCTATTATGTGGCATTAATTTAATTAATGCACCCTCAACCTCTTACATTAGACCTTGTTGTGGTTACTAGTTAAGCCGGGCGGGTCCGGGTAGATTTACACCACAACCTAGTCTAACCTCGGGTCTTAAGCGCGACATGACCAACTTCTCACATTGGGTCCTATTGTTTGCAACTACTAGTTAGGCCGGTCGGTTCCGGGTAGTTTTACGTTGCAAACTCAACCAAACCTCGAGTTGGCCACACTCATATTATCTAAGTTCATCATGTTTCCAAAACATGTTACAAGTTTTTCGAGCATTTGGGTAGACCTAACTTAATAGGTAAATTCCCAAAGGGTAGACCTAACTTAATAGGTAAATTCCCAAGCTCATGTTTTTATGCATACTTACATGTCATCTTCCATGTTATCTTTCAAGTCATATTTTCAAGTATAAACACATGTCATATTCAAGTCAAGATTTTGCGACATGTTCATGTTTATCTAACTACCCAAAATCGTGTTTTCCCAACGCAAGCAAAGCGAGTCAACATAGTAAGAATACTATGTCACATATTGTTCTCAAAACATGCATGATGCCAAAAAGGGCTTGGCTTCCACATGCATAACATCATGAGGGGGTTGGCCATAAACATGCATAGCGTCATAAGGTAATTTGGCCACAAACATGCATATTATCAAAAGGGGGTTTGTCCATAAACATGCACAACTTAAAGAGGGGATTGGCCACGAGCATGCATAATCTCATAAAGGATTTGGCCACAAACTTGCATGTTAGCATAAGGGGTTTGGGTTCATAAACATGCATAAGCCCCAAAATCTTGTCTTAGCCAATGTTTCACACGTAAAGTGGTTCCTAAAGGTTCATGCTAGCATTTCATGCATAAAGTTCCAAACTTGCAAGTTAAACTAGGTTATGCATAGCATGAGAGGCATGATTAAGTCACTCACATGGCCTAGGATCATAAATATGAACACAAGAGGCATGGTAAGGTTCATATAGGTTCGCATAATCATGTTTAGCCTCATTTTATCCCATGTCAACATTAAAAATACCGTTTTGATCCAAAAGTAGCTAGAACTTACATAGCATGGCAAGAGGACTAGGAGCATGAATCGTTTTGGCGAAGAAAGGTGGCTCCTTTGATGAAGATCCGCCATGAACCTCGCATAGAAATGTTGATTTGGCCTTGATTTGGTGTAGCAAGCTTGCACCTTTTGATTTGAACTTGATTTGAGTGCATAGGCTCTAGGGATTGGAGATGGAGGCCATGATCAAAATTGATTTTGGCAGCACTTAGTTGCTAGGTTTGATTTTTAGGGATTTAGGTTAGGTTTAGGGTCTTTTTATAGAGATTAGGATAGTTTTAGGCCCTTAGATTAACCCTAGGATAGATTAGGACCATCAGATCTCGGAAGCTTCCAGACCCAGCCCAAGAACAGGACCAGGTGAGACAAACAGGTGCGCCAGGCTATTTGCCCCGGCCACCCCCTGTCGACAGGCAAGTCGACAGGGCTGTCGACTTGGTCTGGGCCCAAGTCGACAGGCCTGTCGACAGCCCTGTCGACATGGCCTAGGCGGGGAAACTTCCCGCCTAGCCCCAGATCTGATTTCCAAAACTGTTTTCTGAAATTCAAATTCCCAGAAATCTTCTTTGGGCCTTTAACGGGTCATACGGACTCCGATTCTCGAAAACTCGGACTCTATTTCGCGTATTTTTCCGAGACGAACGCAATGGCATAGCCCGTTTTACTTGATTCAGAATTTAAAATTAAATTCTGCTTTGATTCTCGTTTTAACATGTTATTAAAATACGGGTTGTTACATATATGTTCATAAAAGCATTAGAAGTCTTTAAGGACAATGGATACCTGTGATTGGTGGATGAGCAGATGGGTGATGGATGGTAGGATATACATTCTTCTTAACTTGGAGATTTCGGGGACGAACTACGCCATTGCGTTCGCCTCAGAATTTAATATTCAGAATTAAGGGAAACGGACTACGACATTACGTTTGTCTTAGAATTCTGGCCAAAATAGACACTTGGTTTGCGTAAAACAGACACCGTATGAAGAAGTTATTAAGGTTTGAATTTTGTATACGCACAAGAAGAATATATATATATACACATACACATAGGTCCAGAAATTCAAAAATTATGTCCAGAATTTCGAAATTGCTCAGAAAGAGGGAGGCGGGAATTTTCGCGCTCAGGGGTGTCGACCACTCAAGCGGGATGTCGACCCATGGCTCGACCACCAGGGGGTCGACCCCCCAAAGGCAGACGTGGAAGATTAGGGCTTTGGGCTAGCAGCTATATATACGGCCTCATTTATCATGTTTTGCACACTGAAAATAATGGAGGACTAGATGTTGTCGCTACCCGGATTGAATCAAACCTTTTTCTTCTTCTGCAATCGAGTTAATCAAGTTAAGATCTGTGATTAAACATATGCTATTCTTCTTCTATCTTTCTAGATCCAAACACTGTGAGTTTAAGTTACTTTTAGATCTAAATAATTAAGAGTAGAACTTGATATGACTATAATTTGGATCTATGGCTATGACAGCTTGAATCATATCATATCTGTTATAACTTGTGTATCAATGATATCTTGACATGACTATGACTTAGATCTTAACCTTTATCATGTCAAATCTGCCTTTGATTGTAGATCTAATTCATCGTTTAGATCACCTTATATCTGTTTTATTATGTTTATGGCCAAATCAGATCTGTTATTAGTTGGACATCTAAATCACTATTTAGATCACATCATGCATGCCCCTATTATGCTAGAATCAGTGCTATTGTCACATGTTCATCCTATGTGCTTATCTTGTCATTATGCCACTATATGTTTATGCCATTACTATTAACCTTGTAAGTATGGTCATTTCTGTCCTTTTCCCTCTATTTTTTCTCGTTTATTTTTATATAGTCACGCCACCTTCGAGCTTGGGCACGCTGCTGAAATATGTGAATACGTTAGATTAGGAACGAGAGGAAAACGTTAATATTGGGCATAACTTGTAATTGGGAAATTAGGCATAACTTGAATAAAGTGTAATAATATTAATTTGGGGCATATAGTTTATTATGAACATAACTTATCAAAAGAGGCATGAAAACCTACAACGACATAGGTAAAATTGGTTAATGAATGGAAATGCCTAGGATTACAGTAATTAGAAACTGTAAACGCGCCTAGACACGAGGTTAAATTACACTTGTGGTGGAAGTCTGTCCGGAACCCCCCGGCATATCCAGTGACCACAAGTGGTGAATCTAGTGTGAGGGGTCTAGGATTACAAACTCGAGACGTGATAAGACACGAGATTAAGCCCGACTTGTGCAAGAAGTCTGCTCGGAACCGACTGGCATATCTAGCATCCACAAGTGGTAGGCTTAATATGGTGGTCTAGCACATTATAATCATAAATGGACATGGTAATGAATTGGAATACTTAACCAAGTTGAATCCATAGGGATTGTATGAATATGAACCTGATTAGGGGTTAAGTAAACTTGTTTGAAAACAATGGGTGGGTTAAATATATCTGGGTTGGGTGGGTATTATTTATATATAGGCCCACAAACTTAACCTATTGGGGTTATGTAATTAAAGACACCGTTATGTAAGCATAACCTGTGGAAAACCTAGTGGGGATGCAAGCATAGTGGAACCTTGAATCATCTTGTGTATGGAACCCATTTCAGTCAGTAACCCATATAACGGTATCAAGTGAGTACTCTGAACTAGGTCGGAGTCGGGGGCACGCTTACAGGGATGATTGTAAGAGATCCAAACGTGGAGGAGGTGTGGGCGGCGCAAACCGACCAGGTCATGTGCGTGCATGGTCCGGGAAGAGGGGGACAAGATGACTGTGACACCTGTAGATATGGTTGTGCACAACATGAAGACGAAGGGTTGCCACTTTAGGAAGTGATACCTCCTACTATGGGGCCATGTGAAGGCCCGCCCCGCACCAGCCGACATTTCTACGAAATAAGTTGTGCCAATGTCCAACTAGCACGGGACGGTCGCCAAAAGAAATGGATTTGAAACTATGAATCATCAAGAACCTGTAGTATATCTCACAACGCATGGTATAAAATATAATAGTAACATAACTTGATATAAAACAGGCGAGACAGTGCATAAGCTAAAAACCAAAACCATATCCATCAGAGTAGCGGAATCCAAAATACAGCTTATGATCCAAACCATTATTACAACTTCAAAATACTATCTCTAAAGCAAAATAGAAAAGGTACACTACCAATGCCCAAGTAGTGAACAGTAACAAAACAGGGAGAATATATATATAAATAGTACGTGGAAGCCTCTTGCTCGTCTCTGGACAGCTACTCGTGCATAACCACTTAACCTGTATCTAGTCAGGTCGTTTAGGAGCACCCAGAGTAGTAAGAAGAGACATAAAACTCTGGGTCAGACTAAAGTCTGGTATGAGCGATAGCATCAAAATAAAACGATAATAGGTATAAATAATCATACCTGACCTGGACCTGCAACCAAAGAGTTAGCACAACAAGATGTACAGTACTGTAAGGTAACACTAACATAATTTGTAAAACGAGAGTGTGCATGTCATGGTGATAGCAAACATCAAACATAACAATCATCCTCACATCTCACTCAGTGTGTAAAGCATACGATATCCACAACTTTGATCACCAGAACTATTAGGGACATGATGGAGTCCCACCCCGTCCAACTATCACTACGACCACTTCGCCCTGTGGGGCCCTGATGGATTTCGACTCCATACAACCTTTGACCCCACCGCACTGGTCCATAGTCAATGCCTCCCTCTCAATAGTGAACCAAAGTTATAGATATCAATAACCCCTTTGCAATCATAGATCATACAAAACAGTAGTAGGAACATATAAAATCAACCAAAAATATTAAAACATCAACCACATGTGTTATTTAGGATCAAACATACCTAAATCCATAGTTTTCCCCTTAATCCGCTAAATTCCAGGATTTTCAAACTTAATCCAAATTAACCCAAATTTATATCAGTGACATAAAATAATATTTTAGAATTTTTACATATTTTTATGATGCATAATTTCGTTGATAATCACTAATCACCCTAATTAGTCGTAATTAGTGTAAAAACATGTTAATCACTCACCTTAGCCACAAATAAATTTCAGATCTGAAATTCTAACTGATTTGGCATGGATCCCAATGTATTCCAGCAGCTCTATCTCGATTTTTATGCTAATCCGCCTTAATTTGATGTAGATTTAGCTAATATGAGATAAAAAGGTGATTAGGGAGTGATTTAGAAGATGGAAATCATTGCTAGGGTTAGAGAAATGTTTGTGGCAGCTGGGAAAATGAAAAGGAATCATTCTCTAAATCCTTTTAGGCCTCCCATAACCGTAATCCCGAAATGGGTTATGGGCCTTACTGCTAATCACCCTATTAAGCCCGAATAAGTTGTTTTTCATTTTCTAAACATTATTTTAGCCATATCTCCCAAACGGTAAGTCCGTTTGATTAATGTGACCACTCTACGGAAAGATAAACCAACATCTGAATTCAATGATAGTAGTTTCAGGTCAAAAATCCTTACCAATAAAAAGTTATAGGCGAAACAAGATTCACCTGGGGCAAAACGGTCATTTAAAATTCGCCAAAAATTGTTAATGTGGGAAATGACCCCAATAGTCGTTTCCTAAAGTTAAACGACCATATGACTTCGTATGAAAATAAAATAAATATTCTATGATCCTCCGATATGTAGAATGCGGGTCGTTACACTCTCCCCCCTTAAGAAATTTCGCCCCGAAATTCCTTAATCAAGAAACATACAATGGTGTCCAGCATGCCTATCAACCATTTACAACAATCAAACATACACAATAACACAACAAGCTTATCCTAGCATGCGGTTTACTAACAAGAGAATAACTATATCGCGGTTTAAAATCTTACCAGGAAAAGAGTTCTGGATATGACTTCCTTATGTTCTCCTCTGTTTCCTAAGTATAGCCATTCTCATTTTCGCCCCACTGGACCTTGACTAGTTCCACCATCTTACTTCGAAGTTGTTTCGTATCGTGTCCGATAATATGAATCATCCTGTGGCTCCCAACATCCTCGGATTCTACCTCGGTACCATCCAACTGATCTGGCGAAATAGTCATATCAGAATCGGGCATGAACATCCTTAACTGGGAAACATGAAATACGTCGTGAACTCCCGCCATCTTGTGTGGCAATCCAACTTTATACGCTAAATTCCCAACTTGTTCGAGAACTGGAAATGGGCCAATAAACCTTGGTGCTAACTTCCTCTCCTACCAAACCAAATCACACTCTTCAACGAAGAAATCTTGATGAATACCAAGTCGCCAAAGAAGAATTTCAAATCTCTTTGTCTATTATCAGCATAACTCTTCTACCTATCTTAGGCAGCCTTCATTCGCTGTTGAATAATCTTGATTTTATCTGAAGTTTCTATTATTACATCTGGCCCAAGTACAAACTTCTCACCAGTTTCCAACCAACATGATGGTGAGTTGCATGGTCTTCCGTACAAAGCTTCAAATGGAGCCATACCAATACTGGACTGAAAACTATTATTATATGCGAACTCAACTGGATGTAAATGGTCATCCCATGATCGACCAAAATCCAACATACAAGCTCTCAAGAGATCCTCCAATACACGATTCACCCTCTTTGTTTGACCATCTGTTTGAGGATGGTACGCGGTACTGAGATGTAATTCTGACCCTAAAGCCTCTTGTAAGCTCTTCCAAAATCCACTAGTAAATAATAGATCTCGGTCACTCACCAAAACTTTTGGTACTCCATGAAATCTCACTACCCACTTCATGTATGGTTTCGCTAACTTAGCTGTTGTTCTATTCGACTTGACCGATATAAAACTTGCATTTTGGTCAATCAATCCACAATCACCTAAATACTATCATGACCTGATCTAGTCCTTGGTAAACCATCAATGAAATCCATGGAGACTTGTTCCCATTTATATTCGGGAATTTCCAACGGTTGTAATAAACCACTAGGCTTCTTTTGCTCAGCATTAACTAGCTAGCAGTTCATGCACTTGGATATAAACTTCCCAATGTCTCTCTTCATCCCTTCCTAGTAGTATGTTTGCTTCATGTCTCAATACATCTTGTTACCACTTGGATGTATAGTCAGTTTCAAGTGATAACACTCTCTAAGCACTACATCTCTCAATGCATTAACGTTGGGTACAACTAGTCTCCCATTCTTTCAGAGCCATCCTTCTCAATCAAGTCCATACTTGTTCATCTCCTCACCGTCGGTACCCATCTCCACTTTGGAGATGATTTCCAGTAGGTTAGGATCATCCCTCTGACTGGAGCCGATCCGCCCAATCAAAGTCGGTCTAATCGTCAAACTTGCTAACATTTCTGGGTCCAATTCGCACTTAGGTCTGAAATCATATCCCATAATATACTGCAGTTGCTTCCATTCAAGAAACATATCCCCTAAACTGGCATGTCTCTTACTCAAAGCATCAGCAACCACATTGCCATTCCCAGGTGTGTATACGATATTGAAATCATATGAAGCCAAGAACTCTAACCATCTTTGCTGACGAAGATTTAAATCCTTTTGAGAGAAAAGATACTTTAACCACTTATGATCGGTAAACAACTCAAATCTTTCTCCTAGGAGATAATGTCTCCACATCTTTAACGCGAACACAATCGCTGCCAATTCCAAATCATGGATAAGATATCTTTTCTCAAGCGATTTCAGTTGCCGACTAGCATAAGCTACAACCCTACCTCCTTGCATCAGTACAACACCTAATCCGGTACCACTAGCATCTCTGTATACTGTCATCTCTTCGTTCCCCTTAGAAATAAATAACACTTGCGTGCATGTTAACCTATCCTTTAGGATCTTAAATGCATTCGCACACCTTCCGTCCCAAGCAAAAGTTTGATTCTTCTTGGTCAACTGAGTAACGGTGCCGCTATCCTAGAGAAGTCTTGGATATACTTACGACAATATCCAGCTAACCCCAAGAAACTTCTCATGTCTGATGCATTCTTAGACATAGACCAATCTTGCACCATAGCTACCTTCGTAGGGTCCATGGAAATACCATTCTCTGAAACAATATGGCCCAAGAACCTCACTTCCCTCCTCCAGAAGTGACATTTAGAAAATTTCGCTTTCAATTGGTGTTTCCTCAACACCTCCATCACTATCCTCAAATGTTCCTTGTGTTCTTCCTCCTCTTCGAATAAACTAAGATATCGTCCACGAACACAAGAACAAACTTATTTAATTGATCCCTGAATACTCTATTCATAAGATCCAAAAAATATGCTAGATCATTGGTTAACCCGAATGGCATAACCAACCACTCATAGGATCCATACGGCGTCCAAAATGTGGTTTTAGCTATACTCTCAGCTGCTACTTGGAGCTGATGAAAACCTATCGCGAGATCTAATTGGGAGAATACTCTCGCTCCATCCAACTGATCAAACAAATCGTCTATCTGATCTTCCTCGTCATCTTATTCAACTTGCGGTAGTCCACACACAATCGAAAGGAACCATCGGCCTTGGTAGCAAATACAACTGGTGCTCCCCAATCAGAAACATTTCTTTGGAAAACTCCATTCTTCAAAAGATCACTTACTCGCACCCCGATCTCTCGCTGCTCCTTTGGCACCATACGATGAAGAGACATCACTATAGGCCTGACATCTTTCACTAAATCAATACGAAACTCGATCTGTCAGTGTGGTGGAAGTTCTGTCACTTCCCCGAAGATGTCCGGATACTTGCCAGCAATGGGCACATCTGACAACTCATCATGCGGGATGTCGAGGGAATTTAAAAAACTAGCCATCACATCATCACTGGGTAGGCAACCAAACTGTACTCTCCACCCATCTTCCACCATAATGGTAACTGAAGACCCCTCACTGTCTACCACCACCCTATACCTTTGGAACCAATCAACTCCCAAAACAATGCCAAACCCAGTAAAGCTAAAAAAAATCAATCACAAACAAACATGCATCCATGACTCGATAAGACCAAATTACGACAAATCATACTAAGGCTAGTCGAACCACCGATCGAGCTCATCACAACTAAAGGTCTACGAACAATCTCGGGTTCCAATTCTAACCTTTCTTCTAGGTCACTAGATACGAAGGAATGGGAAGCCCCTGTATCAAACAGTACTCGAACAAGAACATCATAAATGGAAAGCTTACCTTGAATGATGACACCATTTCTTTTCTCCGCCGCAGTTAGGGCATTCGACGAAGAAGGAAAAGCGTTGATAGCATATGCTTTCACTATCTGCTTCTCCTTTGGGGGTTGGGGACATTTATCCTTATGATGTCCCACTTGGCCGCAATTGAAGCACATCCGGCCCGCTGGCTTTGCTCGACAATCTTTGGCATAATGGCCCTTCTTGCCACAGCTATAACACTTGATATCTTTCTTATCCTTCTTTTTTTGACCATCCTTGGTTTGATTTTGTTTACTCTTGTTCTGGGAATTCTTCTTGCCTTCACCGCTTGCCTGCGGCTTTGGCTCTCCTGCAGATGCAATAGCAACCTCGATCTTTGACTTAGAGTAGAGCCTCTTTGATCTCAATTCCTTTCCCACAATAGATTCAAAAGTCTCATCGATATGGTTTATAAGTCTTTCCCCCAAGTACCCATCTAGACCAGTTATGAACTTCTTGTTCTTCTTCTCTGCATTATCGATAAGAGATAATCCATACTTCGATAAAGTATCAAATTCAGCAATATATTCGAAGACTGCCCTACCATTCTTCTTAAGCTCCAAGAGTTTCCTAAACAATTCTGATTTCTGAGCAGCTGGGATAAACTTGTCACTAAAGCGAGCCTTAAATTGATTCCAAGTAACTTGATCCTCAAGAGTAGCTACTTTAATAGCATTCCACCAATTCATAGCCCGTCCTTGAAGTTAGCATGATGCTTACTTTCTTTTCTTTGCATCATCGATTCTCAAATCCTCGAAGACGCGCTCACAACTATGAATCCAATCTTGAACCTCTGTAGCCGATTCTGTTCTGTTGAACGGCTTTCCACCTAGATTAGTATAATCATTGCTGAGCTTGGCGAAATCCGCACTAGGCGCCTACACTACTGTACCACCATCATTAGCAGCATTAGGAACTGCTCCCTGAGCATCCGTAAGCATTTCTCGCATTAAAGCGGTAAACATCATCCTCATATCAGGGACATTCTCTTTGTTGGCCCCTGAACCCATACTCCTTGTATTTCGGCTCATCATCCAATCCGTAAAGAGAAAACAATTAACCATCTCCTTAGTGGTGCTCACCCAGTGATACTTCATCATTAAATATACTAATATTATATATATAGCCTTTGAAAACCAAAATATCACAAACACGTGCTCTCGTATACGTATACTATCTCTCCCCGATGTCTTCCCCTAGGTTAAACTACGCAACCTAGGCTCTGTTACTAAGTGTGAAGGCCCGCCCCCGCACCAGCTGACATTTCTACGAAATGTGTTGTGCCAATGTCCAACTAGCACGGGACGGTCGTCAAAAGAAAGGGATTTGTAACTACGAACCATCAAGAACCTATAGCATATCTCACAGCGCATGGAATAAAATATAATAGTAACATAACTTGATATAAAATAGGCGAGATAGTGCATAAGCTGAAAACTAAACCATATCCATCTGAGTAGCGGAATCCAAAATACAGCTTATGATCCAAACCATTATTACAATTTCAAAATACTGTCTCTAAAGCAAAATATAAAAGGTACACTACTAATGCCCAAAGTAGTGACCAGCAACAACACAGGGAGAATATATGTAAATAGTACATGGAAGCCTCCTGCTCGTCTCTGGACAACTACTCGTGCATAACCACCTAACCTGTCTCTAGTCTACTCGTTTAAGAGCATCTGGAGTAATAAGAAGAGACATAAAACTCTAGGTCATACAAAGGTTTGGTATGAGTGATAACAGCAAAATAAAACGATAACATGTATAAATAATCATACCTGACCTGGACCTGCAACCCAAAAGTTTGCACAACAAGATGTACAGTACTCTAAGGTAACACTAACATAAAGTGTAAAATGGGAGTGTGCATGTCATGGTGATAGCAAGCATCAAACATAGCAATCATCCTCACATCTCTCACTCAATGCGTAAAGCATACAATATCCACCACTTTGATCACCATAACTATTGGGGTCATGACAGAGTCCCACCCCGTCCAACTATCACTACGACCACTTTGCCTTTAGAGGCCCTGATGGAGTTCGACTCCATACAACCTCTGACCCCACCGCACTGGTCCATAGTCAATGCCTCCTTCTCAATAGTGAACCAAAGTTATAGATATCGATAACCCCTTTGCACACATCCCGCAACAAAGCCCTACTCGAGAAGTTAACTCGTTGGTTCCCAGCTGTATCTTGAGCCAAAACTTCTCATTTGGACTTCCTTTGCATCTCGATTTTAGTCGAATTGGAATTTACCTTCAGAAGAGTTCATGGTCATCGCTGGTCGTTCATCCTTTATGGGTCGGTCGAACCTACATGGGTCGGTCGAACATGCATCACACTGGGTCAGTCGAACATGCATGGGTCGGTCGAACATGCATGGTTCGGTCGAACATGGATCACACTGGGTCGGTCGAACATCATATACTATAAGGTCGGGTCAGTCGTGCTCCTCCCCTAGTCGGTCGCTCGACCCAAAACCTGCACCACTTTCCTACAAACCATTTTTCGCCTCTCGATGGCGTTTTTGTAACACCCCGCCTCCGCTAGGGTCACTCGCAAAGGAATGCACTAGCTTTAGAGGGGCATTATTGGTAAACATGAACAGAAATATCACAAGACAGAACATATAAAATAGCGGAAGTAAAATCGAACTTTCATAAACATTAATAATTAAGGTCTAAAGCCTTTTACATCAGAGTACATCAAAACCTGTCTTGCAATAGTAAAGAAGCATAAAGACTTTTTCATAAATTATTCCCCAAGTAAAAACAGTAAAGTAGCCATAGCCAAGAAGAGTCCAAGCCATCCATGATGACCTTCAAGCAGAAGAAGTCCGAACTAAACAACAGTATTTCCTCCCTGTAACCTGGGGGGGAACGGAAGAAAAGAGGCGAAACAAAACGGGTCAGTCAAAAAGACTGAGTAAGCCCTATCTACTATCAACATAAAAACTAGTAAAGTTAACTGAGATGAACATAAGCATGATGACAAGATAGCTAAGCTAAATCAAAATAACAGGATGAACCACTGAACTCAGATAAACTAAAGTGTCATGATAAATTACGATGTCAAGATAAAACAAGGTATCCCATCGTCAAGTTCCTGTCTAGTATAATATCCCCAAGATATCTATCACGTATAACGCCTCATGGTATCTATCCTGTACATCTGCTCTGCACCTACCGTACTAGTATCCCAACCGTATCATGTGTTATCCATGAATGACCCTTACTCAAAAGTCGTATAATGGTCCATGTCAACCTAATATGCCACATATATAGGTTACTCAACTCGTATGTTCCTTTCCATGTAAATGTTCAGTCCCTTGCCGTAGACCATACGGGCTTTCCCATGAGATCCTATATTACTTTAACATAGTTCCATGATCCTTAAGATCGGTTTGGACTGTTACCCTAAACCCAGCTAGGGTCTTCCAACATGAATTATCGTTTGTACAACTAGGACTTATGCTACCTAGGGCTACTAGGGATTATGCTTACCTATTGCACGTTTTCGTATCTCGGTTTTGGTTCAACCACCCAGGGCCACTAGGATTTACGTTAACCGTCAACCGCGCCCTTTTTCCCACGCATTCATCGTGAATCGTTTTTCCATGACTGTATGCACATGTATCACATCGTGCCATCCGAGTCCTGTCACAGGGCATACCAGGAAATACAGGACTCGGTCGGGAGCTTTCGATTTATCTGCCGATGCAGATGCTAAGGTCTGTTTTTCTATACGTGGCTATGGTCCCACGCGACCCCTCCCTCAACTAGCGAAAGACAAGACAGGATAAATCCTGTATGAGAACACACTACTGGACAACCCACAATCTGGCCCAACCGCAACCATAATTAGATAGCAATTATGGTCTTTTGGGTGTTCTCTGCCTTTCCGTACGTACACGCTTGACCAAAGATGGTAGGTAGTCTGACGAAATGCTATCTAGGGTACGACCGTGTATCGTCGACTATCCCCTATCCATCCCCGTCTTTAGGTCGCTCGTATAGCAACAAGGGCATACTCTTGGCTCTTCTAACGCAGACCTTAACCTCTCATGAGCCTAGTATAATTACCTGGTAGCTCACAGAGGGATACCAAGAATATCCTCACGTTCCCCGAAGCCGCTGCTTCATTACCCAGTTCGCTGGAGCCTTTATCTAAATCAGATACTTGCTCCTACTCGTATACTTAAACTATGACCTACCGTATCAGGTTACTCATCTATCTATGAACTGGTCTAAATTTCCTTGACTAAGAATCATTACTTAGTTATCCCTCAACTAAGGTTTACCACTTAGCCTTATTCCCGTTATTCTTGTTAACTACGGTTATCCACCTAATCCTCAGAACTAGGGTTTACATAATGGATTAAGTGTCACTTAAGTTCATGACTTAACCCGTCTACAAATCATGTCAAAATTGGCTAAGTATCCAAGTCCAAGACTTAACCCTACAAACCATGCTCACGTCGGTTAAGTATGTATTAAGCAATTCATGACTTACCCTCGTCCAATTATCATTCTAGATTGGTTAAGTATATATTAACTTGACCCTATCAATTTACTTAGTCAGATCGGTCAAGTGTATTCAAGCGATTCGTGACTTAGCCTTATCATGTTTTCACGTTAGATCGGTTAAGTATAGGTTAACTTAACCTCAATAAATTCACGAGTTAGATTGGTTAAGTATAGGTCACTTAACCACCTCAAATCATCATGTTAGATTAGTTAAGTGTTTAACTTAACTCCATTAAACTACCAAGTGGGATTAATTAAGTCTAGGCTAACTTAACCCCATCCGATTTCCATGCTTAGACTAGTTGAGTCTAATCTTAACCCCATCCATTAACTGTATTTTTTGGTTAAGTGTCATTAAGAAAACTTACTTAACCTTCCCAAATTATCGTGTTGGATTGGTTAAGTGTTGGTTAACTTAACCCCGTCCACTAGTCGTATAAAAATGGTTAAGTGTCATTAGGCAATCAAATTACTTAACCTACCCAACCTTGTCATGTTTTGTTAAGTATCATTAGCCTAATCAATTTACTTAACCCATTTGTCCATGTCATATTTGGTTAAGCGTCATTAATCAAATTAACTTAACCCTATCATGTGGCATTAATTACTTAATGCACCTCAACCTCTCACATTAGACTTTGTTGCGGTTACTAGTTAAGCCGGTCAGTTCAGGTAGCTTTACACCACAACTTGGTCTAACCTCGGGTTTAAGCACAACATGACCAACTTCTCACATTGGGTCCTATTGTTTGCAACTACTAGTTAGGCCGGTCGGTTCCGGGTAGTTTTACGTTGCAAACTCAACCCAACCTCGAGTTGGCCACACTTATATAATCTAAGTGTCATGTCCATTATGTTTTCCAACACATATTACAAGTTTTCAAGCAATTGGGTAGACCTAACTTAATAGGTAAATTCCCAATGGGTAGACCTAACTTAATAGGTAAATTCCCAAGCTTATGTTTTCAAGCATACTCACATGTCAACTTCCATGTTATATTTCAAGTCATGTTTCAAGTATAAACACATGTCATATTTAACGTTACATGTTGTCTTGTTTATACCCATTTACCCAAATCATGTTCATGTCATTATGTTTTCCCATAATGTGACCCCAACGCTTTTAAACTCGCATAATGGATTCAAAGAAGAAACTTGTCAAAGGCATGACAAAAGGGGGTATAAAGCCACTAGTTGAACATGGTGGCAAATGAGACATAATGTGTTCATTAACTTGCATGTTACATTCTTAAGCCTCAAAAACATGCATAAACCCAAACTTGGCACATAAGCGAATCATGGTGACAAAAGACATGGAATGATGACTAGTAACTCGCATATATCATCATATAAGGGTTATGACTTCATATACAAGTTGACATAAAGGTTATGAAGGTTCTCATGTTGCATAATGCAACATTTCAACATAAAGGTTGTAGCTTTTAGCCCACAAGATCAAGATAATGACTTCATAAACTTGCATGACATGATAGCATGAATCATACTCAATGATCAAACCCAAACTTGCAACATGAACATTTAACTTCATAGTTAATATCTAAGAGTAGGAAAAGGGCTTACATTGCTATGAAGGCACAAATCGATTAGATTAAAGATTGTGATGAAGCCTATGCATGCCATCACCCAAAACCCAAAGATGAACACTCCAAATCAATAAAAAAAAAACCATCTTTATGAACAAAGATCAAAGCTTTAGCCTTGAAATCAACTTGAGAGGCTCTCATACTAACATAGAAACTCTCTAACACTCTCATGATCATGAAACCTCTCATAGGAATTTACTTAGGAATTTTAGAATGAGGGTGGAGGCCATGAGAGTGAAATTTTTTCCATAGTTTAGTTGCAAGAATGAATAATGAGGGTTTAGGGTAGGCTTAGGGGTGTTTTTATAGAGATTAGGGTAGTTTTAGGCCCTTAGATTAACCCTAGGATGGATCTGAGCCATCAAACCACGTTGGAAGCTTCCAGAACAAGACCAGAGACAAGTGCAGGTGCACCAAGCCAAGATGGCTCGGCCACCATAAGTCGACCCCCAAGTCGACAGGGCTGTCGACTTGGGTGAGGCCATGTCGACTCCCAAGTCGACAGGGCTGTCGACTTGGGGTGCCTGGCGGGAATTTTTCCTGCCTAGCCTTCCACCCCTAATTTTCGAAATTAGAACTCGTTTTTGAACTTGAATTTTCTGAAAACTTCGTCGGACCATAACTTGGTCATACGGACTCTGATTCTCGAAAACTTAGACTCTATTTCGCATATTTTTCCGAGACGAACGCAATGGCATAGCTCGTTTTACTTGATTCAGAATTTAAAATTAAATTCTGCCTTGATTCTCGTCTTAACATGTTATCGAAATACGGGTTGTTACATTCTCCCCACCTTTTAGGATTTCGTCCCCGAAATCTCCAAGTTAGGAAGAACATATCCTACCATCCATCATTCATCTACTCAAAACATCATCCACAAGCAACCATTGTCCTTAGAAGATTTCTAATGCTGTATGAATATATGCAAAACGTGTGTGTACATGTTCCTCAGCTAATGCTAATGATCAGGCCTGAATTATCTTTCTAATGCGAAATATGTATAGTGCCATGAATCCAACATGTATGCAAATAGTCCTAGTCATATAGATACTATATGCGTGCACAATCATTCATTGATATGCAACAATCGCATGATAACACATTCGATTTCATCCATAAACAAGTATAAATACTCGTGCATATGCAATATGAAATGTGACCGAGTCGAACTAGTATCTAATGTGTATTCGCGCATCCACTTGCAACCACTTGCAACCATATCAATCATAACATGTTTCAAATACATGTTTACATCCATAGGGTTCTACCTAGGATTCCCTGGAACAGGGCCGAGAAGATAAACAAGACAAACTCCTTACGGGGTTTGTAACAGAAAATAGGACCGAGAGGACGTCCACAAAAGATAGCCTACAAGTAAGCTCTACTGAAAACAGGGATCAAGGATATACTCCCAAAAAGGGATATCATGCGTGTATCTAGTCTTTAACCATCAAAGTCGTATTTCCTTCGGCTTAATTCCATTGTGCCTTGACCGTCTCTTAACTTCGCGATTTCGTAGCTTCTTATTTCCTGTTTCCATAACATGAGCTGGAACTCATTTCTTCGTCGCCTCTCGTTCCACTTGCACTTATCCTTTTTCTAGAATACTTGATGCAAACATGACTGCGTACTCATGATCTCATGCAAGCTTTCCAAAATTCACTAGTGAATCTTGGATCTCGATTATATACTATAAGGTATTCCATGTAGAAGAACTTTCTCTTGAAAGTAAACAGATGTCAACCAGGTTACCAAGCGCACTTACTAGGGCGATTTCCATAACCCATGCATAAGTGAAATAAACCATCCGTCTTATCGGCGAACACCACTCGATCGGGCTTCAAATTTCCAATAAAGGCATCACGGGATTCTAAGTAACTAATCATGACCGAACCCAAAAGGTTACACAAGACTCCGAGGGTATTACCAAGGCTAGTCAAGAGTCTAACTACCCTCCTATCAAAACCGAGAGTGGCACCCCTTACTGGATAACCACTTCATCCTTAGAATCCATCCATAGCTTATAAACATAAGCATTATTTCCAAGCTCAACACTTGACATAGACATTCTCAAATCCAAACAGGTCATGTATAAATGGACTGATTCTCCAATAGGACTTTGAGACAAAAATGGGATTCTCTATTACGCTAGTACTTAAGGTGCAGAGACTCAACTATCGAAGCAGACTTAAATGATACGATGATCAAAACAAAGTCCTAACGGGATGATAGAGAAGAAAAGCTAAACCTTTAACAAGATCGTTACCCTCCTTCCGAGGTACCCTAGAAATGAGAGCATATTATCGCCCTCCCGATGATCTTGTCCTTGTCCCATAATACATAACTATCCGCCCCGTTTTACCATGCCAAAGGTACTCTCTCGTCATGGGTTTCATTGTTCATCTTTCTCCCTCCTTTGAGGACTAAGCCAAACCAACAAGTTGCTCATCCTTAAGCTCGTATCCTTTTTCCTCTTTCTCACTATCCTTTCTTATAACGCGACCACTGGTCTCTCGAGAACCACCTCCATCGCATGGAAAGCACTTTCGTAGATAGAAAAGATTAGTCGCAGTTAAAACCACTGTGACTACAGATGGAGGAAAGAAAGGAGGAGAGATTCAATTAAGGAAACAAGGATAGTGCTAATGGCCTTTGGGGAATAACCTTTTTCTTTTAAAAGAAAATTTTCTTGAAAAATGCTTCTTTGTAAACGGTTTTCAAATAGTTTTCAGAAGGTCTTTAAAAACTTTTGCCCAGTCTGGTAACCTTCTGCTCTGATACCAATGTAACACCCCGCCTCCGCTAGGGTCACTCGCAAAGGAATGCACTAGCTTTAGAGGGGCATTATTGGTAAACATGCACAGAAATATCACAAGACAGAACATATAAAATAGCGGAAGTAAAATCGAACTTTCATAAACATTAATAATTAAGGTCTAAAGCCTTTTACATCAGAGTACATCAAAACCTGTCTTGCAATAGTAAAGAAGCATAAAGACTTTTTCATAAATTATTCCCCAAGTAAAAACAGTAAAGTAGCCATAGCCAAGAAGAGTCCAAGCCATCCGTGATGACCTTCAAGCAGAAGAAGTCCGAACTAAACAACAGTATTTCCTCCCTGTAACCTGGGGGGGAACGGAAGAAAAGAGGCGAAACAAAACGGGTCAGTCAAAAAGACTGAGTAAGCCCTATCTACTATCAGCATAAAAACTAGTAAAGTTAACTGACATGAGAAACTGAGATGAACATAAGCATGATGACAAGATAGCTAAGCTAAATCAAAATAACAGGATGAACCACTGAACTCAGATAAACTAAAGTGTCATGATAAATTACGATGTCAGGATAAAACAAGGTATCCCATCGTCAAGTTCCTGTCTAGTATAATATCCCCAAGATATCTATCACGTATAACGCCCCATGGTATCTATCCTGTTCATCTGCTCTGCACCTACCGTACTAGTATCCCAACCGTATCATGTGTTATGCATGAATGACCCTTACTCAAAAGTCGTATAATGGTCCATGTCAACCTAATATGCCGCATATATAGGTTACTCAACTCGTATGTTCCTTTCCATGTAAATGTTCAGTCCCTTGCCGTAGACCATACGGGCTTTCCCATGAGATCCTATATTACTTTAACATAGTTCCATGATCCTTAAGATCGGTTTGGACTGTTACCCTAAACCCAGCTAGGGTCTTCCAGAATGAATTATCGTTTGTACAACTAGGACTTATGCTACCTAGGGCTACTAGGGATTATGCTTACCTATTGCACGTTTTCGTATCTCGGTTTTGGTTCAACCACCCAGGGCCACTAGGATTTACGCTAACCGTCAACCGCGCCCTTTTTCCCACGCATTCATCGTGAATCGTTTTTCCATGACTGTATGCACATGTATCACATCGTGCCATCCGAGTCCTGTCACAGGGCATACCAGGAAATACAGGACTCGGTCGGGAGCTTTCGATTTATCTGCCGATGCAGATGCTAAGGTCTGTTTTTCTATACGTGGCTATGGTCCCACGCGACCCCTCCCTCAACTAGCGAAAGACAAGACAGGATAAATCGTGTATGAGAACACACTACTGGCCAACCCACAATCTGGCCCAACCGCAACCATAATTAGATAGCAATTATGGTCTTTAGGGTGTTCTCTGCCTTTCCGTACGTACACGCTTGACCAAAGATGGTAGGTAGTCTGACGAAATGCTATCTAGGGTACGACCGTGTATCGTCGACTATCCCCTATCCATCCCCGTCTTTAGGTCGCTCGTATAGCAACCAAGGCATACTCTTGGCTCTTCTAACGCAGACCTTAACCTCTCATGAGCCTAGTATAATTACCTGGCAGCTCACAGAGGGATACCAAGAATATCCTCACGTTCCCCGAAGCCGCTGCTTCGTTACCCAGTTCGCTGGAGCCTTTATCTAAATCAGATACTTGCTCCTACTCGTATACTTAAACGATGACCTACCGTATCAGGTTACTCATCTATCTATGAACTGGTCTAAATTTCCTTGACTAAGAATCATTACTTAGTTATCCCTCAACTAAGGTTTGCCACTTAGCCTTATTCCCGTTATTCTTGTTAACTACGGTTATCCACCTAATCCTCAGAACTAGGGTTTACATAATGGATTAAGTGTCACTTAAGTTCATGACTTAACCCGTCTACAAATCATGTCAAAATTGGCTAAGTATCCAAGTCCAAGACTTAACCCTACAAACCATGCTCACGTCGGTTAAGTATGTATTAAGCAATTCACGACTTAACCTCGTCCAATTATCATTCTAGATTGGTTAAGTATATATTAACTTGACCCTATCAATTTACTTAGTCAGATCGGTCAAGTGTATTCAAGCGATTCGTGACTTAGCCTTATCATGTTTTCACGTTAGATCGGTTAAGTATAGGTTAACTTAACCTCAATAAATTCACGAGTTAGATTGGTTAAGTATAGGTCACTTAACCACCTCAAATCATCATGTTAGATTAGTTAAGTGTTTAACTTAACTCCATTAAACTACCAAGTGGGATTAATTAAGTCTAAGCTAACTTAACCCCATCCGATTTCCATGCTTAGACTAGTTGAGTCTAATCTTAACCCCATCCATTAACTGTATTTTTCGGTTAAGTGTCATTAAGAAAACTTACTTAACCTTCCCAAATTATCGTGTTGGATTGGTTAAGTGTTGGTTAATTTAACCCCGTCCACTAGTCGTATAAAAATGGTTAAGTGTCATTAGGCAATCAAATTACTTAACATACCCAACCTTGTCATGTTTTGTTAAGTATCATTAGCCTAATCAATTTACTTAACCCATTTGTCCATGTCATATTTGGTTAAGCGTCATTAATCAAATTAACTTAACCCTATCATGTGGCATTAATTACTTAATGCACCTCAACCTCTCACATTAGACTTTGTTGCGGTTACTAGTTAAGCCGGTCGGTTCCGGGTAGCTTTACACCACAACTTGGTCTAACCTCGGGTTTAAGCACAACATGACCAACTTCTCACATTGGGTCCTATTGTTTGCAACTACTAGTTAGGCCGGTCGGTTCCGGGTAGTTTTACGTTGCAAACTCAACCCAACCTCGAGTTGGCCACACTTATATTATCTAAGTGTCATGTCCATTATGTTTTCCAACACATATTACAAGTTTTCAAGCAATTGGGTAGACCTAACTTAATAGGTAAATTCCCAATGGGTAGACCTAACTTAATAGGTAAATTCCCAAGCTTATGTTTTCAAGCATACTTACATGTCAACTTCCATGTTATATTTCAAGTCATGTTTCAAGTATAAACACATGTCATATTTAACGTTACATGTTGTCTTGTTTATACCCATTTACCCAAATCATGTTCATGTCATTATGTTTTCCCATAATGTGACCCCAACGCTTTTAAACTCGCATAATGGATTCAAAGAAGAAACTTGTCAAAGGCATGACAAAAGGGGGTATAAAGCCACTAGTTGAACATGGTGGCAAATGAGACATAATGTGTTCATTAACTTGCATGTTACATTCTTAAGCCTCAAAAACATGCATAAACCCAAACTTGGCACATAAGCGAATCATGGTGACAAAAGACATGGAATGATGACTAGTAACTCGCATATATCATCATATAAGGGTTATGACTTCATATACAAGTTGACATAAAGGTTATGAAGGTTCTCATGTTGCATAATGCAACATTTCAACATAAAGGTTGTAGCTTTTAGCCCACAAGATCAAGATAATGACTTCATAAACTTGCATGAGATGATAGCATGAATCATACTCAATGATCAAACCCAAACTTGCAACATGAACATTTAACTTCATAGTTAATATCTAAGAGTAGGAAAAGGGCTTAGATTGCTATGAAGGCACAAATCGATTAGATTAAAGATTGTGATGAAGCCTATGCATGCCATCACCCAAAACCCAAAGATGAACACTCCAAATCAATAAAAACCCCATCTTTATGAACAAAGATCAAAGCTTTAGCCTTGAAATCAACTTGAGAGGCTCTCATACTAACATAGAAACTCTCTAACACTCTCATGATCATGAAACCTCTCATAGGAATTTACTTAGGAATTTTAGAATGAGGGTGGAGGCCATGAGAGTGAAAATTTTGCCATAGTTTAGTTGCAAGAATGAATAATGAGGGTTTAGGGTAGGCTTAGGGGTGTTTTTATAGAGATTAGGGTAGTTTTAGGCCCTTAGATTAACCCTAGGATGGATCTGGGCCATCAAACCACGTTGGAAGCTTCCAGAACAAGACCAGAGACAAGTGCAGGTGCACCAAACCAAGATGGCTCGGCCACCATAAGTCGACCCCCAAGTCGACAGGGCTGTCGACTTGGGTGAGGCCATGTCGACTCCCAAGTCGACAGGGCTGTCGACTTGGGGTGCCTGGCGGGAATTTTTCCCGCCTAGCCTTCCACCCCTAATTTTCGAAATTAGAACTCGTTTTTGAACTTGAATTTTCTGAAAACTTCGTCGGACCATAACTTGGTCATACGGACTCTGATTCTCGAAAACTCAGACTCTATTTCGCATATTTTTCCGAGACGAACGCAATGGCATAGCTCGTTTTACTTGATTCAGAATTTAAAATTAAATTCTGCCTTGATTCTCGTCTTAACATGTTATCGAAATACGGGTTGTTACAGTTTTCGACCATTCTAACTTTCCTATGCAATTATAGATCATACCAAACAGTAGTAGGAACATATGAAATCAACCAAAAACATTAAAACATCAATCACATGTGTTATTTAGGATCAAACATACCCAAATCCATAGTTTTACCCTTAAACCCTAAAATTTGGGATTTGCAAACTTAATCCAAATTAACCCAAATTTATATCAGTGACATAAAATAATATTTTAGAAATTTTACGTATTTTTCCAGATTTTTATGATGCATAATTTCACTAATTATCACTAATCACCCCTAATTAGGCGTAATTAGTGTAAAAACATGCTAAACACTCACCTTAGCCACAAATAAATTTCAGATCTGAAACTCTAACTAATTTGGCATAGATCCCAATGTATTCCAGCAGCTCTATCTCAATTTCTATGCTAATCCGCCTTAATTTAATGTAGATTTGGCTAATATGTGATTAAAAGGTGATTAAGTAGTGATTTAGAAGATGGAGGCCATTGCTAGGGGCTAGAGAAATGTTTGTGGCGGTTGAGAAAATGAAAAGAAATCATTCTCTAACTCCTTTCAGCCCTCCCATTACCCTAATCCTGAAATGGATTATGGGCCTAGCTGCTAATCACCCTCTTAAGCCCGATTAAGCTTTTCTTCATCTTCCAAACCTTATTTTATCCATATCTCCCAAACGGTAAGTCTGTTTGATTAATGTGACCACTCTAAGGTAAACCATCATCTAAATCCAATGGAAGTGGTTACAGGTCAAAAATACTTACCAATCAGAAGTTATAGGCGAAACAATATTCACTAGGGGCAAAACGGCCGTTTAAAATTCAGCAAAATCGTGAATGTGGGAAATGATCCCAATAGTCGTTTCCCAAAGTTACATGACCATACGACTTCATATGAAAATAAAATAAATATTCTACAACCCTTCGATACGTAAAATGCGAGTCGTTGCAGGCCAGCACAAGATATCAATGGAGTAAGGAGCCGATCGATTGGGGTAGTAATTAGGGTACATCTAGACATATGCCTAAGTCTACCATCTTATAGTTGTTGGGATCATCTCATTCTGATTATACTAGTATCAGTGCAGAGTAATCATTAGAGAAGTGTATACACTCTGTCATGTATATCGTGTCATACCAGCCTTTTGTGTTGTTTTCTTTCTCACCCACTTTATATGCCTATCATGATACTTTTACTTATTTATTTGCTAAAAGTAACCGGACTCGCCATACTTTATGTCTGACCCTTTTTGTTTCCTCTTCTTTCTTCCATTTCCCCCACAGTTCTCAGGTGGGAATACTCAAGCTTGATCAGGATTCTGCTATCATTTTGCTAAAGATGCTTAGATGTATTTCTCAAGCTCCTATCTTTGCTACTATGGCTATGTTTTTATTTGGGGATTATGCTTCTTTTATTTTTGTACTCTAATATTTTAAGTGCAAGATATAAGTTTTGATGATGTACTCAGTTTATATATTTTCAAACATATGATGTTTTGAACCACGATGCTTTATTATAAATAAAAGTTTTTAATTCCGCTGCTATTTTATATCTATCTTGTAATGTTTCTATTTCAGTTTACATATAAAGCTTCACGAAAATTATCGCATTCTCTTAATGAGTGACATTAACGGACGTGGGGTGTCACATGGTGGCTATGGCCCCACCTCGGCCCCCTCCTCAACTAGTAAAGACTGCAAGAACTAAGCGACTTGCCCCTAACAAACAATCTAAATATACAGTTGGTGTCTCCCCTCAACAGACGTGCCTCGATAGTAAAAGGTGGATGGCGTCTTGGGTTTATGTAACGACCCGCATTCTACGTATCGAAGGATTGTAGAATATTTATTTCTTTCACATACGAAGTTGTATGGTCATGTAACTTTGGGAGACGACTATTGGGGTCATTTTCCATGTTCATGATTTTTGCCGATTTTTAAATGACCATTTTGCCCCTAACTGATCTTGTTTCGGCCATAGCTTTTGATTGGAAAGGAGTTTTGACCTGAAACCACTTACATTAGATTCGGATGATGGTTTACCTTTCCGTCGAGTGGTCAGATGTGAAAAACGGACTTAACGTTTGGGAGATATGGCTGAAACAAGGCTTAGAAGGCGAAAAACAGCTTAATCGGGACTAATTTGGGTGATTAGTGAGTGTGCCCATAACCTATTTCGGGATTAGGGTTATGGGGAGGCTGATAGGGTTAGGGAATTCAGTTTCTATCATTTTCCAGCCGCCACTTTTTGTTCCTTCAAGTTTAGCCATGGCCTCCACTTTCTAAAACACCCCAAATCACCTTATAATCTATAATTAAGCCAAATCTACATCAAATTAAGGAGAAATAGCACCAAAGCAAGGTTAGAGCTGCTGTTAGACATTAGTATTCGTGCCAAACAGAGAATCATTTCAGATCTATAATTTATTTGTGGCAAAGGTGAGTGGTTAGCATTGTTTTTACACTAATTACAGTTAATTAGGGTGATTAGTGTTAATTAGCGAATTTAAACATGATTAAATTCTGGAAAAATATTTATAAATTTCGAAATATTGTTTAGGCCTCTGTTAGAAAATTTGGTTAGTTTGGTTAAGTTTTACTAATCCTATCATTAGTTTTGCTTAGACATGCTTAAAGGAAAATATGG
The DNA here is from genome assembly GCA_030737875.1 of Allium sativum. Taxonomy (NCBI): domain Eukaryota; kingdom Viridiplantae; phylum Streptophyta; class Magnoliopsida; order Asparagales; family Amaryllidaceae; genus Allium; species Allium sativum. The sequence goes on along the minus strand of CM060910.1, from coordinate 589,332,939 downwards.
GATTTAGGCTTTGTTTGATCCATTTTAACCTATCAAGTTGTCACTTTGGTGTTTGTGGTTGATGTTATATGTTGCTATGACTGTTTGGTATGAATTGTGATTGTTTAGAATAGTTAGAATGGTCGAAAACGCCGTCGAGTGGCATATAAACAGTCGCTGGAAGTTGCAGGAAAAGTGCAGGAAAATACCCGAACCGGATCGGATCGGATGGGAGCAAGGACCGACCCGAGGTGCAACTCCCGAACCGAACCGTTGTGAACTCTTTCCCCACGATCTACCTGGATGCTCGTGAACAGATGGCCAAGGAGGATCACAAACCGGAACACCCTATCCGAACCGAACCGTGCCTCCAACCTGATCCGCCAGAAGACCTCCGACCCGAACAACTTATGCGTCTCCGACCCAACTCGGAGTAGAGAGGAAGACTCGAGCTGCTTGTACCACGAACGGAGACCACGATCTGATGGGATGACCAAGACCGATCCGAACCACCACGAGATGAAGACCATGAACCGAACCGAAGAGCTTGGACTTGAAGCATGGACAATGGAGTCGAACCGATCCGGGGAAGAAGACCAAAAACCCGAGATGCAAAGGAAGTCCAAATGAGTAGTTTTGACTTGGGATCCAGATGGGAACCAACGAGTGAACTTCATGGTTGGGCTTTGCTGCGGGATGTGTGCAAAGGGGTTGTCAATGTCTATAACTTTGGATCACTATGTGTAGGGGGTATGTGAACGGATTCAGAGCCACAATGGCCTAGGTACGACTAAAAGGGGCTATAGACAAATGAAGTGGGGTAATTTGTAAAGATTTAGTCATGATTCCATCAGGTAATCTTGGTGGTAGCAGTAGTTGTACAGGTCTAACTCCGTCACTACTTCGATGGTTCTAGTGATTGACAGTTGTGGACATCGTATGCTTTACGCACTGAGTGAGAGATGTGAGGATGGTTGCTATGTTTGATTGTTTGCCATCATTATGACATGCACACCCCCTTCCCCGTTATCTTTATACCATGTTTAGTGGCACCTTAGAGTATTGTACGGTATGTTGTGCTAACTCTTTGGTTGTAGGTCCAGGTTCAGGTATGGTTTAGTATACCTGTTATTGTTCTGTTTTGCTGCTTATCGCTCATACCAGACTTTTTGTCTGACCCAGAGTTTTATGTCTCTTCTTATTACTCTGGGTGCTCTCATGAGCAGACTAGAGACAGATTAGGTGGTATGCACAAGTAGCTGTACTGGAGACGAGCAGGAGGCTCCCACGTATGATACATGTAGATATTCTCCCTATGTCGCTGCTGGTCACTACTTTGGGCATTAGTAGTGTACCTCTTTCTTTTTGCTTTAGAGACAGTATTTTACAAAGTTGTAATAATGGTATTGGATCATAAGCTGTGTTTGGATTTCCGCTGCTATGATGATTATGGTTTAGTTTCAGCTTATGCACTGTCTCCCCTATTTTATGTCAAGTATGTTATTATTATATTTTATTCCATGCGCTGTGAGATATTTTGCAGGTTCCTTGTTAGTTCTTATCTTCTTATCCTTTCTTCTGACGTCCATTCTGTACTGGTTGGACATCGGTACAACGCACTTTCATTGGAAATGTCGGCTGGTGCGGGGCAGGCCGTCACACTTGGCATTAGAGCTCTAGGTTGCGTAGTTAACCTAGGGAAGTCATCAGGGAGAGATAGTACGTATATGAGAGCGCGTATTTGTTATATTTTGGTTTTCAAAAGCTATATATATACACTATTAGTATAGCTAAGGATGAAGTCGCACTGCACTGGCACTACTGAGGAGATGGTTAATTGTTTTCTCTTTACAGATTTAACGATGATCCGATATACGAGGGGTACTGGTAGAGGGCCAATAATGGGAATGCTGCTGACACGAGGACGATGTTCACTGACTTCATGAGAGAGATGCTTAGGGATGTTCAAAGTGCATTTCCCAATGCTGCTAATGGTGGTGGTGCAGAGGTGCAGGTGCCTAGGGCCGATTTCGCCAAGCTCTGTAAGGATTACACTAGCCATGGTGGGAAACCGTTCCACGGAACGGAGTCGGCTACAGATGTTAAAGATTAGTTGGATAGTTGTGAGCACATCTTTGAAGATTTGGGTATCGAAGATGCAATGAAAAGAAGGCTAGCATCCCGTTAGCTGCAAGGACGGGCAATGAATTGGTGGAATGCTATTAATGCAACTACTCCAGAGGATTAAGTTACATGGGATCAGTTCAAGGCTCGCTTTAGTGATAAGTTTATCCCAACTGCTAAGAAATCAGAGTTGTTTAGGAAATTTCTTCAGCTTAAGCAGAATGGTAGAGAAGTCTCGGAGTATATTGCTGAGTTCAACACTTTATCGAAGTATAGGTTATCCCTCATTGACACTCCCGAGAAGAAGAATGAAAAGTTCATAACAGGCTTGGATCAGAACTTGGGGGAAAGGCTTTTTGTAACACCCCATAATTCCGTAACACTAGGATTCACAAATCAGGGCAGAATTAAAAGTTAAATTAAAATCAAGGGAAACGGGCTGCGCCATTGCGTTCGTCTCGGAATTCTACATGAAAACGAGTCCGAGTTTGCGTAAATCGGAGTCCGTATGAGGAAGATATGGTCTCCGGAAGTTTCAGCAAAGTTCAAATTTCAAAACAGACTCAGAAGCGGGCTAGGCGGGAAATTTCCCGCCCAGGACCCAGGTCGACTGGGTAGTCGACCCCCCCCCCCAGGTCGACTGGGGAGTTGACTGGGTAGTCGACCCCCCACCCCCACCGCTTTTTCCATCTTTCTGAACCTGATTCGTTTCTCTGTATCCAGACGCCCTTCTGACCAGATTCGTTGACTTCTACACTATATAAACAGCCCTAGTCTTCTTCTCTATTCACAATTCTTTTCTATCCTTATGCCGCCTCTGAGAAAATATATAAATAAGTAATATATAAAATAAATCAAGACGAGGAAATGCTTCTCAAGAAGAGGTTCAAGTCAAGCTAGGATTCAAGAGGAGGTTCAAACGACTTCAACGACTGTTTTTCTACGAATCTTAGCAACGCCATCTTTCTATTCTGATCTAATCTCTGTAAGTCAGATATTTTTAGATTTGAACATTTTTCTCTGTTCGAGACATGAAATTAAAGGAATAAAAGAATATGCCAAATCTCTCTCTCTCTCTCTCTATTCGAATCAGTGCCTATACTCTTGAACCTAATTAAGAACTGTTATAACTCGAGGACAAATAAGACCGTGATTATGAAACTATGGACCTTAAAACCATATGCCTATGACTATGAACATTTGCCTATGACTATGAACATTGCCTATGACTATGAACATTGCCTATGACTGTGACTGTGACTATGAGGATTATTTCCTTGACTAAGCCTATGCCTTTGATTAGGAAATATAAACTATTTCCTATGACATAACAAGGACATCTATGATTAAACACCTGTGATTCATGACTAGGAAAGTGTTGCTTAAGTTTTGTGACTATGAAATTGGGTCTAAACCCGATCATCTATTCTGTCTATTCTTGGTTATCTTTGGTTTTAGACCTTGGGAATTTACCTATTAAGTTAGGTCTACCCATGTTCTTGAACGTGCGTCTCTATTCTGTCTATCATTGGTTTTAGACCTTGGGAATTTACCTATTAAGTTAGGTCTACCCATGTTCTTGAACCTACTTCGTTATTCAAATCTTTTATGCCAGTTATTATGTCCATCCTTTTTCATAGCATCTTTGGTTCATTCCCTATTTTCTATGAGTCTAGATTTATCCATAATCTAGATTGAATCGCAATTATACGAGCGGTGGGAATACGATTTGGGCATATTGTGAAATGTACTAAAAATATAGTTATAAACTTGGAATTTGGCATAAATTGGGAACATGAATTATGGCATGTTCATAGAAATACATATTGGATAAATTTAACATGAATTATAGGATGTGTAATTTCAGTCCAGTATTGACTTGTAAATCTAGCATTTACATGAGTTATGAACTAGAATAATAAGTCTAGTTTGACGTGAACTGTAATTAGAATGTTAAATCATGATTGGATTAGCTAATTTGGCGTAATAAGTATATTGGTATAAATTTGAGATTGGCCATAATTGGGAATAACCGTCAGGTTTAGCAAAATCATGGTTAGTGACACTTAATTGGTATAGTTTACATACCAAAAGGCATAAATATGATATAGAGGGGGAAATGGGCCATAAGAATAAATGTTGACAGTTTACATTAAAAGGGTAATTAAGAAATAAGTAAATTAGGAATAATTTACTTATAGAATTTGGCCTAAATGAGGAAATGTAAATTTAGACAAATTAAAGGTTTATTAACGACATCTCTTTTAATGGTACACCAGAAAGTTCTAGGGTAACAGAGAGGATAGTGTCTAGGCTTGGGTTTGGAAAATACAAGTTTCCTGCTCTCCCTGGCTATCCCTAACTGATCCGACAGACGGGATGGTTACTTTCAAAACCTGATTTTAAAATTAACCAAAACCCTTTTGAACTTAGAAAACACGAATATGCCTAACCCGAGGTTAGACTGAGTTGCGATGTAAACCTGCCCGGAACCAACTGGCACATCCAGTAATCGCAACAATATCTGTCTAATGTGAGTGGTAACGGCTTTAATTTATTTAGTTAAAGCAAGAACAAGAATGGTAGGGTTAAGTTAACTAAGACACTTAACCAATTCAACAAGATAACCAAACCGATAGGTGGGGTTAGGTTCATACAGACACAGTTAAGCTAGAATGAGAGGGTTAAGTCTATAGGAACACTTAACCAACTTAACACAGTCGAGCTAGAATGGGAGGGCTAAGTCCATAGGGACACTTAACCAAACTTACGGTAACAAGACCAGATTTGTAGGGGTTAAGTAACTAAGAAAACACTTAGCCAAACTAACATGTTAACTAGACTAGAAAGTGGGGTTAAGTAAAGTTGATACACTTAGCCAAATTAACATGTTAACTAGACTAGAGGTTGGGGTTAAGTAAATACACTTAGCCAATTTGATATGTTATCTGGGCTAGACCGTAGGGTTAAGTAAACTTGAACACTTAACCATCAGGTTGTGATAAAAGAATAGGGTTAAGTCTAAACATGAAGGGATAATACTTAACCATTAATAACATGTTAGTTAAGACAGACGGGCAAGGTTAAGATAAAAAGGAACACTTAACCAATACAGGGTGAATGGGTAGGGTTAAGTAATAAGAAACACTTAACCAATATAACTTGGTTTGTGGTGGGGTTAAGTCAACATGAATTACTGATAACACTTAACCAGTATAACAGGATGAATGAAGAGGGTTAAGTTGGCTTGAATTGACTAATGACACTTAACCAATCAAAATTGACGGGAAAGAGAACTAAGTAGTAATTCTTAGTATCACACGGGAAGGAGCGAATGTCCGTCTGAGTAGAAAGAAGGCTCCAACGAATTGGGTTACGAAGCCCGAGGCTTCGAGGGGACATGAGGGTACTCTTGGTATCCCTCTATGAGGCTGTAGATGATCCTCCTGAGCTCACAGAGGTTAAGGTCTGCGTAGAAGAACCAGGGGTATGCCTTGGTTGCAATACATGGCAACCTAAAGACCAGGATGGACCGGCGTGATTCGGCGAGAAAACGGTAGCCCTGTGATAGCAACTCGTCGTCTACCATCCATCTTGAGTCAATCGAGATACGTGAAGCGAAAAGGCGGAGAACTCCAAAAGACCATATACTTGCTATCTAGTTATGGGTGAGGATGGCCATAGGATAGAGGGGCACCGGGGGCCGGCGTATAGTTCTCATTTTACAAGGTGTGCCTTTCATTAGTTGAGGGAGGGGTCAAGTGGGACCATAGCCACTGGAATAAAAACAGACCTTAGCATCTGCATCGGCAGATATCTGAAAGCTCCCGACCGAGTTCTGTATTCCTTGATTTGCCCTGTCACAGGACTCGGACCGCACATTACAGGACATGTGCATCTAGACAAGCGATAACGATTCACGATACATGCGTGGGGAAGTATAGGAACATATACCACTCTAGGTAGTGTGTCCTAGACTTGGGGGCATCGTTCGACAGGTAGCATAATCCCTAGTTGGACTAGGTGGCATAAATCCTGAATCCGAGAAGCGTTCAGCAGATAGCGTAAACTCTAGTTAAATCTAGAAAGCACTTGATACAAAACCCTAGATTTGATCTAGGTAATAAATAATGAATGTATGCCGGAAGGCAATGGAAAATACAGGGATTGGGATCACGTTATCGTTACTAGTTGGGACACTAGATAGGCGGTGCAGAGATATAGAAACCAGTATAACAAGGAAATAGCGAAGCGGCGAAAGTATTAGAGCGTATCCAGTTTATCTTATCTTAGCATATCTTGTGACTACCTTGTCTAATCATGTTGACCCTATCGTCATGGTGTAATCTTGTATTCAGTTAATTCATGTCATTTTGTTTTTCCATGTTCACATACTAGAAGTTACTGAACTTACTCAGGCTTTATGTCTGACTCTGTTTTTCTTTCGTCTTCTTTTCTTCCGTCCCCCCCAAGGTAGTAAAGGAGGGAATAGTTTAGCTCAGGTTAAGTTGGACTGCCACTCTTTCCCAGCTTGAAGATTTGTCAAAGTTTGCTTGGATTCTCTTTTCAGATGCTATGGCTGGCTCTTGCTAAAATCGGGGAATATAAATGTTGTTTTTATGCTTCTTTATTTTGTAAGATAGATGATACTCTGATATTGTAAAGAAACCATTGTACAAACTATTTTATCAATAAAGCAAAGTTTTATTTTCCGTTGTTTAATTTCTGTCTGTCTTGTAATTTATCTGCATCTTTTACCCTAAATGCTCCATAGAACTTAGTGCATTCCCTTTGTGAGTGACTAACGGACGTGGGGTGTTACACGTGGTATCAGAGCTGAAGGTTACCAGATCAGATAAAGGATTTGAAAAATTATTTTCAAAACGGTTTTTAAAGAAGCATTTTCAAGAGAAAAGATTTTTTTTAAAGACATATTCCCCAAAGCCATACGCACTATCTTCTTTTCCTCTGTTTAAATTCTTGTCTCCTTCTTTCTTGAGTCTCTGGGGCTCCTGGCTTTCTGGGAGGTAACCTCATCGAAGGGCAAAGTAGTGCCCGGCTTCCATCAATAGTCGTAGTTGTTTAATCTACGGGCAGTTTTCTTTCGAAGCTTATAGGGTTTTCCGGACGATGGAGGCAGTTTTCGAGAGTTTTGTCAACATGACTACACACGGAAGGGGATGAGGAGTTTGGCTAAGGAGCATAACCCTAGGATGAGGAATTCATGGAAGTAGACTTAGCACACGAAGGAGGAAGAAATTATAAAACCTAAGACAAGAGGAAGTATCTTTACTAGGGTATGATAGGGCAAGAACGAGGACGAGATTTTCAGAAGGACAAGTACATGCTTTGACCACCAAGCGTACCTAGGAGAAAGGTAGTCCGGTTGGATGAGTCTAGTTTTCTGTTCGTACTATTTCCTTAGGTTCTAGCGCTTCTCATTTGTTCATATCCACTTCCATAGTTGGGTCTCTGCACCATAGTACTTGTATAGTAGAAAGATCCCACTAGAGTCTCAAATCCAATTGGTGGTCCGACCAGTTTATTTTTGGTTAGTAGGGATTTGAGAATAGCTATCGATTTTGCTTATATCATCTCACGTAGATCGTCTAAATTCGGGGGAGATATTCCTTGGGTGCTTGTCTGATATTGGTTTAGGCCTTTAGGGCTTGTACTTGAGGAATGTCAAGTTCGGTTTGGATGGTTTGCGTGAGATATGAATAGTTGTGGCAGGCACTCCAAAGAGCATGTAGTGACCTTTCGACTCTTATAGTTATGGCATGGCGGATAAGAGGGATACATCTAATCATCTTAGTACGTATACCTGGTACCGTGATTGACATCTGTTTATTTTGGAAATGGAGATCCGGAACTTCACAATCGTGAAGTTAAATTAGTTAAGATACAGTGGAGTAAAGCTCAAGAAGGCTAGATACTAGCATCATACCCTTTTCCTTGAGGGTGCATCCTTGATTTCTTTGTTTTAGGAGCTTTACGCATAATTGTTTCTCTCTTTCCAAAGTATATCACCTAGGTCGTATCTTCGATCCTTAGGTAGATGCCAATGGATGTAAACATGTATTTGAAACATGTTATGGTTGATGGTTGCAAGTGGTTGCTAATGGTTTCTTGTGAATGCATATGCATATGTATTAGGCACTAGATCAGTTCAGACGCTTTCATATTGCATTTACATATATGTATTTGTTTGTAAATTGAACTTGATATGTTATCATATGGGTGTTGCATATGGATGAATGGCCGTGCACACATATAGTATTTACATAACTAGGGATGCTTGCATACATGGTTGGATGCATGGCACTGACATGACTCGCATTAAGGAGGTCGACTGAATCAGTAGACCGCCTGATTTTACAGTAGATAAAGACATATACACACTATGCATATGAACATGAAAGCATTAGAACTCTTTTAAGGACAATGGATTCCTGTGAGTGAATGGTTGAGTAGATGGGTGATTGGATGGTAGGACACATTCTTCCTAACTTGAAGATTTCGGGGACGAAATCCTTTTAAGTGGGGGAGAATGTAACACCCCGTAATTCTGTAACACTAGGATTTACAAATCAGGGCAGAATTAAAAGTTAAAATAAAAATCAAGGGAAACGGGTTGCGCCATTGCGTTCGTCTCGGAATTATGCATGAAAACGAGTCCGGGTTTGCGTAAATCGGAGTCCGTATGAGGAAGATATAGCCTCCGGAAGTTTCAGCAAAGTTCAAATTTCAAAACAGACTCAGAAGCGGGCTGGGCGGGAAATTTCCCGCCCAGGACCCCGGTCGACTGGGGAGTCGACTGGGTAGTCGACCCCCCCCCCCCAGGTCGACTGGGGAGTCGACTGGGTAGTCGACCCCCCCCCCCCCGGCGCTTTTTCCAGCTTTCTGAACCTGATTCGTTTCTCTGTATCCGGATGCCCTTCTGACCAGATTCGTTGACTTCTACACTATATAAACAGCCCTAGTCTTCTTCTCTATTCACAATTCTTTTCTATCCTTATGATGCCTCTGAGAAAATATATAAATAAGTAATATATAAAATAAATCAAGACGAGGAAATGCTGCTCAAGAAGAGGTTCAAGTCAAGCTAGGATTCAAGAGGAGGTTCAAACGACTTCAACGACTGTTTTTCTACGAATCTTAGCAACGCCATCTTTCTGTTCTGATCTAATCTCTGTAAGTCAGTTATTTTTAGATTTGAACATTTTTCTCTGTTCGTGACATGAAATTAAAGGAATAACAGAATATGTCAAATCTCTCTCTCTCTCTCTCTCTATTCGAATCAGTGCCTATACTCTTGAACCTAATTAAGAACTGTTATGACTCGAGGAAAAATAAGACCGTGATTATGAAACTATGGACCTTAAAACCATATGCCTATGACTATGAACATTTGCCTATGACTATGAACATTGCCTATGACTATGGACATTGCCTATGACTATGAACATTGCCTATGACTGTGACTGTGACTATGAGGATTATTTCCTTGACTAAGCCTATGCCTTTGATTAGGAAATATAAACTATTGCCTATGACATAACAAGGACATCTGTGATTAAACACCTGTGATTCATGACTAGGAAAGTGTTGCTTAAGTTTTGTGACTATGAAATTGGGTCTAAACCCGATCATCTATTCTGTCTATTCTTGGTTATCTTTGGTTTTAGACCTTGGGAATTTACCTATTAAGTTAGGTCTACCCATATTCCTGAACCTGCGTCTCTATTCTGTCTATCCTTGGTTTTAGACCTTGGGAATTTACCTATTAAGTTAGGTCTACCCATGTTCTTGAACCTACGTTGTTATTCAAACCTTTTATGCCAGTTATTATGTCCATCCTTTTTCATAGCATCTTTGGTTCATTCCCTATTTTCTATGAGTCTAGATTTATCCATAATCTAGATTGAATCGCAATTATACGAGCGGTGGGAATACGATTTGGGCATAATGTGAAATGTACTAAAAACATAGTTATAAACTTGGAATTTGGCATAAATTGGGAACATGAATTATGGCATGTTCATAGAAATACAAATTGGATAAATTTAATATGAATTATAGGATGTGTAATTTGAGTCTAGTATTGACTTGTAAATCTAGCATTTACATGAGTTATGAACTAGAATAATAAGTCTAGTTTGATGTGAACTATAATTAGAATGTTAAATCAGGATTGGATTAGCTAATTTGGCGTAATAAGTATATTGGTATAAATTTGAGAATGGCCATAATTGGTAATAACCGTCAGGTTTAGCAAAATCATGGTTAGTGACACTTAATTGGTATAGTTTACAAAACAAAAGGCATAAATATGATATAGAGGGGGAAATGGGCCATAAGAATAAATGTTGACAGTTTACATTAAAAGGGTAATTAGGAAATAAGTAAATTAGGAATAATTTACTTATAGAATTTGGCCTAAATGAGGAAATGTAAATTTAGACAAATTAAAGGTTTATTAACGACATCTCTTTTAATGGTACACCAGAAAGTTCTAGGGTGACAGAGAGGATAGTGTCTAGGCTTGGTTTGGAAAATACAAGTTTCCTTCTCTCCCTGGCTATCCCTAACTGATCCGACGGACGGGATGGTTACTTTCAAAACCTGATTTGAAAATTAACCAAAACCCTTTTGAACTTAGAAAACACGAATATGCCTAACCCGAGGTTAGACTGAGTTGCGATGTAAACCTGCCCGGAACCAACCGACACATCCAGTAATCGCAACAATATCTGTCTAATGTGAGTGGTAGCGGCTTTAATTTATTTAGTTAAAGCAAGAACAAGAACGGTAGGGTTAAGTTAACTAAGACACTTAACCAATTCAAAAAGATAACCAAACCGATGGGTGGGATTAGGTTCATACAGACACAGTTAAGCTAGAATGGGAGGGTTAAGTCTATAGGAACAGTTAACCAACTTAACACAGTCGAGCTAGAATGGGAGGGCTAAGTCAATAGGGACACTTAACCAAACTTATGGTAACAAGACCAGATTTGTAGGGGTTAAGTAACTAAGAAAACACTTAGCCAAACTAACATGTTAACTAGACTAGAAGGTGGGGTTAAGTAAAGTTGATACACTTTGCCAAATTAACATGTTAACTAAACTAGAGGTTGGGGTTAAGTAAATACACTTAGCCAATTTGATATGTTATCTGTGCTAGAACGTAGGGTTAAGTAAACTTGAACACTTAACCATCAGGTTGTGATAAAAGAATAGGGTTAAGTCTAAACATGAAGGGATAATACTTAACCATTAATAACATGTTAGTTAAGACAGACGGGCAAGGTTAAGTTAAAAAGGAACACTTAACCAATACAGGGTGAAATGGTAGGGTTAAGTAATAAGAAATACTTAACCAATATAACTTGGTTTGTGGTGGGGTTAAGTCAACATGAATTACTGATAACACTTAACCAGTATAACAGGATGAATGAAGAGGGTTAAGTTGGCTTGAATTGACTAATGACACTTAACCAATCCAAATTGACGGGAAAGGGAACTAAGTAGTAATTCTTAGTATAACACGGGAAGGAGCGAATGTCCGTCTGAGTAGAAAGAAGGCTCCAACGAATTGGGTTACGAAGCCCGAGGCTTCGAGGGGACGTGAGGGTACTCTTGGTATCCCTCTGTGAGGCTGCAGATAATCCTCCTGGGCTCACAGAGCTTAAGGTCTGCGTAGAAGAACCAGGGGTATGCCTTGGTTGCAATACATGGCAACCTAAAGACCAGGATGGACCGGCGTGATTCGGCGAGAAAACGGTAGCCCTGTGATAGCAACTCGCCGTCTACCATCCATCTTGAGTCAATCGAGATACGTGAAGCGGAAAGGCGGAGAACTCCAAAAGACCATATACTTGCTATCTAGTTATGGGTGAGGATGGCCATAGGATAGAGGGGCACCGGGGGCCGGCGTATAGTTCTCATTTTACAAGGTGTGCCTTTCATTAGTTGAGGGAGGGGTCAAGTGGGACCATAGCCACTGGAATAAAAACAGACCTTAGCATCTGCATCGGTAGATATCTGAAAGCTCCCGACCGAGTTCTGTATTCCTTGATTTGCCCTGTCACATGACTCGGACCGCACATTAAAGGACATGTGCATCTAGACAAGCGATAACGATTCGCGATACATGCGTGGGGAAGTATAGGAGCATATACCACTCTAGGTAGTGTGTCCTAGACTTGGGGGCATCGTTCGACAGGTAGCATAATCCCTAGTTGGACTAGGTGGCATAAATCCTGAATCCGAGAAGCGTTCAACAGATAGCGTAAACTCTAGTTAAATCTAGAAAGCACTTGATAGAAAACCCTAGATTTGATCTAGGTAATAAATAATGAATGTATGCCGGAAGGCAATGGAAAATACAGGGATTGGGATCACGTTATCGTTACTAGTTGGGACACTAGATAGGCGGTGCAGAGATATAGAAACCAGTATAACAAGGAAATAGCGAAGCGGCGAAAGTATTAGAGCGTATCCAGTTTATCTTATCTTAGCATATCTTGTGACTACCTTGTCTAATCTTGTTGACCCTATCGTCATGGTGTAATCTTGTATTCAGTTAATTCATGTCGTTTTGTTTTTCCATGTTCACGTGCTAGAAGTTACTGAACTTACTCAGGCTTTATGTTTGACTCTGTTTTTCTTTCGTCTTCTTTTCTTCCGTTCCCCCCCCCCCAGGTAGTAAAGGAGGGAATAGTTTAGCTCAGGTTAAGTTGGACTTCCACTCTTTCCCAGCTTGAAGATTTATCAAAGTTTGCTTGGATTCTCTTTTCAGATGCTATGGCTGGCTGTTGCTAAAATCGGGGAATATAAATGTTGTTTTTATGCTTCTTTATTTTGTAAGACAGATGATACTCTGATATTGTAAAGAAACCATTATTCAAACTATTTTATCAATAAAGCAAAGTTTTATTTTCCGCTGTTTAATTTCTGTCTGTCTTGTAATTTATCTGCATCTTTTACCCTAAATGCTCGACAAAACTTAGTGCATTCCCTTTGTGAGTGACACTAACGGATGTGGGGTGTTACACTTATTAACTACATCGATGAGACGTTTGAATCGATTGTGGGGAAAGACTTGAGGTCAGAGAGCCTATACCCTAAGTCGAAGACTGAGGTTGCATCTGCAGAGGAGCCAAAGCCGCAAGCAAGTGGTGGAGGCAAGAATGGTTCTCAGAATAAAAGAAAGCAGAATCAGACCAAGGATGGCCAGAAGAAAAACAATAAGAAAGATGTTAAGTGCTTTAGCTGTGGCAAGAAGGGCCATTATGCTAGTAATTGTCGAGCAAAGCCTGCAGATAGCAAGTGCTTCAACTACGGCCAAGTTGGACATCAAAAGGATAAGTGTCCACAACCTTTGAAAGAGAAGCAGATAGTGAAAGCATATCCTATCAGTGCTATTCCTTCTTCGTTGAATGTCCCAACTGCGGCGGAGAAGGGAAAGAACGTCGTCATTCAAGGTATGCTTATTGTTTATGATGTTCAAGTTAGAGTTTTGTTTGATACCGGAGCTTCCCATTCCTTCATATCTAGTGGCCTGGTAGACAGGTTGGGATTGGAACCTGAGATAGTCGATAGACCTTTAGCCGTGACGAATCCGATTGGTGGTTCGACTAACCTTAGTATGATTTGCCGTAATGTGGTCTTATCAAGTCATGGATGCATGTTTGTTTCTGATTGCTTTGTTTTGGGCTTTACTGGGTTTGGCATTATTTTGGGAGTCGATTGGCTCCAAAGATACGGGGTGGTGGTAGACTGTGAGGGCTTTTTGGTGACAGTTACAGGCTTTTTGGTGACAGTTAGAGCAGATGATGGGCAGAGAGTAGTGTTTGGTGGTCTACCTAGTGATGGGGTAATGGCTAGTTTTCTAAATTCCCTCGACATCCTGCATGATGAGTTGTCAGATGTGCCCATGGCTGGCCAGTATCCGGACGTCTTCGAGGAGTGACCGGACTTCCACCACACCGAGAGATTGAGTTCCGTATTGATTTAGTGAAAGATGCCAGACCTATAGTGATGCCACTTCGTCGTATAGCACCAAGAGAGAAGCAAGAGCTCGGGGTGCAAGAGAGAGATCTTTTGAAGAAGGGGTTTATCAGAAGAAGTGTTTCTGAGTGGGGAGCACCAGTTGTGTTTGCTACCAAGGCCGATGGTTCCCTTCGATTGTGTGTGGACTACCGTGAGTTGAATAAGGTGACGAGGAAGAATAAGTATCCTCTACCGTGGATAGATGATTTGTTTGACCAGTTGAGTGGAGCGAGAGTATTTTCCCAGTTGGATCTCGCGACAGGTTTTCATCAGCTTAGGGTGGAAGCTGAGAGTATAGCTAAAACGACATTTTGGACGCCGTCTGGATTTTATGAGTAGTTGGTCATGCCATTCGGGTTGACCAATGCGCCAACATATTTTGTGGATCTTATGAATAGGGTATTCAGATATCAGTTGAATAAGTTTGCCCTTGTGTTCGTGGATGATATTTTGGTCTACTCGAGGACAGAAGAAGAACACAAGGAACACTTGAGGATAGTGATGCAGGTGTTGAGAAAACACCAATTGAAAGAAAAGTTTTCTAAGTGTCACTTCTGGAGGAAGGAAGTGAGATTCTTGGGCCAAGTTGTTTCAGAGAATGGTATTGCCATGGATCCTGCGAAAGTCGCTACGGTACAAGATTGGTCTACGCCCAAGAATGCAACAGAGTAAGAAGTTTCTTGGGATTAGCTGGATATTATTGTAAGTTTATCCAAGACTTCTCCAACATAGCAGCACCGTTGGTGTGAGAATGCATTCAAGAGTTTAACGGAAAAGTTGACATGTGCACCAGTGTTAGTCATTCCTAAAGGGAATGAAGAGATGACAGTATATACAGATGCATGTGGTACTGGACTAGGTGCTGTGTTGATGCAAGGAGGTAGGGTTGTAGCTTTGCAAGTCGGCAATTGAAACCGCACAAGAGAAGATACCTTACCCATGATTTGGAATTGGAAGCGATCGTGTTCGCATTGAAGATGTGGAGACATTATCTCTTGGGAGGAAGATTCGAGTTGTTTACTGATCATAAGTCACTAAAGTATCTTTTCTCTCAGAAGGATCTAAGTCTCTGTCAACAAAGATGGTTAGAATTCTTGGCTTCTGTGAAGACCAGGAATCTCGCTCGATCCGAACCAGTCGCTAAAAAGATCTAGACCGTTCGAAACGCCTGATTGTTTTGAGAACACGACAAAATAGAACGCAGACGGAAGAACATTTCATTGTATGTTACAATAATGCACCAGAATACAAGAATATACAGAGTATGAATGAATATTACACAGAAATATCAGAGATTTAAATTACATCGCAGCGCAAAATAATACAATACACAACTAGAAGAGATACACGGGTACAAAGCTTTCCGGATATCATTCCAGTTGTAAACCAGGATCCTGTGAATATGAATCTGCAAGACCAAAACTACTAGCTGCCCATGTCAAAATAGGGGCACCCAGAGTTTAGGTTAAAACAATAAACTCCAGGTCAGTCATGGGACTGGTGTGAGAACTAAAACAGTTATTATTCTTTATTTTAAAGCTTGATAAATCAAGGGACCACGCCGTATAACACGGAACGGGTTTCCTCCCTAGAATACTAGTGCATAAAACAAACAACGCAATGCTAAATAAAGAAAAATGAAGCTATTATAAGACCCAGTTCCCATCACACAACGCAACGCAAGCCGGAGGATAGGGTTTTTACCTTATAATAGCCAAGAATGCTTGATACGTTTAAAACAAATCATTTGATACTATTATAAGTACATAGTGTATAAAACAACTTCAAATCTTAAGTATCAATCATAGGCGACATGAGCGTCCCATGCCACTATGTCGCCATATATAGGTTTACAAATAAAACCGCAAATGTCACGTATTTGGAAATTGGATTCCCGTCTATGAACCGAGACTAGGGATCGTCCTCTACCGATTTTAGACAATCTAGCCCATGTCTAGGAACAGCTGCAACTGCCCCTTGGATCGTCAGGGCAAGTCCACCGATGTGGATTATTATGCCTAAACAATACGTCTCCCCGCCCTATAGGGCGTAAATGAGCCAACGAATGACTCCATCGGACCCGGATCGTCCGATCAAACCGAGGCGCCTCGCAACAGCAACAACCGCATAAGTCAAACTCGTCAGGGCGTGTAAAACCACTGATGCCACTTCTAGCTAGAAAGAAACGCATGCCCTCCCTAAGGTCCGTCACCCGTTTTTGGTTCATACCGGGTGTGAAACTCGCGAAGTAAATGTTACACAAAGCTACGCCACAAAGGCCGTGCTTTGATCATTAACCACAAGACTTTGCTTTTCAACAGAAGCCTTGATCACTCGCCACTTAGGCATGCCACACAGGCAGTTCACTCTATGCGTTTGACATCCATCAGCATATAACCCCTGAGCTCGTACGACACAGAGAAGGGCGTTAAGCAAGAGAATAAATACTCCGCCGCCAAACAGATATATATTTAGTAGAAATCAATCACACAGACTAAAATCCAATGTCAGACACACAGTCCATTTACAAGTCCGTTCTGGGTTTGAACGAAACCGGAGGTGAAACACCCCACCTCCGTTAAGGTCACTCACAAAGGGAATGCCTTAACTTTGGTGGAGCATTTTAGTAAACAGAACAGAAACTTACAAGACAGATAAAACAGTACTTGAAAATTTTTAACTTTATTACAGCGGAAACAGAAATTTATATGGTTACATCCTTTCAATTTCAGAATTCAAGTACAAAATATCAGTCTTGTACAAAAGCCTTCGAAATGCATAGTTTAAAATCATAATCCCCATGGAACGGAAGCTATACAGAGCCAAGCCATACTTTAAGCACTTCAAGCAAAGAGAAATCCGGATCAAGCTAAAGTATTTCCCTCCTTGGATAACCTGGGGGGGGGGGAACGGAAGAAAGGAGGCGAAAACAACAAGGGTCAGACAAAAAGTCTGGCAAGTCCAGTGACTTTCAGCATATGAACAGATAATAATAATATGATATGAACATAAAACTGGATGTGAGATAACTATAACAGGTGTAGTAGATATAACAGAAAAACAGAATGATATAAACTATTGTTTTACACTTCTCTGCACTAATACTAGTATAGCAAAATTAGGTGTCACCCTAATGTCTAAATTGAAGCAGGAACGGGTACAGAATACTTTAACAGAAACAGAACGCTAATAATGGGCCTTTACCACCCGATCAGAAACAGACAGAAGAAAAAACAGATTTATCCCTATGGAAACAGAATGTGGAATTAGGTGTACACTAGTAATGGGCCTTTACCACCCGAACAGGTGTTACCACCCAACAGAAACAGACAGGTGTTACCACCCAACAGAAACAGACGGTACCAACAGAAACAGACAGAACTAAGCGTACCCTAAAACCCTACCCCAAGCGATCGGCTCCCTAATACATAAATATCCTGTGTCGGCCCCACAGTAGGGTGTATCACTCCCTAAAGTGACAACCAATTGGCACATACCTATTTACAGATGTCACGGCGTCTTACATCCTCAGAGGCAGACCGGGATCCATGCACGCACATGACCCGGTTGGAACGCACCATCAACACCCCTCGCCATTATCAGAATGAACCACTTATAATTAGTTCAGTAAGCGTGCCCAGACCCTACTTACTGTTGGGTCAAAGTTTTGATACCAGAAAGGGTTACTGACTAATATGGGTCCCAAACAACAGATGACACAAGTAATTCCCCTCCTAACCTTGTGTCCCCAGACTACCAGATTTCAGATTAACTTGTTTACAAGTTCAGACATACAGAATTCAGATTTACTAATTCACAAATTAAGTTAACAAGTTTTCAGACTAATGGGTCAGATGTACAGATTTTTCAGATTTGTCTAACTTTGTATTGGGCCTACAGATTCATGGACGGGTTTTACTACATCTATTAATCCCTTTGGTTTAACCCTATTTTCCCCAATACGTTTTAGACGTCATTCTTATCTTAGATTTGCATTAATTAATTATTAATGCACAGACCTCTCACATTAGGTCGGTAGCTTGTGGCCGCTGGATATGCCGGGCGGTTCCGGGCAGACTTCTGCCACAAGCCAGACCTAACCTCGTGTCTTACGCATGTTATGACTAACTTCTCACATTAGAACCTATTGTTTGCGGCCACTGGATGTGCCGGGCGGTTCCGGGCAGATTTACGCCGCAAACTCATTCTAACCTCGAGTTAGCCATATTTATCTTTGCGGCCAATTAATTAATAATTTACCGTTTATGCGCACACCCAATATATATGCCAATTCAGATTATATCAATCACAGGATGATTATATCAATATAGCAGATAACAGATTTTATATGACTTAACGGATTTAACAGATTTAGCAACTTAGCAGATTTTGGCATATAACAGGTTAGGCATTTCAACCGACAAATTTAACAGATTAGGCATTTCAATCTAATTAGCAGTCTAGGCAATATAACAAAACTAGTAGTTTTAGGCAACTAGACAAATTAGCAGATTTAGCAAATTTAATATTTCTAAGAGTTCTATTTACATGCCTTGCCTAAACATAAATTAGCCTAAATTCATATGCTTACATAATTGTCATGATTCACAACATATACTCCGTGTTTGCATAAAGTTACATAGCACAGAATATGGACATAATTTGCCATATAACATATGTTCCAATTTTGTTAAACTAGCATCTTACAGCAGATTCACATATAAATTATACCAAATATAACCATTAATTTCAATACATGCCATATATCCAAAAATCCCTATTTAGGTGTAATCTAAATAATAGATATCCTAATTAATGTAAATCTTTACACCTAACTTTCCATATCTTTCTTCTTTTCATGTCATGAATCATTATGCAAACTATACCCAACAAACTAAATCTTTAAATCATATCTTCTAAAAATCAAATCTTGACTTTTATATGCATTTTGTCCAAAGTCTCAAATCATATGTAATCTTACAGTGGTTCCTCTTCTTCTTTTATCACAGAATATGCATAGGTCTAAAACTAGTTTATAACATATGCTCATCTTTCTAATTAATTACAGATCTAAATTACAACATAACTATGCATACAACATGCATAAATTATATGTTCATAGTCAAATTTATGCATCCAATCCCAAGTCACATGTCCAATATATTTTATGCCTCAGACCTAAAGTCATACATTCAATCTAGTCTTGTCAAATTTCTCATCATTCATCCCAAAATTTGCGTTCATACGTTCATCTCTTATGAGATTAGGCACAGGCTCGTGGTAGCCTGGCTATAGAAACAGAAAAGAAGAAAGGAATATAGAATAGTCACAGAAAACAGATCTAATAGAAGAGAATACAACCTCAAACTCAGATTTAAATGCATATCAAAATTATAATTAACGTTTATAGCGGAGAATAACTGTACTTGCCTTGATTGGATTAAAGAAAGAACTTTAACTTGTTGTAGAATCTTTGCAGAACTTTAATCTCTAGTTTGAATTGAGTTACTTAGGCTGATGTTGATTATCTTCTAGTTTTAATTCCAGCAGAGCAGAGACGCCATTTTTATTTTTATTAGAAGAAGAGAGCAATGGAGGCTAGAGAATTTTGTAAGAAACCTAGGTAGAGTCTAGGGTCATTTTTATAGAGGTTAGGAACTGATTAGGACCCTTGATGTTGCTTGGATTGATCGTAGCCATTCATTCGGAGGAGAGACCAATTAGAGCCTGCCACCTAGCCCTAATGACAAAGCAGCCCACAGAAAATCGACCAACATAGAATAGGCCAGCCAGGTTGGACTGGGTTCGACCTGGGTCTGGACCAGGTCGACAGCCCTATCGACAGCCCTGTCGACCTGGTTAGACCAGGTCGACAACCCAGTCGACCTGGGTGTCTTAGGCGGGAGTTTTCCCGCCTTGGCCAATTGGGCCCGGTTTTAATTTTTAAACTGTTTTCTTCTGTTCGAATTTTAAACTTAATTCAGAAACTTCCGAAGGCCATATCTTCTTCATACGGACTCCGTTTTTCGAAAACTCGGACTCTATTTCGCGTATTTTTCCGAGACGAACGCAATGGCGTATCCCGTTTCCCTTAGTTCTTTGATTTCAAATTAATTATACTTTAATTTGTTAATTCCACAGTTATAGAATACACGGGGTGTTACATTCTCCCCCACTTAAAAGGATTTCGTCCCCGAAATCTTCAAGTTAAGAAGAATGTGTCCTACCATCCAGTCATCCATCTACTCAATCATCAACCACAGACATCCATTGTCCTTATAGACTTCTAATGCTTTCATGTTTAAATGCACAGTGTGTGTTCATGTCCGTATCTAATGCAAAATCAGGCGGCCCACTGATTCAGTCGACCTCCTTAATGCAAATCATGTTAGTGCCATGAGTCCAATATGTATGCAAATTTTCCTATTTGAGACATATCATTTCTATATGAGTGCACAACTGCTCATTCATATGCAACATCCATATGCTGATTCAACCATTTTGCATCCATAAAAATTTAAAAATGCTCACACATCCATATGCAGTATGAGAGTGCTTTCGAGCCGATCTAGTGCCTAGTGTGTGTATATGCATCCACGAGCAACCACTAGCAACCACTTGCATCCACTTGCAACCATCAAACATAACATGTCTCAAACACATGTTTACACCCATTAGTTTCTACCTAAAGTTCAAATATTCGATCGATAGGATACAGTCGAATGATGGAAGTGAGTACAGATAGAACGAAAATTTGGCTCCCATTAGACATGGGTCCTAAGTATCGGCCCCAAAGACCGAAACCAACATCAAATTGACACCTAGAGGATTACCTTCTTTAGACAATGTCAAAACTGAAAATCCTATCAAAAGTATTTAGATATTTACAGACTACTGGTACAGATCAGGTTCCCTAATGATTCTTAGGAAGCTAAGCATGATAAAATCATACCCCACGAAAACTCAGAATGTATGCGTCATACTTGACTCCTAACACAGATATCCCTCAAACCCCAATCTCAAACAGATGATCCATAACCCTTATGGGTCTGAGTCTATAGCGGAATTCAGAAATAATACCAGTATTAAAGTGCAGAGTACCGATTACAAAACCAAAATACCAGAATCAGAAAAAGTCTTAACTCCATAATCAGATAAAGAAATTAAACCTACTGTAGAAATTTTTGCCTATTCCTATCCTAGCCACTAGCTTCAAGAGTGTTCGCCTGCCCTCCTTGTCCTCGTCTCTTCGGGCAGTCCCTAGTGAAGTGTCCCATCTCCCCACAGTTGAAGCAAGCACCCTCCCCTTCCTCTTTCGGTAATCCTTATTCAGATGAGTCGAGCTTCCATAAGTAAAACACTTTCCTCCTCCTTATCTTCAATCTTTCCTTCCTTCTTTTGTGTTTCCCTTTTGCCTCCATTGTGAACTAAGTCTATATGAGTTTCTCACCTTTTGGGTTGTGCTCCTTAGCCAAACCTCATCATTCTCATCTTTACTATCCTTGTGTAACATGTTGACCAATCCCTCGAAAGCTGCCTCCATCGCCCGGAAAAATCCTTCAAAGCTCTAAAGAAAACTAGCCGCAGGTGAAACTACTACAGCTATCGATGGAAGTCGGGCACTACTTTGCCCTTCGATGAGGTTACCTTCCAGAAAACCGGGAGCCCCAGAGACTCAAGAAAGAAGGAAATAAGGATTCAAGTAGAGGATCAAGAGATAGATATTTGGCTTAGGGGACTATGTTTTTCAAAATAAGCTTTACTTTTGAAAATACTTCCTTTTTAAATCCTTTTTGAAAATAGTTTTCAAAACTTTTTATCAAATCCGGTAACCTTTAGCTCTGATACCAAGTGAAACACCCCACCTCCGTTAAGGTCACTCACAAAGGGAATGCCTTAACTTTGGTGGAGCATTTTAGTAAACAGAACAGAAACTTACAAGACAGATAAAACAGTACTTGAAAATTTTTAACTTTATTACAGCGAAAACAGAAATTTATATGGTTACATCCTTTCAATTTCAGAATTCAAGTACAAAATATCGGTCTTGTACAAAAGCCTTCGAAATGCATAGTTTAAAATCATAATCCCCATGGAACGGAAGCTATACAGAGCCAAGCCATACTTTAAGCACTTCAAGCAAAGAGAAATCCGGATCAAGCTAAAGTATTTCCCTCCTTGGATAACCTGGGGGGGAAACGGAAGAAAGGAGGCGAAAACAACAAGGGTCAGACAAAAAGTCTGGCAAGTCCAGTGACTTTCAGCATATGAACAGATAATAATAATATGATATGAACATAAAACTGGATGTGAGATAACTATAACAGGTGTAGTAGATATAACAGAAAAACAGAATGATATAAACTATTGTTTTACACTTCTCTGCACTAATACTAGTATAGCAAAATTAGGTGTCACCCTAATGTCTAAATTGAAGCAGGAACGGGTACAGAATACTTTAACAGAAACAGAACGCTAATAATGGGCCTTTACTACCCGATCAGAAACAGACAGAAGAAGAAACAGATTTATCCCTATGGAAACAGAATGTGGAATTAGGTGTACACTAGTAATGGGCCTTTACCACCCGAACAGACGGTACCACACAGAAACAGACAGGTGTTACCACCCAACAGAAACAGACGGTACCAACAGAAACAGACAGAACTAAGCGTACCCTAAAACCCTACCCCAAGCGATCGGCTCCCTAATACATAAATATCCTGTGTCGGCCCCACAGTAGGGTGTATCACTCCCTAAAGTGACAACCAATTGGCACAGACCTATTTACAGATGTCACGGCGTCTTACATCCTCAGAGGTAGACCGGGATCCATGCACGCACATAACCCGGTTGGAACGCACCATCAACACCCCTCGCCAATATCAGAATGAACCACTTATAATTAGTTCAGTAAGCGTGCCCGGACCCTACTTACTGTTGGGTCAAAGTTTTGATACCAGAAAGGGTTACTGACTAATATGGGTCCCAAACAACAGATGACACAAGTAATTCCCCTCCTAACCTTGTGTCCCCAGACTACCAGATTTCAGATTAACTTGTTTACAAGTTCAGACATACAGAATTCAGATTTACTAATTCATAAATTAAGTTAACAAGTTTTCAGACTAATGGGTCAGATGTACAGATTTTTCAGATTTGTCTAACTTTGTATTGGGCCTACAGATTCATGGACGGGTTTTACTACATCTATTAATCCCTTTGGTTTAACCCTATTTTCCCCAATACGTTTTAGACGTCATTCTTATCTTAGATTTGCATTAATTAATTATTAATGCATAGACCTCTCACATTAGGTCGGTAGCTTGTGGCCGCTGGATATGCCGGGCGGTTCCGGGCAGACTTCTGCCACAAGCCAGACCTAACCTCGTGTCTTACGCATGTTATGACTAACTTCTCACATTAGAACCTATTGTTTGCGGCCACTGGATGTGCCGGGCGGTTCCGGGCAGATTTACGCCGCAAACTCATTCTAACCTCGAGTTAGCCATATTTATCTTTGCGGCCAATTAATTAATAATTTACCGTTTATGCGCACGCCCAATATATATGCCAATTCAGATTATATCAATAACAGGATGATTATATCAATATAGCAGATAACAGATTTTATATGACTTAACGGATTTAACAGATTTAGCAACTTAGCAGATTTTGGCATATAACAGGTTAGGTATTTCAACCGACAAATTTAACAGATTAGGCATTTCAATCTAATTAGCAGTCTAGGCAATATAACAAAACTAGTAGTTTTAGGCAACTAGACAAATTAGCAGATTTAGCAAATTTAATATTTCTAAGAGTTCTATTTACATGCCTTGCCTAAACATAAATTAGCCTAAATTCATATGCTTACATAATTGTCATGATTCACAACATATACTCCGTGTTTGCATAAAGTTACATAGCACAGAATATGGACATAATTTGCCATATAACATATGTTCCAATTTTGTTAAACTAGCATCTTACAGCAGATTCACATATAAATCATACCAAATATAACCATTAATTTCAATACATGCCATATATCCAAAAATCCCTATTTTGGTGTAATCTAAATAATAGATATCCTAATTAATGTAAATCTTTACACCTAACTTTCCATATCCTTCTTCTTTTCATGTCATGAATCATTATGCAAACTATACCCAACAAACTAAATCTTTAAATCATATCTTCTAAAAATCAAATCTTGACTTTTATATGCATTTTGTCCAAAGTCTCAAATCATATGTAATCTTACAGTGGTTCCTCTTCTTCTTTTATCACAGAATATGCATAGGTCTAAAACTAGTTTATAACATATGCTCATCTTTCTAATTAATTACAGATCTAAATTACAACATAACTATGCATACAACATGCATAAATTATATGTTCATAGTCAAATTTATGCATCCAATCCCAAGTCACATGTCCAATATATTTTATGCCTCAGACCTAAAGTCATACATTCAATCTAGTCTTGTCAAATTTCTCATCATTCATCCCAAAATTTGCGTTCATACGTTCATCTCTTATGAGATTAGGCACAGGCTCGTGGTAGCCTGGCTATAGAAACAGAAAAGAATATAGAATAGTCACAGAAAACAGATCTAACAGAAGAGAATACAACCTCAAACTCAAATTTAAATGCATATCAAAATTATAATTAACGTTTATAGCGGAGAATAACTGTACTTGCCTTGATTGGATTAAAGAAAGAACTTTAACTTGTTGTAGAATCTTTGCAGAACTTTAATCTCTAGTTTGAATTGAGTTGCTTAGGCTGATGTTGATTATCTTCTAGTTTTAATTCCAGCAGAGCAGAGACGCCATTTTTATTTTTATTAGAAGAAGAGAGCAATGGAGGCTAGAGAATTGTGTAAGAAACCTAGGTAGAGTCTAGGGTCATTTTTATAGAGGTTAGGAACTGATTAGGACCCTTGATGTTGCTTGGATTGATCGTAGCCATTCATTCGGAGGAGAGACCAATTAGAGCCTGCCACCTAGCCCTAATGACAAAGCAGCCCACAGAAAATCGACCAACATAGAATAGGCCAGCCAGGTTGGACTGGGTTCGACCTGGGTCAGGACCAGGTCGACAGCCCTGTCGACAGCCCTGTCGACCTGGTTAGACCAGGTCGACAGCCCAATCGACCTGGGTGTCTTAGGCGGGAGTTTTCACGCCTTGGCCAATTGGGCCCGGTTTTAATTTTTAAACTGTTTTCTTCTGTTCGAATTTTAAACTTAATTCAGAAACTTCCGAAGACCATATCTTCTTCATACGGACTCCGTTTTTCGAAAACTCGGACTCTATTTCGCGTATTTTTCCGAGACGAACGCAAAGGCGTATCCCGTTTCCCTTAGTTCTTTGATTTCAAATTAATTATACTTTAATTTGTTAATTCCACAGTTATAGAATACACGGGGTGTTACAGGAGGCACCTAGTACCCCCATATCCATCGATCTCCAAGTACGTCTGGACGATCACCAACTATTTCCATCTTCTTGGGTGTACATCCCAATCAAGATCATCAGTAATCACCCAAACGACGTGAGGACCTCCGGTCTTCGACCATCGTCTTCATCTTCGACTTATCGTCGTATCAGTTATTCAGAATGGGATAAACCCGGTCTTTCTGAATAACTCGCGTATATAATAAATACGTGTTACACAAACACAACATACGCCTCATTCCAATTCATCAGTCACTAACCGTAAATTAATCAAGAGAATAATTCCCCAAATATTAACCCCGAAGGCCGAAACCAACATCAGATCAATATCCAGAAAACCATTCTGCTTAGCTAACCGACAGTTAGTTTCTAAATTTCACATTCATAGGGAAAGGTTCCCATTAATTTTATCAAAGATAAATCATTAAAATTTATTCTTTAATCTACTTTTGAATATCAATTCAAACTAGTCGGGATTAACGAGCCTTACCGAAGTAATCATTTGTTTTAATTTCCTAATCCCAACCTATTCATCCCATGAAGTAAAACTGGTAATACTTCATATCTAACATCACGGTGTTATCGGTAAATTCAATTACCATTTCACGTTCAAATCTAATTAAAGATTTAACTATCGCCTGGAGCAAAACTGGTGATACTCCATTCTCGATCTTTTCAATCTAATTAAAGATTCATTAAAACTCCACTTAGTTTTAATCTACGACTGGGTTAAAGAATCAGTGTCATTTAAAACACGGTTCACGATAAACCCAAGATCACATTTCATTCATTATCGGGTTAAAGAACAAGTGTTATTTAAAACACTGTTCACGATAAACCTAAAAATCAATATCAATTCAATTCCAATTAAATATTATTTAATTGGTACACTTCATTAAATCTAAATAAAAAGATTTAATCTTTTCTCAACTGGGTTCAAGAACAATGTTAATGAAGACACCATTCACGACAAACCCAAATCACCTTTAATATTAAATACAAGGCTCTGAAGAGAAAATATATCGGCTTATATTCAATATCAAATTCTACGACCAACAAATATCGTATTGGAAATAACGATATAAGTATATCTTTCAAATTTCCATAACAATATCTGTATAATCACGAAATCCAACATCGAAATAATCCAAAGACAAATTCGATTCAAATCCATTCCAATTCAATTACTGGAAATTCTGGTTACTTTTAAAACCCTTTTCAAATTCAATTTATTTATTTTAAAAATAAATAGAATTATAATTCTAGTTCAAAACTAGTTCATTTCGATAAAAATCTATTTTTATCTTTTCAAATATGGAGTTTTTCATCCCAATTCTTCCCAAATCATTTCTTATGATTTTACACAAATTATTGCTATTTTTAATAATTTTATCAAGGCCCGTACAGTCGATTTCCATCAACGGCCATCGAACTGCACTTACAGCGACCTTTTCCAAATTTGATTTGGACATAATTCCAAATCCAACCGTTAGATTTCAAATCTCTAATATTCGTTAGAAAGCTCTTTTCGATACGAACCCAACGGTTCTGGTTTTAGGAGAATCCGACGGTCGGATCTCCCGTAATATCCGTTCAAAGTCAATGGTCGAAATTCGCGAACTGCCACGGCGTGGCGCGTTCTATTCAGGCCATTATATTATATATATAATATATATAATATATACTTCGTCGATTTCAATTCAAAACGTGCTTTATAGATCGTTTTAAATTCATTTTCAAAACGGTTTCAACTTCATATTCAATTTCTAATCAAAATTGAATATTCCAATATATATTCATTTTAAATTCGTTTCAAATCGATTTCAATTCAAATTGATTTCTAATTCAATTTCAGTTTGTTTTCAATTCAATTTCAATTCGAATTCATTTATATTCAATTTCAATTCGAATTCATTTCTATTCAATTTCAATTCGAATTCATTTCTATTCAATTTCAATTCGAATTCACTTATATTCAAATTCAATTCGAATTCACTTCTTTTCAAAATATCAGATTTTGAAATCACTTTCGATATTCCTTATAAAATGAATGAAATCGATATAAATATCGTTCACGTCAAAATGGCGTCAATCTAATCAACACGGCTTCATATATTCCTATTTTCAAATATTCTATTTCAAATATTTCTATTTCAAATATTTCTATTTCAAATATTCTATTTCAAATATTCTATTTCAAATATTTCTATTTCAAATATTTCTTTTTCAAATATTCTATTTCAAATATTTCTATTTCAAATATTTCTTTTTCAAAACTGGAATGAGGCCCAATCAATTACCATATAATGTTAATTATATGGATTTTCTACAACGCATGTATATAATAACAACGATGAATAATCAACCATCATCCAAAGTGCATTCTACACTGTATAAGCATCAAATATAAATATTCAACGCTTATAACAGCCTGTCAATCATTCGATCGACAAACAACTAACTATTGGGATTAGTGTATGTCATATATCATCCCAATACCCGTGTGGGGTTTCAAACAATCAAACACAGATTTTATTTGTGCAGTTGGGCGATGTGTAAAATTTATCGTCCCAATCAATATTAGTCAAATGTGTGTAGATAAACAAATCGTCCGATCTGTTTATTTTTATTTCATTTCATATACACGTTAAAAATTCTATTTTTAACTATAAAATATTTTCAACTATATAAATATTTTATTTCATTTCACATCACATCACACAATCAACTACACATCAAAATTAAACAACCAAGCATACAAGCCGTCCATGGTCTGTGGACGACGGGTGTCGGGTGCTACTAAACACAGTCTGCATCCTAGTATATATATATATAACTAGAAAATTAAATTAAAGAGTGAGAAGTTCTCACAGAATAGCTAATCCAACGCCACAACTCTTCTTAGGTAGAAATCTTCGTCGTTCTTGCCTCTTGTCACTTTCTCTGCCCATATTCTCTACAGATGTAAAAATCGAATTTTTACTATGCTATTCAATATATAAAAATCAGATTTTTACTTTGCTATTCAATATATAAAAATCGAATTTTTACTATGCTTTTCAATATATAAAAATCGAATTTTTACTTTGCTATTCAATATATAAAAATCGAATTTTTACTTTGCTATTCAATATATAAAAATCGAATTTTTACTATGTTATTCAATATATAAAAATCGAATTTTTACTTTGCTATTCAATATATAAAAATCGAATTTTTATTATATAATAAAATTCGACCTTCTACTTTCCGAAAACCCATTCTTTTCACTTTCAAAAATCCTATAATGAACAATCTATATTTTCTATAGCTAAAAGTTATGTTTTTTACTTCGTTACTGCTTTTTAAAATGTGTTTTAACATATAAGAACTAAATTTAACTATGAATACAACCAGATTTTAAATAAAATAAACTAAAAATCTCACCTTTGGCTTGAATGTTCATCTCCGACAGTGGGGGGGGGGGGGGGAGAATGGTGGCGCCAGACAGAGGGGGGGGTAAGAACCAAGGCGGCGCAGCGCGTTTGGGGAGGTGGGCGGCCAGTCAAAGGCACGGCGTGGTTCCTTGAGGGTTGGAGGGGGTTTCAGTCGGTTTGGGGTTAGAAGTAGGGAGAGAGAGGGTCGCTAGGAGGGGAGAATCGGATGGGGGCGCTGGTGGAGAGAGGTTCAACGGCGGGGGTGCACCTGAGGCGCGGCGGTCACGAACGGAGGGGAGGGAGGTGCTTTGGATCGCGATGGAGGCGCCATCGTTTTTTTTTCTATTTCGATTTAAACTGAAAAGGGAAAGGGAGATAATACAGGGATTTTATAATATTTTAATTATTTTATTATTTTTAATTTCAAAAAGAAATTTCTTTATTCGACCTCAAAACGAGGCCCACCGCCTGTCGTCCATAGCTAATTACCCCCATTCCGAACACAATGTGATATGTATCGTAAGCTGAATCGATCATTTCGATCAGTTTTCAGCAAAATCAAAATATAACTCTACATATTGAATTCGAACGCGTATTTCAATTTACTGGGGCCACATACAGACTAGAAAATTCCAGAAAAATATTTTCTAGCTTCGTATTGATGATACGGTCTTAACAAAACTAGTTTCGTCGAATTCTGAGACCGTTGGAAAAATGACCATTTTCCAGTCGATTAAAATCAACTGAAACTGGTCAAACCCGTTTTCCTTTGCTACGCTCACATATTGATTCGAAAAATTATGAAATTTGAAACCTAGCAATAATTTGACATCACGGATCCAACAAAAGTGGTTTCGTCGAAATCCGAGGTCATTTGCAAAATTTCCATTTTTAAGGGCCTGAATTCCATAGCGACTATTCAGGAAATTCATTTGGACATATCTTTTGATTCCCGCTATGAAATTTCGATTTTTCGGGTTCATTGGAAAGATATCCTCAAATAGATTCCATTATTTTTGGTTTCACTAAAATCCGGTTTGTTTTGCACCCGGTATGTTCAATTGAAGTTTGGAATCAAATTATCGAACTACCGCGCCATTTTCAATTCCTTTTATAAATATAAATAAATATTTATATTCTATCGTCGATTCAAACGAATATATACGTTCAAATTATATTCAAAATAAATTTCTCGTTGTTATTATTTAAAATAATTCATTTTAAATAATCAAAATTCGCTAAAATTGCCAAAATAAATTTTTTAAACTGGCCCAGATTTACAGGTTATTACAGCTTCCTATGATTTCGATATCGCATATACACCAGGAAAGGGCAATGCGGTAGCTGATGCATTGAGTAGAAGACATGCCAGTCTAGGGGCTATGTTTCTTGAATGGAAGCAACTGGAGTACATCGCTGGGTATGATTTCAGACCAAAGTGCGAATTGGATCCAGAAATGTTGGCAAGTTTGGCGATCAGACCCACTCTGATTGAGCGGATTGGTTCCAGTCAGAGGAACAATCCTAACCTATTGGAAATCATCTCAAAGTTAGAAATGGGAATCGACGAAGAGATGAACAAGTATGTGCATGATCGAGATGGATGGCTTAGAAAGAATGGAAGACTAGTTGTACACAATGTCAATGGATTGAGAGATGAAGTGCTTAGAGAATGTCATCACTCAAAGATGACTATACACCCCGGTGGTAACAAAATGTATCGAGACATGAAGCAGACCTACTACTAGAAAGGGATGAAAAGAGACGTTGGGAAGTTTATATCCAAATGCATGAATTGCCAGCTAGTTAAAGCTGAGCAAAAGAAGCCTAGTGGTTTGTTACAACCATTAAAAATTCCAGAATGGAAATGGTAACAAGTCTCAATGGATTTCATTGATGGGTTGCCAAGGACTATGTCAGGCCATGATAGCATTTGGGTGATAGTGGATCGATTATCCAAGAGTGCAAGGTTTATACCCGTCAAGTCAAACAGGACGGCAACTAAGTTAGCGGAACTGTATATAAAGTGGGTAGTGAGATTTCATGGAATACCCAAAGGCATTGTGAGTGACCGAGATCCGTTGTTTACTAGTGGATTTTGGAAGAGCTTACAAAAGGCGTTAGGATCAGAATTACATCTCAGTACCGCGTATCATCCTCAAACCGATGGTCAGACCGAGAGGATGAATCGAGTATTAGAAGATCTCTTGAGAGCCTGCATATTGGATTTTGGTGGATCATGGGATGAACATTTGCATCTAGTAGAGTTTGCATATAATAACAATTATCAATCTAGTATTGGTATGGCTCCATTTGAAGCTTTGTACGGAAGACCGTGCAACTCACCGTCATGTTGGTTAGAAACTAGTGAGAAATTTGTGTTTGGGCCGGATGTGATAAGAGAAACCTCGGACAAGATCAAGATCATTCAACAGCGAATGAAGGCTGCCCAAGATAGGCAGAAGAGTTATGCCGATAAGAGGAGAAGAAATTTAAAGTTCTCCATTGGCGACTTGGTGTTTTCAAGATTTCTCCGTTGAAGAGCGTGATACGATTTGGTAGGAGAGGCAAGTTAGCACCAAGATTCATTGGTCCATTCCCAGTTCTTGAGCAAATTGGGAATTTGACATATAAAGTTGAACTACCAGAGAAGATGGAAGGAGTTCATAACGTATTTCATGTTTCACAGTTAAGGAAATTCGTGCACGACCCCGATATGGCTGTTTCACCTGATCAATTGGATGATGTCGAGGTTGAAACCGAGGCAGTTGGGAACCGCAGGCCTATGCGTATTGTTGGGAATGATATGAAGCAGCTTCAAAGGAAGGCGGTGAAATTAGTCAAAGTTCAGTGGGGCGAGAATGAAAATGACTGTACTTGGGAGACAGAGGAGAACATTAGGAAGACGTATCTAGAACTCTTCGCCTGGTAAGATTTCAGTTTCGATTTAGTCTTTTCGCATGCTAGGATAGGCTTGTTTTGTTTGTTTTGCATGTTTGATCGTTGTATATGGCTGGTGGGCATGCAGGATCCTTTGTATGTTTTGGGTTAAGGAATTTCAGGGACAAAATTTCTTAAGAGGGGGAGAATGTAACGACCCGCATTCTACGTATCGAAGGATTGTAGAATATTTATTTCTTTCACATACTAAGTCGTACGGTCATGTAACTTTGGGAGACGACTATTAGGGTCATTTCTGATGTTCATGATTTTTGCCGATTTTTAAATGACCGTTTTGCCCCTAGCTGATCTTGTTTCGGCCATAAATTTTGATTGGAAAGGAGTTTTGACCTGAAACCACTTCCATTAGATCCGCATGATGGTTTACCTTTCCGTAGAGTGGTCATACGTGAAAAACAGACTTAACGTTTGGGAGATACGACTGAAACAAGGTTTAGAAGGCGAAACATAGCTTAACCGTGCCTAATTTGGGTGATTAGTGAGTGGGCCCATAACCCATTTCGGGATTAAGGTTATGGGTAGGCTGATAGGGTTAGGGAATTCAGTTTCTATCATTTTCCAGCTGCCACTTTTTGTTCCTTCAAGTTTAGCGATGGCCTCCACTTTCTAAAACACCCCAAATCACCTTCTAATCACTAATTAAGCCAAATCTACATCAAATTAAGGAGAAATAGCACCAAAGCAAGGTTAGAGCTGCTCTTAGACATCAATATTCGTGATAAACGGAGAATCATTTCAGATCTATAATTTATTTGTGGCAAAGGTGAGTGGTTAGCATTGTTTTTACACTAATTACAGTTAATTAGGGTGATTAGTGTTAATTAGCAAATTTAAACATGATTAAATTCGATAAAAAATATTTATAAATTTTGAAATATTGTTTTAGGCCTCTGTTAGAAAATTTGGTTAATTTGGTTAAGTTTTACTAATCCTATCATTAGTTTTGCTTAAACATGCTTAAAGGAAAATATGGGATTTAGGCTATGTTTGATCCATTTTAACCTATTACATTTTGGTGTTTGTGGTTGATGTTATATGTTGCTATGATTATTTTGTATGAATAGTGATTGTTTAGAATAGTTATAATAGTGAAAATGCCATTGAGTGGCTTATAAACAGTCGCTGGAAGTTATAGGAAAAGTGCAGGAAAATACCCGAACCAGATCGGATTGGATGGGAGCAAGGACCGAACCGAGGTGCAACTCCCGAACCGAACCGTTGTGAAGTATTTCCCCACGATCCGCCTGAAAGCTCGTGAACAGATTGCCAAGGAGGATCACAAACCGGAGCACCCTATCCGAACCGAACCGTGCCTCCGGCCTGATCCGCCACAAGACCTCTGACCCGAACCACTTATGCATCTCCGACCCGACTCGGAGTAGAGAGGAAGACTCGAGCTGCTTACACCACGAACGGAGACCACGATCTGATGGGATGACCAAGACCGATCTGAGAAGCCACGAGATGAAGACTACGAACCGAACCGAAGAGCTTGGACTTGAGGCGTGGACAACAGAGCCGAACCGATCCGGCGAAGAAGACCAAAAACCCGAGATGCAAAGGAAGTCCAAATGAGTAGTTTTGACTCGGGATCCAGATGGGAACCAACAAGTGAACTTCATGATTGGGCTTTGCTGTGGGACATGTGCTAAGGGGTTGTCAATGTCTATAACTTTGGGTCACTATGTGTAGGGGGTATGTGAACGGATTCAGGGCCACAGTGGCCTAGGTACGACTAAAAGGGGCTATAGACCAATGAAGCGGGGTCAAAGATTTAGTCATGATTCCATAAGGTAAGCTTGGTGGTAGCAGTAGTTTTACAAGTCGAACTCTGTCACTACTTCGATGGGTCTAGTGATTGACAGTGGTGGACATCGTATGCTTCACGCACTGAGTGAGAGATGTGAGGATGGTTGCTATGTTTGATTGTTTGCCTTCATTATGACATGCACACCCTCGTCCCCGTTATCTTTATACCATGTTTAGTGGCACCTTAGAGTATTATACGGTATGTAGTGCTAAATCTTTGGTTGTAGGTCCAGGTTCAGGTATGGTTTAGTATACATGTTATTGTTCTGTTTTGCTGCTTATCGCTCATACCAGACGTTTTGTCTGACCCTGAGTTTTATGTCTCTTCTTATTACTCTGGGTGCTCTCACGAGCAGACTAGAGACAGGTTAGGTGGTATGCACGAGTAGCTTTACCGGAGACGAGCAGGAGGCTCCCACGTATGATATATGTAGATATTCTCCGTGTCGCTGCTGGTCACTACTTTAGGCATTAGTAGTGTACCTCTTTCTTTTTGCTTTAGAGACAGTATTTTACAAAGTTGTAATAATGGTATTGGATCATAAGCTGTGTTTGGATTTCCCCTGCTATGATGATTATGGTTTAGTTTCAGCTTATGCACTATGTTTCCTGTTTTATGTCAAGTATGTTATTATTATATTTTATTCCAGGCGCTGTGAGATATTCTACAGGTTCCTTGTTAGTTCTTGTCTTCTTATCCTTTCTTCTGACGTCCGTTCCGTACTGGTTGGACATCGGTACAGCGCACTTTCATTGGAAATGTCGGCTGGTGCGAGGCGGGCCGTCACAGTTTAGCTCTAGTCTTTTCGCATCCCACTAGATGTCGATGACTAGAACACGATGATCTACTATCCTTGTTTGTCGTGACCCCTAGCTCCATTTTGATGTGATCGCTGAATCACCCTAGTGTAACCTCGTCACATCTTTCTGACTACAAAGCTACTTCTGCAGTCAAGGCTACTCACCGGGTAGTTACGCGCAGACTCAACCTCTGTGAGCACAGCCCGAACACTGCACCACCACAGAGGACTACTAGGGGCACCTTGCATGTCCCAGGAAGCCGCGTGCTTCCCCTTCCAGTCCCTCAGAGTCGACATAATAATCAGATAATGGGTGCTCCCCTCGTGCCTCATGACACCAGGATGATCTACCCCATTGGGTTATTCACCTCAAACGTACGAACTGGTCCAAGCACCTCAGTTTAATGTGTTATTAGTCCCTATGTCTAAACATTCAATTATGATCTTGATCTACCTCCTCGGGTTTTCATCTAACTTGGTTATTCCCATTCACATTGACTTCTTATACAAGTTACCGAGTTCCTCTTGCTTATTAATTTCAGTCATATAACTTAATCCATTTAAGTTTATTAATAACCCCACAACATGTTATTCTCTAGATTGTGATCCAAGGTCTGTAATCCACAATCCCTTTATATTATTATTGCTTGATTTCATCGTTACAATAACACGTTCTACTTAATATGTAATTAAGTATATCTCAATTCACAGGTTTCCTGTTTAGCATGTCACCCGTTATTTATGATTAAATATAACTTATTTCATTTCATAAGTTTGCCTCATTCTTTCTTATTTAATCATAAATCCATCTTATACTGTCATTACAACTTATTGTTATTCACTTATTAACTAAGTTCTCTTAACAAAGGTTTACTAATAAGTTCCCTTCACATAAATATAACTTATGTTGTTCTTATCAACATATTTTAGATTCTTGTTCTCACAGATAACTTCATTTACAATTAAGTACAACTTATCTTATTACATAAGTTATTCCATTTCCTTTATCGTTTGTTATAACCTAAGTTATAATTTCCACTTGTCCCTAGGACAAGCCTACCTATTATATAACCTTTTTATTTATTTATAATAGGTTTTTATCATTTCCCGTTCATTCCAATCCTTTTACTGTTGTAACTTTCATTCATTTCCATTAATTACAATTAATGCCATTTTACCAATCCTACTATTTACACACACACACACACACACACACACACACACACACACACACACATATATATATATATATGCACTAGATCTCTCACATTACGCCTACACTTGTGGATGCTGGATTTGCTGGGTGGTTCCGGGCAGACTTCTTCCACAAGTTGACATAACAACGTGTCTTAGCACCGTTACATGTTTTATTTACTCACTAGACCCCTCACATTAAATTAACAACTTGTGGATGTTGGATTTGCCGGGCGGTTCCAGGCGACTTCTTCCACAAGTTGAATTTAACCATATTTCTAAGTGCAATTACAATTTTCTATTTACTGTAAATTTTCTATTTACTGTAAATTTTCTATATAATTTAGGCATGACCATTCTTTCAAATTTTTGCTATAATCTATATTTTATATGTTATCATATTAAGCCCATTTTATGTCGCACACTACAATAAATATACCATATTACAACAGTGCAAAAACGTTGTAAAAGGTTTTTACAACGGTGGAGCCACCGTCGTGTATTAAGAAGTTGTAATATACTTATATCTTTTACAACGTTTCAGCATTGTTGCAAAACCGTTGTGAAATAGGGTATTTAAAAACTTTTACTCATCGTTGTAAAAGGTGTTTACAACGGTGGAGCCACCGTCATGTATTAAGAAGTTGTAATATACTTATATCTTTTACAACGTTTCTGCACTGTTGCAACACCGTTGTGAAATAGGGTATTTAACAACTTTTACTCACAGTTGTAATAAATTTTATTACAACTCTTTCACACCCTTGTAAAATGATTTATTACAACTTTCTTTCACTGTTGTAACTTATATACATCTTGCTAATATAAAGAATTCATATATATTAATAATAATATAATTCATATTTCAATGCAACGAATATAACTACACGAAATCATTCATATATATCAATTAACATAATATTCGATCAACATACACATAGTACATCACCAACTAAACCCGTCACAAAAAACATAACCGTCCCAAAATACATACATCGATCTAACACATAAGAAAGATAGAAGCTTTGTCCATAAAAGATACATAAGCATACCCTACAAAAGCACTCTAACTGAAGGCAACGTATTTTTTATTCCAAGCCACAATTGATCCAACAGCTTCTCCAATGGTAGTCATTTCGGAATTCGTCTTCCACAAGAAAGCATCAGGATCCACCGGCACATCAATCCAAACTTTCCAACATTGCGGCCCACGATGGGACTGCAAAAGAAAAAAATCATTAGAGGTGCAAGCTCATATATATTGTTATTGTGACGAAAGTAAGAAGGAGAAGGAAACTATAGTGATTTGTAAATCAGAGATGAAAAGGTTGACATGCACCCACCATATAGGGATCACGTTCAAAAGCATTAGAGGTGAAAGGAATAATAAAATAAACAAAAATATCCTATAATTTGACCCTTTAAAATTTGCAAGGACACCGCATTTTCAAATTCTTGTGACAACTAAAATGACGGATTGAAAGTCTCTCTTGCTAGGTTGAGTTTCTAAAGAATTGAAGTGTCAAAGAATAATTGTAGTAGAGCGCAAAAGCAAAATGCAAAATAAGATAGATCAAACCCTCTATTTTCATGATGGATATTTGATTGATAAAATCCAAATGACAAAATGAAAAATTACGTTTGGAAATAGGGAAGCCATCACAATCTGAGAATGGATGCTGGATGTAAAACAAAAATATTTATCCAAGCTTTAGTAAATCAAGCAAACTAAAAATTCAAGAAAATGAATACTTATTTGTAACATGATTTTTCCATATTATTTTATACTATAAGTATCTAAAAAAAATATGGTGCAATACCCAAAATGTTGGCAAAGAACATAACCTTCACCTCCATCTGCACCCTCATATCTAGATATTTTTTAGCCTTAACTGAGAAACAATTTATAGGAAATTAGGTAAGAAATGAACTTCACTGCATACTAAAAGTAAGACTTCTTGAATTAAATCCGAAATGATAGAATATCAAGAAATATAGTTATAAGATGGCTTTCCCAGGTGATAGTTTTCCTTCCATGAAAGCCTGCAAGTTCAAAATACCAGTTGCATTTTTACCAACAATATAAACTTATCATACATGCAATGAAGTGATTTAGTACAAATATAAACTTTGAAAGAGAGTCCAGAGCAGTCGATATATTTCTTTTTTTGGTAGACAAAATATACCAGAACATCCAGAGCATAGTTGTTTATCGGATTTGGTGGATATTTATTTTGGCAGCCTATGAAAGTTCAAAGATTTTTATTTTTGCATGATTGATACTTTTCGGCACAATTTTGTATTCAACCATTGGTGCCAAATTATGTAAATTATTTTGGAGGATTCCAAAAAATGTTTATTTTGCATAAACGACCAGGTTACTGCATGGTAAATAATAATAATAATAATAATAATAATAAGAGTAAACCTACCAGGAACTGAATCATAAAACACTCTATCAACTGAGGCTTGATTTTGCATCAAAAATGCAGCTTGACCAAAATAAGCCAAAAGAAGGCATGGAAATACAACAAAAGTGAATGCAATCTACAAAACATTTCATCAGACCAAATGGTTGTTAGTTGGTGAACTTACATGAAAAGCATACTGTTGAAACACCGAACAAGGAAAGAGATGGTATTTTCAAAAATAACCTGTATAGATTTTACAATGAAATGCCCAAGATCAGCAAACATGGCTTCACCTCCTGTGGTACTGAAATGGAACAGAAAATACAATAAGGTACGAGTATACAATGTTCGATTTTCCATTACAACTGCAACTTGGCATGCAACATGTTGATAGTAGCATACTACCTAAATTTGTACATAAAGTACCCAATTTCAAAAAAAAAAAAAAAAAAAAGGAAAAAAAGAAAAAAAAAGAAAAGAGGGGGGCAGGGGGTTTACGCTATCTTTATATGAACTTCTAAATTTTCATTATCTGTCCTTCGAAACACATGTTAAAAAGAGCACCTCAGGATTTAAGAGAACGCTAATGATGCGTAAAAATATGAAACATTAATTAGAAGATACTGAAAACCAGTTTGTCGATAAATTTCTCAAAATCTAGTATTTACCGAGGCTTTTGCCAGTTTGTGCATTTGCGAAACAGCATAGTGCAATGTAATTTGTTGTCAGATATTTGAAAATGTAACCTAATGAGTTAACAGCCAGTCATAAACATTGCAAAGCATTCATGGTTACACCAACTTACCAATAAAGACAGCTCTATAACATGAACAAGCAACAACCAGGTTGCGACAAAGTTATGTGTGTGAGTGTGTGCACTTAAAGGAATCACAAAGGTAATTTGAAATGAAAATAAGATATACATAGAACTAACCCGTGATGCACAAAACACAACCATCAAGAGCAGACCATGCCTTGCTACTGTTCCTTTTGAAGAATAAATATATGTAAATTGGATTGAATGGTCTTAAGACTGAAATGTCATATTTAATTAAGTTTTATATTCCAATTGACCCCAAACTGAAAAACCATACTGCAAGAACAGGAGAAAACAAGAAGCCGACTTTGCCTGTCCCAAATCTCTGTATACTAAATAACGCAACAAGAATTATGATGTAAACTATGACCACAGCATCTGCGAACAAATTAACCATATAAAAGTACGGTTTCAAATGTATAACTGAATAATAGGAGATTAATAGCTAGAGTAACAAACTTGTATCAAATCCATGAACTAACCCATGAAGACCGCTCACTGCTGACATAACTACAAGATGGTATAGTAATAAATGATCATCTGAAAAAAAATGACTATAACGGAAATTATTATTTTGAACATCAAGATACCTGACATGGATGGAGTAAGAATACCATCACCTATAATCATAGAAGCACCCATGAGAACCAAAAGCAAGAGAAGGGTTTTAGAAAAGGACTTTTGCTCCAAGTGTTCAACGGCAGGCTCAGGTCTCGGGTGCCGGCGAACGCCACTGGCAGGCGTCATGAGGCAGAGCAACGTCGGTGGAAGACCTGCGGTGGTTGGTGGAGGTGATAAACTTCGCGTGCAGGTGAGTGGCGAAAGCATGCGGTGGTGCCTGGATGAGGAGGGTTCGGAGTTGCCTGATGATCGGCGAAGAGGACGGGGAGCAACAGATTTTGATTTTTGGGGAAAAGGAATTGGAAAGAAGCAGTTGCTGAAACGAAGGGGAACAGGCTTGGTAGGCGGCGGCGAACTGCAGGAAGATGGAGCATTTGAGGAGCGAACGGTGGAGGATTGATTTGGTGAGGAAACGGAGTCCGCCATTATTTCAGATTTGGGAAAAAAGTTTGGTAATTAGGGTAAATGAAATTAGGGATCTAACGATGGCCAAGCGTTGGTTTTGAAGATGGATTCTCGGCTGTTAAGAGGAAATAAAAAGGGGACGGATGGCTTTCTAAGCCGGACGGACGCGTGAATTACTAAACAAATGAAACACGTCGTGAACGCAAACTTTTTAACCAGGACAAGTATAAAACTAATTTCAGCTCCATGAACAAGTGGCAAAACAGATATTAAACAATATATTTTCAAAGTCAAGTTTTCAAGTAGAAAACTTATTAAACAAATAATTCTATGTATATATATGTTTATACAATGCGAGTACAAACAAAATGTATTTATAAATTTTTTCCAAAACCAAATTCAATTAAATTTTAATACCAAATTTGACTAAACAATTTTTATTTAAATCAAATACTCAAGTTAATAAATGAAAGAATAAATCAAATTTATGATCCCTCAACAATATATATCAATAAATTTGAAAATACAGCAAACGTCAAATTAAATAAAGCTATTCAGATTCAAAACATAAAAATTTAAATATACAAAATAAAATTCAAAACCAAAATTTAAATAGACCAGATTTCTAATTTTTAAGCAAATATCAATTCTCAAATACCAAATTTTCAAATAAATTCATGTATTAAAGAGTAAAAAAAAAACTGGTTCGTTACAATTAGTAATTTTTAGTTATTAATTATAAATAATCAATATAAATGTATTGAATATTAATTATTAGTTGTTAATTATATTAAAATACAGTCATATATTACAACAGTCAAAAATAAAAGTTGTGATAGGCTTTTATTACAACTGTCAAAATAACACAGTTGTTAAAAATAAGTTTATTACAACTTTTCTGGAAAAAAGTTGTAAAAAACATTTATTACAACGGTGCTTTTACCACCGTTGTAAAATTAAAGTTGTAATATGGTATTTTTGTTGTAGTGGCATGTTCTTTCTAACATGTAATTAATTCTATTCTAACATGTAATCATTTAATAATGTAATTGTTCAAATCTAACAAATTAACATGTAATTTTCTCAATTCTATAGTTAATAATTCAAGTACATAATATGCCACAAGTTAATCATTTAATTAGAACATGTATGTATACAACAGTAATCGTTACACATGTTTTAACAAGTTTACATTTCAACATATGAACATTTCAGCATATTAAATGTTTCAACATATGAATTTTCCAACATATTCATATTAATATTAATATTTCAACATGTCGTAATAGCATTTCAACACTTTTAATCATTCTAGCAGATTTACATTGCATATTAACGGAGAATGTCAAACAATAACATACCATTATCAAAAATGATATAACTTAAATCCACTCACCTAATTTACTTTCCAAATCCAGAATCTGGTCCAGATCTAGCATTCCATGGTCCTCCTAACCGAATTTAGAACCTAGCAACCATGGATCCACAATTCTTACTAAAAGGAAAAGTGAAGAAAGAGGAGAAACTGAAATAAACCAAATCTAAGAAATTACCTTGCTTCGAATATGATTTTGAACACTTCTTACTAATATTCATTTTCTCCTCCAGATCTTGATTCAAAATTTTCCTAAACTAATTATTTTATTTTTCTGAATATATTTGAGGAGGAAGAAGAATGGCATAGTATAGACGTCGTCTCAGAAATATGAGATTTAGGCTAGGCTCCGCTAGCCTATTTATAGGTGTTCAGGATCTTATCGTGCACGCAGCACTGCTTCAGAATTTAACCCAGATAAGAAAATAGTCCAAATTCATTGATGAGT
Organism: Allium sativum; assembly: GCA_030737875.1. Classification (NCBI taxonomy): domain Eukaryota; kingdom Viridiplantae; phylum Streptophyta; class Magnoliopsida; order Asparagales; family Amaryllidaceae; genus Allium; species Allium sativum. The sequence goes on along the minus strand of CM060910.1, from coordinate 589,291,059 downwards.
CTAACCGAATCTGGGGGCTGTCGACCCCCTACAGGGTTGTCGACCCCATGGTGGGTCCCGTGAGCTGTTTTGGCATAGAAGTTTGAATTTCGAATGTTTGAATTTCTGGAATTTATTTAATTGTTATATTCACATATAATCTTCTTATATGTATACAAATCTTCTAATGACCATTTTACATGTGTGTGTATATATATACACACACAACTTTTATTTCGTTTTCAAATTCAAACGGTGTTTGTTAGACCAAAGAGTGGTTCTAACACCCAAATTGATTAAAATCAAAAATGAAATGAGATAAAAATAAAATGAACACACAGGATTTATAGTGGTTCGGCGAAGAAATGCCTACGTCCACTTGTTTTTCACTATTTTCACTGATTTAGTTGCAAGTACAATGAAATATTCACTCGATCTCTCTCACAACTCACTTACAATCACTCAATTGTTTGAAAGCAGATAATGAAAGTAGGTTTGGATTTTCCGGGATTGCTGGAACTCGGGTTATGAAGGTGGTTGAACTCTCCAAGTGCCAGAAAAAAAAGATCCTTTCCTTTGTCTCCAGACGGGGTATTTATAGGCGTGAATCTGCTCAGAACCCGATCCGGATCGGAGCCACGTGTCATCCATCCCATCAGCCTCGGGTTCGGATGGATTTCTATGTTGACAACGCATCAGATTAATGGACGTTGTGGGCAAGAACTGGTCACAGCCGATCCGGATATCCAGGCACTCATGCATGGGAGTGATGTGGAAAATGGGTTCGGGTCGAAGGGACATGTGCAAGGGGTTCGGATCGGGATATCCGATCCGACCCGGATTAACTTGGAAACATTTCTCTCTTCTCTTTATTCTGCTCCGCTCCGACCTATCTCTGTAGCAATTGGGTGGCCTTCCGATCCGACTAGAAGTAGATTCCCCTCCGACCCGAATAGCTGTGCTTCTTTAATTCCAAGAGTAACAGTTCACCGATCCGAACAGCAGACTTTACCCTATCCAAACCGCTATCCTGCTCCGATCCGACCCGCTTCAGAGTTTTTCAAGTTCTTCAATATTTCATATCTTGACTTTGTGTTGCCCAGTTCACAAAGTGGGCTAACATTTTGCCCCCTCAAAGGATGCTTCTGTTGGAGACGGAGCATGCTTTGACCATCGACGCATAGCACTCTTCGAGGTAATTTCTCTTTTGATTTTCCTTGCGTTTTTATCTTTTTCTTCAAATTTCAATTCAGTTTGCTGCTGAGCCAAAGAATTCGGTTCGGTTCGGAATCCGATCCGAACAGACCCCCTCTTCTCTCTATCTCTCACTAGAGTATTGGGCCAAGCTTCGCTTCTGGGCTGTCCATCCGATCCGAACAGGGGTTCTCCTATTGGGCTGCCGATCCTAATGGGGAGATGAATAGACATCCTACTCCTCTATATAAACCGATTCTCCATCCCTCTCTCATTCTTACTATTTTACTCCCAAGTTCTGCAAAGCGAGAAAGAAAGAAAAATAGCTAACTCCTGAAGCACCCAAATTTCTTTTAACTTTCAATGTAACTTTATTGGTAGGTTTTGAAATTTTGAACAATCCTTTTTCTAATTATTCTCGAGTCGAATTTGTAGACAATTAGGATGAGTTGAGCATGAAATTCTGATGAATTTTTGCCGCCGTGACCCTCCCTCGTCATCATCACCAATAAACTTGTCGTCGTCGTCTCGAGATTGAAATGTTGGAGATTATAATCCGTTGTTAAGTGTACCATCGTAGAATCGCTTGGTTTTGACTTGAGGGACTGGCACGAGATTGGCCCTGGGATCGGATAGGGAAGAAAGAGGGTGAACGAGAAGAAGAAGACGATGAAGAATCGGTTCGGTTCGGAAGGATATGGAAGGTGAAAAACAAAGGAAGAAGGAAGGAAATTCAAGAGGTCGGATCGGGTCGGGGCGAGCAAAGAAAGAAAAAGGAAACAAAATCTAGGAGATCGGGTCGGAGCAAGCACTTAAAACAGGAAGGAAGGAGCCTCCCTAACTGGATCGGATCGGATCGTAAAATGATGGAAGAGAAATATAACTACATGATCCGATCCGAATCGTTAGGGGACTTTGCCTCCGATCCGATCCGACTTCAATTTCTGAGCTTCAATAAGATTTCCAAGCCTAAGGTCACGCCCCCGATCCGATCCCAATGAATGAATCTGATCCGAACCGAAGCACAGTCTACCTTAACACATAAAAACTCGTCTAGCTGGCCCAATCAAACTTCAGCATAATCTTCAATTTTATGGACAGTTAGGATAGTGCCTTGCGAACGTAACTGGACATCAAGAATTACTTCAACTCTTTATATCTTGCCAAACTTTTTCGTCGCACTTTTAAGCATTTACTTTGCACTTTCCGTATACACTGTTCACACTTTAGTTTGCACACACGCACGGGGGGATACGATCTAATTTGCTCTAATTTGTGCTATTGCTTCTTCAATAGTTCTATGACCATGAGACCCAGACGTTCTTCCAGACTAGCTGAGAGGAAAGAAGCCCCGGAAACCTCTAACAAAATCACTCTCGAGGACATATCTTCTCCGTCGGATCCAGAATGGGACAATGAGGGTCCAGACTACGGGGTTGGTAATCGGGAAAGCAACGAGGTATCTTCAGAGAATGAAGTTTCTCTGGGTTTTGAGGAGGAAGGAGGGATTGGTGACGATCGAGCCCCCGATGAATTTGAATCGGCCGTTGTATTGGAATCACCTCCAAATTCCGTTGAATCAACAATCGACAACGATCGACTTGTCCGAATTTGCTTAAAGTACGGGATAATGAAAAGGGACACTCTAGTGCCTTCAAGCTCTGACCGTCCCCACAACCCTCCAGAAGGATATATGGCGGTCACTCGGTTGATGTGTATGGTCGGCGCTATCCCTCCATTCTCTCCCTTCATCATTGACTTTTTAAGACAAATGCGGATTGCCCCCATGCAGCTGCATCCCAATTCGTATGCCTACTTGCACACTTTGTACATAGCATATCGTGAAATCTTAGGCATAGAGCTCACGTTCGATGACGTTCACTTCTTCTATAACTTCAAGCATCGGACTCGAGAGACTCCATCTTTCTGCTATTTTGAGTCAGTTCTAAGAAGGAAGATAATCTCAGCACCATTCAGCAGTAAAGCTGGAGATTCCAGACTAGAATGGTTCTATGTGAGGCGACAGCCTGGATGTGCCAGGAGGTGGACAAAATCAAGTAAAGCACTGATTTTCTAAATCCGGGCTCTATACACTTGAGTTATCATCTTAACCTGTTATCCTTTTTTGCTTGCAGTTGACAATCCAAAACAAATATCAGATCAGGTGTTCTTTGACCGGATGCACCAACTTCTAAATGGCGATCAGAAATTCTTGACTATCGATGAAGTACTTAAGGACGAATATCTTCACTTCCATGGGCTGTTATCCGTTTCCCATAGCATTGGTGATAGGGCAGCTCCATATGTATACATCCCACCAGTGGAGGTAGTCCCAGAGATAGGAGAAGGCTCGGGAATTCCTACAGTGCCTCTTCAAACTTCACCTTCTCCTTCTTCTACTCAGGATGACGAATTGGCTAACCTGGCCGAAGAGCATCGTGAAGGATATACTGCTCCCGAGGAGGCTACTTCTCTGGAAAAGTCCACATCCTCTCAAGAATTGCCACTTAATGCTTCTTAGGGAGACGTTCCTAGTACTGATGACCCAATATTTCAGGGCTTGGGGGATCTCCCCTTACCTGAAACCATATATACTTTGGAGGATTTTAGGAAGGATCCTTTAGTCTTCACCTCTTCTGAGGAGACCACTCCTGCTAAGGCCAAAGAGCCTGCCCATACTAGTCTAGCTTCAGACTCGGGTTGGTTGGGGGGAACACACCACTTAGGACACACCTTATATAACAATATTAGCTTTCATTGCACCTCTTTCTCCGTGAATCCATTAATTCTGAATTTCGTTTATCTTATTGTGCAGGCACGATGTCTCGATCTTACTATGATATCAGGAAGCTTCGCCGCAGCATGTCTAATCCACCTCAGGATATCGAGTATGATCGCCGTGATGATCGTGGTAGGGAGGAGAGAAGGCCTTATGATCCCCATCGTTCTCGACCCTCACGTTCTCGTTCACCCGTTCGGCCGGAACAAGAGAAATACAAAGGTTATCAAAGCCGTAGGGAAGAGGACAGACCACAATCTAAAGACTCCACTTCTTCCCATGAAAAGCGCAGTAGAGAGAGAAGTCCTCCAAAAGAAACCGGGTCTCGAAGTAAGCACAAGGTTCCTGCTACTAAACGACCTAGAACCGACAAAGAAACTACCGAATCCTCCTCACACAGGGATACCGAATTAACAATCCCCGCTCCTCCCCCACTAGATGCGGAAACTGCAGTAAAGCGGGCATATTTGGAGGAACAATTTCCCGAACACTACTTCGAGACTTTGACTTTTTTACCTGCCCTTGAACCTATTTCTTCTAAGTGGGCAGATGAGGCCAAAGCAAAGATAGATGCGGTGGAAAAACAGTATTCTGAGATGTTTAAATATTCACGCAATCTCTCCAGAATCATCCGTACTCTAATCACAAATACCGACTCAATGCAAAAGACCGCGGAGGAGGATGCCAAGGCTTTAAAAGCTCTAGGAAAAGATTTGGAAGACACTCAAGCTCAGCTAGCTGTCGCTCAAAGGGACGCTTCTAATTTCAAACAACAATTTGAGGAAATGCAAAAACGCTATCACAACTTGCTTGAATCTCACACTCAAGAGCGTTCTGAGTTAAAAAAGCAAGCTGATGAGGCCAAGGCAGAAGCTGCTAAGACATGCCTTGCTTATGCCGACCTTGAACGGAAAAATACTGAGTTAGCAAAGAGGAGTGCTGAACTAGAAAAGATGAATGCTGACTTGGCTTCAAAGCTATTAGAGGCAGAGAACAGGGCTGCCCTGGCTGAGGGCAATGTGGAGTGTGCTATCAAATCTGCAGAGGAAGCCCGCAAACAATTATCTGACGCGGAGGCTGACATTCAAGGTTTTGGCGAATTAATGATTGAATTCTTCGCACATATCATCCGTCGCCGAAACATTTTTTGGATCGAAGATTACCCATCCACTCTGGTTCAAGTATGGAATCAGATTGTTGAGTGGGAAAAAGAGGAGCTCAAAGTCGATTCCATTGATGAGGATAAGCTAATGGAAAAATACTTGAGGGATGATGAGCCAGAATGCCTAGCTGAAGGGCGCCGCCTCATTGCTGAGGCTATGGAAGAATAGAGGAGGATTAAACAGAAGAACATTCTCGAGACTGGTTCCTCTTCTGCTGCCTCTGCGACTTCGGAAGTAGAGGGGTATGACCCTGAAAATCCGGGAATCCCCCGAACAACACTGCTATCTCCAATCCCTGAAATGGCATCAGAGACAGTGGTTACCCCTGCTGAAAAGTCTTCGGAAGGTATCCCTACCTTTTCTCCTCAATTTGTCAAAGCTATTTCTACCTTTCGCCGCATGATTGAGCAATCGATGAAAAACCCATTGTTTTCGCCTGAGTTGATAACTGTTGCTTCTCATTCTGTAGGTATTGAGCCATCCGGAAAGACAAGTGTGACTCAGGGAGCCATCGCTGGGGTAGAGCCTACGGAGAAGGCAAAAAGAGGGGAGGACAAGACTGCTCATATAGACTTGGGAGAAAGAAGTGAGCCGACTAAGGCCGACACTCCCCATGATGAAGAAATGATAGCAGCTTTAAAGGATGATGGTGGTGACGGAGGTCATGAGGAGGAACCAGAAGTTGTAATAGTCAGGGAGTCAAAAAATGATGATGATGTTACCTTGGCTGCAATGAAAGCTGATCAAGACAAACGCTTGCAATTGAAAGCCGAAGAACTAGACCCTGAAGCCCTCAAGCCCCTCGCAGTTGTGGATGCGGGATCAAGGTTAGTTGTTAAGCTCTCAACTAGATCTATTACAGAGGAACTCGCTAAAAAATCTTCTCTTGATTCCAGTGCTCCGCCCTCTGGGAAGAAGTCAACCGGTTCCAGCACCGCATCTTCAGGAAAGAAGAAATCTAAACGAATCTTGACAGAGGCTGAGAATGAAGCAAAGGATGCAGAGAAAGCTGCCAAGAAGTCCAAGGCTCACTCGAAACCTAAATAGTGGATTGCCTTGTATCGTTTTAGCATTTAGTGAATCAACAATTGCTACCACAAGAGTGGCTCCTGCACCTTCTTTTTTAGCTATTTTCCTGTACAAATTCATTCATTTGTAAATAAGGAAATAATTCATTTTTTGCAATGTCTGTTTGTCAGTAGTTCTGTACTTATGTAAAAATGCATGTCTTACTATAATTATGAAATGAAGTTACAGAGGGAGGAAATATGCGTATACATATATGCCCCCATTCAATTCTCACAAATTATTTAATGCTTAATCAAGCAATTTGAATGCTCCCGATTTTCTGATGGGATAGCACTTCCTGTGTCGTCGGTACCTGTCGTTTTTTCTGGCACCTCTTTTATACTCTCTCTCTTTCTCTTGAGAGTTAGGGTTCGAGCTCAGCCATCTATTCATTCCCCGGTCTTTCAACGGGGAATGATTTCTTTCTCAGCGCTCAGTCGGAGACGCTTTTACACTCTCTCTCTCTCTCTGGAGAGTTAGAGTTAGGGGAAGAATTTCTTTTTCAGCGCTCAGTCGGAGACGCTTTTATACTCTCTCTCTCTTTGGAGAGTTAGAGTTAAGAATGTCGTTTTCTCATTCTTTTATGTCTTGTCGCACAAATAGTCATTGTGCTTCTTCTTATGTCTAAACTGTCTTCAACCTTTTCAGGCTTTGAGTCATCCTGTATTCTATAATCACAACAGAATAATCGATGAATGTATATATGTAATGCATAAAAGTAAATAACACACAATATTTTTATAGTGGTTCAGCTAAGTCGTAGCCTACATCCACTTTATAGTCCTTTATTCATATCGTCAGATTTTCCCAAGGCAAGTCGTGCCTTGTTACAGAGTTCATAAGAAAAATAACAAAGAGTACATCATTTCTAATCCAAATATCGCATTAAGTGTTGGGCATTCCATGCTCTAGGGACTTCTTCGCCATCTACGGTCGTTAACTTGAAGGTTCCTTTTTCAAGTTTCCGTTGGATGACAAAGGGTCCTTCCCACTTCGGGCCAAGGTGAGGAAGGGATGGAAAGACCCTCTTTAGCACCAAATCTCCTAGTTCAAAAGTCCTGAGGCGAACTTTTTTGTCATAATAACGTGCCATCTGACGTCGATGTCTTGCCGCACGCAAATCTGCTTCGTCCCTTTTTTCTTCGACTTCATCAAGAGACTCAAGTAAGAGCGCCCGATTCGTCATCGGGTCATAATATGTCACCCTGTGGGAAGGAACTTCCAGTTCAACTGGAATTACTGCTTCTGAGCCAAAGGAAAGAGAGAAAGGGGTGTGACCGGTGGCCGTCTTAAATGTTGTTCGATATGCCCACAAAGCTAGGGGCAATTCGTCAACCCATTTTGCCTTTGCACGCTCTAACCGTTTCTTGAGGATGGATTTTATTACTTTGTTTATTGCCTCTACTTGCCCGTTCGACTGCGGATAGGCAACTGCAGTATATCGCTTGTCAATCTTATACTTCTGGCAGAAATTTCTGAATTCAGTACTATCAAATTGGGTTCCGTTATCAGTTATAATCGTCCTTGGGATCCCGAATCGGCATATAATATTTCTGACTATGAAACTTATCACCTTTCTTGCCGTGATCTTGGTCAAGGGCTCAGCTTCCACCCACTTCGTAAAATAGTCCACGGCCACTATTGCATATTTCGCTCCTCCTTTAGCAATCGGTAGAACTCCAATGATATCAATTCCCCATGTGGCAAATGGCCAAGGACTCACCATTGATTTAAGTTGGGTCGACGGTGCTCTGGGGATTTTGGCAAATCTCTGGCACTTATCGCAGCGTCGTGAATAATCAGCTGCATCTTTATTAATTGTAGGCCAGAAGTATCCGTATCGCAATATCTTTTTTTGCTAAAGTCTGACCTCCTGTATGATCTCCACACTCACCTTCGTGTACTTCTCTTAATACACGCTTGATGTCGTCGTGTGCTATACATCGTAACAGGGGCATAGAAAATCCTTGCCTATAAAGAGTATCATCTTGCATGACATATCTGGTAGCCTTGCGAACCACAGCCCTTTTCTCACTCTTCTTCGATGGGAAAATCCTAGCCAGAGCTTGCCCCCTGATCGACTTTCGTGGTTGAAAATTCAAATCAAACTGACTTAATTCTAAATTCCATTTGATCAACCTTCCCGACGCTTCGGGCCTCTGCAACACCTGTCTCAAGGGCTGGTCGGTGTATATGGTTATTGGATGAGCTTGGAAATAATGACGAAGTTTTCGGGATGCGATTAGGAGGCTGTAAGCAAGCTTCTCAATCTTTGGGTAGTTGCGCTCTACCGCTGCTAATTTCTTGCTTACATAATACACTGGCCTTTGTACTTTGTCTTCTTCTCGAACCAGGGCTGTGCTAACGGTGTGAGCCGAGACTGCCAAGTAAACAAACAATTCTTCGTGATCTACTGGCTTTGACAAAATCGGCGGTTTCTCTAGTAGTTCCAACAAATTTCGAAAGGCCTCAACACAGTCCGGAGTCCACTCAAAGTTCTTCTTTCCTCTTTTAATCAAATCAAAAAACGGAACGCATTTGTCTGTGGCTTTGGAGATGAATCTACTCAGCGCAGCTACTTTCATTACAAGGCTTTGGACGTCTTTAATTCTCCTCGGCTCTTCAATGTTTCTGATCGCTGCTATCTGGCTAGGATTGATTTCAATTCCTCGGGAACTCACAATGAAGCCTAGGAACTTTCCCGATGCCACTCCAAATGAGCATTTCAGAGGATTCAACTTCATTCGATATTTTCGTAGGATACCAAACATTTCCGCCAAGTCTTGCGTATGGTTGGAGGACTGTTTCGATTTGACAAGCATATCATCCACGTAAACTTCCATAGTCTTTCTTATTTGATTATAAAACATTCTGTTCACCAAGCGCTGATAAGTGGCTCCGGCGTTTTTCAATCCGAATGGCATTACAACATAACAATATAACCCCAAATTCGTAATGAAGCTCGTATGCTCTTGATCTGGCACGTGCATAGGAATTTGATTGTACCCAGAATATGCATCCATGAAAGAGAGAAGTTCATGACCTGCCGTCGAATCAACAAGCTGGTCAATTCTGGGAAGTGGGAAACTATCTTTTGGGCAGGCTTTGTTCAAATTTGAAAAATCAATGCAAGTCCGCCACTTTCCATTCGGCTTCTTTACCAAGACGGGATTCGATATCCAGTCGGGATATGTTGAATCTCGAATAAATCCGTTCTGCTTCAGCTTCTCCACTTCCTCTTTGAGAGCAGCTGAACTCTCTGGGCCCAGCATACGTCTCTTTTGCTTCACAGGCGGATGCTTCAGGTTTACATTTAATTTGTGACTTATAATGGATGGCGATATCCCACACATGTCAGCGTAGGTCCAGGCAAACACGTCCAAGTTCGCCTTCAAAAAGTCCGTTAGTTCCTTGGCCCGACATGGATCCAATTGAGACCCAATCTTCAAGACTCTTGTCGGATCAGTGTCATCAATGGGAATTTCCACTGTCGCTTCATTAGGAGTTGCATTCTTAGTCTCTGGTTCCTCGTCTTTTCTGGGATCCAGGTCTTCAGGCGTTTCTTTAAGCAACTCCTTCGGGGCCGATTTCTCTAATTGCTACACCAAGCCCCCCTTTGGGGGAGGCGAGGCATCTTCACTCTCGATGTTAAGTCCTTTCATCAACGTCTTTAGTTCGGCCACATAGCAGGCCCGTCCGGAAACTTGATCCCCTTTCATTACTCCAGTTTCGGCTTCAGTTGGGAACTTAAGCAATAAACACCAGGGGGCGATACAAACTCTGAATTCACCAAGGGCAGGCCTCCCCAAAAATGCATTATAAGGCAAATCTACGTCCAATACTACGAACTGAAGCATCCGCACTCTTCTGCGTTCTCCTTGCCCCAAAGTCACGGGCAATTCTATATATCCCATGGGAGCTGTTGACGCCCCGTTGAAGCCTCTTATCCATCCTTCACATGGCTTCAAATCTTTAGATTCCAACTTCATCTGATCAAATGACCTTTTAAACAAAATATTGACGGAACTTCCGTTGTCTACTAATACCTTATGAACCAAGGCCGGCCCAATAGTGGTAGTAATAACCAACGGATCATCAGTGGGTGATTGGATCCCAGTATTATCTCGGCTGCGGAATACCACGTCGTCAAACATGGTCTTCTGTTGCTTTATGGGGGTGATATCTTCCAAATCATCACCTTCATTCACATCTAGATGCTTGGCAGCATTTACATATTGATCCATTGATCTGAAACTACGGATTGCCGGGTGAGGTCCGCCCACTATGTAGTTGATAACAATTCCCTTGCCTTTCTGCTGCGCTGTAGGCTTAGGAGCAGGTAGAATCTGTTTTGGAGCTTGCTCTCCTTGCCCCCTGTCCCTCGGGGCAACCTTGTATTCATCCAGTTTCCCTTCGCGCAGCAGCTTCTCAATCACATCTCTTAAATGTCGACATTCATTGTTTGAATGTCCGTGAGTTCCATGGAACAAACAAAACTTCCCAGTTGCCATTTCTTTCTCGGTCGAATCACGAGGTGGCGGTCTTTTGTACTGCAAAACATTGTACGTATCCAGGTAAATATTCTCCAGGGTGTCGTTCAATGGTGTATAATTCTCGTAGGTCTGGAATCGGGGTCTTTTGTTAGGATCACTTCCCCTATTTCTGTTTCTTCTGTTACCGTTCGGATTACGGTTATTGTTGTTGTTACCTCCGCTTCCAGCATTTTTGTTTCCACCCTTGTTTCCCACATTTACTTCAACCTTGCCGGAACTTTCCCCAGACTGCTTCACGGCGATATTACTCTGCACATTTTCTTTTGAAGCCGCCTCAGACTTTCTCTTTCGGTTTGCCCTGGCCTCCTCTCGCTTTAAATAAATATCGTCTTTTTCATAGAATATCTCTCTTGTGGAGGGTGTCTTCCCAAAAAGGTAATCCCCGAACTCAGATTCAGGATCGACTCCTTCCTTTAATGCCATCAGAATGGTGGGCTCATGCGGGTCACTAACTTCAGTCACAGCTAGGTTAAAACGGTCAAGATATGCCCTCAAAGACTCTCCTGGTGCCTGCTTGATTCTCGATAATTCAATAACACTTTTGGACTTTCGGGCATGGAGTCGGAATTGGTTCATAAAACGTTCGCTCAGTTCCCTGTAATTCGAAATCGAACGAGGAGGAAGTCGGGTAAACCAGAACAGCGCCACATCTTCTAAATAGATTGGGAATGCTTTGCACTTTACTTCATCAGGGGCAGCAGCAGCATTCATGAGCCACGAGTATCGCATCAAATGCTGTCCCGGATCAGTCCTTCCGTTGTACTTGTCCATCTGTGGCAAGTTAAAGCGCCGGGGAAACTGGAAGTCGAGGATATCGTCGGTGAAAGGAGTATGGCTTCGCTCAATGCCATAATCTTCATTTGTATAGTTCTGGCTCTCGGACATGATCTGGCGAACCATTGCCTGTACATCAGCATTAGTTAGGGGCCGCTCAGGTTCCCTGGTCCTAGTATCCGAGTTCCTTCTGGGCTCTTGTTCAGGAGATGCCCTTCTTCTTCGAGCTGCTTCTGCTCTATTCCGTTCCCTGCGCTCCCGGTCGATCTCGGGAGGAGGGGACTGGAGCCTTTGTCCCCGAGTGGGGTCATTGTTTCCTAGTGCTCGTGCAATATCCTCACGAGATCCCAAAGATCCAAATGTCAGTTGCTCCACATTCTGAGGTCATTCGAGCGGCCTTCGTTCACGGGGCCGCTCTTCCTCGGAAGATGAAGACTGATCCACTGGTGTGTGACGAACCGGCGATGGAGTTCTCTGTCGACGGAGTTCGCTAATCTCCCTACTCATGAGCCTCATATTCTCCTGCATCATGAGATTAGTGCGCTTGTGGACTTTCATAGCCTCCCTTGTACTTTCAAGCATATCAAGTAGGCGCGAGAAATCTCCTTGAGTAATGGGCGCAGATGGGTTGACCTGATCACTGACCCTGGCGGTTGGAATCGGAGCATTTGTAGGGACTCGAGTAGAAGTTCCAACATCACCAAGAGTCGGATCGGATCGGAGGTGGGAGGTTGGGTCGGTTCGGAGCTGGGCAGTCTGGTCAGGTCGGTACATGGCAAGCTGCTCGGGTCGGTTCAGATTGGGGGAATGCACCGCTTCAGAATCTCCTACCCGGATCGGATCGGAGCTTTCCCCCTGAAGGCGGTTCGGATTTCCTGCATTGATTCGTCCTGCTGCTGAACTCTGCCCACGAGACCTTGTTACAACCGCATTTTGTTGATCTTCGCCAGCTCCATTTCCTCGACCATATTGAACTTCTTTGCCTTTTCCTTTGGCTATGATTCTTCGACAATCACTTCAACAAATATCCGAGGGGGTAGAAAATTGAGGATTAACTTCTTTGAACTCAACGGTCCAAAAAGTAGAACGATAATCCCGAAAAACAAAGAATTCAGATGAATTCTCAGTGAAAGCACCAAAATGTTAGACCAAAAAGTGGTTCTAACACCCAAATTGATTAAAAGCAAAAATGAAATGAGACAAAAATAAAAATGAACACACAGGATTTATAGTGGTTCGGCGAAGAAATGCCTACGTCCACTTGTTTTTCACTATTTTCACTGATTTAGTTGCAAGTACAATGAAATATTCACTCGATCTCTCTCACAACTCACTTACAATCACTCAATTGTTTGAAAGCAAATAATGAAATTAGGTTTGGATTTTCCGGGATTGCTGGAACTCGGGTTATGAAGGTGGTTGAACTCTCCAAGTGCCAAAAAAAAAGATCCTTTCCTTTGTCTCCAGACGGGGTATTTATAGGCGTGAATCTGCTCAGAACCCGATCCGGATCGGAGCCACGTGTCATCCATCCCATCAGCCTCGGGTTCGGATGGATTTCTATGTTGATAACGCATCAGATTAATGGACGTTGTGGGCAAGAACTGGTCACAGCCGATCCGGATATCCAGGCACTCATGCAGGGGAGTGATGTGGAAAATGGGTTCGGGTCGGAGGGACATGTGCAAGGGGTTCGGATCGGGATATCCGATCCGACCCGGATTAACTTGGAAACACTTCTCTCTTCTCTTTATTCTGCTCCGCTCCGCTCCGCTCCGACCTATCTCTGTAGCAATTGGGTGGCCTTCCGATCCGACTGGAAGTAGATTCCCATCCGACCCGAATAGCTGTGCTTCTTTAATTCCAAGAGTAACAGTTCACCGATCCGAACAGCAGACTTTACCCTATCTGAACCGCTATCCTGCTCCGATCCGACCCGCTTCAGAGTTTTTCAAGTTCTTCAATATTTCATATCTTGACTTTGTGTTGCCCAGTTCACAAAGTGGGCTAACATATGTGTACAAAGTGGGCTAACATATTTCATATCTTCTTATATGTATACAAATCTTCTAATGACCATTTTACATTTGTGTGTATATATATACACACACAACTTTTATTTCGTTTTCAAAATTCAAACGGTGTTATACCGTTATTTAATTCTTTCCATATTTCTTTGATTACAGCCTTATCTTTAACTTTATCTCTTGTATATATATGTATATATATTCATACACATATATACGCGTATATTTACATATACATGTATACGTATATTTTTCTATAACTCCTTATATGTATACTTTTCCATATATGTGTGTTTATACATATTTTATCTTTTGAACATGTGTTATTTCAGCCGTTCCCTTAAAAGAAAAATATGACAGCGGTGGGGATCGAACTCTGTACCTCTTGTATGCAAGTCACATGCTCTAACCAACTGGACTACTAAGGCTATTATTAACAAGGCTTAGAATAATGGTAGTTATTGTTCTCTTCTTATTCCACTTTTTCATATTTGCTACAATGTCTCATTTAAACCATTACGTGAGTCTTTTTCTTTTATCTCTCTTTTATTTTTAATGTGTAATATTTGTAAATCAGTGCATGCAACATGTTTACATTGCATGCAACCGATCCTTTATTTCTTTTAATGCATGTATTACATTTTTATTTGCATTAATCTTTTCTTCTTTTTCAGTGCATGTATTTATTACATGCAATCACATATTATCTTCATTTTATTCTTCATATATATATATATATATATATATATATTTATGTCTATGCATATATATACACATATGCATTATTTAATTATTAAATTGTCATAAAACGCGGGGTGTTACATTCTCCCACCCTTAGGAAATTTCGTTTTCGAAATTTGATAAGGGTAAAAGTCAATTAATCCCTCGCATAATATGCATCCATCATGTGTGCATCCAATTTTTTTTGCAAACATTGTGCACTATTGCAAAGTGAAATACAACATAATAATACATATATGCCTAAGAGGTACCTCCTATGTGTATGCAAGTTTTTCAAAAATCCTTTTAAAATATGATTCTCACATCCTAAATATACCAGCATTTCTACATGATTGCAATATTTTGAAAATAAAAAATGCTTTTTCATCCAAATTTTCCCATGCTCTTACCTAGCAAGAGCGTAGTTCATCCAATTTTTGCATCCAAAACCCTACTAAGCAACGTTATTTTTTGAATTTTAGAAAAATATAATTTTCTAAATTCGATTTCTTATGTTACAGAAAGGTGGAAAACGGAAAATTTCACATCTTCCATTTTTCTTTTATGCACCTTTTTCCATCCGTACTTGGATTTTATTAAACTATTTATAAGGATTCCCCTATTTTCCTATCCAAGCACAACCCACATAAGAAAATTTTCTCTGTTACATATTTTCTTTTTCGTCTTATCTTGGAAATTTTTACTCTTATTCATCTTTTCTCATAATTTGTCAAGTCCGTTGCTTTTTGAATTTGTTGTTTCCTTTTTAGTTATATCAATTCTCCTTCCTTAGCTTATTTAATCATTTGATATAAGTTTAATTTCAAATAAGCCTTCAACTAAAATAGGAAAACAGACACTTTATACAGCTACTACTAAGTGCCAAGAATCACGGGACTATGTCCCCCTCAGACAGCAAGCTTGAACGACAGGATCAATGAAAGGTTTAGGTGTTACCCTAACTACCTAACATGAATAAAATAACGGAACGATCCTAATAGAAATGTAATAACGGGTTTTACCCCTAACATGAAAATTAGGAACAGGATCTAAACACTTACTTGCCCTTTACTATCTAGTAGTCACCGCCAGTCCTAGCAGTGTACCAACAATTATTTCAAGCAACACCCTAGGCTTTTCAATGCTTACGCATTCTATGGGAACTTACCATTATTCCAAGATAATTCTCGCTATTTACTTTATAGCCTCAAAACTTTTCCCGTCTTCCCTATACATTAATCCTCACCTACACTATACTTTTAAAACACGGTTTGGCCTTTCATTAAATTTTCTTCCAAAAATTAAAAGTGTCAAAAATTTATTTTCCTCATGAAAACTTACTTTTGCCAAACCATAAAAACATGTCATTTCATAAAAAAAATTTAAATCATTGTTTTTTCAAATCACAAAAACTAGAGTAGATAAGGACAACTATTTCTCAATTGGGTATATAACTTGTTCTTACCTATAAGGTTGGTCCAGTCACTTCCTACAAGGTGCAAACATTTACTCTATTCTTATTTTCTACAAATTGTTTTGTCCACCCAAAAAAATTCTCTTGTTAAAAAAATTTATCAAAAATGATTGTCAAAAGAATAGAGACTTCAAAACTTTCTTTACTGGAAATTCCAGTTTTCAAAAAAATGCAATATTTTCTAAGTTTTTCTTTTTAATCCTTTCATGCAATATAACAACAAAACTAGTGAGCTATACATGCTCTATAATATGTATCTTTTACTGAGAGAATTTTATTTCAGACAAAATTTTCACAAGAAATCACTATTTACAAAATGTACCCCATTTTACTTCAAAATCCAGTATGTACTCCTTTACATATTTTAAAACTATAGCTTTTAAGATTAAAACTTGAAAACACCATAAACCATCTTCAAAAAACTTTTATCATTTCAAGTTCTTAAAAGTTAACAATGGGGTTAGACTAAAAGCGGGTTTCCAATTTTCCTAGGCTTTCCTAGACACTCCCACAAGGTCAATTCTCGCAACTATATATCCTAATCCGTTTTTCTCTTTTTAATCCTTTCCAATTTATAAGGTTTTACTGTTAAACCCACTAATATTAACATATGGGATCCTCCTTTCCCCATTTAAAAATATATTGTACACTTCCTGCCCAAATTTCCTAAGGGTTTCAAATTTCCATATTCATTCTTTAGTGTACAAAATAGTCATCCCAATTCTTACCATATTATACTCTTTATACTTAGTGGGTTCTTCTGTGAATCTAGGTATATATATATAATATTTATATTTTAAAAAATACAAATACATTCACTCACTATTTATACAGGAATCCTAAACCTAAGCTCTGATACCAGATGTAACAACCCGAATTCCGGTAGACCGATTTTTTTTTTAAATTCTAATATATCGAAACTCGTGTTGGTTTGCTCTGGTATCCTACGGAAAAGACAGAGATATAAAATATATTAGAGCTCAGAAAAACATCTCACAGCGGAATGGATAAAGTATAATGTATCAAAATATAGCCTTACCGTAGTAATAATAATGCCTAGCCAGTATCCAAAGGTATCATATCTGTGCTACAAATCTAACCTGTGAGTATGCTATAAGGAGGGGGTCAGAACACTAGTTCTGGTGACTGGATTTAAACTATACATTTTGGATAATCCTACATGAACCATTCAGTTACATTTTCTTATTTGTTAGGTTACTTAGGCTATCAGCACTCAAGGCTTACACACACGTCATACCCATCTACTTCCTAGTGGATTAACCTAATATAGTATATATGTAGCTACCCCTCCCCCCCCAATATTGAGGTACACCCCGTGGTACCCTGCTCGCACGTCTCCACCATAATGCCATAGAAATGTACGCAATCCCTTAACTTACGCCGGAGTGACGTACGGATCTCTATATAACAATGTTGCAATCCGCATATATCTTTCATTAATATGCTACGTAAGTGTACGAACTTCCACCTTCGATCGAATCAGATTCCGTCACAGAGTAATTCCCTATAGCCTATGATACACCACCCAAAGCATACATGCATGTATCTAGACTTTCCCACGTGTGTATCGCCAATCGTACTCGATGCCTTAACCGCACATAACCTCTAATGTGCACCGAGTTCCTTGGCAGGGCTATACAAGAAACACGAAAATCGGTCAGGAGATTTTCCATATCTGTACAGGCCCGCCTTTAAGAGCCTCAAAATACAAATATCCTTCAGGTTTGTTTTTCACGGTGGCTATGGCCCCAACTCAGCCCCTCCCTCAACTAGTAAAGACTACAAGAGCTAAGCAACCTTCCCCTAAAAAATAATCTAAACATACAGTTGGCTTCTCCCCTCAACCACCGTGCCTCAATAGTGAAAGGTGGATGGCGTCTTGGGTTTAGCTCTAGTCTTTTCGCATCCCATTGACTGCCGATGACGAGTACCCGACAATCTACTATCCTTGTTGGTCATGACCCCTACCTCCCTGTTGAGGCGATCGCCGAATCACCCTAGTGTCACCTCTTCACAGCTTTCTGACTGCAAAGCTACTTTTGCAGTCAAGGCTACTCACCTAGTAGTTACGCGCGGACCCAACCTCTGTGAGCATAGCCTGAACACTGCACCACCATAGAGGACTACCAGGAGCATCTTCCATGTCCCAGGAAGTTGCGTGCTTCCCCTTCCAGTCCTTCAGAGTCTACAGAATAATCAGATGAACGGGAGCTCCCCTCTTGCCTCATGACACTACGATGATCTACCCCGTTGGGTTATTCACCCTCAAACGTAAAGACTGGTCCAAGCACCTCAGTTTAATGTATTATTAGACCCTATGTCTAAATATTCAATTATGCGCTTACTCTACCTCCTCGGGCTTTCATCTAACTTAGTTATTCCTATTCACATTGACTATTCAAGTTACCAAGTTCCTCTTGCTTATTAATTTCAGCCATATAACTTAACCCGTTTAAGTTTATTAATAAGCCCACATCATGTTATTCTCTAGATTGTGATCCAAGATCTGTAATCCACAATACCTTTATATTATTGCTTGATTTCATCGTTACAATAACACGTTCTACTTAATATGCAATTAATTATATCTTAATTCACATGTTTTCTGTTTAACATGTCACTCATTATTTATGATTAAATATAACTTATTTCATTCCATAAGTTTGCTTCATTCTTTCTTATTCGGTCATAAATCCATCTTATACTGTCATTACAACTTATCGTTGTTTACTTATTAACTTAGTTCTCTTAACAAAGGTTTACTAATAAGTTCCCTTCACATAAATATAACTTATGTTGTCCTTATCAGCATATTTCAGATTCTCGTTCTCACAGATAACTTCATTTACAATTAAGTACAACTTATCTTATCACATAGTATGACGGTGCGCCTCGGGCCAGCGGACATTTCCCTTAAAATGAGATGTGCCAATGTCCGACTAGCACAGACAGTCGTTAAAAGAAAGGGTTTTGAAACTATGAATCACCAAAGAACCTGTAGTATATCTCATACTGCATGGAATAAAATATAATAATAACATAACTTGACATAAAACAGGCGAGATAGTGCATAAGCTGAAAACTAAACCATCATAGAAGCGGAATCCAAAATACAACTTATGATTCAAACCATTATTACAACTTCAAAATACCGTCTCTAAAGAAAAATAGAAAAGGTACACTACTAATTCCCAAAGCAGTGTCCAACAACAACATAGGGAGAATATATGTAAATAGTACGTGGAAGCCTCTTGCTCGTCTCCAGACAGCTACTCGTGCATACCACCTAACCTAACACTAGTCTGCTCGTTTAGGAGCACCCAGAGTAATAAGAAGGGACATAAAACTCTGGGTCAGACAAAAGTCAGGTACGAGCGATAACAACAAAACAAATCAATAATAGGTATAAATAATCATACCTAAACCTAGACCTACAACCAAAAAGTTAGCACAACAAGATGTACAGTACTCTAAGGTAACACTAACATAAAGTGTAAAGTGGAAGTGCACATGTCATGGTGATAGCAAAAATCAAACACAGCAATCATCCTCACATCTCTTGCTCAGTGCGTAAAGCATACGATATCCCCCACTTTGATCACCAAATCCTTTGCTATGATCACTTTGCCTTTGGGTGTCTTAATGACCCCATTGCGCTGGTCTATAGCCACTAATCCTTTGCTAGGTCACTTTGCTCTTGGGAGTCCAAATGGTCCCATTGCTCTGATCCATAGCCATGCTACGATCACTTTGCCCTTAGGAATCTTAATGATCTCATTGCGCTTATCCATAGCTAGTAACCAATCTCTTAGTGATGAACCAAACCTATAGATATCGTTAACCCCTTTGCATACGTCCCGCAGCAAATCCCAACTCATGAAGTTAACTCGTTGGTTCCCATCGGGATCCTGAGTAAGAACTTCCCATTTGGACTTCCTTTGCATCTCGGGTTTTGGTCATCATCCCGGTTCATGGCTCATGAAAGCATGTGGCTTGTGGCTCCTTCCTCGGGTTGTTGGGCTTCAGTCTGGTTCGCAGTTCGCCCCTCTAGCACGGCTCGTAGTGATGCTCCGGTTCGTGAGTGTACTTCCCTAGCGGCTCGTCATTCTGGTTCGTTGGTGGTACACTGGTCGGTTCGTGAGTCCTAGCCTAGGTTCTAGGGTGCACTCATGGGCAAGTGGCTCTGCTCGTGATATTCATTCGTGAGCCGGGTTAGAGATGGGGTCGGGTCATGGTACCCTGGTCGCGAGCGGGGTCTTGCACTATTTCTTGCAACTTTTCCAACAAGCTACTTATGCCATACGACGGCGTTTTCGAACATTCTGACTCTTCTATGCAATCACAAATCATACCAAATAGCAATAGAAACATTTGAATCAACCATAAACATCAAAACAATGAATAATCATGTAATATGGATCACACATACCCAAAACCCATGTCTTCCCCTTAATCATGATTAACTATATCTAGCATTATGATTAGCAAACTTAATCCAAATTAACCTAAATTTCTAATAGAGGCATAAAATAATATTTTAGAATTTCTACATATTTTTCCATATTTTTATGATGCATAATTTCGCTAATTATCACTAATCACCCCTAATTAGCTGTAATTAGTGTAAAAACATGTTAATCACTCACCTTAGCCACAAATAAATTTCAGATCTGAAACTCTAACTGATTTGGCATGGATCCCAATGTATTCCAGCAGCTCTATCTCGATTTCTATGCTAATCCGCCTTAGTTTGATGTAGATTTGGCTAATATGTGATTAGAAAGTGATTAAAAATGACTTAAGAAGGTGGAGGCCATTACTAGGTTTAAAGAGATGATAAGTGGCGGCTGAAAAATGAATAGAACTGATTTCCCAAACCTTATCACCCTTTCCATAACCCTAATCCTAAAATGGTTATGGGCCTAGCTGGTAATCACCCCGTTAAGCCCAGTTACGCTGTTTTTCATCTTCCAAACTTTATTTCAGTAGTATCTCCCAAACGGTAAGTCCGTCTGATTAAAGTGACCACTCTACGGAAAGGTAAACCATCATTTGAATCCAATGGAAATGGTTTCAGGTTAGAACTCCTTACCAATCAAAAGTTATAGGCAAACAAGATTCGCCAGGGGTAAAATGGTTATTTAAAAATCAGCAAAAATTGTGAATATGGGAAATGACCCCATTAGTCGTTCCCCAAAGTTACACGACTATATATACAACTTCGTATGAGAATGAAATAAATATTTTACGATCCTCCAATACCTAGAATGTGGGACGTTATACCCCCCCCCCTTTAAGAAATTTTGCCTCCGAAATTCCTTAACCAAGAAAACATACAAAGGGTCTCGCATGCCTATCAACCATTTGCAACAATCAAACATACATAATTAACACAACAAGCATATCTTAGTATGCGGAATAATTATATTGCTAATTAAACCTTACCAGGCAAAGAGTTCTGGATACGACTTCCTTATGTTCTCTGTTTCCTAAGTACAGTCGTTCTCATTATTACCCCACTGGACCATGAATAGTTTCAACGTCTTCCTTCGAAGTTGCTTCGTATCATACTCGACAATACGGATCGATCTATGGTTCTCAACCACCTCAGGTTCTACTTTGATATCATCAAACTGATCTGGTGAAATAGTCCTATCAGGGTCGTGTACGAACTTTCTTAGCTAGGAAGCATGAAATACGTCGTGAACCCCTGCCATCTTGTCAGGTAATCCAACTTTATGCACTAAATTCCCAACTTGTTCGAGAAATGGAAACGGACCAACGAATCATGGTGCTAACTTACCTCTCCTACCAAATCGAATCATAACGGAGAAATCTCGACAAATACCAAGTCACCAACGGAGAATTTTGAATCTCTTCGCCTTTTGTTAGCATAACTCTTCTGTCTGTCTTGGGCAGCCTTCATTCGCTGTTGAACAACCTTGATCTTATCAGAAGTTTCACTTATTACACTGGCCCGAGCACAAAATTCTCACCGGTTTCCAACCAACATGATGGTGAGTTGCATAGTCTTCCATACAAAGCTTTAAATGGAGCCATAACAATACTGGATTGATAACTATTACTATATGCGAATTCAACTAGATGCAAATGGTCATCCCATAGCCCTCCAAAATCCAGTATACAAGCTCCCAAGTGATCTTCTGATACACGATTCACCCTCTCTGTTTGACCGTCTTTTTGAGGACGGTACACGGTACTGAGAAGTAATTATGACCCTAAAGTCTCTTGTAAGCTCTTCCAAAACCCACTAGTAAATAATGGATCTCGTCCACTCACGATACCTTTAGTACTCCATGAAATCTCACTACCCACTTCATATACAGTTCTGCTAACTTAGTTGATGTTCTATTTGACTTGACCGGTATAAACCTTGTACTTTTTGTTAATCGATCCACAATCACCCAAATACTATCATGGCCTGATCTAGTCCTTGGCAAACCATCAATGAAATCCATTAAGACTTGTTCCCATTTCCATTTGGGAATTTCCAGCGGGTGTAAAAACCACTAGGCTTCTTTTGCTCGGCTTTAACTAACCGGCAATTCATGCACTTGGATATAAACTTCCCAATGTCTCTCTTCATCCCTTCCCAATAGCCGGTCTGCTTCATGTCTTGATATATCTTGTTACCATCGGGATTTATAGTCAGTTTTTAGTGATGACACTCTCTAAGCACTTCATCTCTCAATCTATTAACATAGGGTACAACTAGCCTCTCATTCTTTCAAAGCCATCCTTCTCGATCAAGTCCATACTTGTTCATTGCCTCGCCATTGATACACATCTCTATGTTAGAGATGATTTCCAATAGATTAGGATCGTCCCTCTGACTGTAACCAATCCTCTCAATCAAGGTCGGTCTGATCGTCAAACTTGCTAACATCTATGGATCTAATTCGCACTTAGGTCTGAAATCATATCCTGCGATATACTCTAATTGCTTCCATACAAGAAACATAACCCCCAAACTGGCATGCCTCCTACTCAATGCATCAACTACCGCATTGCCCTTCCTGGGTGTGTATGCGATATTGAAATCATATGAAGCCAAGAACTTTAACCATCTCTGCTGACGAAGATTTAAATCCTCTTGAGAGGAAAGGTACTTCAACAACTTATGATCGGTAAACAACTGGAATCTTTCTCCCAAGAGGTAGTGTCTCCAAATCTTCAATGCGAACACGATCGCTGCCAATTCTAAATCATGGGTAGGATTTCTTTTCTCATATGGTTTCAGTTGCCGACTACATAAGCTACAACCATACCTCCTTACATCAGTACAGCACCCATCCCGATACCACAGGCATCCGTGTATACCGTCATCTCTTCATTCCCTTTAGGAATAACTATCACTGGTGTGCACACATTAACTTTTCCTTTAGACTCTTAAATGCGTAATCACACCTTTTGTCCCAGACGAAGGCTTGATTTTTCTTGGTCAACTGAGTTAATGGTGCTGCTATCTTGGAGAAGTTTTGGATAAACTTACGATAATATCCAGCTAATCCCAAGAAACTTCTCACGTCTGTTGCATTCTTGGGCGTAGACCAATCTTGCACCATAGCCACCTTCGCAGGGTCCACGGCAATACCATTCTCTGAAACAACATGGCCCAAGAACCTCACTTATCTCCTCCAGAAGTGACACTTAGAAAATTTCTCTCACAATTGGTGTTTCCTCAACACCTCCATCACTGTCCTCAAATATTCCTTGTGTTCTTCCTCTGTCCTCGAGTAAACCAAGATATCGTCCATGAACACAAGAACAAACGTTTTCAATTGATCCCTAAATACCCTATTCATAAGTTCCACGAAATATGCTGGTGCATTGGTCAACCCGAATGGCATAACCAACCACTCATCCAATCTAGACGGCGTCTGAAATGTCGTTTTATGTATACTCTCAACTTCTACTTGGAGCTGATGAAAACCTATCGCAAGATCTAACTGGGAGAACACTCTCGCTCCATTCAACTGATCAAACAAACCGTTAATCCACATAATAGGATGCTTATTCTTCCTTGTTACCTTATTTAATTCGCGGAAATCCACGCACAATTGAAGGGAACCATCGGCCTTGGTAGCAAATACAACTGGTGCTCCCCACTCGAAAACGCTTCTTCGGATAAATCCCTTCTTCAAAAGATCGCCCACATGCACCTCGAGCTCTTGCTGCTTCCTTGGCACCATACGACGTGGTGGCATCACTATATATCTGGCATCTTTCACCAAATCAATCCGAAACTCGATCTCTCGGTGTGGTGGAAGTCCGCTCACTTCCGCGAAGATGTCCGGATACTCATCAACAATAGGCACATCTGACAACTCATCATGCGGGATGTCGACGGAATTTAGAAAACTAGCCATCACCCTATCACTAGGTAGGCTACCAAGCAGTACACTCTGCCCATTATCCGTCTAATGGTCACCGAAGACCCTACACAGTCTACCACTACCCCATACATTTGGAGCCAATCGACTCCCAAAATAATGCCAAACCCAGTAAAGCCTAAAACAAAGCAATCACAAGCAAACATACATCTATGACTCGATAAGACCAAATTATGACAAATCATACTTAGGCTAGTCAAACTACCGATCGGGTTCATCACAACTAAATGTTTATCGAAAATCTCGGGTTCCAATCCCAACCTATCTACCAGGTCACTCGATACGAAGGAATGGGAAGCCCCGGTATCAAACAGTACTTGAATAGGAACATCATAAATGGAAAGCATACCTTGAATAACGACGCCCTTTCCCTTCTACGCCGCAGTTGGGGCATTCGACGAAGAAGGAACAGCGCTAATAGCATATGCTTTCACAATCTATTTCTCTTCAGGGGTTTGTGGACATTTATCCATGAGATGTCCCACTTGGCTACAGTTGAAGCACTTCCTGCCCGCTAGCTTTGCTCGACAATCTTTGGCATAGTGGCCCCTCTTGCCATAGGTATAGGACTCGACATCTCTCTTGTCCTTCTTTTTCTGACCATCCTTAGTCTGATTCTATTTCCTCTTATTCTTGGAATTATTCTTACCTCCACCGCTTCCACGCGGCTTTGGATCCTCTGCAGCTGTAATGGCAACCTCGGTCTTCGACTTATGGTAAAGGCTCTCCAATCTCAATGCCTTCCCTACGATAGATTCGAATGTCTCATTTATATGATTTATCAGCCCTTCCCCCAAGTACCTATCTAAATCAGTTATGAACTTCTTGTTCTTCTTCTTGGCAGTATCAATAAGAGATAATCCATACTTCAATAAGGTATCGAATTCAGCAATACACACCGAGACTGCCTCACCATTCTGCTTAAGTTCCAAAAAATTCCTGAACAATTCTGATTTTTGAGCAGCTAGAATAAACTTGTCACTGAATCGGGTCCTAAACTGATTCCAAGTGACTTGATCCTCGGGAGTAGCCGGTTTAAAAGCATTCCACCAATTCATTGCTCGTCCTTGAAGCTGATGCGATGCTAACTTTCTCTTCATTGCATCCTTGATCCCCAAATCCTCAAAGATGCGCTCACAACTATCAAGCTAATCTTGAACTTCAATAGCCGATTCCGTTCCGTGGAATGACTTCCCACCAAGACTAGTATAATCCTTGCTGAGCTTGGCGAAATCGGCCCTAGGCGCCTGCACCACTGTACCACCACCGTTAGTAGCATTAGGAGCTGCTCCCTGAACATCCTTGAGCATCTCTCTCATGAAGGTAGTAAAAATCATCCTCATATCAGGTACATTCCTATTATTGGTCCCTGAACCCGTACTCCTCATATTTCGGCTCATCGTCAAATCTGTAAAGAGAAAACAATTAACCATCTCCTTAGTGGTGCCAGTGCAGTGTGACTTCTTTGAAACACCCCACCTCTGTTAGGGTCACTCTCAAAGGGAATGCCCTAATTTTGGTGGAGGTTTATAAGTATAAGTCACAGATACACAAGACAGATATAAGAACACATATTTTTGAAACAGCGGAAAACAAAAACAACTGTTATTTCATTAAAATAAAATGTTACATAAACCATGCCATAATTGTCTTACAATACTTCCAAAAACATTACATCTTCATAACTGTCTCGATTTCATTATTTAAAGAAGCATAAAAACATAAGTAAACTGCATAAGTCCCATAATTTCTGTCCAAAGCCATAGTCCAAAACGAAAAAGATCCAAGCAATACATTCTTTCTCTTCAAGCTGGATGTGAAAACTGGTCAAGCTGCGGTATTCCCTCCCTGTGGACCGGGGGGGGGGGGGGGAGGGGAGGGGGGAAACGAAAGAAAAGAAGAGTCAGACATAAAGCCTTACTACTGGAAATGGGAAAGCACTATAAACTAGGTTAAGTTGTCTAGAGTCGAATGTACTACCGTACCCCATATTAATCTCTGTACCCATATAAACTAGTTCCCAACAGGCACCCCATAATCAGGGTGAAGTGATCCATTTCTAATGATCGGCTCCTACTCGCATAGTTACATGTGTATTACGACCCCCGTTGTTGTAGTTACCTATGAAGGTCCCACCATGGGGTGTATCAAGTCCCATGGTGGCGGCCCGACACAATTCTAGAATGCACAGGTATACTACTGGTGCCCAGTGCCTTATTTTTCTGCGCCGGAGTGTGTGCACGCCCGCACCCCGTTAGAACCTACACTGCTGCACCACTGCTGTCGATTTGACCTCTTACAGTCAGCCCAGTAATCGTGCCCCACCATGCCTAGTTCAGGGTATCCTGATACACCTTGTAGGGTTACTGCTGAAAAGGGTCCCCCGCTACTAGGTTTTCTATTTCTAGCCAACATGCTAAGTTGGTTATGTGTTTTGTAAACCTAACCCCAATCAGTCTCTGAAGTTTAGCATGTTCCATTTTGATTGAGTATTAATTCAATTTACTTAATCCTATCAATCATGACTCAGCCTTAATTGTCTTATTAAAGCCTCGACCTCTCACATTAGACAGATATTGTTGTGGCTTCCTGTTGCCGGTTGGGTCCGGGCAGTCTTACGCCACAACTCAGTCCAACCTCGGGTCTTTATTGGGCTCCGTGTTTAACCACCCACATTAGATAGGTATTGTTGTGACTACTGGACAGCTGGGCGGTTCCGGGAAGGTTTACATCACAACTCAATCCAACCTCGGGTTAAGCACATCGTATTTTCTAAATTTACATATTTTGTCTCTTTTCTTTTTATATGTAAATATTTGCGGCCCATTATTCAAATTCATCTTTATTGGGTAAAATTAATTTACACCACTTAATTGTTTTTCAAGGTCGTTGGCATGCGTCAAACATGCCAACACATATGTTTTATACTTTAACCCAAACGTCATTACCCCCGTTTTATACGTTCGATACAATATAACATGTGTTGGGGTTAACATTTAAACCCAACTTAGCCATATGAAAAAGGGGAGGCTTAGAACATGGTGTTTATATATTCTAAGTAACATCAAAAGGGGAGTGTGAACGCATGAACTTGTAACATCGCGAACTAATTAACATATACTAGGCACTTATGAACTTGCATTGTAATAGCATATAATCATGGCATAAACATACCTAAACATGAATCATGGTTTTTAATCTATTCATAGAATCATGGCATAAACATACCTAAACATGAATCATGGTACCAATTCCAACATAAATTCATATGAGTCATAATACCCAAATGGATCCAACTACACTAAAAGTGATTATAAAAATATATATTATGTTGGCATAATAGTGAACCATATACTTGCATGGATCTCAAATAAACTACCACAAACATATAGTTGTTACTTTCAACATGAATCATATACTTGCAATTATCCAATAGGTGTTGTAATAAACTACCACAAACATGTAGTTGTTAACTTTCAACATGAATCACATACTTGCAAATATCCAATCGTTATACCACAACATCCCAAATCGATTAGAATCATAGCAACATACAGTTCTATTTCTCATTTTACACAAATCAAAACACAATTATTTATTCACATCGGAATAGCACTCTACTTACAACGTATGACGAATCTTCAATTCAGGAATCTGAATTCTGAATTTGGAGATGCTATCCTTTGTTGTAGGCGTTGTTTTTATTTAGTTGTCGTTGCTTTAAGCTTTTGAATTGTCTCCTAATCGTCTCTCAATTTTGACGGCTACTCCTTGTCTTTCCTCAACAGCATGACGGTCTCATTCTCATTTTTATTTGTATGAATTAGGTGAAGTCTTAGGTCCTTTTTATAGAGTTTGTGAATTGATTAGGACCGTCGATGGAGCTTGGATTGATATTAGCCGTTCGTTTGAAGGAGAGACCAATCAAGAGCTGACACCTAGCCCTAGTGACAAGGCAAGGCTCAGAAATTCGGCGAAGCACAGACCAGGCCAGCCAGGGGGGGCTGGGTTCGATCTGGCTCAGGGGCCAGGTCGACTACATAGTCGACCTGGGTACCCCAGGTCGACTACCCAGTCGACCTGGGTGGCCCAGGTAGACTACCCAGTCGACCTGGGTGCCTTGGGCGGGAAAATTCCCGCCCTGGCCAATCTGGCCCGATTTTTGAAATTCGAATCTGATTTCTGAGCTGTTTCTGTCTGTTTGAATTTTTAAACTGAATTCTGAAACTTCCGGAGGCCATATCTTCTTCATACGGAGTCCGTTTTACGCAATCTCGGACTCTATCTCAAGCAGAATTCCGAGACGTACGCAATGGCTTATCCCGTTTTCCTTAATTCTTTGATTTGAAATTAGTTATACTTTAATTTGTGAATTTCACTGTTATAGAATACACAGGGTGTTACATTCTCCCCCACTTAAAAGGATTTCGTCCCCGAAATCTTCAAGTTCAGGAAGAATGTACGTCCTAACATCCACACATCCATCTACTCATCCATCTAGCACGAGCATCCATTGTTCTTAAAAGACTTCTAATGCTTCATGATCATATGCAAAGTGTGTGTACATGTACTTATCTAATGCAAAATCAGTCGGTCTACTGATTCAGTTGACCTCCTTAATGCAAATTATGTAAGTGTCATGAATCCATTATGTATGCAAATTTTCCTATTCATGATTCTACATGAGTGCACAATCATTCATATAAATGCAACATCCATATGACAACACATCAAACTTCAACCATATACGAATATAAATACATATACGCATATGCAATATGAAGTGTCTGAGCCGATATATAACCTAAATTGTGTGTGTATATGCAACCACGAGCAACCACTAGCAATCACTTGCAACCACTTGCAACCATCATCCATAACATGTTTCAATTACATGTTTTCATCCAAAGAGTTTCTACCTAAAAGATAAGGCCGAGGAGATATACCTAAAAAGATAGATAAAAGCGCAACTTAAGGAAAAAGAAAGATCAAAGATGTACCCTCAAAAAGAAAAGGGTAGGCTGCATGTATTCTAGCTTCAGTTTCCCAAGTGGCGTCTCCCTCGGCGTCGCTCCACTAAACTTTGACGAGCTTGACTTCTCGGTTGCGTAGCTTTTTCACTTTCGTTCCTAATATGCGGGTTGGAACTTTCCTCACGGTTGCTTCGTGTTCCACTTTAGCTTCTTCTAGGATATTTGGCTCTACCACTTCAGTAGATTCATGTAGACATTTTTGGAGGTGTGAAACGTGAAAGACGTTGTGAACTCCGGCCAGCTTTTCGGGTAGCTCTAATCTATAGGCCATTTTCCCAATTTTCTCTATAATAGGAAATGGTCATACGAACCTTGGTGCTAGCTTTCCTGTGGTTCCAAAACGAACAACATTCCTTAGCGTAGATACCTTAAGAAAAACTCTGTCCCCAACCTCAAATTCAAGGTCGGTCCTCCTTTTGTCGGCATAGGATTTCTGTCTGTTTTGGGTTGTCTTCATCCTTCTTCGTATTAAGTCTACTTTCTATGAAGTCTCTCGGATCATCTCTGGTCCAAGTATGAGCTTGTCAGTAGACTCCCACCGACAAGTGGGCGATCGACATGGTCTTCCATATAAAGCTTCAAAGGGCGCCATTCTGATGGTGGCTTGGTAGCTGTTGTTGTAGGCAAATTCCACCAAAGGAAGATGGTCTTCCCACATCCCTCCGAAGTCAAGGACGCACAGTCTTAAAAGGTCCTCCAAAACTCTGTTCACTCTTTCCGTCTGGCCATCGGTTTGGGGATGATAGGCTGTGCTCAAGCATAACTGTGTGCCTACCGCTTCTTGCAGACTCCGCCAAAACTCACTTGTGAAGATAGGGTCTCGGTCACTAACAATGCTGGAGGGTATTCCATGGAGTCGAACAATTTCCTTGATGTAAAGAGATGCTAGGGATGAGGTAGTTCTTTTACTCTTGACAGGTAAAAAGTGGGCGCTTTTAGTAAGCCTATCCACTATTACCCAAATGCTAGTGTTTCCTCTTCTAGACCTAGGTAGCCAATCAATGAAGTCCATTGATATGCTATCCCACTTCCACTACAGGACCTCTAGAGGATGGAGCAGACCGCCAGGCTTTTCCTGTTCCGCCTTAACCTGTTGGCACACCATACACTTAGAAACGAAATCTGCCACGTCCTTCTTCATGCCGTTCCAAAAGAAACTTTTCTTTATGTCCTTGTACATTTTATCTCCGCCTGGGTGTATCGTCATCTTGGAGTTATGTGCTTCCTCGAGAACCTTCTTTACTAAATCCCTTGTCTGTGGCACGCATAGTCTTCCGTCTCGCCTTAGCCAACCCTTATCGTCGATGAAGTATCTGCTGAGGTGACTTGAAGTCTTACCCCTAATTAGCCTACCAATCGTCTCCACAAGCTGAGGGTCTTCGCGTTGTGCTGTCCCTATTGAGTCCACTAAATTCGGGCGTACTTCGAGAGATGCTAGCAAGCCCGGTAAAAAATCGGAGGAGGGCCTAAAGTCAAAGCTGGCTATAAACTCTAGGCTTTGTCTTTCAACAAACAGCGGGCTTAGTGTCAGTTTCTTTCGGCTTAACACGTCTGCCACTACGTTGCCTTTGCCCGGAGTGTAGGAGATCTCGAAATCGTACGAGGCAAGAAACTCCATCCATCTCTGTTGCCTCAAGTTAGGATCTTTCTGCGAGAAAAGATATTTCAACGATTTATGGTCAGTGTAAAGTTCAAACTTCTCACCTAGGAGATAGTGTCGCCAAGAGTTGAGTGCAAAGACGATGGCAGCTAACTCAAGATCGTGGGTCGGGTAGTTCGTTTCATGAACTTTCAATTGTCTCCCGCCATAAGCTACTACCCTTCCTTCTTGCATTAAGACAACGACTAGCCCTGTCCCACATACATTTGTATAAACTGTGAACATCTTGCTTCCATCTGGCAACGTTAAAACTGGGGCTGTTGTAAGAGCCCTTTTCAGTCGTTGGAAAGCGAACTCGCAATACAAGTCCCAATTGAACACTAGATTCTTCTTTGTCAGCCTTGTGAGCGGATCTGATATTTTTGCAAAGTCTCTGATGAATTTCCGATAGAAGCCTGCTAGCCCGAGAAAGCTTCGGACTTCTGTTGCACTCTTTGGTGTCTTCCAGTCCTGCACCGCTACTACCTTAGCAGGGTCCACAGCTAACCCTTCTTTGGATACTATATGCCCAAAAAACCTTACTTCCTCTCCCCAAAAGTGGCATTTGGAGAATTTGGCTTTTAGCTGATGGACTCGCAGAGTTTCCATGATTGCCCTTAGGTGCTGAGCATGCTCTTCTTCATTCTTTGAGAAGATCAAGATATCGTCTACGAAAACCACTACGAACTTGTTGAGGAATTCTCTGAACACCCTACTCATCAGGTCTACGAAGTAAGCGGGTGCGTTTGTCAAGCCAAAAGGCATGACAAGCCATTCAAAGAAGCCGTTTGGGGTACTGAATGCCGTTTTATCGATGCTATCTTCAGCCACCCTTAGCTGATGAAAACCGGTCTCCAAATCGAGTTGGGAGAAAATAGACGCTCCTACAAGCTGATCAAACAGATCGTCAATTCTGGGGAGAGGGCGCCTATTCTTTTTCGTTAGCTTGTTGAGCTCCCTATAGTCAACACATAGACGGAGTGAACCGTCCGCCTTTGTGGCGAACACCACTGGAGCACCACATTCTGAAATGCTCCTTTTAATGAACCCCTTCTCTAGAAGCTCTTTAATCTGTTTACTGAGCTCTTTCCTTTCCCGTGGAGCCATGTGTCTAACGGGCAACGCAACGGGCTTTGCATTATCTACAAGATATATGCGGAAGTCTATCTCTCGCTTCGGAGGTAAGCCCTTCACCTCTTCGAAGACATCCGGATATTCTCGAACCACTCTAATCGATTGCAAACTTTCAACAGAATCATCTAGCGATTCAAGATAACTAAGCATAACCGCATACGAGGGATTACAAGCAATTTCCAGAGTGTTACCGAGTTGGGTCAGAAGCCTAACCACCCTTTTCTCACAATCAAGGATGGCCCCATTACTGGATAGCTAATCCATACCCAAAATCAAACCATATCCCGAAAAGCCCAAAACAAAGGCACTACATCTAAATTCTACGCTTAGAATAGAAATTTTCAACCCCACACAGATCATAGACAAATGAGCCGGGCCCCCAATTGGATTTGAAACAATTAAGGGGTCTTCTACCATACTAGTTTCTAGGTGCAGAGATTCTACTAGAGCAGATGAGATAAAGGAGTGTGATGCGCCAGAATCAAATAAAGTGCGAACTGGGTGATCATAAAGATAAACTACACTTTCTACAGAAGTATTTATACCTTGCTGTTGCAGAGGTGGCGCTTCTAGCGCATGAACTTGTGCCTCTGAGGTGGATCCAGCCCTCTACCCTGCCCTTGCTTCTTTGGGCAATCCTTAGCCAGGTGGCCTGTCTCACCGCAAGAAAAGCACCCATCATTCATCTTGGCCTTCTTTTTCCGGCAATCTTTCACAAAGTGCCCCACTTTGCCACAGAAATTACACTTCCTCTTCTCTTTTTTGTCTTTCCCGGCCTTCTTAAAGTCTGTCTTCTTAGGCTGTAAACACTTTTTCTTCCCTTGAGAGCTTTCTGCCTTTGTCTCCTTCTTGCCCTTATCCTCTTCGTTCAGCAATGCCATCTGCACCAACCTTTCATACGTAGCTCCCATGGGTATATGGGTCATGGCCAAACTGTGTAATGGCTCATTCAATCCTTTGACAAAGCGGAGAGCCTTCTTGTGCGGAGTGTTGACTAGGTCCAGTCCGAACCTAGCCAGCTGATCGAACTGATTAACATACTCTTTGACTGTCATATTCCCTTGCTTAAGAAATAAGAATTTTTCCAACTAAAGACTCCTTTCAGCTTCTGAGAGAAATTTAGCCTCAAACCTTGCCCTAAAGTCCTCCCATGTTTCCACTGGTCTTTCTGCATTGGTGACTTCCCACCAGTAGGAAGCCTCGCCTTTAAGTAGCCATACTGCCAGTTGTACCTTCTGCCTATCTTCTACCTCAAAATTGACGAATAAGTCCTCGGTTTCCTTCATCCAATTCCTGGCTACCACGAAGGACTCGGTTCCATGAAAGTCCTTTCCTCCCATAGCTTTAAAATCTTTACATATCTTAGTAAAAGTATTACCCCGCGGAGGAGGTGGAGGAAGAGTTGTTGCTATAGCTGGATGATTTCCTGCAGCTGGGGGAGGAGGAACGGTAGGACCTGGCTAAGTGGCCCTCGCTTCTAAGAATTGTCTGAACCAACCAGGTATTGATATACCCTCTGGCAAGTTAAGTTCTTCGGACATGCTGAAACAAAAAGGGTAGATTCAAAACGAAGGATAAAAGATAGTACCCATGGCTTTGGGGGACTATGCCTTTTTAAAATAAAATAATATTTTATCTTTAAAAATGCTTCTTTAAATTTTCTTTTTGGAAATGAATTTTCAAAACTTTTTACCTTATCTGGTAAACCTATGCTCTGATACCAAGTGAAACACCCCACCTCTGTTAGGGTCACTCTCAAAGGGAATGCCCTAATTTTGGTGGAGGTTAGAGACACCCCACCTCCGTTAGGGTCACTCTCAAAGGGAATGCCCTAATTTTGGTGGAGGTTTATAAGTATAAATCACAGATATACAAGACAGATATAAGAACACATATTTTTGAACAGCGGAAAACAACAACTTTTATTTCATTAAAATACGTGTTACACCAACCATACCATAATTGTCTTACAATACTCCCAAAAACATAACATCTTCATAACTGTCTTGATTACATTATTTAAAGAAGCATAAAGAAAACATAAATAAACTGCAAAAGTCCCATAATTGCTGTCCAAAGCCATAGTCCAAAACGAAAAGATCCAAGCAATACATTCTTTCTCTTCAAGCTGGATATGAAGGCTGGTCAAGCTGCGGTATTCCCTCCCTATGGACCTAGGGGGGGAGGGAACGGAAGAAAAGAAGACGAAAGAAAAGTAGAGTCAGACATAAAGCCTGAGTAAGTCTAGGACTATTCAGTCTATGAATAAAGAACTGGGTATGATAAGTGTAAACTAGAAATGGGAAAGCACCATAAACTAAGTTAAGTTGTCTAGGGTCGAATATACTATCGTACCCCATATTAATCTCTGTACCCATATAAACTAGTTCCCAACAGGCACCCCATAATCAGGGTGAAGTGATCCATTTTATGATGATCAGCTCCTACTCGCATAGTTACATGTGTCTTACGGCCCCGATGTTGTAGTTACCTATGCTGGTCCCACCATGGGGTGTATCAAGTCCCATGGTGACGGCCCGACACAATCCTAGAATGCACAGGTATGCTACTGGTGCCCAGTGCCTTATTTTTCTGCGCCGGAGTGTGTGCACGCCCGCACTCCGTTAGAACCTACACTGCTGCACCACCGCCGTCGATTTGACCTCTTACAGTCAGCCCAGTAATCGTGCCCCACCCTGCCTAGTTTCAGGGTATCATGATACCTTGTAGGGTTACTGCTGAAAAGGGTCCCCCGCTACTAGGTTTTCTATTTCTAGCCAACATGCTAAGTTGGTTAAGTGTTTTATAAACCTAACCCCCAATCAGTCTGTTTAGTTTAGCATGTTCCATTTTGATTAAGTATTAATATAATTTACTTAATCCTATCAATCCTAACTCAGCCTTAATTGTCTTATTTAAAGCCTCAACCTCTCACATTAGACAGATATTGTTGTGGCTGCCTGTTGGCGGTTGGGTCCGGGCAGTCTTACGCCAAAACTCAGTCTAACCTCGGGTCCTTATTGGGCTCCGTGTTTAACCTCCCACATTGGATAGGTATTGTTGTGACTACTGGACAGCCGGGCGGTTCCGGGCAAGTTTATATCACAACTCAATCCAACCTCGGGTTAAACACATCGTATTTTCTACATTTACATATTTTGTCTCTCTTCTTTTTTATATGTAAATATTTGCGGCCCATTATTCAAATTCATCTTTATTGGTTAAAATTTATTTATGCCACATAATTATTTTTCAAAGTTGTTGGCATGCGTCAAACATGCCAACACATATGTTCTATATTTCAACCCCATCGTCATTACCCCCGTTTTACACGTTCGCTACAATATAAGATATGTTGGGTTTAACATTTAAACCCAACTTAGCCATATGAAAAGGGGAGGCTTATAACATGGTGTTTATAAGGTAACATAAAAAGGGGAGTGTGAACGCATGAACTTGCAACATAACGATTCAATTAACATAAGGTAGGCACATGTGAACTTGCAATTGTAACAACATACAATATAAGCAATACTTAAACATAAATCATTCTATTCACATAATCATGGTATAAACAAAACATGAATCATTCTATTCATGTAGTCATGGTATAAATAGTACTTAAACATGAACCATTCTAATCATATAATTATGGCATAATCATAATGGAACATGAATCCTACTATTCATATAGTCATGGCATAAACATAATTGAACATGAATCCTACTATTCGTATAATCATGGTTTTTATCTTATCTATGTAACTTGTAAGTAATTCTAGTGTAATTCTAATGTAACTTATGTGTCAAATATATTATCATATGATTATGATAACAACATAAGCCTAAAAACATGTTTTCAACTAGGCCTAATAACAAACATAGTTTAGTCATGTTCATAAAATTAATACAAGCTTACAAAGACGCTTGCTTTTGTCACTATCACAAAATCATGATTTTTATACTTGAACTATGATGCCAATTCCAACATAACCTTCATATGAATCATAATACTTAAGTGGATCAAATTACACTAAAGATGACCATAGAATTATATATCATGTTGGCATAACAATAAATCATATACTTGCATGAATTTCGAATAAACTATTAAAACATATAGTTTTTATTTTCAACATGAATCATATACTTGCAATTATCAAATGGGTGTTGTAAATAACTACCACAAACATGTAGTTTTCAATATGAATCATATGCTTGCATGAATCCCAATTAAAATTCCACAACATGTGGTAGTCAACATAAACCATATACTTGTATGAATCCAATCGTACACCGTAGCATTGCCAAATCGTTTAGAATCAAAATAACATACAAATATAAGTTATTATCACCACAATTCCATTTCGTTGTTAACTTCCAACGCAAATCGCGTACTTGCAAATATCCAATCGTATAACATAATATTCCCAAATCGTTTAGCATCAAAGCAACATACAAATATAGATTATTATCGCCACAATTCCATTTCTTACTTTACACAAATCAACACAATTATTTAATTCATATCGGAATAGCACTCTACTTACAACGTATGACAAATCTTCAATTCAGGAATCTGAATTCTGAATTTGGAGATGCTATCCTTTGTTGTAGGCGTTGTTTTAATTTGATTAATGTTGCTTTAAGCTTTTGATTTATCCCCTAATTGTCTCTCTATTTCTGACGGCTATCCTCAGTCTCTCCTCAGCAGCATGACGGTCTCATCTCCATTTTAGTTTAAGTGAATTAGTGTTAGTCTTAGGTCCCTTTTATAGAGTTTGTGAGTTGATTTAGACCGTCGATGAAGCTTGGTTCAATAATAGCCGTTCGTTCAAAGGAGAGACCAACCAGGAGCTGACACCTAGCCCTAGTGACAAGGCAAGGCTTAGAAAATCGACCAAACACAGACTAGGCCAGCCAGGGTGGGCTGGGTTCGACCTGGCTCAGGGGCCAAGTCGACTCCCCAGTCGACCCCCAGGTCGACTCTAGAGTCAACCTGCCTGGGCAGGTCGACTCCCAGGTCGACCTGGCCTTGCAGGTCGACCCTAGGGTCGACCCCCAGGTCGACCTGGTGGGTTTGGGCGGGAATTTTCCCGCCTACTCGGATTGGGCT
Organism: Allium sativum; assembly: GCA_030737875.1. Taxonomy (NCBI): domain Eukaryota; kingdom Viridiplantae; phylum Streptophyta; class Magnoliopsida; order Asparagales; family Amaryllidaceae; genus Allium; species Allium sativum. Next base: position 589,253,971 of record CM060910.1, on the reverse strand, counting down.
GAGATTCAAATCTGTTTTCGAATTTTGAATTTTCTGAAACTTCATCGGGCCATAATTTGGTCATACAGGCTCCGTTTTTCGAAAACTTGGACTCTATTTCGCGTATTTTTCCGAGACGAACGCAATGGCATATCTCGTTTCCCTTAATACTTTGATTTGGAATTAATTATACTTTAATTTGTGAATTTCACTATTGCAAAATACTCGGGGTGTTACATTCTCCCCCACTTAAAAGGATTTCGTCCCCGAAATCTTCAAGTTTAGGAAGAATGTATATCCTAACATCCAAACATCCATCTACTCATCCATCAAACTCGAGCATCCATTATCCTTAAAAGACTTCTAATGCTTCATGATCATATGCGAAGTGTGTGTACATGTACTTATCTAATGCAAAATCAGTCGGTCTACTGATTTAGTTGACCTCCTTAATGCAAATTATGTAAGTGTCATGAATCCATTATGTATGCAAATTTTCCTATTCATGATTCTACATGAGTGCACAATCATTCATACAAATGCAACATCCATATGACAATACATTAAAGTTCAACCATATACGAATGCAAACATTTATGCATATGCAATATGAAGTGATTGAGCCGATCTAAAACCTAGATTGTGTGTGTATATGCAACTACGAGCAACCACTAGCAATCACTTGCAATCATCATCCATAACATGTTTCAATTACATGTTTCCATCCAAAGGGTTTCTTCCTAAAAGATAAGGTCAAGGAGATATACCTAAAAAGATAGATAAAAGCGCAACTTAAGGAAAAAGGAAAGATCAAAGATGTACCCTCGAAAAGAAAAGGGTAGGCTGCGCGTATTTTAGCTTCAGTTTCCCAAGTTGCATCTCCTTCGGCGTCGCTCCACTGAACTTTGACGAGCTTGACTTCGCGGTTGCGTAGCTTCTTCACTTCTGTTCCTAATATGCGGGTTGGAACTTTCCTTATGGTTGCTTCGCGTTCCACTTCAGCTTCTTCTAGGATATTTGGCTCTACCACTTCAGCAGACTCATGTAGACTTTTCCGGAGATGTGAAACGTGAAAGACGTTGTGAACTCTGGCCAATTTTTCGGGTAGCTCTAATCTATAGGCCATTTTCCCAATTTTCTCAATGATAGGGAATGGCCCTACGAAACTTGGTGCTAGCTTTCCTGTGGTTCCAAAACGAACAACGTTCCTTAGTGGAGATACCTTAAGAAAAACTCTGTCCCCAACCTCAAATTCAAGGTCGGTCCTCCTCTTGTCGGCGTAGGACTTTTGTTTGTCTTGGGCCGTCTTCATCCTTCTTCGTATTAAGTCTACTTTTTCTGAAGTCTCTCGGATCATATCTGGTCCAAGTACGATCTTATCAGTAGACTCCCACCAACAAGTGGGTGATCGGCACGGTCTTCCATATAAAGCTTCGAAGGGCGCCATTCCGATGGTTGCTGGATAGCTGTTGTTGTAGGCAAACTCCACCAAAGGAAGATGGTCTTCCCACGTCCCTCCGAAGTCAAGGATGCACAGTCTTAAAAGGTCCTCCAAAACTCTGTTCACTCTTTCTGTTTGGTCGTCGGTTTGGGGATGATAGGCTGTGCTCAAGCATAACTGTGTGCCTACCGCTTCTTGCCGACTCCGCCAAAACTCACTTGTGAAGATAGGGTCTCGGTCACTAACAATGCTGGATGGTATTCCATGGAGTCGAACGATTTCCTAGAGGTAAAGAGATGCTAGGGATGAGGCTGTTCTTTTACTTTTGACAGGTAAAAAGTGGGCGCTTTTAGTAAGTCTATCCACTATTACCCAAATGCTAGTGTTTCCTCTCCTAGACCTAGGCAGCCCATCGATGAAGTCCATTGAGATGCTATCCCACTTCCACTGCGGGACCTCTAGAGGATGTAGCAGACCGCCAGGCTTTTTCTGTTCCGCCTTAACCTGTTGGCACACCATACACTTAGAAACGAATTCTGCCACGTCCTTCTTCATGCCGTTCTAAAAGAAAGTTCTTTTAATGTCCTTGTACATTTTATCTCCGCCTGGGTGTATCGTCATCTTGGAGTGATGTGCTTCCTCGAGAACCTTCTTTACTAAATCCCTTGTCTGTGGGACGCATAGTCTTCCGTCTCGCCTTAGCCAACCCTTATCGTTGATGGAGTATCTTTTGAGGTGACTTGAAGTCTCACCCCTAATTAGCCTATCAATCGTCTCCACAAGCTGAGGGTCCTCGCGTTGTGTTGTCCCTATCGAGTCCACTAAAGTCAGGCGTACTTTGAGAGATGCTAGCAAGCCTGGTACAAAATCGGAGGAAGGCCTAAAGTCGAAGCTGGCTATAAACTCTAGGCTTTGTCTTTCAACAAACAGAGGGCTTAGGGTCAGTTTCTTTCGGCTCAACGCGTCTGCCACTACGTTGCCTTTGCCCGGAGTATAGGAGATCTCGAAATCATACGAGGCAAGAAACTCCATCCACCTTTGTTGCCTCAAGTTAAGGTCCTTCTGCGAGAAAAGGTATTTCAACGATTTATGGTCAGTGTAAAGTTCAAACTTCTCACCTAGGAGATAGTGTCGCCAAGAGTTGAGTGCAAAGACGAAGGCAGCTAACTCAAGATCGTGGGTCGGGTAGTTCTTTTCGTGCACTTTCAATTGTCTCCCGCCATAAGCTACTACCCTTCCTTCTTGCATTAAGACGGCGCCTAACCCTGTCCCACATGCATCTGTATAAACTGTGAACATCTTGCTTCCATCTGGCAACGTCAAAACTGGGGCTGTTGTAAGAGCCCTTTTTCAGTCGCTGGAAAGCAAACTCGCAATCCAAGTCCCAATTGAACACTAGATTCTTCTTGGTCAACTTTGTGAGCGGAGCTGAGATTTTCGCAAAATCCCTTATGAACTTTCGATAGAAACCTGCTAGTCCTAGAAAACTTCGGACCTCAGTTGCATTCCTTGGTGTCTTCCAATCTTGTACCGCCACTACCTTAGCAGGGTCCACTGCTAACCCTTGTTTGGATACTATGTGCCCAAGGAACCTCACTTCTTCACTCCAAAAGTGGCATTTGGAGAATTTGGCTTTGGCTGATGGACTCGCAGAGTTTCCATGATTGCCCTTAAGTGCTGAGCTTGTTCCTCTTCACTCTTTGAGAAGATAAGGATATCGTCTACGAAGACCACTACGAACTTATTGAGGAAATCTCTGAATACCCTACTCATCAGGTCCACGAAGCAAGCAGGTGCATTTGTCAAGCCGAAAGGCATGACAAGCCATTCAAAGAAGCCATCTGGGGTTCTGAATGTCGTTTTATCGATACTATCTTCAGCCACCCTTAGCTGATGAAAACCGGTCGCTAAATTAATTTGGGAGAAAACAGACGCCCCTACAAGCTGATCAAACAAATCATCAATTCTGGGGAGAGGGTGCCTATTCTTTTTCGTTAGTTTGTTGAGCTCCCTATAGTCAACACATAGCCGGAGTGAACCATCCGCCTTTGTAGCGAACACCACTGGAGCGCCCCATTCTGAAATGCTCCTCCTAATGAACCCCTTTTCTAGAAGCTCTTTAATTTGTTTACTAAGCTCTTTCCTTTCCCGTGGAGCCATGTGTCTTATGGGCAACGCAACGGGTTTTGCATTATCTACAAGATATATGTGGAAGTCTATCTCCCACTTCGGAGGCAAGCCCTTCACCTCTTCGAAGACATCCGGATATTACCGGACCACTCTAACCGATTTCAAATTTTCAACGGAGGCATCTAGCGATTCAAGATAACTAAGCATAACCGCATACGAGGGATTACAAGAAATTTCCAAAGTATTACCGAGCTGGGTTAGGAGCCTAACAACCCTTTTCTCACAATCAAGGATGGCCCCATTACTGGATAGCCTATCCATGCCCAAAATCAAACCATATCCCGAAAAGCCCAAAACAAAGGCACTACATTGAAATTCTACGCTTAGAATAAAATTTTTCAATCCCAAACAGATCATAGACAAATGAGCTGGGCCCCCGATTGGGTTTGAAACAATTAAGTGGTCATCTACCATACTAGTTTTTAGGTGCAGAGATTCTACTAAAGCAGACGAGATAAAGGAGTGTGATGCGCCAGAATCAAATAAAGTGCGAACGGGGTGATCATAAAGATAAACTACACTTTCTAGAGAAGTATTTATACCTCGCTGTTGCAGAGGTGGCGCCTCTAGCACATGAACTTGTGCCCCTGAGGTGGATCCAGCCCTCTGCCCCTGTCCTCGTTTCTTTGTGCAGTCCTTAGCCATGTGGCCTGTCTCACCGCAAGAAAAGCACCCACCATTCATCTTGGCCTTCTTTTTCCGGCAATCCTTCACTAAGTGCCCCACTTTGCCACAAAAATTACACTTCCTCTTCTCTTTGTTGCCTTTCCCGCCCTTCTTAAAGTCTGTCTTCTTAGGCTGCAAACCCTCTTTCTTCCCTTGAGAGTTTTCTGCCTTTGTCTCCTTCTTGCCCTTATCCTCTTCGTTCAGCAATGACATTTGTACCAACCTTTCATACGTAGCTCCCATGGGTATATGGGTCATGGCCAAACTGTGTAATGGCTCATTCAACCCTTTGACAAAACGGAGAGCCTTCTTGTGCGGGGTATTGACTAGGTCCAGTCCGAACCTAGCCAACTCATCGAACTGATTAACATACTCTTTGACTGTCTTGTTCCCTTGCTTAAGAAATAAGAATTTTTCCAACTGCAAACTCCTTTCCGTGTCTGAGAGAAATTTAGCCTCAAACCTTGCCCTAAAGTCCTCCCATGTTTCCACTGGTCTTTCTGCATTAGTGACTTCCTACCAGTAGGAAGCCTCGCCTTTAAGTAGCCATACTGCCAGTTGTACTTTCTGTCTATCCTCTACCTCAAAGATAATGAATAAGTCCTCGGTTTCTTTCAGCCAATTTCTAGCTGCCACGAAGGACTTAGTTCCATGAAAATCCTTTCCTCCCATAGCTTTAAAATCTTTACATATCTTAGCAAAGGTGTTTCCCCGCGGAGGAGGTGGAGGAAGAGGTGCTGCTGCAGCTAGATGATTTCCTGCAGCTGGGGGAGGAGGAACGGTAGGACCTAGCTGAGTGGCCCTTGCTTCTAAGAACCGTCTAAACCAACCAGGTATTGGTACACCCTCTGGCTAGTTAAGTTCTTCGGACATGCTGAAACAAAAAGGATAGATTCAAAACGAAGGATAAGAGATAGTTCCTATGGCTTTGGGGGGACTTTGCCTTTTAAAATAAAATAATATTTTATCTTTTAAAAATGCTTCTTTAAATTTCTTTTTGAAAAATAAATTTTCAAAACTTTTTATCTCATCTGGTAAACCTATGCTCTGATACCAAGTGAGACACCCCACCTCCGTTAGGGTCACTCTCAAAGGGAATGCCCTAATTTTGGTGGAGGTTTATAAGTATAAATCAAAGATATACAAGACAGATATAAGAACACATATTTTTGAACAGCGGAAAACAACAACTTTTATTTCATTAAAATACGTGTTACACCAACCATACCATAATTGTCTTACAATACTCCCAAAAACATAACATCTTCATAACTGTCTTGATTACATTATTTAAAGAAGCATAAAGAAAACATAAATAAACTGCAAAAGTCCCATAATTGATGTCCAAAGCCATAGTCCAAAACGAAAAGATCCAAGCAATACATTCTTTCTCTTCAAGCTGGATATGAAGGTTGGTCAAGCTGCGGTATTCCCTCCCTGTGGACCTGGGGGGGGGGGGGAGGGGGGAAACAGAAGAAAAGAAGACGAAAGAAAAGTAGAGTCAGACATAAAGCCTGAGTAAGTCTAGGACTATTCAGTCTATGAATAAAGAACTGGGTATGATAAATATAAACTAGAAATGGGAAAGCACCATAAACTAAGTTAAGTTGTCTAGGGTCGAATATACTATCGTACCCCATATTAATCTCTGTACCCATATAAACTAGTTCCCAACAGGCACCCCATAATCAGGGTGAAGTGATCCATTTTATGATGATCGGCTCCTACTCGCATAGTTACATGTGTCTTACGGCCCCGATGTTGTAGTTACCTATGCTGGTCCCACCATGGGGTGTATCAAGTCCCATGGTGGCGGCCCGACACAATCCTAGAATGCACAGGTATGCTACTGGTGCCCAATGCCTTATTTTTCTGCGCCGGAGTGTGTGCACGCCCGCACTCCGTTAGAACCTACACTGCTGCACCACCGCCGTCGATTTGACCTCTTACAGTCAGCCAGTAATCGTGCCCCACCCTGCCTAGTTTCAGGGTATCATGATACCTTGTAGGGTTACTGCTGAAAAGGGTCCCCCGCTACTAGGTTTTCTATTTCTAGCCAACATGCTAAGTTGGTTAAGTGTTTTATAAACCTTACCCCCAATCAGTCTGTTTAGTTTAGCATGTTCCATTTTGATTAAGTTTTAATATAATTTACTTAATCCTATCAATCCTGACTCAGCCTTAATTGTCTTATTTAAAGCCTCAACCTCTCACATTAGACAGATATTGTTGTGGCTGCCTGTTGCCGGTTGGGTCCGGGCAGTCTTACGCCACAACTCAGTCTAACCTCGGGTCCTTATTGGGCTCCGTGTTTAACCTCCCACATTGGATAGGTATTGTTGTGACTACTGGACAGCCGGGCGGTTCCGGGCAGGTTTACATCACAACTCAATCCAACCTCGGGTTAAACACATCGTATTTTCTACGTTTACATATTTTGTCTCTCTTCTTTTTTATATGTAAATATTTGCGGCCCATTATTCAAATTCATCTTTATTGGTTAAATTTTATTTATGCCACTTAATTATTTTTCAAGGTTGTTGGCATGCGTCAAACATGCCAACACTTATGTTCTATATTTCAACCCCATCGTCATTACCCCCGTTTTACACGTTCGCTACAATATAAGATATGTTGGGTTTAACATTTAAACCCAACTTAGCCATATGAAAAGGGGAGGCTTATAACATGGTGTTTATAAGGTAACATAAAAAGGGGAGTGTGAACGCATGAACTTGCAACATAACGATTCAATTAACATAAGGTAGGCACATGTGAACTTGCAATTGTAACAACATACAATATAAGCAATACTTAAACATAAATCATTCTATTCACATAATCATGGTATAAACAAAACATGAATCATTCTATTCATGTAGTCATGGTATAAATAGTACTTAAACATGAACCATTCTAATCATATAATTATGGCATAATCATAATGGAACATGAATCCTACTATTCATATAGTCATGGCATAAACATAATTGAACATGAATCCTACTATTCATATAATCATGGTTTTTATCTTATCTATGTAACTTGTAAGTAATTCTAGTGTAATTCTAATGTAACTTATGTGTCAAATATATTATCATATGATTATGATAACAACATAAGCCTAAAAACATGTTTTCAACTAGGCCTAATAACAAACATAGTTTAGTCATGTTCATAAAATTAATACAAGCTTACAAAGACGCTTGCTTTTGTCACTATCACAAAATCATGATTTTTATACTTGAACTATGATGCCAATTCCAACATAACCTTCATATGAATCATAATACTTAAGTGGATCAAATTACACTAAAGATGACCATAGAATTATATATCATGTTGGCATAACAATAAATCATATACTTGCATGAATTTCGAATAAACTATTACAACATATAGTTGTTATTTTCAACATGAATCATATACTTGCAATTATCAAATGGGTGTTGTAAATAACTACCACAAACATGTAGTTTTCAATATGAATCATATGCTTGCATGAATCCCAATTAAAATTCCACAACATGTGGTAATCAACATAAACCATATACTTGTATGAATCCAATCGTACACCGTAGCATTGCCAAATCGTTTAGAATCAAAATAACATACAAATATAAGTTATTATCGCCACAATTCCATTTCGTTGTTAACTTCCAACGCAAATCGCATACTTGCAAATATCCAATCGTATACCATAATATTCCCAAATCGTTTAGCATCAAAGCAACATACAAATATAGATTATTATCGCCACAATTCCATTTCTTACTTTACACAAATCAACACAATTATTTAATTCATATCGGAATAGCACTCTACTTACAACGTATGACGAATCTTCAATTCAGGAATCTGAATTCTGAATTTGGAGATGCTATCCTTTGTTGTAGGCGTTGCTTTAATTTGATTAATGTTGCTTTAAGCTTTTGATTTATCCCCTAATTGTCTCTCTATTTTTGACGGCTATCCTCAGTCTCTCCTCAGCAACATGAAGGTCTCATCTCCATTTTAGTTTAAGTGAATTAGGGTTAGTCTTAGGTCCCTTTTATAGAGTTTGTGAGTTGATTTAGACCATCGATGAAGCTTGGTTCAATAATAGCCGTTCGTTCAAAGGAGAAACCAACCAGGAGCTGACACCTAGCCCTAGTGACAAGGCAAGGCTCAGAAAATCGACCAAACACAGACTAGGCCAACCAGGGTGGGCTGGGTTCGACCTAGCTCAGGGGCCAGGTCGACTCCCCAGGCGACCCCCAGGTCGACTCTAGAGTCGACCTGCCTGGGCAGGTCGATACATAGGTCGACTCCCAGGTCGACCTGGCCTTGCAGGTCGACCCTAGGGTCGACCCCCAGGTCGACCCTAGGGTCGACCCCCAGGTCGACCTGGTGGGTTTGGGCGGGAATTTTCCCGCCTACTCTGATTGGGCTGAGATTCAAATCTGTTTTCGAATTTTGAATTTTCTGAAACTTCATCGGGCCATAATTTGGTCATACAGGCTCCGTTTTTCGAAAACTTGGACTCTATTTCGCGTATTTTTCCGAGACGAACGCAATGGCGTATCCCGTTTCCCTTAATACTTTGATTTGGAATTAATTATACTTTAATTTGTGAATTTCACTATTGTAAAATACTCGGGGTGTTACAAGGTTTATAAGTATAAGTCACAGATACACAAGACAGATATAAGAACACATATTTTTGAAACAACGGAAAACAACAGCAACTTTTATTTCATTAAAATAAAATGTTACATAAACCATGCCATATTTTTCTTACAATACTTCCAAAAACGTTACATCTTCATAACTGTCTCGATTTTATTATTTAAAGTAGCATAAAAACATAATTAAACTGCATAAGTCCCATAATTGCTGTCCAAAGCCATAGTCCAAAACGAAAAAGATCCAAGCAATACATTCTTTCTCTTCAAGCTGGATGTGAAAACTGATCAAGCTGCGGTATTCCCTCCCTGTGGACCTTGGGGGGGGGGGGGGACGAAAGAAAAGTAGAGTCAGACATAAAGCCTAAGTAAGTCTAGGACTAATAAGTCTATGAATAAAGAAATGGGCATGATAAGTTTAAACTGGAAATGGGAAAGCACTATAAACTAGGTTAAGTTGTCTAGAGTCGAATGTACTACCGTACCCCATATTAATCTCTGTACCCATATAAACTAGTTCCCAACAGGCACACCATAATCAGGGTGAAGTGATCCATTTCTAATGATCGGCTCCTACTCGCATAGTTACTTGTGTCTTACGGCCCCCGTTGTTGTAGTTACCTATGCTGGTCCCACTATGGGGTGTATCAAGTCCCATGGTGGCGGCCCGACACAATTCTAGAATGCACAGGTATACTACTGGTGCCCAGTGCCTTATTTTTCTGCGCCGGAGTGTGTGCACGCCCGCATCCCGTTAGAACCTACATTGCTGCACCACCGCCGTCGATTTGACCTCTTACAGTCAGCCAAGTAATCGTGCCCCACCCTGCCTAGTTTAGTGTATCCTGATACACCTTGTAGGGTTACTGCTGAAAAGGGTCCCTCGCTACTAGGTTTTCTATTTCTAGCCAACATGCTAAGTTGGTTAAGTGTTTTGTAAACCTAACCCCCAATCAGTCTGTGTAGTTTAGCATGTTCCATTTTGATTAAGTATTAATTCAATATACTTAATCCTATCAATCCTGACTCAGCTTTAATTGTCTTATTAAAGCCTCGACCTCTCACATTAGACAGATATTGTTGTGGCTGCCTGTTGCCGGTTGGGTCCGGGCAGTCTTACGCCACAACTTAGTCTTACCTCGGGTCTTTATTGGGCTCCGTGTTTAACCACCCACATTGGATAGGTATTGTTGTGACTACTGGACAGCCGGGCGGTTCCGGGCAGGTTTACATCACAACTCAATCCAACCTCGGGTTAAACACATCGTATTTTCTAAATTTACATATTTTGTCTCTTTTCTTTTTATATGTAAATATTTGCGGCCCATTATTCAAATTCATCTTTATTGGGTGAAATTAATTTACACCACTTAATTGTTTTTCAAGGTCGTTGGCATGCGTCAAACATGCCAACACATATGTTTTATATTTTAACCCAAACGTCATTACCCCCATTTTATACGTTCACTACAATATAACATGTAACACCCCACGCCCGCTATGGTCACTCTATAAGGGAATGCCATAGCATCGGTGGAGTATTTTAGTGGATATAGAACAGAAAAATTACAACAAGACAGATATAAGTAGTACTTGGAATTTAAAACATCATCTCATAACAGCGGAAATAAACATGTCTGGTTACATCATAAAACCACAATAAAAGTCAAGTACAATATCCATCAAAATAAAGAAGTACATAATCCCACTCTCTCATACAATAGCCAGGACAAAAGAAAAGATAACTGGATAACTGGAGCTTTACATCTATCCAAGCTCCTAAAGACTGGAACAACAATCCGATCAAGCTCCACTACTGCTAGGATCCACCGTAGGACCTGAGGGTTGGGAAAAAGATAAAAACAACGGGGTCAGACATAAGTCTGAGCGAGTCCTATAACTTTAACAATACAATCATTAAAGTAACCAGAGAAGACATAAACTTGACCTACGGTAATATCTGGGGATGAATGGCTACACTAAGCAGCTTGGTAGACTTAGGATAAACTAAGATAACCGTAAAGACACATCTACCCACCCAAGGGTAATTACTACACTGCACCACACCAGTCATTCCTTCTCAAAGGTTGATCCCTCCCAAGGACTTAGAAAATTTCCCCAGTAGTTTCGTGTACTCCTAGCCCACTACATAGGTGCCGTCTGCCCCTATCTCCACTAGGTGTACTTAGCAATTTTACCCAGTAGTTTCGTGTACCCCTACATAGGTGCCGTCTGCCCCTATCTTTATTAGGTGTATCCACTACTCCCCAGCGATCGGCTCCCTACCGTAGATACCCGTGCTGGTCCCACAATGGGGTGTATCATTCCCCAAAGTGGCCACCTGATAATATCAACGGTGCACGGCTTTATATCTACACGATGCAACAACGGCTTATCTACCAGCCCGGGCCCACACACGCATATGAAACCCGTTGGACTTGCGTTGCCACCGCTAACCCGTTTTAGCCTCTTATAATCAAGCCCAATATGCGTGTCCCGTCACTCGACATGGGTCGAGCCCACAAAGATACGTTTGGGATATTGGTTGAAATGGGCCCCCACAAGCTACCCACCTAAGCTTGTCACTTATCTAGTGTATCCCACTTAACCCTTTAATCATGTTTAATTACATGTTTCCACTTGGTTAAGTATTCTAATCGTATTTTCTATTGCCACCCAAGGCAACCCACTAGATTCCACATGCCACCCAAGGCAACCACTTAACCCCTCATGTCCCACTACATGCTAATATGGTTAAGTGTTTCTTAATTAATTAAGACCATGATCTCCCATAAAGACCTCCCACATTAGACTGGCTGTTATGACCGCCTGGTTAAGCCGGTAGGGTCCGGGCAGTCTTACGTCATAACAGAGTCTAACCTCGTGTCTTTACTTTAATCACGTATTTAATTTATGGCTAAGACCTCCCACATTGGGCTAACATTTGTAGCAACTGGTTAAGCCGGTCGGGTCCGGGCAGTTTTACACTACAAATGAGTCCAACCTCGTGTCTTAGTCGATTAATTACACCTAATTAATCACCCCCATATCAATTATCCCTAATTAATATCAAGTTCTTCATAACATGGGTAGACCTAACTCAATAGGTAAATTCCCATGGGGTAGACCTAACTCAATAGGTAAATTCCCACTTATGTTAATTTATTTTTATGGTATGCTTAATCATACCCAATCATACTTTTATTAACATATTTACCAACCCCATCGTTCCCCACGTAAATCGTTCTCATTTCATGACATAATAAAGGGGAAGATCATCACAAATATCATGGGTTTAGCATATAACTTTGTCATGGGTTAAGAAGATGTCCACTTGCATATATGAGCATATATTAACCCAACTACATTTAACCCAAACTTGCATATTATCATACACATATCTTGCATAACATGTTGAACTTGCATATAAGCATTCTCATAACTTGCATAACATGTTAAACATGCATTTAAGCATACACATAACTTGCATAAGCATTCACATACTTGCATAAGCATTCACATACTTGCATAAGCATTCACATACTTGCATAAGCATGCATAACTTGCATATCATGTTTAAACTTGCATTTAAGCATAAACATATCTTGCATAAGCATTCATATACTTGCATAAGCATGTATAACTTGCATATCATGTTAAGCTTGCATTTAAGCATATACATAACTTGCATATGAACTTGCATAACAACCTACACATAACTTACATAACATCATACACATAACTTGCATATGAACTTGCATAACTCACTTTATTAAACATGCATAAATCCACTTATTAAATATGCATAAACCCACTTATTAAACATGCATAATCCAACTTATTAAATATGCATAAACCCACTTGTTAAGCATGCATAAACCAACTTGTTAAACATGCATAAACCAACTTATGCATAAACATAGAAAAACATAGAGTAGCATATCATTACAAATGATTCAAACTCACTAATCCGCATTTAAGACCATAAGTCTCATTACACCCAATCTACTTACTTTAACAATTGACGTTAAAGTGATAGAAACTCACCAAACCCAAGATTAGCAAACTTATGAAGTAGAATTAGTTGCAAAATATGAAGATGGTGATGATTGGAGATTGATTAGAGAGTGATTAGCTTGCAACTTCCTTCATAAACTAGTGGAGGCTCTCTCAAGTTTGATTTTGGCGGCATGAGGCCATCATTACTATTTTTAGTATGGATTAGGGTAGGTTTAGGGTGTATTTATAGATTAGGTGAGTGTTTTAGGCCCTTAGATTAACCCTAGATTAGATTAGGTCCGTTAGATTTAGGAAATCTCTAGAACCCAGCCCTCCAAGCCAGCCTAAAACCCAACCTGGTGCACCCAGGTTCTCTGGACGCCGCGCCCAGGTCGACAGGCAAGTCGACAGGCAAGTCGACAGGCCTGTCGACAGCCCTGTCGACATGGGTAGGGCGGGAAATTTCCCACCTGGCCCCTGCTGGCTCCAATTTCGAAATCAAGTTTAATTTTTAAATCTGTTTTTAACTTCGAATTTTCTGCAAACTTCTTTGGGCCATAACCGGGCCATACGGACTCCGATTCTCGAAAACTCGGACTCTATTTCGCGTATTTTTCCGAGACGAACGCAATAACGCAGCCCGTTACCCCCAATTCCCACATGTGTTGGGGTTAACATTTAAACCCAACTTAGCCATATGAAAAAGGGGAGGCTTAGAACATGGTGTTTATATATTCTATGTAACATCAAAAGGGGAGTGTGAACGCATGAACTTGCAACATAGCGAACTAATTAACATAAACTGGGCACTTGTGAACTTGCATTGTAATAGCATATAATCATGACATAAACATACCTAAACATCAATCATGGTTTTTAATCTATTCATAGAATCATGGCATAAACATACCTAAACATGAATCATGGTGCCAATTCCAACATAAATTCATATGAGTCATAATACCCAAATGGATCCAACTACACTAAAAGTGATTATAAAAATATATATTATGTTGGCATAATAGTGAACCATATACTTGCATGGATCTCAAATAAACTACCACAAACATATAGTCGTTACTTTCAACATGAATCATATACTTGCAATTATCCAATAGGTGTTGTAATAAACTACCCCAAACATGTAGTTGTTAACTTTCAACATGAATCACATACTTGCAAATATCCAATCATTATACCACAACATCCCAAATCGATTAGAATCATAGCAACATACAGTTCTATTTCTCATTTTACACAAATCAAAACACAATTATTTAGTCACATCGGAATAGCACTCTACTTACAACGTATGACGAATCTTCAATTCAGGAATCTGAATTCTGAATTTGGAGATGCTATCCTTTGTTGTAGGCGTTGTTTTGATTTAGTTGTCGTTGCTTTAAGCTTTTGAATTGTCTCCTAATCGTCTCTCAATTTTGACGGCTACTCCTTGTCTTTCCTCAGCAACATGACGGTCTCATTCTCATTTTTATTTGTATGAATTAGGTGGAGTCTTAGGTCCTTTTTATAGAGTTTGTGAATTGATTAGGACCGTCGATGGAGCTTGGATTAATATTAGCCGTTCGTTTGAAGGAGAGACCAATCAGGAGCAGACACCTAGCCCTAGTGATAAGGCAAGGCTCAGAAATTTGGCCAAGCACAGACCAGGCCAGCCAGGGGGGCTGGGTTCGACCTGGCTCAGGGGCCAGGTCGACTACCCAGTCGACCCCCAGGTCGACTACATAGTCGACCTGGGTACCCCAGGTCGACTACCCAGTCGACCTGGGTGGCCCAGGTCGACTACCCAATCGACCTAGGTGCCTTGGGCGGGAAAATTCCTGCCCTGGCCAATCTGGCCCGATTTTTGAAATTCGAATCTGATTTCTAAGCTGTTTCTGTCTGTTTGAATTTTTAAACTGAATTCTGAAACTTCCGGAGACCATATCTTCTTCATACATAGTCCATTTTACGCAATCTCGGACTCTATCTCAAGCAGAATTCCAAGACGAATGCAATGGCATATCCCGTTTTCCTTAATTCTTTGATTTGAAATTAGTTATACTTTAATTTGTGAATTTCACTGTTATAGAATACACGAGGTGTTACATTCTTCCTTAGATATACTAATAGTATATATATATAGATTTTGGAAAAAATATTTCACAAATACGCGCTCTCTTCTCCCTGATGTCTTCCCCTAGTTACCGAGTGTAATAGCCTGCCTCGGGCTAACCGACATTTCCCTTGAAATGCGCTGTGTCAATGCCCGAATAGCACAGGACGGTCGCCAAAAGAAAGGGTTTTGAAACTATGAATCACCAAAAAACCTGTAGTATATCTCACAGCGCATGGAATAAAATAAAATAATAACATACTTGACATAAAACAGGCGAGACAATGCATAACCTGAAAACTAAACCATCATAGCAGCGAAATCCAAAATACAACTTATGATTCAAACCATTATTACAACTTCAAATTACTGCCTCTAAAGAAAAATAGAAAAGGTACACTACTAATGCCCAAACCAGTGACCAACAATAACACATGGAGAATATATGTAAATAGTACGTGGAAGCCTCTTGCTCGTCCCTGGACAGCTACTCGTGCATACCACCTAACCTGTCTCTGGTCTGCTCGTTTAGGAGCACCCAGAGTAATAAGAAGAGACATAAAACTCTGGGTCGGACAAAAGTCTGGTATGAGCGATAACAGCAAAACAAATTAGTAACAGGTATAAATAATCATATCTGAACCTCGACCTACAGCTAATGAGTTAGCACAACAAGGTGTACAGTACTCTAAAGTAACATAACATAAGGTGTAAAGTGGAAGTGCACATGTCATGGTGACAGCAAACATCAAACACATCAATCATCCTCACATCTCTCGCTCAGTGCGTAAAGCATACAATATCCACCATTTTGATCACTAAATCCTTTGCTACGACCAATTTGCATTTGGGTATCTTAGTTGACCCATTGCGCTAGTCCATAGCCACTAATCCTTTGCTATGATCACTTTGCTCTTGGGAGTCCTAATGGTCCCATTGTACAGATCCATAGCCATGCTACGATCACTTTTCTCTTGGGAATCTTAATGATCCAATTGCGTTGATTCATAACCACTAATCCATCTCTCAGTGGTGAACCAAAGCAATAGATATCGATAACCTCTTTGCACACGTCCTACAGCAAAGCCCAACTCATGACGCTAACTCGTTGGTTCCCATCTGGATCCTGAGTAAGAACTTCCCATTTGGACTTCCTTTGCATCTCGGGTTTTGGTCATCATCCCGATTCGTGGCTCATGTAAGCAGGTGGCTCGTGGTTCCTTCCTCGGTTCAGGGGGCTTTAGTCTGGTTTGCGGTTTGCCCCCTTGGCACGACTCGTGGTGACGCTCTGGTTCGTGAGTGTACTTCCCTGGCAGCTCGTCATTCTGGTTCGTGGGTGGTACACCGGTCGGTTTGTGAGTCCTAGCCTAGGTTCTAGGGTGCACTCGTGGGTGAGTGGCTTAGCTTGTGATCTTCATTCGCGAGTCGAGTCGGAGATGGGGTAGGGTCGTGCTACCCTGGTCGCGAGCGGGGTCCTGCACTATTTCCTGCAACTTTTCCAACAAGGTATTTATGCCATACGACGACGTTTTCGACCATTATAACTCTTCTGTGCAATAAGAAATCATACCAAACAGTAATAGCAACATTTTGAATCAACCATAAACATCAAAATAATGAATAATCATGCTAATATGGATCAAACATACCCAAAATCCATGTTTTCCCCATAATCATGTTTAGCTGTATCTAGCAATATGATTAGCAAACTTAATCCAAATTAACCTAAATTTCTAAAAGAGGCATAAAATAATATTTTAGAATTTCTACATATTTTTCTAGATTTTTATGATGCATACTTTTGCTAATAATCACTAATCACCCCTAATTAGCCGCAATTAGTGTAAAAACATGCTAACCACTCACCTTAGCCACAAATAAATTTCAGATCTGAAACTCTAACTGATTTGGCATGGATCCCAATGTATTCCAGTAGCTCTATCTCAATTTCTATGCTAATCCGCCTTAATTTGATGTAGATTTGGCTAATATGTGATTAGAAAGTGATTAAAGATGACTTAAGGTGGAGGCCATTGTTAGGTTTGAAGAGATGATAAATGGCGACTGAAAAATGAATAAAACTGATTTCCCAAGCCCTATCAGTCTTCCCATAACCCTAATCCCGAAATGGGTTATTGGCCTAGCTGTTAATCACCCTATTAAGCCCAATTATGTTGTTTTTCATCTTCCAAATATTATTTCAGCCATATCTCCCAAATGGTAAGTCCGTTCCATTAATTTGACCACTTTACGAAAAGCTAAATCAACATACAAATCCAATTGAAGTAGTTTCAGGTCAAAACTCCTTACCAATTAAAAGTTATAGGCAAAACAAGATTCGCCAGGGGTAAAATGGTCATTTAAAAATCAGCAAAAATCGTGAACATGGGAAATGACCCCAATAGTCATTCCCAAAAGTTACATGACTATACGACTTCATATGAGAATGAAATAAATATTCTACGATCCTACGATGCATAGAATGTGGGTCGTTACACATAAGATATTCCATTCCTTTATTGTTTATTATAACCTAGGTTATAATTTCCACTTATCCCTAGGACAAGCCTACCTATTATATAACCTTCTCATTTATTTATAATAGGTTACTATCATTCTCCGTTCATTCCAATCCTTTTACTATTGTAACTTTCATTCATATTCGTTAATTACAATTAATGCCATTTTACCAATCCTGCTATATACATGTATTCATATATGTTTATGCACTAGACCTCTCACATTAAGCCCAAACTTGTGGGTGCTAGATTTGTCGGGTGGTTCCGGGCAGACTTCTTCCACAAGTTGACTTAACCTCGTGTCTTAGCACTGTTACATATTTTATTTATGCACTAGACCCCTCACATTAAATTAACAACTTGTAAATACCGGATTTGCTAGGCGGTTCCGGGCTGACTTCTTCCACAAGTTGAATTTAAACTTGTGTCCAAGTGCAATTACAGTTTTCTATTTACCGTAAATTTTCTATGTAATTTAGGCGTGTCCATTCTTTCAAATTTTTACTATAATCTGTATTTTATATGTCATCAAATTAAGCCCATTTTATGTCACATGTTCTTTCTAACATGTAATTAATTATATTCTAACATGTAATCATTTAATCATGTAATTGTTCAAATCTAACAAATTAACATTTAATTTTATCAATTCTACAGTTAATAATTCAATTACAAAATATGCCACAAGTTAATCATGTAATTAGAACATGTATGTATACGACAATAATCGTTACACATGTTTTAACAAGTTTACATTTCAACATATGAACATTTCAGCATATTAAACGTTTCAACATATGAATTTTCCAACATACTCATATTAATATTTCAACATGTCATAATAGCATTTCAACACTTTTAATCATTCTAGCAGATATACATTGCATATTAATGGGGAACGTCAAACAATAATATACCATTATCAGAAATGATATAACTTAAATCCACTCACCTAATTTGCTTTCCAAATCCTGAATCTGGTCCAAATATAGTATTCCATGGTCCTCCTAACTGAATTTAGAACCTAGCAACCATGGATTTACAATTCTTACTGAAAGAAAAAGGGAAGAAAGAGGAGAAAACTGAAATAGATCAGATCTAAGAAATTACCTTACTTCGAATATGATTCTAAACACCTTCTTATTAATATTCATTTTTTTCCTCCAGATCTTGATTCGGAATTTTCCTAAACTAATTATCTTACTTTTTTTGAAGAGATTTGAGGAGGAAAAAGAATAGCAGAGTATATACGTCATCTCAAAAATATAAGATTTAGGCTAGGCTCCGCTAGCCTATATGTAGGTGTTCAGAATCTTATCGTACAGCCAGCGCTGAGTCAGCATTGAACCCAGTTCAGAAAATAGTCCAGATTGATGGATGAATCTAGTCGGATCTGGGGGGTGTCGACCCCAGTGTCGACCCCCTACAGGGGTGTCGACCCCAAGTGGGTCCTGCGAGTTGTTTTGGCGTTGAAATTTGAATTTCGAATGTTTGAATTTCTGGAATTTATTTAGCTATTATATTCACACATAATCTACTTATATGTATACAAATCTTCTAATGACCATTTTACGCGTATATATATATGCACTACTTTTATTTCGTTTTCAAAATTCAAACGGTGTTGTACCGTTATTTAGTTCTTGCCATATTTCTTTGATTGCAGCCTTATCTTGAACTTTATCTCTTGTACATATATATATATATATATATATATATATATATATATTCCTACACATATATACATGCATATTTATACATACATGTATACATATATTTTTCTACACTTCCTTATATGTATACTTTTCCTTATATGTGCGTTTATACATATTTTCTCATATGAACATGCGTTATTTTAGCCATTTCCTTAAAATAAAAATATGACGATAGTGGGGATCGAACTCTGTACCTCTTGTATGTAAGCCACATGCTCTAAGCAAATGGACTACTAAGACTATTGTTAATCAGGCTTAGAACAATGGTAGTTATTGTTCTCTTCTTATTCCTCTTTTTCATATTTGTTACAATGTCTCATTTAAACCATTGCATGAATCTTTTTCTTTTATTTCTCTTTTATTATTAATGCATAATATTTGTAAATCAGTGCATGCAACATATTTACACTGCATGCAACCGATCCTTTCTTTCTTTTTGCGCATGCATTACAATTTTATTTGCATTAATCTTTTCTTCTTTTTCAGTGCATGTATATATTACATGCAATCACGTATTATCTTTATTTTATTCTTCATATATATATATATATTTATGTCTATGCATATATATATACACACACATATGCATTATTTAATTATTAAATTATCATAAAATGCGGGGTGTTACATATCCCTCCTCAAAAGCCATAACAAGATTGAACAAAAGTCAAAGCTATACATAGAGTGTGAAAAAATCCAAGTCCAAGAATAAAATAACGGTCACAACTACTTTCCACTACCATTATGAGAACCTGAGGTGGAAAAGGAAGAGGTAGAAGGGAGAACAAAATAGGTCAGACATAAAGTCTGGCGAGTTCCAGTGATTATTGTAACACCCCGTGTATTCTATAACTGTGGAATTAACAAATTAAAGTATAATTAATTTGAAATCAAAGAACTAATGGAAACGGGATACGCCATTGCGTTCGTCTCGGAAAAATACGCGAAATAGAGTCCGAGTTTTTGAAAAACGAAGTCCGTATGAAGAAGATATGGCCTTCGGAAGTTTCTGAATTAAGTTTAAAATTCGAACAGAATAAAACAGTTTAAAAATTAAAACCGGGCCCAATTGGCCGAGGCGGGAAAACTCCCGCCTAAGACACCCAGGTCGACTGGGCTGTCGACCTGGTCTAACCAGGTCGACAGGGCTGTCGACCTGGTCCAGACCCAGGTCGAACCCAGTCCACCCTGGCTGGCCTATTCTATGTTGGTCGATTTTCTGTGGTCTGCTTTGTCATTAGGGCTAGGTGGCAGGCTCTAATTGGTCCCTCTTGCGAATGAATGGCTACGATCAATCCAAGCAACATCGATGGTCCTAATCAGTTCATAAACTCTATAAAATGACCCTAGACTCTACCTAGGTTTCTTACACAATTCTCTAGCCTCCATTGCTCTCTTCTTCTAATAAAAAAATAAAAATGGCGTCTCTGCTCTGCTGGAATTAAAACTAGAAGATAATCAACATCAGCCTAAGAAACTCAATTCAAACTAGAGATTATAGTTTCTGCAAAGATTCTACAGCAAGTTAAAGTCCTTTCTTTAATCTAATCAAGGCAAGTACAGTTATTCTCCGCTATAAACGTTAATTATAATTTTGATATGCATTTAAATCTGAGTTTGAGGTTGTATTCTCTTCTGTTAGATCTGTTTTATGTGACTGTTCTATATTCCTTTCTTCTTTTCTGTTTCTATAGCCAGGCTACCACGAGCCTGTGCCTAATCTCATAAGAGATGAACGTATGAACGCGAATTTTGGGATGAATGATGCGAAATTTGACAAGACTAAATTGAATGTATGACTTTAGGTCTGAGGCATAAAATATATTGGACATGTGACTTGGGATTGGATGCATAAATTTGACTATGAACATATAATTTATGCATGTTGTATGCATAGTTATGTTGTAATTTAGATCTGTAATTAATTAGAAAAATAAGCATATGTTATAAACTAGTTTTAGACCTATGCATATTTTTTGATAAAAGAAGAAGAGGAACCACTGTAAGATTACATATGATTTGAGACTTTGAACAAAAATGCATATAAAAGTCAAGATTTGATTTTTAGAGGATATGATTTAAAGATTTAGATTGTTGGGTATAGTTTGCATAATGATTCATGACTTAAAAAGAAGAAGATATGGAAGCTTAGGTGTAAAAGATTTACATTAATTAGGATATCTATTATTGTGATTACACCTAAATAGGGATTTTTGGATATATGGCATGCATTGGAATTAATGGTTATATTTGGTACAGTTTATATGTGAATCTGCTGTAAAATGCTAGTTTAACAAAAATTGGAACATATGTTATAGGGTAAATTATGTCCATATTCTGCGCTATGTAAATGTATGCCAACATGGAAGTATATGATCATATTGTGAATCATGACAATTATTTAGGCATATGAATTTAGGCCTAATTTATGTTTAGGCAAGGCATGTAAATAGAACCTTTAGAAATATTAAATTTGCTAAATCTGCTAATTTGTCTAGTTGCCTAAAACTACTAGTTTTGTTATATTACCTAGACTGCTAATTAGAATGAAATGCCTAATCTGTTAAATTTGTCGGTTGAAATGCCTAACCTGTTATATGCCAAAATCTGCTAAGTTGCTAAATCAGTTAAATCCGTTAAGTCATATAAAATCTATTACCTGCTAAAGTCTGTTATCTGCTGTGTTGATATAATCATCCTGTTATTGATATAATCTGAATTGGCATATATATTGGGCGTACGCATAAACGGTAAATTATTAATTAATTGGCCGCAAAGATAAACATGGCTAACTCGAGGTTAGAATGAGTTTGCGGCGTAAATCTGCCCGGAACCGCCCGGCACATCCAGTGGCCGCAAACAATAGGTTCTAATATGAGAAGTTAGTCATAACATGCGTAAGACACGAGGTTAGGTCTGGCTTGTGGCAGAAGTCTGCCCGGAACCGCCCGGCATATCCAGCGGCCACAAGCTACCGACCTAATGTGAGAGGTCTGTGCATTAATAATTAATTAATGCAAATCTAAGATAAGAATGACGTCTAAAACGTATTGGGAAAAATAGTGTTAAACCAAAGGGATTAATAGATGTAGTAAAACCCGTCCATGAATCTGTAGGCCCAATACAAAGTTAGACAAATCTGAAAAATCTGTACATCTGACCCGTTAGTCTGAAAACTTGTTAACTTAATTTGTGAATTAGTAAATTTGAATTCTGTATGTCTGAACTTGTAAACAAGTTAATCTGAAATCTGTTAGTCAGGGGACACAAGGTTAGGAGGGGAATTACTTGTGTTATCTGTTGTTTGGGACCCATATTAGTCAGTAACCCTTTCTGGTATCAAAACTTTGACCCAACAGTAAGTAGGGTCCGGGGCACGCTTACTGAACTAATTATAAGAGGTTCATTCTGATAATGGCAAGGGGTGTTGATGTTGCGTTCCAACCGGGTCATGTGCGTGCATGGATCCCGGTC
The DNA here is from genome assembly GCA_030737875.1 of Allium sativum. Classification (NCBI taxonomy): domain Eukaryota; kingdom Viridiplantae; phylum Streptophyta; class Magnoliopsida; order Asparagales; family Amaryllidaceae; genus Allium; species Allium sativum. The sequence continues at coordinate 589,231,208 of CM060910.1, read as the reverse complement.
TGCCTCTGAGGATGTAAGACGCCGTGACATCTGTAAATAGGTCTGTGCCAATTGGTTGTCACTTTAGGGAGTGATACACCCTACTGTAGGGCCGACACAGGATATTTATGTATTAGGGAGCCGATCTCTTGGGGTAGGGTTTTAGGGTACGCTTAGTTCTGTCTGCTCCTGTTGGTACCGTCTGTTTCTGTTGGGTGGTAACACCTGTCTGTTTCTGTGTGGTACCGTCTGTTCGGGTGGTAAAGGCCCATTACTAGTGTACACCTAATTCCACATTCTGTTTCCATAGGGATAAATCTGTTTCTTCTTCTGTCTCTGATCGGGTAGTAAAGGCCCATTATTAGCATTCTGTTTCTGTTAAAGTATTCTGTACCCGTTCCTGCTTCAATTTAGACATTAGGGTGACACCTAATTTTGCTAAACTAGTATTGGTGCAGAGAAGTGTAAAACAATAGTTTATATCATTCTGTTTTTCTGTTATATCTGCTACACCTGTTATAGTTATCTCACATCCAGTTTTATGTTCATATCATATTATTATTATCTGTTCATATGCTGAAAGTCACTGGACTTGCCAGACTTTTTGTCTGACCCTTGTTGTTTCGCCTCCTTTCTTCCGTTCCCCCCCCCCAGGTTATCCAAGGAGGGAATACTTTAGCTTGATCCGGATTTCTCTTTGCTTGAAGTGCTTAAAGTATGGCTTGGCTCTGTATAGCTTCCGTTCCATGGGGATTATGATTTTAAACTATGCATTTTGAAGGCTTTTGTACAAGACTGATATTTTGTACTTGAATTTTGAAATTGAAAGGATGTAACCATATTAATTTCTGTTTCCGCTGTAATAAAGTAAAAATTTTCAAGTACTGTTTTATCTGTCTTGTAAGTTTCTGTCCTGTTTACTAAAATGCTCCACCAAAGTTAAGGCATTCCCTTTGTGAGTGACCTTAACGGAGGTGGGGTGTTACACTTGGTATCAGAGCTGAAGGTTACCAGATTGGGTAAAGTTTTTGCAAACTATTTTCAAAAAGGTTTTGGAAAGGTAGTATTTTCAAAAATAAAGCTTATTTTGGAAAACATGTTCCCCAAGAGCCATATATCTTTCTTTCAGTCCTTTTTGTATTGAACCTTTCCTTTTTCGTTCCAGCATGTCTGAAGCATCTGAGATACCAGAGGGTGTTCATGTACCCGGTTGGTTTCGTCAATATCTTGAGGCTAGGACCGCCGCTGCAGGTCCAGCAAATGATCCCCCTCCTCCACCCCCTCCTCGTGCTATTTCTTTCTCAAAAATCTGTAGAGATTTTAGGGCCATGGGTGGGAAGGATTTCAAAGGAACTGAATCATTCGTAGAAGCAAGGAATTGGCTCAAAGAAACTGAGGATCTGTTCGTTATCTTCGAGGTGGACGATAGGCAGAAGGTACAGTTGGCAGTATGGCTGCTCAAAGACGAAGCTTCCTACTGGTGGGAAGTCACTAACGCCGAGAGGCCGGTTGAGACATGGATGGATTTCAGAACAAGGTTTGAGACAAAATTCCTCTCGCAAGCTGAACGAAGTTTACAATTGGAAAAGTTCTTGTCTCTTAAGCAAGGAAGTATGACGGTCAAGGAGTACGTCAACTAGTTCAACCAACTAGCAAGATTCGGATTGGATTTAGTCAACACTCAGCATAAAAAGGCTCTCCGCTTTGTTAAAGGATTGAATGAGCCACTGCACAGCCTAGCCATGACCCATGTACCCATGGGAGCAACTTACGAGAAATTGGTGGATATGGCACTACTGCACGAGGAAGACAAGGGCCCGAAAGAGAAAAAGAAGGAAGAACCACAGAATAAGAAAGCGGGGCCCAAAAAGGAAACACAAAAGAAGGATGAGAAGTCAGAAGATAAGAAGGGGAAAAAGTGCTTTACTTGTGGGAGCTCAACTCATCTGAACAAGGATTGCAGAAAAAGGAAGGGCGCTTGCTTCAACTGTGGGGAGATGGGACACTTCACTAGGGACTGCCCGAAGAGACGAGGACAAGGAGGGCAGGCGAACACTCTTGAGGCTAGTGGCTAGGATAGAAATAGGAAAATTTCTATAGTAGGTTTAATTTCTTTATCTGATTATGGAGTTAAGACTTTTTTTTTCTGATTCTGGTATTTTGATTTTGTAATCGATACTCTGCACTTTAATACTAGTATTATTTCTGAATTCCGCTATAGACTCAGACCCATAATGGTTATGGATCATCTGTTTGAGATTGGGGTTTGAGGGATATCTGTGTTAGGCGTCAAGTATGACGCATACATTCTGAGTTTTCGTGGGGTATGATTTTATCATGCTTAGCTTCCTAAGAATCATTAGGGAACCTGATCTGTACCAGTAGTCTGTAAATATCTAAATACTTTTTATAGGATTTCCAGTTTTGACATTGTCTAAAGAAGGTAATCCTCTGGGTGTCAATTTGATGTTGGTTTCGGTGTTTGGGGCCGATACTTAGGACCCATGTCTAATGGGAACCAAATTTTCGTTCTATCTGTACTCGCTTCCATCATTCGACTGTATCCTATCGATCGAATATTTGAACTTTAGGTAGAAACTAATGGGTGTAAACATGTGTTTGAGACATGTTATGTTTGATGGTTGCAAGTGGATGCAAGTTGTTGCTAGTGGTTGCCCGTGGATGCATATACACACACTAGGCACTAGATCGGCTCGAAAACACTCATACTGCATATGGACGAGTGAGCATTTTTCAATTCTTGTGGATGCAAAATGGTTGATTCAGCACATGGATGTTGCATTTGAGTGAATGGTTGTGCACTCATATAGAAATAATATATATCATCAGAATTCTATTGCATACATGTTGGACTCATGGCACTGACATAATTCGCATTAAGGAGGTCAACTGAATCAGTAGACCGCCTGATCTTTGCATTAGGTAAGGAACATATACACACACTTTTGCATATGTTCATACAACATTAGAAGTTTTCTAAGGACAATGGATGCTTGTGGATGATGGTTGAGTAGATGGGTGATTGGATGGTAGGACACATTCTTCTTAACTTGAAGATTTCGGGGACGAAATCCTTTTAAGTGGGGGAGAATGTAACACCCCATGTATTCTATAACTGTGGAATTAACAAATTAAAGTATAATTAATTTGAAATCAAAGAACTAAGGGAAACGGGATACGCCATTGCGTTCGTCTCGGAAAAATACGCGAAATAGAGTCCGAGTTTTTGAAAAACGGAGTCCGTATGAAGAAGATATGGCCTTCGGAAGTTTCTGAATTAAGTTTAAAATTCGAACAGAATAAAACAGTTTAAAAATTAAAATCAGGCCCAATTGGCCGAGGCGGGAAAACTCCCGCCTAAGACACCCAGGTCGACTGGGCTGTCGACCTGGTCTAACCAGGTCGATAGGGCTGTCGACAGGGCTGTCGACCTGGTCCAGACCCAGGTCGAACCCAGTCCACCCTGGCTGGCCTATTCTATGTTGGTCGATTTTCTGTGGTCTGCTTTGTCATTAGGGCTAGGTGGCAGGCTCTAATTGGTCCCTCTTGCGAATGAATGGCTACGATCAATCCAAGCAACATCGATGGTCCTAATCAGTTCATAAACTCTATAAAATGACCCTAGACTCTACCTAGGTTTCTTACACAATTCTCTAGCCTCCATTGCTCTCTTCTTCTAATAAAAAAAATAAAAATGGCGTCTCTGCTCTGCTGGAATTAAAACTAGAAGATAATCAACATCAGCCTAAGAAACTCAATTCAAACTAGAGATTATAGTTTCTGCAAAGATTCTACAGCAAGTTAAAGTCCTTTCTTTAATCTAATCAAGGCAAGTACAGTTATTCTCCGCTATAAACGTTAATTATAATTTTGATATGCATTTAAATCTGAGTTTGAGGTTGTATTCTCTTCTGTTAGATCTGTTTTCTGTGACTGTTCTATATTCCTTTCTTCTTTTCTGTTTCTATAACCAGGCTACCACGAGCCTGTGCCTAATCTCATAAGAGATGAACGTATGAACGCAAATTTTGGGATGAATGATGCGAAATTTGACAAGACTAAATTGAATGTATGACTTTAGGTCTGAGGCATAAAATATATTGGACATGTGACTTGGGATTGGATGCATAAATTTGACTATGAACATATAATTTATGCATGTTGTATGCATAGTTATGTTGTAATTTAGATCTGTAATTAATTAGAAAAATAAGCATATGTTATAAACTAGTTTTAGACCTATGCATATTTTGTGATAAAAGAAGAAGAGGAACCACTGTAAGATTACATATGATTTGAGACTTTGAACAAAAATGCATATAAAAGTCAAGATTTGATTTTTAGAAGATATGATTTAAAGATTTAGATTGTTGGGTATAGTTTGCATAATGATTCATGACTTAAAAAGAAGAAGATATGGAAGCTTAGGTGTAAAAGATTTACATTAATTAGGATATCTATTATTGTGATTACACCTAAATAGGGATTTTTGGATATATGGCATGCATTGGAATTAATGGTTATATTTGGTACAGTTTATATGTGAATCTGCTGTAAAATGCTAGTTTAACAAAAATTGGAACATATGTTATAGGGTAAATTATGTCCATATTCTCCGCTATGTAAATGTATGCCAACATGGAAGTATATGATCATATTGTGAATCATGACAATTATTTAGGCATATGAATTTAGGCCTAATTTATGTTTAGGCAAGGCATGTAAATAGAACCTTTAGAAATATTAAATTTGCTAAATCTGCTAATTTGTCTAGTTGCCTAAAACTACTAGTTTTGTTATATTGCCTAGACTGCTAATTAGATTGAAATGCCTAATCTGTTAAATTTGTCGGTTGAAATGCCTAACCTGTTATATGCCAAAATCTGCTAAGTTGCTAAATCTGTTAAATCCGTTAAGTCATATAAAATCTATTACCTGCTAAAGTCTGTTATCTGCTGTGTTGATATAATCATCATGTTATTGATATAATCTGAATTGGCATATATATTGGGCGTACGCATAAACGGTAAATTATTAATTAATTGGCCGCAAAGATAAACATGGCTAACTCGAGGTTAGAATGAGTTTGCGGCGTAAATCTTCCCGGAACCGCCCGGCACATCCAGTGGCCGCAAACAATAGGTTCTAATGTGAGAAGTTAGTCATAACATGCGTAAGACACGAGGTTAGGTCTGGCTTGTGGCAGAAGTCTGCCCGGAACCGCCCGGCATATCCAGCGGCCACAAGCTACCGACCTAATGTGAGAGGTCTGTGCATTAATAATTAATTAATGCAAATCTAAGATAAGAATGACGTCTAAAACGTATTGGGAAAAATAGGGTTAAACCAAAGGGATTAATAGATGTAGTAAAACCCGTCCATGAATCTGTAGGCCTAATACAAAGTTAGACAAATCTGAAAAATCTGTACATCTGACCCGTTAGTCTGAAAACTTGTTAACTTAATTTGTGAATTAGTAAATTTAAATTCTGTATGTCTGAACTTGTAAACAAGTTAATCTGAAATCTGTTAGTCTGGGGACACAAGGTTAGGAGGGGAATTACTTGTGTCATCTCTTGTTTGGGACCCATATTAGTCAGTAACCCTTTCTGGTATCAAAACTTTGACCCAACAGTAAGTAGGGTCCGGGCACGCTTACTGAACTAATTATAAGAGGTTCATTCTGATAATGGCGAGGGGTGTTGATGGTGCGTTCCAACCGGGTCATGTGCGTGCATGGATCCCAGTCTGCCTCTGAGGATGTAAGACGCCGTGACATCTGTAAATAGGTCTGTGCCAATTGGTTGTCACTTTAGGGAGTGATACACCCTACTGTGGGGCCGACACAGGATATTTATGTATTAGGGAGCCGATCGCTTGGGGTAGGGTTTTAGGGTACGCTTAGTTCTTTCTGCTCCTGTTGGTACCGTCTGTTTCTGTTGGGTGGTAACACCTGTCTGTTTCTGTGTGGTACCGTCTGTTCGGGTGGTAAAGGCCCATTACTAGTGTACACCTAATTCCACATTCTGTTTCCATAGGGATAAATCTGTTTCTTCTTCTGTCTCTGATCGGGTAGTAAAGGCCCATTATTAGCATTCTGTTTCTGTTAAAGTATTCTGTACCCGTTCCTGCTTCAATTTAGACATTAGGGTGACACCTAATTTTGCTAAACTAGTATTAGTGCAGAGAAGTGTAAAACAATAGTTTATATCATTCTGTTTTTCTGTTATATCTGCTACACCTGTTATAGTTATCTCACATCCAGTTTTATGTTCATATCATATTATTATTATCTGTTCATATGCTGAAAGTCACTGGACTTGCCAGACTTTTTGTCTGACCCTTGTTGTTTCGCCTCCTTTCTTCCGTTTCCCCCCCCCCCAAGGTTATCCAAGGAGGGAATACTTTAGCTTGATTCGGATTTCTCTTTGCTTGAAGTGCTTAAAGTATGGCTTGGCTCTGTATAGCTTCCGTTCCATGGGGATTATGATTTTAAACTATGCATTTTGAAGGCTTTTGTACAAGACTGATATTTTGTACTTGAATTCTGAAATTGAAAGGATGTAACCATATTAATTTCTGTTTCCGCTGTAATAAAGTAAAAATTTTCAAGTACTGTTTTATCTGTCTTGTAAGTTTCTGTCCTGTTTACTAAAATGCTCCACCAAAGTTAAGGCATTCCCTTTGTGAGTGACCTTAACGGAGGTGGGGTGTTACAATTATCAAACAATAGAATAACATAGAGTGTATCAAGATAGACTAATACGGATCATGAAACTATAGTAAAATAAACAAGTACAAAGTAAAAGAGATAATTTGATAACAAGATAACAAGGTAAGGTAAAGATCATGTATGCTTCTCATTCATATCCTAAGAACAAGTTCTCTACACACTTACTAGAATATCAAGACTATGTGTTACACTAATTACTACCCTTGCGATCGGCTCCTGACTACGCTAATATTTTGTGCCAGCTACAACAGTAGGAGGTATCAATCCCTAACCCATCAACTTATAAGACACATACCTATTCATTGTTGTTACAACGTCTTAGTTTCCGCTATCGGACCCATGTACGCTCATGACTCAGCTAGAACTCACCCGCACCCACCTTCTACCTTTGAACATTTTACAATCCAGATCATTAAAGCATGCCCTGGCCCATATATAGTGTGAGGCCCCTCTATATGGTACTAATAGGAATACTGACTGACATGGGATCAACACAACAAGATTGAAACAAGCCACCCCTAGGTTTGTGGCCCCAAACTAGGATTTTAAGAGTCCTAAAACCGGATACAAATAGCAAGACGTGGGACCTCTTAGCTTATTAACAAGTTTAGCTTAGCAGGTGTAAATTTATTAATGGGCATGGTAGTAAATGACATTTCCTTTAAATGTTATTCTGTGTACAACCACTTCCTTAAAACAAGCACCTACTCAGATGTATATGTATACTAAGTTGCCTATTTTACATAAATACATCTGATTCCCACAACATGTCCTACTTAATGATTAAATTAAGTTTAACCGATTTAGAATAACATGTTTTGCATATTGTCCCAATTATCCAGTCATTGTATTCCATGTTTCAATATTTCTAATTCTCCTTTTTATTGTCATTATAAGTTATTCCAATTTTACCCAGTTTTACACAATTCTAACGTGAATAACCTAGGCATTTGATAGCCTAGGTATAATGAAAAAAAGAGGAAAAGGATAAAATATAGATTCAACTCAGAATACATAAACTGAATAAATAGGCATAAGAGTGTAAATAAAACTAAGACAGATATAGGGATATACATGTGACAATAAAACAACTAAAAACTAAATAGGTATATAACAGTAAAATAAGAACATATAACTTGTATAATTTAAGATTTAGAATATTTACTTTCATAATACTTTTAAAATTTTCAAATTTGAAAATAACTAGAACTCACGGCGGTTTGATTGAAATATAGAAAAAGTTCTCTTTATCTTGTTATTGTATAAAAACTAGAATTGTCCTCTTTAATCTACGTTTAGGCAGCACCTCAGCATCTTCTTATTTTTATTTAGAAATAGTTTGGAGGAATAAAAATGAAGAATGTTTGTGTGTAGGAAAACAATGAGGCTGCTAGCCTATTTATAGATTAGCTAAGATAATCCTAAAACATTAGATTTTAGGTTTACAAATCCAGCCGTACACCTCAAGCTGAGTTGGCGAATGAATATGGAGAAGAAAGTCGTCCAGATACAGAAGCAGGAACTCTGCCTGCATGCGGGTAGGTCGACCCACCTTTACCTATATCGACCTAGGGTCGACTTACCTTAGACATAGGTCGACCCTTGGGTCGACCCGGTCTAGCTTGGTCGCCCAGTGGCTGTTGCTTTCTGCGGTGTTTATATTTTTTATTTTATATATAATATATATTATGTACATATTTTCATTGAATCTTCTTAAGCCCATAACTTCTTCATATTTAATTCGGTTTACGAAAATTAAGAGTCTATCTGAACCAAAATTTCATAACGGAGGCAACAGTAAATTATGATTTACCTAGTTCTGAATATTTAATTAATTTATAAATAGTTTATTGTCCTCTTGATGTAATTATTGTGTATTTATAATATGGGGTGTTATAAGATGGGGTCCACGACAAGGGAAGAAGGAGGGGGTAGGCGACGTTGGGTGGAGTCAGAGGTGGGTGGTGTAGGTAGAGGTGGTAGTGGCTGTGAAGGCGAGAGGCAAGGCCGAGGCAAAAGGGAAAGGAGTTTGGAGAGGAAGATGGCCATGGTTAAATAGAAAAGGGGGAAGAGAGGGGTGTTTGATGGCCGGAATTGGGTGGAAGAGGGGAAAGGCTCCATGGCCAAAATGGTGGAGAAGGAGAGGGAAGTGTGTGAGAAAATGATTAGGTTATGGCCATTTATATAACCTAGTTGTAAATAATTATTTAAATAATTATTCTCATTGTATTATCCATATATATATATATTCATTTACTTATAATTCAAAAATATATTTACTCATGTAATTAGAAAAGCATCCAGTTATTAACAATTTTATAAATATGCATTAGAAAATCTTGTTATAACAAAACTTAATAAATTCTTACTAAAAATTATGCCATCATACTTTGCCAAAAGTTAACATTTAAAATGTTATCCAAACATACTTATATTTATCATTATTATTTTGAAAATTGTTCGTGAAACTAAACATTAAACCTTACTAATTCAAAGTAAAAATTTAGTATAATATTGCTTGTCTATGTATGATTTATCCATTCAAAATCAACATCAAAAACCACTTTAAAATCGTCAAACCATATGCAAATATGATAATGCAAAATAAAATGTAATGGAAAAATTTACCAAGTTAGGTCGACCTAGGTGATGGAAATTTCACCCAGGTGAAAAACTACATCGATTTGAACTTTGGCGATATATTTCTCGTAGCAGTATCGGTTGGAATAACCTGAAATTGACATGCATTTACACTAACAACTATACCATCACCCAAAAAAGTTTTGTCCACTAGTTTGACATGAAATAAACAAGATACAATAGCTCAAAATTGGACCCAGATACTATTTTTACCCAAACTCAGGTTTACACAGAATAATTACTATAAATTGCGATTTTCATCATTAATACTCAAATTGAGAACATATAATTGTTTAAGCTAGTAGTGTGAGTCGAACACTCACCTTGAATTGTTTTGAAGAGATTAACATGAATTTGTCAGCAGGGAGTGAGCTTCATGCAATCACAACTTGTAGAAAGGAGAATATTGACATGCAAAGAACCTGAGCCTTCACTATAAATTTCTCTCCTCTGATTTCTAAAATTAATTGATTTGATCTCCATTTTGAAGTTTGACATGCATTAGGCTGGAGTCCACTAACTCTCTTTTTATTTTAGCATGAAAATGGCTTGTATTTGGCACAAATTAAAGGAGGAATTTTTATTTCTCAAGCTACAAATATTTTTTTGGAGAAGAGAAAAGTGGAGTGGGAAAGAAGAATGAACGTAATTTTTCCCTTTTCTTTTTTTGCAAGATTCCTGAAATGGGCTAGGATTTGAATTCAAACCCATCCATTAAACTATTAAAGCAAGTGTTGCAATTTATTTTGGTTACTAAGTGTCGCGAGTTCCAACTACGTTATACTAACACATTTTCATACACTTAACAAATTTAACACCAAATTATGTAAACACTCTTGTTTCTAATTCTAACAAAATTTGCTAACAACACATTTAAGGATTATTTACACTTTCTTAACATAAATTTCTAATTATAAACATATTTTTATTTCAAAATTTGCACAGCTTCATAGCTTTAAAAAAAATGAATTTACTAACTATTCTAAAATATCTCCAACACTCAAATATTGATTTATAATCAATATTTAGACCTTTATATATTAATCGCAACAATCAGATAAATTTATAAACACTTCTTTGTTATCAAAATTCACAGTCGCACATTATTTACAATTATTACATTCTCAACTGAAGAAAATGTTAAGCAACCATTCAATAAGCTAATTTAACCAATTTCAAACATGGCCTATAATTGTAACCACAACTTCTCATTTCACATTTATAATTTCTTTAGAACTCACATTTCAAGAAAAAAATTGTCTAACATTTGTTGTATTATTTTACACAACTTAATGAATAATATATTAAAAATATGCAACATTTAAATATAGATGTCTAACCAATACTTCATACTTTTAATACTCACATTTATAACTAAAATTGTAGTTTAGTGACAGTATACAAATACTATTGCATTTGCTAATATAATACATTTTATAAGATTACCGAATTCATTTACTATATGTTAAATTTATTCAACAATTACATGTTGAATTTATTTTCTTATCTCAATCTTTAAATTCAGCTAATTAACATTTTACATAGTTATTCAAAAATTCCCCAATTCCCAAACTCTTTGTTTATACAACTTAAATCATCATACTAGTTCTCCTCTTGAACTCTTATTTTATTACTTGGATTACAAAATCTTATTAAAATCCGTTTACCTTAGTATCCAAAATCCAGGTTGTTGCAGACTCCACCTTAATGAAATTGTGTCCTTGCAATTTTCCTTAAGACTACACATTTATATTTTCACTCACAGTAAAACTCTTCATAATTTTATTTCTTTTGAAAAAAATAAAGTTCAAATGTTAAATAAGCAATTTGTAAATTTCAACATTCACACCAAATCGTACACAAAATATATTAAATCATTTAATCACATAATTTATATAACATATATCTAAAAATAAATACCCATCTTTCCTAATCATAAATTCATTTATAATGTTGTCTCGCCATCAGTTTACACTAATTACTTCAATAGTGGTTGTGATTTTGATTATAAAAATCAAAACAGCCTCATCATTTTTTCATTTATCTTTAATACTTGATGGCTGCAACCCTCTTTTAAACTTGCACATGAAAATGTATTATTAAAATATTTCCTATGATCAAGATATTACTCTTTCAAAAGCATTCCTTTATACACATTAACATATTCATACTTTTTTCGGAAATACCGTTTCACTTTCTTTAACATGGCTTAATTTGTACTAAAATAATATTAAACCACCAATTTTTTTGGCAAATTGTTCCATAACTCGTCTGCAAAGTTGATATAGTATCAATATTGCCTTACCAATAATTCTACTTTCCTCATCTTATTTTGTAGTTTAACACTACTTTAATACAATTATTTCCACATCATTCACTTGTAATTAATTATTTCATCACTTCAAATATAATGTTCGAATGTCTCGTACATGCGTTTAAGAAATTCTTATAGATAACGTTGATCTATCATCCAGAATTCTTAAAGTACCCAACAAATAGTCCATTTATTAAAAAAAGTTTGGACGAATAATTTATATTTAATTAAAAATGAGCCCGTAGCATCACGATAGTTCGTAATATTACATTTTGAACTTAAATTGAATATACATAATCCAATATAAGTATGAATTCTTTGAAACAAGAATCATCCAAATCTATTTGATTATAATTTTCTAATGAAAGAGAAAATTCAAGATTCATATTATAGATTTTGATCTATGTCAAAATAAAAATTTTAAAAAGTCGTTATGGAATGGTTTATAAACCATAACGATTTATTAAATAGAATAAAAGGGTTTTTAATAAAGTGGAATATCGGTATAACCTGGAATTTAATAAGAATCAAAATGGTTTATGAATAATTATATACACGCTATAGGATTATTATGAAAGTTGATAGAGTTTTAAATTTTAGTTTAATGTGATTTGGCGGAAATGAGAATTTTACATTAATTTAATCAAGTTAAAAATGGCCTATTCTGAAATGGTCACAAATTTCAATGAAAACAATCTCATTAGATCCGTAATGTTAAATTATTGTACGAAAATAAATTTCGTGGCGATCTAATATCGTTTGTAACTTCGACAACCATGAACACGCAGTTATTTTGCGTAGCGATTAACTAAATAAATTTGATTTGATTAGAAAAGAATTTGTGGATAACTTGAGCTAACAATAGAATTAAGATGCAAGACCAGTTTCTTTGAATTTGTATTAACATTTAGAGTCATGAAATGTATATAATTGGTTATTTTTGGAGACTAGGTAATTTGGTGTCCAAAATAGCGTCATTTCACGTATAAAATATCATTTTGGGAAAATAGTCTCGGAACATGATGAAACTTATGCCATCGAATCCGTATCAGTAAATTATTATAGGATTTTGATTTTCGTATTGATCGGACTTACCTTTTGATCATGCGAATGGTAAATGCATAAATTTTTATTTAATCGTTTTAATATAGAACTTAAGAATAACCAATTTTCAAAAAAGTAGGATTTCAATGAAACTAATTTTATAAAATTTGTAGTGATTAATTATTGTAAGATTTCCAGTTTCAAGTCAATTGGATTTATTTTGTGATCATGCGCAATATAAACGCGTATCGAATTACATTATGAAATTAAAAAGGAAGTTTTTCAAATGATCTTGGAGTACGACGAAACTAGTACCATCATGTCCGGAATAGTAAGTTGTGCTAGGATTTTAATTTCCATCGCAATTGGGGCCCGTATGTGATAGTTCGAGCATGAAACATACGGCGTAAGTTTTGTAAATAATAAAATTACAAAATATTTCTCTATAAATATACCAACACAACATTAATTCTCGCGTCAACTAAAATCCCATGGTCAATAGCTGAGCACCGCCACCCTATATGTTCGAACGACCTGAAATTTGATCAATTTATTCTCCTTTTCCTTTTAATCGGTTCCTCTATTCGGAAATCTTCCAACATCAATATTGACGAGCTCGTCGAGAGCTACGAGATGAACGACCGTGAAGGATTTTTGCGTGTCGAGGTAGCTAAAATCGATTCAGGAAGGTATGGCGGTCGTGGGTTGATTGGTAGCGAACGAGGTAAACAGAACCGATTAAGGGTTAATAGTTTGGGATAATTGTTTTAGGGATACAATTAACTGGGATTATGTTATTAATTAATTTAAAGGGAAGGATTAATTGAAATCGATTAACAAGTTGATTGTGTTTTCAAGTTGATTAGGTCAACTGTTTTAATTGGAATTGGATGTTAAATTAATTTTTCTTCATTTAAACTAATAGAAGTAAGTTTAACGAAAAGTTGTTTAAAATTAAAAAGATTCCTCAAAATTTGATTAAGTGCCTAATTAATTATGTTTAAAGATAGTTATCGAGTTGATAATCATTAATAAAGTTAGTTTTTATTTTTTTATTTTTTTTAAAGAGATTAACTATTTTATCTTTAGTTAATAATGAAGTTAACTATTTTTTAGTTTAGTTAGTGTTGAATTTTATTATTATTTTAATTTGGCAAGGTCAAGCCTGTTTTTAAGGTGACTGCAAACACATTCTATTATAACTAATAATAAAATACAAAAAGTACAGGTGATTGTTAGTAGATAATCAGCTATTCGATTTTTTAGGTGGGTCGTCCATCACATATGAAATTTAAAGTGTTTTGTCCACTGTACCTAAGAAAGCTTACATACTAGAGCTAGCTAAACTGCTAGACTACAAATGAAAAAAAAAAACAGGAGCTTGACTAAATGTCAAGACTACTAAGCGCTAAAAGGAAGGTTAGTCCCTAGTCGTATCACCTGGTGATACTTCCTGCATGGCCTCAACAAAATGGGTAGCCAAGTCCGAAACATAGTACGAAGAATGCTCAAAGTATATATGTCATCTGTCTCATGCTGAGTCATGAAGTAATTGCTCATTGTTTATTCCATCATCACCATCCTTTGCTAAAACCAGACCTTCACAATCCACTTGGTACATTAACTTACACGCTTCATCTTCTTCATGTACCTGAATGTAATATTTTCCTTCACTCAGCTTGTATTCCATTCCTGTATTATTGTGTTTTAGAACCCGTTGTGACTTGCTCCACTCAAAATTGTAACTTTCACTTGGTGCTTTGTTCATGAGATTTTCCATAATATCCTCATTACAAGCAGGTGGAATAGCAACGGGTTTGGTTTTGGGGACCCAAATCATAGGTGGGGCTCGCGGAAGAGGAGTCTTCTTGGTCTGAATATTATCACTCAAAACAGTACATTTCTCAGAAACGTGACCAAAAGATTTGCACGAGCTGCATATCTCTTGTTTCCATTTGTAAGTTACATTAACATAAAAATAATGGCCTTCAATGCATACCTTCAGCTGCATGGGAAGACGGTTGTCTGGAGTTATTTCATTCAATGCTTTCTCAAACACAAGATTCCTTCTAGCTATCGTGTTAGCGTCAAAACATTTGATCTTGCCAATATGGCATGCAAACCAATTGAGCCCAATAAGTGGTTGAAGGGTTGATGGGACGTTGTTAAATTGAGCCCACACTAGGATTGAGAGAACCTGATCTCTTTCTCTATCCACAGATGCATTCCAAGGAGTGATAATAAACGGTTTTCCTCTAATAATAGCTAGAGCTGCCTCCAAGACCCTAGGCTTTTCTTCTTTAGGTGAAAACTTCAAGTAAAACACACCATTGACAAGAGTAATATGGAGCTATCCTCTAAGCCACCAAGCACTACGGCATGCAGCTTGCATATCAAAATTCGGAAGTTTGGAATCTAAGAAGAACCCAACAAAATGAACTTTTCAAAATGGCTTTGCTTCATTTAGGATTTCCTGAGGAGGAGTAGGACCAGAAATATCATCAGGGATGGTGAAGTGTATGGGTTCGTAGACACTAGCAATGTTCAGTAGGGTGTCAAATAAGGAGGTCCAGGAAGTCGTAATGGGCTTGGCATTTGATCGAGCACTATCAGTGCTAGCCCATAACTCACATTGACGTGGTCGAGGGACTGTATTGTTCACTCCAACAACAACAGGCTTAGTAGAGCATTCAGCGTTAACATCAATATTTAAAATCCTCGTGCTACACTTATTTAAAACAAAAACACCAATTTTGGCCAGTTCGTCGTGCTTAATTTCACCCAAATTCAATTGATGAAGAGTTTCACCTTGACTATTCGTCCAAGCAGGAGTAGCCGAGATCATTGAGGAGAGAGTTGTTGTACCACTGACCAGTGGAGATCCCAGTGACAGTTGAGGAGTTTTTGGGATTCCATGTAACAGTGCTTCCATCGGATTGACAGGAGCAAGCTTAGCCAGAGGAGTAGAGGACTCTGACAAGTCAGAGTCAGATGGTTCTAGAACAACTTCTGTAACACCCCACATTCGTTAGTGTCACTCACAAAGGGAATGCACTAAGTTCTGTGGAGCATTTAGGGTAAAAGATGTAGATAAATTACAAGACAGACAGAAATTAAACAGCGGAAAATAAAACTTTACTTTATTGATAAAATAGTTTGTACAGCGATTTCTTTATAATATCAGAGTATCATCTGTCTTACAAAATAAAGAAGCATAAAAATACATTTATATTCCCCAATGTAGCAAGAGCCAGCCATAGCATCTGGAAAGAGAATCCAAGCAAAACTTCGACAAATCTTCAAGCTGAGAAAGAGTGACAGTCCAACTTAACCTGAGCTATATTATTCCCTCCTTTACTACCTGGGGGAGGGGGGGGGGACGGAAGAAAAGAAGATGAAAGAAAAACAGAGTCAGACATAAAGCCTGAGTAAGTTCAGTAACTTCTAGCATGTGAACATGGAAAAACAAAACGACATGAATTAACTGAATACAAGATAACACCATGATGATAGGGTCAGCAAGATTAGACAAGATTAACACAAGATATGCTAAGATAAGATTAACTGGATATGCTCTAATACTTTCGCCGCTTCGCTATTTCCTTGTTATACTAGTTTCTATATCTCTGCACCACCTAACTAGTGTCCCAACTAGTAACGACAACGTGATCCCAATCCCTATAGTTTCCATTGCCTTCAGGCATACATTTATTATTTATTACCTAGATCTGATCTAGGGTTTTCTATCAAGTGCTTTCTAGATTCAACTATAGTTTACGCTATTTGCTGAACGCTTCTCGGATTCAGGGTTTATGCCACCTAGTCCAACTAGGGATTATGCTACTTGTCGAACGATGCCCCCAAGTCTAGGACACACTACCTAGAGTGGTATATGTTCCTAGACTTCCCCACGCATGTATCGCGAATCGTTATCGCTTGTCTAGATGCACATGTCCTGTAATGCGCGGCCCGAGTCCTGTGGAAGGGCAAATCAAGAAACACAGAACTCGGTCGGGAGCTTTCAGATATCTGCCGATGCAGATGCTAAGGTCTGTTTTTATTCCAGTGGCTATGGTCCCACTTGACCCCTCCCTCAACTAATGAAAGGCACACCTTGAAAAATGAGAACTATATGCAGGCCCCCTATGCCCCACTAACCTATAGCCATCCTCACCCATAACTAGATAGCAAGTATATGGTCTTTTGGAGTTCTCCGCCTTTCCGCTTCACGTATCTCGACTGACTCAAGATGGATGGTAGACGACGAGTTGCTATCACAGGGCTACCGGTTTCTCGCAGAATCACGCTGGTCCATCCTAGTCTTTAGGTTTCCATATTTTGCAACCAAGGCATACCCTTGGTTCTTCTACCGCAGACCTTAACCTCTGTGAGCCTAGGAGGATCATCTGCAGCCTCACAGAGGGATACCAAGAGTACCCTCACGTCCCCTCGAAGCCTCGGGCTTCGTAACCCAATTCGTTGGAGCCTTCGTTTTAATCAGACGGACGTTCACTCCTTCCCGTGTTATACTAAGAATTACTACTTAGTTCTACTAACTAAGGTTTACCACTTAGTTTCCAGAATCGTTGTTTTCTTAAATAAGGTTTACTACTTAGCTCCTTTAAACTAAGGTTTACTACTTAGTTCACTTTCCCGTCAATTTGGATTGGTTAAGTGTCATTAGTCAATTCAAGCTAACTTAACCCTCTTCATTTATCCTGTTAAACTGGTTAAGTGTTATCAGTAATCCATGTTGACTTAACCCCACCACAAACCAAGTTATATTGGTTAAGTATTTCTTATTACTTAACCCTACCCGTTCATCCTGTATTGGTTAAGTGTTCCTTTTTAACTTAACCTTGCCCGTCTGTTTTAACTAACATATTATTAATGGTTAAGTATTATCCCTTCATGTTTTATACTTAACCCTACCCCTTTATCACGATCTGATGGTTAAGTGTTCAAGTTTACTTAACCCTACGGTCTAGCCCAGCTAACATATCAAATTGGCTAAGTGTGTTAAATTTTACTTAACCCTAACCTCTAGTCTAGTTAACATGTTAATTTGACTAAGTGTATTAACTTTACTTAACCCCACCTTCTAGTCTAGTTAACATGTTAATTTGGCTAAGTGTTTTCTAGGTTACTTAACCCCTACAAATCTTGTCTTGTTACCATGTTAAGTTGGTTAAGTGTCCCTATGGACTTAGCCCTCCCATTCTAGCTTAACTGTGTTAAGTTGGTTAAGTGTTCCTATGGACTTAACCCTCCCATTCTAGCTTAACTGTGTTAAGTGTCTGTATGAACCTAACCCCACCCACCGGTCTGGTCATCATGTTGAATTGGTTAAGTGTCTTAGTTAACTTAACCCTACCATTCTTGTTCTAGCTTTAACTAAATAAATTAAAGCCGCTACCACTCACATTAGACAGAAATTGTTGCGATTACTGGATGTGCCGGTTGGTTCCGGGCAGGTTTACATCGCAACTCAGTCTAACCTCGGGTTAGGCATATTCGTGTTTTCTAAGTTCAAAGGGTTTTGATTAATTTTCAAATCAGGTTTTGAAAGTAACCATCCCGTCCGTCGGATCAGTTAGGGATAGCCAGGGAGAGCAGGAAACTTGTATTTTCCAAACCCAAGCCTAGACACTATCCTCTCTGTCACCCTAGAACTTTCTGGTGTATTACTAAAAGAGATGTCGTAAATAAACCTTTAATTTGCCTAAATTTACATTTTCTCATTTAGGACAAATTCTATAAGTAAATCATTCCAAATTTACTTATTTCCTAATTACTCTTTTAATGTAAATTGTCAACGTTTGTTCTTATGGCCCATTTTCCCCTCTATATCATATTTATGCTTTTTGGTATGTAAACTATACCAAATTAAGTGTCACTAACCATGATTTTTGCCAAACATGACCATTACTCCCAATTATGTCCAATTTCAAATTTATGCCAATATGCCAAATTAGCTAATCCAATTCTGATTTAACATTCTAACTACAGTTCCTGTCAAACCAGACCTATTATTCTAGTTCACAATTCATGTAAATGCTAGATTTACAAGTCAATACTAGATTCAAATTACACATCCCATAATTCATGTCAAATTTATCCAATTTGCATTTCTATGAACATGCCATAATACATGTTCCCGATTTATGCCAATTTCCAAGTTTATAACTATGTTATTAGTAAATTTCATATTTTGCCCGAATCGTATTCCCACCGTTCGTGATTCAATCTAGATTATAGATAAATCTAGCTTCGTAGAAAATAGGGAATGAACCAAAGATGCTATGAAAAAGATAGACATAATAACTGGCATAAAATGATAATTTACTAATTTCAGACCTAACGAATTACACTGAAATTGTTCTAAAACATTGAAGGCCTATAGGTCTGAAAATCCTATAACATAAAAAGGGTTGAATAACGACGTAGGTTCAAGAGCATGGGTAGACCTAACTTAATAGGTAAATTCCCAAGATCTAAAACCAAAGAAAACCAAGAATAGATAGAATAGATAATCGGGTTTAGACCCAATTTCACAGTCACAAAACTTAAGCAACACTTTCCTAGTCATGAATCATAGGTGTTTAATCACAGTTGTCCTTGTTATGTCATAGGCAATAGTCTATGTTTCCTAATCAAAGGCATAGGCTTGTGTTCATAGTCAAGGAAATAATTCTCATAGTCACAGTCATAGGCAATGTTCATAGTCATAGGCAATGCTCATAGTCAAAGAGGCATATGGTTCTAAGGTCCATAGTTTCATAGTCACAGTCTTATTGGTCATCGAATCATAACAGTTCTTAATTAGGTCCAAAGATATAGGCACATATTCGAATAGAAAGATTTGGCATATTCTTTTATTCCTTTAATTTCATGTCACGAATAGAGAAAAAGTTCAAATCTAAAAAGTAACCGACTTACAGAGATTAGATTAGATTCGTAGAAAAGTAGTCGTTGAAGTCGTTTGAATCTTCACTTGAATCCTAGCTTGACTTGAATTTTCTCTTGAAAGTCTTGAGCAGCATTTCCTCGTCTTGATATATTTTATATATTATTTATTTATACATTATCTCAGAGGCAGCATAAGGATAGAAAAGAATTGTGAATAGAGAAGGAGACTAAGGCTGTTTATATAGGATTAGGTGGACGAATCTGGTCAGAATGGCGTCCGGATACATCAAAATGAACCCAGGTTCAAAACCTGGATTTCGGGGGCAGGTCGACCCCCAGGTCGACTACCCAGTCGACCTGGTCAGGGGGCTCGACCCTCAGGTCGACACCCTGGTCGACCTGGGTACCCAGGTCGACTCCTAGGTCGACCCCCTGGTCGACCTGGGTCTTGGGCGGGAAATTTCCCGCCCAGCCCGCTTCTGGGTCTGTTTTGAAATTTGAACTTCGCTGAAACTTCCGGAGGCCATATCTTTCTCATACGGACTCCGATTTATGCAAACTCAGACTCGGTTTCATGAAGAATTCTGAGACGAACGCAATGGCACATCCCGTTTCCCTTGATTTTGATTTTAAAATTTTATTCTGCCTTGATTTGTGAATCTTAGTGTTACAGAATTACGGGGTGTTACATTCTCCCCCACTTAAAAGGATTTCGTCCCCAAAATCTTCAAGTTAGGAAGAATGTGTCCTACCATCCAATCACCCATCTACTCAACAATTCAATCAGAGGCATTCATTGTCCTTAAAAATATTTCTAATGCTTTCATGTTATTATGCATAGTGTGTGTATATGTCTTTATCTAGTGCAAAATCAGGCGGTCTACTGATTCAGTCGACCTCCTTAATGCGAATCATGTCAGTGCCATGCGTCCGATCATTTATGCATGCACCCCTAGTTATGTACATACTACATGTGTGCATAACCATTCATCTATATGCAACTTCCTTATGATAACATATCAAGCTCAACTTACAAACAAATACATATCTATAGATGCAATATGAAAGCGTCCGAACTGATCTAGTGCCTAATACGTATGTATATGCACTCACGAGCAACCATTAGCAACCACTTGCAACCATCAACCATAACATGTTTCAAATACATGTTTACATCCAAAGGAGTTTCTACCTAAGGATCGAAGATACGACCTAGAGGATATACTTTAGAAAGAGAGAAACAATTATGCGTAAAGCTCCTACCAAAGAAATCAAGGATGCACCCTTAAGGAAAAAGGGTATGATGCTAGTATCTAGCCTTCTTGAGCTTTACTCCACTGTATCTTAACTAATTTTACTTCACGATTGTGAAGTTTCCGATCTCCATTTCCAAAATAAACAGATGTCAATCACGGTTTAAAGTGTACATACCAAGATGGCTTGAGGTTTCTCCTCTTAGCTTATCCATCACGCCATAACTATAAGGGTCAAAAGATCACTACGTGCTCTTTAGAGTGCGTGCCCCAACTATTCATCTCTCACGCAAACCATCCTAGTCGAAATCGACATTCCTCAAGTACAAGCCCCAAAGGCCTAAACCAATATCAGACAAGCACCCAAGGAATATCTCCTCCAAATTTAGACGATCTACATGAGATGATATAAGCAAATTCGATAGCTATTCTCAAATCCCTACTAACCAAAAATAAACTGGTCGGACCACCAATTGGATTTGAGACTCTAGTGGGATCTTTCTACTATACAAGCACTATGGTGTAGAGACTCAACTATGGAAGTGGATATGAACAAATGCGAAGCGCTAAAACCAAAGGAAAGAGTACGAACAGCAAAACTAGTCTCTTCCAACAGAACTTTACTACCTTTCTCTTAGGCACGCTTGGTGGCGAAGGTAAGTACTTGCCCTTCTGAAAATCTTGTTCCTCGTTCTTGCCCTTATCCTTAATTATATGCCCTATTATACCCTAGTAAAGATACTTCCTCTTGTCTTAGGTTTTATAATTTCTTCCTCCTTCGTGAGCTAAGTCTACATCCATGAATTCCTCATCCTCTTCCGTGTGTAGTCATGCTGACAAATCTCTCGAAAGCTGCTGCCATCGTACGGAAAACCCTATAAGCTTCTAAGAAGACTGGCCGTAGGTGAAACAACTACGGCTATGGATGGAAGTCAGGCACTACTTCACCCTTCGATGAGGTTACATCCCAGAAAGCCAGGAGCCCCAGAGACTCAAGAAAGAAGGAGACAAGGATTCAAACAGAGGAAGAGAAGATAGTGCGTATGGCTTTGGGGAATATGCCTTTAAAACGGATCTTATCTCTTGAAAATGCTTCTTTAAAAACTATTTTGAAAATAATTTTTCATATCGTTTATCTGATCTGGTAACCTTCAGCTCTGATACCACGTGTAACACCCCACATCCGTTAGTGTCACTCACAAAGGGAATGCACTAAGTTATGTGGAGCATTTAGGGTAAAAGATGTAGATAAATTACAAGACAGAAATTAAACAGCGGAAAATAAAACTTTACTATATTGATAAAATACTTTGTACAATGATTTCTTTATAATATCGGAGTATCATCTGTCTTACAAAATAAAGAAGCATAAAAGCACATTTATATTCCCCAATGTAGCAAGAGCCAGCCATAGCATCTGGAAAGAGAATCCAAGCAAAACTTCGACAAATCTTCAAGTTGAGAAAGAGTGACAGTCCAACTTAACCAGAGCTATACTATTCCCTCCTTACTACCTTGGGGGGGGGGAGGGGACGGAAGAAAAGAAGACGAAAGAAAAACAGAGTCAGACATAAAGCCTGAGTAAGTTCAGTAACTTCTAGCATGTGAACATGGAAAAACAAAACGACATGAATTAACTGAATACAAGATAACACCATGATGATAGGGTCAGCAAGATTAGACAAGATTAACACAAGATATGCTAAGATAAGATTAACTGGATATGCTCTAATACTTTCGCCGCTTCGCTATTTCCTTGTTATACTGGTTTCTATATCTCTACACCACCTAACTAGTGTCCCAACTAGTAACGACAACGTGATCCCAATCCCTGTAGTTTCCATTGCCTTCAGGCATACATTTATTATTTATTACCTAGATCTGATCTAGGGTTTTCTATCAAGTGCTTTCTAGATTCAACTAGAGTTTACGCTATCTGCTGAACGCTTCTCGGATTCAGGGTTTATGCCACCTAGTCCAACTAGGGATTATGCTACTTGTCGAACGATGCCCCTAAGTCTAGGACACACTACCAAGAGTGGTATATGTTCCTAGACTTCCCCACGCATGTATCGTGAATCGTTATCGCTTGTCTAGATGCACATGTCCTGTAATGTTCGGCCCGAGTCCTGTGGCAGGGCAAATCAAGAAACATAGAACTCGGTCGGGAGCTTTCAGATATCTGCCGATGCAGATGCTAAGGTCTGTTTTTATTCCAGTGGCTATGGTCCCACTCGACCCCTCCCTCAACTAATGAAAGGCACACCTTGAAAAATGAGAATTATACGCAGGCCCCCTATGCCCCACTAACCAATGGCCATCCTCACCCATAACTAGATAGCAAGTATATGGTCTTTTGGAGTTCTCCGCCTTTCCGCTTCACGTATCTCGACTGACTCAAGATGGATGGTAGACGACGAGTTGCTATCACATGGCTACCGGTTTCTCGCCGAATCACGCTGGTCCATCCTAGTCTTTAGGTTGCCATATTTTGCAACCAAGGCATACCCTTGGTTCTTTTACCGCAGACCTTAACCTCTGTGAGCACAGGAGAATCATCTGCAGCCTCACAGAGGGATACCAAGAGTACCCTCACGTCCCCTCGAAGCCTCGGGCTTCGTAACCCAATTCGTTGGAGCCTTCGTTTTAATCAGACAGACGTTCGCTCCTTCCCTTGTTATACTAAGAATTACTACTTAGTTCTACTAACTAAGGTTTACCACTTAGTTTCCAGAATCGTTGTTTTCTTAACTAAGGTTTACTACTTAGCTCCTTTTAACTAAGGTTTACTACTTAGTTCTCTTTCCCGTCAATTTGGATTGGTTAAGTGTCATTAGTCAATTCAAGCTAACTTAACCCTCTTCATTTATCCTGTTAAACTGGTTAAGTGTTATCAGTAATCCATGTTGACTTAACCCCACCACAAACCAAGTTATATTGGTGAAGTATTTCTTATTACTTAACCCTACCCGTTCATCCTGTATTGGTTAAGTGTTCCTTTTTAACTTAACCTTGCCCGTCTGTTTTAACTAACATGTTATTAATGGTTAAGTATTATCCCTTCATGTTTTAGACTTAACCCTACCCCTTTATCACGATTTGATGGTTAAGTGTTCAAGTTTACTTAACCCTACGGTCTAGCCCAGCTAACATATCAAATTGGCTAAGTGTGTTAAATTTTACTTAACCCTAACCTCTAGTCTAGTTAACATGTTAATTTGGCTTAGTGTATTAACTTTACTTAACCCCACCTTCTAGTCTAGTTAACATGTTAATTTGGCTAAGTGTTTTCTAGGTTACTTAACCCTACAAATCTTGTCTTGTTACCATGTTAAGTTGGTTAAGTGTCCCTATGGACTTAGCCCTCCCATTCTAGCTTAAATGTGTTAAGTTGGTTAAGTGTTCCTATGGACTTAACCCTCCCATTCTAGCTTAACTGTGTTAAGTGTCTGTATGAACCTAACCCCACCCACCGGTCTGGTCATCATGTTGAATTGGTTAAGTGTCTTAGTTAACTTAACCCTACCATTCTTGTTCTAGCTTTAACTAAATAAATTAAAGCCGCTACCACTCACATTAGACAGAAATTGTTGCGATTACTGGATGCGCCGGTTGGTTCCGGGCAGGTTTACATCGCAACTCAGTCTAACCTCGGGTTAGGCATATTCGTGTTTTCTAAGTTCAAAGGGTTTTGATTAATTTTCAAATCAGGTTTTGAAAGTAACCATCCCGTCCATCGGATCAGTTAGGGATAGCCAGGGAGAGCAGGAAACTTGTATTTTCCAAACCCAAGCCTAGACACTATCCTCTCTGTCACCCTAGAACTTTCTGGTGTATTACTAAAAGAGATGTCGTTAATAAACCTTTAATTTGCCTAAATTTACATTTTCTCATTTAGGACAAATTCTATAAGTAAATCATTCCAAATTTACTTATTTCCTAATTACTCTTTTAATGTAAATTGTCAACTTTTGTTCTTATGGCCCATTTTCCCCTCTATATCATATTTATGCTTTTTGGTATGTAAACTATACCAAATTAAGTGTCACTAACCATGATTTTTGCCAAACATGACCATTACTCCCAATTATGTCCAATTTCAAATTTATGCCAATATGCCAAATTAGCTAATCCAATTCTGATTTAACATTTTAACTACAGTTCCTGTCAAACTAGACCTATTATTCTAGTTCACAATTCATGTAAATGCTAGATTTACAAGTCAATACTAGATTCAAATTACACATCCCATAATTCATGTCAAATTTATCCAATTTGCATTTCTATGAACATACCATAATACATGTTCCCGATTTATGCCAATTTCCAAGTTTATAACTATGTTTTTAGTAAATTTCATATTTTGCCCGAATCGTATTCCCACCGTTCGTGATTCAATCTAGATTATAGATAAATCTAGCTTCGTAGAAAATAGGGAATGAACCAATGATGCTATGAAAATGATAGACATAATAACTGGCATAAAATGATAATTTACTAATTTCATACCTAACGAATTACACTAAAATTGATCTAAAACATCGAAGGCCTATAGGTCTGAAAATCCTATAACATAAAAAGGGTTGAATAACGACGTAGGTTCAAGAGTATGGGTAGACCTAACTTAATAGGTAAATTCCCAAGATCTAAAACCAAAGAAAACCAAGAATAGATGGAATAGATAATCGGGTTTAGACCCAATTTCACAGTCACAAAACTTAAGCAACACTTTCCTAGTCATGAATCATAGGTGTTTAATCACAGTTGTCCTTGTTATGTCATAGGCAATAGTCTATGTTTCATAATCAAAGGCATAGGCTTGTGTTCATAGTCAAGGAAATAATTCTCATAGTCACAGTCACAGTCATAGGCAATGTTCATAGTCATAGGCAATGTTCATAGTCAAAGAGGCATATGGTTCTAAGGTCCATAGTTTCATAGTCACAGTCTTATTGGTCATCGAATCATAACAGTTCTTAATTAGGTCCAAAGATATAGGCACAGATTCGAATAGAAAGATTTAGCATATTCTTTTATTCCTTTAATTTCATGTCACGAATAGAGAAAACGTTCAAATCTAAAAAGTAACCGACTTACAGAGATTAGATTAGATTCGTAGAAAAACAATCGTTGAAGTCGTTTGAATCTTCACTTGAATCCTAGCTTGACTTGAATTTTCTCTTGAAAGTCTTGAGCAGCATTTCCTCGTCTTGATTTATTTTATATATAATTTATTTATACATTATCTCAGAGGCAGCATAAGGATAGAAGAATTGTGAATAGAGAAGGAGACTAAGGCTGTTTATATAGGATTAGGCGGACGAATCTGGTCAGAATGGCGTCCGGATACATCAAAATGAACCCAGGTTCAAAACCTGGATTTCGAGGGCAGGTCGACCCCCAGGTCGACTACCCAGTCGACCTGGTCAGGGGGGGGGTCGACCTCCAGGTCAACACCCTGGTCGACCTAGGTATCCAGGTCGACTCCCAGGTCGACCCCTTGGTCGACCTGGGTCCTGGGCGGGAAATTTCCCGCCCAGCCCGCTTTTGGGTCTGTTTTGAAATTTGAACTTCGCTGAAACTTCCGGAGGCCATATCTTTCTCATACGCACTCCGATTTACGTAAACTCAAACTTGTTTTCATGCAGAATTCCAAGACGAACGCAATGCCGCAGACCGTTTCCCTTGATTTTGATTTTAAAATTTTATTCTTCCTTGATTTGTGAATCTTAGTGTTACAGAATTACGGGGTGTTACAACTTCAGTCACAGAGGCGGAGATTTGACTGTATTGACGCCCAGATCTAGTGTTGGAATTTGGTGAACGAGACCTTGTGAGACTCAGCTTCTATTTCTTGTTTTGACTATCGACCGACGGAGGTTGGTGGAGAAGAAAGGCGAAGAGCAAGAGAGTGGGTTAGATTAGATGGGAGAGTTGTCGTACTAGATCTATCACCATTAAATTGATTTATGTTTCTTCTTTGATGGATACATTCATTAACATTTTCTTTTAATTATTATTTTACTTGATACTAGTTAAAGTGATTACCTTTTTAATTGGAATTCATCAAAGGAAGTTCGTAATTAGATTTTAACAGAATTTTATAAAGGGATTTTATAATAAATCCAAGTTCTATAAAATAAGGTTTATAAAAGAGAATAAAAGCTTATGCAATGGCTTTAAATAAGCGTTTATTTAATAATTGAATTA
Source organism: Allium sativum (assembly GCA_030737875.1). Taxonomy (NCBI): domain Eukaryota; kingdom Viridiplantae; phylum Streptophyta; class Magnoliopsida; order Asparagales; family Amaryllidaceae; genus Allium; species Allium sativum. The sequence goes on along the minus strand of CM060910.1, from coordinate 589,204,105 downwards.
ACTAAAAATGATTGTAATAGAAAGAAGATTTTAAAAAATGCAAAGGAAGGATGCTTAATGGATTTGTGTAAAGGATTTGATAAATGGATTTTGGTAATAAATCCATGTTATAAATGAAATGTATTTAAGTGGTTTAAAGTTAAAGGTTTCTATTTTAGTAAGGGTTTAGTTAATAAACAAATTAAGTAAAAGTGGTTATAATTGAAGGGAGATTTTTCAAATACAAGGAATGTTTTATAAAACCATATTTAAATTGAATAATAAATAAGACTTGTGATACATAGTTAGGTTTTGGGTTATAGACATTTATCTACCTTAAATATAAGAATATTGTCAAGTGAAGGTCCGAGAGGTAAATAAAAATACCCTAACTATAACGACTTCATTGTTATCTAAGGGATGGTACGAGTTTGGAAATGGAAGTGGTGTGGGAAATTAATTTATTATTCCCATAAGTGATGTTATAAACTTTAATTTACCAAGTTTATAAGTTAAATAAAATTGTTTAAGTTAACAATGTACCATACAATATTGTTTGGCCCATGTATGAATTGTGATTATACTTATACCATTCGGTTAAGTATATGGCATATTTTCTAGAGTAGAGAAAATAATACGGTTTTGTGAATAAGATTGTCCCAAAGAGATAAGTGTATGGAAATCGTTTTCAAAGTAACGAAAATAAGAGATTTCTGAATATATTTATCCAGTTGAGATAAGTATATAGAATCGATTTTTAAGAATCAATGAAATTATTTTATAAATGGTTAAAAGTAAAAGGGTTTGTGCTGCTAATATACTTAACTGTATAACTATAGATTGATAGATAAAGAACCGATTATTAATAAATATCCCGTTTAACTTAAAACATGTTGGTTCGAGGAATCGAGATAGGAAATGGATCCAAAACCACTATGAAATGGCTTTGCATTCAAAAATTGAATTTGCAGGTATGTTTATGCATATTATGATGATTTGAAGGCGTAGACCTTTTAGGCGAAAAGGGGTGCTTGCTGATATCTCCGGTTAACCACCAGGATTATACTTGTAGCAGTAGTCTCTACGTTCTGGATTTAACATGATGCAAGGACTTCTTTTCACTAATCCTATGGGTTATTCTGATAAAATGTAGTTGTGACAGCCGCCCAAATCCCCCGCACTAAACAAGAGGAATAATGCACTAAAAAGGTGTGGCAGGCAGCTATGGACGATCATCAGAGTAGGTAAACATCATCAGAACCTGTCGTAAATCTCACAGCACAAGGATAAGATATAATAGAACATATACAACAAGCAATAATAGTGAAATCCAATTGCACAGAAACCGAAAACTCTTAACAGAACCCATAGAAAGATCCATACAACAAAGGATAATATTTCTATACAAGGGTCCTCACTACATCTCTCATAGTATATAGTATCAGCGGAAACAGAAAATACGAGATAGTAATAAAATTGGTACATCAGCCTCCTGCTCGCCATCGATCAACATCATTGTCCTCACTAATGCATCACCTTTTACCTGCTACTTAGTCTTCACATCCACAATCGGATGAACAACCCAAGGTAATAAGAGGGAAACATAAAATCTTGAGTCAAACAACAGTCTTAGTGAGCGATAAAACAGCTAACAAACTTCATCAAGAAAGTATATGAGAATGGTTAGTTTTACCAACCACTTCCCAACACTAGAGAAGAACTCTCACCCATCTTCCCACGTCCGACAGTGATAGCCTTTACAATCCGTCATTACCAAGGTAACAAAAATTCATCCATGGAAATCAGAACAACCATCAATAACATTCATAGCATCCAAATTACTTAGGTATCACGTAGACAATCCTAATCGAGTTTAACATCCACCAAGTACTCCCCCCCAGAGGGCTAAACCAATATCAGTCAAGCACTCAAGAAACATCTCCCTCAACGTTGGATAATCCACGTGAGATGGTATAACAAAATATCCAAACATTCAAACATCCATGACAGACTCTGGCTATCAATTCCAATCCTGCTTTGAAACCATCGTTAATCGTATGACGGCCCATCATGGCTACCATATGTCAAGGGCTAATGGTAACCCCAGTTCTAGCACAAATCCATATGCCATCATGACTTGTATGTTTGTCTTCTCAAATCTCGACAACTAGGCCCTTCACGACTACCTAAGGTACGAGGCCCTTCATGACTGCCCAAAGTACCCCTGCTTTGAGTCTGCTAGAACTTACGATGACGATAATCTCTCGACCTTCGCATCTCTAGTCGTCATCTCTGGCAACTAATCATAAACTCAAGTCCCACTCGAGTAACCATTATCCACAACCCAACACTTTTGAGTTGTCTTCCTATTCGTTGCTTTTCACCAATCAACAAACACATTACAACACTTCAAACCTTCCTACTTGAACTCTTGTCGAAGTTAGAACCATTATCGACTCAAAAACAAGCTTCATTTAGTTGATACTGCTTTTTATAGCATCTCCAGCCTTTTCGCTATGAAAAACAGGCAAAAATGTCAAAACGTAATTTGACAGTGTTTCTGAAATGCTGTTATATCCCCTGCTTCAATTCTGCATCCATGCGTGACCGAAACCCATTCGCGACCGACCACAACATTTTACAAATGTTGTCGTAGGTGCGACCGATCACATCATTTCTCAAATGGTGTCATAGGTGTGAATGACCATAGCATTTCACAAATGCTGTCGTAGGTGCGACCCAAAACTCATGCCCGGCAGACCACAACATTTCACAAATGCTATCTTAGGTGCGACCCAAAACTCATGTGCGACCGACCATAACATTTCGCAAATGCCATCGTAAGTGCGACCCAAAACTCATGCGCGACCGACCACATATTTCACAAATGTTGTCGTACGTGCGACCGAAAACTCATCCGTGACAGACCAGCAGGATTTCACAAATGTTGTCGTAGGTGCGACCCAAAACTCATGCTCGACCGACCACACCGTTTCACAAATGTTGTCGTAGGTGCAACCGAAAATGCATGCACGACCGACCATAGCATTCCACAAATGTTGTCGTAGGTGTGACCCAAAACTCTTGCGACCGATCACAGCTTTTAACAGCATTTCATAAATGTTGTCGTAGCATTGGTGCGACCCTGGCTTGTACAGCCCCAATCTAAGTACAATTTCGACCAAAACTTAGTCAATTGACACAATCGAAGAAATATACTCGTCTAATTCATTCAACACAACCATAAGCATGTTATGGAATCATTAACAACATGAATATGACGATTATTACCAAAATTATGCAAATTTCACCAAAATCATGATAAATGAACATATGAACGAAAATGATGGATCTAACTTACATAAACGCATGAAATGGCTAGAAATTTCTGGTTTTAACTTACTAAATCAGATCTTAAGGTGATTCATATGAAAATGGATTAAATATGGCATAGATCTGTGGTTAAACACTTAAACTTAATGAAAAACATGATCAAACACTCATAATTTTAATTGAATCCATGTGAGAGATGTAAACCACACACCGATTCTCCAAAATAAGCTAAAATCGATGAAATAAGAATCCGAACAACAAGCACCTCGCACCAATCTCCTTGATCCGATGAATCCTTGCTTCAATCAATGTAGATCTAGCCATTAATGGTGTAGATCTATGATTTCCCTCCTTAAATTTGGATTTTTAATGGTGGAAAAGGGTTAGAGGAAGAAGTAGCTCCAGGCCTCCTAATGAGAGAATGGGGAAGTAAACTATTTCCCATACCTCTCACCCTCTAGTTATAATTTCCATCAGCCTACTATTTGGGCCTTCTCAAATCAGCCAATTAGGCTCCCAAAACCTGAACAGCCAACTGAAAAACCTTAAAACAGCGATTCCTCCCAAACCACTGAGCCAAATCCTTAATGTAACAACTATACGGAAAGGCAATCATCAATTCCTTTCCAATAACATAGGTATCATCCTTTGATTCGACCTGAGTTAAAAGTTATGCCTTGTACAAGACTGACAGGGGCAAAATGATCACAAAAAATTTGGTAAAAATTATGGACATGTCTCACATCCCCATAAGCAACATATCAGAAGATGAGAATGATCCAACCCTCATGGAATAAAATAAAAATATAAAACAGAAATAAAGATGAACACACAAGATTTATAGTGGTTCGGCGAAGAAATGCCTACGTCCACTTAGTTTTCACTATATTCAGTAATTCAGTTACAAATGCAATGTAAGATTCACTCACAACTCACTTTTGTTCACTCAAATGATTAAAACAAGAAATGAAAGATGATTTGGATTCTCCGGGAATGAAGGAGTTCGGATGATGGAAGTACTTGGATTCTCAAAAATGCTGAAAAAAGATCCTTCTCTTTGTCTCTAGATGGGGTATTTATAGGTGTGAATTTGCCTGAGATTCAATCCGGGTCGGAACACGTGTCATCCATCGCACTCTCTTCGGGTTCGGATGAACTATCAAGCTGACAACACATCAAAGAGATGGACGTTAGGGGTAGGAATCAGTCATAGCCGGTCCGGTTCTCCAGGCTACTTTATAGGAGATTAACCTGGATCATGGGTGCGGGTCGGAGGCGTGCAGGTTGGGGGTCGGATCGGAATACCCGATCCGAACCGGAGCGGCTCGGACGTCTCTACTTCACTAATCATACTCCGCTCCGCTGCAGCGTCGTGGCAAGCAAAAGGCTTTCCGATCCATTTGAGATTCATTGGCCTTCCGATCCGATCATATATGTTTTGCCAATTTACCCAGTAAGAGCCATCCGATCCGAACAGGGAACTCTATCCGATCCGAACCAATATGCTGCTATCAATCTGAATTGTGGAGTTTTCTTCCGATCCGAACCGGAGTCTTATAGCTTAAAATACTCTTCAATGGTTGGTTTCTTGACTTTGTGTTGCCTAGTTCACAAAGTAGGCTAACATTTTGCCCCCTCAAAGGATGCTTCTGTTGTACAAAGCGTGCTTTGACGTCGTTTAATCAGAATTGTGAGGAGTAATGCACAGATTTCTATTCGGTTCGGCGTCCGATCCGAGTACCTTTTCTTCATTTCTGAGCAAATTCGGGAACTCTTCTCGCCATGTAATGCTTCTTGCAGGTATGCTCTTCCTTTATTCTCCTTCTCTTCAATTCGAGTCGGATGCTAAATCAACGTGTGAAATTTCCACTCGGTTCGGATTCCGATCCGAAGCGTTTTCGTTGGTTAGGTTCTTGGACGTTGGGCCTTCAGACAAAGTCATGCTATTGGGCCTTCACTCCGGTCCGAGCGGGTGAGATAAAACAGGAAGACGAGGAGTCAACACCATTCCCTATATAAATTCACTTCTGCCTTCATTCTTTTCTCCTTCGTTTCTATTGCCGCTCCCAACCTAAGTATTTGAAAACGTCCAGAAACTCGGATATTCTGAAACTATTCCTCGTAGATTTCTTAAATCGAACACATAGGTAGCTTTTCTAATCTCGAATAGCTTCGTTGTAACCGTTTTCGATTTCAATTCGCGTTGGATTGGGATGGCTTGGCCGTAAGCTTCGCTTGAACCCCCCGCCGCTGCTGGTGGATGCGCCATCGCTTCGAGGCGTTGCGAGGCTGGAGAGGGCAGAATATTTTATCCTCAATGGAGGCTTTGGTGATAATGTGGACTTGTTTGTGAGAAAGGGGGGAAAGAGGAAGAAGATGAGGAGCGTGGTGACCAACTGGAGTCGGTTCGGGTAGAAGACGGAGGACCAAAAAAGGAAGGAGAAGGAAAGGGGATCGGCTCAGATTGCACATTTTAGAAAGATGGGGGGAAGGAAAATGTCGGCTCGGGTCGGAGATGAGAACGAGATAAGAGGCTGACATGAACGGACTGGTTGAGTGGTGCTGGTTCGGTTCGGATCGGGTCACCCGATCCGATCAGATCAGTCCTACTTCTGAACCCACTGTCTTCCTTGTCTTGAACTGTCCAAGCCTTAACGATGCATCCGAACCGAACCTACATTTGCATCTGTATTGAGCCAATCATCACATGCATATCCGAACCGAACCGAACGCATCAAACTTGGCACATAAAGACTACTCAACAAATTCAACTAACACTTACTCTAGACGAATATGCTTCGCGGACAGTTAGGATAGTGCCTTGTGAACATAAACGAGAATTAAGAACAACTCTGACCATCACTTTCTCTTTAAAGCTTCGTCTTACATTGCTGTACTTTTATTTTGTATTTCCCACGTTTGTTGCACACACTTTAGTTCACACACCTACACAAAGAAGGGGGACACGGGATAATTTACTCTAATTCGTGCTATTGCTTCTTCAATAGTTCCATGACAATGAGACCCAGACGCTCTTCTCGTCTAGCTGAGAGGAAAGAAGCTCCAGAAACTTCCAACAAAACCACTCTCGAGGATATATCTTCTTCGTCTGACCCAGAATGGGACAGCGAGGGTCCGGATTACGGAGTTGGTCATCGGGAAAGCGACGAAATGTCTTCAGAAAGCGAAGTTTCCCTAGGCTTTGAGGAGGAAGGAGGGATTGGTGACAATCGAGCACCTGATGAATTTGACTCGGCCATTATATTGGAGTCACCTCCAGATTCCGTAGAATCGACAATTGACAACGACCGACTTGTTCGGATTTGCTTGAAGTATGGAATAATGAAAAGGGACACTTTAGTGCCCTCACGCTCTGACCGTCCCCATAACCCTCCAGAAGGATATATGACGGTCACTCGTCTGATGTGCATGGTTGGCGCCATTCCTCCATTCTCGCCTTTCATCGTCGACTTCTTAAGACAAATGCGGATTGCCCCCATGCAGCTGCATCCCAATTCATATGCCTATCTGCATACCTTATTCATAGCATATCGTGAAATTCTAGGCGTGGAGCTTACGTTTGACGATGTTCATTTCTTCTATAATTTCAAACATCGGACTAGAGAAACCCCTTCTTTCTGTTACTTTGAATCAGTCCCAAAGAGGAAGATAATCTCTACGCCGTTTAGCAGTAAAGCTGGAGATTCCAGACTAGAGTGGTTCTATATAAAGCAACAGTCTGGATGCGCCAGGAGGTGGACAAAATCAAGTAAAGCACTGATTTCCTGATCCTGGACTCTATACACTTGAATCATCACCCTGACCTGTTTTCCTTTTTATTTGCAGTCGACAATCCCAAACAGGTATCAGACCAAGCATTCTTTGATCGAATGCACCGTCTTCTCAACGGCGACCAAAAATTCCTTACTATTGACGAGGTCCTTAAAGATGAGTACCTTCATTTTCACGGGTTGCTATCCGTTTTCCGTAGCATCGGTCATGGGACGGTCCCTTATGCATATATTCCTCCAGTGGAAACAGTTCCAGAAATAGGAGAAGGCTCGGGAATTCCTGCAGCTCCTCTTCAAACTTCACCTTCTCCCTCTTCCACACAAGATGACGAACTGGCTAATCTGGCCGAAAAAAATCGTGAAGGGTATATTGCCCCCGAGGAGACTACTTCTCCAGACAAGTCAAAGTCTTTCCAAGGGTCGCCACTTCACGCTTCCGAAGGGGATGTTCCTAGCACCGACGAGCACATATTTCAGGGTTTGGGGGATCTCCCCTTACCCGAGACTATATATACTTCAGAAGATTTCAGGAAGGACCCTTTAGTCTTCACTTCTTCTGAAGAAACTACTCCTGCCAAGGCCAAAGAGCCTGCCCGCACCAGTCTAGCTTCAGACTCGGGTTGGTTGGGGGGGGCACACACACACCACTTAGGATGCACTTTACACCGCAGCACTAGCATTCATTGCACTTCTTTCTCCATGGATCCATCGATTCTAAACTTCGTTTAATTTATCGTGCAGGTACAATGTCTCGATCCTCTTATGATATAAGAAAGCTTCGCCGCAGCATGTCCAATCCTCCTCAAGATGCCGAGTATAATCGCCGGGATGACCGTGGTAGGGAGGAAAGAAGACCCTATGATCCTTATCGATCTCGACCCTCACGCTCCCGCTCACCAGTTCGACCGGAACAAGAAAAATACAAAAGCTATCAAGGTCGTAGGGAGGAGGATAGACCACAATCTAGGGATTCCACTTCCTCCCATGAAAAGCGGAGTAGAGAGAAAACTCCTCCAAAGGAAACTGGGTCTAGAAGTAAGCAAAAAGTCCCTGCTACTAAGCGACCTCGGACAGACAAGGGTTCTACAGAATCTTCTTCAGGAAGGGACACTGAACTAACAATCCTCGCCCCTCCTCCACCAGATGCGGGAACCGCAGTAAGGCTGGCATATTTAAAGGAGCAATTTCCCGAGCACTACTTCGAGACTCTGACCTTTCTACCTTCCCTTGAACCTATTTCTTCTAATTGGGCAGAGGAGGCCAGAGCAAAGATTGATTTGGTGGAAAAACAATATACCGAGATGTTCAAGTATTCCCGCACTCTTTCTAGAATCATCCGCACTCTAATGACAAATGCTGACTCAATGCACAAAACTGCGGAGGAAGATGCTAAGGCCCTAAAAACCTTAGGAAAAAATTTAGAAGATACTCAAGCTCAACTAGCTATCGCTCAGAAGAACGCTTCTAACTTCAAACAACAGTTTGAGGACATGCAAAAGCGCTATCATGATTTGCTTGAATCCCACACTCAGGAGCGTTCTGAGTTGAAGAAACAAGCTGACGAGGCCAAATCAGAGGCTGCTAAGACACGCCTCGCTTATGCTGAGCTTGAGCAGAAAAATGCCGAGTTAGCGAAAAGGAGTGCTGAATTAGAAAAGAGGAATGCTGACTTGGCTTCGAAGCTGTTGGAGGCAGAAAACAGGGCTGCTCTGGCTGAGGGCAATGTGGAATGCGCTATTAAATCTGCGGAGGAAACCCGCAAACAACTATCAGAGGCGGAGGCTGATATTCAGGGCTTTGGCGAGCTAATGATAGAATTCTTCACGCACATTATTCGTCGTCGAAACATTTCCTGGATCGAGGACTATCCATCCACTCTGGTTCATGTGTGGAATCAAATCGTCGAGTGGGAAAAAGAAGAACTTAAGGTCGATTCCCTTGATGAAGATAAGTTGATGGAGAAGTACTTGAGAGACGACGAACCGGAGCGTCTAGTTGAAGGGCGCCGTCTAATTGCTGAGGCCATGGAAGAAGAGAGGCGGAAGTCTAAACAGAAAACCATTCCTGAAGCTGGTTCCTCTTCTTCTGCTCCTGTAACTCCTGAAGTAGAAGGGTATGATCCCGAAAACCCGGGAATTCCCCGAACAACTTTACTATCTCCCATTCCTGAAATAACTCCATAGGTAGTAGTCACCCCCGCTGAAAAGTCTTCAGAAGGTATCCCTATCTTTTCTCCTCAATTTGTCAAGGCTACTACTACCTTTGGCTACATGACTGAACGTTCGATGAGAAATCCCTTGCTCTTGCCTGAGTTGATAACCGATGTTTCTCATTTTGTAGGCGTTGAATCCTCCGCGAAGACAGATGTAGTTCAAGGAACTACCACTGGGACAAAGCCCGCTGATAGGGTCAAAGAAGGGGAAGACAAGGCTGCTTCCACAGACCTGGGGGAAAGAAGTGAACCAACTAAGGTCACTACTCCCCATGATGAAGAAATGATTGCAGCTTTAAAAGACGACGGAGGAGACGAGGGGCATGATGAGGAACCGGAGATTGTAATAACTGGGGAATCGAAAAGTGCTGATGACGTTACCTTGGCTGCCATGAAGGCTGATCAAGACAAGCGCTTGCAATTAAAGGCTGAAGAATTAGACCCTGGGGTCCTCAAGCCCCTCGCAGTGGTGGATGCAGGTTCAAGGTTAGTTGTTAAGCTCTCAACTAGATCTATTACCGAAGAACTTGCTAAAAAATCTTCTCTTGATTCCAGTGCCCCGCCCTCCGGGAAGAAGTCTGCTGGCTCCAGTACTACATCTTCAGGGAAAAAGAAATCAAAGCGGATCTTGACTGAAGCCGAGAAGGAAGCAAAAGATGCGGAAAAAGCTGCCAAGAAATCGAAGGCTCATCCCAAACCTAAATAGTGGGTTCCCCTGTATCTTTTTAGCATTTTTGTAAACCAATAAGTGCTGCTACACCAGCAGCTTCCGCACTTTCTTTTTCAGTTATTTCCCTGTACAAATTCATTCATTTGTAAATAAAAATAATTCACCTTTTGCAATGTTTATCTGTTAGCAGTTCTGCACTTATGTAAAAATGCATATCTATAGTTATGAAACAAAGTTGTGGAGAGGGGAGATATGTGTATGTATATGTGTCCCCAGTCAATCTCCATAAGTTATTCAGTGCTTAACCATGCAATCTGAATGCTCCCGATTCTCTAACGGGATAGTATTTCCTGTGTCATAAATACCTGTTGTTTTTCCTGGCATTTCTTTTATACTCTCTCTCATTCTCTTGAGAGTTAGAGTTCGAGTTCAGTCATTTGTCTATTCCCCGGTCGTTCAACGGGAAAAGATTTCTTTCTTGGCGCTCGGTCGGAAACGCCTTTATACTCTCTTTCTCTCTGGAAAGTTAAAGTTCGGAGTTGAACCTCTTTCTCAGCGCTCAGTCGGAGACGCTTTTATACTCTCTCTCTTTCTCTGGAGAGTTAGAGTTCGGAGTAGAATTTCTTTTTCAGCGCTCAGTCTGAGACGCTTTTATACTCTCTCTCTTTCTCTGGAGAGTTAGAGTTAGAATGTCGTTTTTTTTTTCATTCTTTTACGTCTTATTGCACAAATAGTCATTGTGCTTCTTTCTATGTCCAAGCTGTTTTCAACCTTTTTCAGGCTCTGAGTTATCCTGTATTTTATAATCACAACAGAACAACTAATGAATGTAAATGCATAAAAGTAAATAACACACAATATTTTTATAGTGGTTCAGCTAAGTCATAGCCTACATCCACTTTATAGTCCTGTATTCATATCATCAGATTTTCCCAAGGCAAGTCGTGCCTTATTACAGAGTTTACAGAAAGAACAGCAAAAAGTATAGCATTTCTAATCCAAATATCGCATTAAGTGTTGGGCATTCCATGCTCGAGGGACTTCTTCGCCATCTACGGTCGTTAACTTGAATGTTCCTTTATCAAGTTTCCGTTGGATGACAAAGGGTCCTTCCCATTTTGGGCCGAGGTGAGGAAGGGATGGAAAAACTCTCTTTAGCACCAAATCTCCTGGTTCAAAAGTCCTAAGACGAACTTTCTTATCATAATAGCGTGCCATTTGACGCCGATGTCTCGCTGCACGCAAGTCTGCTTCGTCCCTTTTCTCTTCGATTTCATCAAGAGACTCAAGTAAAAGTGTCCGATTCGTCATCGGGTCATAATACGTCACCCTGTGGGAAGGAACTTCCAGTTCAACTGGAATTACTGCTTCTGAGCCAAAGGAGAGAGAGAAAGGGGTATGACCGGTAGCCGTTTTAAACGTTGTTCGATATGCCCACAAGGCTAGGGGCAATTCATCAACCCATTTTGCCTTTGCACGCTCTAATCGCTTCTTGAGGATGGATTTTATTACCTTGTTTATCGCCTCTACTTGCCCATTAGATTGTGGATAGGCAACTGCAGTATATCGTTTGTCTATCTTATATTTCTGGCAAAAATTTCTGAATTCAGTGCTATCAAATTGGGTCCCGTTGTCAGTAACAATCGTTCTTGGGATTCCGAATCGGCATATAATATTTCTGACCACAAAACTTATCACCTTTCTCGTGGTGATCTTAGTCAAGGGCTCAGCTTCCACCCACTTTGTGAAATAATCCACGGCTACTATGGCATACTTAGCCCCTCCTTTAGCAATCGGTAAAACTCCAATGATATCGATTCCCCATGTGGCAAATGGCCAAGGACTCACCATCGATTTAAGCTGGGTTGACGGTGCCCTGGGGATTTTGGCGAATCTCTGGCACTTATCGCAGCATCGTGAATAATCAGCTGCATCCTTGTTGATCGTAGGCCAGAATTATCCGTACCGCAATATTTTCTTTGCTAAAGTTTGACCTCCTGTATGATCTCCACACTCACCTTCGTGCACTTCTCTCAATACACGCTTGATGTCGTCGTGTGCGATACATCGTAACAGGGGCATAGAAAATCCTTGTCTATAGAGAGTATCGTCTTGCATAACATATCTGGCAGCTTTGCGAACTACAGCTCTTTTCTCACTTTTCTTCGATGGGAGTGTCCCATTCTTAAGAAAACTCTTGATTGGAGTCATCCATGACTCCTTCTCTGGTTCCGCTTCAAGAACGAATTCCATTTCCATTGACTCAAAGCTTGGCGACTCCAACGTTTCAATTGGAATTACCTCAGTCTCTTCTGGATTGTCAGAACTAGCCAATTTTGCTAGTCTATCCGCTTTCTGGTTTTCTACTCTGGGAATATGTGTTATGTTGTACCGCTCTAAGCTATTTAATAGCTCTTTCACTTTCTTGAGGTAAGCGACAAGTCGAGGTCCTCGAGCCGCGAATTCCTCTCGTACTTGACAAACAACAATCTTAGAGTCACAAAATATGTCCGTCATTTTTACTCCGAGATCTTTAGCGAGTTTCAGCCCGGCAATCAGGGCTTCATACTCAAAGTCATTGTTTGTTGCCGAAAATTCTAATCGTAGGGCGTAATATAACGACCGTCCCTCGGGAGTGACTAAGACAATTCCAGCTCCGGATCTTCGGTCATTTTTAGCTCCATCTGTATATAATTTCCACGGATTCATCTCTAGCTTATCCTCGGATTTGACCACTCGGTCATTGATTATTTCTTCCTCTGGAATGGTGAACTCCGCAATAAAGTCTGCTAGAGCTTGCCCCCTGACTGACTTTCGTGGTTGAAAATTCAAATCAAACTGGCTTAGTTCTATGTTCCATTTAATCAACCTTCCCGACGCTTCGGGTCTCTGCAACACCTTTCTTAACGGCTGATCGGTGTATATGGTTATTGGATGGGTTTGGAAGTAGTGGCGAAGCTTTCAGGATGCAATCAGGAGGCTGTAAGCAAGCTTCTCGATCTTTGGGTAGTTGCGCTCTGCCGCTGCTAATTTCTTACTCACATAGTATACTGGCCTTTGTACTTTATCTTCTTCTCGAACCAGGACTGTGCTGACAGCGTGAGCCGAGACTGCTAGATAAACAAATAGTTCTTCGTGATCTACGGGCTTTGATAAGATTGGCGGTTTTTCTAACAGCTCCAACAGATTTTGAAAGGCCTCGACACAATCGGGAGTCCACTGGAAGTTCTTCTTTCCCCTCTTTATCAAATCAAAGAATGGAACACATTTATCGGTGGCTTTGGAGATGAATCTACTTAGCGCCGCTACCTTCCCTGCCAGACTTTGGACGTCTTTAATTCTCCTTGGTTCTTTGATATTTCTAATCGCCGCTATCTGGCTAGGGTTGATTTCAATTCCTCGGGAGCTCACAATGAAGCCAAGGAACTTTCCCGACGCCACTCCAAATGAACATTTTAAAGGATTCAATTTCATACGGTATTTTCGCAAGATACCAAACATTTCCGCTAAGTCTTGCGTATGACTGGAAGACTGCTTCGATTTAACGAGCATATCATCCACATAAACTTCCATAGTTTTTCCTATTTGATCATAAAACATTCTATTTACCAACCGCTGATAAGTAGCTCCAGCGTTTTTTAATCCGAACGGCATTACAACATAACAATATAGCCCCAAATTCGTAATGAAACTTGTGTGCTCTTGGTCTGGTACATGCATAGGAATTTGATTGTATCCAAAGTATGCATCCATGAAAGAGAGAAGTTCATGACCTGCTGTCGAGTCTACAAGCTGGTCAATCCTGGGAAGTGGGAAACTATCTTTTGGGCAAGCCTTATTTAAATCTGAAAAGTCAATACAAGTTCGCCACTTTCCGTTTGGCTTTTTTACCAAGACAGGATTCGATATCCAGTCGGGATAAGTCGAATCTCGAATAAATCCATTTTGCTTCAATTTCTCTACTTCCTCTTTGAGAGCAGCCGACCTCTCTGGGCCCAGCATGCGTCTCTTTTGCTTTACAGGTGGATGCTTCGGATTTACATTCAATTTGTGACTGATAATGGAAGGTGATATCCCACACATGTCAGCATGGGTCCAGGCGAACACATCTAAATTCGCCTTCAAGAAGTCCGTCAGTTCTTCAGCACGACGTGGATCCAATTGGGAACCAATCTTCAAAACTTTCATCGGATCAGCTTTATCAACAGGAATTTCCACCGTCGCTTCATTAGGAGTTGCATTCCTAGCCTCTGGTACCTCGTCTTTTCTAGGATCCAGGTCTTCTGGCGTTCCTTTGGGCAACTCCCTTGGGTTCAATCTCTCTAATTGCTATGCCGAGTCCCCCTTTGAGGGAGATGAGGCATCCTTACTTTCAGCATTCACTCCTTTCATCAACATCTTCAGTTCGGCCACATAGCAGGCCCGTCCAGAAACCTGATCCCCTCTTATTACTCCAGTCCCGGCTTCAGTTGGGAACTTTAGTAACAAGCACCAAGGGGCGATACAAACTCTAAATTCAGCGAGGGCAGGTCTCCCTAAAAATGCGTTATATGGCGAATCTACGTCCAATACTACGAACTGAAGCATTCGCACTCTTCTACGTTCTCCTTGCCCTAGGGTCACGGGCAACTCTATATATCCCATGGGAGCTGTCGTCGCTCCGTTGAAGCCTCTAATCCATCCTTCACAAGGTTTCAGATCTTCGGGCTCAAGCTTCATCTGATCAAATGACTTCTTGAACAAAATATTAATGGAACTTCCGTTGTCTACTAATACTTTATGGACCAAAGCCGGCCCAATGGTGGTAGTGATAACCAATGGATCATTAGTGGGAGATTGTATCCACGTGTTGTCTCGGCTGCGAAATACCACGTCATCAAACATGGTTTTTTGTTGTTTTATAGGGGTGACATCTTCCAAATCGTCACCTTCATTCACATCTAGATGCTTGGCAGCATTCACATATTGGTCCATTGACCTAAAACTTCGAATTACCGGGTGAGGTCCGCCTACTATGGAGTTGATGACGATCCCTTTACCTTTCTGCTGCGCGGTAGGCTTAGGAGCAGGTAGGATCTGTTTCGGAGCCTGCTCTCCTTGCCCCCTGTCCCTCGGGGCAACCTTGTACTCATCCAACTTTCCTTCACGCAGCAGCTTTTCAATTACATCCCTCAAATGCCGACACTCATTGGTCGAATGTCCATGTGTTCCGTGAAACAAGCAAAATTTCCCTGTCGCCATTTCTTTCTCGGTCGAATCACGAGGTGGCGGTCTTTTGTACTGCAACACATTGTACGTGTCCAGGTAAATATTTTCCAGGGTGTCATTCAATGGTGTGTAGTTCTCGTAGTTCTGGAATCGGGGCCTTTTGTTTGGGTCGCTTCCCCTATTTCTGTTTCTCCTGTTACCGTTCGAATTACGGTTGTTGTTGTTTCCCCCATTTCCAGTATTGCTGTTTCCACCCTTGTTTCCTACATTTACTTCGACCTTGCCAGAACTTTCCCCAGAATGCTTCATGGCAATATTACTCTGCACATTCTCCTTTGAAGCTGTCTCAGACTTTCTTTTTCGGTTTGCCCTGGCTTCCTCTCGTCTCAGATAAATATCGGCTTTTTCGTAGAATATCGCCCTCGTGGGGGGTGTCTTCCCAGAAAGGTAGTCTCCAAACTCAGATTCAGGATCGACTCCTTCCTTCAATGCCATCAGAATAGTGGGCTCGTGCGGGTCACTGACCTCAGTTACAGCTTGGTTAAAACGATCTAGATATGCCCTTAAAGACTCTCCCGGCGCCTGTTTGATTCTCGACAATTCAATAACACTCTTGGACTTTCGGGCATGTAGTCGGAACTGGTTCATGAAACGCTCGCTTAGTTCTTTGTAATTAGAAATTGACCGAGGAGGAAGTCGGGTAAACCAGAATAATGCCACATCTTCTAGGTAGATTGGGAACGCTTTGCACTTTACTTCATCAGGGGCAGCAGCGGCATTCATAAGCCACGAATACCGCATCAAGTGCTGTCCTGGATCAGTCCTTCCGTTATATTTATCCATCTATGGCAAGTTAAAGCGTCGGGGAAACTGGAAGTCGAGGATATCGTCAGTGAATGGAGTATGGCTTCGCTCAATGCCATAGTCTTCATTTGTATAATTCCGGCTTTCGGACATAATTCGACGAACCATCGCCTGCACATCGGCACTAGTTAGGGGCTGCTCAGGTTCCCTGGCCCTAGTGTCCGAGTTCCTCCGGGGCTCTTGCTCAGGAGATGCCCTTCTTCTTCGAGCTGCCTCTGCTCGATTCCTTTCCCTGCGTTCCCGGTCGATCTCGGGAAGAGGGGACTGGAGTCTTTGCCCCCGAGTGGGGCTATCGTTCCCTAATGCTCGTGCGATATCCTCGCGAGATCCCAAAGATCCAAACGTTAGCTGCTCCACGTTCTGAGGTCGTTCGAGTGGCCTTCGTTCACGGGGCCTCTCTTCCTCGGAAGATGAAGATTGATCTATGGGTGTGTGACGAACCGGTGATGGAGTTCTCTACCGGCGGAGCTCATTGATCTCCCGACTCATGAGCCTCATATTTTCCTGCATCATGAGATTAGTGCGCTCATGAACTCTCATAGCTTCCCTTGTGCTCTCAAGCATGTCAAGCAAGCGCGAAAAATCTCCTTGAGTGATGGGCGCAGATGGATTGACCTGATCTCCAACCCTGGCAGCTAGAATTGGAGCATTCGTAGGGACTCGAGTAGATGTTCCAGCTTCACCAAGCATCGGGTCGGATCGGAGATAGGAAGTCGGGTCGGATCGGAGCTAGGGTGCCTGGTCGGATCGGTGTGCAGCGAGCAACTCGGGTCGGTTCAGATTAGGGGAGTGCACTGCTCCAGAGTCTCCTACCCGGATCGGATCGGAGCTCTTCCCTTGCTGTCGGTTCGGATTTCCTGTATTGATTCTTCCTGCTGCTGAACTCTGCCCCCGAGACCTTGTTACAACAGCATGTTGCTGATCCTCGCCAGCTCCATTTCCTTGAACAGACTGAACTTCCTTGCCTTTTCCTTTGGCCATGAGTTTTTGACAATTACTTCAACGAATGTAAGAAAGCGGAGAAACTTAAGGATTCACTTCTTTGAACTCAACGGTCCAAAAAGTAGAAAGAGATCCCGGAAAATAAAGAATTTAGATGAGGATTCTCAGTGAAAGCACCAAAATGTTAGACCCAAATGTGGTTCTAACACCCAAATTGATTAGAAACAAGATAAAATAAAACAGAAATAAAGATGAACACACAAGATTTATAGTGGTTCGGCGAAGAAATGCCTACGTCCACTTAGTTTTCACTATATTCAGTAATTCAGTTACAAATGCAATGTAAGATTCACTCACAACTCACTTTTGTTCACTCAAATGATTAAAACAAGAAATGAAAGATGATTTGGATTCTCCGGGAATGAAGGAGTTCGGATGATGGAAGTACTTGGATTCTCAAAAATGCTGAAAAAAGATCCTTCTCTTTGTCTCTAGATGGGGTATTTATAGGTGTGAATTTGCCTGAGATTCAATCCGGGTCGGAACACGTGTCATCCATCGCACTCTCTTCGGGTTTGGATGAACTATCAAGCTGACAACACATCAAAGAGATGGACGTTACGGGTAGGAATCAGTCATAGCCGGTCCAGTTCTCCAGGCTACTTTATAGGAGATTAACCTGGATCATGGGTGCGGGTCGGAGGCGTGCAGGTTGGGGGTCGGATCGGAATACCCGATCCGAACCGGAGCGGCTCGGACGTCTCTACTTCACTAATCATACTCCGCTCCGCTGCAGCGTCGTGGCAAGCAAAAGGCTTTCCGATCCATTTGAGATTCATTGGCCTTCCGATCCGATCAGATATGTTTTGCCAATTTACCCAGTAAGAGCCATCCGATCCGAACAGGGAACTCTATCCGATCCGAACCAATATGCTGCTATCAATCTGAATTGTGGAGTTTTCTTCCGATCCGAACCGGAGTCTTATAGCTTAAAATACTCTTCAATGGTTGGTTTCTTGACTTTGTGTTGCCTAGTTCACAAAGTAGGCTAACAGATCCAACCCTCATGGAATAAAATAAAAATATTTTATGATCTTTCGATACGTAAAACGCGGGCTGTTACATTCTCCCCCCCCCCCTTTAGAAATTTCACCCTCGAAATTCCAAGCAAACATAACAACCACAATAATTCCACATGCCTATCATACATAAGAAGCCAATTCTATCATCCAAACTAGCAACCATCAAGCCATGCATCCACAGCCTTATCCTAGCACGCAGGATTCTACCAAACAATCAACAAGATACAACGATATAACGTTGATATGATATAAAAGGGTCCTACCAACGAAGAGTTCTGGATGAGCCGCCTTCATGCTCTCTTCCGTCTTCCACATACAATCATAGCCATCTTCTCTCCATTGTACCTTGACTAGCTTAACCATCTTCCTCCTAAGCTGTTTCGTGTCATTCCTTACAACACGAAGTGGCTTACGAGATTTCGTAATTGGGAACTCAACTTGATGCAGATGATCCTCCCACGATCTTCTAAAGTCTAACACACAAGCCCTCAGGAGATCTTCCAAAACATGGTTAACCCACTTGGTTTAACCATCAGTTTGGGGACGGTAAGCCATACTTAAACACAACTTGTAACACCCTACATCCGTTAATGTCACTCATAAAGGGAATGCATTAAGTTTCGTGGAGCGTTATGAGTAAACAGAACAGAATATTATAAGACAGATACATAAAGTAGTACTTGAAAAATTTATAACTTTATTGCAGTGAAAAAAAAAAGTTTGGTTACATCTTCAAATACCAAAACCAAGTACTTAATATCAGTCTTGTACAAAAGCCTTCAGAGTACATAATTTTAAAGCCATAATTCCCAACAGAAACGCCATAAATAGGTAGAATCAAAACCAAGCAATACTTCAAGAACTTCTAGCACTTCAAGCAGAGAGAAATCCAAATCAAACTTGAGTACCCTGAGAACCTAGGGGGAAACGGAAGAAAAGAGGCGAAAACAAAGAGAGTCAGACATAAAGTCTAGCGAGTCCAGTAACTTTAATAATATAATCATTAAAGTAACAAGATAAGACATAAACTGTAAAAATAAGAAATGACTGTGAAACAGACAAGCATGACAAGGTAAGCTTGATGAATATGACAACGTTAATATGCGCTCCTAATCACTATAGGATAATTACTACAATGCACCAATGCTAGTAACACCGTATCATTACTAGTTACATCGAACCCTTACTAGTCCTATACTAAAAGTTGATCCTTCTTACTAATCCTGCTAATGGTAGTTTCGTGTACTCCTAGCTGCTATCGTAGGTGCCCCTTTTTGCTCCTAGCCCCACGAGTTGTACCCACTACCTTCCTCGTTAAGTCGGCTCCCTAATTCGCATGTATTTATTACTTGTGTCATTCGACCTTGCTTCTATGTATTCATTACTTGTGTTATTCGGTCCTGCTTGTATGTAGATACCTGTGCTGGCCCCAACATGGGGTGTATCAATTCCCATGATGGCAACCTAATACGATTCAAGATGCACGGGGTATAATATTGATGCCCAGTGCCTGCTTTTTCCACTTCGGAGCACGTGCACGCCCATACTCCATCGGAACCTACACTGCTGCACCACCCGCCGCTATTTTGACCACTTATAATCAGTCCAGTAATCGTGCCCCACCCTGCCTAGCTCAGGGAACCATGATACATCTATGTGGGTTACTGCTGAAATGGGTCCTCGTTACTAGGGTTTCCTAATCAACATGTTATAATGGTTAAGTGTTCTCAATTTAACTTAACCCCACCCATTTGCTTAATTAACATGTTGTACTGGTTAAGTGTTGACTATTCATATCTTACTTAACCTTCTCACTGATTCACGCATGTTTATTTAACGGTTAAGTTTGTGGGCCTATATATACTAATATTACCCACTTACCCAAGATTTACTTAACCCTTCCCCTTATCAAGTCCATATGTATAATTGGTTAAGCTTGCCTTAAACCAATCCACTATTTTCATGTAATATTGGTTAAGTTGTCTTCTTGTCCATGTTAACTTAAACCCATCCACCTAACATGTTGTATTGGTTAAGTTTCGCCTGCTCATATGTTACTTAACCTTTCCATTCTTAGCATGTATGTTCCTTAGCTTTAATTTATTCATTAAAGCACCAACCTCTCACATTAGAACTGTTGTTTGCGGTTGCTGGATGTGCCGGTCGGTTCCGGGTAGACTTCTACCGCAAACTCATTCTAACCTCAGGTTTTTGGGCTTAATGCGCTAACCTCTCACATTAGATCTATGTTGTTGCGGTCGTGGGATGTGCCGGGCGGTTCTAGGCAGTCTTACACCGCAACTCAATCTAACCTCGAGTTAGGCACGTTCATCTTTTAGCCAATTTACATATTTACCATTCATGTCCAAGTTTATATGTAAATTATCCATAAGTGTGGTTAATTCAAGTTATGCCACATTTTCTATTTACGCCCAAAATTAATTATATGATTACAACCCCATTTTATGCCATTTACATATTATTCAACTTTTACCCAAACTTTTTCCCAACGTTCCCACGTCGTTCGTACGTATAGTTCATGTGATACGTTAGGCTCGCAATTAGCCCAACTCAAAAAAAAGGAAAAAGGGAAGAAACACATGACATCATAACTGGCATATACAATATAGATCTAAGACGGCATAAATCTAGTAAACATATAAAAATAGATCCAATCAACATATTGAGTACGAACTGGCATTGATCTAAACATAAACTTGCATGGATTTAAACATATGAATATATAATTCGAAACATGTGGACTGATATGGATCTAATCATATAAACATGTAGATCTAAACATATGAAAATATAGTTCTAAACATATGGACTGATATAGATCTAATCGTATAAACATGTAGATCTAAACATATGAACATATAGTTCTAAACATATGGACTGATATGGATCTATCTAATCATATAAGCATGTAGATCTAAACATATGAACATATAGTTCTAAACATATGGACTGATATGGATCTAATCATATAAACATGTAGATCGAAACATATGGACTGATATGGATCTAATCATATAAACATGTAGATCTAAACATATGAATATATAAAATATGATCTTACATGTATGAACATGACTTGCATATAATCTTCCATAACTTGCATAGATCGAGCTAACATGCATACATAACTTGCATATGTAATTAGGCATATGAATTAACATAGAATATAACTTGCATATAATGAATCAAATCAAGCATAAATCTAAACATAGTTTGCAAAGACATAAACTTTATATGATTTACAAACATTTTCGTACAGTCCAATTCATAACTCATCAAAATTACGTTTAAACAATTATCTTGTGAATGTAACTACACTCACAGGAAACGAACCTTGAATTCTGGGATCTAATTTCTAAAGTTGCTAAGCTAATCGTTGATATAGGCGTTGATTCGTTTGTTGTTGTTCTAGAATTCCTTTTCCCGCTTCCTAGGCTTTGAATTTTTATCTCTTATCTCTTTATCTTTAATCTAGAATTTGATTTGTTATGGTGGCGGCTAGGTTAGTTTGTAGATGAACAACATGACGGCATCATAGTTTAGGGTTGTGAGGTTAGGGTTTAGGTTTAGAGTTGTATATATAGATGTTTAGGATTAATATGGGCCTTTAGATCAACTTATGATTCATCTAAGCCATCCAAATTATCATGACACAAAGACACCTCTCCAGACCAATAAAATAAAGCCACATCAGCCCTAATACAAGACGAATCGTCACCCAACCAACCAGAAAAAGCCACGTTAAAAAAAAAAACAACCCTTGACCAACAAAAATGCGCCACTTGTGCCACATGATGCGTAGCAGCAGGTTATTGACACCTACACATCATATATATATATATATATATATATCATTTTAGCTATCTTTCCAATTAACCATTTTAAGACTAAACCACTTTTTGAATTGTGATCACACTAAGCCACTTTTTAGCCATTCCCCTAAAACAAAAATATTGCGCTGGCGGGGATCGAACTCTGTACCTCTTGTATGCAAGTCACATGTTCTAACCAAATGAGCTACTAAGTCTTCTACTTACAAACCTTTGAAAAATGCTAAACATTATTCTTTTCTCATTCCTCTTTTTCATGTTTTGTTGCAATATTTTATTTAAAGATATCTTTTTCATTCTAAATCGGTTTTCTGCAAACCATAGGTCTAAATTGACTAGAAAATCGCCACGAACGCAATGACGCTAATTTCATAACCAAATTCCTGAAGCTCTTCAAATTTGTCTTTTTATTTCTTTTTTTCTATTTAATTGTTCGCATGCGTTTCTTCGCATTTCATGCATTACACTTAATTTTTTCCTTCATTTCACTGCATGAACTTATTACATGAAATACTTATTGTCATTATTTAATTTTTCTCTTAAATATATCTATGAATATTATATATATATATACATATTTCGACATTTTTAATTTCTTTAAAATTGCAGGGTGTTACATTCTCCCTTACTTAAAGGATTCCGTCCCCGAAATCTCTGAGTTAAGAAGAATGTATCCTACCATCCATTCATCAATCTACTCATCCGTCATCCACAAGCATCCATTGTCCTTAAAAGATTTCTAATGCTTTTCATGAACATATGCATAGTGTGTGTATATGTTCTTACTCTAATGCAAAATCAGGCAGTCTACTGACTCAGTCGACCTCCTTAATGCAATTCATGATAGTGCCATGCATCCATTATGTATGCAAAAGAATCCTAATGATACATACCATTTTTACATGCATGCACAATCATTCATTCAAATGCAACATCCATATGATAACACATTCAATAAACATCCATCAAATTAATTATGCACACTTATTCATATGCAATATGAAAGTGATTGAGCTGATCTAGTGCCTAATATGTGTGTAAATGCATCCACAAGCAACCACTAGAAAACTTTTGCATCCACTTGCATCCACCAAACATAACATGTCTCAAACACATGTTTACAACCATAGGATTTTCCTACCTAAAGATCGAAGATGTAATCGAGAGGACACAATGAACGATAGAACAAGTATAAGCAAAGCGATAGAAAAAGGAGAAGTTAAGAACATACCCTCCATAAGGAAAGGATACAACGTATGCATCTTTTCTTCCGTCTCCCAAGTCGCGTCTCCTTGATCATCTCCCGTTAGACTTTAACCACTTGACCTCTCGGTTGCGTAACTTCTTGACCTCCGATCCAAGGATGCATGTAGGAGCTCTTCTAATCGCGGCATCTTGCTCCCCTTCCACTTCTCTAAGCATGCTCGACTCCACTATTTCCGCGGTATCATGTAAACATTTCCTCACATGCGACACGTGAAACATGTCATGAACACCACTAAGCTTTTTCGGCAACTTCACTCTGTTGTTTGTCTAATTCTTTCTGTAATAGGGGATTGCCCTACGAACCTTGGTGCTAATTTCCCCCACACTCCCCAAAGCGAACTACGTTCCTCCACGGTGACACTTTAATAAAAACCTTATCTCCAACATCGAACTCAAGGTCGGTTCATTTCTTACTAGCGTTTGACTTTTGTCGGCCCCGTGCTGTCTTTATTCATCTTCGAATCAAGTCTATCTCCTCAGAAGTTTCCCTAACCAAATCTAGCCCAAGTAAAATCTTATCCATAGATTCCCACCAACAAGTTGGTGATCGACACGGTCGTTCATAAAAACCCTAATACTAGCTTAATAACTGTTGTTATAAGCGAACTCCACAAATGGAAATTGCTCTTCTCATGTCCTCCAAAATCTAGGATGCATAACCTCAAAAGATCTTCAAGGATTCTATTCATCCTTTATGTCCGTCCATCTGTCTGTGGATGATACGCGATGCTTTAACATAACTGCATACCTACTGCCTTTTGCATATCACCTTTTCCTTTTGCATCGAAAAATGCTCCAAGCCCTACCTCGCAAGTACCGGTATATACTATGAACGGTTTGCTCTCATCTAGCAAAGTCAAAATTGGGGCTGATACCTTCACAAAGTGTAACAACCCATATTTTAATAATGTGTTATAACCATAAATCAAGGCAGAATTAATTTTTAAAATAAGAATCAAGGGCAACGGGTTATGCCATTACGTTCATCTCGAAATTCTGCTTGGAAACGAGTCCGATTTTTCGAAAATCGGAGTCCGTATGACCAAGTTATGACCCTTCGAAGTTTCAGGAATTTTCAAGTTCAAAAACAGCTCAGAATTCGAATTCAAACCCCAGAATGGACTGGGCGGGAAATTTCCCGCCCAGCACCAGGTCGACCTAGGGGTCGACCTGCCCAGGACCAGGTCGACCTGGGTGTCAACCTGGTTGCCGAGCCCAATTTTGAGTCAGAATTCACTCTGATGTCTCTAGTCCGATTTCTGTCTAGATTCGTTGGCCTGACCCTATATAAACAGCCCCTAACTCTAGTCTCTCTACACAAATTCTCTCTGGTATTATGCTGTTAAAACTCTGGTTGAAAAGTTAGAGAAAATGTATTGCTTCTTCTCCAACAAGACTACGTGTAGAGTTTTGTTGTTTGGGGGATTTCTGTTAGACTCGAGATTCAACATCGCCTCTTTATTTTCTAATTCTCAAACCACGATCTGTAAGCCCCAGTTACTTTTAGATCTAAACTTTAAACTTAATACGGACATGTTGTAAATTGAAATTGAACCTAAGTATGATAATTATCTTGGATCTATCATTGTATACCTTGGGTCTATTATTGTTCCTTTTGGATCTATTATTTTGAATCCACTATTATTCACCTTGGATCTATTCATCTTGAATCTTGACTTGTGGGAATGTTTATATGAAATTGATTTAGGGCCTAAACATGTTGAAAACCTAAACCCCTCATGTCCATGATGTTAACATGCCTGTGATGTTGAATTAGTTGTTTTTCACAAGTTTGGGTTATTATCTTATGTCAACTGTTACCATGACCATCACCCTATTTTGCTAAGTTAGATATTTGAGACCACTATTCCATATGCCAGTATTGTTGTAGTCATTTATCTCAAGTTATACCATGATTGACTTATAATCACTTTTGCCACCTTATGCTCGTTCTTTCTATGTTATTCCCTAATTAGATTTGTTTGTATCGATTCGAATTCACGTGCGATGGGAATACGATTTGGGTAGTTTAGGCAAACCTGCATTTACTATAAACTTGAAACGTAACTTGAACCTGGATATGGACATGAACTTGACACGATTTGACATGAAACATGACATGAAAACTTGACATGAATTTAGACTCGAAACTTGAACCTTGACATGACACTTAGAATAAACTTGAAGATGGCCAACTCGAGGTTGGGTTGAGTTTGCAGTGTAAATCTGCCCGGAACCGCTCGGCGAATCCAGTGACTGCAAACAATAGGATCCAATGTGGGTAGTTGGTCATATCGCACCTAAAACCCAAGGTTAGACTATATTGTGGTGTAAATCTGCCCGGAACCGCCCGGCAAATCCAGTGACCACAACAACTAGTCTAATGTGAGAGGTTGGGGTGCATTAATGAATTTGTGCTACAGGATAGGGTTAAGTCATGAACCACTTGAATATACTTAACCAATTTGACACGATGATTTGGTAGGGTTAAGTCATGAACATGAAAGACAACACTTAACCAACTTGATACATAATTGGATAGGGTTAAGTCACGAATTTGAATGACATCACTTAACCCACTAGAAACCCTAGTTATGCGGTCCTTTTCAGCAGTAACCCACTTGGATGTATCACGATACCCTTGGACTAGGCAGGGTGGGGCACGATTACTGGGCAGATTGTAAGCGACTAGAACGACGGCTGAGTAGGTGCGCCATTGTAGGTTCAGGTGGACTATGGTCGTGCACGTAGTCCGGAGTTGAAAAAGCAGGCATTGGGCACCAGTAGGTTTACATTGTGCGTGCTTGATTCGTGTCGGTGGTTGGCACCCTAGGGCTTGATACACCCTATGGTGGACCTACCACAGGTGACTACATTTCGTGATTGGGCCGTATGACACAGACACATGACGAGCTAGAACTTGTAGGGAGCCGATCGAATTAGTAGATCGTACCTTAGGACCCGGTAATGGGTCATTTTATGATATTGGGCCAAGGGATCATTTCATGGTTAATACTTGACATGGGTTAGAATACTAGTACAGTTGGTGCAGCGAATCTTGAATATGCAAGGCTAGACTTGATTTATCTTGTTATCTTAGTTATCGTGCCAGACTTATTATCATCCCTATGTTTACTTTCCGTTTACTCATGTCTTGTTAACTTTACGAGTTTTTATACTGAAAGTCACTAGGGCTTACCAGTCTTTATGACTGACCCTTTTTCTTTCGCCTCCCTTTCTTTCGTTCCCCCCCCTAGGTTCTCTGGGTGGAAACCCTAGCTCTTAGCTTGGATTTAGCTTGCTTTCTATCAGCTCATGTACGGTTTGGTCTTGAGCTATGATATGGCTGCACTTCTGCTATTTTTGGGGAATAATATACTTTTGTTTTCTTCAGTTTATGCTTCTTTATTTAGAACTTGATGCAATGGAATAATTTGTACTTTGGATATATGAGGTTTTGACTCTTTTCTTGAAAGTAATAAAATTTGGTTTTTAATTTCTACCGCTGCTTTATTTATGTTCTGCCTTGTGACATCTCCGTGTATGTTTACCTAGATAATACTCCACCAAAACTAGTGCATTCCCTTTGTGAGTGACCCTAGCGGAGGTGGGGTGTTACATTTGGTATCAGAGCAGAAGGTTACCAGACGGGGCAAAAGTTTTAAAAAACCTCCTAAAACTATTGTCCAAAACCGTTTATAAAGAAGCATTTTTCAATAAAAGTTTTATGTTTAAAAAAGGCTATTCCCCAAAGGCCATTAACACTTCCCTTTGTTTCCTCATTTGAATCTTTTTCTTTTTGTTTTTCAGCATGTCTGATCTTAACCTTCCTGAGGGAGTACCCGTACCTAGATGGTTCCGAAGGTACTTAGAAGCTAGGGCCAACGGCGCGGGCCCGGTAGACATCCCTCCTCCTCCTCCCCCAGTGGTTGTGGTTCCTCCTCCTCCTGGTACTGCCTTTGCCAAAATATGCAAAGACTTTAAAGCAATGGGTGGCAAGAACTTCATTGGAACTGAAAAATTTGTTGAGGCATGAAATTGGCTAAAGGAGGCTGAAGACTTGTTTATTATCTTCGATGTGGAGGATAATAGGAAAGTTCAGTTGGCAGCATGGTTGTTAAAAGAGGAAGCTGCATTTTGGTGGGAAGTCACCAATGCTACCAGGCCAGTTGAGACTTGGGCAGACTTTAGAGAGAGGTTTGGGCTTAAATTCTTATCGTCAGCAGAAAAGAACCTTCAGATGGAGAGGTTCCTAGCACTTAAGCAAGGGGACATGACCGTTAGGGAGTACGTGAATAAGTTTAATCAACTTGCTAGGTTCGGATTGGACTTGGTTAACATAGCTCAGAAGAAGGTTGTATGCTTTGCTCGAGGATTGAACGAGCCATTACACAGTTTGGCCATAACTCATATACCCATGGGGGCGACCTTTGAAAGCTTAGTGGATATGGCTCTACTTCATGAGGAAGACAAGAATAACAAGAAGGAGGTTAAGCCTAATGAGACTCAAAATAAGAAAGCTGACTTCAAGAAGGGAGGCAATAAGAATAACAGGAATAACAAGGGCAACAACAACAATAATAACAAGGCACGTGAGACAAGATAGTGTAACTTTTGTGGTATTACGGGGCATATAGCCAAGGACTGTAGAAAGAAGAAGAGAAATTTGGGTGAATGCTTTCATTGCGGGGATACAGGACACTTCAGTAAGGATTGCCCTAAGAAGCAAGGACAGGGGCAAGGGCAGGCCCAGCGAGCAGGATCTTCTGGAGGGCAGTTGCACGCTCTCAACACCACTCCAGCTCTTGACCAAGGTAGTAATATTTCTGTAGAAAGCCTTGTTTACATTTCTGACTTTCCTGTTCGAACCTTATTTGATTCTGGCGCATCGCATACTTTTATTTCTTCTGATATTGTTGAAAATCAGCACCTAAGTACTAGTCTAGTTGAGGATCCTGTTAGTGTTTCAAATCCAATTGGGGGCTCCGCCCATTTATCTATGATGTGTGTGGATTTGAGGATTTCTATCTTAAGCGTAGAATTCACATGTAATGCTTATGTTCTCGGATTTATGGGATACGGCTTGATCCTAGGTATGGATTGGCTGTCCAATTATGGAGCCATTCTTGATTGTGAACGAAGGGTAGTGAGGCTCATGACTCGCCTTGGTAATACCCTTGAAATTTCTTGTAACCCTAAAGGTCCGGTCATGTTGTGTTATCTTGAATCTCTTGACTCGTCCATCGACAATTTGCTATCTGTAAGAGTGGTCCGAGAATATCCAGATGTCTTTGATGAGGTGAAGGGGTTACCTCCTAAATGCGACATAGACTTCCGAATTTATCTTGTTGATAATGCCAAGCTAGTTTCATTGCCTGTTAGGCACATGGCCCCGCGAGAAAGGATAGAGCTCAGTAAACAAGTTAAGGAGTTGCTTGAGAAAAATTTCATAAGGCGAAGCATTTCTAAATGGGGTGCTCGGGTGGTATTCGCTACTAAAGCGGATGGTTCGCTTCGTCTATGCGTAGATTATCGTGAGTTAAACAAGCTAACTAAGAAAAATAGACACCAACTACCAAGAATCGACGATTTGTTTGACCAGCTTATGGGAGCATCTGTTTTCTCTCAACTCGATCTAGCCACAGGATTCCATCAGCTTAGAGTGGCTGAGGATAGCATTGACAAAACTGTGTTTAGGACTCCAGATGGGTTCTTCGAATGGCTCGTCATGCCGTTTGGGTTAACGAATGCACCCGCGTACTTTGTAGATTTAATGAGTAGGTTGTTTCGTGAGTTCCTTAACAAGTTTGTAGTGGTTTTCATGGACGATATTTTGATCTTCTCAAAGGATGGAGAAGAACATGCTAGACATCTCAAGGAATTCATGGATACGCTTAGAGCACACCAGTTTAAGGCTAAGTTCTCCAAATGCCATTTTTGGAGGAAGGAAGTTCGATTTCTTGGACATGTACTTAATAAGCAAGGCATAGCCGTGGACCCCGCAAATGTAGTTGTGGTGCAAGACAGGAAAATTCCTAAGAACGCAATGGAGGTGAGAAGCTTTCTCGGTTTCGCAGGCTACTATAGGAAGTTCATTAAGGACTTCGCTAAGATTTTAGCCCCTCTTACTAGGTTAACGAAGAAAAACCTAGCATTTGCATGGGACATAGAATGTGAGATTGCTTTTCAGAGACTCAAGAGAGCCCTCACCACAACCCACATTTTGGCATTACCCAACGGAAGTAAGATGTTTACGGTGTACACAGATGCGTGTGGCACAGGATTAGGCACTGTCCTAATGCAAGAAGGGAAAGTGATATGCTATGAGGGTAGACAACTTAAAGTTCATGAGAAGAACTATCCCACACATGACTTGGAGTTGGCGGCGATCGTTTTTGCACTTAAATCTTGGTGCCATTATCTTCTAGGGGAGAGGTTCGAGCTATATACCAACCACAAATCGCTTAAGTACCTTTTCTCACAGAAAGATTTGAATCTGAGACAACAGCGATGGATGGAATTCTTGGCATCATATGACTTTGATAAAGCTTATACCCCTGGCAAGGGTAATGTGATGGTGGATGCGCTAAGTAGGAAAAGGTTGACCTTGAGCCCCTTGTTTGTTGAAAGGAAAAGTCTAGAGTTTATAGCAACCTTTGATTTTACACTTGCTGTTGAGTCATTGATTGGTACGTTAGCATCTCTTGAGTTAAGACCTACACTTCTAGATCAAGTAGGGACTTCACAGAAGGAAGACCCACAGAAAGTCGAAATTAGGGACAAGCTGATTAGTGGTGAGACGTCAAGTCACCTCGGTAGGTATGCCATAGATGACAAGGGATGGCTAAGGCGTGATGGAAGGCTATGTGTCCCACAAGTGGGAGAATTAGTAAATAAAGTTCTTGAAGAGGCGCATCACTCGAAGATGACTATACATCCCAGAGGGGATAAGATGTACAGAGATATGAAACGCATTTTCTTTTGGGCTGGAATGAAAAAGGACGTGGCAGAGTTCGTTTCAAAGTGCATGGTGTGCCAACAAGTAAAGGCTGAGTCGAAGAAGCCCGGTGGGCTACTACATCCTTTGGAGGTTCTGCAATGGAAATGAGAGAGTATCTCGATGGATTTCGTGGATGGACTGCCTAGGTCAAGGAAGGGAAATACTAGCATATGGGCCATAGTTGATAGACTCATGAAAAGTGCTCACTTCATTCCGGTGAAAAGCAAGAGGACCGCATCATAGCTAGCGTCTGTTTACCTTCGAGATATAGTACGGTTACACGGGGTTCCTTCTAGTATATTTAGTGATCGGTACCCGATTTTCACTAGCCAGTTTTGGAATAGTCTGCAAGAAGCAATGGGTACATGACTAAGTTTAAGCTTGGCCTATCACCCACAGACGGATGGACAAACTGAAAGGGTAAATAGGGTACTAGAGGATCTTTTGAGGCTATGCATTCTTGACTTTGGTGGTACTTGGGAAGACCATCTTCCCCCCGTGGAGTTTGCATATAATAATAGTTACCAAGCTAGCATCGGAATGGCACCATTCAAAGCCCTGTATGGAAGACCGTGCAAGTCGCCAACTTGTTGGTGGGAGACGACAGACAGGCTTATACTTGGGCCCGACATGATAAGAGACACTTCAGAGAAGGTTGAGTTGATACGAAGATGGATGAAAACGGCCCAAGACAGACAGAAATCTTATGCGGACAAGAGAAGGACAGACCTAGAGTTCGAAGTCGGAGATATGGTCTTTATAAAAGTTTCTCCTTTACGCAATGTGGTTCGTTTTGGAGCGATTGGAAAGCTAGCACCAAGGTTCGCAGGACCGTTCCCTATCACTGAGAGGATTAGGCAGATGGCCTATAAGGTAGACTTACCCGAGAAGCTGACTGGAGTACACAATGTCTTTCACGTCTCGCATCTCCGAAAGTGCTTACATGAGTCGGCCGAAGTGGTTGAGCCAAGTATCCTTGAAGGCGTAGAAGTGGAAAAAGAAGCAACATTGAGGTGAGTTCCGATTCGTATCTTAGGAACGGAGATCAAGAAGCTAAGGAATCAGGAAGTCAAGCTAGTTAAAGTACAGTGGAGTGAAGCCCAAGAAGACGCAACTTGGGAAACCGAAAAGAAGATACGCGCGCTTTACCCATTTCTTTTTTGAGGGTACATTCTCGATCTCTTTTCCTGTAAACTTGAAAACCTTTCGTATCATGATTTTACTACCTATGTTTACCTTGTTATCTTCTCGATCTTATCTTGAGAACCTTAGGTAGAGCCATATGGATGTAAACATGTGATTGAAACATGTTATGGTTGATGTTTACAAATGGTTGCAAGTGATTGCCAGTGGATGCATGACACACATTAGGCACTAGATCGGCTCAGTCAAATTTTCGTGTTGCATATGCATGAGTGCTTATACTTGTACATGGATGGAACTTGTTATGCTATCACTTGGATGTTGCATATGAATGAATGTTTGTGCACTCATGTAGAGATTATAAAGTATGTTAGGAATTTGCATACATGTTGGATTCATTACACTAACATATTTTGCATTAAGGAGGTCTACTGAATCAGTAACCGCCTGATCTTTTGCATTAGATAAGTACATATACACACACTTTCTGCATATGTTCATACAGCACTAGAAATCTTTTAAGGACAATGGTTTCCTGTGGATGATGTTTTGAGTAGATGGATGATTGGATGGTAGGATATATTCTTTCTAACTTAGAGATTTCTGGGACGAAATCCTTTAAGGAGGGGAGAATGTAACAACCCATATTTTAATAACGTGTTATAACTATAAATCAAGGCAGAATTAATTTTTAAAATAAGAATCAAGGGCAACGGATTACGCCATTATGTTCGTCTCGAAATTCTACTTGGAAACGAGTCCGAGTTTTCGATAATCGGAGTTCCGTATGACCAAGTTATGACCCTTCGAAGTTTCAGGAATTTTCAAGTTCAAAAACAGATCAGAATTCGAATTCAAATTTCGAATTCAAGCCCCAGAATGGACTAGGCGGGAAATTTCCTGCCCAGGACCAGGTCGACCATAGAGTCGACCTAGTAGCCGAGCCCATTTTTGAGTCAGAATTCACTCTGATGTCTCTAGTCCGATTTCTGTCAAGATTCGTTGGCCTGACCATATATAAACATCCCCTAACTCTAGTCTCTCTACACAAATTCTCTCTGGTATTATGCTGCTAAAACTCTGGTTGAAAAGTTAGAGAAAAGGGATTGCTTCTTCTCCAACAAGACTACGTGTAGAGTTTTGCTGTTTGGGGGATTTCTGTTAGACTCGAGATTCAACATCGCCTCTTTATTTTCTAATTCTCAAACCACGATCTGTAAGCCCCAGTTACTTTTAGATCTAAACTTTAAACTTAATATGGACATGTTGTAAATTGAAATTGAACCTAAGTATGATAATTATCTTGGATCTATCATTGTATACCTTAGGTCTATTATTGTTCCTTTTGGATCTATTATTTTGAATCCACTATTATTCACCTTGGATCTATTCATCTTGAATCTTGACTTGTGGGAATGTTTATATGAAATTGATTTGGGGCCTAAACATGTTGAAAACCTAAACCCCTCATGTCCATGATGTTAACATGCCTGTGATGTTGAATTAGTTGTTATTCACAAGTTTGGGTTATTATCTTATGTCAACTGTTACCATGACTATCACCCTATTTTGCTAGGTTAGATATTTGAGACCATTATTCCATATGCCAGTATTGTTGTAGTCATTTATCTTAAGTTATACCATGATTGACTTATAATCACTTTTTCCACCTTATGCATGTTCTTTCTATGTTATTCCCTAATTAGATTTGTTTGTATTGATTCGAATTCATGTGCGATGAGAATACGATTTGGGTAGTTTAGGCAAACCTGTATTTACTATAAACTTGAAACGTAACTTGAAGCTGGATATGGACATGAACTTGACACGATTTGACATGAAACATGACATGAAAACTTGACATGAATTTAGACTCGAAACTTGAACCTTGACATGACACATAGAATAAACTTGAAAATGGCCAACTCGAGGTTGGGTTGAGTTTGCAGTGTAAATCTGCCCGGAACCGCCCGGCGAATCCAATGACTGCAAACAATAGGATCCAAAGTGGGTAGTTGGTCATATCGCACCTAAAACCCAAGGTTAGACTATATTGTGGTGTAAATATGCCCGGAACCGCCCGGCAAATCCAGTGACCACAACAACTAGTCTAATGTGAGAGGTTGGGGTGCATTAATGAATTTATGCTACAGGATAGGGTTAAGTCATGAACCACTTGAATATACTTAACCAATTTGAACGATGATTTGGTAGGGTTAAGTCATGAACATGAAAGACAACACTTAACCAACTTGATACATAATTGGATAGGGTTAAGTCACAAATTTGAATGACATCACTTAACCCACTAGAAACCCTAGTTATGCGGTCCTTTTCAGCGGTAACCCACTTGGATGTATCACGATACCCTAGGACTAGGCAGGGTGGGGCACGATTACTAGGCTGATTGTAAGCGACCAGAACGACGGCTGAGTAGGTGCGCCATTGTAGGTTCAGGCGGAATATGGTCGTGCACATAGTCCGAAGTTGAAAAAGCAGGCATTGGGCACCAGTAGGTTTACACTTTGCGTGCTTGATTCGTGTCGGTGGTTGGCACCCTAGGGCTTGATACACCCTATGGTGGACCTAGCACAGGTGACTACATTTCGTGATTGGGCCGTATGACAAAACATGACGAGCTAGAACTTGGAGGGAGCCGATCGAATTAGTAGATCGTACCATAGGACCCCGTAATGGGTCATTTTATGATATTGGGCCAAGGGATCATTTCATGGTTAATACTTGACATGGGTTAGAATACTAGTACAGGTGGTGCAGCGAATCTTGAATATGCGAGGCTATACTTGATTTATCTTGTTATCTTAGTTATCTTGCCAGACTTATTATCATCCCTATGTTTACTTTCCGTTTACTCATGTCTTGTTAACTTTACTAGTTTTTATACTGAAAGTCACTAGGGCTTACCAGTCTTTATGACTGACCCTTTTTCTTTCGTCCCCCCCCCCCCCCAGGTTCTCTGGGAGGAAACGCTAGCTCTTAGCTTGGATTTAGCTTGCTTTCTGTCAGCTCATGTACAGTTTGGTCTTGAGCTATGCTATGGCTACACTTCTGCTATTTTTGGGGAATAATATACTTTTGTTATCTTCAGTTTATGCTTCTTTATTTAGAACTTGATGCAATGGAATAATTTGTACTTTGGATATATGAGGTTTTGACTCTTTTCTTGAAAGTAATGAAATTTGGTTTTTAATTTCTACCGCTGCTTTATTTATGTTCTGCCTTGTGACATCTCTGTGTATGTTTACCTAGATAATACTCCACCAAAACTAGTGCATTCCCTTTGTGAGTGACCCTAGCGGAGGTGGGGTGTAACATTAAGCTCTTAATGAACTTCCTACAGTAGCCCGCCAACCCTAGAAAACTTCTTACTTCCGTTGCTTTTCTAGGAACCTTCCAATCTTGGATTTCCACCACCTTTGTAGGATCTACTGCTATCCCTTCCTTAGATACCACATGTCCTAAGAACCTTACTTCTTTCCTCCAAAAATGACATTTGGAGAACTTAGCTTTGAGTTGATGCGCTCTAGGATCTCTAAGACTTACCTAAGATGTAGGGTATACTCTTCCTCGCTTCTAGAGAAAAACAAAATACTATCCACAAAGACTACCACAAACTTGTTTAGGAACTTCCTAAACACCAAACTCATCAAGTCTACGAAATATGTGGGTGCATTCGTCAAACCAAAAAAAAAAAGTATGATGAGCCCTTCGAAGAAACCGTTAGGAGTCCTAAAAGTAGTCTTATCTATGTTATCCTAAGCTACCCTTAACTGGTGAAATCCTGTAGCTAAGTTCAACTGCGAGAAAATAGAAGCATCAGCTAACTGATAGAAACAATCATCTATCCTCGGCAATGGGTGTCTATTCTTCTTTGTGAGCTTGTTCGTCTCCCTATAGTCCACGCACAATCTAAGCGAACCATCAGTCATCGTAGCAAAAACAACTGGAGCACCCCATTCCAAAATGCTTCTTCTTATGAACCCTTTCTCAAGTAGCTCCCCTACTTGTTTACGGAGTTCCCTCCTCTCTCTCTCTCTCTCTCTCTCTCTCTCTCTCGGAGCCATGTGGCGCACTACCAATGCAACCGGCTTTTCATTATCTACAAATATATTCGAAGGTCTATCTCGCGCCGCGGGGGTAGACCCTGAATCTCATCAAAGATGTCACCATACTCACGAACTACACGAACAGATTTCAAATCATCGATGAATGTGTCAGGAGATTCTAGGTAGCTAAGCATCTCTGAACCCCTAGTGTCACAAGAAATATCAAGGGTCTTTCCACAACGAGTCAGCAGTCTAACTACACTCTTTTCACAGTCTTTGATGGCACCATGCCTAGCTAGCCAATCCATCCCTAGAATCAAGCCATAGGCCATGAAACCAGGAACGAAGGCATTGCATTCAAACCCAATGCCCAAGATAGACGCTCTCAAAACCCGACAAACCATAGATAAGTGAGCCGAACCACAATAGGATTTGAGACTACAATGGGATCCATAACTAGAATAGTATTTAGGTGCAGTGTTTCAACTAACGAAGCAGATACAAACGATTATGAAGAGCAAGAGTCAACCAAAGTTCGAACAAGATGATTGAAAAAGGAAAATCAAACTTTCAACAGAAATGCTTCTATCCCTTTCCTTTCCTAGTGCCATGAGAGCATGAACCTGTCCTCCAGAAGTAGGTCATGTCCCCTGTCCGTGCCCTTATCCTTACCTCCTTGAGTAATCTTAAATCATATGTCCTGCCTCTCTGCAATGGTAACAACAATGCTTCTTCTTTTTCCTATAGTCCTTAATTATAAGGCCCGTTACACCAAAATAAAGACGCCTTCTTTTTTTTACGGGGGTCAATTATTCTTTCCACTTTCTCCTTTACCTCCTTCATGGATTAAAGCCATATCAACAAATTCCTCATCCTTGGGTTGTGTTCCTCGGCCTAGACTTCCTCATCGACCAAGTAGCTAGCTGAACTTTCCTTCCATTGTCACCAAACGAGTCCTTCACTTCCTTGAGCCAATTTATAGCCTCGACAAACGTTTCAGTGCCATGAAAAGGTTTTCCGCCCATCGCACTGAAGCCCTTCCATATCTTAGGAAAGACATATAAACGTGGAGAAAGAGACTCAAGAAGGAAAAAGGAAGAGATTCGGAACAAAGAATCGAAAGATAGATATATGGCTTTTGGGGATTATGTTTTTCATAGTAAATCTTTCTCTTGTAAACTCCTTCTTTGAAACATGTTTTTGAAAATAATACTTTTGAAAAACGTTTTCAAAATCTTTTATCTGTTCCGGTAACCTTCAGCTCTGATACCAAGTGTAACACCCCACGTCCGTTAATGTCACTCACAAAGGGATGCATTAAGTTTCGTGGAGCATTATGAGTAAACAGAACAGAATATTACAAGACAGATACATAAAGTAGTACTTGAAAATTTTATAACTTTATTGCAGCGGAAACAAAAATAAGTTTGGTTATGTAACACCCCACTCCCGCTATGATCACTCACTAAGGGAATGCCATAGCATTGGTGGAGTATTTTAGTGAATATAGAACAGAAAAATTACAACAAGACAGATATAAATAGTACTTGAAATTTTAAAACATCATCTCATAACAGCGGAAGTAAAACATGTCTGGTTACATCATAAAACCACAATAAAGGTCAAGTACAATATCCATCAAAATAAAGAAGTACATAATCCCACTCTCATACAATAGCCAAACAAAAGAAAAGATAACTGGATAACTGGAGCTTTACATCTATCCAAGCTCCTAAAGACTGGAACAGCAATCCGATCAAGCTCCACTACTGCTAGGATCCACCGTAGGACCTGAGGGTTGGGAAAAAGATAAAAACAACAGGGTCAGACATAAGTCTGAGCGAGTCCTATAACTTTAACAATACAATCGTTAAAGTAACCAGAGAAGACATAAACTGATATACGGTAACATATAGGGATGAATGGCTACCCTAAGCAGTCAACTAAACGAAGATAAAGGATAAAGACGCATCTACCCTCCCTAAGGTAAATTACTAAACTGCACCACACCAGTCGTTCCTAACTTAAAGGTTGATCCCACCCAAGGACTTATAAAATTTACTAATTAGTACCTGCGTACCCCTAGGTGACCAAGTAGGCGCCACGGGGCCCTACAATCCACTAGGTGTACACACTACTTCCCATTCGATCGGCTCCCTAACGTAGATACCCGTGCTGGCCCCACCGTGGGATGTATCATTCCCCAATGTGGCAACCTGATGGAACTAAAGGTGCACGGCTTATATCTACTCGATGCAACAACGGCTTACCTACCAGCCCGGGCCCACTCACGCATATGAAGCCCGTTGGACTTGCGTTGCCACCGCTAACCCGTTTGCCTCTTACAGTCAAGCCCAGTATGCGTGTCCCGTCCTCGACATGGGTCGAGCCCACAAAGATACGTATGGGTTACTGGTTGAAATGGGCCTCCACAAGCTACCCACCTAAGCTTGTCCCTTTTTCTAGTATATCCCACTTAACCCTTTAATCATGTTTTAATTACATGTTCCATTTTGGTT
The DNA here is from genome assembly GCA_030737875.1 of Allium sativum. Classification (NCBI taxonomy): domain Eukaryota; kingdom Viridiplantae; phylum Streptophyta; class Magnoliopsida; order Asparagales; family Amaryllidaceae; genus Allium; species Allium sativum. The sequence goes on along the minus strand of CM060910.1, from coordinate 589,166,178 downwards.
AAGTATTCTAATCGTATTTTCTATTGCCACCCAAGGCAACCACTAGATTTTCTCATGCCACCCGAGGCACCCACTTAACCCCTCATGTCCCTCTACATGCTAATATGGTTAAGTGTTTCTTAATTAATTAATTAAGAACGTAACCTTTGTAAAGACCTCTCACATTAGACTGTCTTTTATGACCGCTGGTTAAGCCGGTTGGGTCCGGGCAGCCTTATGTCATAACAGAGTCTAACCTCGTGTCTTTACATTAATTACGTATTTAGTTTGTGCCTAAGACCTCTCACATTGGGCTAACATTTGTAGCAACTGGTTAAGCCGGTTGGGTCCGGGCAGTTTTACGCTACAACTGAGTCCAACCTCGTGTCTTAGTCAATTAATTACACCTAATTAATCACCCTCATAATTTTATATTAATTATCCCTAATTAATCAAGTTTTCTTAACATGGGTAGACCTAACTTAATAGGTAAATTCCCATGGGGTAGACCTAACTCAATAGGTAAATTCCCAACACATAGTATGGGTACACCTAACCAAATAGGCAAATTCCCATACTATGTTTATTTATTTTGTGTTATGCATAATTATATTAATTTCACACAATCTTATTAACTTATGCATTTAATTACCCCATCGTTCCCACGTAATTTCGTTCATGATATAACACATATAAAAGGTGTCAACTTGCATATGAATGAACATGTTTCAAAGGTGCCATCTTGCATATTAACAAACACATAACTTGCATATGAACTTGCATAACATGTCACATAACTTGCATATAATATGTCACATAACTTACATATTCATTTTGCATAACAAACTTGCATATTAGCTTATAGACTTGCATAATGTGTCATCATGAACTTGCATATTAATAAACATGTAACTTGCATATTTACATACATGTAACTCGCATATTAACAAACATGTAACTTGCATATAAAGAAACATGTAACTTGCATATTTACATACATGTAACTTGCATATTAACAAACATGTAACTTGCATATTAACAAACATGTAACTTGCATATTTACATACATGTAACTTGCATATTAACAAACATGTAACTTGCATATTTACATACATGTAACTTGCATAGCATATTACCATGAACTTGCATAACATGCATATGATTACATAGCCCACAACTTGCATATTTAGCATCATGCAAACATAACATACATCATATTAAACTTGCATAAGCTTACATACTCAACATGCATAAACATAAGATTAATGCTAACATCATATCATATGATTCAAAGCTCATTAACCCACATACAAAACCATAAATCTCATCACATCTCATCTAATTAGTTTACCAAAAGATCATCAAAGTGATAGAAACTCACAACTAGCAACTTTGAACACCAAATGAAGAAGATTAAGATGCTAAGAAGGGATTAGAAGTTGATTAGAGAGTGATTAGTATGCAACCCTCTTCATAAAATTAGTGGAGGCCATGAGAGCTAGCATTTTGCCATAGTTTAGTCACTAGGTTTAATTATGAATGAATTAGGGTAGGTTAGGGTCTTATTTATAGATTAGGCAAGTGTTTTAGGCCATAGGATTAACCCTAGATTCAATCCAAGCCATCAAAGCATGTCTTGGGGAAGAAGTCAAGTGTAGGAACCATCTAGGGCCTTTAGATTAAAGATGGACCATGAGAACCATTCAAATGCAAAATCTGCACTTGAGCGAATCGGCCCACGGGTTGACAGCCAAACACCCTGGATTAACCCCTAGTCGACCCAGCGGGCTCGGGTCGACTTCAAAAATCGGCCGGTTCGGTTATTCCCCTCTCCCAATTCGCTGTTTTGAGCATTTTTGCATATTTATTTATTAAATTTTCAATTATATATATATATATATATCAATATATATATATATATATCTACACAACCCATTTCACTTAATTAAGTATACTTTAATTTGGGAATTTTCGTGAAACTTCGCGAGGCCATATCTTGGTCATACGGACTCCGATTTTCGAAAACTCGGACTCTATTTCGCGTATTTTTCCGAGACGAACGCAATGGCATAGCCCGTTTCCCTTGATTCCCATTTTAGAATTAAATTCTGCCTCGATTTATGTTATTACAGGTTATTGAAAATACGGGTTGTTACATTCTCCCCTCCTTAAAGGATTTCGTCCCCGAAATCTTCAAGTTAGGAAGAACGTATCCTACCATCCAATCATCCATCTACTCAAAGCATCATCCACGAGCAATCATTGTCCTTACAAGATTCTAAATGCTGGATGGATATATGCAAAAGTGTGTGTATATGTACTTACCTAATGCAAAAATCAGGCGGTTACTGATACAGTAAACCTCCTTAATGCAAACCATGATAGTGCCATGCATCCAATATGTATGCGAAACCCTATTGACACATACAAATTTCTACATGCGTGCACAACCATACACAAAAATGCATCATCCATATGATAACACAGCCATGATACATCCATCAATCTAACTACCACATCCATTTATGCAATATGCAACATGAAGTGACTGAGCCGATCTAGTGCCTAATGTGTGTGTATATGCATCCACGAGCAACCACTAGCAAACAATTGCATCCATATGCATCCATCAACCATAACATGTTTCAAACACATGTTTCAACCATAGGTTTTACCCTATCTAAAGGTCATAGGTATTAGCGAGAGGATATACTAAAGATAAGATAAGTACTAGACAAGCAATAAAGGAGAAGTTAAAAGACATACTCTCAAAAAGAAATGGATACAAAGAACGCATCTTTGCTTCCGTCTCCCAAGTAGCATTGCTTTCGTCATCTCCCCATTGCACTTTAACTAGCTGAACTTCTCTGTTCCTCAACTTCCTAGTTTCTGACCCAAGGATGCGAGTAGGAGCTCGTCGAATCGTCGCATCACGCTCTACCTCTACATCTCTAAGCAAGCTCGGCTCTACCACCTCCGCGGTCTCATGTAAGCACTTCCTCAAATGTGATACATGGAATACATCATGAACACCACTAAGTCTGTCGGGCAACTCCACCCTATATGCCATCCGTCCAATCCTTTCCTTAATAGGAAACGGCCCAACAAATCTCGGTGCTAACTTCCCTACGGACCCAAAGCGAACAACATTTCTCAATGGAGATACTTTGACAAAAACCATGTCCCCAACCTCAAACTCAAGATCCGTCCTTCTCCGATCCGCATAAGATTTCTGTCTATCTTGCGCTGCTTTCATCCTTTTTCGAATTAAATCAATCTTCTCTGAAGTCTCTCTAACCATATCTGGCCCAAGCAAGATCTTATCCGTAGATTCCCACCAACATGTAGGAGATCGACAAGGCCTTCCATAAAGAGCTTCGAAAGGAGCCATACCAATACTGGACTGAAAGCTGTTATTATATGCGAACTCCACCAAAGGAAGATGTTCTTCCCATGTACCTCCAAAATCCAAGATACAAAGCCTCAAAAGATCTTCTAAGATACGGTTCACCCTCTCAGTCTGACCGTCCGTCTGAGGATGATATGCGGTGCTCAAACACAACTGAGTCCCTACCGCCTCTTGCAAACTTCTCCAAAACTCACTAGTGAAAATAGGATCTCGATCACTCACAATGCTGGATGGTACGCCATGCAATCTAACAATCTCTCTAACATAGACTGAAGCAAGCCATGGAGCGGTCCTCTTACTCTTTACGGGTATAAAATGGGCACTCTTGGTAAGTCTGTCTACCACAACCCAAATTCCCGTATTGCCCTTCCTCGATCTCGGTAACCCGTCGATGAAATCCATCGAGACACTATCCCACTTCCACTGTGGAACTTCCAATGGGTGTAGCAACCCACCGGGTTTCCTTTGCTCCACTTTAACTTGTTGGCACACTAAGCATCTAGCCACATACTCGGCCACATCATTCTTCATACCGGCCCAGAAGAAAACTCTCTTCATGTCTTGGTACATTTTGTCTCCACCGGGATGAATAGTCATTCTTGAACGATGTGCATCATCCAAAATAGCCTTCTTCAAACCCTCATCTTGCGGTACACAAAGTCTACCGTCTCTATGCAACCATCCCTTATCATCTATGGTGTATCTACCCAAATGGCTGGACGACTCCCCTCTTATAAGCTTCTCTACCAACACAACCAACTGTGGGTCGTCTCGCTGAGCCTCGCCAATCCGTCTCAAAAGAGTAGGTCTAACCTCCAAGGATGCCAACAAACCAGGTACAAAATCAACAGAAGGTCTGAAGTCAAACAAAGAAAGAAACTCCAAGCTTCGTCGTTCCACGAACAATGGACTCAAAGATAGCCTTTTTCTACTCAAGGCGTCTGCCACCACGTTACCCTTACCAGGGGTATACGCTATCTCGAAATCATAGGATGCTAAGAACTCCATCCACCTTTGCTGTCTTAAGTTTAAATCCTTCTGAGAGAATAAGTACTTCAATGATTTATGGTCGGTGAACAACTCGAATCTCTCACCAAGAAGATAATGGCGCCAAGACTTAAGTGCGAAAACAATCGCGGCCAACTCTAGATCATGGGTAGGGTAATTCTTCTCATGCACTCTCAATTGTCTCCCTCCATAGGCTATTACCCTTCCCTCCTGCATCAAGACTGCGCCTAATCCTGTTCCACAAGCATCGGTATAAACAACAAACGGCTTACTCCCATCCGGGAGCACTAAAACTGGAGCGGTGGTCAAAGCTCTCTTTAACCGTCGGAAAGCATCATCACAATCTACATCCCACGAGAAAACCAGATTCTTTTTCGTCAAGCGGGTTAATGGGGCTGATATCTTCGCGAAGTCTTTGATGAACTTCCTATAATATCCTGCCAACCCCAAGAAACTTCTTACCTCGGTAGCATTTCTAGGAACTTTCCAATCCTGGATAGATACTATCTTTGCGGGATCCACAGCTATCCCTTCCTTAGAGACCACATGCCCTAAGAATCGCACTTCTCTTCTCCAAAAATGGCATTTAGAGAATTTAGCTTTAAGACTATGCGCTCGAAGAGTCTCCAACACTTCCTTGAGATGTAAGGCATGCTCTTCTTCATTCTTGGAAAAGACCAAGATGTCATCCACAAAAACTACTACAAACTTATTCAGATACTCTCTGAACACTCTACTCATGATGAGATAAAAGAATGCGATGCGCCAGAGTCAAACAAAGTACGAACTGGATGATCAAACAGAAAAACCAGACTTTCAACGGAAATAGTTCTACCTCTCTGCTGAATCGGTGGAACTGAGAGAACCTGAACTTGCCCCCCTGACTGAGGTGGTGCTATAAGAGCTTGCACCTGGCCTCCTGAGGTAGACCCCGTCTTCTGCCCCTTCTTTGGGCAGTTTTTCACAAGATGCCCTGCTTCACCACAATGAAAGCAACCGGTTTTCTTCTTTTTGCGACAATCCTTACTAAGGTGTCCTGGTGTTCCACAATTGAAGCACTTCTTCTTCGTCTTCTTTTTGTCACCATTGCCTTTTCCGCCCTTGCCTTGTTGTTGCTGTTGCGGTTTCTTCTGATCCCCCTTTTTCTCTGGTGCCTTAGAATTCTTATCATCCTCATGCATAAGTGCCATGTAGACAAGCTTCTCAAAAGTGGCCCCCATAGGAATGTGAGTCATAGCTATTCCTTGCAATGGTTCGTTCAAGCCTCTAACGAACCTCAAAGCCTTCTTCTCCGGTGTATTCACCAACTCTATGCCAAACCTTGCTAATTGATTGAATTTGTTGACATATTCTTTCACCGTGAGATTCCCTTGCTTCAAATTCAAGAACTTCTCCATAAACAGATTCTCTTCCGCCCTTGAGAGAAACTTAGCCCCAAACCTTTGCTTAAAATCTGCCCAAGAGTCAACAGGGCGTTCTCCATTAGTGACCTCCCACCAGAATGAGGCCTCTCCCTTCATTAACCAAGCCGCCAACTTGACTTTCTTTCCCTCTTCCACTTCAAAGATATCTAGCAACTCTTCCACTTCCTTAAGCCAATCTCTAGCCTCTACGAAAGTCTCTGAACCAAGAAAAGGTTTTCCTCCTATAGCCTTGAACTCCTTGCAAACCTTAGCAAAATTATCCACTCTAGGCTGAGGAGGAGGAGCGGTTGTCTCTGGTGTAGTAGCATTGGCCGGACCCGCAGCCGCGGCCCTAGCCTCTTGCAACCTCCTATACCATAGTGGTATAACTAAACCCTCCGGGATGTTAAGATCTTCAGCCATGCTGAAACGAAAGAGGAAAGATTCAAAAAGGAGATTCCGAAAGATAAAGATATGGCTATTGGGGATTATGCTTTTCTTTTTCAAAAACTTTTTCTCTTAGAAGACATGCTTTTAAAAATCCTTTCTTCGAAAATACTCTTAGAAAGTAGTTTTTCTCAAAAAATTTATCTGTTCTGGTAACCTTAAGCTCTGATACCACGTGTAACACCCCACTCCCGCTATGATCACTCACTAAGGGAATGCCATAACATTGGTGGAGTATTTTAGTGAATATAGAACAGAAAAATTACAACAAGACAGATATAAATAGTACTTGAAATTTTAAAACATCATCTCATAACAGCGGAAGTAAAACATGTCTGGTTACATCATAAAACCACAATAAAGGTCAAGTACAATATCCATCAAAATAAAGAAGTACATAATCCCACTCTCATACAATAGCCAAACAAAAGAAAAGATAACTGGATAACTGGAGCTTTACATCTATCCAAGCTCCTAAAGACTGGAACAGCAATCCGATCAAGCTCCACTACTGCTAGGATCCACCGTAGGACCTGAGGGTTGGGAAAAAGATAAAAACAACAGGGTCAGACATAAGTCTGAGCGAGTCCTATAACTTTAACAATACAATCGTTAAAGTAACCAGAGAAGACATAAACTGATATACGGTAACATATAGGGATGAATGGCTACCCTAAGCAGTCAACTAAACGAAGATAAAGGATAAAGACGCATCTACCCTCCCTAAGGTAAATTACTAAACTGCACCACACCAGTCGTTCCTAACTTAAAGGTTGATCCCACCCAAGGACTTATAAAATTTACTAATTAGTACCTGCGTACCCCTAGGTGACCAAGTAGGCGCCACGGGGCCCTACAATCCACTAGGTGTACACACTACTTCCCATTCGATCGGCTCCCTAACGTAGATACCCGTGCTGGCCCCACCGTGGGATGTATCATTCCCCAATGTGGCAACCTGATGGAACTAAAGGTGCACGGCTTATATCTACTCGATGCAACAACGGCTTACCTACCAGCCCGGGCCCACTCACGCATATGAAGCCCGTTGGACTTGCGTTGCCACCGCTAACCCGTTTGCCTCTTACAGTCAAGCCCAGTATGCGTGTCCCGTCCTCGACATGGGTCGAGCCCACAAAGATACGTATGGGTTACTGGTTGAAATGGGCCTCCACAAGCTACCCACCTAAGCTTGTCCCTTTTTCTAGTATATCCCACTTAACCCTTTAATCATGTTTTAATTACATGTTCCATTTTGGTTAAGTATTCTAATCGTATTTTCTATTGCCACCCAAGGCAACCACTAGATTTTCTCATGCCACCCGAGGCACCCACTTAACCCCTCATGTCCCTCTACATGCTAATATGGTTAAGTGTTTCTTAATTAATTAATTAAGAACGTAACCTTTGTAAAGACCTCTCACATTAGACTGTCTTTTATGACCGCTGGTTAAGCCGGTTGGGTCCGGGCAGCCTTATGTCATAACAGAGTCTAACCTCGTGTCTTTACATTAATTACGTATTTAGTTTGTGCCTAAGACCTCTCACATTGGGCTAACATTTGTAGCAACTGGTTAAGCCGGTTGGGTCCGGGCAGTTTTACGCTACAACTGAGTCCAACCTCGTGTCTTAGTCAATTAATTACACCTAATTAATCACACTCATAATTTTATATTAATTATCCCTAATTAATCAAGTTTTCTTAACATGGGTAGACCTAACTTAATAGGTAAATTCCCATGGGGTAGACCTAACTCAATAGGTAAATTCCCAACACATAGTATGGGTACACCTAACCAAATAGGCAAATTCCCATACTATGTTTATTTATTTTGTGTTATGCATAATTATATTAATTTCACACAATCTTATTAACTTATGCATTTAATTACCCCATCGTTCCCACGTAATTTCGTTCATGATATAACACATATAAAAGGTGTCAACTTGCATATGAATGAACATGTTTCAAAGGTGCCATCTTGCATATTAACAAACACATAACTTGCATATGAACTTGCATAACATGTCACATAACTTGCATATAATATGTCACATAACTTACATATTCATTTTGCATAACAAACTTGCATATTAGCTTATAGACTTGCATAATGTGTCATCATGAACTTGCATATTAATAAACATGTAACTTGCATATTTACATACATGTAACTCGCATATTAACAAACATGTAACTTGCATATAAAGAAACATGTAACTTGCATATTTACATACATGTAACTTGCATATTAACAAACATGTAACTTGCATATTAACAAACATGTAACTTGCATATTTACATACATGTAACTTGCATATTAACAAACATGTAACTTGCATATTTACATACATGTAACTTGCATAGCATATTACCATGAACTTGCATAACATGCATATGATTACATAGCCCACAACTTGCATATTTAGCATCATGCAAACATAACATACATCATATTAAACTTGCATAAGCTTACATACTCAACATGCATAAACATAAGATTAATGCTAACATCATATCATATGATTCAAAGCTCATTAACCCACATACAAAACCATAAATCTCATCACATCTCATCTAATTAGTTTACCAAAAGATCATCAAAGTGATAGAAACTCACAACTAGCAACTTTGAACACCAAATGAAGAAGATTAAGATGCTAAGAAGGGATTAGAAGTTGATTAGAGAGTGATTAGTATGCAACCCTCTTCATAAAATTAGTGGAGGCCATGAGAGCTAGCATTTTGCCATAGTTTAGTCACTAGGTTTAATTATGAATGAATTAGGGTAGGTTAGGGTCTTATTTATAGATTAGGCAAGTGTTTTAGGCCATAGGATTAACCCTAGATTCAATCCAAGCCATCAAAGCATGTCTTGGGGAAGAAGTCAAGTGTAGGAACCATCTAGGGCCTTTAGATTAAAGATGGACCATGAGAACCATTCAAATGCAAAATCTGCACTTGAGCGAATCGGCCCACGGGTTGACAGCCAAACACCCTGGATTAACCCCTAGTCGACCCAGCGGGCTTGGGTCGACTTCAAAAATCGGCCGGTTCGGTTATTCCCCTCTCCCAATTCGCTGTTTTGAGCATTTTTGCATATTTATTTATTAAATTTTCAATTATATATATATATATATATATATCAATATATATATATATATATATATATATATCTACACAACCCATTTCACTTAATTAAGTATACTTTAATTTGGGAATTTTCGTGAAACTTCGCGAGGCCATATCTTGGTCATACGGACTCCGATTTTCGAAAACTCGGACTCTATTTCGCGTATTTTTCCGAGACGAACGCAATGGCATAGCCCGTTTCCCTTGATTCCCATTTTAGAATTAAATTCTGCCTCGATTTATGTTATTACAGGTTATTGAAAATACGGGTTGTTACAGGTTACATCTTCAAATACCAAAACCAAGTATATAATATCAGCCTGTGCAAAAGCCTTCAGAGTACATAATTTTAAAGCCATAATCCCCAATAGAAACGCCACAAATAGGTAGAATCAAAGCCAAGCAATACTTCAAGAACTTCTAGCACTTCAAGCAGAGAGAAACCCGACTCAAACTTGAGTATTTCCTCCCTGAGGACCTGGGGGGGGGGGACTGAAGAAAAGAGGCGAAAACAAAGAGAGTCAGACATAAAGTTTGGCGAGTCAAGTAACTTTAACAATATAATCATTAAAGTAATAGGATAAGACATAAACTGGAAAATAAGAAATGACTGTGAAACAGACAGGCATGATAAGGTAAGCAAGATGAATAAGACAACGTTAATTTACACTCCTAATCACTATAGGATAATTACTACACTGCACCAATGCTAGTAACATCGTATCATTACTAGTTACACCGCACCCTTACTAGTCCCATACTAAAAGTTAATCCTTCTTACTAATCATGATAATGGTAGTTTCTTGTACTCCTAGCTGCTATCGTAGGTGCCTCTTTTTGCTCCTACCCCCACTAGTTGTACCCATTACCTTCCTCGTTCGATCGACTCCCTAACTCGCATGTATTTATTACTTGTGTCATTCGACCTCGCTTGTATGTATTCATTACATGTGTCATTCACCCTTGCTTGTATGTAGATACCTGTGCTGGCCCCATCATGGGTGTATCAATTCCCATGATGGCAACCTGACACGATTCAAGATGCACAGTGTATACTAATGATGCCTAGTGCCTGCTTTTTCCACTCCGGAGCACGTGCACGCCCATACTCCGTCGGAACCTACACTGCTGCACCACCTACCGCTATTTTGACCGCTTATAATCAACCCAGTAATCGTGCCCACCCTGCCAAGATCATGGTACCATGATACATCTATGTGGGTTACTGCTGAAATGGGTCCCCGTTACTAGGGTTTCCTAATCAATATGTTATAATGGTTAAATGTTCTCAATTTAACTTAACTACACCCATTTGCTTAATTAACATGTTGTACTAGTTAAGTGTTGCCTATTCATTTGTTACTTAAGCTTCTCACTGATTCACGCATGTTTATTTAACGGTTAAGTTTGTAGGCCTATATATACTAATATTACCCACTTACCCAAGATTTACTTAACCCTTCCCCTTATCAAGTCCATATGTATAATTGGTTAAGCTTGCCTTAACCCTATCCACTATTTTCATGTAATATTGGTTAAGTTGTCTTCTTGTCCATGTTAACTTAACCCATCCATCTAACATGTTGTATTGGTTAAGTTTCGCCTATTCATATGTTACTTAACCTTTCCATTCTTAGCATGTCTGTTCCTTAGCTTTAATTTATTCATTAAAGCACCAACCTCTCACATTAGAACTGTTGTTTGAGGTTGCTGGATGTGCCGGGCGGTTCCAGGAAGACATCTACCGCAAACTCATTCTAACCTCGGATTTTTGGGCTTAATGCGCTAACCTCTCACATTAGATCTATGTTGTTGCAGTCACTGGATCTACCGGGTGGTTCCGAGCAGTCTTACACTGCAACTCAATCCAACCTCGGGTTAGGCACGTTCATCTTTTAGCCAATTTACATATTTACCATTCATATCCAAGTTTATATTTAAATTATCCATAAGTGTGGTCAATTCACGTTATGCCACATTTTCTAGTTATGCCCAAAATTAATTATATGATTACAAACCCTTTTTATGCCAGTTACATAATATTCAACTTTTACCCAAACGTTCCCACGTCGTTCGTACGTATAGTTCATGTGATGCGTTAGGCTCGCAATTAGCCTAACTCATAAAAAACGGAAAAAGCGAAGAAACACATGACATCATAACTGGCATATACGATATAGATCTAAGACGGCACAAATCTAGTAAACATATAAAAATAGCTCCAATTAACATGTTGAGTGTGAACTAGCATGGATCTAAACATAAACTTGCACGGATTTAAACATATGAATATATAATTCCAAACATATGGACTGATATGTATCTAACTATATAAACATGTAGATCTAAACATATGAACATATAGTTCTAAACATATGGACTGATATGGATCAAATCATATAAACATGTAGATCTAAACATATGAACATATAGTTCTAAACATATGGACTGATATGGATCTAATCATATAAACATGTAGATCTAAACATATGGACTGATATGGACCTATCATATAAACCTGTAGATCTAAACATATGAATATATAAAATATGATCTTACATGTATGAACATGACTTGCATATAATCTTTTATAACTTGCATAGATCGAGCAAACTTGCATATGTAATTAGGCATATGAATTAACATAGAACATAACTTGCATATAATGAATCAAATCAAGCATAAATCAAAATATAGTTTGCAAAGACATAAACTTTATATGATTTACAAACATTTTCATACAGTCCAATTCATAACTCATCACAATTACGTTTAAACAACTATCTTATGAAAGTAACTGCACTCAAGAAAACGGATCTTGAATTCTGGGATCTAATTTCTGAAGTTGCTAAGCTAATCGTTGATGTAGGCGTTGATTCGTTCGTTGTTGTTCTAGAATTCCTTTACGCAATTCCTAGGCTTTGAATCTTTATCTCTTATCTCTTTATCTTTAATCTAGAATTTGATTTGTTATGTGGCGGGTAGGTTAGTTTGTAGATGAACAGCATGACGGCATCATAGTTTAGGGTTGTGAGGTTAGGGTTTAGGTTTAGAGATGTATATATAGATGTTTAGGATTAATATGGGCCTTTAGATCAACTTATGATTAATCTAAGCCATCCAAATCATCATGGAACAAAGACACATCACCAGGCCAATCAAATAAAGCCACATCAGCCCTAATACAAGAAAAATCGTCACCCAACCAACCAGAAAAAGCCACGTTAAAAAAAACAATCTTTGACCAACAAAAACGCGCCACGTGTGCCACATGATGCGCAGAAGTAGGGTGTTGACACCTACATGTCATATATATATATATATATATATATATATCTTTTCTGCTATCTTCCCAATTAACCATTTTCACACTGAACCACTTTTTGAACTGCGTTCACACTAAGCCACTTTTTAGTCATTCCCCTAAAACAAAAATATGGCGCTGGCGGGAATCAAACTCTGTACCTCTTGTATGCAAGTCACATGTTCTAACCAAATGAGCTACTATGTCTTCTACTTACAAACCTTAGAACAATGCTAAACATTATTCTTTTCTTATTCCTCTTTTTCATGTTTTGCTGCAATATTTAATCTAAAGATATCTTTTTCATCCTAAATCGGTTTTCTGCAAATTATAGGTCTAAATTGACTAGAAAATCGCCATGGATGCAATGACTCTAATTTCGTGAACAAATTCCTGAAGCTCTTCAAATTTGTCTTTTTTATTTCTTTTTTCTATTTAATTGTTCGCATGCGTTTCTTATCATTTCATGTATTGCACTTAATTTTTTCGTTCATTTCACTGCATGAACTTATTACGTGAAATATTTATTGTCATTATTTAATTTTTTTCTTAAATATATCTATGTATATAATATATATACATATTTCCACATTTTTAATTTCATTAAAAATGCGGGGTGTTACACAATTCTGTTCCTAAAGCTTCTTGCAAACTTCTCCAAAATCCACTCGTAAATAATGGATCTCGATCACTTACTATACTCTTTGGGACACCATGGAATCGAACTATCCATTTCACATAAAGTTCAGCTAGTTTCATGTCGTCCTAGTCGATTTGACAGGAATAAACCTTACACTTTTGTCAAACGATCCACGATGATCCAGATCCCTTCGTTTCCTACCCTAGTTCTAAGTAGTCCATCGATATCTACTCCCACTTCCAATGGCTGAAGCAAACCACTCTTCTTTTTCTGTTCAGCTTTCACCAACTGACAATTTATGCACTTGGAAATAAACTTTCCAATATCTCGCTTCATCTCTTCCTAGTTGTAGACCTGCTTCATGTCCTGATACATCTTATTACCATCGGGATGAATCATCAACTTTGAGTGATGACATTCTCTTAAAACCTCTTCTCTCAATCCATCGATATCAGGAACAACTAGTCGCCCTTTCTTTCGAAGCCAACCTTCTTGATCGACTTCGAACACTTTACTCTATGGTTCCAGAATCTGGATAAACTCGACAAGATTTGCGTCTTTCTTTTGGCTCTCGCCAATCTTTTCGATAAGAGTATGTTTTATCGATAAGCTTGCCAACATTTTAGGTTCCAACTCGCATCGTGGCCTGAAATCGAACCTTGCCAAATACTCGAGGCTCTTCCATTCTGAAAACATCGCTACTAAACTTGCGTGTCTTCAACTCAACGCATCTGCAACTGCGTTACCTTTACCAGGAGTATAGGCTATACCAAAATCATATGATGCCAGAAACTCTAACCACCGTTGCTGCCAAAGATTCAAATCTTTTTGGGAGAAAAGATACTTCAACGACTTGTGATCCGTAAACAACTCGAATCGAACTCCCAACAGGTAATGTCTCCACATCTTTAGAGAAAAAACAATCGCTGCCAACTCTAAATCGTGAGTTGGGTAATTTCACTCATGCGGCTTCAGCTCTCAACTCGCGTAGGCCACAATCTTGTCCTTCTGCATTATCATTGCTCCAAGCCCAGTACCACATGCATCAGTATATACCATCATCTCTTCATTCCCATTTGGAATGGTCAACATAGAAGCACTCGTTAGTATCTCCTTCAGGATTTCAAAAGCTTGCTCACACTTTGCATCCTATGTGAACACTTGGCCTTTCTTTGTCAATCCCGTCAATGGTGCAGCTACTTTGGAGAAATCCTTGATAAACCATCGATAATATCCTACCAAATCAAGGAAACTCCGAACATCCGTCTCATTCTTAGGTTTATCCCAGTCTTGGATTGCTGCCACCTTAGCGGGGTCAACCGCTATCCCATTTCTAGAAACAACATGGCCTAAGAACCTCACTTCACTCTTCCAAAAGTGTCACTTTGAAAACTTAGCTCTCAGCTGATGCTTTCGCAAGATCTCCAACACGAATCTCAAGTGCATCTTGTGCTCTTCCTCATTCCTGGACTAAACCAGAATATCATCCACGAACAAAAGCACGAACTTATTCAACTGATCTCTGAATACCCTATTCATAAGATCCACAAAATACACTGGCGCGTTCGTCAACCCGAATGGCATCACTAACCATTCGAAGAAACTGGATGGTGTCCTAAAAGCAGTCTTTGGCACACTATCTTTAGACACCCTCAACTGGTAAAATCCCGTTGCCAAATCCATCTGAGAAAACACTTTGGCCTCGTGAAACTGATCGAACAAGTCATCAATCCTTGGAAATGGATACTTATTCTTTTTAGTCACCTTGTTCAGTTCATGATAGTCCATACATAATCTTAACGAGTCGTCTGCCTTGGTTGCAAACATGATTGGTGCACCCCATTCGGAAACACTTCTCCGAATTAATCCTTTTCTCAAAAGGTCTCGAACTTGCACCTCCAACTCTCGCTGTACCTTACGTGCCATCCGCCTAAGAGGCATAATGATTGGTCTAGCACCCTCGACCAAATCAATCCTAAACTCGATCTCATGATCCAGCGAAAACCCTTTGACTTCGTCAAAGACATCCTGATACTCGTTAGTGATCGGCATAGATGACAAGTTTTCCTGTGGAATCCCAAGCAAGTATAGATAACTCAGGAAGACCCCGTCTTCGCGCTTACATCTAATCAACACCATTAGCCCTTCCACATCCCCGACCCTCACCTTTAGCTTCTCGCAATTCACCCTTGGCACATACCTCTTGAACCAATCCATGCCTAAGATGATCCCAAACCCAGTGAAGTTAAGAACAAAGCAATCACACATAAAAGAGCAACCATGACTCGACAACACTAAACCACGGCAAAATATACACAAACTGGATGAACCCCCAACTGGATTAGTCATGATCAATGGTCTATCACAAATCTCGGGTTCCAAACCCAAGCGACACACAAGTTCATTGCAAATGAATGAATGTGATGCTCCAGTTTTAAAAAGCACATGAACTGAAACACCATTAATAGAAAAAGTACCATTCACCATGACACCCTTTCCTTTTTCCTCGGTAGTAGGTTCCCTTGAAGAAGATGGCATGCCTTCCAAAGCATATGCCTTCACAACCTGCTTGCCCTTAGCTGATTCTGGACAATCCTTCTTGAGATGCCCAGGCTTGCCACAATTGTGACACTTCCTCTCAACTTTCGGATTTTTGCACTCGTCGGCAAAATGGCCTTTCTGCTGATAGTTAAAGCAAACTGACCCACTCTTGGGTATATTTTGGCCATTCTTCCCTTTCTGTTGTTGCTGCTTCCTCTTTTTATTATTGCCTGGTTTCTGTGCTTCTTTGGTTGCAGTGACAACGTTGACCTCTTTAGGAAAAAAATTCTCATGGTGAGTAGCTTTCTCTACGAGCTTCTCAAATGAATCATCGAGATGATCCACCAACGGTTTTCCAATATAAGCATCCAGACCCAAGACAAATTTCTCGTTCTTCTGATAGGGTTTATCAATGTATAAACGAGCATATCTAGACAAAGCTTCGAAATCAGAAATGTCGTCAATAACTGATTTACCATTCTGCTTCAACTCTACAAACTTCTTGAAGAGAACGGACTTCTGAGCAGTGGAAATTAACTTTGCTTCAAACTTAGCTTGGAATTGCTCCCATCAAATCTCCTCTTCTGGAGTCTCAAGCATAACCGAATTCCACCACTCCATGGCCCTGCCTTGCAGCTTCCTTGATGCCAGTTTTCTCTTTATTGCATCCTCAATACCTAAGTCTCCAAAGATACGAACATAAGAATCCATCCACCTCTAAACTTTCTTAGTTGGCTCAGATCCCTAGAATAGTTTTCCTCCTAGAGATGTAAAGTCCTTGCACAACTTTGCAAAATCTACTACTCTAGGAACTCGCACACCTACATCTATCAGTGCTGCCACTGGAGCGGGTACCCTTCGCATAAATGCTTCTGCCATGGTTTTAAATATGGAAGGGTAATTTGGTTCACCTCTATTTCCCCCTCCAGTATCAGCTCCCCTAGCAGCGTGCCTTGATTCTCGTCTACTCATTCTAAATCTCCAATTTAGAATAATCAGCCACTTCCAAGAAATATGCTAAAAGAGAACAAACGCTACTACTATATATGTTAATATATATAGTAAGCATTCAAATGAAATCTACAAGTATGTCTCTCATACTTGATTACGTTTTAGAACTTTGGCTAAAATCGATAACTAGAGCTCTGATACCAAATGTGACGGCCGCCCACAGCCCCCGCACTAAAAAAGAGGAATAATGCACTAAAAAGGTGTGCCAGGCAGCTATGGACGATCATCAGAGTAGGTAAACATCATCGGAACGTGTCGTAAATCTCACAACGCAAGGATAAGATATAATAGAACATATACAACAGGTAATAATAGTGAAATCCAATTACACAGAAACTAAAAACTCTTAACAGAACCCGTAGAAAGATCCATACAACAAAGGATAATATTTATGTATAAAGGTCCTCACTACATCCCTCATAGTATATAGTATTAGCAAAAACAGAAAATACTAGATAGTAATAAAATTGGCATGTGTGCCTTCTGCTCGCCATCAATCAATGTCATCGTCCTCACTAAAGCATCGCTTATTACCTGCTACTTAGTCTGCCCATCCACAATCGGATGAACAACCCAAGGTAATAAGAGGGAAACATAAAACCTTGAGCAGACAATAGTATTAGTGAGCGATAAAACAACTAAAAAACTTCATCAATAAAGCATATGAGAATGGGTAGTTTTACCGACCACTACCCAACACTAGAGAAGAACTCTCACCCATCTTCCCCAAGTCCGACAATGATAGCCTGTACAATCCATCATAACGAAGGTAACCACAATTCATCCATGGAAATCAGAAAAACCATCAATAACATTCATAGCATCCAGATTACTTAGGTCTCACGTAGACAATCCTAATCGAGTTTAACATCGCTCAAGTACTCTCCCCAGAAGCCTAAACCACTATCAGTCATGCACTCAAGAAACATCTCCCTCGATGTTGGATAATCCACGTGAGATGGTATAAAAAACATCCAAACATTCAAACATCCATGACAAACTCTGGCTATCACTGCCAATCCTTCTTTGAAACCATCGTTAATCGTATGACGACCCATCATGACTGCCATATGTCAAGGGCTAATGGTAACCCCAGTACTTGAACAACTCCATATGCCATCATGACTCGTATGTTTGCCTTCTCAAATCTCGACAACTAGAACTTACGATGATGATAATCTCTCGGCCTTCGCATCTCTAGTCGTCATCTGTAGCGACTAGTCATAAACTTAAGTCCCACTCGAGTAACCATTATCCACAACCCAACACCTTTTAGTTGGCTGCTTATTCATTGCTTTTCACCAAACAATGAACACATTACAGTACTTCGAACATTCCTACTTGAACTCGTGTTGAAGTTAGAACCATTATCGACTCAAAAACAAGCTTCATTTGGTCGATACTGCACTTTATAGCAGCCCCAGCCTTTTCGCTATGAAAAACTGGCCAAAATGTTAAAACAGCCTTTTACAGCGTTTCTGAAATGCTGTTATATCCCTTGGTTCAATTTTGCATCCATATGCGACCGAAACCCATGCGCGACTGACTACAACATTTCACAAATGTTGTCATAGGTGCGACCGACCACAATATTTCGCAAATGCTGTCATAGGTGCGATCGACCACAGCATTTCACAAATGCTGTCATAGGTGCGACCTAAAACTCATGCGCGACCGACCACAGCATTTCACAAATGTTGTCGTAGGTGCAACCGAAAACTCATGTGCGACCGACCATAGCATTTTAGAAATGTTGTCGTAGGTGCGACCGAAAACTCATGCGGGACCGACCACAACATTTCAAAAATGCTGTCGTAGGTGCGACCCAAAACCCATCCGCGATCGTCCATAACATTTCACAAATGTTGTCATAGGTGCGACCGAAAACTCATGCGCGACCGACCACAACATTTCACAAATGTTGTCGTAGGTGCGACCCAAAACTCATACGCGACCGACCACAACATTTCATAAATGCTGTCGTAGCCCTGGTACGACCACTAGCCTGTACGGCCCCAATCTAAGTCCAATTTCGACCAAAACTTCGCCAATCGACAAAATTGATGAAATATACTTGTCTAATTCATTCAATACAACCATAAGCATGTTATGAAATCACTAACAACATGAATATGATGATTATTACCAAAATTATGCAAATTTCACCAAAATCATGATAAATGAACATATAAATGAAAAGGATAGATCTAATTTACATAAACACATGAAATGGCATAGGAATTTCCGGTTTTAACTTACTAAATCAGATCTTAAGGTGATTCATATGAAAATGGACTAAATATGGCATAGATCTATGGCTAAACACTTAAACTTGATGAAAAACATGATCAAACACTCATACGCTTCATTGAATCCATGTGAGAGATGTAAACCACTCACCGATTCTCCAAAATAAGCTAAAATTGATGAAATAAGAATCCAGACAACAAGCACCTTGCAATAATCTCCTTGATCCGATGAATACTTGGTTTAATCGATGTAGATCTAGCCTCCAGTGGTGTAGATCTATGATTTCCCTTCTTAGATTTGGATTTTTAATGGTGGAAAGAGGTTAGAGGAAGAAGGAGCTCAATGCCTCCTAATGAGAGAATGGGGAAGTAAACTATTTCACATACCTCTCACGCTCTATTTATAGTTTCCATCAGCCCACTACTTGGGCCTTCTCAAATCAGCCCATTAGGCTTCCAAAACCCAAACAGCCAACTGAAAATCCTTAAAACAACGATTCCTCCCAAACCGCTAAACCAAATCCATAATGTAACCACTCTACGGAAAGGCAATAATCAATTCCTTTCCAATGACACGGGTCTCACCCTCTAATTTGACCTGAGTCAAAAGTTATGCCATGTACAAGACTGGCAGGGGCAAAATAGTCACAAACAAAATCGAAAAAAATTATGGACATGTCTCACATCCCCATAAGCAACATATCAAAAGATGAGAATGATCCAACCCTCATGGAATGAAATAAAAATATTTTACGATCCTCCAATACGTAAAATGGGGGCTGTTACAATTGTCAAAGAGTACCTTCGGTTTGTCATGATCCTGGACAACTTGTATGGACAGATGTCTGACATTGTATTTCTTAGACCATGTACGTTGATGTTTACAAACGTATATTTGTTTGGTGGTGGAGAAGGTGTAACGATTGCCCATAACTCCTGCACTTAATCAAGACAAATAATGCACTAAAAGACATGCCAGGAAGCTATGGACGATCATCAGGGTAGAATAACACACGCAGAACTTACCGTACAACTCACAATGCAATGATCCAATATAATAGAACATATACTACAGGTAATAATAGTGAAGCAGAATTGAGCAGAATCTTAAACTTTTCATATCATCATCAATTATTCATACAACACTGGAATACCATTAGAGTATGTACAAAACGCCTTACCACAAATCACTCAAAGAATACATCAAACGGCGAAAAACAACAAAATTTGTGTAGTAGAAAATTGATACATAAGCCTCATGCTCGTCATCGATCTGGAGCATTGTCCACTAATATCTTCTACCTATGACTAGCTACTCTGTCTGCCCATCCATAACAGATGAACAGCCTAAGCTAATAAGAGGAAATATAAAACCTTGTAATGACCCGCATTTGCAGAGGTATTATAATTAATTTATTTAATTATATAAATAGTGATATAGTGAATTAAATAGTCATTTAATTAAATAATTTTGAATACTTAATTAAAATAATAATTTAATAATATATTTAATTTTGAAATAATCAGAATTGGCTGAAATGACGATATGGTGTGAACTGGATCATCTGTGATATTTAATTCAGTTTAGAATTGAATTTGAATAACGAATATAGTATATAAATGACAGCTTGAACGTAGAGTTATAATATAATTAAAATCGAGCTTGAAGTGGCGCTGCAGTTTGTAAATTGTCGATTTGAACTTCAACTGAATATACAGAAGCCGTTTTAAATCGGATTTCTGTGAAACAAGAAACGTATGGAGCTGGTAGAGTACATCTTTCTAGTGGAAGAGAAAAATCGGGATTTCGTCATGTAGATTTTGATTTACGTCCAAATCAAATTTTAGAAAAGTCGCTGTGGAATTCCTTTATAATTTATAAAGGAATTATTTATATTTTAAAAAGGAATTTCAATATAAATCGAATATCGGGTTCACCCAGATTTGAAATATCAAGTTATAAATCCCAGTAGAGCTGTATGGTATTCCACTGTGAATATATACGATAATATAAATTTGTTTATATTTAATTTAAATATATTTAAATATATTTATATATTTAAATGGGTCATTCAAAGCTTTAAAAATAGCCAGTTTTGCAAACGAAGTCGGAATTCGACGAAACTAATTTTGTTGGATCCGCAATGTCAAATAGTTGTTAGATTTCCAGTTTCGTGATTTTTAGAGTCACTGTGTGGTCGTACAGATTTTTAGAGTGAACAATAGTCAATATTTTGACAGTTAAAAATACGCTGTGTGAGCAAACGAAGTCGGAATTCAACGAAACCATTTTCGTTGGGACCGTAATGTCAAACTGTAGCCGCTTGTCCAGTTTCGTGATTTTTAGGTAACGTGTGTGAGCACACGGATTTTTAGAAGACGAATTAACGATGAAGAATATACCGGGAATATTCCTTCTACAAATATCTAGATATTTGTCTCCACTATAAATACACCACCCTTACCTTCTAAAACCTAATTCCAACTTTCCACAGTCAAACTTTTCCGCCTCCGTTTCTTTTCCTGGAAAATGAAATCGACAGCTTTAAAAATCCAAAGGAAATCAAAGGAATTTCTATAAATCAATACACATATATATATATGAGACCACTGGAGAAGGAGCTTCAAGCTTGTGTCCTTTCTGTAAAGTTCGATCGTGTTTCTCGGATTGCGAAAATACACAGAGCAGTTCTAGGGTTTAGCACTTCGAGAATTATAGGCTATAATGGGTGAGTTCGAGTATTGATTTGGGTTCAGTGTTGGATTTGGCATCATCCCCGAGCTTTTGGTGGATTTCGGTTGTAAATGTGTACGGTGCTTTCCCAGGGAAGTAACGCCTGATGCTCGATGGAACTGGGATGAGGATGATCGAGTTCATCATGTAGGGTATGGTGTTGAAGATGAATCGAAGAGAGGGAGCATGGTTTTACTCGTTTGATTTTTAGTTGATGAAACAGGAGCAGAACGAGGTGAAGGAACGGAGGAAATGGTGAGCGGTTTCCTGTATCATCGTTTCGGGAAGATGTATTGAGCGGGTGTGGGTGTTGCAACGTGGATGGGCCTTGTTTTTAGTGGTAAAGCCCAACATTTAATTTTGTTAAGTTTTAAATAAATTTATATGAGGTATAAATTTGTAAATGCGATATCTTGTTCGTATGTTATCGAAATTCAGCGAAACAAGATCTGTTAGGATCGTATGGACGGATACTATCCAATGGAGCTGACGGGGAGTGGAGTAGAGCTCGTTTGAATTTATGCAGAATTAAATTGTTTGATTCAAATCAAATAACAGTTTATCGTTCTTTAACGATGAACTGAAAATATGAGTAAATCTCACTAACTCTGAATAGTTTATAATTTCATGTTGTATTTTTAGAACTGTTAAATATTAGCCGATTGACTGTGTGTTGACTGTTTGATTGAACTGCTAGTCAGTTAGTTGAATTTCTATATTGATTTTGTTTAACATAATATATCATATGGAACTGAAGTGATGTTATCTATATTGTTTAACATCTGTGATGCAGGGAAAACAGGTTGGAGGAATCCAACTGGATTCCTAAACATTTATTTTACTGTGATTCATATATTGTGATATATGATGTGGCATATAATCTGTTGTTGATTATGTGTGTTGGGACGATATTTATCGTAGTTATATGGTATGTTAAATGCCATAAGAAATACTGGATGTGGAAAAGGGGATTTTCAAAGTGTTCTTTTGAAAATGAATTATTTATATAAAATCGATGGATTTTATACAAAAAAGGAAAAAGGATTTTATAAAAGATAATAATTATAAAATCGAAGGATAAGTTATAATAAAGGAGATATTTATTTGTTAAATAAATAGAATTGAAAAGGAAATATTTATAGGAAACAAATATGTTAAAATAGAATTGAAAAGGAAATATTTATAGGAAACAAATATGTAAAAATAGAATTGGAAAAGAAATATTTATGGGGAATAAATATGTTGAAATAGAGATGAAAGGGATATATTTGTAAACCATTTACGAATAGAAAAGATAAAAGAAATATTTATTTGTTAACTAAATAGAATTGAAAAGAGAAAAGTTATTTGTTAAGTAAACAAATAAAAAAGGAATAAAGTTAAGGAGTTAATTCAAAAGAGTTAATCGAAATGAGTTAATCGAATATTAGTTGTTCGATTAGAGTTAATCAAATAGAGTATGAGATAGAGTTAACCAGTTAGAGTTAATCAACTAGGGTTGACCAGTTAAAGTGATCAGTTAGAATTTATTGAATAGAGTTATATCGAACTAGAATTTATCGAATAGAGTTAAATCGAACTAGAGTTATTCAATGGAGTTTATCGAATATTAGTTTATTCTAATAGAGTTAAATCGAAGTGAGTTATAGAATATTGGTTATTCGAAGGAGTTATCAAATTTAGCTATTCGATGGAGTTAATCGATTAGAGTTAAAATAAAGGAGTTGATCGAATATAGTTTATTCGAATAGAATCAATTGAGTTATCGAATATTAGTTATTCGAAAAAGAGTTAAATAGAGTTATCGAATATTAGTTATTCGAATAGAGTTAAATGGAGTTAAAGGAATAAATCGAATATAGTTTATTCGAATGGAGTTAAAGGAATAAATGGAATATAGTTTTGAATGGAATTAAAGGAGTTAATCGAATTTGGTTTATTCAAATAGAGAAAGGAGTTATCGACTAGAGTTAAATCAACTAGAGTTAACCCAATAGCGTTAGTCCAATAGAGTAAACTGAATAGGGTTATCGAATATACCTTATAGAAGGAAGGAATTATCGAATAGAGATGATTCAAAAGAGAGTTACGTAAGGAAGTTTGTTAAAGAATTAAAAGGTGAACTTTGTCTATTTCAAGGTCAGAAACGTTGTTCAGTTAAGGTCTGAGAGGTAGCATTACCCCAACTTGATTGACTTCATTTTTAACTAAGAAATGGTTAAGGTTCGATAGTGAAGGTGGGTTAAAGGAATTTAGTTAATAAGCATAATGGTTTGAGTTGGCATTGCGATGGTTTGTTTAAACATCTGTCTAAGTCCAATGAAGGAGTTTGGAAATGTTTTCCAACTAAGAACCAGAAATGTTTTCTGATATAGAAAACAAGAAATGGAATTGTTTTCCAATGGTAATAACATATATTTTCTAAATTTAGAAAATAAGAAATGTTGAATATAGGGAAACTGGAGATGAAAAATGAACTAAGAAGATAAATGTTAAATGATGTTTGATCGATATAATTTCCATCTGGAAATGATATCGTTGTTTACACACCTGTTTTTCTTTGATGGTTAAATCACAGACTATCGAAGTTTTTGACCATTTTAACGTTGTTAATTTGGAGAGACCGGTTGGATTATTATCCAAAGAACCACTCTGTATTGGCATAAGCTGAGACCCCCCTCCTCCGTTAGGGTCACTCTCAAAGGGAATGCCCTAATTTTGGTGGAGGTTTTATAAGTATAAGTCACAGATATACAAGACAGATATAAGAACACATATTTTTGAACAGTGGAAAACAACATCTTTTATTTCATCAAAATACGTGTTACACAAACCATGCCATAATTGTCTTACAATACTTCCAAAATCATAACTGTCTTGATT
Source organism: Allium sativum (assembly GCA_030737875.1). NCBI lineage: Eukaryota > Viridiplantae > Streptophyta > Magnoliopsida > Asparagales > Amaryllidaceae > Allium > Allium sativum. Next base: position 589,141,437 of record CM060910.1, on the reverse strand, counting down.
ACATTATTTAAAGAAGCATAAAGAAAACATAAATAAACTGCAAAAGTCCCATAATTGTTGTCCAAAGCCATAGTCCGAAACGAAAAGATCCAAGCAATACATTCTTTCTCTTCAAGCTAGATATGAAGGCTGGTTAAGCTGCGGTATTCCCTCCCTGTGGACCTGGGGGGGGGGGGGGGGGGACGGAAGAAAAGAAGACGAAAGAAAAGTAGAGTCAGACATAAAGCCTGAGTAAGTTTAGGACTATTCAGTCTATGAATAAAGAACTGGGTATGATAAGTATAAACTAGAAATGGGAAAGCACCATAAACTAAGTTAAGTTGTCTAGGGTCGAATATACTATCGTACCCCATATTAATCTCTGTACCCATATAAACTAGTTCCCAACAGGCACCCCATAATCAGGGTGAAGTGATCCATTTTATGATGATCGGCTCCTACTCGCATAGTTACATGTGTCTTACGGCCCCGATGTTGTAGTTACCTTTGCTGGTCCCACCATGGGGTGTATCAAGTCCCATGGTGGCGGCCCGACACAATCCTAGAATGCACAGGTATGCTACTGGTGCCCAGTGCCTTATTTTTCTGCGCCGGATTGTGTGCATGCCCGCACTCCGTTAGAACCTACACTGCTGCACCACCGCCGTTGATTTGACCTCTTACAGTCAGCCCAGTAATCGTGCCCCACCCTGCCTAGTTTCAGGGTATCATGATACCTTGTAGGGTTACTGCTGAAAAGGGTCCCCCGCTACTAGGTTTTCTATTTCTAGCCAACATGCTAAGTTGGTTAAGTGTTTTATAAACCTAACCCCCAATCAGTCTGTTTAGTTTAGCATGTTCTATTTTGATTAAGTCTTAATTCACTTAATCCTATCAATCCTGACTCAGCATTAATTGTCTTATTAAAGCCTTGACCTCTCACATTAGATAGGTATTGTTGTGGCTACCTGTTGCCAGTTGGGTCCAGGCAGTCTTACGCCACAACTCAGTCTAACCTCGGGTCCTTATTGGGCTCCGTGTTTAACCACTCACATTGGATAGGTATTGTTGTGACTACTGGACAGCCGGGCGGTTCCGGGCAGGTTTACATCACAACTCAATCCAACCTCGGGTTAAACACATCGTATTTTCTAAATTTACATATTTTGTCTCTCTTCTTTTTTTATATGTAAATATTTGCGGCCCATTATTCAAATTCATCTTTATTGTTTAAAATTTATTTATGCCACTTAATTATTTTTCAAGGTTGTTGGCATGCGTCAAACATGCCAACACATATGTTCTATATTTCAACCCCATCGTCATTACCCCCGTTTTACACGTTCGCTACAATATAAGATATGTTGGGTTTAACATTTAAACTCAACTTAGCCATATGAAAAGGGGAGGCTTATAACATGGTGTTTATAAGGTAACATAAAAAGGGGAGTGTGAACGCATGAACTTGCAACATAACGATTCATTTAACATAAGGTAGGCTCATGTGAACTTGAAATTGTAACAACATACAATATAAGCAATACTTAAACATAAATCATTCTATTCACATAATCATGGTATAAACAAAACATGAATCATTCTATTCTTGTAGTCATGGTATAAATAGTACTTAAACATGAACCATTCTAATCATATAATTATGGCATAATCATAATTGAACATGAATCCTACTATTCATATAGTCATGGCATAAACATAATTGAACATGAATCCTACTATTCATATAATCATGGTTTTTATCTTATCTATGTAACTTGTAAGTAATTCTAGTGTAATTCTAATGTAACTTATGTGTCAAATATATTATCATATGATTATGATAACAATATAAGCCTAAAAACATGTTTTCAACTAGGCCTAATAACAAACATAGTTTAGTCATGTTCATAAAATTAATACAAGCTTACAAAGACGCTTGCTTTTGTCACCATCACAAAATCATGATTTTTATACTTGAACTATGATGCCAATTCCAACATAACCTTCATATGAATCATAATACTTAAGTGGATCAAATTACACTAAAGATGACCATAGAATTATATATCATGTTGGCATAACAATAAATCATATACTTGCATGAATTTCGAATAAACTATTACAACATATAGTTGTTATTTTCAACATGAATCATATACTTGCAATTATCAAATGGGTGTTGTAAATAACTACCACAAACATGTAGTTTTCAATATGAATCATATGCTTGCATGAATCCTAATTAAAATTCCACAACATGTGGTTGTCAACATAAACCATATACTTGTATGAATCCAATCGTACACCATAGCATTGCCAAATCGTTTAGAATCAAATTAACATACAAATATAAGTTATTATCGCCACAATTCCATTTCGTTGTTTACTTCCAACTCAAATCGCGTACTTGCAAATATCCAATCGTATACCATAGTATTCCTAAATCGTTTAGCATCAAAGCAACATACAAATATAGATTATTATCGCCACAATTCCATTTCTTACTTTACACAAATCAACACAATTATTTAATTCACATCGGAATAGCACTCTACTTACAACGTATGACGAATCTTCAATTCAGGAATCTGAATTCTGAATCTGGAGATGCTATCCTTTGTTGTAGGCGTTGTTTTAATTTGATTAACGTTGCTTTAAGCTTTTGATTTATCCCCTAATTGCCTCTCTATTTCTGATGGCTATCCTCAGTCTCTCCTCAGCAGCATGACGGTCTCATCTCCATTTTAGTTTAAGTGAATTAGGGTTAGTCTTAGGTCCTTTTTATAGAGTTTGTGAGTTGATTTAGAACGTCGATGAAGCTTGGTTCAATAATAGCCGTTCGTTCAAAGGAGAGACCAACCAGGAGCTGACACCTAGCCCTAGTGACAAGGCAAGGCTCAGAAAATCGACCAAACACAGACTAGGCCAGCCAGGGTGGGCTGGGTTCGACCTGGCTCAGGGGCCAGGTCGACTCTAGAGTTGACCTGCCTAGGCAGGTCGACACCTAGGTCGACTCCCAGGTCGACCTGGCCTGGCAGGTCGACCCCCAGGTCGACCTGGTGGGTTTGGGCGGGAATTTTCCCGCCTACTCTGATTGGGCTGAAACTCAAATCTGTTTTCGAAATTTGAATTTTCTGAAACTTCATCGGGCCATACTTTGGTCATACGGGCTCCGTTTTTCGAAAACTCGGACTCTATTTCGCGTATTTTTCCGAGACGAACGCAATGGCATATCCCGTTTCCCTTAATACTTTGATTTGAAATTTATTATACTTTAATTTGTGAATTTCACTGTTATAAGATACACGGGGTGTTACATAAGCGTTCCGAATCATATATGCCAAAGATAATTGAAGACGGAGTAAAGTGCAAGGGCTATTGTATAAGTCTTAGATAATAGTGCCTAAGATGGATATACTGAATAGTGCCTTCGGTTCATCCTGTTCCTGGATGACTTGTATGGATGAATGTCAGACTGAGTATTTCCAAAAAGGTCACGTACATTGATTTCTTCAACCGTACCAAGAGTGGAAGCGAAGAAGGAAACTTCTTTAGCTAACACGTAATGTACTGTTGTAGACGTCAATTAGTGATTTTCGATGGATCTGACAATGTGGCATTCGAAGTGAATCTGATGTGATGATAAGGCGTAACCTCAAGCCTCATCAACTGGTAAATGACAGAAATCGGGCAGGCAGCATGGCTAAGTCGGTCGCTCCGAAGTAGGGTGTATAATCACCTGATCTATAGTTTCATTTACTTCTAAAAATCTATTGTTGATGATGTCCCATTCAGGAAACGGTTGCTGATCCCAACCGTTCGTGATATACATTCGATACACTCAAGCGAAATGAGTGGTCGGTCATGTGTGGTCGGGTTGCAAGATGTTCTTGTTGAACCCAGTGTATTCCTTTCTCGAGATACACTAGCGAAAGGTGGTTCCACACCTTGTCATAGTTGGAAATCTATTACCCAATACGTGCTTGCGGTTTTGATTGTATACTATATATGTAGAACGTGAGATGAAAGCGTCTCTGCTAGATGATTATTATATTGTGGTTGATAGACATTGTTATAATATCAAAAGGTTTTTGATATAAAGATATTTTGGATTCTCATAAGGGAAAATCCTTTCCGTTATATGGCGTGGTCTTATGAGATATCATTTACTTGTTCAAACTGTTTTAAACTGTTTTACTCACACCAGTCCCATGACTGACCCGGAGTTTATTTTGTTTTGTTTCCCTAAACTCTTGGGTGCCCAATTTTGTACGGGCTGTCAAGTAGTCAGGATATACAGATATACTGGAAGAGCTTAGAGCAGGAGGCTTCAGGATTATATAGCTATAGTTATTTCCGCTGTGTTGTAAGTGTTGTACTTTGATAATGATGTATATTCAAGTACAGATGTATATTTCAAGTTATGTTATATATATTATATGTTATTCGTTCCGTTGTGAGGTTCGTGTTACTCTGATGTTGTGTTCTTCTGCTTCTTCTATTCTAAGTTTCTATCTTATCTTTCCTCAGCCTCTAATATCTTTCATTAATCATCCGGTTTTTTTTTCGACGTTTGGTTAGTCATCATTGAGTTTATGGCGATAACCAAAGTCGACAAAAACCCGTGTCATTGCAGTTGGTATCAGAGCTTAAGTTAAGTGAATTACCTTGGCTCTGTGGCGTGACTCAGTAGACATAGTCTTAGTTATAACATAGACTGAGTTTGAGTGTATATATACGAGTGAACGTATTTGTAGATGATATAAAAATAATTTTATATTGTGGAGATTCATTGGTTGAGTTGTCTATGGGTTCTGGTCGATCAGTTTGATCCACTGTATCGGTAGGAGTTTATAAACACTCGAATACGATGGGTCGACACGATATGTTTTGAAAAGAGGGTAAATTTAAAATAAATTTACCCAAGGTATATCTTGATATAGAGAAGATATATATATATATATATCAAAATTTTAATATATTGGATATATTGGTTGTTATTATAATCGAGTAAGATTATAAATTAAATGGTTATGTAAATAACCAATCAGAATTCATGTAAGTGAAATACGTGAAATCAGATGAATTAAATCTGAAATTTAAACCTGGAATTGAATTAAAATTCTGGAAAATTGGATAAGTGTTTGAAAATGGATTTGGATTTAAAATAAGGAAAATTTAAGATCCTGTGAGATTTTAAATTGTTTTACAAGCAGTGTGAATTATATTTTGAATTTAATTTCAAAGTGGAAATGCTTAGAAATGGTTTTATAGTATTGAACTCACTTCGATCACTGGAAAATAGTTTCAGATGATGACAGCTGCATCATCAGTATTCATTTTCGAGTTGTAAGTGACGAATTACTACCAGAAATACTGTTTTGAATTTGTTTTGGGAAAGACAAGTTGTGTTGAATTTCAAAATAGAATTTGATATATAGAATTTGAAATATAGAATTTGATATATAGATTTGAATAATAGAAGTGATATAAAATTTGAATATAAATTGAATAGAATTAACTAAGTCGAAGAGGAATTAGTTAATCGAGTTTTGAATTTGAAGTTAAACTTTGAAAGGTGAATTGGATTTGTAAATGGATATTCGAAATCGAATATAGAACTTAAATTTGAAATTTGGATTCAAATTAGTTAATAAGCAAGTTAAAATATATTTGAACATGTCATGTTCAAATATAAAAGTGAAATAGACTAAAGAGTTAATTAACAAATTAATTAACGAATTGAGTTAAAATGATCAGGTATAGTTAAAATAGATTGGGCGGATATAAAAATACATGAGATAAGGTATAGATAAGGTATGAAGGTATATAAATAGAATGCTCGACGAAAGGTATGTATTTAATTCATATATAAGATTTTATGCGCCGTATCGGCTAGCCGCTTGGCTTTTTCATTTTCTTTTGGATTGGTGAGGGCCATGGGAGGCTATTTGAAATATCCCGATGCTCCTGGTACAAAGGAGGTTATGGCGAATTTTTTCTGGGAATTTAAGGAGTTAGAATATTTTTAAGATAATTTGATAGTTAGAAATCGACGTATCGATATATATATAGAAGTCGATAAGGAAACGAACTTGGAAATAGAATAGTAAAATCAAAAAGGAAGACTAAGAATAAAATCTAGTAAGAATAGAAAGAGGAAGCGTATACGTGTTTAAAAGTGAATAAGTAGTTGTATGGTATTGATTATTCGAGTAAGTAGTCATATCTGTTTTGACGTTATAAATGTTATTCAGTCAAGGTCTGAGAGGTAGTTATACCCCAACTTGATTGATTTCATTATTAACAAATAAATAGTAAGATTTCAGGCTTGAAGATCAATGTTGAATAAGAGTTAGTTGAATATAGTATTTGGGTTGTCGTAACGATGTTTTACACAACATCCGTTTTAACCCAAATAAGTGTAAGCTTGAAAATATAATAAAGAATATTTCCTAAGTATAGAAATAAACGAGATAGGAAAAGAGATAAGTAATTGGAATATTTTCCAATTATAAATAGCATATATTTTCTAAAGTTTAGAAAATAAAGGAAGGCGATATTCGGAAATGTTTTCCAAATAACATAAAAGGCCAATATGGTTATTGAAAATATTTGGTTAACAAATATTGATAAAGAAATAGAGAAGTGATTTAACTAACGGAATATTAATTAAGGGATCAGTGACATGTTCAAAAGGAAATTTTGATTTTTGAAAAGAGTAAACTGTTTAAAAACTCCTAGGGAAAGATTGTTTGAATTAAAAACAAATTTAACAGAAATTTGTGAAAGCAAAATTGAATTAAAGTAAAGCCAGTAAAGTGGTAACTGAGGTTGAATTAGAATGATATCAAGACAAATTGGATTGTGAGATTGAAATTTGAATTGTAATGGGATAATCAAGTTAAGAGTTGGGAATCGAGAAGAAACTCGAGTTAAAATGATATTTGGCTCGGATATAAGCAAATGGTGATCTTGTGGATAAAAGCAGATTGGAATTTGATTGGGATAACATTGGTATACGCTGAGTTGATAGCATATGGAAGTGATAGAGTTGATATGTCGACGAAAGGTACAAGTTTATATTTCTATCGGATATGAGATTTATGAGCCGAATTGGCAAGCCGCTTGGCTGTTTGATTTTCTTTTGGGATGGAGATGGCCCAGAGAGGCGAGTTGGAGTTTGACCGATTGACCAGTACAAAGGAGGTGCTAGCGAAATTTTTCGAAGAGTTAAGACGTTAGAAAATTTTCTGGATTTTTGAAAATTTTCGTTGATAAGAATTAAATAAAATTTTAATTGAAATTAAATTGGTTCAGTTGAAACCGAATGTAAGAAGTGAACAAATATGTTCTAACCAGTCGATAGGGTCATTCTCTACCTTAGCAATTTCGAGGACGAAATTATTTTAAGTGGGGAAGATTGTATTGGCCCGCATTTGCAGTGGTATTATAATTAATTTATTTAATTATATAGATAGTGATATAGTGAATTAAATAGTCATTTAATTAAATAACTTTGAATATTTAATTAAAATAATAATTTAACAATATATTTAATTCTGAAATAATCAGAATTGGTTGAAATGACGATATGGTGTGAACTGGATCATCTGTGATATTTAATTCAGTTTAGAATTGAATTTGAATAACAAATATAGTATATAAACGACAGTTTGAACGTAGAGTTATAATATAATTAAAATCGAGCTTGAAATGGTGCTGCAGTTCGTAAATTGGCGATTCGAACTTCAACTGAATATACAGAAGCCGTTTTAAATCGGATTTCTGTGAAACAAGAAACGTATGGAGCGGGTGGAGTATATCTTTCTAGTGGAAGAGAAAAATCGGGATTTCGTTGTGTAGATTTTGATTTACATTCAAAACAAATTTTAGAAAAGTCGCTGTGGAATTCCTTTATAATTTATAAAGGAATTATTTATATTTTAAAAAGGAATTTCAATATAAATCGAATATCGGGTTCACCCAGATTTGAAATATCAAGTTATAAATCCTAGTAGAGCTGTATGGTATTCCACTGTGAATATATACGATAATATAAATTTGTTTATATTAAATTTAGTTATATTTAAATATATTTATATATTTAAATGGGTCATTCAGAGCTTTAAAAATTGCCAGTTTGGCAAACGAAGTCGGAATTCGACGAAACTAATTTTGTTGGATCCGCAATGTCAAATAGTTGTTAGATTTCCAGTTTCGTGATTTTTAGAGTCACTGTGTGGTCGTACGGATTTTTAGAGTGAACAACAGTCAGTATTTTGACGGTTAAAAATACGCTGTGTGAGCAAACGAAGTCGGAATTCGACGAAACCAGTTTCGTTGGGACCGTAATGTCAAACTGTAGCCGCTTGTCCAGTTTCGTGATTTTTAGGTAGCGTGTGTGAGCGCACGGATTTTTAGAAGACGAATTAACGATGGAGAATGTACCGAGAATATTCCTTCTACAAATATCTAGATATTTGTCTCCACTATAAATACACCACCCTTACCTTCTAAAACCTAATTCCAACTTTCCACAGTCAAACTTTTCCGCCTCCGTTTCTTTTCCTGTAAAATGAAATCGACAGCTTTAAAAATCCAAAGGAATTTCTATAAATCAATACACATAGATATATGAGACCACTGGAGAAGGAGCTTCAAGCTCGTGTCCTTTCTGTAAAGTTCGATCGTGTTTCTCGGATTGCAAAAGTACACAGAGCAGTTCTAGGGTTTAGCACTTCGAGAATTATAGGCTATAATGGGTGAGTTCGAGTATTGATTTGGGTTCAGTGTTGGATTTGGCATCATCCCCGAGCTTTTGGTGGATTTCGGTTGTAAATGTGTTCGGTGGTTTCCTAGGGAAGTAACGCCTGATGCTCGATGGAACTGGGATGAGGTTGATCAAGTTCATCATGTAGGGTATGGTGTTGAAGATGAATCGAAGAGAGGGAGCATGGTTTTACTCGTTTGATTTTTAGTTGATGAAACAGGAGCAGAACGAGGTGAAGGAACGGAGGAAATGGTGAGCGGTTTCCTGTATCATCGTTTGGGGAAGATGTATTGAGCAGGTGTGGGTGTTGCAACGTGGATGGGCCTTGTTTTGAGTAGTAAAGCCCAATATTTAATTTCGTTAAGTTTTAAATAAATTTATATGAAGTATAAATTTGTAAATGTGATATCTTGTTCGTATGTTATCAAAATTTAGCGAAACAAGATTTGTTAGGATCATATGGACGGATACTATCCAACGGAGCTGACGGGGAGTGGAGTGGAGCTCGTTTGAATTTATGGCGAATTAAATTGTTTAATTCAAATCAAATAACAGTTTATCGTTCTTTAACGATGAACTGAAAATATGAGTAAATCTCACTAACTCTGAACAGTTTATAATTTCATGTTGTATTTTTAGAACTGTTAAATATTAGCTGATTGACTGTGTGTTGACTGTTTGATTGAACTGCTAGTCAGTTAGTTGAATTTCTATATTGATTCTGTTTAACAGAATATATCATATGGAACTGAAAGTGATGTTATCTATATTGTTTAACATCTGTGATGCAGGGAAAACAGGTTGGAGAAATCCAATTGGATTCCTCAACATTTATTTTACTGTGATTCATATATTATGATATATGATGTGGTATATAATCTGTTGTTGATTATGTGTGTTGGGACGATATTTATCGTTGTTATATGGTATGTTAAATACCATAAGAAATACTGGATGTGGAAAAGGGGATTTTCAATGTGTATTTTTGAAAATGAATTATTTATATAAAATCGATGGATTTTATATAGAAAAGGAAAAAGGATTTTATAAAAGATAATAATTATAAAGTCGAAGGATAAGTTATAATAAAGGAGATATTTATTTGTCAAATAAATAGAATTGAAAAGGAAATATTTATAGGAAACAAATATGTTAAAATAGAATTGAAATGGAAATATTTATAGGAAACAAATATGTTAAAATAGAATTGGAAAAGAAATATTTATGGGGAATAAATATGTTAAAATAGAGATGAAAGGGATATATTTGTAAACCATTTACAAATAGAAAAGATAAAAGAAATATTTATTTGTTAAATAAATAGAATTGAAAAGGGAATAGTTATTTGTTAAGTAAACAAATAGAAAAGGAATAAAGTTAAGGAGTTAGTTCAAAAGAGTTAATCGAAATGAGTTAATCGAATATTAGTTGTTCGATTAGAGTTAATCGAATAGAGTATGAGATAGAGTTAACCAGGTAGAGTTAATCAACTAGGGTTGACCAGTTAAAGTGATCAGTTATAATTTATTGAATAGAGTTATATCGAACTAGAATTTATTGAATAGAGGTAAATCGAACTAGAGTTATTCAATGGAGTTTATCGAATATTAGTTTATTCGAATAGAGTTAAATCGAAGTGAGTTATAGAATATTGGTTATTCGAAGGAGTTATTGTGACGGCCCGCCCCGCACCAACCGACATTTACTCCAATAGTGCGCTGTACACATGTCCAGCTAGCACGGAACGGGTCGCCAGAAGGAAAAGGGAGAAGGAAATGAACATATAAAGAACCTGTAGAATGTCTCACATCGCATCGAACAAAGTATAATAATAACATACTTGACATAAAACAGGAGAGACAGTGCATAAGCTGAAAATCAGAACTAAACATCATAGCAGCGGAAATTCAGAATACAGCTTATTACAACTTTCAAACTGTCTCAAAGCAAAAGTAAGATAAATGAGGTACACTACTAATGCCCAAGTAGCGACCACCAACGACACAGGGAGAATGTGTATATATATAATACGTGGAAGCCTCCTGCCCGCCCCCGAATCAGCTACTCACGCATCACCAGCTAACCTGTCTCTAGTCTGCTCGTGTGAGCACCTAGAGTAATAAGAAGAGACATAAAACTCTGGGTTAGACATAAAGCCTGGTATGAGCGATAAGCATCTAAAGTGAACAATAACAGGTAGACTAAAACATACCTGAACCTGGACCTGCAACAAAAGAGTTAGCACTACATACTGTACAACACTCTAAGGTATCATATCAAACAGTGTAAAGATACGGAGGTAGGGGAGGTGTGCATGTCAATATGATGGAAAACAATCAAGTATAGAATCCATCCTCACATCTCTCACTCAGTGCATAAAGCATACGATATTCACCACTTCGATCACCCAACATACCTTGCTACGATCACTCTGCCCCATGAAGTCATAAACGGCTTCACTACACTGATAACGTAGCCATTAATCCTTTGCTATGTCCACTTTGCCCCATGGAGTCACAAGAACCCCACTGCACTGGCTCATAGCCTTTCCAATCCATACTATGCCCACTCTGCCCCATGGAGTCACAAGAACCCCACTGCACTGGCTCATAGTCTTACTACGCATCACCTTGCCCCTCGGGTCATAATGACCCTACTGCACTGATAACGTAGTCTTGCTACCATCACTTTGCCCCTCAGGTCATAATGACCCTACTTCACTGATAAGTAGCCCATCATTCCTTTTTAGTGGTGAATCGAAGTTATGAACGTCGTCAACTCCTTAGCACACGTCCCGCAGCAAAGTCCAACCATGAAGTGAACTCCTTGGTTCCCAATTGGATCCTGAGCTCTAACTTCCCCTATTGGACTACCTTTGCATCTCGGGTTATTGGTCAATACTGGGTCGGGTCGGGTTCCTCCTCAAGTTATCGGTTCGGGTCGGTGTCCTTCATCCGTTCGGGTCGGGTCTCCTTCTGGTGCGGTTCGGGTCGGGTGTTCCTCTGGGTTCGAGTCAGATGCTTCTCTTCGGGTCGGGTCGGATGCTTCCCTTCGGGTCGGGTCGGGTGCTTCCCTTCGGGTCAGGTCGAGTGTCCCTTCTTGGTTCGTGCTTCCGATCCGTCTTCATGCTCCCTTCATATGCTCCTATCCGATCCGCTTTCGTGCTCCCGCTCTGATTCGTCTTTGTGTTTTCCGCTCCGATCCGTCCTCCTCGATCCGATCCGTCCTCCTCGATCCGATCCGTCTTCCTTTATCCGATCCAATCCCAGTTCAATTAGCGTGGCCTTCCTTTTTGCCACTTTTCCCAAGTGTTGGGCTCCGATCCGATCGGGTCCTTTGCTCAGTTCAACATATCCGATCCGTGCCCCCTTATCCGATCCGATCCGAACCCTGCACTGTTTTTCTGAAACTGTTCCAGCAAGTGTTTACGCCATTCGACGACGTTTTCGACCATTCTAACTATTGAAATCAATCACAAAGCATTTCATACAGTCATAGCAACATACATAATCAACCACAAACATCAAAACATCAATATGATAGGTTAAAATGGATCAAACATACCCAAAATCCCATATTTCCCCCTTAAGCATGTTTAGGTGAAACTAATGATAGGATTAGCAAAACTTAACCAAATTAACCCAAATTCATATCAGAGGTCTAAAACATCATTTAAGAATTTATGAACATTTTTCCCGAATTTATTGGTGTATAAATTCACTAATTAACAATAATTACCCTTAACTAGCCATAATTAGTGTAAAACTATGCAAATCACTCACCTTAGCCACAAATAAACTAAGATCTGAAATAATTCTCTGATTTGATGTGAATCTCAATGCCAAACAGCAGCTCCTATGTTGCTTTGGTGAAGATCTTTCTTGATTAGGGGTTGCTAAGCTTAATCCTTGACCAAAAGATGATTTGGAGGTGATTTAGAGGTTAGAGGCCATTTTTAGGGTTCCTTGGTGATAAGTGGAGGCTAGAAAACTGAAATGGAATGATTCTCCATCTCATTTCAGCCCTCCCATAACCCTAATCCCGAAATGGGTTATGGGCCTGCTCACTAATCAACCGATTTGGCCCGGTTAAGCAGTTTTTTCACCCTCCAAACCTTGTTTTAGCCATATCTCCCAAACGGTAAGTCCGTTTGGCTATTATGACCACTCTACGGAAAGGTAAACCATCAAACGAATCAAATGGAAGTTGTTTCAGGTCAAAATTCCTTTCCAATCAAAAGTTATGGCTGAAACAGTACCAACTAGGGGCAAAATGGTCATTTAAAAATCGACAAAAATCATGAATATGGGAAATGACTCTAATAGATGTTTCCCAAAGTTACATGACCATACGACTTCATACGGGAAAGAAATAAATATTCTACGATCCCCCGATACATAGGATACGGGTCATTACACTCTCCCTCCCTTAAGAAATTTCGCCCCCGAAATTCCCTAATCAAAACGCACACAAAGGTCCCACATGCCTATCAATCATAAAACAACAACCAAACATGCAAAACAAGCAGAACAAATCTACCCTAGCATGCGGAAAAACTAAATTACGAAGTAAGTCTTACCAGGCAAAGAGTTCTGGATATGCCTCCCTAATGCTCTCCTCTGTTTCCCAAGTACAATCATTCTCATCCTCGCCCGACTGAACCTTGACTAGCTTCACCGCCTTCCTTCGAAGTTGCTTCGTATCGTGCCCCACAATATGAATCGGCTTGCGGTTCCCAACCGCCTCGGGTTCTACTTCGAAGTCCTCTAACTGATCAGGTGAAATAGTTATATCTGAGTCGTGAACGAACTTCCTTAGTTGGGAAACATGAAACACATTGTGAACTCCCGCCATTTTCTCTGGTAAGCCAACTCTATATTCCAAATTCCCGACTAGTTCAAGAACAGGGAATGGGCCAACAAATCTTGGTGCTAATTTGCCTCTCCTGCCAAATCGTATCACGCTCTTCAATGGAGAGATCTTGACAAACACCAAGTCACCAACGGAGAATTTCAAGTCTCTTCTCCTCTTATCAGCATAACTTTTCTGCCTATCTTGGGCAGCTTTCATTCATTGTTGAATGACCTTAATCTTATCTGAAGTTTCCCTCACCACATCTAGTCCAAGCACAAACTTCTCGCCAGTCTCTATCCAACATGATGGTGAGTTGCACGGTCTTCCGTACAAAGCTTCATATGGAGCCATACCGATACTGGATTGGTAGCTATTATTATATGCAAACTCTACTAGATGCAAATGGTCATCCCATGATCCACCAAAATCCAATATACAAGCTCTCAAGAGATCTTCCAATATACGATTCACCCTCTCCGTTTGACCGTCGGTCTGAGGATGATATGCGGTACTGAGATGTAATCTTGACCCTAGAGCCTCTTGTAAGCTCTTCCAAAACCCACTAGTGAACAACGGGTCTCGGTCACTCACAATGCTTTTGGGTACTCCATGAAATCTCACTACCCACTTCATATACAATTCTGCCAACTTGGCTGCTGTTCTGGTCGATTTGACTGGTATAAATCTTGCACTTTTAGTCAATCGATCCACAATTACCCAAATGCTATCATATCCCGATCTAGTCCTTGGTAAACCATCGATGAAATCCATCGAGACTTGCTCCCATTTCCATTCGGGAATTTCTAATGGTTGCAACAACCCACTAGGCTTCTTTTGCTCAGCTTTAACTAGCTGGCAATTCATGCATTTGGATATAAACTTCACAACGTCTCTTTTCATCCCTTCCCAGTAGTAGGTCTGTCTCATGTCTCGATACATCTTATTACCACCGGGATGTATAGTCAGTTTTGAGTGATGACATTCTCTAAGCACTTCATCCCTCAAACCATTCACGTTGGGCACAACTAGCCTTCCATTCTTTCGAAGCCATCCTTCTCGATCAAGCCCATACACATTCATCTCCTCACCGATACCCATCTCTAACTTGGAGATGATTTCTAATAGATTAGGATCGTCTCTTTGGCTAGAACCAATCCGCTCTATCAAAGTGGGTCTGATCGTCAAACTAGCTAGCATAACTGGATCCAATTCGCACTTTGGTCTGAAATCAAACCCCGCGATATACTCCAGTTGCTTCCATTCAAGAAACATTGCCCCTAAGCTGGCATGTCTCCTACTCAAGGCATCGGCTACCACATTACCTTTCCTAGGTGTATATGCGATATCAAAATCATACGAAGCCAAGAACTCTAACCATCTCTGCTGACGGAGATTCAGATCCTTCTGAGAGAAAAGATACTTTAACGATTTATGATCGGTAAACAACTCAAATCTTTCTCCCAAGAGATAATGTCTCCACATCTTCAGCGCAAATACAATCGCTGCCAATTTCAAATCATGGGTAGGATACTTCTTCTCATGCGGCTTTAGCTGTCGACTAGCATAAGCTACAACCCTACCTCCTTGCATCAATACTGCACCCAGTCCGGTACCACAAGCATCCGTGTATACCGTCATCTCTTCATTCCCTTTAGGAATGACTAACACTGGCGCACGCGTCAACTTCTCCTTTAGACTTTTGAAGGCATCCTCACACACTCCGTCCCAGACGAAGGACTGATTCTTCTTAGTCAACTGAGTCAACGGTGCTGCTACCTTGGAGAAGTCCTGGATAAACTTACGATAATATCCAGCTAATCCCAAAAAACTTCTTACATCTGTAGCACTCTTGGGCGTAGGCCAATCCTGTACCGTAGCCACCTTCGTAGGGTCCACGGTAATAACATTCTCTAAAACAACATGACCCAAGAATCTCACTTCCCTTCTCCAAAAATGACACTTAGAGAATTTCGCTTTCAATTGGTGTTTCCTCAACACCTCCATCACTATCCTCAAGTTCCCCTTGTGTTCCTCCTCTGTCCTTGAGTAAACAAGGATATCATCCACGAACACAAGAACAAACTTATTCAACTGATCTCTGAATACTCGATTCATAAGATCCACAAAATAGGCTGGTGCATTGGTTAACCCAAATGGCATAACCAACCACTCATAAAATCCAGACGGCGTCCTAAATGCCGTTTTCGGAACACTCTCATCCGCTACTCGAAGCTGATGAAATCCTGTCGCGAGGTCCAACTGGGAGAACACTCTAGCTCCTTCCAGCTGATCAAACAAATCATCTATCCGCGGTAGAGGATACTTATTCTTCCTCATTACCTTATTCAACTCGCGATAGTCCACACACAAACGAAGGGAACCATCTTCCTTAGTGGCAAACACAACTGGTGCTCCCCACTCGGAGACACTCCTCCTAATAAATCCCTTCTTCAAAAGATTGCTGACTTGCACCCCGAGCTCTCGCTGCTCCCTTGGTGCCATACGACGAAGTGGCATCACTATAGGTCTAGCATCTTTCACTAAATCAATACGGAACTCAATCTCTCGGTGTGGTGGAAGCCCGGTCACCTCCTCGAAGACGTCCGAATACTGGCCAACCACAGGCACATCTGACAACTCATCCTGCGTGATGTCGAGGGAATTTACATAACTAGCCATGACCCCATCACTAGGTGGGCTACCAAACACTACCCTCCGCCCATCATCCGCCCTCACTGTCACCAAAAAGCCCTCACAGTCTACCACCACCCCGTATCTTTGGAGCCAATCGACTCCTAATATAATGCCATACCCAGTAAAGCCCAAAACAAAGCAATCACATACAAACATACATCCATGACTCGATAAGACCAAATTCCTGCAAATCATACTAAGGCTAGTCGAACCACCAATTGGGTTCGTCACAACCAATGGTCTATCGACTATCTCAGGTTCCAGTCCCAACCTATCTACCAGGTCACTAGATATGAAGGAACGAGAAGCCCCAGTATCAAACAAAACTTGACTGATATACCATAAACAGAAAGCATACCTTGAATAACAACATTCTTTCCTTTCTCCGCCGCAGTTGGGGCATTCGACGAAGAAGGAACAACATCAATAGCATATGCTTTCACAATTTGCTTCTCCTTAAGAGGTTGCGGACACTTATCCTTCTGATGTCCCACTTGACCACAGTTGTAGCACTTCCTTTTCGCTGGCTTGGCCCGACATTCTTTAGCATAATGGCCCTTCTTACCACAGCTAAAGCACTCAACATCCTTCTTGCTCTTTTTCTGGCCACCTTTAGATTGGTCGTGCTTCCTCTTATTCTGAGAGTTATTCTTGCCTCCACCGCCTGCTTGCGGCTTTGGCCCTTCTGCAGATGCAGCCTCAGTCTTTGACTTAGGGTAAAGACTCTCTGACCTCAAAGCTTTCCCCACGATCGATTCAAAAGTCTCATCGATGTGGTTAATAAGCCTCTCCCCCAAGTACCCATCCAGGCCAGTAATGAACTTCTCATTCTTCTTTTCAGGAGTATCAATAAGAGACAGTCCATACTTCGACAAAGTGTCGAACTTAGCAATATAATCATAAACTGCCCTTCCGTTCTGCTTGAGTTCTAAGAACCTCTTAAACAACACTGACTTCTGGGCAGCGGGAATGAACTTCTCGCTAAAGCGAGCCTTGAACTGATCCCAAGTAACTTGGTCCTCTGGAGTAGCTGTTATAATGGCATTCCACCAATTCATCGCTCGCCCTTGCAGCTGACGAGACGCTAGCCTTCTCTTCATCGCATCCTCAAGACCCAAGTCATCAAAGATACGGTCACAGCTATCCATCCAATCTTGAACATCCGTGGCCGAGTCCGTTCCGTGGAATGGCTTCCCACCAAGATTAGTGTAATCTTTGCACAACTTGGCGAAATCGACCCTAGGCGCCTGCACTACTGGGCCCGCACCAACTCCGGGATTGGGAATTGCCCCTTGCACTTCTCTAATCATGTCTCTCATGAGGTTAGTAAACATAGCCCTCATGTCAGCGGCATTCCCTTGGTTGGTCCCTCTACCAGCACCCCTCGTGTCTCGGCTCATCGTCAATCTGAAAAAGGAAACGATTAACGACCGCATAGTGGTGCTAGTGCAGTGCGACTTCATTCTTATACTACTAATAGTATATACATACATAGCCTTTGGAAACCAAAGTAATCACAAATACGCGCTCTCATATACGTACTATCTCTCCCTGGTGTCTTTCCCTAGGTTAAGTACGCAACCTAGAGCTCTGATACCAAGTGCGACGGCCCGCCCCGCACCAACCGACATTTACTCCAATAGTGCGCTGTACACATGTCCAGCTAGCACGGAACGGGTCGCCAGAAGGAAAAGGGAGAAGGAAATGAACATATAAAGAACCTGTAGAATGTCTCACAACGCATCAAACAAAGTATAATAGTAACATACTTGACATAAAACAGGAGAGACAGTGCATAAGCTGAAAATCAGAACTAAACATCATAGCAGCGGAAATTCAGAATACAGCTTATTACAATTTTCAAACTGCCTCAAAGCAAAAGTAAGATAAATTAGGTACACTATTAATGCCCAAGTAGCGACCACCAACGACACAGGGAGAATGTGTGTATATATATAATACGTGGAAGCCTCCTGCCCGCCTCCGAATCAGCTACTCGCGCATCACCAGCTAACCTGTCTCTAGTCTGCTCGTGTGAGCACCCAAAGTAATAAGAAGAGACATAAAACTCCGGGTCAGACATAAAGCCTGGTATGAGCGATAAGCATTTAAAGTGAACAATAACAGGTAGACTAAAACATACCTGAACCTGGACCTGCAACCAAAGAGTTAGCACTACATACTGTACAACACTCTAAGGTATCATATCAAACAGTGTAAAGATACGGAGGTGGGGGAGGTGTGCATGTCAATATGATGGCAAACAATCAAGTATAGAATCCATCCTCACATCTCTCACTCAGTGCATAAAGCATACGATATTCACCACTTCGATCACCCAACATACCTTGCTACGATAACTCTACCCCATGAAGTCATAAACGGCTTCACCGCACTGATAACGTAGCCATTAATCCTTTGCTATGTCCACTTTGCCCCATGGAGTCACAATAACCCCACTGCACTGGCTCATAGCCTTTCCAATCCTTACTATGCCCACTCTGCCCCATGGAGTCACAAGAACCCCACTGCACTGGCTCATAGTCTTACTACGCATCACCTTGCCCCTCGGGTCATAATGACCCTACTGCACTGATAACGTAGTATTGCTACCATCACTTTGCCCCTCAGGTCATAATGACCCTACTACACTGATAAGTAGCCCATCATTCCTTTTTAGTGGGGAATCGAAGTTATGAACGTCGTCAACTCCTTAGCACACGTCCCGCAGCAAAGTCCAACCATGAAGTGAACTCCTTGGTTCCCAATTCGATCCTGAGCTCTAACTTCCCCTATTGGACTACCTTTGCATCTCGGGTTATTGGTCAATACTGGGTCGGGTCGGGTTCCTCCTCAAGTTATCGGTTCGGGTTGGTGTCCTTCATCCGTTCGGGTCGGGTCTCCTTCTTGTGCGGTTCGGGTCGGGTGTTCCTCTGGGTTCGAGTCAGATGCTTATCTTCGGGTCGGGTCGGATGCTTCCCTTCGGGTCGGGTCGGGTCGGGTGCTTCCCTTCGGGTCGGGTCGGGTGTCCCTTCTTGGTTCGTGCTTCCGATCCGTCTTCATGCTCCCTTCATATGCTCCTATCCGATCCGCTTTCGTGCTCCCGCTCTGATTCGTCTTCGTGTTTTCCGCTCCGATCCGTCCTCCTCGATCCGACCCGTCCTCCTCGATCCGATCCGTCTTCCTTTATCCGATCCGATCCCAGTTCAGTTAGCGTGGCCTTCCTTTTTACCACTTTTCCCAAGTGTTGGGCTCCGATCCGATCGGGTCCTTTGCTCAGTTCAACATATCCGATCCGAGCCCTCTTATCCGATCCGATCCGAACCCTGCACTGTTTTTCTGAAACTGTTCCAACAAGTGTTTACGCCATTCGACGACGTTTTCGACCATTCTAACTATTGAAATCAATCACAAAGCATTTCATACAGTCATAACAACATACATAATCAACCACAAACATCAAAACATCAATATGATAGGTTAAAATGGATCAAACATACCCAAAATCCCATATTTCCCCCTTAAGCATGTTTAGGTGAAACTAATGATAGGAGTAGAAAAACTTAACCAAATTAACCCAAATTCATATCAGAGGTCTAAAACATCATTTAAGAATTTATGAACATTTTTCCCGAATTTATTGGTGTATATATTCGCTAATTAACACTAATTACCCTTAACTAGCCATAATTAGTGTACTATGCAAATCACTCACCTTAGCCACAAATAAACTAAGATCTGAAATAATTCTCTGATTTGATGTGAATCTCAATGCCAAACAACAGCTCCTATGTTGCTTTGGTGAAGATCTTTCTTGATTAGGGTTGCTAAGCTTAATCCTTGACCAAAAGATGATTTGGAGGTGATTTCGAGGTTAGAGGCCATTTTTAGGGTTCCTTAGAAAGCTGAAATGGAATAATTCTCCATCTCATTTCAGCCCTCCCATAACCCTAATCCCGAAATGGGTTATGGGCCTACTCACTAATCACTCGATTTGGCCCGGTTAAGCAGTTTTTTTCACCCTCCAAACCTTGTTTCTGCCATATCTCCCAAACGGTAAGTCCGTTTGGCTATTAGACCACTCTACGGAAAGGTAAACCATCAAACGAATCAAATGGAAGTGGTTTCAGGTCAAAATTCCTTTCCAATCAAAAGTTATGGCCGAAACAGTACCAACTAGGGGCAAAATGGTCATTTAAAAATCGACAAAAATCATGAACATGGGAAATGACTCTAATAGATGTTTCCCAAAGTTACATGACCATACGACTTCATACGGGAAAGAAATAAATATTCTACGATCCCCCGATACGTAGGATACGGGTCATTACAGTTATCAAATTTAGTTATTCTTTGGAGTTAATCGATTAGAGTTAAAATAAAGGAGTTGATCGAATATAGTTTATTCGAATAGAATCAATTGAGTTATCGAATATTAGTTATTCGAAAAAGAGTTAAATAGAGTTATCGAATATTAGTTATCCGAATAGAGTTAAATGGAGTTAAAGGAATAAATCGAATATAGTTTATTCGAATGAAGTTAAAGGAATAAATTGAATATAGTTTATTCAAATGGAATTAAAGGAGTTAATCGAATTTGGTTTATTCGAATAGAGAAAGGAGTTATCGACTAGAGTTAAATCAACTAGAGTTAAACCAATAGCGTTAGTCCAATAGAGTAAATTGAATAGAGTTATCGAATATACCTTATCGAAGGAAGTAATTATCGAATAGAGATGATTCGAAAGAGAGTTATGTAAGGAAGTTTGTTAAAGAATTAGAAGCTGAACTTTGTCTATTTCAAGGTCAGAAACGTTGTTCAGTTAAGGTCTGAGAGGTAGCATTACCCCAACTTGATTGACTTCATTTTTAACTAAGGAATGGTAAAGGTTCGATAGTGAAGGTGGGTTAAAGGAATTTTGTTAATAAGCATAATGGTTTGAGTTGGCATCGCGATGGTTTGTTTAAACATCTGTCTATGTCCAATGAAGGAGTTTGGAAATGTTTTCCAACTAAGAACCAGAAATGTTTTCTGATATAGAAAACAAGAAATGGAAATGTTTTCCAATGGTAATAACATATATTTTCTAAATTTAGAAAATAAGAAATGTTGAATATAGGGAAACAGGAGATGAAAAATGAACTAAGGAGATAAATGTTAAATGATGTTTGATCGATATAATTTCTATCTGGAAATGATATCGTTGTTTGCACACCTGTTTTTTTTTAAAGTTAAATCACAGACTATCGAAGTTTTTGACCATTTTAACGTTGTTAATATGGAGAGACCGGTTGGATTGTTATCCAAAGAACCACTCTGTATTGGCATAAGCGTTGCAAATCATATATGCCAAAGATAATTGAAGACAGAGTAAAGTGCAAGGGCTATTGTATAAGTCTTAGATAACAGTGCCTAAGATGGATATACTGAATAGTGCCTTCGGTTCATCCTGTTCCTGGATGACTTGTATGGATGAATGTCTGACTGAGTATTTCCACAAAGGTCACGTATATTGATTTCTTCAATCGTACCAAGAGTGGAAGCGGAGAAGGAAACTTCTTTAGCTAACACGTAATGTACTGTTGTAGACGTCAATTAGAGATTTTCGATGGATCTGACAATGTGGCATTCGAAGTGAATCTGATGTGATGATAAGGCGTAACCTCAATCCTCATCAACCGGTAAATGACAGAAATCGGGCAGGCAGCATGGCTATGTCGGTCGCTCCGTAGTAGGGTGTATAATCACCTGATCTAGAGTTTCATTTACTTCTAAAAATCTATTGTTGATGATGTCCCATTCGGGAAACGGTTGCTGATCCCAACCGTTGGTGATATACATTCGATACACTCAAGCGAAATGAGTGGTCGGTCATGTGTGGCCGGGTTGCAAGATGTTCTTGTTGAACCCAGTGTATTCCTTTCTAGAGATACACTAGCGGAAGGTGGTTCCACACCTTGTCATAGTTGGAAATCCATTACCTAATACGTGCTTGCGGTTTTGATTGTATACTATATATGTAGAACGTGAGATGAAAGCGTCTCTGCTAGATGATTATTATATTGTGGTTGATAGACATTGTTATAATATCAAAAGGTTTTTGATATAAAGATATTTTGGATTCTCATAAGGGAAAACCCTTTCCGTTATATGGCGTGGTCTTATGAGATATCATTTACTTGTTCAAACTGTTTTAAACTGTTTTACTCACACCAGTCCCATGACTGACCCGGAGTTTATTTTGTTTTGTTTCCCTAAACTCTTGGGTGCCCAATTTTGTACGGGCTGTCAAGTAGTCAGGATTTACAGATATACTGGAAGAGCTTGGAGCAGGAGGCTTCAGGATTATATAGCTATAGTTATTTCCGCTGTGTTGTAAGTGTTGTACTTTGATAATGATGTATATTCAAGTACAGATGTATATTTCAAGTTATGTTATATATATTATATGTTATTCGTTCCGTTGTGAGGTTCATGTTACTCTGATGTTGTGTTCTTCTTCTTCTTCTATTCTAAGTTTCTATCTTATCTTTCCTCACCCTCTAATTTCTTTCATTATTGACCGGTATTTTCGATCCTTGGATGTTTGATATGTGGTGTATATCGGATAACCAAGATCGTCAAAAACCCGGGTCATTACAAACCTTGAGTTAGACAACAGTCTTAATAAGCGATAAAACAGCTATCTAACATCATCAATAAAGTATGCGAGAATAGGCAGATTAATCATCTAATCTACCAATATTAACAGAGAAGAAACCCAAAACCATTTGCTCCACTTCTGACAGTGATAGCCTTTACAACAACCATAAAAGGAAAACATATGGGCATAGCAATTAGTTATCCTGCGTAGACCATTCTAATCAAAATCAACATCCCTCAAGCACAAGCTCTGAAGGCCTAAACTAACATCAGACAAGCACCCAAGAGATGTCTCCTTCGACGTTGAACAAACTACGCAAGAGGATATAAGAAAAACAATCAACATCCATGACTTTGTCTATCACCGTCAATCCTGCTATGAAACCGTCTTTAATCGTATGACTGGCTACGACATGCCATTTGTCAAGGGCTGATGGTAGCCCTGGTTCTAGCAAAAAATCCATATGCCTTTCATCCATACGTATTTAGTCCTTTCATCGATACCCATGGTACTCGACTAATCATCTAGTCTTTTAACCCCTAGTATACCCTTACTCTGAGTCCATTAGAACCTACGACAACGATAATTCCTTGTCCTTCAATATCTCTAGTCGTCATCATTGGCGACAATTAATAAGCTCAAACCATCTTGAGAAGACGTTATCCAGGAGCTCAAATCATCTTGAGTCGTCTTCACATTCGTTGCATTTCATCGATCAACAAATGCCTCATAGCACTTCGAACGTTCTTCCGTGAATTCACTTCAAAGCCACAACCACCATTGAACCAAAAACATGTGTCATTTGGTCAATTTTCCATTCGTAGCGTTTCAGCCTTTCCGCTATGAAAGACATACCACGGCGTTTAAATTCCCATGTACGGCGTTTATTAAATGTTGTAGTATGTTCTGCCTAATCTATCATAGATGATCCGACCCAACACGTCTTGGACGACCCAATTCAACAGGTCCTGAACGTCCCGACTCACCAGGTCTTGAACGTCCCGACTCATCAGGTTTTGAGCGACCCGAAGCAACCAACGACCCGAAGTAACCGACGACCTGAAGCAACCAACGACTCGAAGCCACTAACGACCTGACCTAAGCTTCTCATACCAACTCCAACCAACTCTTGCCACATCATCGATGACTCGACCTAAACTCGAACGACCCAATCCATCAACAGGGACTGCGAATGACTGAGCTTCAACATAGTGGAATGACCTAACTTCACCATAGCCGAATGATCTAACTTCAAACGACCCGACTCCATTGTTATCTCCATGACCCACCTGGAATGACCCAAGTTAAGAGGACCTAACTTCAATTAGCCTTTCTTGCGCAACAAGACATAGCGACCCAAGCTTTATGCCATGCTTCTGAACGATCCATTCAACAATGAACATCCACACATGCAACTCATCCAAAATCGAGCAATTTTCAAACCAAAATCAATAGCAATCATCAACCCACATAAGCACAAAAATAAATCATCATATAATCATATGAATTCACCAAATCATGATAAAACAATGAATGAATTAACAAATGGATCTAAACTTGCATAAACACACGAACTAACATATGGATTTATCGATTTAAGCTGCTTGATTAGATTCTATGGTGATTCGAATGGAAACATACTTATCATGATGTAGACCTTGAAAACAACTTGAAATGTTGAAAATAAGATCAAACAACCCATATACTGGATTGAATCCGTGTGAGAGATGCTTATCACTCACCAAATCCACAATATAGCTTTAAAACAATGATATACAAATCCGTAGAGTGAAGAACGATCCCCAAATCTTTTAATTTGATGTGATCTACTCTCTCTTGATGTAGATCTAGCCTTCCTTGATGTAGATCTTCAATTTTCTTATGTAGATCTAAGATTTTAATGGAGGAGAGATGTACTAGATTGAGCAAGGAGGATCACGAGCTCAACCAAATGAGAAATGAAGAAACTAAACCCTTCACCTTACCTCTACCCCTCTATTTATAGCTATCCCACCAGCCCACTAATGGGCTACACCAAATAAGCCCACTAAGGACTAGTTAGTCTGTTCAGAAATTGTGTGGGATTAAAATAGCAATTCCTCCCAAACCACTGAACTAAATGTTTAATGTGACCACTCTACAGAATTGGAAACACCATTTCCTTTCCAATGAAATTATTTTCAGCAACTGATTCAATACTAGTCAAAAGTTATGCCCTATATAAAACTGATAGTTGAAAAATGGTCACGAATAAAGTTGATAAAAATTATGGACATGTATCACATCCCCTTAACCAACATATCAAAATATGAGAATGATCCGACCCTTAGGGAATTAAATAAAAAAAATTTACGATCCTCCGATATGTAAAATGCGGGTCGTTACATTATTCCCCCTTAAGGAATTTCTCCACCGAAATTCGAAACAAACACAAGCAACCAAAACCATTCTGCATGCCTACCATCCAGAAACAGTCAATTTTTCATCCAAACTAGTATGCATCAAGCCATGCATCCATAGCCTTAACCTAGCACACGGAATTCTAACGAATAATACAAGTTACAATTGTCTAAGAGTGACACGACATTAATGGGACCTACCAACGAAGAGTTCCGGATGGATTGTCTTCATGCTCTCTTCCGTTTCCTACGTACAATCGTCATCAACCTCACTCCATTGCAACTTGAATAGCTTAATCGTCTTCCTCCTAAGCTATTTCGTGTCATTCCCCACAACGCGAAGCGGCTTATGAGGTTTCGTATCTACAGATTTGACTTTTCCGTCTTCGTATTATTCCGGAGGTACCACCACATTCGAATCATGCACATACTTCTTTTAAAATGACATATGGAAAACATTGCGCACATTTGACATCGTATTTGGTAAATCCAATCTATACACGAGCTTCCTAATTCGCTCGACTATCATAAACGGTCCAACAAATCTTGGAGCTAACTTTCCTATACACCTGAACTGAATAACATTCTTCGATGCTGAAATCTTAACGAAAAACATGTCGCCCACGTCGAATTCCAACTCCTTACGACCAGTTGCGGATGTACGTTGGTGCATACTGTGTCAAGTGACACACCAATATTTCTAAAAAGTTATAGAAAAAGATGATTTCACAATATTTTACAGTCTATTTGCAATGACGTGCAGCAATAGATGGGAAGCTGGGCCGCCTTTTGTTTGGTACTGAGACGACCCGAACTTCCCCGGTAAGGAAAGCACAGATAGAATTGAGGACAAGACGAATCAGAACGCAAACGGAAGAACATTTCATTGTTTATTACAACAATTCCATCAGATACAAGAATATACAGAGCATAAATGAATAAAATACATTCGATAAATATCAGAGATTACAATACATTACATAGCAGCGGAAAATAATACAATACACAACTAGAAGTAATACGCGGATACAAAGCTTTCCGAGTATCGTTCCAACTGTAAATCAGGATCCTGTGAATATAAATCTGCAAAACCAAAACTACTAGCTGCCCGTCAAAATAAGGGCACCCAGAGTTTAGGTTAAAACAATAAACTCCAGGTCAGTCATGGGACTGGTGTAAGAACTAAAACAGTTATTAATCTTTATTTTAAAGTTAGGTAAATCAAGGGACCATGCCGTATAACACGGAACGGGTTTCCTCCCAAGAATACTAGTGCATAAAACAACAGCGCAATGCTAAATAAAGAAAAATGAAGCTATTATAAGACCCATGTCCCATCACACAATGCAACGCAAGCCGGAGGATAGGGTTTTTACCTTATAATAGCCAAGAATGCTTGATACGTTTAAAACAAATCATTTGATACTATTATAAGTGCATAGTGCATAAAACAACTTCAAATCATAAGTATCAATCATAGATGGCATAAGCGCCCCATCCCACTATGTCGCCATATATAGGATTACAACTAAAATCGAAACGTCACGTATTGGAAGTTGGATTTCCATCTATGAACCGAGGCAAAAGATAGTCCTCACCGAATTCGAGACGCTCTAGTCCGCCCCTCAGGCAAGCGCGCAGGCAAGCCTTGGATCATCAGGGACGGTCCACCGATGTAACAACCCGCGTTTTTAATAACATGTTATAATGTAAATCAAGGCAGAAATAAATTCTAAAATCTGAATCAAGGGACACGGGCTGTGCCATTGTGTTCGTCTCGGAAAAATACGCGAAATAGAGTCCGAGTTTTCGAAAAACGAAGTCCGTATGACCAAGTTATGGCCCAATGAAGTTTTCAGAAAATTCTAAGCCCGAAAACAGTTCAAATTCGAATTCAGATTCGAATTTCAGCCAAACAGGATGGGCGGGAATTTTCCCGCCCCAGGCAGGGTCGACATAGGGGTCGATCCCAGTGTCGACCCCCCCCCCCCCCAATGGGTCGACACCCATGTCGACCCATGGGTCGACACCCATGTCGACCCAGGGGTCGACCCCCCTGGTCGGACCAATTTTTCTGGTGCACCATTTGTGACCTGTGAGTCTTGCTCTAGAAGTTTCTGACGGGATTTGACGCACCTGGTGTGTTTTAGGGTTAATCCTATGGGTAATAACACCCTAATCTTCTATAAAAAGACCCCTAGACCTAACCTAATCACTCATTAATCATTCCTACAACTAAACTATGCCAAAATGTTCTCTCATGGCCTCCACTCTCTTGCTAAAGTTTCTACCTTCATTCATATGAGAGTTTGAGTGTTCAAATCAAGTAAAAGAGCCCTCTTTCTTCCTTAAAGAATCCATCTTTCTTCATAGCAAATCAAAGAAGCATCTTATTCTCTCAAAGCTTGGATTGGATCTTATTTTATTTGCGGATTTGCTAGTGGCTTCATCTCAATCTTTATATATATATTAATTCTAGTCTTCATAGCATTGTAAGCCCTCTTCTACTACTAGATATAAACTATGAATTTAAACATGACATGTTGCAAGTTGAGTTTGGGCTTAAATATCATTTTGTGCTTTGAATCTATCATGTGAGGCTTAGATCTATCCTATGTATGATTGTGAAATCATCACCTTGTCTTCTTGGGTTGAAAGCTCTTACCTTTGTTTAGAAATGTTGCATGTAGCAACATAAAGACTCTCACTTGACCTTAATGTTAACTTGTCATGATAGGATCTATATGCTAGTTTAGATCTTTGTGCTTTCACCTATTTGCTAAGTAACAAATATGCATATTTTGAGGCCAAATATGATATATGCAAGTTTTTAGATGAACACCTATGTCTCATGAGCAACCATGTTTAACTTGTGGCCAAATATCACCTTATGCCCACCTTGTCATATCATTATGTTTTCCCTTTTTTCATCTATCTTGTGTTGATGCGAACATAGGAGCGTTGGAGTTACGTTATGGGTAAACTTAAATACATGAAACATGAACGTGAAATATGACATGAAGCATGACTTTAAAACATGACATATGATTATGCTTGAAAACCATAGTTTTATGATAAACATAAATATGGTCATGACACTTAGAAAACATGAAATTGACCAACTCGAGGTTGGGTTGAGTTTGCAACGTAAGACTACCCGGAACCGCCCGGCTTAACTAGTAGTTGCAAACAATAGGACCCAATGTGAGTAGTTGGTCATGTCGCACCTAAAACCCGAGGTTAGACTAGGTTGTGGTATAAACCTACCCGGACCCGCCCGGCTTAACTAGTAACCACAACAAGGTCTAATGTGAGAGGTTGGGGTGTATTAAGTTAATTAATGCCACATGATAGGGTTAGGTTAATTTATACTTAACTAATCCGACTCGATAATTTAATGGGGTTAAGTTAACCTACACTTAACCAATTTGACTCGATAATTTAATGGGGTTAAGTTAACCTACACTTAACCAATTTGACTCGATAGAGCCCTTACCACAGCTCCAGTTTTGGCATTTGTTTTCAAGAGATAGTTCTTCTGCGGGGAATACTGTATGGTATGTACACGAGATCCAGGATTCACTAACGGATTTTGGAAAGCTTGCATGAAACCATGAGCACGCAGTTATGTTTGAGCCAAGTATTTTAGGCAAAGAATAAGTGGAAGTGGAACGAGAGGCAACAGTGAAATGAGTTCTAACTCATATTTTGGAAATAAGAATTAAGAGCTACAAAATTGTGAAGTTAAAAGACGGTCAAGGCACGATGGGATTAAACACAAGAAAATGCGGCTTAGAAGATTGAAGACTAGATACGCGCATTAAATCTCCTTCTAAGAGTATATCCTTGATCCCTATTATTCCGTAGAGCTTACTCGCATGCTATCTTTTAAGTATATCCCCTCGGTCCTATCCTCAATCTTAGTTCTGTTGCAAACCCCATAAGGAGTATGACTCGCCTGTTTGTGATATATAGTTGCGGTGAAGATGTTCGTCACCAAACTATTTGGGCTTTATGGGATATGGGTAATAATTGATAGACTTACAAAGAGAGCCCATTTTATTCCGGTGAAAATCAAGAGGACCGTATCATGGCTAGCATCTGTTTATCTTTGAGAGATAGTGCGGTTGCATGGAGTTCCTTCTAGCATAGTTAGCGATCGTGACCCAATCTTCACTAGCCAATTCTGGAATAGTTTGCAAGAAGCGATGGGTACGCGATTGAATCTGAGTACAGCCTATCACCCCCAGACGGATGGCCAAACCGAAAGGGTGAATAGAGTGCTAGAAGATCTTTTGAGGCTTTGTGTTCTTGACTTTGGTGGTACTTGGGAAGACCACCTTCCTCTTGTAGAGTTTGCTTATAATAATAGCTATCAAGCCAGCATAGGGATGGCACCATTTGAAGCTTTGTATGGGAGGCCGTGTAGGTCACCATCTTGTTGGTGGGAGACAACAGATAGGCTTATACTTGGGCCCGATATGATATGGGACACATCCGAAAAAGTTGAATTGGTGAGAAGACGGATGAAAGCGGCCCAAGACAGACATAAATCCTATGCTGACAAGCGAAGGGCAGATTTGGAATTCGAAGTGGGAGACAGGGTTTTCGTGAAGGTTTCTCCTTTGCGTAATGTGGTACGCTTTGGAGCAGTGGGGAAGCTGGCACCAAGGTTCGTAGGACCCTTCCCTATCATAGAGAGAATTGGAAAGATGGCCTATAAGGTGGAATTGCCCGAAAAGCTAGCCGGAGTGCATAATGTCTTTCATGTCTCGCATCTCCGAAAGTGCCTACATGAGTCCGCTGAGGTGGTTGAACCAAGCATTCTAGAAGACATTGAGGTAGAGAAAGAGGCAACCTTGAGAAGAGCTCCGATTCGTATTTTGGGAACAGAGATCAAGAAGTTAAGGAATTGAGAAGTCAAGTTGGTGAAAGTTCAGTGGAGTGAAGCCGATGAAGACGCAACTTGGGAAACCGAGGAGAAGATGCGTGGGCTTTATCCATTCCTTTTTGAGGGTACATTCTCAATTTCCTCTCCTAAGTAGCATATCTTTCTTTTTGCTATCCGTGTTTATCCTGTTTATCTTGTTATCTCGTTAACCTTGTCATAAGAACCTTAGGTAGAAACCCTTTGGATGAAACATGTATTTGAAACATGTTATGCTTGATGGTTGCAAGTGGCTGCAAGTGTTTGCACGTGGATACTCGTGGATGCATGATACACATTAGGCACTAAGATCGGCTCACACACTTTCATGTTGCATATGCATGAGTGCTTATACTTATTCATGGATGAAACTTGTTATGTTATCACGTGGATGTTGCATATGGATGAATGTTATGTGCACTCATGTAGAGATTATAAATTATGTTAGGAATTTGCATACATATGGACTCATTTCACTAACATGTTTTGCATTAAGGGGGTTTACTGTATCAGTAACCTCCTGATTTTCGCATTAGATAAGTACATATACACACACCTTTGCATATGATCATACAACATTTAGAATCCTTTAAGGACAATGACTGCACGTGGATGATGTTTTGAGTAGATGGATGATGGATGGTAGGATATGTTCTTCCTAACTTAGAGATTTCGGGGACGAAATCCTTTAAGGAGGGGAGAATGTAACAACCCGCGTTTTTAATAACATGTTATAATGTAAATCAAGGCAGAATTAAATTCTAAAATGTGAATCAAGGGAAACGGGCTGTTCCATTGCGTTCGTCTCGGAAAAATACGCGAAATAGAGTCCGAGTTTTCGAAAAACGGAGTTCGTATGACCAAGTTATGGCCCAATGAAGTTTTCAGAAAATTCTAAGCCCGAAAACAGTTCAAATTCGAATTCAGATTCGAATTTCAGCCAAACAGGATGGGCGGGAATTTTCCCGCCCTAGGCAGGGTCGACACAGGGGTCGACCCCGGTGTCGACCCCCCCAATGGGTCGACACCCATGTCGACCAATGGGTCGACACCCATGTCGACCCAGGGGTCGACCCCCCTGGTCGGACCAGTTTTTCTGGTGCACCATTTGTGACATGTGAGTCTTGCTCTAGAAGTTTCTAACGGGATTTGATGGACCTGATGTGTTTTAGGGTTAATCCTATGGCTAATAACACCCTAATCTTCTATAAAAAGACCCCTAGACCTAACCTAATCACTCATTAATCATTCCTACAACTAAACTATGCCAAAATGTTCTCTCATGGCCTCCACTCTCTTGCTAAAGTTTCTACCTTCATTCATATGAGAGTTTGAGTGTTCAAATCAAGTAAAAGAGCCCTCTTTCTTCCTTAAAGAATCCATCTTTCTTCATAGCAAATCAAAGAAGCATCTTATTCTCTCAAAGCTTGGATTGGATCTTATTTTATTTGCGGATTTGCTAGTGGCTTCGTCTCAATCTTTATATATATTAATTCTAGTCTTCATAGCATTGTAAGCCCTCTTCTACTACTAGATATAAACTATGAATTTAAACATGACATGTTGCAAGTTGAGTTTGGGCTTAAATATCATTTTGTGCTTTGAATCTATCATGTGAGGCTTAGATCTATCCTATGTATGATTGTGAAATCATCACCTTGTCTTCTTGGGTTGAAAGCTCTTACCTTTGTTTAGAAATGTTGCATGTAGCAACATAAAGACTCTCACTTGACCTTAATGTTAACTTGTCATGATAGGATCTATATGCTAGTTTAGATCTTTGTGCTTTCACCTATTTGCTAAGTAACAAATATGCATATTTTGAGGCCAAATATGATATATGCAAGTTTTTATATGAACACCTTTGTCTCATGAGCCACCATGTTTAACTTGTGGCCAAATATCACCTTATGCCCACCATGTCATATCATTATGTTTTCCCTTTTTTCATCTATCTTGTGTTGATGCGAACATAGGAGCGTTGGGGTTACGTTATGGGTAAACTTAAATACATGAAACATGAACGTGAAATATGACATGAAGCATGACTTTAAAACATGACATATGATTATGCTTGAAAACCATAGTTTTATGATAAACATAAATATGGTCATGACACTTAGAAAACATGAAATTGACCAACTCGAGGTTGGGTTGAGTTTGCAACGTAAGACTACCCGGAACCGCCCGGCTTAACTAGTAGTTGCAAACAATAGGACCCAATGTGAGTAGTTGGTAATGCCGCACCTAAAACCCGAGGTTAGACTAGGTTGTGGTATAAACCTACCAGGACCAGCCCGGCTTAACTAGTAACCACAACAAGGTCTAATGTGAGAGGTTGGGGTGCATTAAGTTAATTAATGCCACATGATAGGGTTAGGTTAATTTATACTTAACTAATCCGACTCGATAATTTAATGGGGTTAAGTTAACCTACACTTAACCAATTTGACTCGATAATTTAATGGGGTTAAGTTAACCTACACTTAACCAATTTGACTTGATAATTTAATGGGGTTAAGTCAACCTTCACTTAACCAATTTGGCAAGATAATATTGATAGGGTTAAGTCATAGATTACTTGAATATACTTAACCACCTGAACACGATTGGTTGGTAGGGTTAAGTCATGAACCACTTGGGTACACTTAACCAACTTGATACATGTTTGGATAGGGTTAACCACACTTAACCCATTAGAAATCCTAGTTACGCGGTCCTTTTCAGCTGTAACCCACTAGAGAGTATCGGGATACCGTAGGGACTAGGCTAGGGTGGGGCACGATTACTGGGCTGGATTGTAAGTGACCAAAAAGACGGCGAAAGTAGGTGCGCCATTCGTAGATTCCGGCAGACCATGGTCGTGCACATGGTCCGGGGATGAAAGACAGACATGGGCACCAGTAGGTTTGGACTGTGCATGCTTGTTTCCGTGTCAGTGGTTGGCACCCTAAGGCCCGGATACACCCTAGGGTGGACCTAGCACAGTTTGACTACATTCCGGTTTTAGGCCGTATGACACCGACACTTGACGAGTTAGGCTTATAGGGAGCCGATCGACTAGAATGAGTAGTTGGACCTTGACTTAGGTCACCTCATGACTTGGGCCTATTGGGCTATGGGATCAATTCTTGATTTTACTTGACATGGATTAAGATACTAGTACTATATTGGTGCAACACTTAACCTTGTATATGCGATGTCACCTTTGATCATGTTCTGTTATCTTGTTTACCATGCTAGTTAATCACCATCATCTTGTTCATCTCAGTTTCTCATGTTAAGTTAACTTCATTTGTTTTTAGACTAATAGTAGGTAGGACTTACTCAGTCTTTATGACTGACCCGTTTTCCTTTCGCCTCTTTTCTTCCGTTCCCCCCCCCCCCCAGGTTTACAGGGTGGGAACACTGGAACCTAGCTTGGATCTTTAGCTGCTTTTCTAGATAGCTCATGTACGGTTTGGACTTGAGCTCGCTATGGCTTTATTCTACTTTGGGGATAGTTACTTTATGTTATTTCCAGTTTTCAGTATATGTTTTCTAGACTTGTATTAGTTGGAAAATAATGACAGTACTTTGATGTAACTTGACTATGGTTTTGAAATAGTAGTTTTATCCGCTGCTTTATTT
This sequence comes from Allium sativum, assembly GCA_030737875.1. Taxonomy (NCBI): domain Eukaryota; kingdom Viridiplantae; phylum Streptophyta; class Magnoliopsida; order Asparagales; family Amaryllidaceae; genus Allium; species Allium sativum. The sequence continues at coordinate 589,107,537 of CM060910.1, read as the reverse complement.
ACTTTTTACTTATATGTTCTGTCTTGTGATATCTGCATGCATGTTTACCTTGTTTAATGCCCCTCCAAAGCTAGTGTGCTTGCAAGAGTTACCCTGGCGGAGGTGGGGTGTTACAACCGATGTGGATTATTATGCCTGAACATTGCGTTTCCCCGCCCTATTGGGCGTAAATGAGCCAACGAATGGCTCCTTCGGTTTCACATAGTCACCGGTATATCCGAGGCGCCTCGCAACAGCAACAACCACATAAGTCAAACTCGTCAGGGCGTGTAAAACCACCGACGCCACTTCTAACTAGAAAGAAACGCATGCCCTCCCTGATGTCCGTCTCCCGTTTTGGTTCACTACCAGGGTGTGAGGCTCACGAATCAACGTTACACAAGCTATGCCACACAGGCCGTGCTTTGATCATCACCACAAGACTTTTCTTTTCAACAGAAGCCTTGATCAATTGCCACTTAGGCATGCCACACAGGCAATTCACTCCATGCGTTTGATATCTACCAACATATAACCCCTGAGCTCGTACGTTTCAGAGAAGGGCGTTAAGCAAGAGAATAAATTCTCCGCCGCCAAACAGATGTATATTTAATAGAAATCAATCACACAGACTGAAATCCAATGTCAAACACACAGTCCATTTTCACGTTCGTTCTGGGTCTGAACGAAACCGGAGGCACCTAGTACCCCGCATATCCATCGATCTCCAAATACGTCTAGACGATCACCAACTGTTTCCATCTTCTTGGGTGTACAACCCAATCAAGATCATCAGTAATTATCCAAACGACGTGAAGACCTCCGGTCTTCAACCACCGTCTTCCTCTTCGACACCACGTCGAATCAGTTATTCAGAATGGGATAAACCCGGTCTTTCTGAATAACTCGCGTATATATTATAAAAGTGTTACACAAACACAACATACGCCTCATTCCACTTCAGAATATTTTTTTATTCAAATATTCTTATATTTTTGGAAAGGTTCCCATTAATTTTATCAAAGATAACTTCTTTAATCTTCCTTTGAATACCACTTTAAAACTAGTCGGGATTAGCGAACCACACCGAAGTAATTATTTATTTTATTCCCCAATCCCAACCTATTCACCCCATGAAGTAAAACTGGAAATACTTCATATCTAACACCACGGTGTTATCGGTAAATTCAATTACCATTTCACGTTCAAATCTAATTAAAGATTTAACTATCGCCTGGAGTAGAACTGGTGATACTCCATTCTCGATTTTTTCAATCTAATTAAAGATTCATTAAAACTCCACTTAGTTTTAATCTTTAACTGGGTTAAAGAATCAGTGTCTTTTAAAACATGGTTCACAATAAACCCAAAATCACATTCCATTAATTATCGGGTTAAAGAACAAGTGTTATTTAAAACACTGTTCACGGTAAACCCAAAAATCAACACCAATTCAATTCCAATTAAATATTATTTAATTGGTACACTTCATTAAATCTAAATAAAAGATTTAATCTTTTTCTCAACTGGGCTTAAGAACAGTGTTAATGAAGACACCATTCACAACAAACCCAAATCACATTTGATACTAAATACAAGGCTCTAAATAGAAAATATATCGGCTTATATTCAATATCAAATTCTACGACCAACAAATATCGTATTGGAAATAACGATATATATATCTTTCAAATTTCCATAACAATATCTGTATAATCACGAAATCCAACATCGAAATATTACGAAGACAATTTCGATTCAAATCCATTCCAATGCAATTATTGGAAATTCTGGTTATTTTCAAAACCATTTCAAATCCAATTTATTTATTTTAAAAATAAATAAATAATTGTTCTAGTTCAAAACTAGTTCATTTCGATAAAAATCTATTTTTATCTTTTCAAATACGGAGTTTTTCATCCCAATTCTTCTCAAATCATTTCTTATGATTTTACACAAATTATTATTATTTTTAATAATTTTATCAAGGCCCGTACAGTCGATTTCCATCAACGGCCGTCGAACTGCACTTACAGCAACCTTTTTCAAATTTGATTTGGACATAATTCCAAATCCAACCATTAGATTTCAAATTTCCAATATTCATTAGAAATCTCTTTTCGATACGAACCCAATGGTTCCGGTTTTAGGAGAATCCGACTGTCGGATCTCCCGCAATATCCTTTCGATGTCAATGGTTGAAATTCACGACTAACGCATCGTAGCGCGTTCAATTCAGGCCATTATATTATATATATATATATATAATATATACTTCGTCGATTTCCTTTTAAAACGAATAATCGTTTTAAATTTGTTTTCGAAACGATTTCAACTTCCATCTCAAATTCAAATCAAAATTGAATCTATCCAATATAAATTCGTTTTAAATTCATTACAACTCGATTTCAATTTAAATCCATTTCAATTCAATTTCAAAACGTTTTAAATTCAATTCAAAAGCGATTTCAATTCTATTTCAATCTAATTCGAATTTCAATTCTTTTCAATTTAATTCGAATTTCAATTCTTTTCAAGTTAATTCGAATTTAAATTCATTTCAAAATATTAGATTTTGAGGTCACTTTCGATATTCATTATAAAATGAATAAAATCGATATAAATATAGTTCACGTCAAAATGGCGTCAATCTAATCAACACGGCTTCATATATTTTCAAATATTCTATTTCAAATATTCTATTTCAAATATTTCTATTTCAAATATTATATTTCAAATATTTCTATTTCAAATATTCTATTTCAAATATTTCTATTTCAAATATTCTATTTCAAATATTTCTATTTCAAATATGGAATGAGGCCCAATCAATTACCATATAATTTTAATTATATGGATTTTCTATAACCCATGTATAAAATAACAACGATAAATAATCAACCATCATCCAGAGTGCGTTCTACACTGTATAAGCATCAAATATAAATATTCAACGCTTATAATAGTCTGTCAATCAATCGATCGACATACAACTAATTATTGGGATTACTGTAGGTCATATATCACCTTAATACCCGTGTGGGGTTTTCAAACAATCCAACACAGATTTTATTTGTGCAGCTGGGCGATGTGTAAAATTTATCGTCCCAATCAATATCCTTCAAATAGGTGTACATAAACAAACCGTCCGGTTTGTAAATGAATATTTATTTGTTCACATTCACTATATTCATATTCACGTTAAAAATTATATTTCTAATGATAATTAATTTATTGCAACACATGAATATATTTTATTATCTATTTCACATCATCACAAACAATTTTCACAACACGTCAATCAAACAAACAAGTCGTCCATGGTCTGTGGACGACGGGCGTTGGGTGATGCTAAGCACCGTCTGCATCCTAGTATATATTTATAACTAGAAAAAGAAATTTGAAGTGAGAAGTTCTCACCGACTAGCTATTCCAAACGTCTCGACTCTTCTTATGTAGAAGTCATTGCTGTTCTCGCCTTTTGTCACTTTCGTTGCCCGTAGCCACTACATATATAAAAATCACATTTTTATACTGTTATCTTTAAAATAAAGATCACATTTCTATTTGTTCACTTTCAATTTAAAAATCATATTTTTATAATCACTCCATATGGATAAAAATTCTATTTTTACACCGCTACTATATAGATAAAATTTCTTTTTTTACATTGCTACTATATAGATAAAAATTCTTTTTTTACATCGCTACTATATAGATAAAAATTCTATTTTTACATCGCTACTATATAGATAAAAATTCTATTTTTACATCGCAACTATATAGATAAAAATTCTATTTTCACATCACTACTATATAGATAAAAATTCTATTTTTACAACGATATTCATATAATAAAGATTATATTTTTATCACGCTATTCTCTATATAAAGATTTCGCCTTTTCAAAAATAAAGATTTCGCCTTTTTATTTATAAAGATTTCGCCTTTTTATTTACAAAAATCTAAACTCTTCGATTCAATTCAAAAATAAGAATCATATTTTTTTCCTAATCTAAAAATCAAAACTTTACGTTATATAAATAAAATAATAATAAAAAAAAACTTTATTCAAGAATAAAATCAGAGGAAGACTTACATCGTTCAAATGGAAGAAAACGGGGGGTTTTGCTGTGCGTCGGTCAGCAGGGGCTCGCCGGAGTATAGGGGGTGCGGAGGAGGGGCCCACTGGTGGCACGGCGATGGCAATTCAGAGGGGGGAAGGGTCACGGTGGAGGGGGGGCTTCATGGTCTTCAAAATCGAGAAGGGGGGCTCGTGAGGAGGTGCGCCGGCGTCGAAGGGCCATGGCGGTGGGGTGAGCGGTCGCCGGCGATGGGAGTGGGGGGGGGGCGATTCCGTCGATGCTGGGGTTTTTTTCTTCTTTTTTTTCTCGACAGAATGAACAAAGGGGGGAGCTAGAGAGGAAATAAGGGGAGAGAGGGAAGAGGGTTTTATTTATTAATTTATTTAATTATTTAATTTCAAAAAGGTTGACTTTTTATTCGACCTCTAAACGAGGCCCACCGCCTGTCATCCATAGCTAATTACCCCCATTCCGAACCCAATGTGATGTGTATCGTAAGCTGATTTGACTATTACGATCAGTTTTCGTCAAAATCAACATATAACTCTATATATTGAATTTGAACACGCATTACAATTTATCGGGATAACATACTAACTCGAAAAATTCCAAAAAAATATTTTCTAGCGTCGTATTGACGATACGGTCCTAACAAAACCAGTTTCGTCGAATTCCGAGACGGTTTGAAAAATGGCCAATTTCCTGTCGATTAAAATCAACTAAAAATGGTCAAACACGTTTTCCTTTGCCACGCTCACATATTGATTCGAAAAATTATGAAATTTGAAACCTAGCAATAACTTGACATCACGGATCCAACAAAAGTGGTTTCGTCGAAATCCGAGGTTGTTTGCAAAATGGCTATTTTTAAGGGCCTGAATTCCATAGCGACTATTCTGAAATTTCAACTGGACATATCTTTTGATTCCCACTATGAAATTTTGATTTTTCGGATTCGTTGGAAAGATATTCTCAAATAGATTCTAATATTTTTGGTTTTGCTAAAATCCGGTTTGTTTTGCACCCGGTATATTCATTTGAAGTTTGAAATCGAAATATCGAACTAACGCGCCATTTTCAATTCCTTTTATAATTATAAAATAAATATTTATATTCTAACGACGATCTATATAAATATATACGTTCGAATTCAATCAAAATAAATTTCTCGTCGTTATATTTAAAATAATTCATTTTAAATATTCAAAATTCGCCAAATTCGCCAAAATAAAAATTTTAAACTAACTCGGATTTTCCGGGTTGTTACAATCTCCCCCACTTAAAACTTTTCGTCCCCGAAAAGGAACGAAGCCGAAAGTTGTTTTACAAACCAACTCAACTTCCACTATTTTCGTTATGGCTTAAGTTCTTCAACTTTTCAGTTTCTAAGAACTTTTCAAAATTTTCAAAAATTTGGCTAACACCCTCAATTTCCGAAAAATTTCGCCATAACCTCCCCTACACTGGGGACTTCGGGATATTTCATATAGCCTCCCATGGCCTTCTTCAATCAAAAAGAAAAAGAAAAAGCCAACCGACTAGCCAATCGACTCATAAAATCATCATCACCCAAACATAACAGTAAATTATGGTAAACATGTACCTATTTGTCGGGCAAACAAATTTATTTCTCTGCTCTAGCCTCCTTGCTATGACCTATTCAATGTAAGTACATGTATATGCAAGCAAATGCGACAAATTTCAAACAATTCAATATTTGATTCTATTAGGCTAAATGGTTCAACATATAATTAATTCAAACAAAAATCAGACAACACAACCATCAATCAATTAGTGGATTAGAATTTCAAAAACATAACTTGATATATATACAGAAAATCATGTTTTGATGCCAAATCACAACAATAAATCTATCTAGTTTTGGTTCTCACACCAGTCTATGGAAATATATAGATATCGCACCTTCGAAACACGAAAACAAATAATGGTGATGGCGCGCCATCATCAGAATCATATCCAGGCGACTAGAGTGTGATTCTATATCTATCCAGTATATTAAAAGTTCGAATATACGTTCATGACGCGTATATGCAAAACCTTTATATACTAGATTGTCCAAAATCAATATAAATAATTATTCAAATACATATAAAATGGTTTAAATTTTCAAAACAAAACTTGTTTTCATTTGAAAAATATACTCTTCACACTCGTTCTAGGATACTACTGATCCTATCTCTAACGAGTCATTCTAATTGGATTTTACTAATCCAATATCTGATGAATTCTTTCGCTCGGTTCTAATGTGTCTTGTTCTCGAGCTCTGTAAACCAAAGCTCTAATACCAAACTAAAACGACCCAAACTTCCCCGGTAAGGAAAGAACGGATAGAATTAAGGACAAGACGAATTAGAACGCAAATGGAAGAACATTTCAATGTTTATTACAACAATTCCATCAGATACAAGAATATACAGAGCATAAATGAATAAAATACATTCGATAAATATCAGAGATTACAATACATTACATAGCAGCGGAAAATAATACAATACACAACTAGAAGTAATACACGGATACAAAGCTTTCCGAGTATCGTTCCAACTGTAAATCAGGATCCTGTGAATATAAATCTACAAAACCAAAATTACTAGCTGCCCGTCAAAATAAGGGCACCTAGAGTTTAGGTTAAAACAATAAACTCCAGGTCAGTCATGGGACTGGTGTGAGAACTAAAACAGTTATTAATCTTTATTTTAAAGTTAGGTAAATCAAGGGACCACGCCGTATAACACGGAACGGGTTTCCTCCCAAGAATACCAGTGCATAAAACAACAGCGCAATGCTAAATAAAGAAAAATGAAGCTATTATAAGACCCAGGTCCCATCACACAATGCAACGCAAGCCGGAGGATAGGGTTTTTACCTTATAATAGCCAAGAATGTTTGATACGTTTAAAACAAATCATTTGATACTATTATAAGTGCATAGTGTATAAAACAACTTCAAATCATAAGTATCAATCATAGACGGCATAAGCGCCCCATCCCACTATGTCGCCATATATAGGATTACAACTAAAATCGAAACGTCACGTATTGGAAGTTGGATTTCCATCTGCGAACCAAGGCAAAAGATAGTCCTCACCGAATTCGAGACGCTTTAGTCCGCCCCTCAGGCAAGCGCGCAGGCAAGCCTTGGATCGTCAGGGCCGGTCCACCGATGTGGATTATTATGCCTGAACACTGCGTTTCCCCGCCCTATGGGGCGTAAATGAGCCAACGAATGGCTCCTTTGGCTTCACATAGTCACCGGTATATCCGAGGCGCCTCGCAACAGCAACAACCACATAAGTCAAACTCGTCAGGGCGTGTAAAACCACTGACGCCACTTCTAACTAGAAAGAAACGCATGCCCTCCCTGATGTCCGTCTCCTGTTTTGGTTCACTACTGGGGTGTGAGGCTCGCGAATCAACGTTACACAAAGCTATGCCACACAGGCCGTGCTTTGATCATCACCACAAGACTTTGCTTTTCAACAGAAGCCTTGATCAATTGCCACTTAGGCATGCCACACAGGCAATTCACTCCATGCGTTTGATATCTACCAACATATAACCACTGAGCACGTACGTCTCAGAGAAGGTCGTTAAGTAAGAGAATAAATTCTCCGCCGCCAAACAGATGTACATTTAATAGAAATCAATCACACAGACTAAAATCCAATGTCAGACACACAGTCCATTTTCATGTTTGTTCTGGGTCTGAACGAAACCGGAGGCACCTAGTACCCCACATATCCATTGATCACCAAGTACGTCTGGACGATCACCAACTGTTTCCATCTTCTTGGGTGTACAACCCAATCAAGATCATCAGTAATTATCCAAATGACGTGAAGACCTCCGGTCTTCAACCACCGTCTTCCTCTTCGACACCACGTCGAATCAGTTATTCAGAATGGGATAAACCCGATCTTTCTGAATAACTCGCGTATATATTATAAAAGTGTTACACAAACACAACAAACGCCTCATTCCACTTCAGAATATTCTTTTTATTCAAATATTCTTATATTTTGGGAAAGGTTCCCATTAATTTTATCAAAGATAACTTCTTTAATCTTCCTTTGAATACCACTTTAAAACTAGTCGGGATTAGCGAACCACACCGAAGTAATTATTTATTTTATTCCCCAATCCCAACCTATTCACCCCATGAAGTAAAACTGGAAATACTTCATATCTAACACCACGGTGTTATCGGTAAATTCAATTACCATTTCACGTTCAAATCTAATTAAAGATTTAACTATCACCTGGAGTAGAACTGGTGATACTCCATTCTCGATCTTTTCAATCTAATTAAAGATTCATTGAAACTCCACTTAGTTTTAATCTTTAACTGGGTTAAAGAATCAGTGTCATTTAAAACACGGTTCACGATAAACCCAAAATCACATTCCATTAATTATCGGGTTAAAGAACAAGTGTTATTTAAAACACTGTTCACGATAAACCCAAAAATCAACACGATTTCAATTCCAATTAAATGTTATTTAATTGGTACACTTCATTAAATCTAAATAAAAAGATTTAATCTTTTTCTCAACTGGGCTTAAGAACAGTGTTAATGAAGACACCAATCACGACAAACCCAAATCACATTTGATACTAAATACAAGGCTCTGAATAGAAAATATACCGGCTTATATTCAATATCAAATTCTACGACCAACAAATATCGTATTGGAAATAACGATATATATATATATATATCTTTCAAATTTCCATAACAATATCTGTATTATCACGAAATCCAACATCGAAATATTCCGAAGACAATTTCGATTCAAATCCATTCCCATGCAATTATTGGAAATTCTGGTTATTTTCAAAACCATTTCAAATCCAATTTATTTATTTTAAAAATAAAAAAATTATTGTTCTAGTTCAAAACTAGTTCATTTCGATAAAAATCTATTTTTATCTTTTCAAATACGGAGTTTTTCATCCCAATTCTTCTCAAATCATTTCTTATGATTTTACACAAATTATTTTTTTTTTAATAATTTTATCAAGGCCCGTACAGTCGATTTCCATCAACGGCCGTCGAACTGCACTTACAACGACCTTTTTCAAATTTGATTTGGACATAATTCCAAATCCAACCGTTAGATTTCAAATTTCCAATATTTATTAGATAGCTCTTTTCGATATGAACCCAACGGTTCCGGTTTTAGGAGAATCCGACGGTCGGATCTCCCCCAATATCCATTCGATGTCAATGGTTGAAATTCACGACTACCGCAGCGCGGTGCGTTCTATTCAGGTCATTATATTATATTATATATATATATATAATATATATACTTCGTCGATTTCCTTTTAAAATGAATTTTATAAATCGTTTTAAATTCGTTTTCGAAACGATTTCAACTTCCATCTCAAATTCAAATCTAAATTGAATCTTTCCAATATTAATTCATTTTAATTCATTACAACTCAATTTCAATTTAAATCCATTTCAATTCAATTTCAAAACATTTTAAATTCAATTCAAAAGCGATTTCAATTCTATTTCAATCTAATTCGAATTACAATTCTTTTCAATTTAATTCGAATTTCAATTCTTTTCAATTTAATTCGAATATAAATTCATTTCAAAATATCAAATTTTGAGGTCACTTTCAATATTCATTATAAAATGAATAAAATCGATATAAATATCGTTCACGTCAAAATGGCGTCAGTCTAATCAACACGGCTTCATATATTTTCAAATATTCTATTTCAAATATTCTATTTCAAATATTCTATTTCAAATATTTCTATTTCAAATATTCTATTTCAAATATTTCTATTTCAAATATTCTATTTCAAATATTTCTATTTCAAATATGGAATGAGGCCCAATCAATTACCATATAATGTTAATTATATGGATTTTCTACAACCCATGTATAAAATAACAACGATAAATAATCAACCATCATCCAGAGTGCGTTCTACACTGTATAAGCATCAAATATAAATATTCAACGCTTATAACAGTCTGTCAATCAATCGATCGACATACAGCTAATTATTGGGATTAGTGTAGGTCATATATCACCCCAATACCCGTGTGGGGTTATCAAACAATCCAACACAGATTTTATTTGTGCAGTTGGGCGATGTGTAAAATTTATCGTCCCAATCAATATCCTTCAAATATGTGTACATAAACAAACTGTCCGGTTTGTAAATGAATATTTATTTGTTCACATTCACGATATTCATATTCACGTTAAAAATGATATTTCTAACGATAATTAATTTATTGCAACACATGAATATATTTTATTATCTATTTCACATCATCACAAACAATTTTCACAACACGCCAATCAAAAAAACAAGCCGTCCATGGTATGTGGACGACTGGTGTCGGGTGCTGCTAAGCACAGTCTGCATCCTAGTATATATTTATATCTAGAAAAAGAAATTTAAAGTGAGAAGTTCCCACCGACTAGCTAATCCAAACGCCTCGACTCTTCTTATGTAGAAGTCATTGATGTTCTCGCCTTTTGTCACTTTCGTTGCCCGTAGCCACTACATATATATAAATCACATTTTTATACTGTTATCTTTAAAATAAAGATCACATTTCTATTTGTTCACTTTCAATTTAAAAATCATATTTTTATAATCACTCCATATGGATAAAAATTCTATTTTTACGCCGCTACTATACAGATAAAAAATCTTTTTTTGCATCGCTACTATATAAATAAAAATTCTTTTTTTACATCGCTACTATATAGATAAAAATTCTATTTTTACATTGCTACTATATAGATAAAAATTCTATTTTTACATCGCTACTATATAGATAAAAATTCTATTTTTACAACGATGTTCATATAATAAAGATTATATTTTTATCACGCTATTCTCTATATAAATATTTCGCCTTTTCAAAAATAAAGATTTCGACTTTTCAAAAATAAAGATTTTGCCTTTTTATTTATAAAGAATTCGCCTTTTTATTTACAAAAATCTAAACTCTTCGATTCAATTCAAAAATAAGAATCATAATTTTTTCCAAATCTAAAAATCAAAACTTTACGTTATATAAATAAAATAATAATAAAAAAAAAAACTTTATTCAGGAATAAAATCAGAGGAAGACTTACATCGTACAAATGGAAGAAAAAGGGGGGGTTTTGCTGTGCGTCGGTCAGCAGGGGCTCGCCGGAGTATGGAGGGTGCGGAGGAGGGGCCCACTGGTGGTGCGGCGGTGCCCTAGGCTAGGCGGCGGTGGCAATTCAGAGGGGGCAAGGGTCGCGGTGGGGGGGGGGGGCTTCGTGGTCTTCAAAATCGAGAAGGGGGGCTCATGAGGAGGTGCGCCGATGTCGAGGAGCCATGGCGGTGGAGTGAGCGGTCGTCGGCGATGGGAGTAGGGGGGCGATTCCGTCGATGTTGGTTTTTTTTTCTTTTTTTATCTCAACATAATGAACAAAGGGGTGGGGGGCAGTGAGGAAATAAGGGGAGAGAGGGAAGAGGGTTTTATTTATTAATTTATTTAATTATTTAATTTCAAAAAGGTTGACTTTTTATTCGACCTCTAAACGAGGCCCACCGCCTGTCGTCCATATCTAATTACCCCCATTCCGAACACAATGGGATATGTATCGTAAGCTGATTCGACTATTACGATCAGTTTTCGTCAAAATCAACATATAACTCTATATATTGAATTTGAACACACATTACACTTTGCCGGGATCACATACTAACTCGAAAAATTCCAGAAAAATATTTTCTAGCTTCGTATTGACGATACGGTCCTAACAAAACCAGTTTCGTCGAATTCTGAGACCGTTTGAAAAATGGCCAATTTCCAGTCGATTAAAATCAACTAAAAATGGCAAACACGTTTTCCTTTGCCACGCTCACATATTGATTCAAAAAAATTATGAAATTTGAAACCTAGCAATAACTTGACATCACGGATCCAACAAAAGTGGTTTCGTCGAAATCCGAGGTCGTTTGCAAAATGGCTATTTTTAAGGGCCTGAATTCCATAGCGACTATTCTGAAATTTCAACTGGACATATCGTTTGATTCCCACTATGAAATTTTGATTTTTCGGATTCATTGGGAAGATATTCTCAAATAGATTCTAATATTTTTGGTTTCGCTAAAATCCGGTTTGTTTTGCACCCGGTACATTCATTCGAAGTTTGAAATCGAAATATCGAACTACCGCGCCATTTTCAATTCCTTTTATAATTATTAAATAAATATTTATATTCTAACGATGATCTATATAAATATATTCATTCGAATTCATTTCAAAATAATAATTCATTTTAAATATTCAAAATTCGCCAAAATTAAAATTTTAAACTGGCTCGGATTTTCCGGGTTGTTGCATGTACCGCCATAGAAACCCAAAACAGTGACCCCACCAATATCTCTTGTATGGTCAAAGCCTACTTTTTTCTATTAGGAAAATTCCTGTCACCTTTTTATTTAAGTCCTCTTAGAATTATTGTTTCTCAAATGTGATCATACGGCCTTTTTAGACTGAATTTTACGTGCATATACATGACCGTTCAGACAAAAGACAATATCTATTGTATTTTATGTCCAGCCGTTAGAAATTGCAGCAAAAGACTTTGCAATATAGCACAAAAAAATTTCAAAAAGTGTACAACTGATTGGTGACACACCATCTGTATAATCTTGTATCCGCCACTGCTTACGACACTTATCAGCATAACTCTTCTGACATTCTTGGGCTGCTTTCATTCGTTGCCGAATGATCTCAATACAATCCAAGGTTTCTCTGATCATCTCTGGCCCAAGCATCAACTTATCACCAATTTCTAAACAACATGTCGGAGAATTACACGGTATACCATATAACGCCTTATATGGTGCCATCCCAATGCTTGACTGGTATCTGTTGTTATATGCAAACTTAACTAGATGTAGATGGTCTTCCCATGATCCCCCGAAGTCTAATACACAATCTCTTAGCAGATCTTCCAAAACTCGGTTAACCCTCTCGGTTTGACCATTAGTCTGGGATGATAAGCCGTATTTAAACACAACTCGATTCCCAAAGTCTCTTGCAAACTCTTCCAAAATCCACTTGTGAACAATGGATCTCGATCACTCACTATGCTCTTCAAGATACCATGGAATTGAACTATCCATTTAATATATAGCTCAGCCAACTTCGATGTTGCCCTAGTCGATCTGAAAGGAATAAATCTTTCGCTTTTGTTCAAGCAATCCACAATGTCCCAAATTCCTTCATTTCCTGCCCTGGTTCTAGGTAGTCCATCGATATTTGCTCGCACTTCTACGTAGGAACTTCCAATGGCTGAAGCAATCCAGTAGGGTTCTTCATTTCAGCTTTCACCAACTGACAGTTCATACACTTGGAAATAAACTTTCTAACATCGCACCTCATACCCTCCCAGTAGTAAGCTTGCTTCATGTCCTGATACATCTTTTTACCACCAGGATGAATTGTCAACTTCGAGTGATGGCATTCCCTCATAACCCCATCTCTTAATCCGTCGATATTAGGAACAACCAGTCGTCTATGTTTCCAAAGCCAATCCTCTCGATTGAGTTCAAATTTTTTATCCTCTAGTTCCATCTTCCTGATAATTTCGACAAGCTTTGCATCCCTCTTTTGGCTTTCGCCAATACTTTCAATGAGAGTAGGTCTTATCAATAAGATTGCCAACATTTCAGGTTCCAACTCACACCTTGGTCTGAAATCAAATTCTGCCAAGTACTCGTGGTGCTTCCATTCCAAAAACTTTGCTCCCAAACTTGAGTGTCTTCGAATTAACGCATCCGCCACTGCGTTACCTTCACTAAGAGTATAAGCTATACCAAAATCATATGATGCTAGAAACACTAACCACCGTTGCTGACGAAGATTCAAATCCTCTTGGGAGAAAAGATATTTCAACCACTTGTTATCTGTAAACAACTCGAATCGAACTCCCAACAGGTAATGTCTCCACATCTTCAGAGCAAACAAAATCGCTGCCAACTCCAAATCATGAGTGGAATAATTCCTTTTGTGCGGCTTCAGCTGTCAACTCGCATAGGCCATAACTCTATCTTTCTGCATCAGCACTGCTCCAAGCCCAGTACTGCATGCATCGGCGCATACCACCATCTCTTCATTCCCACTTGGAATCATCAAAACAGGAGCACTCATCAATATCTCTTTCAGGATTCCAAATGCTTGCTTACACTTCGCATCCCATGTAAACACTTGATTCTTCTTCATTAATCTTGTTAATGGTGCAGCCATCTTGGAGAAATCCTTGATAAACGACAACAATATTCTTCCAAACCAAGGAAACCCCGAACATTTGTCACATTCTTAGGTCTATCCTAATCCTGCATTGCTGCCACCTTAACAGGGTCAACCGCTATCCCAATTCCAAAAACAACATGGCCTAAGAACCTCTCTTCACTCTTCTAGAAGTGACACTTCAAAAATTTAGCCCTCAGCTGATGCTTTCGTGAGATTTCCAAAACAACTCGCAAGTGCGTCTTATGCTCTTCCTCATTCCGAAAGAAAACCAGAATATCATCCACGAACACAAGCACGAACTTGTTCAACTGATTTCTGAACACCCTATTCATAAGATCCACGAATAATCAAACCAAATGGCATCATAAACCATTCGAAGAAACCGAATGGTGTCCTAAAAGTTGTCTTCAGCACACTATCCTTTGCCACTCCCAATTGGTGAAATCCCATTGTCAAATCCATTTGTGAAAACATCTTGGCCTCGTGAATCCATTCGAACAAGTCATCTATCTTCGGCAATGGATACTTGTTATTCTTGGTCACTTGTTCAGCTCCCAATAATCCACACACAATCTCAAAGATCCATCGGTCTTGGTTGCAAACACAACTGGTGCACCCCATTCGAACACACTTCTCCAAATGAATCCTTTTCTCAAAAGATCACGTACTTGCACCTGTAACTCTCGTTGTTCCTTAGGTGACATCCTCCTAAGAGGCATGACGATAGGTTTGAAACTCTCATCCAAATTGATTATGAACTCAATCTCATAACGCGGTGGCAACCCTTTGACCTTTTCAAAGACATCACCGAACTCACTAGCAATCGACACAGATGACAAGTCTTCCCATGGAATCACAAGCGAATATAAATAGCTTACAAAGATGCCATCTTTGGGCTTACATCGAATCACAACCATTCACCCTTCCATATTCCCGACTGTTACCTCGAGCTTCTCACAATCCATTTTTGCCGCATACCTCTTGGGCTAGTCCATACCTAAAATAATCCCCCAGCGAAGCTTAAAACAAAGCAATCACACACAAAGGAGAAACCATGACTAAACAACACTAGACCATGACAAATCATACACAAACTGGACGAAACCCAACTGGATTAGTCACAACAAAAGGTCTACCACAAATCTCAGGTTCCAAACCCTAGCGGCACACAAGTTCATTACAAATGAAAGATTGTGATGCTCAACTATCAAACAACACACGAACTGAAACATCTCTAATGAAAAGAATACCTTGAATGACCTCACTTTTCCCTTTTTCCTTCGCCGTAGGAATCCTCGAAGAAGATGATACAACTTCCAAAGCATAAGCTTTCACAATATGCTTTCCCTTAGCTGGTTATGGACAATCCTTCTTGTTATTGCCAGGCTTGCCATAGTTGTAGCACTTCCTCTCAGCTTTTGGATTTTGCAATTCTTGGAATAATCGCCCTTCTGCTGGTAGTTGTAGCAAGTCACTTCGCCTTTCTGCCTCTTCTGACCATCTTTTCCTTTCTTTTTGGTGCTTCCTCTTCTTATTATTACCATTGTGTTGAGGTTTCTATTCGTCCTTAGCTACAACAACAATCTCTTCCTTAAGGAACAAACTCTCATGCCTCATAGCTTTCTCCATAATCTTCTCATAGGTATCATCTAAATGATCGACTAGTTGATTCCCAAGATACTTGTTCAAGCCCATGACAAACTTCTTGTTCTTCTGGTGAGGATTCTCAACATATGAACGAGCTTACTAAGACAAGGCTTTAAAATCCGAAACTTACTCCAACACCAGCTTACCATTCTACTTCAACTCAATGAACTTCTTGAACAAAATAGACTTTTGAACGATAGAAATGAACTTCGTCTCAAATTTTACTTGGAATTGATCCCACGAAATCTCATCTTCTGGGATCTCCAGAGTAATAGACTTCCACCAATCCATAGCTTTCCCTGCAGCTGTCTCGATGCAAGCTTTCTTTTAGTCGCATCATCGATTCCCATATCTCCAAAAAATCCAAATGCAAGTATCAAGCCACCCTTGAATCTCTACAATCAGCTTCGTCCCCTTAAATGGCTTCCCTCCTAAGTAGTGAAATCTTTGCAAAGTCCACGTCCCTAGGCACTTGTACTCCTATATCTACCGTGGTTGTCTCCTGAGCGGGTACCCTCCTCATGATCGCTGCCATCATGGCCTCGAACATAGCTTGGTCATATGGTATACCGCCATCACCTCCTCCAGGAACAGTCTCCTCCCTAGAAGCGTGTCTCGACGTTCAACAACTCGTTCTAAATCTGAAAAATAGAATGATTAATCCACACATGAGAAAAACTACAAATGGAGTTCAAACACTATTATACTATACACTACTATGTAGTATACATCCATCAGAAATATACAAATACGTCTCTCATACATAATTACATCTTTGAACTATGACTAAAATCGATTAACCAGAGCTCTGATACCATATGTAACGACCGCCCATAACTCCTTAACATAATCAAGAGGAATAATGCACTGGAAGACGTGCTAGGCAGATATGGACGATCATCAGTGTAACAACCCACAAATTCTGAACCAATTTTAAAAATTTTAATGGAAATTTAATAGTGAAAATTGTTTATTTTAAATAATAACGATTAAAATTTATTTAAATCGAAGTTTGACCAAATGTACCGGATTCAAAATTTAACGGATTTTAGTGAAACCAAAAATATCTATATCTGTTTGAAATTATCTTTCCAACGAATCCAAAAAATCGAAATTTCATAGCGGGAATCAAAAGATATGGCAGTTGAATATTCAGAATGGTCACTATAGTATAATTTATAGCCCGTATAAAAGTCCATATTTCAAACAACCTCTGTTTTCGACGAAACCACTTTTGTTGGAACCGGAATGTCAAATTATTGCTAGGTTTCAATTTTTGTAATTTTCCGAATTAATATGTGAGCATGGCAAACGAAAATGTGTTTTGTCAATTTTAGTCAAATTTAATCGACTGGAAAATAGCCATTTTTCAAACGGTCTCAGAATTCGATGAAATTAATCTTGTTAGGACCGTATCATCAAAACATAACTAGAAATAATTTTTTTGTAATTTTTAGAGACCGTATGTGGTCCCGGTCATTTAAAATGTACGTTTAAATTTAAAATATATTGATTTATATTTTAATTTATAGAAAAACTGATCGTAACAGCCGAATTGGCTTACGAAACATATTCCATTGTGTCCGGGACAGGGGTTATTAGCTGGGGACGACACTCATTGGGTTTGATTTGGATTTAACAATGATAACAAATAAAAATAGGAATTAAATATTAAAATAATATTATAATATATTATCTATAAAAACCGTATATACTGGCCAATACGCTAAACCCTAATTTCCTATAGTCAGCCGCCACCAACCCGTTTCATGGCTGAGAAGCTCCGATCTTCTTCCTCCCTTCTCTTCGAATCTACTCAACGAATCTCCAAACTTCAAAGGACAAAACTCTTTGTCTAAGTGTGCTCGTGTGATTGAACGGATATGATGAGAAACCGCTGCGCAGATTTCTCGAATTGGATGCTCAAAGAGCCGGCGGTCGGCCTCATTTTTCGAGGTACCTGGGAGTTTGAATTCCAGGATTTTCATGGCGACGACAGAGGAGGTCAAGGCGGTTTGTGGGGTGTTCCCCGATGGAGTGGCGGCGGCCTCTATCAGCGGCGATGGACGGAAACTCGATGCGACGGTGGATTTTGGCAAAGAAGCGTGCTCCAGATCTTTTTACAGAAAGAAGAAGATTAAGTAAAATTATTAATTAATTAAGTTAGTTAATTAATTTCTTAATTATTAAAGTTTAAAATCGTCATAACCTTGTGAAACAGAATCAGAAAATTTCAATTGCGTTGAAATCGTAGAAGAAAACACTTCGTGATGGAACATACCAGATCTGAAACGAAGCACTTTGGAAATTCAGATAAATTCAATGTGAGATTTCTCGTTTTAAAATTTAAAATAAAAATATATATATGTTTGTGAACTGATTTTGATTGATCTTGACTGTGATTATAATATTATTTGCGCCATGAAATAATTAGTTGGTTGATTGACTGTGTTGACGATGATTTATCGATTTATACTTTGGTTCAGAATATGTTGTGTAACACCCCACACCCGCTACGGTCACTCACTAAGGGAATGCCATAACATCGGTGGAGTATTTTTAAGTGAATATAGAACAGAAAAATTACAACAAGACAGATATAAGTAATACTTGAGAATTTAAAACATCATTTCATTGCAGCGGAAAGTAAAACATGTTTGGTTACACCAAAACCATAAACAAGAGTCAAGTACATAATATCCATCCTGATAAAACAAAAGTACATAATCCCACTACATAACTTAATAGCCATACTAGAAAAGATAAACTGAGCTTTACATCCCTGGTCCAAGCTCCAAAAGATAGATAAAGTAATCTGATCAAAGCCCACTAGTGCTAGGCCCACTCTGATAACCTGAGGGTTGGAAAAAAAGATAAAACAACGGGGTCAGACATAAGTCTGAGCGAGTCCTATAACCTTAACAATACAATCATTAAAGTAATTAGGGTATGATATAAACAAGGTACGGTACCTCTGGGGATAATGACTACACTAAGTAGCCAACTAAACACAGGATGTACTAAGATAACCGAAAAGACGCATTTACCCACCCAAGGATAATTACTACACTGCACCACCCCAGATCTACCCACCCAAGGGTAATTCCTACACTGCACCACACCGGATCTACCCACCAAGGGTAATTCCTACTTAAAGGTTGATCCCACTGTACTTAGTAATTTTTACCCAGTAGTTTCTTGTACCCCTAGCTGACTACATAGGTGCCGTCTACCCCTATCTCCGCTAGGTGTACCCACTACTCCCCAAGCGATCGGCTCCCTACCGTAGATACCCGTGCTGGCCCCACAGTGGGGTGTATCACTCCCCAAAGTGGCAACCCGATAATCAATGGTGCATGGCTTATACCTACACGATGCAACAACGTCTTACCTACCAGCCCGGGTCCACACACGCATATGAAACCCGTTGGACTCGCGTTGCCACCGCTACCCCGTTTTGGCCTCTTATAGTCAAGCCCAATATGCGTGTCCCGTCCTCGACTTGGGTCGACCCCACAAAGATACGTTTTGGATATTGGTTGAAATGGGCCCCCACAAGCTACTACTTAAGCTTGTCATTTTATCTAGTGCATCCCACTTAACCCCTTTTATAATCATGCCCACTTACATGTTAAGGTTTGGTTAAGTCATCTAATCATATTTCAATTGCCACTCAAGGCCCCCACAAGCTACTACTTAAGCTTGTCATTTAATCGTATTTCAATTGCCACTTAAGGCCCCCACAAGCTACTACTTAAGCTTGTCATTTAATTATATTTCAATTGCCACTTAAGGCCCCCACAAGCTACTACTTAAGCTTGTCATTTAATTATATTTCAATTGCCACTTAAGGCCCCCACAAGCTACTACTTAAGCTTGTCATTTAATTATATTTCAATTGCCACTTAAGGCCCCCACAAGCTACTACTTAAGCTTGTCATTTAATTATATTTCAATTGCCACTTAAGGCCCCCACTAGATTTCCACATGCCACCCAAGGCACTTACTTGATTCCCACATGCCACCCAAGGCACTTACTTAACCCTTTAATCATGTTTAATTACATGTTCCACTTTGGTTAAGTATTCTAATCGTATTTTCTATTGCCACCCAAGGCAACCCACTAGTTTCCTTATGCCACCCAAACACTTAGCATGCATAAAACCAAATACTTAGCATGCATAAAACCAAATACATAACTTGCATAACATGTTACATATAAACTTGCATATAATCTCACATATAGCTTGCATAACATGTTACATATGAATCAATGTTTAACATAGTGTTTTGCATAATGAGCATCATAAAACATAGCATTAAACTTGCATATAGCATAAAACTTGCAAAACACACAACATACACTATACTAAACTTGCATAAACACATTGATCCCCAAACATAGCCATATCTTATCATATCCTATCATAATCAATTTAACAATTGATTATTAAGGCTATAGAAACTCACCACGAAACTCCAATAAGCAAACCCTTGCCAAAAATCACCCAAAAACTCTAGCCTTGAACATAAAGCTTGCAACTTGATGATGAATGCAAGCTAATGATCACTCATACAACTCAAAGATGCTTGTATGAACATGAAAGTCTTCATAGAAATAGTATTAGAAAGAGGATGGAGGCTAGGCTTTTGAGTGGAGGCCATGATCATAGAAAATTTTGGCATAGTTTAGTTAGAGGATAGGATTATGATCATTTAGGGCTAGCTTAGGGTCTTATTTATAGGATTAGGCAAGTGTTTTAGGCCATTAGATTAACCCTAAATTAGATTAGGACCATCAGATCTCGGAAGCTTCCAGAAACCAGCCCCAAAACACAGCCCAAACCCTAAAATGGTGCACCAGGCCAAACTGGCCGAGCACCCCCTGTCGACACCCAAGTCGACAGGGCTGTCGACTTGGTCCTAGCCAAGTCGACTGCCCAGTCGACAGGGCTGTCGACTTGGGTAGCTAGGCGGGAATTTTCCCCCCTGTGCCCAATGGCCCCAATTTCGAAATTTGAACCTGAATTTTAAATCTGTTTTGAACTTTGAATTTTCTGTAAACTTCATTGGGCCATAACCGGGCCATACGGACTCCGATTCTCGAAAACTCAGACACTATTTCGCGTATTTTTCCGAGACGAACGAAATGACACAGACCGTTTCCCCCAATTCTCACATATGAGATTATTTATTCTGCAATTAGTGAATTTTAGCATTAACCGAAATTCGGGGTGTTACATTCTCCCCTCCTTAAAGGATTTCGTCCCCGAAATCTCTAAGCTAAGGAGAATGCATATCCTACCATCCAAACAACCATCTACTCAATCCATCAAACACGGGCATCCATTGTCCTTAAAACAATTTCTAATGATGTATGAGCATATGCAAAAAGTGTGTGTATATGTTCCCTATCTAATGTATGAACATATGCAAACCATGATAGTGCCATGCATCCATTATGTATGCGAGAGAACCCTATCGACACATACAATATCTACATGAGTGCACAATCATTCACCAAAATGCATCATCCATATGATAACACAATCATTATACATCCATAAATATAGCTACCTACACACAATTATATGCAATATGAAGTGATTGAGCCGATCTAGTGTCTAGAGTGTGTGTATATGCATCCACGAGCAACCACTAGCAAACACTTGCATCCACATGCATCCATCAATCATAACATGTCTCAAACACATGTTTCAACCATAGGTTTACCCTATCTAAAGGTCAAAGGCACTAACAAGAGGACATACTAAAGATAAGATAAGTACTAGACAAATGATAAAGGAGAAGTTAAAAGACATACCCTCAAAAAGGAATGGGTATAATGAACGCATTTTCGCTTCCGTCTCCCAAGTAGCGTTGCTCTCATCTTCTCCCCATTGCACTTTGACTAGTTGAACCTCCCTGTTTTTCGGCCTCTTAATCTCTGACCCAAGGATGCGTGTAGGAGCTCGTCGAATAGTCGCATCACGCTCTATCTCTACTTCTCTAAGCAAGCTCGGCTCCACCACCTCTGCGGTCTCATGTAGGCACTTCCTCAAATGTGACACATGGAATACATCATGTACACCACTAAGTCTGTCGGGAAACTCCACTCTATAGGCCATCTGTCCAATCCTTTCCTTAATAGGAAACGGTCCAACAAACCTTGGTGCTAACTTCCCAACAGATCCTCCAAAATCCAAGATACATAGCCTCAAAAGGTCTTCTAAAATGCGATTCACCCTCCCGATCTGGCCGTCCGTCTGAGGATGATTTGTGGTGCTCAAACACAACTGAGTCCCTACCGCCTCTTTCAAACTCTTCCGAAACTCGCTAGTGAAGATAGGATCTCGATCACTCACTATGCTGGAAGGTACACCATGCAATCGAACTATCTCTCGAAGATATACTGAAGCTAGCCATGGAGCAGTCCTCTTGCTCTTCACGGGTATGAAATGGGCGCTTTTAGTAAGTCTGTCTACCACAACCCAAATTCCCGTATTGCCCTTTCTCGATCTGGGTAACCCGTCAATAAAATCCCTCGAGACGCTATCCCACTTCCATTGCAGAACTTCCAATGGGTGAAGCAACCCACCTGGTTTCTTTTGCTCCGCTTTCACCTGTTGGCACACCAAGCATCGAGCGACATACTTGGCCACATCCTTCTTCATACCGGCCCAGAAGAAAACCCGCTTCATGTCTTGGTACATCTTGTCCATACCGGGATGAATGGTCATCTTCGAACGATGTGCATCATCAAGTATAGCCTTCCTCAAACCCTCGTCTTGCGGTACACAAAGTCTACCGTCACTACGCAACCACCCCTTACCACCTAGGGTGTACCTACTCAAATGGCTGGACGACTCCCCCCCCCCCTTATGAGCTTCTCTACTAACTCAACCAACTGTGGGTCGTCTCGCTGTGCTCCGCCAATCCGCCCCAAAAGAGTAGGCCTAAACTCCAAGGAGGCTAGCAAACCGGGTACAAAGTCAACGGAAGGTCTAAAGTCAAACATAGAAATAAACTCTAAGCTCCGTCGCTCAACGAACAATGAACTCAAGGACAACCTTTTTCTACTTAAGGCGTCCTCTACCACGTTACCCTTGCCATGGGCATACGCTATCTCAAACTCATAGGATGCTAAGAATCCCATCCAAAATCATCACAACTGTCCATCTCTCACGCAGACCACCCTAGTCGAACTCGACATCCCCCAAATGCAAGCCCCAAAGGCCTAAACCAATATCAGACAAACACCCAAGGGATACCTCCTTCGAATTCAGACGACCTACGTGAGATGATACTAGTAAAAACGGCTAAATAATTACGCCCTTGTCCAACTCTGGATGTCCTCGCCAGTCTCGCTCCAAAACCACCGTTTATCCCATAACTGGCTTTGCTCAACCTATTGAGCACATACGAAAACTTATTTCGCTCCTAGAAAAGACCAAGATGTCATTTACAAAGACAATCACGAACTTATTTAGGTACTCCCTGAACAGCCTTCTCATCAAATCAATGAAGTATGCGGGGGCGCTCGTCAAACCAAATGGCATCACCAGCCACTCATAAAAAAAACCATCCGGAGTCCTAAAGGCAGTCTTCTCTATACTATCCTCAGCTACTCTCAACTGACGAAACCCCGTGGCTAAGTCCAACTGCGAAAATACTGAGGCGCCAACTAACTGATCAAAGAGATCATCAATCCTCGGCAATGGGTGTCTATTCTTCTTTGTGAGTTTATTTAGTTCTCTTTAGCCTACACAAAGTCTGAGGGACCCATCCGCCTTCGTGGCAAAGACTACTGGAGTACCCCACTCCGATATACTTCGTCTTATGAACCCCTTCTCAAGCAAATCGCCTACTTGCTTATGGAGTTCCCTCCTCTCACGAGGAGCCATGTGGCACACTGGCCAAGATACTGGTTTGGCATTGTCTACCAAATATATTCGGAAGTCAATCTCCCGCTCCGGAGGTAAACCCTTCACCTCCTCAAACACATCCGAGTATTCCCGGACCACTCTAACAGATCGCAAACTCTCGACCGACGTGTCAAGCGATTCCAGATAACTTAGCATAACAGATTCCATGGGATTACAAGAGATCTTGAGAGTGTTACCCAAGCGGGTCATAAGCCTAACAACTCTCCCTTCAAAATCAAGAACGACACCCCTACTGGATAACCAGTCCATGCCCAAAACTATCCCATAGCCCGTGAAGCCCAAAAAGCATCACATCTAAACTCAACGCTAAGTATAGAAACTTTCAAACCCAAACACATCATGGAGCCCCAATTGGGTTTGAAACAACTAAGGGATCATCTACTAAACTGGTGTCTAAGTGCAGTGACTCAACTAACAATGATGAGATAAACGAACTCGATGCGTCAGAATCAAATAAAGTTCGAACCGGATAATAAAGAAATCCAAATTCCAACCTAGACGGTCCTATCCCCATCTGGTACACTAGCCGTGAGGGAATACAACTACCCTCCAAGAGATTCCGTACCTTGCCCTTGCCTCTTTGGACAATCCTAATAAGGTGTCCTATTCCTCCAAAAGGATAACTACTCGCCTTCTTCTTCCCATTCTCCACTCGTAACCTCCCACCAATGAGGTTTCATCCTTCATTAACCAAACAACTATTTGAGCCTTCCTCCCATCGTCTATCCAATAGGTACCTTCAAGTCCTCCTCCTTCTTGAACCAACTTCTAATCCGACTAATGTCTAAGTCCCTTGAAGTGGTTTTCCATTCTTATCTATCTTAGAAAGATTATCTATACGCGGAGGGGAAACTCAAAACGAGAGAGGAAGAGATTCAAAATGGAGAATTTGAAAGATATAGATATGGCTTTTGGGGATTATGCTTTTCTTTCAAAAAAATTTCTCTTAAAAGACATGTTTTTGAAAATACTCCTTTCAAAAATATTCTTAGAAAATAGTTTTTCTAAAAAAATTATCTATTCTGGTAACCTTAAGCTCTGATACCACGTGTAACACCCCACACCCGCTACGGTCACTCACTAAGGGAATGCCATAACATCGGTGGAGTATTTTTAAGTGAATATAGAACAGAAAAATTACAACAAGACAGATATAAGTAATACTTGAGAATTTAAAACATCATTTCATTGCAGCGGAAAGTAAAACATGTTTGGTTACACCAAAACCATAAACAAGAGTCAAGTACATAATATCCATCCTGATAAAACAAAAGTACATAATCCCACTACATAACTTAATAGCCATACTTGAAAAGAAAAACTGAGCTTTACATCCCTGGTCCAAGCTCCAAAAGATAGATAAAGTAATCTGATCAAAGCCCACTAGTGCTAGGCCCACTCTGATAACCTGAGGGTTGAAAAAAAAGATAAAACAACGGGGTCAGACATAAGTCTGAGCGAGTCATATAACCTTAACAATACAATCATTAAAGTAATTAGGGTATGATATAAACAAGGTACGGTACCTCTGGGGATAATGACTACACTAAGTAGCCAACTAAACACAGGATGTACTAAGATAACCGAAAAGACGCATTTACCCACCCAAGGATAATTACTACACTGCACCACCCCAGATCTACCCACCCAAGGGTAATTCCTACACTGCACCACACCAGATCTACCCACCAAGGGTAATTCCTACTTAAAGGTTGATCCCACTAAGTGTACTTAGTAATTTTTACCCAATAGTTTCTTGTATCCCTAGCTGACTACATAGGTGACGTCTGCCCCTATCTCCGCTAGGTGTACCCACTACTCCCCAAGCGATCGGCTCCCTACCGTAGATACCCGTGCTGGCCCCACAGTGGGGTGTATCACCCCCTAAAGTGGCAACCCGATAATCAATGGTGCACGGCTTATACCTACACGATGCAACAACGTCTTACCTACCAGCCCGGGTCCACACACGCATATGAAACCCGTTTGACTCGCGTTGCCACCGCTATCCCGTTTTGGCCTCTTATAGTCAAGCCCAATATGCGTGTCCCGTCCTCGACTTGGGTCGAGCCCACAAAGATACGTTTGGGATATTGGTTGAAATGGGCCCCCACAAGCTACTACTTAAGCTTGTCATTTTATCTAGTGCATCCCACTTGACCCCTTTTATAATCATGCCCACTTACATGTTAAGGTTTGGTTAAGTCATCTAATCATATTTCAATTGCCACTCTAGGCCCCACAAGCTACTACTTAAGCTTGTCATTTAATCGTATTTCAATTGCCACTTAAGGCCCCCACAAGCTACTACTTAAGCTTGTCATTTAATTATATTTCAATTGCCACTTAAGGCCCCCACAAGCTACTACTTAAGCTTGTCATTTAATTATATTTCAATTGCCACTTAAGGCCCCCACAAGCTACTACTTAAGCTTGTCATTTAATTATATTTCAATTGCCACTTAAGGCCCCCACAAGCTACTACTTAAGCTTGCCATTTAATTATATTTCAATTGCCACTTAAGGCACCCACTAAATTTCCACATGCCACTAAAAGGCACTTACTTGATTCCCACATGCCACCCAAGGCACTTACTTAACCCTTTAATCATGTTTAATTACATGTTCCACTTTGGTTAAGTATTCTAATCGTATTTTCTATTGCCACCCAAGGCAACCCACTAGTTTCCTTATGCCACCCAAACACTTAGCATGCATAAAACCAAATACTTAGCATGCATAAAACCAAATACTTAGCATGCATAAAACCAAATACATAACTTGCATAACATGTTACATATAAACTTGCATATAATCTCACATATAGCTTGCATAACATGTTACATATGAATCAATGTTCAACATAGTGTTTTGCATAATGAGCATCATAAAACATAGCATTAAACTTGCATATAGCATAAAACTTGAAAAACACACAACATACACTATACTAAACTTGCATAAACACATTGATCCCCAAACATAGCCATATCTTATCATATCCTATCATAATCAATTTAACAATTGATTATTAAGGCTATAGAAACTCACCACTAAACTCCAATAAGCAAACCCTTGCCAAAAATCACCCAAAAACTCTAGCCTTGAACATAAAGCTTGCAACTTGATGATGAATGCAAGCTAATGATCACTCATACAACTCAAATACCACGTGTAACACCCCACACCCGCTACGGTCACTCACTAAGGGAATGCCATAACATCGGTGGAGTATTTTAAGTGAATATAGAACAGAAAAATTACAACAAGACAGATATAAGTAATACTTGAGAATTTAAAACATCATTTCATTGCAGCGGAAAGTAAAACATGTTTGGTTACACCAAAACCATAAACAAGAGTCAAGTACATATTATCCATCCCGATAAAACAAAAGTACATAATCCCACTACATAACTTAATAGCCATAATAGAAAAGATAAACTGAGCTTTACATCCCTGGTCCAAGCTCCAAAAGATAGATAAAGTAGTCTGATCAAAGCCCACTAGTGCTAGGCCCACTCTGATAACCTGAGGGTTGGGAAAAATATAAAAACAACGGGGTCAGACATAAGTCTGAGCGAGTCCTATGACCTTAACAATACAATCATTAAAGTAATTAGGGTATGATATAAACAAGGTACGGTACCTCTGGGGATAATGACTACACTAAGTAGCCAACTAAACACAGGATGTACTAAGATAACCGAAAAGACGCATTTACCCACCCAAGGATAATTACTACACTGCACCACCCCAGATCTATCCACCCAAGGGTAATTCCTACACTGCACCACACCAGATCTACCCACCAAGGGTAATTCCTACTTAAAGGTTGATCCCACTAAGTGTACTTAGTAATTTTTACCCAGTAGTTTCTTGTACCCCTAGCTGACTACATAGGTGCCGTCTGCCCCTATCTCCGCTAGGTGTACCCACTACTCCCCAAGCGATCGGCTCCCTACCGTAGATACCTGTGCTGGCCCCACAGTGGGGTGTATCACTCCCCAAAGTGGCAACCCGATAATCAATGGTGCACGGCTTATACCTACACGATGCAACAACGTCTTACCTACCAGCCCGGGTCCACACACGCATATGAAACCCGTTGGACTCGCGTTGCCACCGCTACCCCGTTTTGGCCTCTTATAGTCAAGCCCAATATGTGTGTCCCGTCCTCGACTTGGGTCGAGCCCACAAAGATACGTTTGGGATATTGGTTGAAATGGGCCCCCACAAGCTACTACTTAAGCTTGTCATTTTATCTAGTGCATCCCACTTAACCCCTTTTATAATCATGCCCACTTACATGTTAAGGTTTGGTTAAGTCATCTAATCATATTTCAATTGCCACTCAAGGCCCCCACAAGCTACTACTTAAGCTTGTCATTTAATCATATTTCAATTGCCACTTAAGGCCCCCACAAGCTACTACTTAAGCTTGTCATTTAATTATATTTCAATTGCCACTTAAGGCCCCCACAAGCTACTACTTAAGCTTGTCATTTAATTATATTTCAACTGCCACTTAAGGCCCCCACAAACTACTACTTAAGCTTGTCATTTAGTTATATTTCAATTGCCACTTAAGGCCCACACAAGCTACTACTTAAGCTTGTCATTTAATTATATTTCAATTTCCACTTAAGGCCCCCAATAGATTTCCACATGCCACCCAAGGCACTTACTTGATTCCCACATGCCACCCAAGGCACTTACTTAACCCTTTAATCATGTTTAATTACATGTTCCACTTTGGTTAAGTATTCTAATCGTATTTTCTATTGCCACCCAAGGCAACCCACTAGTTTCCTTATGCCACCCAAACACTTAGCATGCATAAAACCAAATACTTAGCATGCATAAAACCAAATACTTAGCATGCATAAAACCAAATACTTAGCATGCATAAAACCAAATACATAACTTGCATAACATGTTACATATAAACTTGCATATAATCTCACATATAGCTTGCATAACATGTTACATATGAATCAATGTTCAACATATTGTTTTGCATAATGAGCATCATAAAACATAGCATTAAACTTGCATATAGCATAAAACTTGCAAAACACACAACATACACTATACTAAACTTGCATAAACACATTGATCCCCAAACATAGCCATATCTTATCATATCCTATCATAATCAATTTAACAATTGATTATTAAGGCTATAGAAACTCACCACTAAACTCCAATAAGCAAACCCTTGCCAAAAATCACCCAAAAACTCTAGCCTTGAACATAAAGCTTGCAACTTGATGATGAATGCAAGCTAATGATCACTCATACAACTCAAAGATGCTTGTATGAACATGAAAGTCTTCATAGAAATAGTATTAGAAAGAGGATGGAGGCTAGGCTTTTGAGTGGAGGCCATGATCATAGAAAATTTTGGTATAGTTTAGTTAGAGGATAGGATTATGATCATTTAGGGCTAGCTTAGGGTCTTATTTATAGGATTAGGCAAGTGTTTTAGGCCATTAGATTAACCCTAAATTAGATTAGGACCATCAGATCTCGGAAGCTTCCAGAAACCAGCCCCAAAACACAGCCCAAACCCTAAAATGGTGCACCAGGCCAAACTGGCCGAGCACCCCCTGTCGACACCCAAGTCGACAGGGCTGTCGACTTGGTCCTAGCCAAGTCGACTGCCCAGTCGACAGGGCTGTCGACTTGGGTAGCTAGGCGGGAATTTTCCCCCCTGCGCCCAATGGCCCCAATTTCGAAATTTGAACCTGAATTTTAAATCTGTTTTGAACTTTGAATTTTCTGTAAACTTCATTGGGCCATAACCGGGCCATACGGACTCCGATTCTCGAAAACTCGGACTCTATTTCGCGTATTTTTCCGAGACGAACGCAATGACGCAGCCCGTTTCCCCCAATTCTCACATCTGAGATTATTTATTCTGCAATTAGTGAATTTTAGCATTAACCGAAATTCGGGGTGTTACATGTTGTGTAGAGAAATAAAAATAACTTTTTGATATAAAATGTTGTATCAGGATTAAAATAACATTTTTGTTAACAATGTTACATTAGAAATAAAAATACATTTTTGTTATGAATTGTGACATTAGAATGAAATTTGTCATTAGATTAAAGATATTTCATTAAAATGAAATTTGTCATTTTAGTTAAGATGTTATATTAGAATAAAATCACATTTTTGGTTGTAATTGTCATGTTAGAATAAAATATCACTTTAGATCAAAATTGTCATGTTAGAATAAAATATCATTTTAGATAAAAATTGTCATGTTAGAATAAAATATCATTTTAGATAAAATTGTCATGTTAGCATTAAAATACCATTTTTGTTGTATAAAATGTTAGCATAAGCAAAATAACATTTTTATTGCAAAATGTTGCATTTAAAAGGAAATAACATTTTTAGGGTAAAATGTTGCATTTAAAAAGAAATAACATTTTAGTTAAAAATGTTGCATTAGAAATAAAGTGACATTTTAATTGAAAATGTTGCATTAGAATAAAAATAACATTTCAGTTAAAAATGTCACAGTAGAATAAAAATTGTCCTTTTTGCTAAGAAATGTTTATTAGATTAAAAGTTACATTTTTGTTAAGAATATGTTATAAAAATAACATTTCTGTTAGAATGACATGTTAGAATAAAATTGCCATTTTGTTATAAAATGTTGCATTGGGATAAAAATGTAATTTTTGTTACAATTGTTTTATTAGATTAAAAATGTCACATTTTGTTAGAAATGGAAATACCATTTTGTTATAAAAATGTTATGATTAGATAAGAGTTACATCTTTGTCAGAAAATGTACATTAGAATGAAAATATCATTTTGGTTAGAACATGTTGTAATAAAAAGAACATTTTGATTAGAAATGTTATATTAGCGATAAACATGTCATCTAGATTAGAGATAAACATGTCATTTAGATTAGATATTGACATGTCATTTATGTTAGCCAAATAAATATGTCATAGACCATGCCATGTTACATTAAAACATATGGTTTGTTGAAGGTAAATTATAAATATTCATTTATAATGTAAACAGTGAAAATTGGTTAAACTTATTAACCAATAATCTATTTAGATGAACTGCTATTGTTTGGAAACCGCACACGGGTGTTGGGATGACAAACACTAGTCCCAATATTTAACGATATGTCAATCGATGGATTGATAGCCCGTGTTGAGCGTCATTTATTTATTTATTTATTTTTAACGCTCACATGATTATAAATTTCACTCTGGTTGTGAATGGATTGTTTATTGATTCTTTATCATTATTGTTATATATATGTAATGTGTGAAAACCATATAATTGAAATTATATGGTAATTGATTGAGTCACATTCCGATTCAGAATATCTTTTAAATAAAGGATATTTTAAAATAAAGAGAATTTTAAAATAAAGGATATTTTAAAAATAAAGAATATTTTAGATAACGAATATTTTAATATAATATTCAGTTAAGAATAAATTATGATTTTTATGTCCATTTTTGGATAGACACAAAAATATAAAACTATGAAGCCGAGTTATGTAGAAACGCTATTTTTAACCCGAACGGGTTATCAATCGATTTTTATTCATTTTAGAGTGAATATCGAAAAGGATGAATTTCAAAATTAATATTTTGAAATATTATTATTTTAATATGATAAAAATATAGAATATTCAATTTTTATATAAAATCGAAAATGAAGTTAAATCGTTTCAAAATGAATTTATAAATACAATTTAAATAGAAATCGATAAAATATATATTATATGTATTATATATTTATATAATGGCTTGAATAGAACGCGCCGCACAGCGACCGTTCACGAATTTCGGCCATTAACTTCAAATTGGCGTAACGGAAGATCCGACCGTCAGATTCTTCTAAAACTAGAACCGTTGGGTTCGTTTCGAAAAAAGATTTCCAATAAATATAAGAGTTTTGAAATCTAACGGTTGGATTTGGAATTATGTCAAAATCAAATTTGGAAAAGGGTCACTATGGATGTAGTTCGGTGGCCGCTATTGGAAACCGACTGTACGAGCGATAATAAAATTATTAAAAATATGGAAAATTATGTAAAATCATAATAAATGATTTGGAAAGAGTTTGGATGAAAAATTCCATATTTGAAAAGATAAAATATATTTTTATCGAATTGAACTAGTTATTAACTAGAATAAATCTTCAAAATAGGATTTAATGAAGTTTTCCAATTAATTGATATTTAATTGGAATTAAATAAGATAAATTGGAT
Source organism: Allium sativum (assembly GCA_030737875.1). Classification (NCBI taxonomy): domain Eukaryota; kingdom Viridiplantae; phylum Streptophyta; class Magnoliopsida; order Asparagales; family Amaryllidaceae; genus Allium; species Allium sativum. The sequence goes on along the minus strand of CM060910.1, from coordinate 589,075,317 downwards.
TTTGGGTTTGTTGTGAATGGTGTCTTAAATAACACTGTTCTTGAACCCCATAAGAAAAGAATAAATCTTTTAATTAAGATTTATTAGGGTTTTCAATTATATTTAGTTATTGGAATAAAAGGAAATGTGAGTTGAGTTTATTGTGAACTGTGTTTTTAACGACATTTGTTCTTTAACTCAATTAACAGTAAAAGTATAATTTTGAATTTATAAATCTTTTATTAAGATTTAATTGGAAATTTTCCAAATGTAAAGTTTTCCAATTTAATATGTTAAATTGGAATTGAATGGAATTCGACTTAATAATAATCGAGATGAACTTCTGCGAATGAAGACCGTTACTATATATGGAATTTAAAAGGCTTTGCCATTATTCCATTTATATTATTAGTCTGATACAGAAATTTATATCGATTATATATTGATCTGATTTCTGTGAAAATTCCATATTTAATGGAAGATGATTTTGCGGTTTATCGTGAACAATGTTTTTAAATGACATTTGTTCTTTAACCCAGTTAAAGATAAGATTTATTTCTTAAGTCTGAATAATCATAAAGTAATGATTTCGAATATTAAAACAAAATTGGGGATTTAATGAATCTTTAAAAGGGGGATTAAAGAATAAATTAAAGAATTTATCTTTGATAAAATTAATGGGAACCTGTTTCCAAATAATGTGAATACCTTATTAAAAGAATATTCTGAATTGGAATGTAGCGTATGATGTGTTTTATAGCACTTGATTTTTATTACAAAATATGTGAGTTAATCAGAAAGACCGGGTTTAACCCATTCTGATTAATTTCTACGACGATTAAAATTCGAAGATGATGACAATGGTTGAAGACCGGCGATCTTCACATCGAATAGATGAGGACTACTAATGCCTTTGATTGGAGTTGCTGCCTTGAGAATTTTCCAATGGTAGTTGTCCGGACGTATTGTTGATTGTTCGGATATGCGAGGTATAAAGTGCCTCCGGTTTCGTTTAGACCCATAACGAACTTGTAAGTGGATTGTATGTTTGACGTTGTATTCCTTTATACTGTATTCATTGATTGCTGCTAAATATATATCTGTTGGTGGAGGAGAATTTATTCTCTTGCATAACACCCTTCTCTAAGACGTACGAGCTTAGAGGTTATATATTGGCAGAAATCAATGGTATGGTATGAATTGTCAATGTGGCATGCTAAGATGCAAATGATTACGGCTTTTGTTGAAAAGCATAGCCTTGTGGTTGATGATCAAAGCACAGCTTTAAAGAACATAGCTTTGTGTATAGTGATACTTCTTGAGCCTCACACCCCGGTATGAACCAGAAACGAGAGTAAGGACTGCAGGGAGGACATACATTTCTTTCTAGCTAGAAGTGGTGTCATGGTTTTTACAAGGCCTGACATTTTTACTTATGTGGATGATGGAATGAGGCGCCTCGGTTATTTGAGTCCCTAGTGGCTCTATTTACGCCCCATGGGGTGGGGAAACGTATTGTTCAGGCATAACTAATCCACTAACGCATTTGTGGACCGCCCATAAAGATCCAAGGTGCAGTTGCGGCTGTATCTTGAGACATGGTAGGCTAGATTGTCTCGAATTCGGTAAGGACTATCTTTTGCCTTGGTTCATGATTGAAATCCAACTTCCAATACGACCCATGCGGTTTTGATTGTATTACTAGTATGACGACATAGTATATGGTATCTATGCCGTCTATGATTGATATATTATGATTGAAATGTTTTCCAAACATATATTGTAACAACCTGTATTTTAATAACATGTTAAAACGAGGATCAAAGCAGAATTTAATTTTAAATTCCGAATCAAGTAAAACGGGCTATGCCATTGCGTTCGTCTCGGAAAAATACGCAAAATAGAGTCCGAGTTTTCGAGAATCGGAGTCCGTATGACCCGTTAAAGGCCCAAAGAAGATTTCTGGGAATTTGAATTTTGAAAACAGTTTTGGAAATCAGATCTGGGGCTAGGCGGGAAGTTTCCCCGCCTAGGCCATGTCGACAGGGCTGTCGACAGGCCTGTCGACTTGGGCCCAGACCTAGTCGACAGCCCTGTCGACTTGCCTGTCGACAGGGGGTGGCCGAGGCAAATAGCCTGGCGCACCTGTTTGTCTCACCTGGTCCTGTTCTTGGGCTGGGTATGGAAGCTTCCGAGATCTGATGGTCCTAATCTATCCTAGGGTTAATCTAAGGGCCTAAAACTATCCTAATCTCTATAAAAAGACCCTAACCCTAACCTAAATCCCTAAAAATCAAACCTAGCAACTAAGTGCTGCCAAAATCAATCTTGATCATGGCCTCCATCTCAAATCCCTAGAGCCTATGCATTCAAATCAAGCTCAAATCAAAAGGTGCAAGCTTGCTACACCAAATCAAGGCCAAATCAACATTTCTATGCGAGTTTCATGGCGGATCTTCATCAAAGGAGCCACCTTTCTTCGCCAAAACGATTCATGCTCCTAGTCCTCTTGCCATGCTATGTAAGTTCTAGCTACTTTTGGATCAAAACGGTATTTTTAATGTTGACATGGGATAAAATGAGGCTAAACATGATTATGCGAACTTATATGAACCTTACCATGCCTCTTGTGTTCATATTTATGATCCTAGGCCATGTGAGTGACTTGATCATGCCTCTCATGCTATGCATAATCTAGTTTAACTTGCAAGTTTGGATCTTTATGCATGAAATGCTAGCATGAACCTTTAGAAACTATTTTACTTATGAAACATTGGCTAAGACAAGATTTTGGGGCTTATGCATGTTTATGAACCCAAACCCCTTATGCTAACATGCAAGTTTGTGGCCAAATCCTCTATGAGATTATGCATGCTCGTGGCCAATCCCCTCTTTAAGTTGTGCATGTTTATGGACAAACCCCCTTTTGATAATTTGCATGTTTGTGGCCAAATTACCTTATGACACTATGCATGTTTATGGCCAACCCCCTCATGATGTTATGCATGTGGAAGCCAAGCCCTTTTTGGCATCATGCATGTTTTGAGAACAATATGTGACATAGTATTCTTACTATGTTGACTCGCTTTGCTTGCGTTGGGAAAACACGATTTTGGGTAGTTAGATAAACATGAACATGTCGCAAAATCTTAACTTGAATATGACATGTGTTTATACTTGAAAATATGACTTGAAAGATAACATGGAAGATGACATGTAAGTATGCATAAAAACATGAGCTTGGGAATTTACCTATTAAGTTAGGTCTACCCTTTGGGAATTTACCTATTAAGTTAGGTCTACCCAAATGCTTGAAAAACTTAACATGTTTTGGAAACATGATGAACTTAGATAATATAAGTATGGCCAACTCGAGGTTGGGTTGAGTTTGCAACGTAAAACTACCCGGAACCGACCGGCCTAACTAGTAGTTGCAAACAATAGGACCCAATGTGAGAAGTTGGTCATGTCGCGCTTAAGACCCGAGGTTAGACTAGGTTGTGGTGTAAATCTACCCGGACCCGCCCGGCTTAACTAGTAACCACAACAAGGTCTAATGTGAGAGGTTGAGGGTGCATTAATTAAATTAATGCCACATAATAGGGTTAAGTTAATTTGATTAATGAGGCTTAACCAAATATGATATGGACAAATGGGTTAAGTAATTTGATTAGGCTAATGATACTTAACAAAACATGATAAGCTTGGGTAGGTTAAGTAACTTGATTTGCCTAATGACACTTGACCATTCTTATACGACTAGTGGACGGGATTAAGTTAACCAACACTTAATCAATCCAACACGATAACGTGATAAGGTTAAGTAAATTTTCTTAATGACACTTAACCGTATAATACAGTTAATGGATGGGGTTAAGATTAGGCTTAACTAATCTAAACACGGTAATTCGATAGGGTTAAGTTAAACACTTAACCAATTTAAACTTGATAATTCAATGAGGTCAAGTAACCCGTACTTAACCGACTTAACTTGGTAATTTAATGGGGTTAAGTTAAACACTTAACTAATTTAACACGATGATTTGATGAGGTTAAGTGACCTATACTTAACCAATCTAACTCGTTAATTTGATGAGGTTAAGTTAACCTATACTTAACCAACCTAACGTGAAAACATGATAAGGCTAAGTCACGAATCGTTTTGAATACGCTTGACCAATTTGACTCGGTAATCTGATGGGGTCAAATTAATATATACTTAACCAATCTAAAATGATAATTAGACGAGGTTAAGCCATGGATTGCTTGATATACTTAACCAACTTGACACATGGTCTGTAGGGTTAAGTCTTGGACTTGGATACTTAGCCAGTTTCGACATGTTTTGTAGACGGGTTAAGTTGTGAACTTAAGTTACACTTAACCCATTAGATAAACCCTAATTCGGAGGATTAGGTAGATAACCATAGTTAACAAGGATTATGGAAATAAGGCTAAGTGGTAAACCTTAGTTAAGGGAAACTAAGTAATAATTCTTAGTCAAGGAAAGTTGGACCATTTCTTAGATAGATCAGTAACCCGATACGTTAGAGTATGCGTGTAGGAGCAGGCTATCTGATTTGGATAAAGGCTCCAACGAACTGGGTAACGAAGCAGCGGCTTCGGGGAACGTAAGGGTATTCTTGGGATCCCTCTGTGAGCTGTCAGGTCATTATACTAGGCTCACGAGAGGTTGAGGTCTGCGGTAGAAGAACCAAGAATATGCCTTGGTTGCTATGAGAGCGACCTAAAGACTGGGGTGGATAGCAGTGAGTCGGCGAATACATAAGGTGCCTGAGATAGCAAGTTCGTCGATCATCTACCATCTTAAGTCAAGCGTGTACATACGGAAAGGCAGGGGACACCCAACAGACCATAATTTGCTATCTAATTATGGGTGAGGTAGGTCGTAGGATGTGGGCTGACCGGAGTGTAGTTCTCATGCAAGATTTTCTCTTGTGTTGCCTTTCACTAGTTGAGGGAGGGGTCTCGTGGGACCATAGCCACGTGTAGAAAAGCAGACCTTAGTATCTGCATCGGCAGATAAATCTAAAGCTCCCGACCGAGTACTGTATTTCTTGTTTTGGTCGGTGACAGGACTCGGATGGCACGATGTGATACATGTGCATCCAGTTATAGAAAAACGATTCACGATGAATGCGTGGAAAAAAGGGCGCGGTTGAGGGTTAGCGTAATCCCTAGTGGCCTAGGTGGTTTAACCCAAACCGAAATACGAAAGCGTGCAATAGGTAAGCGTAATCCCTAGTGGTACTAGGTGGCGTAAGTCCTAGTAGTTCAAACGATGATTCATATGGAAGAGTCTAGCTAGAACAAGGGTGACAGTCCAAACGATTTCAAGGATAATACGACATGAGGAAGCCCGTACGAGGTACGGCAAAGGACTGAACTTATATGCATGGAAAGAAACATATGATTTGAGTAACCTATATATGCGATATTAGGTTGACATGGACCATTACACGGCTTTGAGCACGGGACGTTCATGGTTAACACATGACGCGGGTAGGGATACTAGTACGAGAGGTGCAGAGCAAATGTACATGTTAGGACTAGGAAGAATATACATAATAGATACCGTGGGATGTTAGACGGGGTAGATACCTTGGGATAATGTACTCGATAGAAATCTGACGATGTGATACCTTGACTTATCATAACACCGCAGTTTATCATGATACCTTGGTTTACCTTGCCACAGTAGTTCAACCGGCTATCCTGGTTTATCTATCTTGTAGTTATCCTTATGTTTACTTTCAGTTTATGCATGTCATGTTACCTTTACCTGTTTTTATACTGGAAGTAGATAGGACTTACTCAGTCTTTTTGGCTGACCCGTTTTGTTTCGCCTCTTTTCTTCCGTTTCCCCCCAGGTTACAGGGAGGAAACAATGCTGTTTAGTTCGAACTTCTTCTGCCTGAAGGTCATCATGGATGGCTTGGACTCCGCTTGGCTATGGCTACTTTACTGTTTTTACTTGGGGAATAATTTATGAAAAGGTTTTTATGCTTCTTTATTATTGCAAGACAGGTTTTGATGTACTCTGATGTAAAAGGCTTTAGACCTTATTTATTCATGTTATGAAAGTTTGATTTTACTTCCGCTATTTATATATGTTCTGTCTTGTGATATTTCTGTGCATGTTTACCAATAATGCCCCTCTAAAGCTAGTGCATTCCTTTGCGAGTGACCCTAGCGGAGGCGGGGTGTTACATTTGGTATCAGAGCAGAAGGTTACCAAACTGGGCAAAAGTTTTTAAAAACCTTCTGGAAATTATTTGAAAAACTGTTTACAAAGAAGCATTTTTCAAGAAAGTTTTCTTTTAAAAAGAAAAAGGCTATTCCCCAAAGGCCATTAGCATTATCCTTGTTTCCTTGATTGAATCTCTTTTCCTTTCTTTCCTCCATCTGTAGTCACAGTGGTTTTAACTTCGACTAGTCTTTTCTATCTACGGAAGTGCTTTCCATGCGATGGAGGTGGTTCTCGAGAGACCAGTGGCCGCGTTATAAGAAAGGATAGTGAGAAAGAGGATAAAGGATGCAAGTTTAAGGATGAAAAACTTGTTGGTATGGCTCAACCCAGAATGAGAGAGAAAGATGAACAATGAAACCCATGACGAGAGGGTACCTTTGGCATGGTGAAACGGGACGGATAGTTAAGTATCATGGGACAAGGACAAGATCATTGGGAGGGCAATAGTATGCTCTCATTTCTAGGGTACCTCGGAAGGAGGGTAACGATCTTGTTAAAGGTTTAGTTTTCTTCTCTATCATCCCGTCGGGACTTTGGTTGGATCACCGCATCTTTTTGGGTCCGCTTTGATAGTTGAGTCTCTGCACCTTAGTACTAGTGTAATAGAGGGTCCCGTTTTGTCTCAAATCCTATTGGAAGATCGGTCCATTTATTCATGACTTGTTTGGATTTGAGAATGTCTGTGTCAAGTATTGAGCTTGGAAATAATGCTTATGTTTATAAGTGTGGATGGATTCTAGGGTTGAAGTGGTTATCCAGTAAGGGGTGCCACTCTCGGTTTTAGAAGGAGGGTAGTTAGACTCTTGGCTTGCTTTGGTAATACCCTCGAAGTCTCGTGTAACCTTTTGGGTTCTGTCATGGCTAGTTACCTAGAATCCCAGGATACAGTTGTTGGTAATCCGTTTGAATAGAATTCGCCGCTAAGGCGGATGGTTCGTTTCGATTATGTATGAGTTATGGGGATCACCCTAGTAAGGACTCTGGGCAATTTGGATTGGCATCGGAAAACGAGATCCAGAATTCACTAGTGAATTTTGGAGAGCTGGCTTGAGTACGTAGATATGGTTGAGCCAAGTACACTAGGGAAAGGACAAGTGCAAGTAGAACGAGAGGTGACGAGGAAATGAGTTCCAACTCATGTTATGGAAACAGGAAGTAAGAAGCTGCGAAATCGTGAAGAAAAAGGGGCGGTCAAGGCACGATGGAACTAAGCTCAAGGTAATGCGACTCAGGAGACTGAAGACTAAATACGTGCATGATATCTCTTTTGGGAATATATCCTCGATCCCTGTTTTCTGTTGAGCTTGCTTGTAGGCTATCTTTTAGGGATATCCCCTCGGTCCTGTTTCTGTTACAAACCCCGTAAGGAGTTTGTCTTGTTTATCTTCTCGACCCTGTTTCAGGGAATCTTAGGTAGAACCCTATGGATGTAAACATGTATTTGAAACATGTTATGGTTGATATGGTTGCAAATGGTTGCAAGTGGTTGCTCGTGGATGCGCGAATTTACATTAGATATTAGCTCGACTCGGTCCCATTTCATATTGCATATGCACGAGTATTTATACTTGTTTATGGATGAAATCGAATGTATTATCATGCGGTTGTTGCATACGAATGAATGATTGTGCACGCATATAGTATCTATATGACTAGGACTATTTGCATACATGTTGGATTCATGGCACTAAACATATTTTTGCATTTCAAAAGATTTTTCAGGCCTAATCATTAGCATTAGCTAAGGAACATGTACACACACGTTTTGCATATATACATACAGCATTAGAAATCATCTAAGGACAATGGTTGCTTGTGGATGATGTTTTGAGTAGATGGATGATGGATGGTAGGATATGTTCTTCCTAACTTGGAGATTTCGGGGACGAAATCCTAAAAGGTGGGGAGAATGTAACAACCCGTATTTTAATAACATGTTAAAACGAGGATCAAAGCAGAATTTAATTTTAAATTCCGAATCAAGTAAAACGGGCTATGCCATTGCGTTCGTCTCGGAAAAATACGCGAAATAGAGTCCGAGTTTTCGAGAATCGGAGTCCGTATGACCCGTTAAAGGCCCAAAGAAGATTTCTGGGAATTTGAATTTCGGAAAACAGTTTTGGAAATCAGATCTGGGGCTAGGCGGGAAGTTTCCCCGCCTAGGCCATGTCGACAGGGCTGCCGACAGGCCTGTCGACTTGGGCCCAGACCTAGTCGACAGCCCTGTCGACTTGCCTGTCGACAGGGGGTGGCCGAGGCAAATAGCCTGGCGCACCTGTTTGTCTCACCTGGTCCTGTTCTTGGGCTGGGTATGGAAGCTTCCGAGATCTGATGGTCCTAATCTATCCTAGGGTTAATCTAAGGGCCTAAAACTATCCTAATCTCTATAAAAAGACCCTAACCCTAACCTAAATCCCTAAAAATCAAACCTAGCAACTAAGTGCTGCCAAAATCAATCTTGATCATGGCCTCCATCTCAAATCCCTAGAGCCTATGCATTCAAATCAAGCTCAAATCAAAAGGTGCAAGCTTGCTACACCAAATCAAGGCCAAATCAACATTTCTATGCGAGTTTCATGGCGGATCTTCATCAAAGGAGCCACCTTTCTTCGCCAAAACGATTCATGCTCCTAGTCCTCTTGCCATGCTATGTAAGTTCTAGCTACTTTTGGATCAAAACGGTATTTTTAATGTTGACATGGGATAAAATGAGGCTAAACATGATTATGCGAACTTATATGAACCTTACCATGCCTCTTGTGTTCATATTTATGATCCTAGGCCATGTGAGTGACTTGATCATGCCTCTCATGCTATGCATAATCTAGTTTAACTTGCAAGTTTGGATCTTTATGCATGAAATGCTAGCATGAACCTTTAGAAACTATTTTACTTATGAAACATTGGCTAAGACAAGATTTTGGGGCTTATGCATGTTTATGAACCCAAACCCCTTATGCTAACATGCAAGTTTGTGGCCAAATCCTCTATGAGATTATGCATGCTCGTGGCCAATCCCCTCTTTAAGTTGTGCATGTTTATGGACAAACCCCCTTTTGATAATTTGCATGTTTGTGGCCAAATTACCTTATGACACTATGCATGTTTATGGCCAACCCCCTCATGATGTTATGCATGTGGAAGCCAAGCCCTTTTTGGCATCATGCATGTTTTGAGAACAATATGTGACATAGTATTCTTACTATGTTGACTCGCTTTGCTTGCGTTGGGAAAACACGATTTTGGGTAGTTAGATAAACATGAACATGTCGCAAAATCTTAACTTGAATATGACATGTGTTTATACTTGAAAATATGACTTGAAAGATAACATGGAAGATGACATGTAAGTATGCATAAAAACATGAGCTTGGGAATTTACCTATTAAGTTAGGTCTACCCTTTGGGAATTTACCTATTAAGTTAGGTCTACCCAAATGCTTGAAAAACTTAACATGTTTTGGAAACATGATGAACTTAGATAATATAAGTATGGCCAACTCGAGGTTGGGTTGAGTTTGCAACGTAAAACTACCCGGAACCGACCGGCCTAACTAGTAGTTGCAAACAATAGGACCCAATGTGAGAAGTTGGTCATGTCGCGCTTAAGACCCGAGGTTAGACTAGGTTGTGGTGTAAATCTACCCGGACCCGCCCGGCTTAACTAGTAACCACAACAAGGTCTAATGTGAGAGGTTGAGGGTGCATTAATTAAATTAATGCCACATAATAGGGTTAAGTTAATTTGATTAATGAGGCTTAACCAAATATGATATGGACAAATGGGTTAAGTAATTTGATTAGGCTAATGATACTTAACAAAACATGATAAGCTTGGGTAGGTTAAGTAACTTGATTTGCCTAATGACACTTGACCATTCTTATACGACTAGTGGACGGGATTAAGTTAACCAACACTTAATCAATCCAACACGATAACGTGATAAGGTTAAGTAAATTTTCTTAATGACACTTAACCGTATAATACAGTTAATGGATGGGGTTAAGATTAGGCTTAACTAATCTAAACACGGTAATTCGATAGGGTTAAGTTAAACACTTAACCAATTTAAACTTGATAATTCAATGAGGTCAAGTAACCCGTACTTAACCGACTTAACTTGGTAATTTAATGGGGTTAAGTTAAACACTTAACTAATTTAACACGATGATTTGATGAGGTTAAGTGACCTATACTTAACCAATCTAACTCGTTAATTTGATGAGGTTAAGTTAACCTATACTTAACCAACCTAACGTGAAAACATGATAAGGCTAAGTCACGAATCGTTTTGAATACGCTTGACCAATTTGACTCGGTAATCTGATGGGGTCAAATTAATATATACTTAACCAATCTAAAATGATAATTAGACGAGGTTAAGCCATGGATTGCTTGATATACTTAACCAACTTGACACATGGTCTGTAGGGTTAAGTCTTGGACTTGGATACTTAGCCAGTTTCGACATGTTTTGTAGACGGGTTAAGTTGTGAACTTAAGTTACACTTAACCCATTAGATAAACCCTAATTCGGAGGATTAGGTAGATAACCATAGTTAACAAGGATTATGGAAATAAGGCTAAGTGGTAAACCTTAGTTAAGGGAAACTAAGTAATAATTCTTAGTCAAGGAAAGTTGGACCATTTCTTAGATAGATCAGTAACCCGATACGTTAGAGTATGCGTGTAGGAGCAGGCTATCTGATTTGGATAAAGGCTCCAACGAACTGGGTAACGAAGCAGCGGCTTCGGGGAACGTAAGGGTATTCTTGGGATCCCTCTGTGAGCTGTCAGGTCATTATACTAGGCTCACGAGAGGTTGAGGTCTGCGGTAGAAGAACCAAGAATATGCCTTGGTTGCTATGAGAGCGACCTAAAGACTGGGGTGGATAGCAGTGAGTCGGCGAATACATAAGGTGCCTGAGATAGCAAGTTCGTCGATCATCTACCATCTTAAGTCAAGCGTGTACATACGGAAAGGCAGGGGACACCCAACAGACCATAATTTGCTATCTAATTATGGGTAAGGTAGGTCGTAGGATGTGGGCTGACCGGAGTGTAGTTCTCATGCAAGATTTTCTCTTGTGTTGCCTTTCACTAGTTGAGGGAGGGGTCTCGTGGGACCATAGCCACGTGTAGAAAAGCAGACCTTAGTATCTGCATCGGCAGATAAATCTAAAGCTCCCGACCGAGTCCTGTATTTCTTGTTTTGGCCGGTGACAGGACTCGGATGGCACGATGTGATACATGTGCATCCAGTTATAGAAAAACGATTCACGATGAATGCGTGGAAAAAAGGGCGCGGTTGAGGGTTAGCGTAATCCCTAGTGGCCTAGGTGGTTTAACCCAAACCGAAATACGAAAGCGTGCAATAGGTAAGCGTAATCCCTAGTGGTACTAGGTGGCGTAAGTCCTAGTAGTTCAAACGATGATTCATATGGAAGAGCCTAGCTAGAACAAGGGTGACAGTCCAAACGATTTCAAGGATAATACGACATGAGGAAGCCCGTACGAGGTACGGCAAAGGACTGAACTTATATGCATGGAAAGAAACATATGATTTGAGTAACCTATATATGCGATATTAGGTTGACATGGACCATTACACGGCTTTGAGCACGGGACGTTCATGGTTAACACATGACGCGGGTAGGGATACTAGTACGAGAGGTGCAGAGCAAATGTACATGTTAGGACTAGGAAGAATATACATAATAGATACCGTGGGATGTTAGACGGGGTAGATACCTTGGGATAATGTACTCGATAGAAATCTGACGATGTGATACCTTGACTTATCATAACACCGCAGTTTATCATGATACCTTGGTTTACCTTGCCACAGTAGTTCAACCGGCTATCCTGGTTTATCTATCTTGTAGTTATCCTTATGTTTACTTTCAGTTTATGCATGTCATGTTACCTTTACCTGTTTTTATACTGGAAGTAGATAGGACTTACTCAGTCTTTTTGGCTGACCCGTTTTGTTTCGCCTCTTTTCTTCCGTTTCCCCCCAGGTTACAGGGAGGAAACAATGCTGTTTAGTTCGAACTTCTTCTGCCTGAAGGTCATCATGGATGGCTTGGACTCCGCTTGGCTATGGCTACTTTACTGTTTTTACTTGGGGAATAATTTATGAAAAGGTTTTTATGCTTCTTTATTATTGCAAGACAGGTTTTGATGTACTCTGATGTAAAAGGCTTTAGACCTTATTTATTCATGTTATGAAAGTTTGATTTTACTTCCGCTATTTATATATGTTCTGTCTTGTGATATTTCTGTGCATGTTTACCAATAATGCCCCTCTAAAGCTAGTGCATTCCTTTGCGAGTGACCCTAGCGGAGGCGGGGTGTTACATTTGGTATCAGAGCAGAAGGTTACCAAACTGGGCAAAAGTTTTTAAAAACCTTCTGGAAATTATTTGAAAAACTGTTTACAAAGAAGCATTTTTCAAGAAAGTTTTCTTTTAAAAAGAAAAAGGCTATTCCCCAAAGGCCATTAGCATTATCCTTGTTTCCTTGATTGAATCTCTTTTCCTTTCTTTCCTCCATCTGTAGTCACAGTGGTTTTAACTTCGACTAGTCTTTTCTATCTACGGAAGTGCTTTCCATGCGATGGAGGTGGTTCTCGAGAGACCAGTGGCCGCGTTATAAGAAAGGATAGTGAGAAAGAGGATAAAGGATGCAAGTTTAAGGATGAAAAACTTGTTGGTATGGCTCAACCCAGAATGAGAGAGAAAGATGAACAATGAAACCCATGACGAGAGGGTACCTTTGGCATGGTGAAACGGGACGGATAGTTAAGTATCATGGGACAAGGACAAGATCATTGGGAGGGCAATAGTATGCTCTCATTTCTAGGGTACCTCGGAAGGAGGGTAACGATCTTGTTAAAGGTTTAGTTTTCTTCTCTATCATCCCGTCGGGACTTTGGTTGGATCACCGCATCTTTTTGGGTCCGCTTTGATAGTTGAGTCTCTGCACCTTAGTACTAGTGTAATAGAGGGTCCCGTTTTGTCTCAAATCCTATTGGAAGATCGGTCCATTTATTCATGACTTGTTTGGATTTGAGAATGTCTGTGTCAAGTATTGAGCTTGGAAATAATGCTTATGTTTATAAGTGTGGATGGATTCTAGGGTTGAAGTGGTTATCCAGTAAGGGGTGCCACTCTCGGTTTTAGAAGGAGGGTAGTTAGACTCTTGGCTTGCTTTGGTAATACCCTCGAAGTCTCGTGTAACCTTTTGGGTTCTGTCATGGCTAGTTACCTAGAATCCCAGGATACAGTTGTTGGTAATCCGTTTGAATAGAATTCGCCGCTAAGGCGGATGGTTCGTTTCGATTATGTATGAGTTATGGGGATCACCCTAGTAAGGACTCTGGGCAATTTGGATTGGCATCGGAAAACGAGATCCAGAATTCACTAGTGAATTTTGGAGAGCTGGCTTGAGTACGTAGATATGGTTGAGCCAAGTACACTAGGGAAAGGACAAGTGCAAGTAGAACGAGAGGTGACGAGGAAATGAGTTCCAACTCATGTTATGGAAACAGGAAGTAAGAAGCTGCGAAATCGTGAAGAAAAAGGGGCGGTCAAGGCACGATGGAACTAAGCTCAAGGTAATGCGACTCAGGAGACTGAAGACTAAATACGTGCATGATATCTCTTTTGGGAATATATCCTCGATCCCTGTTTTCTGTTGAGCTTGCTTGTAGGCTATCTTTTAGGGATATCCCCTCGGTCCTGTTTCTGTTACAAACCCCGTAAGGAGTTTGTCTTGTTTATCTTCTCGACCCTGTTTCAGGGAATCTTAGGTAGAACCCTATGGATGTAAACATGTATTTGAAACATGTTATGGTTGATATGGTTGCAAATGGTTGCAAGTGGTTGCTCGTGGATGCGCGAATTTACATTAGATATTAGCTCGACTCGGTCCCATTTCATATTGCATATGCACGAGTATTTATACTTGTTTATGGATGAAATCGAATGTATTATCATGCGGTTGTTGCATACGAATGAATGATTGTGCACGCATATAGTATTTATATGACTAGGACTATTTGCATACATGTTGGATTCATGGCACTAAACATATTTTTGCATTTCAAAAGATTTTTCAGGCCTAATCATTAGCATTAGCTAAGGAACATGTACACACACGTTTTGCATATATACATACAGCATTAGAAATCATCTAAGGACAATGGTTGCTTGTGGATGATGTTTTGAGTAGATGGATGATGGATGGTAGGATATGTTCTTCCTAACTTGGAGATTTCGGGGACGAAATCCTAAAAGGTGGGGAGAATGTAACAACCCGTATTTTAATAACATGTTAAAACGAGGATCAAAGCAGAATTTAATTTTAAATTCCGAATCAAGTAAAACGGGCTATGCCATTGCGTTCGTCTCGGAAAAATACGCGAAATAGAGTCCGAGTTTTCGAGAATCGGAGTCCGTATGACCCGTTAAAGGCCCAAAGAAGATTTCTGGGAATTTGAATTTCGGAAAACAGTTTTGGAAATCAGATCTGGGGCTAGGCGGGAAGTTTCCCCGCCTAGGCCATGTCGACAGGGCTGTCGACAGGCCTGTCGACTTGGGCCCAGACCTAGTCGACAGCCCTGTCGACTTGCCTGTCGACAGGGGGTGGCCGAGGCAAATAGCCTGGCGCACCTGTTTGTCTCACCTGGTCCTGTTCTTGGGCTGGGTATGGAAGCTTCCGAGATCTGATGGTCCTAATCTATCCTAGGGTTAATCTAAGGGCCTAAAACTATCCTAATCTCTATAAAAAGACCCTAACCCTAACCTAAATCCCTAAAAATCAAACCTAGCAACTAAGTGCTGCCAAAATCAATCTTGATCATGGCCTCCATCTCAAATCCCTAGAGCCTATGCATTCAAATCAAGCTCAAATCAAAAGGTGCAAGCTTGCTACACCAAATCAAGGCCAAATCAACATTTCTATGCGAGTTTCATGGCGGATCTTCATCAAAGGAGCCACCTTTCTTCGCCAAAACGATTCATGCTTCTAGTCCTCTTGCCATGCTATGTAAGTTCTAGCTACTTTTGGATCAAAACGGTATTTTTAATGTTGACATGGGATAAAATGAGTTTAAACATGATTATGCGAACTTATATGAACCTTACCATGCCTCTTGTGTTCATATTTATGATCCTAGGCCATGTGAGTGACTTGATCATGCCTCTCATGCTATGCATAATCTAGTTTAACTTGCAAGTTTGGATCTTTATGCATGAAATGCTAGCATGAACCTTTAGAAACTATTTTACTTATGAAACATTGGCTAAGACAAGATTTTGGGGCTTATGCATGTTTATGAACCCAAACCCCTTATGCTAACATGCAAGTTTGTGGCCAAATCCTCTATGAGATTATGCATGCTCGTGGCCAATCCCCTCTTTAAGTTGTGCATGTTTATGGACAAACCCCCTTTTGATAATTTGCATGTTTGTGGCCAAATTACCTTATGACACTATGCATGTTTATGGCCAACCCCCTCATGATGTTATGCATGTGGAAGCCAAGCCCTTTTTGGCATCATGCATGTTTTGAGAACAATATGTGACATAGTATTCTTACTATGTTGACTCGCTTTGCTTGCGTTGGGAAAACACGATTTTGGGTAGTTAGATAAACATGAACATGTCGCAAAATCTTAACTTGAATATGACATGTGTTTATACTTGAAAATATGACTTGAAAGATAACATGGAAGATGACATGTAAGTATGCATAAAAACATGAGCTTGGGAATTTACCTATTAAGTTAGGTCTACCCTTTGGGAATTTACCTATTAAGTTAGGTCTACCCAAATGTTTGAAAAACTTAACATGTTTTGGAAACATGATGAACTTAGATAATATAAGTATGGCCAACTCGAGGTTGGGTTGAGTTTGCAACGTAAAACTACCCGGAACCGACCGGCCTAACTAGTAGTTGCAAACAATAGGACCCAATGTGAGAAGTTGGTCATGTCGCGCTTAAGACCCGAGGTTAGACTAGGTTGTGGTGTAAATCTACCCGGACCTGCCCGGCTTAACTAGTAACCACAACAAGGTCTAATGTGAGAGGTTGAGGGTGCATTAATTAAATTAATGCCACATAATAGGGTTAAGTTAATTTGATTAATGAGGCTTAACCAAATATGATATGGACAAATGGGTTAAGTAATTTGATTAGGCTAATGATACTTAACAAAACATGATAAGCTTGGGTAGGTTAAGTAACTTGATTTGCCTAATGACACTTGACCATTCTTATACGACTAGTGGACGGGATTAAGTTAACCAACACTTAATCAATCCAACACGATAACGTGATAAGGTTAAGTAAATTTTCTTAATGACACTTAACCGTATAATACAGTTAATGGATGGGGTTAAGATTAGGCTTAACTAATATAAACACAGTAATTCGATAGGGTTAAGTTAAACACTTAACCAATTTAAACTTGATAATTCAATGAGGTCAAGTAACCCGTACTTAACCGACTTAACTTGGTAATTTAATGGGGTTAAGTTAAACACTTAACTAATTTAACACGATGATTTGATGAGGTTAAGTGACCTATACTTAACCAATCTAACTCGTTAATTTGATGAGGTTAAGTTAACCTATACTTAACCAACCTAACGTGAAAACATGATAAGGCTAAGTCACGAATCGTTTCGAATACGCTTGACGGATTTGACTCGGTAATCTGATGGGGTCAAATTAATATATACTTAACCAATCTAAAATGATAATTAGACGAGGTTAAGCCATGGATTGCTTGATATACTTAACCAACTTGACACATGGTCTGTAGGGTTAAGTCTTGGACTTGGATACTTAGCCAGTTTCGACATGTTTTGTAGACGGGTTAAGTTGTGAACTTAAGTTACACTTAACCCATTAGATAAACCCTAATTCGGAAGATTAGGTAGATAACCATAGTTAACAAGGATTATGGAAATAAGGCTAAGTGGTAAACCTTAGTTAAGGGAAACTAAGTAATAATTCTTAGTCAAGGAAAGTTGGACCATTTCTTAGATAGATCAGTAACCCGATACGTTAGAGTATGCGTGTAGGAGCAGGCTATCTGATTTGGATAAAGGCTCCAACGAACTGGGTAACGAAGCAGCGGCTTCGGGGAACGTAAGGGTATTCTTGGGATCCCTCTGTGAGCTGTCAGGTCATTATACTAGGCTCACGAGAGGTTGAGGTCTGCGGTAGAAGAACCAAGAATATGCCTTGGTTGCTATGCGAGCGACCTAAAGACTGGGGTGGATAGCAGTGAGTCGGCGAATACATAAGGTGCCTGAGATAGCAAGTTCGTCGATCATCTACCATCTTAAGTCAAGCGTGTACGTACGGAAAGGCAGGGGACACCCAACAGACCATAATTTGCTATCTAATTATGGGTGAGGTAGGTCGTAGGATGTGGGCTGACCGGAGTGTAGTTCTCATGCAAGATTTTCTCTTTTGTTGCCTTTCACTAGTTGAGGGAGGGGTCTCGTGGGACCATAGCCACGTGTAGAAAAGCAGACCTTAGTATCTGCATCGGCAGATAAATCTAAAGCTCCCGACCGAGTCCTGTATTTCTTGTTTTGGCCGGTGACAGGACTCGGATGGCACGATGTGATACATGTGCATCCAGTTATAGAAAAACGATTCACGATGAATGCGTGGGAAAAAGGGCGCGGTTGAGGGTTAGCGTAATCCCTAGTGGCCTAGGTGGTTTAACCCAAACCGAAATACGAAAGCGTGCAATAGGTAAGCGTAATCCCTAGTGGTACTAGGTGGCGTAAGTCCTAGTAGTTCAAACGATGATTCATATGGAAGAGCCTAGCTAGAACAAGGGTGACAGTCCAAACGATTTCAAGGATAATACGACATGAGGAAGCCCGTACGAGGTACGGCAAAGGACTGAACTTATATGCATGGAAAGAAACATATGATTTGAGTAACCTATATATGCGATATTAGGTTGACATGGACCATTACACGGCTTTGAGAACGGGACGTTCATGGTTAACACATGACGCGGGTAGGGATACTAGTACGAGAGGTGCAGAGCAAATGTACATGTTAGGACTAGGAAGAATATACATAATAGATATCGTGGGATGTTAGACGGGGTAGATACCTTGGGATAATGTACTCGATAGAAATCTGACGATGTGATACCTTGACTTATCATAACACCGCAGTTTATCATGATACCTTGGTTTACCTTGCCACAGTAGTTCAACCGGCTATCCTGGTTTATCTATCTTGTAGTTATCCTTATGTTTACTTTCAGTTTATGCATGTCATGTTACCTTTACCTGTTTTTATACTGGAAGTAGATAGGACTTACTCAGTCTTTTTGACTGACCCGTTTTGTTTCGCCTCTTTTCTTCCGTTCCCCCCCCCCCAGGTTACAGGGAGGAAACAATGCTGTTTAGTTCGGACTTCTTCTGCCTGAAGGTCATCATGGATGGCTTGGACTTCTCTTGGCTATGGCTACTTTACTGTTTTTACTTGGGGAATAATTTATGAAAAGGTTTTTATGCTTCTTTATTATTGCAAGACAGGTTTTGATGTACTATGATGTAAAAGGCTTTAGACCTTATTTATTCATGTTATGAAAGTTTGATTTTACTTCCGCTATTTATATATGTTCTGTCTTGTGATATTTCTGTGCATGTTTACCAATAATGCCCCTCTAAAGCTAGTGCATTCCTTTGCGAGTGACCCTAGCGGAGGCGGGGTGTTACATATATACACTAATAATATTATCAAATTCGTTTTATCTTATCAAGCATTTTTGACCATTATAAGGTAAAACTCTATCCTCCGGTTTGCGTTGCATTGTATGATGGGACTTGAGTCTTATAATGGTTTCATTTTTCTAAAAAGCATTGCGTTGTTTTAATGATTTACTTTATTTATGCACCAGCGATCCAATGGAGTAAACCCGTTCCATGTTAGCGGCGTGGTCATGTGATTAGCCTTATTATTATTAGATAGTTTAAGTAAGATTTCTCATACCAGTCCCATGGCTGACCTGTAGTTTGTTTCACTTTGCAAACTCAAGTGCCCTATTTTCCACATGGTCATTCGAGTAGCTTCTTTTGCAGATATATTAAGCAGGATTCTGGATTGAAGCTTAAAGTTGTGTCCAGAGCATTGGTAGCCTTCCGCTGTATTAGTTTATTTATTCCGCTGCATTGTATTAAAATTATTGTAATTTAATTTCACTGTAATATGATTTGATGTACTCTGATGTAACATTATTATAATGTTTATAAAAGTTTTCTGTTATTTGTTCTGATGTGTTTTATTCCCAAAGTTAACGTATGCGGGTTTTGAACGGTTTTAATTGATCTAGCGATCGATTAAGGTCGGGCAAAATGCGTATCGTTACAATCGGGATAGGATAACACATGCAGAACCTTTCGTACAACTCACAACGCAAGGATAAAATATAATAGAGCATATAAAACAGGTAAAAATCGTGAAGCAGAATTGAGAAGAATCTTAAACTTTTCATATCATCATGAATTATCCGTACAATTCCGGAATACCATAAGAGCCTGTATAAAATGCTTCACTATAAATCACTCAGAGAATACATCAAACAGCGGAAAACAAAAAAAATGTATAGTAGAACTCTGATACGTAAGCTTCTTGCTCATCATCGAACTACAACATCGTCCACTAAGCTCTGTTACCTGTGACCTGCTACTCAGTCTGCCCATCCACAACAGGATGAACTGCCTAAGGTAATAAAAGGAAACATAAAACCTTGAGTCAGACAACAGTCTTAATGAGTGACAAAAACAACTGTCTAACATCATCAATAAAGTATATGAGAACATGCAGATTAATCATCTATTCTACCAACATTAATAGAGAAGAAACCCAAAACCATCTCCTCCAATTCTGACAGTGATAACCACTACAACAACCATAAAAGGAAAACATATAGGTATAGTAATTAGTTATCCTGCATAAACCATCCTAATCGAAATCAACATCCCTCAAGCACAAGCCCCGAAGGCTTAAACCAACATCAGCCAAGCACCCAAAAGATGTCTCCTTCGACGTCGAACAATCTACGCAAGACGATATGAGCAAAACAATCAACATCCATGACTTTGCTTATCACCACAAATCCTACTTTGAAACCATCGTTAATCATATGACTGGCTACGACATTCCATTTGTCAAGGGCTAATGGTAACCTAGGTTCTAGCAAAAACTCCATACACCTTTCATCGATTCGTATCTAGGCCTTTCATCGATACCCAGGTACTTGACTAATCATCTAGTCTTTTAGTCCTTCCTATTATACCCTTTCTTTGAGCCTGGTAGAACCTACGAAAACGATAATTCCTCGGCCTACAATATTTCTAGTCGTCATCATCGACGACCATTCATAAGCTCAAATCATCTTAAGCACCATTACTCATGAGCTCAAATCATCTTGAGCACCATCACCCATGAGCTCAAATCATCTTGAATCATTTTCACATTCATTGCATTTCATCCATCAACGAAAACCTCAAAATACTTCGAACATTCCTCCTTGAATTCACTTCGAAGCCACAACCACCATCAAGCCAAAAACATGCGTCGTTTGGTCAATATTCAATTCATAGCGTTTCGGCCTTTCCTCCATGAAAAACATACCACAACTTTTAAATTCCTATCCACAGCATTTGTTAAACGTTGTAGTATCTTCTGCCCGATCCTTCATAGACGACCCAACATGTCTTGAACGACCCAACCCAATGGGTCTTGAATGACCTGACTCATTAGGTCATGAACGACCAATCTCAACAGGTATTGATCGAAGCCACCAACGACCCGATTCAACCTTATCATACCAAGTTCGACCAATTCTTGCCACGTCATCGACGACCCGACCAAAATTCGAACGATCTAATCCATCAACATGGTCTGCGAACAACTTAGCTTTACCATAGCTGAACGACCTAACTTCACTATAACTGAACGACCTAACTTCAAATGACTCGACTCCGTTGTTATCTCCATGACCAAGTTGGAAAGACCCAAGCTAGGACGACCTGACTTCGGTTAGCCTTTCTTGCGCAACAAGACATGGTGACCCGAGCTTCATGCCATGCTACCGAACGATCCAACCATCAATGCTTCAAAAATGAACATCCACACACGCAACTCATCCAAAATCGACCAATGTTCAGACCAAAATCAATAGCAATCATCAACCCACATTAGCACAACAATAAATCATCATATACTCATATGAAATCACCAAATCATGATAAAACAATGAATGAATTAACAAATGGATCTAAACTTGCATAAACATACAAATTAACATATGAATTTACCGGTTTAAGTTGCTAGATTAGATCCAATGGTGATTCGAATGGAAACATTGTGACGCCCCACATCCATTAATGTCACTCATTAAGAGAATGAATTAAGTTTCGTGAAGCGTTAAAGGTAAATAGAAACATAAATATTACAAGATAGATATAAAATAACAGCGGAATTTAAAATTTTATTAAGCAGAAAACATCGTGGTTCAAAACATAGTTTCATCATGAGTCTGGAATACATAAAACCCAGTACATCAACCTAAAACTTTTGTCTTGTACTAAAATCATCAGAGTACAATAAACATGAAAAGAGCATAATCCCCAAAAACATAGCCATAGTAGAGAAGGTATGAAATCAAGCAGTACATCTAAGCAGCTCCAAGTAGAAGGAAATAAGAATCCCGATCAAGCTTAAGGATACCCAGCCTGAGAACCTGGGGGGGGGGGGGAGAGGACGAAAGAGAAAGAAGAGGAAACAAAAGGGGTCAGGCATAAAGTCTGGCGAGACTAGTTACTTTTAGCATATAAATAAGTAAAAGCATCATGACAGGCATTTAAACTTGATAAGAGAGATAACATCATACAAGGTAGGTATGACAAGGTAAAAAGGATAACTGAACAGAACATATATGTATAGCGCTTCTCTAATAAACGTTCTCTGCACCAATACTAGTATCATATGAACAAGATGATCCCTAACAAATTGTAGACTTAGGTGTACATCTAGTGAGAGGTTTTTCCCTATACAATAATAGGCAGGCCAACTGAACATACCAGTGTTACCCCAAAGGATAATACTGGGCACCTAAACAGGCGAGCCTAGATGTAACCTAATTACTGCCCAAATCGGTCGGCTCCCTACTCCATAGATACCCTGTGTTAGCCCCAAAGTAGGATGTATCACTCCCTAAAGTGGCAACCCTTCGTTTACACGATGTGCACAACCATATCTACTGAAGTCACGGTGTCTTAGCCTCCCTTGTACGGACCCATGCACGCACATGGCCCCGTCGGAATGTGCAGCCCACACCGTCCCCTCTTTTGGATCTCTTACAATCAGCCCAGTAAGCATGCTCTTACTCCGACCTAGTTCGGAGCACTCGTATGACACCTATATATAGGTTACTGACTGAAACGGGTCCCACACACAAGATGATACAAGCTTCCCCCTAGGCTTGCATCCCCACTACTAGGATTACCACAGATTATGCCCACTAGAGTAACAAGATTGCATAACCCCAACAAGTTAAGTTTGTGTGCTTATATATATAAATATTACCCACCGCCTCTAAGATATACTTAACCCTCCCACTGTTTCAAGCAAGTTTACTTAACCCCTACTTGGTTGACATGTTCATGTAATCCCTATGGATTCAAACGGCTTAAGAATTCAAGTTCATTACCATTCATTCATTTATGGTTATAATGCACTAGACCTCCCACATTAAGCCTACTACTTGTGGATGCTGTATAAGTCGGGCGGGTCCGGGCAGACTTCTTCCACAAGTCTGACTTAACCTCGTGTCTTATCCCGTTACGGGTTTATGCACTTAGACCCCTCACATTAGATTCATCACTTGTGGTCGCTGGATATGCCGGTCGGTTCTGGGCAGACTTCTACCACAAGTGTAATCTAACCTCGTGTCTAAGCGCGGTTACAGTTTCTAATTACTGTAAATCTAGCATTTTCATTCTTTAACAATTATTCCAATTTCATTATAGGTTTTCACACCCCTTTTCCCAAGTCATATTCATCATGTATCATATGCCCCTATTTTAGGATCTTTAATCACAGTTTTGTTTATGCCCCAAATCCATTTTCATGTATTCAGTTCAAGTTATGCCCAAATTTCCCAATACAAGTTATGCCCCAATTTCAAAAAAATTCTCTCGTTTCCAATTTCAAGCATTCGCATATTTCGGCGGTATGCCTAGGCTCGAAGGTAGCCTGGCTGTAAAATAAAAAGGGAAAAGAAAAAGGGAACGAACAGAAATAAGCATAATAACAAGATGGACATACGGTGGCAAAAATAGGCATAGCAACTAAATAAGCATATAGTGAAAAAATTGGGCATAATGACAAGATAGGCATATAAGAACTGATAGAATTGATTAGGCATAGTGGCATGATCATAAATGGTCATGATGAGATCTAATCGGTGAATTAGATATACAAATAATGACAGATCTGACATGATTCAGTTAGTCACAGGCTTAGATCCAATTCATAACATGTTAAGGTTATGGCAGATTTGATATCATTCAAATAGTCATAGGCTTAGATCTAATTGATAGACATGTCAAAATAACTTTTAAGTGTTTATATCGAAAAATAATGTAGACTCACAAAGAATGGATCTAAGAAAACTGAGGAAAGTGTGTTGATGTTGAATCAGCGTTCTTTGAATACGTATGGATCGTGGTTGCTGAAGAAAAGGCTAATTTAATCTGAGCTGGAGCAACATCTCACTGTCGACATTGATTTAGATGAATAAAACAATGGGTATAGGGTCCTTTATATAGCCATCAGCCGATAAATCTTGCACAGAAATTAGTCCATGTTCGGAAGCAGGGATCTGCCCAGATTCGTAAGGGGGCCGACCCCCTTAGTGTATCGACCTAGGGGTCGACACAGGAGTCGACACCCCCTTGATTGGGTCAACCATGGGTCGACACCCATGGGCGGGAATTTTCCTGCTCCCCTTTCTGCTATTGGATTTTTGAATTGGTTTGAATTCTGAATTTATTTTATTTATATATAAGAGGCTAATATATTTATAAACTTCAAACCTTAATAACTTCTTCATACAATGTAACAGCCCGCCTCGTACCAGCCTGCATTTTCTCCAAAAGTGCGCTGTACACATGCCCGGCTAGCACAAGACGGTCGTCAGAAGAAAGGAAAGAAGGGAACGAACTAATCAAAGAACCTGTAGAATGTCTCACAGCGCATGGAATAAAATATAATAATAACATACTTGACATAAAACAGGCGAGACAGTACATAAGCTGATAACTAAAACCAACACCAATCTCAAAGCAGCGGAAATCCAAATACAGCTTATTACAATTTCCCAAATTTACTGTCTCTAAACAAAAGAAAGCTGAGGTAGAAGATACACCAACAATGCCCAAGCAGTGATCTTCAACAATACAGGGAGAATACTATATATGTATATTACGTGGAAGCCTCCTGCTCGTCTCCGGATCATCTACCCGTGCATCACCAGCTAACCTGTCTCTAGTCTGCTCGTGTGAGCACCCAGAGTAATAAGAAGAGACATAAAACTCTGGGTCAGACATAAAGCCTGGTATGAGCGATAAGCATCTAAACAGAATAATAACAGGTATACTAAACCATACCTGAACCTGGACCTGCAACCAAAGAGTTAGTACCACATACCGTACAATACCCCAAGGTGCCATAATAGATAGTGTAAGAATACGGGGGTGGGGTGTGCATGTCACAATGATAGCAAACAAATCATCCATAGCAACCATCCTCACACCTCTCACTCAGTGCGTAAAGCGTACGACATCTACCACTTTGGAACACTAGACAAACTGAGGTAACGACGAATCCCGACTTGTAGAAACCCTGCTGTGACCAAGCCAAACACTTGGAGTCATGACCAAACATTTCAATGACCCACTTCATTGGTCGTAGCCCTTGGTTCTACCTATGCCATAATGGCCCTGGATCCGCCTTCGCACCTCCTACCATAATGGTCCAAAGCTATAGACGTCGATAGCTCCTTAACACGCGTCCCGCAGCAGAGCCCAACCATGAAGCGAACTCGTTGATTCCCTTCTGAATCTTGAGCTCTAACTTCTCATTTGGACTTCCTTTGCATCTCGGGTTTGGTCGAATTGGAGTGGGTCTTCAGAAGAGTTGTCGCGCATTAACAGTCCTAGAGTTCTGTTCGGTTCGGTAGTCATCACCATCATCGGGTCGGGTCGGTAGTCCACTTCGGGTCGGGTCGGTGTCTCCCTCCGGGTCGGGTCGGTGTCTCCCTCCGGGTCGGGTGCCTCTGCTTGAGTTCGGTTCGGAGGTAGTTCATCCGATCTGATTCTTCCTGTTTGATTTGTTTGCCTACTCCGATCCGTCCTGTTCTCTTCCTCCGATCCGGTCTGCTCCCTTACTCCGATCCAATCTGCTCCATCGCTCCGATCCGATCTTCTGTCCAACTCCAACTCTAAGCAATGGCCTTCCTTCCTGCCAAACTTCTTCCAGTGGCAAGTCCCCATCCAGTTCGGATTCCCTTGGTCAGTTCCCTAGTCCGATCCGACCCCTTTCTCCGATCCGAACCGGTTCGGAACCTGCACACTTCTGCAACTTTCCAGCGAGCTTTCTACGCCATTCGACGACGTTTTCGACCAATTTAACTATTCTAATCAATCATGAAACATACCATAGAGTCATAGTAACATGTAACAGCAACCACAAGCAACAAACAACAATTTAAATGAATCAAAATGGATCAAAAGTGGCCAAAACCTCACATTTTCCTATAATCCCTCTTAATCATATTTAAACATACGATTAGCAAAACACATCGAAATTAACCCAAATTTCTAACAGAGCCTTAAAACATTATTTTAGAATTTTAAGAATTTTTCCAGAATTTATTTACGTATAAATTCGCTAATCTTCACTAATTACCCTTAATTAACTGTAATTAGTGTCAAAATGATGCTATCACTCACCTTTGCCACAACTAGAACCCCAAAACCGAAATATTCTCTGATTTGGCGATGTTCCCAATCTTATACAGCAGCTCCAACCTTGCTTTGGTGCTTTTTCTTCTTAATTTGATGCCTCTAAGCTTTAATCCTTGATTAAGAAGTGATTTTGGGTGTTTTAGAGAGATTTAGAGAGTGGAGGCCATGGCTAGGTTAAGGGAAATGAAAGTGGCGGCTGGAAAATGTCTAAAGAAATGTTTTCTAACCCTAATCAGCACCTATATCCCCCTAAACCCGAAATTCCCCTTGGGCCAAGCTGCTAATCACCCGGTTAAGCCCAATTAAGCTGTTTTTCACCATCTGAAACTTGTTTCAGCCATATCTCCCAAACGGTGAGTCCGTTTGGCTAATGTGACCACTCTACGGAAAGAGAAACCATCATCCGAAGCCAATGGAAGTGGTTTCAGGTCAAAATTCCTTTCCAGTCAAAAGTTATGGCCAAAACAGTGATAACTAGGGGTAAAATGGTCATTTAAAAATCGGGAAAAATCATGAACATGGGAAATGACCCTAATAGTCGTCTCCCAAAGTTACATGACCATACGACTTCGTATGTGACAGAAATAAATATCCTACGATCCTATAATGCGTAGGATGCGGGTCGTTACACTCTCCCCCCCTTAAGAAATTTCGCCCCCGAAATTCCTTAACCCGTAACATACCAAGGATCCCGCATGCCTAACAACCACATACATCAACCAAACATGCAAAACAAGCAAGACAAACCTATCCTAGCATGCGGAAAACTAAATCGAGGTCAAAATCTCACCAGGTAAAGAGTTCTGGGTGCGACTTCCTAATGTTCTCCTCTGTCTCCCAAGTACAATCATTCTCGTCCTCGCTCCACTGTACCTTGACTAGCTTCACCGCCTTCCTTCGAAGTTGCTTCATGTCGTGCTCGACAATACGGGCCGGCTTGCGGTTCCCAACCGCCTCGGGTTCTACTTCGAAGTCCTCTAACTGATCAGGTGAAATAGTCATATCTGAGTCGTGAACGAACTTCCTTAGTTGGGAAACATGAAATACGTTATGAACTCCTGCCATCTTCTCTGGTAAGTCAATTCTATACGCCAAATTCCCGACTAGTTCAAGAACAGGGAATGGGCCAACGAATCTTGGTGCCAACTTGCCTCTCCTGCCAAATCGTATTACGCTCTTCAACGGAGAAATCTTGACAAACACCAAGTCGCCAACGGAGAATTTTAAGTCTCTTCTTCTCTTATCAGCGTAATTCTTCTGCCTATCTTGGGCAGCCTTCATTCGTTGTTGAATGGTCTTGATTTTATCTGAAGTTTCCCTCACCACATCTGGTCCAAGCATAAACTTCTCGCCAGTCTCTATCCAACATGATGGTGAGTTGCACGGTTTTCCATACAAAGCTTCAAACGGAGCCATACCGATACTGGATTGGTAGCTATTATTATATGCAAATGGTCATCCCATGATCCACCAAAATCCAATATACATGCTCTCAAGAGATCTTCCAAAATACGGTTCACCCTCTCCGTCTGACCGTCGGTCTGAGGATGATATGCGGTACTGAGATGTAACTCTGACCCTAGAGCCTCTTGTAAGCTCTTCCAAAACCCACTAGTGAACAACGGGTCTCGGTCGCTCACAATGCTTTTAGGTACTCCATGAAATCTCACTACCCATTTCATATATAATTCTGCTAACTTAGCTGCCGTTCTGGTCGATTTGACTGGTATGAACCTTGCACTTTTAGTCAGTCGATCTATAATTACCCAAATGCTGTCATATCCCGATCTAGTCCTTGGTAAACCATCGATGAAATCCATCGAGACTTGCTCCCATTTCCATTCGGGAATTTCTAATGGTTGCAACAACCCACTAGGCTTCTTTTGCTCGGCTTTAACTAGCTGGCAATTCATGCACTTGGATATAAACTTCCCAACGTCTCTTTTCATCCCTTCCCAGTAGTAAGTCTGCTTCATATCTCGATACATCTTATTACCACCGGGGTGTATAGTCAGCTTTGAGTGATGACATTCTCTTAGCACTTCATCCCTTAATCCATTTACGTTGGGTACAACAAGCTTTCCATTCTTTCTAAGCCATCTATCTCGATCAAGCCCATACTTGTTCATCTCCTCATCGATACCCATCTCTAATTTGGAGATGATTTCCAATAGATTAGGATCGTCCCTCTGACTAGAGCCGATCCGCTCAATCAAAGTGGGTCTGATCGTCAAACTCGCTAACATTTCTGGATCCAATTTGCACTTTGGTCTGAAATCAAACCCCGCGATAAACTCCAGTTGCTTCCATTCAAGGAACATAGCCCCTAAGCTGGCATGTCTTCTGCTCAATGCATCCGCCACCGCATTGCCCTTTCCTGGTGTGTATGCGATGTCAAAATCATAGGAAGCTAAGAACTCTAACCATCTCTGCTGACGGAGATTTAAATACTTCTGGGAGAATAGGTACTTCAACGACTTATGATCTGTAAACAGCTCAAATCTTTCTCCCAAGAGATAGTGTCTCCACATCTTTAACGCGAACACGATTGCTGCCAATTCTAAATCATGGGTAGGGTATCTTCTCTCGTGCGGTTTCAATTGCCGACTTGCGTAAGCTACAACCCTACCGCCTTGCATCAATACAGCACCCAGTCCGGTACCACAGGCATCCGTGTATACCGTCATCTCTTCATCCCCCTTAGGAATGACTAACACTGGCGCGCTTGTCAACTTATCCTTTAGACTTTTGAATGCATTGTCGCACCTTTCATCCCAGACAAAAGCTTGATTCTTCTTGGTCAACTGGGTCAATGGTGCCGCTATCTTGGAGAAACTTTGGATAAACTTACGATAATACCCCGCTAACCCCAAGAAACTTCTTACATCTGTTGCATTCTTGGGAGTAGGCCAATCCTGTACCGTAGCCACCTTTGCCGGGTCTACGGCAATCCCATTTTCTGATACAACGTGGCCCAAGAACCTCACTTCCCTCTTCCAGAAGCGACACTTAGAAAACTTTGCTTTCAATTGGTGTTTTCTCAACACCTCCATTACTACTCTTAAATGTTCCTTGTGTTCTTCCTTCGTCCTCGAATAGACAAAAATATCATCCACGAACACAAGAACAGACTTATTCAACTGATCTCTGAATACCCTATTCATAAGATCCACAAAATATGCCGGGGCATTAGTCAGCCCAAATGGCATAACCAACCATTCATAAAATCCAGACGGCGTTCGAAATGACGTTTTAGCTATACTCTCAGCTTCCACTCTAAGCTGATGAAAACCTGTCGCGAGATCCAACTGAGAAAATACTCTCGCGCCACTCAACTGATCAAACAAATCATCTATCCGCGGTAGAGGATACTTGTTCTTCCTCGTCACTTTATTCAACTCGCGGTAGTCTACACACAACCGAAGGGAACCATCCGCCTTGGTAGCAAACACAACTGGTGCTCCCCATTCAGAAACACTCCTTCTGATAAATCCCTTCTTCAAAAGATCGCTGACTTGCACCTCGAGCTCTCGCTGCTCTCTTGGTGCCATACGACGAAGTGGCATCACTATAGGCCTGGCATCTTTTACCAAATCAATACGAAACTCAATCTCTCGGTGTGGTGGAAGTCCGGTCACTTCTTCGAAAACATCCGGATACTGGCCAACCACGGGCAAACCTGATAACTCACTATGCGGAATGTCGAGGGAGTTTAGAAAACTAGCCAATACCCCCTTACTGGGTAGACCACCAAACACTATCCTCCGCCCACCATCCGCTCTAGCTGTCACCAACAAGCCCTCACAGTCTACCACCACCCCGTATCTTTGGAGCCAATCTACTCCCAAAATAATGCCAAACCCAGTAAAGCCCAAAACAAAGCAATCACAAACAAACATGCATCCATGACTCGATAAGACCACATTACGACAAATCATGCTAAGGCTAGTCGAACCACCAATCGGGTTCGTCACTACTAAATGTCTATCGACAATCTCGGGCTCCAATCCCAACCTATCTACCAGGTCACTAGATATGAAAGAACTGGAAGCTCCGGTATCAAACAAAACTCTAACAGGAACATCATAAACAGAAAGCATACCTTGAATGACGACATTCTTTCCCTTCTCCGCCGCAGTTGGGGCATTCGACGAAGAAGGAATAGCATTAAGAGCATATGCTTTCACCATTTGCTTTTCCTTAGGGGGCTGTGGACACTTGTCCTTGTGATGTCCCATTTGTCCACAGTTGAAGCACTTCCTATCCGCTGGCTTGGCCCGACAATTACTAGCATAATGGCCCTTCTTACCACAGCTGAAGCACTCCACATCTTGCTTATTCTTTTTCTTCTGGCCGTCCTTAGCCTGATTCTGCTTTCGCTTATTCTGAGAACCACCTTTGCCTCCACCACCTGCTTGTGGTTTTGGCTCTTCTGCAGATACAACCTCAGTTTTCGGCTTAGGGTAGAGACTCTCTGATCTTAACGCTTTCCCCACAATCGACTCAAACGTCTCATCGATGTGGTTAATAAGTTTTTCCCCCAAGTACTGATCCAAACCAGTTATGAATTTCTCATTCTTTTTCTCGGCAGTATCAATAAGAGATAACCCGTACTTCGACAAAGTGTCAAATTCAGCAATATACTCCGAGACAGCTCTGCCATTCTGCTTGAGCTCCAAGAATTTCTTAAACAACATTGACTTCTGAGCAGCTGGAATGAACTTCTCACTGAAGCGAGCTTTAAACTGCTCCCAAGTAATCTGATCTTCGGGAGTAGCTGCCTTTATAGCATTCCACCAATTCATTGCCCGCCCTTGCAGCTGACGGGACGCTAGCTTTCTCTTCATCGCATCCTCGATACCCAAATCCTCGAAGATACGTTCGCAACTATCCAACCAATCCTGAACATCCGTGGCCGACTCCGTTCCGTGAAACGGCTTCCCACCAAGGCTAGTATAATCCTTATTTAGCTTGGCGAAGTCGACCCTCGGTGCCTGCACCATTGGACCACCACCATTTCCACCATTGGGAGTTGCCCTCTGTACATCTCTAAGCATCTCTCTCATGAGGTCAGTAAACATCGTCCTCATGTCAGCAGCATTCCCATTATTGGCTCCCCTACCAGCACCTCTAGTATCTCGGCTCATCGTCAATCTGTAAAAGGAAATGATTAACGACTCCATAGTGGTGCTAGTGCAGTACGACTTCATCCTTATACTACTAATAGTATATATATATATATAGCTTTTAAAAACCAAAGTAATCACAAATACGCTCTCTCGTATACGTATATTATCTCTCCCTGATAACTTCCCTAGGCTAACTACGCAACCTAGAGCTCTGATACCAAGTGTAACAGCCCGCCTCGTACCAGCCTGCATTTTCTCCAAAAGTGCGCTGTACACATGCCCGGCTAGCACAAGACGGTCGTCAGAAGAAAGGAAAGAAGGGAACGAACTAATCAAAGAACCTGTAGAATGTCTCACAGCGCATGGAATAAAATATAATAATAACATACTTGACATAAAACAGGCGAGACAGTACATAAGCTGATAACTAAAACCAACACCAATCTCAAAGCAGCGGAAATCCAAATACAGCTTATTACAATTTCCCAAATTTACTGTCTCTAAACAAAAGAAAGCTGAGGTAGAAGATACACCAACAATGCCCAAGCAGTGATCTTCAACAATACAGGGAGAATACTATATATGTATATTACGTGGAAGCCTCCTGCTCGTCTCCGGATCATCTACCCGTGCATCACCAGCTAACCTGTCTCTAGTCTGCTCGTGTGAGCACCCAGAGTAATAAGAAGAGACATAAAACTCTGGGTCAGACATAAAGCCTGGTATGAGCGATAAGCATCTAAACAGAATAATAACAGGTATACTAAACCATACCTGAACCTGGACCTGCAACCAAAGAGTTAGTACCACATACCGTACAATACCCCAAGGTGACATAATAGATAGTGTAAGAATACGGGGGTGGGGTGTGCATGTCACAATGATAGCAAACAAATCATCCATAGCAACCATCCTCACACCTCTCACTCAGTGCGTAAAGCGTACGACATCTACCACTTTGGAACACTAGACAAACTGAGGTAACGACGAATCCCGACTTGTAGAAACCCTGCTGTGACCAAGCCAAACACTTGGAGTCATGACCAAACATTTCAATGACCCACTTCATTGGTCGTAGCCCTTGGTTCTACCTATGCCATAATGGCCCTGGATCCGCCTTCGCACCTCCTACCATAATGGTCCAAAGCTATAGACGTCGATAGCTCCTTAACACGCGTCCCGCAGCAGAGCCCAACCATGAAGCGAACTCGTTGATTCCCTTCTGAATCTTGAGCTCTAACTTCTCATTTGGACTTCCTTTGCATCTCGGGTTTGGTCGAATTGGAGTGGGTCTTCAGAAGAGTTGTCGCGCATTAACAGTCCTAGAGTTCTGTTCGGTTCGGTAGTCATCACCATCATCGGGTCGGGTCGGTAGTCCACTTCGGGTCGGGTCGGTGTCTCCCTCCGGGTCGGGTCGGTGTCTCCCTCCGGGTCGGGTGCCTCTGCTTGAGTTTGGTTCGGAGGTAGTTCATCCGATCTGATTCTTCCTGTTTGATTTGTTTGCCTGCTCCGATCCGTCCTGTTCTCTTCCTCCGATCCGGTCTGCTCCCTTACTCCGATCCAATCTGCTCCATCGCTCCGATCCGATCTTCTGTCCAACTCCAACTCTAAGCAATGGCCTTCCTTCCTGCCAAACTTCTTCCAGTGGCAAGTCCCCATCCAGTTCGGATTCCCTTGGTCAGTTCCCTAGTCCGATCCGACCCCTTTCTCCGATCCGAACCGGTTCGGAACCTGCACACTTCTGCAACTTTCCAGCGAGCTTTCTACGCCATTCGACGACGTTTTCGACCAATTTAACTATTCTAATCAATCATGAAACATACCATAGAGTCATAGTAACATGTAACAGCAACCACAAGCAACAAACAACAATTTAAATGAATCAAAATGGATCAAAAGTGGCCAAAACCTCACATTTTCCTATAATCCCTCTTAATCATATTTAAACATACGATTAGCAAAACACATCGAAATTAACCCAAATTTCTAACAGAGCCTTAAAACATTATTTTAGAATTTTAAGAATTTTTCCAGAATTTATTTACGTATAAATTCGCTAATCTTCACTAATTACCCTTAATTAACTGTAATTAGTGTCAAAATGATGCTATCACTCACCTTTGCCACAACTAGAACCCCAAAACCGAAATATTCTCTGATTTGGCGCTGTTCCCAATCTTATACAGCAGCTCCAACCTTGCTTTGGTGCTTTTTCTTCTTAATTTGATGCCTCTAAGCTTTAATCCTTGATTAAGAAGTGATTTTGGGTGTTTTAGAGAGATTTAGAGAGTGGAGGCCATGGCTAGGTTAAGGGAAATGAAAGTGGCGGCTGGAAAATGTCTAAAGAAATGTTTTCTAACCCTAATCAGCACCTATATCCCCCTAAACCCGAAATTCCCCTTGGGCCAAGCTGCTAATCACCCGGTTAAGCCCAATTAAGCTGTTTTTCACCATCTGAAACTTGTTTTAGCCATATCTCCCAAACAGTGAGTCCGTTTGGCTAATGTGACCACTCTACGGAAAGAGAAACCATCATCCGAAGCCAATGGAAGTGGTTTCAGGTCAAAATTCCTTTCCAGTCAAAAGTTATGGCCAAAACAGTGATAACTAGGGGTAAAATGGTCATTTAAAAATCGGGAAAAATCATTAACATGGGAAATGACCCTAATAGTCGTCTCCCAAAGTTACATGACCATACGACTTCGTATGTGACAGAAATAAATATCCTACGATCCTATAATGCGTAGGATGCGGGTCGTTACATACAATGTCCGTTTTATGCAAACCAGGTGTCTATCTTAAGCAGAATTACGAGATGAACACAATGGCATTGTCCATTTTACTTAATTCCCAATATTTAATTAAGTATTCCTTAGTTTATCATCTTAATGTGTTATAAAATTATGAGGTGTTACAAATATACTTAACATGATGTAGATCTAGGTGAAAACAACTTGAAATGATGAAAATAAGATCAAAAACCCATATACTCGATTGAATCCATGTGATAGATGATTATCACTCATCAAATCCACAAAATAGCTTTAAAATGATGATCTACAAAACTGGATAGCAAAGAGCGACTTCCAAATCTCTTAACTTGATGCAACCTACTCTCTCTTGATGTAGATCTAGCCTTCCTTGATGTAGATCTTCAATATTCTTACGAAGATCTAAGATTTTAATGGAGGAGAGATGTATTCGATTGAGCAAGGAAGATCACGAGCTCAACCAAATGTGAAATGAAGAAACTAAACCCTTCATCTTACGTCTACACCTTTATTTATAGCCATCCCACCAGCCCACTAATGGGGCACACCAAATCAGCCCACTAAGGACTAGTTAGTTTGTCCATAAATTATGTAGTACTAAAGCAACAATTCCTCCAAAACCGTTGAACCAAATCTTTAATGTGACCACTCTACGGAATTGGCAACACCATTTCCATTCCAATGAAATTGATTTCAGCACCTGATTCGATTCCAGTCAAAAGTTATGCCCTATACAAAACTAACAGGGGGGAAATGGTTACAAATAAAATTGATAAAAATTATGGACATGTCTCACATCCCTATAACCAACGTATCAAAATCTGAGAATGATCAGAACCTTAGGGAATTAAATAAAAATATTTTATGATCCTCCGATACGTAAAACGTGGATCGTTACATAAGGTAACTTCCTTTAGCATAACACGCAAAGTATCTTTGTGCAAATCAATTAGTGATTGACAGATCTGACAATGTGGCATTCAAAATTGAAGGTGATTTCTCAAAAAGGTAATCATTTCCTCAAGCTTCATCAATTGGAAAATGAATGAAATTAAGCACGTAGTAGAGCTATGTGGGTCATTCCCATTAGGGAAAATCATTACCTGGTCTAGAGAAATCAGTTGTCCCTTTTGAATGCTTTGGAATAAATACAGTTGATTGGGCCCAACCATGGTGGTGATATATTCGGTACACTTGAGTTGAATAAGTGGCGAGTTCTGTGCGACCGGGTTGCAAAATGTTCTTGTTGAACCCCATTGTTTTTATCTTTAGAGGAACATTGTTCGAGAGGTAGTTCCTTACCCAGTCATGTATGGAAATCCAAACTCTAATACGAGTCATGTAGTCTTAGATGTAAACCAACTGTCGAAAAGTGAGATGCAAGCTTTTTGCCTATATTCCTATTTCATTAATGGATTTTTGACATTATTATAATATCATTGGATTTATAATATAAGTGATTTAGTTATCATAAGGGAAAAATACATGCCATGTTTATATGTGTTAATGTCTTGCAAGAGTTCAATTCTTTTAAAGAATTTCTAAAAAAAATAAGAATGTTGTTTGTGATGTGAGTTTTCTCACTGAAAGCATTCCAGGATGATCCGAATGATTTTTCTTTTCTCAAAATGTGCTCGGGTCAGACTGCGTATATTTTACAGGTTGCATTGGGTTTGCTTGGAGCTGGAGGATAGGAGCCGGAGTTGAGTCATATTCCTGTATTTCTTATATAAATTTATTTCCATTGTATATGTTATATTTATTAGCGTTGTGCAGACAACTTGTCTAGGTTGATCTAGTTGTGTACTCTGATTTTGTAATAATGTATATATATTTTTCTCTTTGAAAGAGTATTGATATATTATATTTTATTCACTCCACTATGAGAATTTATTCGGCCCTAATTCTGTAGTGTTGGCGTTCTTCTTCTTCTTCTATTCTAACATTTCTTTCTTCTTCTCACCATCTAACTTCTTTCTCCTAACTTCTAGGTTTTTGATACTCGAGTTTTGGCAAGTGAATAAGAATAATCTGTTAGTGCTGAAATTCGAGCATCGAATTTTCTAGGTCGCTAAAGTTGGTATCAAAGCTGAAGTTTAAGTGATAACCTTGGCTTTGTGCCATAACTCAATAGAGATGGGGTTAGTAATACCTTAGATTGAGTTTGTGTGTATATGTATATATACGAGAGAGCGTGCTTGTTAGTGTTATAAAATGATTTATATTATGTTGTTTATTGGATAAGAGGTACATAAATTCGAAATTGACGCATTTGGCCGATAATGATATGGATTTTCTAAACACTTGAACGAGTCAAATCGACATAATATTGTTTTAAAGAGTTGGTAAATGAAATAATTTTACCAAGGTTTTATATATAATAGAATTTTCAAACTAAATATGGTTTTATGGATGATTAGTTTGATTCGAAATGATAATATTCTATTATTATCATTTATTGTTAAGTCGTGCTCACTTCTGAGCATTGACTATTGTTGACTAATTAGTAGTGTGCCCGACCAGTTTATGGGTATTAGCTACTTGTTTCGATAAGAGAAAGCTTATCACTCTCTTACATGGGTCGGGTAGATTTATAATTAGAAAAATATGGGAAATGAATATCATGTGAATTTAGTTTTATGATTTGACTATATGGCAATCGACGATGATGGTGGGTGAGAATTTAACTTTAGTAAAGTATTAACATTTCATTTAACCAGAAGGAACCTATGTGGAGCAACTTTATATAGAGCTAAAACTATATAAGTGAAAATTATAAATGAGGTTTATAAATAGGAAATGGATTTGAGTTGAGAATGGAAGATCTGAATTTTTGACAAGTTTTGAAAATGGTTTTTCAAAAAGTAATATGATTATTTAAAGATGTTTATGTGTATAGATGGGTTTCAGAGATTTTTTTTTTATATGAAAAACATAGATCTTGCTCATATCATTGGAAAATAATGTCAATGATGATCGCGACATCATCAATGTTTATTTTTGAGTTTCTAAGTAAAACCTTCTACCATAGATAAATTGTTGGATTAAAAAAAACGTTAGTTTTGAATCTAGAATTTATTATTTTGAAACGTGAAGTTCGGTCTCCAAATTTTCAACTAAATTATAATATGGATGCATTTATATAATAAGTATTAGAGTTATCTGATTGTGCATTTAACTTAGTGGATGTTGCGTGTTAACCCTGTTAAAAACACAGGATAGAAATAATTGGTCAAATGCACGTGTAATAGACGGTTAATGTTTAAGTGTCATGGATTGGTGTTGCTTTAATACAATAGATCAGTCGGTTTCAAATTATTAAATATGAGATCATGCTCTTTTGTTTGAATTTGAACGTGATGCCAACTGCAAATGCATGGTCCATATATGACAACAACTACATGAATTACATATGATGGCTTATGTATTTATGTCAACAGTTACATGAAGAAGTGCACACTTTTGCAAAAGAAAAAAGGACTGTACGTAACATGTCATGGACTGGCTTAAACTATAACATGGTGTAACCTGCATAAGGACAAAATGCTATTATACAAATGTATGGAGCTATACAAAGCAACGTGACCAATTGTGAGTATGAAGCCACATCCATGAATCGGCATATATGTACTTTGCACGAGTAGCAATACAGTAAATAAATGTGGATTTTGAACACACAAGACTTACGGCAAGCTGCATTGTCATGGTACATATTTGTTTAACTACTGCACATTAAATTTATAAGGATCGACATCATATGTGAAGACCATGTGGCACAATAAATAACGACCTAGAATGCATAATTGTTTGCGAACAAATTATACAATTGTAAACAACTGTAAAATCCGTTCGGCTTTCCTAAACAACAAGGATTGTTGTAGAGGGTGTCGAACTCTGGGACCAAAAATATTTTAATTAATAAATCCAATCAAGTTATTCCAGGATTTTGATTGGTTGAAAACACAGAAAATAACAACAATTAAATAAAAAGAGATATTTATATAATAAGAGAAAACAATTAGGGGATAATGACATAGATTTGATTCACACTTATCAATAGACAACAAATAAATATAGATCTAATCCATGTTTCTGTCACAAACACGAATCAACGATAAATAGATTCTTAGAAACAAATAAGTAAATAACGACAAGCATAGCCTATGCAGGAGCTGAGCTCTTAAACAACCATAGACTATCAGGACAGATTCACAAATTAATTTCTAAAAACCTAAAATTAGATCTAAATCTGATAATTGTTAGATCGAACATGAATATACCCTGTGAAGGAGCATAGCTCTTAAACGACACAGAATATGAAGGTTCAGATCTAACCCTTGATTCAGATCTAGATCTACATATATAAAGTCCTCATCTATTGGCTATGTGATTCATGTTGAATCATATCTATTAGCGTCATCACCCCCTAATCAAAGGGGATTAGCTAGACATAGCTAAAGAAGAAGAAAAATAGAAATTAAATAACATGAACATAAATAAAACTAAAACTAAATAGAACAGAGGAAGAAGAGTTTTATTCCAAGAGAAAGATTACAGAATAAAACTAAGTGTGTTTTACAATGAATGAGATAAAGTGTATTTATAGCTGATATGACAAAGGCTACTTGGCAAATTCCATAATGTGGGACTAAAGAATTAGCCCAACTAACACATAAGCTAGTGTGAACGCAACTGTAGAGTGAGAGGCCTTGCAAATGAGCTAATGTGAACGCAACTTGAGTGAGATGCCTTGCAAATGAGCCAATGTGAACGCAATATAAGCCAAATCTACCCAACTGAACTCTATTTGCAACCGTTCTTCAAGCTTTAAACTCTTCAAGCTTTAGTAATTTCAAACTTCACTCTTTTTAAGCAAATTCTTCATGCTTTATCCATCAAATGCTCTAAACCAAGTTTTTTTATCAACAATCTGAAAACACAGCTATAAATACACAATATCAATTCTTTTAAATAGAAAACTAGATAAATAAGCGGATAAAATATACACATTTACGTGTATATCAATAATATGAAGGAACATGCGTCAACAGTCCTCTGCCATTTATGGATCGTGCACCACAGCGAACCTTGGATCGAGCAACACCCATAATGAAGGGTCGTTCACCTTGGATGGGTCGCTCTCAAACTAGTCGGTCATCCGAGCAGGCTATGGGTCATTCACCATTGAGCAGAATGGATCGAGCTCACCTCTTAATGCATGGGACGTTCACTACTTTTGTAAAGTGGCAATCTCGTAGTTCAGAATGTTTGACCGGTCCCTTCCTGCTGACAGGTTCGAGCACTAAGCATCATGATAGGTCGACCAGCATCACCTATGTGTATGGGTCGAGCAACCTCCATCCTAATGGGTCGTGCAGACATACTATATGGAGCAGGCATAAAAACATATACGTGAATTGCTTAGTACTGAGACAAAGCATGCATGTATTCTTACATAAAATAATAACAAACAAGTAGTGGCAAAGGCATAATAAAAGGGGTCAGTCACAAATAAAGGGAACGAGACTGGTGTAATTTTATTTGGGTCGTGCTTACATAGCTTGGTCGGCCGTGCGAACATATTCATGATACGGTCGGTCGCCATATTTTATAGATCGGCTTCAGAATTATGACAGTTGTATATAGTTGTCCAATGGCATTATCGTAAATATATTTATGACCGTCCCGTACCCTGCACGCCTAAATTGCAACTCTGCCACTACCTTCAAACTACACCTATAAATTCCTCACTTCTTCACCATTCAAAGGATCGATTTTTCTACCTCAAAGGGCTGCTATTTTCATTTCTCGACCACTCTCAAGCACACCAAGCTCCATTAATGGCTTCTCAAGCTCAATTTATCTTCCTCGAACAACAAATTGACCAAATCTTCTCCAAACTCCATTAGAAATCTCTCAAACTCAATTCAGGTGATATACGACTACCATTAATTCTCCCTCAAGCCTAGATCTAACACAAAATCATAATGGAACCAATGAAGATCATCTATGCGTTCGATTGGTTGAAAATCTACACAACTACCATCACAAATCAAAAGATCTCACTCATTCCATCGTGAATTCAAGTGAAATCTAGAGCGAAAAGAGAGAAAAATGGGAAGATCATTATAAAAGAGAGAGATGAGTGATATGGGTGAAGACATGTACTTTGCAAATTCAAAAGTGATAATCAAAATAGCTTCTATAGTGCACGTAGGCCGATTCTAGGCCGAACCACTCTAAAATTCTGTGTTTTTTTTACATTCTTTCATATTTCATGGCTCCACATTTTCAAATCTTACTTTTGTGAAGTGTTGCTCAAATAGCTTTGGAGTGTTGTGATTATTTTTGATTTCAACATTTTTGGCGCCCACCATGGGGCTACGATTCACATTCTCAATGTAATTTGAAGCCTGCTTCTACGATAGATTCTCCAAATCTAAGATCCAGGTCGTTTGAGAACCCTCTCCTAAGTTTAAAACCTTGTCCAAGATAATGGATAAATCTAAGAAAACTACACGTAGAACCGTTGGAACACCCAACAACATTGCTAACGACGAAGTTACACCACTTACCAACTGCTTTGAAGTTGGAGAGAACTCAACAAGCGGAGTTGGAGTAATTAGAGCTGAACTAGACGCTATTGTCAGCAATTTAAATCAACAGATGGAAACGTCCACCAAAATTTTAATATATGCTGATCAAGCTCTTATCGATAAGATGAATGCTCTTTTGAATGCGCAAGAGTATCCTGCTATTCCTCAAAAAGTTTATAACAACCTTGAAGAGAATGCGAATTCGTCAGCCTCTGATCATCATCATAATAATAACATGGAAGAGCTTGATGGCGGGGAGAGTGACAAAGGCGACACTGATGTCCATGACTCGAAGTTGAAGACTAAAAGCCATTCCGATCGAAATACCCGATGAGTTACAAGTCCCGCCAGGGGGACACTTCCCCATAGTTGGGTAGAAGACCTAGATCCTTTAATCGCGAACGCTTGCCAAGACAAGCATCTAGAAAAGTGATCGAAGTCCGCTTTGCGGAACGACACAACTCGAAAGAGTATATCGCGGATATAGTAGAAAGAATCATGAAAGATAACATGACTCGCAAGGATGGTGAGATGGAATAGGACTTCTCCCCCAGCAAAAATTCGTTCACTAAAAGGAGTAGTTTAGGTTGCAAGCTATGAAGTCTAAGGATGTTATTTCTCTACCATCAATAAAACAGAATCTAGGAGAGTCTGTTAAAGCTTTCCTCAAGAGGTTCAACACTGTTTTGTCCGAGGTGGGGAATCCCGAGCCCTGCATGATCTTAATGTCTCTAATTGGCGCCATAGATGAGAAGAACGAATTCGGTAGATGGATTAAAATGAAAGAACCAAGGACGCTTGAAAATTCTATAAAAAAGCAGAGGAGTATATGAGAGTGGACTATAATCCTGAGCCTCTTCAGATTATTGATGGTAACCAACTTCTCGAAGCTCCCAAAAATGCTGCTACTCAATACAATCAGAAGAATCTCAGAAGTCAAAAGAGAGGAAACGACGAGAAAGATAATTGAGACGGCAAGAAGTCTCACCTTTTTAGCTCATTAGAGATGACACCTTTGAATGACACTCCTGAAAATATCTATCTTGCAACGAAGAATTCTGAAGAATATACAGAACCAAATCCGGTAAGGGTAGACAATAAGGCGGCAAACTCGAGAAAGTTTTGTAGGTTCCACAGCCAGCCTAATGAATGCCGACACTTGAA
This sequence comes from Allium sativum, assembly GCA_030737875.1. Lineage (NCBI taxonomy): Eukaryota > Viridiplantae > Streptophyta > Magnoliopsida > Asparagales > Amaryllidaceae > Allium > Allium sativum. The sequence goes on along the minus strand of CM060910.1, from coordinate 589,033,324 downwards.
GAAACTCATCGAGGAATTGATCAGGAAAAATAGGCCGCAGTAGTATGTAAAGAAATCACAAGCTATAAATTCTTCTATAGCTCCCTAGGGGCAGGGGACATCAAATGGTCAATCCAGTCTAAGCAACGGAGCTTCCGCTCAAACCAATTAAGGCCGATGATCAACTGATGATCGATGCTGGTGCTCCGATTTCAATGGATCGGAATAAGCAATCATCATTACCACAACTTTAATTCATGTTTTACTTTCTGCTATATTCAAAACTTCTTGTAAAAAGTCTGTAATAATTTGCAAGTGGTGTGTTGAACATTAGCTCTATGACTAAGAGCATATCTGCCTAAAAAAATCTCTTGCTTGCAAAATTTTCGTTAATTCAAAATTTGCTTAAGGATGTTTATATTGTAGGCTATCTGTCGAGCGCTTGTTCCTTTAAAAATCTGACAAAACATCACGACCTCAGTAACACTAGTTCAAGCGCCAAATGCTGTAAACGTTAATACGCGCAAGTACAAAGATAAAAAAAGCAATGCCTTGAAAAATGAGTGAAAAGAGTCACAACGAGTCAAACGATGGACAAGCGTTGCAGCAAATAAACTTGAAAATTATAAGTTTCATCGGAGGGGCACCTCCCAAAATGAGAGGTCCAAGACCTTAGCCCTATAGCTGAGATAGCATGCCAGGTACAGTGTCCGACAAAGGAGTTGGCGTCTGCCCCATGGAACGGTACAACAGTCGTCAAATCCATTTGCGTAGCATCTAATCATCTCAGATGTAAAGAATGATGAAATCCATTTGCGTAGCATTTGATTATCTCAGATGTGAAGAATAATGAAATCCATTTGCGTAGCATCTGATTATCTCAGATGTGCAGAATAATGAAATCCATTTGCGTGGCATTTGATTATCTCGTATGTGAAGAATGATGAAATCCATTTGCGAAGCATCTGATTATCTCAGATGTGAAGAATGATGAAATCCATTTGCGTAGCATCTGATTATCTCAGATGTGAAGAATGATGAAATCCATTTGCGTAACATCTGATTATCTCAGATGTGAAGAATGATGAAATACATTTGTGAAACATCTGATTATCTCAGATGTGAAGAATGATGAAATCCATTTGTGTAACATTTGATTATCTCGGATGTGAAGAATGAGGGATTCCATTTGCGTAATATTTGATTATCTCAGATGTGAAAAATGTCGGGCCTCCAATTAACTCACGTAGTGTTTGAGTACCTCAGACTCGATAAGTGTTGGGTCTTAACCAATTAATTCGTGTAACATTTGATCATCTCGGACATGACAAATCATTGGGCTAAAATCAAAAGACCTCCCTTAGCAGGGGCCAAATTAAAAGACCTCCCCTAGCAGGGGAACAAAATATAAGTCCTCCCCAAGTGGGTATCAAATTCAAAGACCTTCCCAAGCGAGAGCACTGATTTCAATTTCAAAATTCCGAATCCTACTAGGCTAATACAGCCGACTTAAAAATAGATAATCAACAAATTCTTATTTCCCTGAAAAATTTATGATAAGTTTGGAAATGCCAAAATAAGTGCATGCTTGATCAAAAACATAGTGAGTTAGCACAGAATGGCATCTTCCCTGCAAATTGTCAAGAGGGAATGGAATAACCAAAGACTAATTCATTTGCAATCCAAAAGCCGTCGTCGCTTTAGCCTCAGGAACTCTAAACGAAGTTCTAGTTTAAACAGGTACACATTTCATAGAATATGAATCGTCGTACAAGATTATAAAAGTCACTAAAAGGCGATGCTTCGAATCTACAATCAGTATATGCCAGTTACTCGATTTCAAACGTTACCGCTGAATTCAGATTAGGATGGTGTATCTACATAGGTAATATTCAACAAGTTGATCAGACAAAATATTCTGTGTAGATATGCCACTCAGTTTAAATCATAAAATTTATCATAGTTAAATTTTTAATGATTAACTAACTTATTATCAATATGGGCAGTTGATAGCAAAGTATTCACCCAAAAATATGAGATGTTTTTCTGTAAATACAGAATAGGGCATAGCACTGGAAAAGGCATGCTTGGGTTATCTATTATGAAGACAAATCATTGATTGCATTCAAAAGATGTGCATTACTTCAAAAGAGGTTATGCGACCGAGTAAACATCCAAATAAAAGCACCCTGATCCATCTTAAACATTTATCTACGATCTATTCATGTGCATTTAACACATAATATATGAACAATAACAATGTTCGTTTTGAAGCTTGCACTTTTCACAAGTAAAAATACAAGCTACTAGGGGAAAATGTTAACCCTGTTAAAAACATGGGTCAGAAATAATTGGTCAAATGCACGTGTAATAGACGGTTAATGTTTAAGTGTCACAAATTGGTGTTTCTTTAATACAATAGATCAGTTGGTTTCAAATTATTAAATAAGGGATCATGCTCTTTTGTTTGAACTTGAACGTGATGCCAACTGCAAATGCACGGTCCATATATGACAACAACTACATGAATTATATATGATGGCTTATATATTTATGTCGACAATTACATGAAGACGTGCCAACTTTTGCCAAAGAAAAAAGGATTGTGCTCAACATGTCATGTTCTGGCTAACATGGTGTAACCTATATAAGGACAAAATACTATTATACAAATGTATGGAGCTATACAAAGCAACATGGCCAGTTGTGAGTATGAAGCCACATCCACGAATCGACATATATGTACTTTGCATGAGTGGAAATACAATAAATACAATGTGGATTTTGAGCACACAAGACTTACGGCAAGCTGCTTTGTCATGGTACATACGTGTTTAACTACTGCACATTAAAATATATAAGGGTCGACATCATATGTGAAGACCACGTGGCACAATAAATAACGAACTGGAATGCATAATATGAAAGAGCATGCATCAAAAATCCTCTACCATTCATGATCGTGCACCACAGTGAACCTTGGATCGAGCAACACCTACAATGAAGGGTCATTCACCTTGGATGGGTCGCTCTCAAACTGGTCCGTCATTTGTGTAGGCCATGGGTCATTCACCATTGAGCAGAATGGATCAAGCTCACCTCATAATGCTTGGGAAGTTCACTACTTTTGCACGGTGGCAATCTCGTAAATCAGATGGTTTCAGCAGTCCTTTCCTATTGACTGAGTCGAGCACCAAGCATGCTAATGGGTCGAGCAGTAGCACCTAAGTGGATGGGTAGAGCAGCCTTCATCCTAATGGGTCGTGCAGACGTACTATATGGAGCAGGCACAAAAACATATATATGAATTGCTTAGTACTGAGACAAAGCATGCATGTATTCTTGCATAAAATAATAACAAACAAGCAGTGGCAAAGGCGTAATAAAAGGGGTTGATCACAAATAAAGGGAATGACATTAGTGTAATTTTAGCTGGGTCGTGCATACATAGCTTGGTCAGTCGTACGAACATATTCATGATACCGTCATTTTCATATTTTATAGATGGGCTTCAGAATCATGACAGTTGTGTATAGTTGTCCAGTGGCATTATAGTAAATATATTTATGACAGACCCGTACCCCGAACACCTAAATTGCAACTCTGCCACTACCTCCAAACTACACCTATAAATATCCACTTGTCCACTATTCAAAAGACCAATTTTTCTACCCCGAAGGGCTGCTATTTTCATTTCTCGGCCACTCTCAAGCACTCCAAGCTCCATTAATGGCTTCTCAAGCTCAGTCCATCTTCCTCGAACAACAAATTGACCAAATCTTCTCCAAACTCCATTAGAAATCTCACAAACTAAATTCAGTTGATCTCCAACTACTATTAATTCTCCCTCAAGCGTAGATCTAACACAAAATCATCACACAACCAATGAAGATCATCTATGCATTCAAGTGGTTGAAGATCTACATAACTACCATTATAAATTAAAAGATCTCACTCATTCCATCGTGAATTCAAGTGAAATATAGACGAAAAGAGAGAAAAAAAGGGAAGATTATATAAAAGAGGGAGATGAGTGATATGAGTGAAGCCATGTACTTTGTAAATTCGAAAGGTGATAATGAAAATAGCTTCTATAGTGCACGTATGCCAATTCTAGGCAGAACCACTCTAAAATTCCGTGTTTTTTACTCCCTTTTATATTTCGTAGCTCCATATTTTCAAATCTTTCTTTTGTGAAGTGTTGCTCAAACATCTTTGGCGTGTTGTGATCTTTTTTTATTTTAACATTGCTTAGGTTTTTAATAAAATATTCGACGATTTTGGACAGTCGAAATTTTCAAGTTAGATTTCAAAACCTAGATTGGTTTATATTAAAAAGTTAAGTGAATATGGTTTTAATTTATTAATTAAACGTAATATGAATGTCTAAATTAAATTTGACCAAAACGAGCTCGCTGCACAGCGATAGTTTGTAATTTTACGATTTGAACTTTTAGTGAGGATATAGGATCCAATATAGGTCTGAATTCCTTGAAACAGGGATCTTTCGGATTTATTGGATTATATTTTTCTAATAAAATAGAAAAATTGAGATTTTATCTTGCATATTTTTAGTTACATCAAAATCAAATTTAAAAAAAATTGTAGTGTGGTTGTTTGTAAACTGTAACAATTTATTTAATAAAATGGAAGAATTCTAAATGAATAAAATTGGTATTTCCATTAATAAAATATACTTGCTTCGTATATTAACTTGTAGTGAGTTTGTACTTGAATTTTTGAGTTGCTTAAGGTAGCATAAACGATTGGTTAAGTAATAACCTGAGGCTATTGAGCAGATGATGATGCTTAACAGGTTATTTATCTGCCTTGTGTAATAATAATATTTATATCCTGAATAAAAATCGAGTTAATATTTTTAGTGTTTATAACAATATATAATAATGATGTGTGTTGATTGATTGTGATTGCATGTAACGTTTTGTTACATATGTGTTGTTTGCTGATTTGTGTATTACAACATGTTGCATCATATTTGGATGGTGTTGTAATTACTATGTTCCTTTATGCATATATTGGTTTTTGTTGTTATGTTACTTGTTTATTTTATTAACTCTCTTTGGGATATGTAAGTATACTCAAGAGTTTAATTGCTTATAGCTTTTGGAGGCAAAAGCTGGTTAACTTGCTTATAGCTTTTGGTTTCATAAACAAGAGTTTAATTGCCAAACAAATAGGTACATGTTTATGTTATGATATATTTGGGTTATTTTATGTCCCAGATATGGGTAGCCTCTTGGGTTTTGTTTTCTTTTAGGATCGAGCTAGGCCCTGCGAGGTATTTGGGCTTTTCCGGATCTAGCCACACAAGGGAAGTGCTACCAAAATTTTCCAGAAATTTCGAGTGTTAGAAAATAAAAATAGATCAGTATGGAATGTCTTTGGAAGCAAAGTTAGTCGGTTTATGACAATCTTCTCTACTTGTGATTTCAAGGACGAAATCCATTTAAGCGGGAAGAATGTAAAACCCAGATTTTTAATAATGAATATTTAATTAACTTAATATTTAAAACAAATAATTTTAAGAGTTAACGATTTGGAATTAATTCAAACGAGAATCTGGATGTCCATTTAACTTGAAATTTAAAATTTTGAGTTTAAAATCCAATTAAATCTATTTTGAAGATGTGTTAAATTTTATTTGAATTGGAACAATAATAAGAAATTATAACCAATGAATCTGAAAGTCAATTTTTATTTTATTGATTTAATTTAATACAAGAAAATAGTCATTTTTCAAATGACCTTAGATTTCAACGAAACCAATTTTATAAAATCTAAAATAGTTATTATTGTAAGATATCAAGTTTCAGTTCAATTTAAGTTGTTGTGTGATCGTGTGTGAGATAAATGCGTATCAATTAATGGGTTGAAATTTAAATAGTGTTTTTGCAACCAGTCTTGAAATTCGATGAAACAAGTTTCATCGGGTCCTGAATGTTAAACCATTGTAGGATTTCAAAGTACATAGCAATCAAGTTTAGTGTGTGTTTGTGCGAGCTATAAATGTTGAACGATGGTAACGTGAGGAATTAAAACAACAAAATATTGAATCTTCTTGCCTATAAATTATCTTTTAGCAGCCAACCTAGTTCTATTCACCTCTTCGTCTCTTCTTATGCAAATTACGACCACCACCATTAATCTTCTTCATCAAATTAAATCTCCTCCAAAACTTAACGAATGTGACGACCGCCCATAACCCCCGCACTATACAAAAGGAATAATGCGCTGAAGGGTGTGCCAGACAGTCATGGAAGATCATCAGAGTAGGTAAACACAAGCGGAACATGTCGTAAACTCACAGCGCAAGGACAAAATATAATAGAACATATACAACAGGTAGTAATAGTGAAGCAGAAACACTGGATTTTCATACAACCAGAAAGTAATATCCACAACTTGGAAATAGTGTTTGTACAAATTTGCCTCACTACATCACTCCGAAAAGCAAACAACGGAAATCCAATTATTATATATTCGTAAAACTGGTACGTGAGCCTCCTGAAAGTCATCGATCAGCATAGTCATCCTCACTAAAGCAGTACCAGTCACCTGTTACTTAGTCTTCCCATCCACAACCGAATGAACAACCCAAGGTAATAAGAGGAAACATAAAACCTTGAGTTAGACAACAGTCTTAGTGAGCGATAAAACAACTAACAACTTCAATAATAAAGTGTATGAGAAGGGATAGATAAATATACTAATCTACCCACAACACCAGAGAAGAACTCAATCTTGTCTTCCCCACATCGGACAGTGATAGCCTTTACAATCAATACACCCAAAGGAATAAAAATTCATACATGGGAACCAGAACAACCATTGACAACATTCATAGCATTCAGATTACATAATTCTCACGTAGACAACCCTAATCGAGTTTAACATTCCCCAAGTACCCTCCCCAAAGGCCTAAACCAATATCAGTTAAGCACTCAAAGAACATCTCCCTCGACTTTGATAATCTATGTGAGATAGTACAAATAGAACAACCAATCATCCATGACTGACTCTGGCTATCACCACCAATCCTACTTTGAAACCATCGTTAATCGTATGACGACCAATCTTGCCATAAGTCAAGGGCTAATGGTAACCCCAGTTCTAGCATAAACTCCATATGTCCAACCTTGACAACTAGGCCTTTCCCCAAGACTCAGGGTACTAGAACTTACGACAACGATAATCCCTCAACCTTCTCATCTCTAGTCATCCATCTTGATGACTTTTCATAGCTCAAGCAACCTTCTCGAGTAACCATTATCCACCAACTCATGACCTTTGAGTTGAAACTACATTCGTTGCATCTCCTCGACCAACAAACACCCCAACACTTCGAACATCCCCTTCTGGACTCTCGTCGAAGCCACCACCATCGTTGAACCAACCAACATTTTTATAAGGTTCAAAGCAATCCATAGCATTATTTCAGCACTTCCTAACTTCCCAATTGATTTTACTTTAAAGTCACATTATCACCGAAAATGTCCGATCAGAAAAACTTGCCTAGAAATGCCAAAAATGGCTGACTAAAAATGGTTATTCAAAATAGGTCGAGTCAATTCTGGCCGAGTCAATTCTCTGGCGAGTAAATTCTGGACGAGTCAATTCTGGCCGAGTCAATTCTCTGGCTGAGAGTTAATTCTGGCTGAGTCAATTTTGGCCAAGTCAATTCTGGCCAAGTCAATTCTCTAGCCGAGTCAATTCTGGTCGAGTCAATTCTGGCGTATTGCAATTCAAATCCAATTTCGACCAAAACTTCGCCAAACGACGAATTCGACATAACCAACTCAACCAAAATCATCAAACACAATTATAAATATATCACAACATTACTAACCACATGAATATGACGATTACCACATAAATGATGTAAATCTCACCAAAAACCATTAAAACGAACATATTATCAAAATGAGAGATCTAACTAACATAAACATGTAAATTGGCATGAATTTAATGAATAAAACTTGTTAGTTTAGATCATAGGGTGATGCATATAAAAATGAACATGTAATGGTGTAATTCTATGGTAAAACATTCCAATTTGATGAGAAACATGCACAAACACTCATATACTTCATTGCATTCATATGAGAGATGTAAATCACTCGCTGATTTGCCGAAACAATCTAAAACGATGAAATTAGAATCCGAACAGCGAATACTTCGAACCAAGCTCCATGATCCGATGAATTTGCCCTTGAAACGATGTAGATCTAGCCTCGAATGGTGTAGATCTTCGATTTCCCTCTTTAGATTTGGAATTTTAATGGGGAAAGGTGTTAAAGGAAGGAGGAGATCAAGGCCTCCTAATGAGAGAATGGGAGAAGTAACTTGTTCTCCATACCCCTCACCCCCTATTTATAGTTTCCACCATCCCACTAATGGACCTCCCCAATTTAGCCTATTAGGCTCTCCAAATCTGAACAACCAACTGAAAAACCTTAAAACAACGATTTCTCCCAAACCGCTAAGCCAAATCCTTAATGTAACCACTCCACGGAAAGGCAATCATCAATTCCTTTCCAATGGCACAGGTTTCACCCTCTGATTCAACCTGAGTCAAAAGTTATGCCGTGTACAAGGCTGACAGGGGAAAAATGGTCACAAACAAAATCGGTAAAAAATATGGACATGTCTTACATCCCCAAAAGCAACATATTAAAAGATGAGAATGATCCAACCCTCAGAGAATGAAATAAAAATATTTTACGATCTATCGATACGTAAAATGCGGGTTGTTTCACTCTTCCCCCTTAAGAATTTCGCCCCCAAAATTCAAAAAAAACACAAGCAATCACAACGATTCTTCATGCCTATCATCCATGAGAAGCCAATTCTATCATCCAGACTAGCAACCATCAAGCCATGCATCCATAGCCTTATCCTAGCACGCAGAATTCTATCAAACAACAACAAGATACAACGATATAACAAAGATACGATATAAAAGGGTCCTACCAACGAAGAGTTCTGGATGAGTCGCTCTCATACTCTCTTCCGCCTCCCACGTACAATGGTCGCCATCTTCACTCCATTGTACCTTGACTAGCGTAACTGTCTTCCTCCTGAGCTGTTTCGTGTCATTCCCCACAGCACGAAGTGGCTTACGAGGCCTCGAAACTACGGTCTCTACTTCAAGGTCTTCGTACTGCTTTTGAGATACCACCACATTCGAATCATGAACGAATTTCCATAGAAATGACACATGGAACACATAATGCACACTCGACATTTTCTCGGGTAACTCCAGTCTATATGCGAGCTTTCCAATTCGCTCGATTATCGGAAATGGTCCAACGAACCTAGGAGCCAACTTCCCTTTACTTCCAAATCTCACCATATGCTTCAACGGTGAAACCTTCACAAAAACCATATCACCTGTGTCGAATTCTAGATCTTTCCGACGTTTATCTGCATAACTCTTCTGACGATCTTGGGCTGCCTTCATTCATTGTCGAACAATCTCGATACAATCCGAGGTTTCTCTAATCATATCAGGCCCAAGTATCAACTTACCTCCAGTTTCTAACCAACATGCTAGAGAACTGCATGGCCTTTCATACAACGCTTCGTATGGTGCCATCCCAATGCTAGACTGGTACCTATTATTATACGCGAACTCAACTAGATGTAGGCGGTCTTCCTATGATCCTTCGAAGTCTAACACACAAGCCCTAAGGAGATCTTCCAAAACTCGATTGACTCTCTCGGTCTGACCATCAGTTTGGGGATGATATGCCGTACTCAAGCACAACTCGGTTTCCAAAGCTTCTTGGAAACTTTTCCAAAATCCACTCGTGAATAATGGATCTCGGTCACTCACTATGCTCTTTGGGACACCATGGAATTGAACTATCCATTTCACATAAAGTTCTCCAATTTCGATGCCATCCTAGTCGACATGACAGGAACGAATCTCGCACTTTTGGTTAAACGATCCACGATGACCCAAATCCCTTCGTTTCCTGCCCTAGTTCTAGGTAGTCCATCGATAAAATCCATTAATACTTGCTCCTACTTCCACGTAGGAACTTTCAATGGCTGAAGCAAACCACTCGGCTTCTTCTGTTCAGCTTTCACCAACTGATAGTTCATACACTTTGAAATGAACTTTCCAATATCTCTCTTCATCCCTTCCCAGTAGTAGACTCTCTTCATGTCCTGATACAAATTATTGCCACCGGGATGAATCGTCAAGTTCGAGTGATGACATTCTCTCAGAACCTCATCCCTCAATCCGTCGATATCAAAAACAACTAATCGCCCTTTCTTTCGAAGCCAACCTTCTCGATCAACCTCGAACTCTTTATCTTCTGGTTCCAGTTTCTGAATGAACTCGACAAGCTTCGCATCTTTCTTTTGGCTCTCGCCAATCCTTTCGATAAGAGTAGGTCTTATCGACAAGCTTGCCAACATTTCAGGTTCCAACTCATACCTTGGTCTAAAATCAAACCTTGCCAAATACTTAAGGCTCTTCCATTCCGAAAACATCACTCCCAAACTTGCGTGTCTTCGACTTAACGCATCTACAACTTACCCTTGCCCAGGTATAGGCTATGCCAAAATCATATGACGCCAGAAACTCTAACCATCTTTGCTGTCGAAGATTCAAATCCTTTTGGGAGAAAAGATACTTCAACGACTTGTGATCCGTAAACATCTCGAATCGAACTCCCAATAGATAATGTCTCCATGTCTTCAGAGCAAACACAACTGCCACCAACTCCAAATCATGAGTTGGGTAGTTCCTCTCATGCGACTTTAGCTGTCGACTTGCGTAGGCTACAACCTTATCCTTCTACATTAGTACTGCTCCAAGTCCAGTACCACATGCATCTGTATACACAACCATCTCTTCATTCCCACTTGGAATGGTCAACACAGGTGCACTTGTCAATCTCTCCTCCAGGATTTCAAACGCTTGTTCACACTTAGCATCCTATGTGAACACTTGGTTCTTCTTTGTCAATCCTGTCAATGGTGCAGCTACCTTGGAGAAATCCTTGATAAACCGTCGGTAATAACCGGCCAACCCTAGGAAACTTCGAACATCTGTCGCATTCTAAGGTCTATCCTGGTCCTGGATTGCTGCTATTTTAGCGGGGTTAAACGCTATCCCATTTCCAGAAACAACATGACCTAAGAATCTCACTTCACTCTTCCAGAAGTGACACTTGGAAAACTTAGCTCTCAGTTGATGCTTTCGCAAGATCTCTAACACAACTCTTATGTGCATCTTGTGCTTTTCCTCATTCCTGGAGTAAACCAGAATATCATCCACGAATACAAGCATGAACTTGTTCAACTAATCTCTGAACACCCTATTCATAAGATCAAATAAATACGCTGGTGTGTTAATCAATCCGAATGGTATCACCAACCATTCGAAGTAACCAGATGGTGTCCTAAAAGCAGTCTTTGGCACACTATCCTTAGCCACCCTCAACTGGTGAAATCCCATTGCCAAATCCATCTGAGAAAACACTTTGGCTTCATGAAGTTGATCGAACAAGTCATCTATCCTTGGCAATGGATACTTGTTCTTCATTGTCACCTTGTTCAACTCACGATAGTCCACACACAATCTTAACGAGCCATCCGGCTTGGTTGCAAATACGACCGGTGCACCCCATTCGGATACACTCCTCCGAATGAATCGTTTTCCCAAAAGGTCTCTAACTTGCACCTCTAACTCTCGTTGTTCCTTAGGCACCATCCTCCTAAGTGGCATAACGATTGGTCTAGCACCCTCGACCAAATCGATCCTAAACTCGATATCACGATGCGGTGGCAACCCTTTGACCTCATTAAAGACATCTACATACTCATTAGTGATCAGCACTGATGAAAAGTCTTCTTGTGGAATCCCAAGCGAATATAGATAACTTACGAAGACCTCGTCTTCGCGCTTACATCTAATCAACACCTTTCGCCCTTCCACATCCCCGACCTTCACCTCTAGCTTCTCGCAATTCACCCTTGCCGCATACCTCTTGAGCCAATCCATGCCCAAGATGATTCCAAACCTAGCGAAATTAAGAACAAAGCAATAACACACAAAAGAGCAACCATGACTCGACAACACTAGACCACGAAATATCATGCAAAGATTTGATGAACCCCAGTTGGATTTGTCACTATGAAGAGTCTATCACAAATATCAGGTTCCAAACCCAAGAGACACACAAGCTCATTGCAAATGAAAGAATGCGATGCTCCAGTATCAAAAAGCACACGAACTGAAACACCATTAATAGAAAGAGTACCTTGCACCACGACACCCTTTCCCTTCTCCTTTGCAGTAGGAGCGGTCGAAGAAGATGGCACGACTTCCAAAGCATATGCCTTCACAATCTGCTTGCCCTTAGCTGATTCTGGACAATCTTTCTTCTCATGCCCAGGCTTCCCACATTTGAAGCACTTCTTCTCAACTTTGGGATTCTTGCACTCATTAGCAAAATGACCTTTCTACTGGAAGTTAAAGCAAACTACCTCACTCTTGGGTTTGTTTTGTCCATCTTTTCCCTTCTGTTGTTGTTGCTTCCTCTTTTTATTATTACCACCCTGTTGTGGCTTCCGAACCTCTTTGGTGGCAGCGACAACATTTGCTTCTTTAGGAAGCAACTCTCATGATGAATAGCTTTTTCCAAAATCTTCTCAAATGAATCATCAAGATGGTCCACTAATGGTTTTCCGATATAAGCATCCAAACCCAAGATAAACTTCTCGTTCTTCTTATATGGTGTATCAACGTATGAACGAGCATATCTAGACAAGGCTTCATAGTCAGAAATATAATCAAGCACAGAACGACCATTCTGTTTCAGCTCTATGAACTTCTTGAAAAGGGCAGATTTTTGAGCTGTTGAGATAAACTTTGCTTCAAACTTAGCTTCGAATTGCTCCAATGAAATTTCTTCCTCTGGAGTCTCGATTGTAAAGAACTCCACCATTCCATGACCCTGCCCTGCAGTTGCCTTGATGCAAGCTTTCTCTTTATTGCATCCTCAATACCCAAATCTCCAAAGATTGGGACACATGAATCCATCCACCTCTGAACCTCTTCAGCTGGTTAAGTTCCCTTGAATGGTTTTCCCCCTAAAGATGTAAAGTCCTTGCACAACTTTGCAAAATTTACTAGTCTAGGAACTCGCACACCAACATCTACCATTGCTGCCACTGGAGCAGGTACCCTTCGCATAATTGCTTCTGCCATGGCTTCAAACATAGCCGGGTAATTAGGTTCACCACCATTTACCCCTCCAGTATTGGCTCCCCTAGCAACGTGTCTTGTTTTCCGTCTACTCATTCTAAATCTGCAATTTAGAATAATTAGCCACTTCCAAGAAAACTGTTAAAGGAAAACAACCATTACTACTATATATGCTTATATATATAGTAAGCATCCAACTGGAATCTACAAATACATCTCTCATATGTGATTACGTCCTTGAAATTTGGCTAAAATCGTTAACCAGAGCTTTGATACCAAATGTGACGACCGCCCATCACCCCGCACTATACAAGAGGAATAATGCGCTGAAGGGTGTGTCAGGCGGTCATGGACGATCATCAGAGTAGGTAAAAACAAGCGGAACCTGTCGTAAACTCACAGCTTAAGGATAAAATATAATAGAGCATATACAACAGGTAGTAATAGCGAAGCAGAAACACTGGATTTTCATATAACCAGAAAGTAATATCCACAACTTGGAAACAGTGTTTGTACAAAGTTGCCTCACTACATCGCTCCGAAAAGCAAACAGCAAAAATCCAATTATTATATAGTAGTAAAACTGGAACATGAGCCTCATGCACATCATCGATCAGCATAGTCGTCCTCACTAAAGCATTACCTGTCACCTATTACTTAGTCTGCCCATCCACAACCGAATGAACAGCCCAAGGTAATAAGAGGAAACATAAAACCTTGAGTCAGACAATAGTCTTAGTAAGTGATAAAACAGCTAACAACTTCAACAATAAAGTGTATGAGAAGGGATAGATAAATATACTAATCTACCCACAACTCCAGAGAAGAACTCATTCTTGTTTTCCCCACATCGGACAGTGATAGCCTTTACAATCCATTCACCCAAAAGAATAACAATTCGTACATGGGAACCAGAACAACCATTGACAACATTCATAACATCCAGATTACATAAGTCTCACGTAGACAACCATAATGGAGTTTAACATTCCCCAAGTACTCTCCCTAGAGGCCTAAACCAATATCAGTTAAGCACTCAAAGAACATCTCCCTCGACTTTGGATAATCTATGTGAGATAGTACAAATAGAACAACCAATCATCCATGACTGACTCTGGCTATCACCACCAATCCCGCTTTGAAACCATCGTTAATCGTATAACCGCCAACCTTGCCATATGTCAAGCGCTAATGGTAACCTCAGTTCTAGCATAAACTCCATATGTCCAACCTTGACAACTAGGCCTTTCCCCATGACCCAGGGTACTAGAACTTACGACAACGATAATCCCTCAGCCTTCACATCTCTAGTCATCCATCTTGTCGACTTTTCATTGCTCGAGTAACCATTATTCACCAGCTCACGACCTTTGAGTTGAAACTACATTCGTTGCATCTCCTCGACCAATGAACACCCCAACACTTCGAGCCTCCCCTTCTGGACTCTCGTCGAAGCCACCACCATCGTTGAACCAACCAACTTTTTTATAAGGTTCAAAGTAATCCATAGCATTATTTCAACACTTCTTAATTTCCTAATTGAATTTACTTTGAAGTCACATCATCACCGGAAATGTCCGATCAGAAAAACTTGTCCAGAAATGCCAAAAATGGATGACCAGAAATGGCTGTCCAAAATTGGCCGAGTCAATTCTGGCCGAGTCAATTCTCTAGCTGAGTCAATTCTGGCCGAGTCAATTATGGCTGAGTCAATTCTCTGGTCGAGTCAACTCTGGCCGAGTCAATTCTGGCCGAGTCAATTCTCTGGCCGAGTCAATTCTGGCCGAGTCAATTCTGGCTGAGTCAATTCTGGCGTATTGCAATTCAACTCTGATTTCGACCTAAACATAGCCAAACGACGAATTTGACGAAACCAACTCAACCAAAATCATCAAACACAATCATAAACATATCACAACATTACTAACCACATGAATATGACGATTACCACATAAATGATGTAAATCTCACAAAAAACCATTAAAACAGACATATGATCAAAATGAGAGATCTAACTAACATAAACACGTAAAATGGCATGAAATTAATGAATAAAACTTGTTAGATTAGATCATAGGGTGATGCATATAAAAATGAACATGTAATGGTATAATTCTGTGGTAAAACATTCCAATTTGATGACAGACATGCACAAACACTCATATACTTCATTGCATTCATGTGAGAGATGTAAATCACTCACCGATTTGCTGAAACAATCTAAAACGATAGAAATTAGAATCCGAACAGCGAAAACCAAGCTCCTTGATCCGATGAATTTTCCGTTGAAACGATGTAGATCTAGCATCGAATGGTGTAGATCTTCGATTTCCCTCTTTAGATTTGGAATTTTAATGGTGGAAAGGTGTTAGAGGAAGGAGGAGATCAAAGCCTCCTAATGAGAGAATGGGAGAAGTAACCTATTCTCCATACCCCTCACCCCCTATTTATAGTTTCCACCATCCCACTAATGGGCCTCCCCAATTCAACCCATTAGGCTCTCCAAACCTGAACAACCAACTAAAAAACCTTAAAATAGCGATTTCTCCTAAACCGCTGAGCCAAATCCTTAATGTATCCACTCCACGGAAAGGCAATTATCAATTCCTTTCCAATGGCACAGGTTTCACCCTCTGATTCGACATGAGTCAAAAGTTATGCCCTGTACAAGGATGACAGAGGCAAAATGGTCACAAACAAAATCGGTAAAAAATATGGACATGTCTTACATCCCCATAAGCAACATATTAAAAGACGAGAATGATCCAACCCTCAGAGAATGAAATAAAAATATTTTACGATCTTTCGCTACGTAAAATGCGGGCTGTTACAACAAAATTGAACAATATTTGATTCGTTGGACTAGTGAGGGTTGGAGCTTTATGTCGATAGCCTCAGTTTTTTGTGCGATGTATTTTCGGGGTTCGACTTTATGGGTAGCAAGCTAGGTTTTGGATTGATTTCGACATGGTGGCATCGGAGGAGTAGTCGAGGGTGTAGTCGGTTTTGGGTAACCTGGGGTACAACTCGATGGTGGTTAGCAGTTGATCAATGCTCCATGGTTGAAAACATCGATGGCATTGTGTTGTTTCCGGCTCCAGGTCGCAATCTCATTCAAGGGATCGTAGGTTGATCCAAGGTGTCGGGTAAGATAAGGGGTGCAAGGCAAGTTGAATGGCGATGGCAATTGATGCTCTGGTGATGGGTGGTGCAAAGTGATAACTACAGGTTGGAAAAGTAGGGCTATCGGTTGGATTTTTATTCACAGCATCGTAGTAGTTGTGGAGGATGTCGGCAGGACTGGCTTGAGGCCAACTTCACGATGGTTTTGTTGGTATGGAGGACCATGGACCATAGCTTCTTTGAAGTGGAATGTATGCACGAGTGCTTCATGTATCAATGAATGGAGGGAGCACATGCATAGGGAGGTAGTTTTGGTTTTAAGTTAATTAATTTAAGTTAATTACTTTTTAATCCTGTTTTAACTTGTAAATTCGTATATAGTTCAAGCGAGGTCAGATTTTGGTGAAACGAATTACGTTGTCTTCATATTAACAAATACTACATGTAAAAACTGGATTGGTGTGATTTTGAGCATTTTCGAATTTTATCTAATTTTAAACGTTAGTTTAAAATTAGATTAAATGACGTGAAACCATCGAATTAGAACAAGTGTTAAGTTAACTCTCACACTTTCTAGAATACTACTAAATATTGTAATTTCGTATAATAATGATCATCATTATTAGTATATAAATTGTGTGTTTGAATGATTGGATGATTTATACTTTATTGGCGATTGTCGATATATATATATATATATATATATATATATATATATGACTGTGAATGGATAACCTTTGACATTATCTGCTTTAAAGTGGAAGATTCATCTTAAATGAATTAGATTAAAATTCTATTTCATATGAATTTATAAATTGATATTATGAGCTTTGATGCAGGCGGGCAGGTTGGAGGGATCCAACAGGATTCCTCAATGTTTTGGATGTAACTTATCTTCGTATTATTCAAATATAAACTGTTTAACCTAAGTAATGTCAAATCTGTTTTGGATGTTGAATTTAAATTAGCACTTATGTATTATTAATCAATAAATAGCATTGATTAAGTGATTGGTAGTAGGTGGCCTAAAATCCATCTTTTTAAGACGTTGATTCGCCATCAGGTGAATCGATTAAGTTGAAGATATGAAATTTATTTCAAAACTGAAGAATGGTTTTAAATTTTAATTTATATAAGTTTTATAAAGTAGAAGTTTAATAATTAAATCAATACTTGTAATTGGGTTTTGTAAAGTAATTATAAATTATTTATATAGCAAACTCTTTTATTTTAAACAAGTTTTGTAAACAAGTAGAGCAGAAATTAACTTAAGGGTTAATAGTTTGGGATAATTGCTTTAATGAAACAATTAAGTGAGATTATGTTATTAATTAATTTAAAGGGAAGGATTGATTGAAATCAGTTAATTATGTTTTCAAGTTGACAAAGGCAATTGTCTTAATTGGAATCGGATAATAAATTATTTTGTTTCCATTTAATCTAATAGAAATAGATTTAACAAACAGTTGTTTAAATTTAATAAGATTTCTTAAAAGTTGATTAATCACCTAAGTAACTATGATTAAAGATAATTATTGAGTTGATAGTCATTAATAAAGTTAGTTATTATTTTTAATAACTTTTAAAGAGATTAACTATTTTATCTTTAGATAATAATGAAGTTAACTATTTTTACTTTAGTTAGTACTGAAGTTAATTATTATTTTATTCAATAATAATTAAAGTGATAACCTTTTTAATTGAAATTCATTAAAGGAAATTTATCAAGTTCATAATTAGATTTAATTGAATTTTATAAAGGGATTTTATAATAAATCCAAGTTTTATAAACAAGGTTTATAAAAGAGATTTAAGGCTAATGAGATGGCTTTAAATAAGCCATTACTTAATAATTGAATTAAGTAAAAATGATTGTAATTGAAAAGAAATTTTTCAAAAATGCAAAGGAAGGATGCTTAGTGGATTTGTGCAAAGGATTTTGTAAATGGATTATTATAATAAATCCAAGTTGTAAACGAATTGGATTAAAGAGGTTTAAAGCTAAAGGTTTGTGTTTTGTAAGGGTTTAATTAATTAACGAATTAAGTAAAAGTGATTATAATTGAAAGGATATTTTTCAAATGCAAGGAATGGTTTATAAAACCATATATAAATTGAATAGTAAATAGGACTTGATATCAGGTTTTGGGTTGCATACTTTTATCTAACTTTGAAATAAGAATGTTGTCGAGTCAAGGTCTGAGAGGTAAATAAAAATACCCCAACTTGAATGACTTAATTGTTATCCGAGGGATGGTACTAGTTTGGAAATGGAAGTGATATGGGAAATTAATTTATTATTCCTATAAGTGATGTTATAAACATTAATTTATACAGTTTATAAGTTAAATAAAACCGTTTGAGTTATATAGCAAACAATGTACCATATGATTGTTTGGCCCAAACATGAATTGTGATTATACTTATACCATTCGGTTAAGTATATAGCGTATTTTCCAAAGTATGAAAAATAATATGGTTTTGTGAATATGCTTATTCTAAAGAGATAAGTGTATGGCTATCGTTTTCAAAGTAGTGGAAATAAAAGATTTGTGAATATACTTGTCCTATTGGGACAAGTAAATGGGATCGATTTTCAAGAATCGATGAAATGATTTTTTGGCAGAGTCGACCGCTTTTAAAGTGACCGCAAACACTTATTATTATAACAAATAATAATTACAAATATTACATGAGATTGGCATATTACCAACCTACTAAATTCGGTTTTTAAGATGGACCATCCACCACCATCCTATCATGGTTACAACACTGGAGCTAGACACTATTTCCAGCCTACAAATCGGTATTTAAGGCGGACCGTCCATCGCAAACGGTTTTTATAGTGGACCATCCATTGCTATTAGTCTAGCAAACAACACAAGAGTTAATCAAGGAGATTAGACTAATCTAAAAATAAACTCCACGCAGGGAGACGAATGACATATGTTGACAAAGCAGCATAAAATAAAACCTAGAAAGATTTGACAAATAACAAAGCACAGGCAGGAAAACATCACTTCATAGCAGCAAACACCTACACATCCTTCCATAGCAAAAACATTTCCTAGTGTGGCTACACTATAGCTACAAGAAACCATAACGTCGTACTAGACAGTACATCACAATCAAACATTCTATAAGCTTGATTTCATACTGAAAAAACAGTAGCATTCCATCTTCAAAACTAGCAGGAGATCACATGTGGCCAGTGCAACGCAGAAGGAAATGAAGACATCAAAAGACCACAACTTGACATTGCAAATATCACTATGAGAACTGACTTGACACCGAGATGGCGTACACCTAGTCACAGTAAACAAAGACCCATAACTGCCACTGTAGCTGAGAAGTTGTCGCCGTGGCAAAAATCTGGGAGGCAAGTCATAACCGGGGGACACCCAAAACCCAAAGTCATAAGCATTAAAAATCCCCTCTAAGCACTATGACTAGCCAAAACACAGAAAAGAAAAACAATCTAAAACTAAAACCACCAAGCACCACCCACGCAGCCAGCTACCACAGACTGTTCAAGACAGGTGCACAACAGACAACCAAAAATATCACAAGTCGACACACACCAAAAATGTAAAGAAACTTAAATACAGTCAAAACACTAAACATGAAACTAGCTGAACCGACATAAACAAAGAGAACGCAGAGTACTACACACCAAGGTACCAGTGCTAGCACAACGGAGACCCGATCCTCATCCAAGATCCACCTAGGCTTTGGACTTCTATTTAGCGTGAGAACAAGTATTGCAGAGTCTGAGTTTTAGTGAACATATTGGGTGTTGCGATATCAAAAAAACGATTGCCTATAAGAAGGCTAATAAACATTTGAGGAGAACACAGCATGACGAAGTGGATGAGAGGAAAGTGGACCTCTTGAGAAGATTTGGGCAGGGATGGATGAGCGGGGAGGAAAGCGGTCAGACAAGACGAAAAGGAGGTTGTAGATCTGGTTTGGGCTAAATGGAAGTCTACGCACAAGAGCGAAAACTAGAAGAGGACGATGATAAGAAGAGATAGCGGAAAGGATCTAAAGTGAAAGCAAAAGATAGAGAAAAAGGAAGAAGAATCAGAGAACAAAGAAGGGGATCTAGTCGCTATTGAAATTGTAGAAGATCATCGTTTATTTTATTTTGGAGTAGCATCATGTAAAAAAATGATGTCGATGAAATAAATTTTATAAATGGTTAAAATTAAAAAAGCATGCCCTGCTAATGTACTTGACTGTAAAATTATAGATTGATATTTAAAGAACCGACTACCAATGAATATCACTTTCAACTTATAACATGTTGGTTCGAGGAACCGGGATCAGAATTGGATCCAAAACCCCTTTGAACCAACTTTGCATTCAAAAACTGAATTTGCAGGTATTCCTATGTGTACTAAGATGATTTGAAGATGTAGACCTTTGTAGCGAAAAGGTGGTGATCGTTGACGTCTCTGGTTAACTACCAGGATTATACTTATAGCAGTAGTCCCCGCATTCTGGGTTTTGCCTGATGCAATGACTTCTTATTACTAATCCTAGGGAATATTCCGATGGGATGTAGCAAAAGAGTACCTTTGGTTTGTCATAATCCTGGAAAACTTGTATGGATGGATGTCTGACATTGTATTTCATAGACCACATATGTTGATTTTTACAAACTTATACCTATTTGGTGGCCAAGAAGACAACTTCTTTTAGCTTAACACCAAGAGTATCTTTGTGAAAATCAGTTAGTGATTGATTAAACTGACAATGTGACATTCAAAGTTGAAGGTGATTTCTGAAAAGGTAATTGTATCCTCAAGCCTCGTTAATCGGGAAATGAATGAAATTAGGCAGGCAGCAGAGCTATGTGGGTCATTCCCATTAGGGTATACCATCACCTGATGTAGAGAAATCAGTTGTCCCTTTTGCATGCTTTCAAATGAATACGTTGATTGACACCAACTGTGTTGGTGTTATATTTGGTACACTCAAGTTGATTGAGTGACAGGTTTTGTGTGGTCGAGTTGCAAGATGTTCTTGTTAAACCCCATTGTTTTTATCTTTAGCGGAACATTGTTTGGTAGGTAGTTCCTTACCTTGTCATGTATGGAAATCCAAACTCCAATACGAGCCATACGGTTTTAGATGTAAACCAACTATGTCAAAAAGTAAGATGCAAGCTTTTCGGTTATATTCCTATTTTATTTGTGGATTTTAGACATTATTATAATATCATTGGATTTATAATAAAAGTGATTTGGTTATCGTATGATAAAAACACGTGCCATGTTTATATGTGGTCGTGTCTTATGAGAGTTCCATTCTTTTAAAGGATTTCTAAAAAAGCAAGCAAGTTATTTGTGATGTGTGTTTTCTCACTGAAAGTATCCTAGACTGATCAGGGTGATTTTAATTTCCTCAAAATGTGCTTGAGTCAAATCGAGTATATTCTATAGGTTGCATTGGGTTTCCTTGGAGCTACAGGAAAGGAGACGAAATTAAGACGTATTCCTGTATTTTTTCATATAAATTTATTTCTGATATGTCTGTTGTATTTATCAGCATTGTATAGACAAATTGTACATGCTGATCTAGTTGTGTACTTTGATTTTGTAATAATGTATATACAACTTTCTCTTTGTGTAAAGAGTATTAATATATTATATTTTAATCATTCCACTATGAGATTTTATTTTACTCTGATTCTATGGTGTTTGTTCTTCTTCTTCTATTCTAACATTTCTTTCTTCCTTCTTCTCACCCTCTAACTTCTTTCTTCTAACTTTTTGGTTTTTTGATACTTGAGTTTTGGCAAGTGAATACGAATAATGTATTAATGTTGTGTAACACCCTATATTTTTAAAATGTTAAAAGTGGATAAATTAAAGAATAATTATTTTAATATTCATAATTAAGGGAAATGGACTATGTTATTGTGTCCGTCTTGAAATTCTGGTCAAGATAGACACCTGGTTTGCGTAAAACGGATAACGTATGAAGAAGTTATGGACGATAGAAGTTTGGCAATGAGAGCAGGAACAACTAGCGCACTTGACAAGTGAGCCAAGGCATTTTTACACCAGCGCACTTGTAAAGTGCGTCCATAGTAGTTTTTGGGCATCCGGACCCAAGTGGTTGTCGAGCCATGGCCCGATTCCCCCTAGGGCTGAGGTGGCAATCGAATTCTGGAGGCTGGCAGCTATAGATATACCCTTATCTCTCTTGTTTTCTCATACTAAAAACAATAGAGGCCAAATGTTGTCAGTGCCTGAACTGAGTCTAATCTTTTCTTCTTCTACAAACCAAGTTTAAAGATTCAAGTGTTTCAAGAATAGATCTAAGATTCAACATCAACAATTTCTTTTCTATCTTCTAAAATCCAAACACTGTAAGTTAGTTATTTTAGATATAAATAATTAAAAGTAAACATGATATGACTGTGATTTGGATTTGTTATAAATTGTGAATCTATGACATTCTTGGATCTTAAATATTATTGTGCTAGATCTACCTTTATAGATCTAATTCGCTTGTGGTTAATTTATCATGTCACATTTGTGGATCTTAAACATTATCATGCCAGATCTACCTTTATAGATATAATTCGCTTGTGGTTAATTTATCATGTCACATTTGTGGATCTTAAACATTATCATGCTAGATCTACCTTTATAGATCTAATTCGCTTGTGGTTAATTTATCATGTCACATTTATGGATCTTAAATATTATCATGCTAGATCTACCTTTGTAGATCTAATTTGCTTGTGGTTAATTTATCATGTCATATCTACTTATGGATTTAATTCTTTTTAGATCATTTGGTACTTATCATGTTGTGGCTAATTTAGATATGTCATTAATAGGACATATGAATCCTTATTTATTCATGCCTATTATGACATCCTTAGTATGTTAGATCTAGTTTTATTATCACATGCTCACTAGATCTATTTTTATATGTCCACCTTATCACTACGCCAATTATATGTTTATGTCACTTTTGTTAAAATAATCACTATTATCATCTTTTCCTTTTATTGTTTAAGGCTAGGCTACTTTCTAGCCTAGACATGACGCCAAATATATGTGAATGCATTATTTAGGGAACGGGGGAAAACATTAGAATTGGCATAACTTGAATGATGACTATGAATTTGGACATATAATCCATTATGAATATAATTGGGTAAATGGGCATGAACACCTATAAAGACATAGGTATAATTAATTGGTTAATAATTAAAATGCCTAGGATTATAGTAATTAGAAAACTGTAACTGCACTTATGACACGAGGTTAGATTGCATTTGTGGTAGAAGTCTTCACGGGCCCAACCGGTGTAACAACCCGAATTTTTATAACATGTTGAAACCATAAATCAACACAGAATTAAATTTTAAAATAAGAATCAAGGGAAACAGGTTATGCCATTGCGTTCATCTCGAAATTTTACATGAAATAGAGTCTGAGTTTTCGAAAATCGGAGTCCGGATGAAGAAGTTATGGCCTGTAGAAGATTCAGCAGATTTTAGGCAGCACAAGACCAGGCAGGTCGACCTGGGGGTCAACCTGGGGGCCAGGTCGACCATGTGGTCAACCTTAGGGTCGACCTACCCCCCAGGCCGACCATGTGGTCGACCTCCCCCCCTTACAGGTTGACCTGGTCGGCCTGTTTTGACCAAGAACCCATTTTTGAAGCCTAAGACATGTTTTGATGGTCCGGATTGACTCTAGGGTTAATCTAAGGGCCTAAACTAGTTGCTACCCCTATAAATACATCCTATGACCTAGCCTAAATCATACAAATCATTCTTACATGGCTATGCTACTAATTCACCTCTTGAACCATGGCAGCCGCCTCCAAATTAAAGCTTAAGCATTCAAACTCGATTCAAATCAAAGATCAACGCTTCTATAACAATTCAAGAGAATAGATCAGCGACACCGCAACGTTCTACGACAAATTTCTAGACTTGACTTCTGCATCTAAATTTCTTAGACCACGATCTGTAAGCTCCAGTTACTTTTAGATAAAAACTATAAATCTAATATGGGCATGTTATAAATTGGAATTGATTTATGTATGATTCATATCTATTCTTGTTTTCTTCTTGGATCTTGACTATTGGGAATATTGCCTACAACGTTGAAACTATTGTTAATGGCCTAAGACTATGACGGTGAACATAAGATTATGCCTACGCCTATGACTATGAACATAAGACTACGCCTATGACTGTGAACATAAGATTATGCCTATGCCTATGACTGTGAACATAAGACTATGCCTATGCCTATGACGGTGAACATAAGACTATTGCCTATGACTATGACAAGGACAATTATGACTAATCACCTATGATTCATGACCATGAGGTTATTGCCTAGAATTATGATTATGAAATTGGATCTAAGCTTGACTTTCTTTATTTATCCTTGGATCTTGATTTTGGGGATTTTTCTATTTAAGTTAGATCTATCCATGTTCTTGAAACTAGATTATTATTCAAACCTTTTCATGTTCATAATATTATCAGATCTATATGCCTGCGATGTTTTAGTCAATTTAGTTACGTCATACCTTGTAATTAAATTGATAATAGAACGATGTCTATTATATTATAGGTGAAATTGAATGATATTGATCTATGTCTGTGGTTCTATTTTATTATCATGTTGAATTGAGAATTAATGAATAAGTCTATTCATATGTATATGAACTTGGAATATAACCTGTTATCATAAGTTATGTAGTTTATCATGTTATGCAAGTTTTAGGTTGTAAAATCATATCACATATGTGACCAAATGTTAGATCTACATGTTTATGTGTATATGTTAAACTTATGTCATATTTCAAGTTCACACTTATTCATATGTTCGTGACTGATTTGCAAGTTCACATATATGTAAGTTGATTTAGTCTATGTTGCAAATTCACATATATGTATGTTGGTTCAGTCTATGCTACAAAATCACACCTATGATATTCATGTTGATTATTTTGCAAGTTCACACCTATGATGTTCATATTGACTATGCCGATGATGCCAAGTTTACGCCTATGTCATGCTTATGTTAATGAATTACTTTATGCCAATTTTGTGTACGTTAAATTAGGCTAAGTTTTTAGCCTAATATTATATGTCAAAAATCATGTGGACGGAAAATTAGGCTAAGATTGTTAGCCTAATATTTAGACGAGGTAACGTTGGGAAAAATTGGTAATTATAGGAAACTTGAAATGAAACTTGCCTTGAAAACTTGACACGAACTTGACATGAATCTTGAACATGGACATGACACTAGAATGAACTTGAAAATGGCCGACTCGAGGTTGGGTTGAGTTTGCAGTGTAATTCTGCCCGGAACCGCCCGACAAATCCAGTTACTGCAAACAATAGGATCCAATGTGGGTAGTTGGTCATATCGCGCTTGAATACCCGAGGTTAGACTGAGTTGTGGTGTAATTCTGCCCGGAACCGCCCGGCATATCTAGTGACCACAACAACAGGTCTGATGTGAGAGGTTGGGGTGCATTAATGAATTAATGCCACATGATAGGGTTAAGTCATGAACATGGAAGACAACACTTAACCAACTTGATACATGATTCGTAGGGCTAAGTCATGAACTTGAACAACACTTAGTCAAATTTGACGTGACATGTGGGCGGGTTAAGTCATGAACCTGAATGACAACACTTAAACAACTTGACATGCTAGATTTATAGGGGTTAAGTCACGAATTTAAATGACAACACTTAACCTATTGGAAGGAAACACTAGTTACGCGGTCCATTTCAGCAGTAACCCACTAGAAGTATCATGGTACCCTGGAACTAGGCAGGGTGGGGCACGATTACTGGGCTGATTGTTAGCGACCAAAACGACGGCTATGTTGGTGCGCCAATGTAGGTTTAGGCGGGCTATGGTCGTGCACGTGGACCGGAGTTTAAAAAGCAGGCATTGGGCATCAGTAGGTTTATCTGTGCATGCTTGATTCGTGTTAGTGGTTGGCACCCTAGGGCTTGATACACCCTATGGTGGACCTAGCATAGGTGACTACATTCGTGATAGGGCCGTATGCCACAGACACATGACGAGCTAGAACTTGTAGGGAGCCAATCGACTAGTGGATCATTTCGTTGGACTTAGAAATGGGTCATTTCATGAAACTGGGCCAATTGATCATTTCATGATTAATATAAGACATGGGTTGGGATTCTAGTACAGTTGATGCAGCGAACCTTGAATATGTGATGCTATACTTGATTTACACTTGAATTATCATGCTATCTTAGTCTATCTTGCCAATCTTGACAACATCCTTATGGTTACTTTCAGTTTATACATGTCATGTTACCTTTATCTGTTTTTATGCTGAAAGTCACTTGGACTTACCAGTCTTTATGGCTGACCCATTTTCTTTCGCCTCTTTTTCTTTCGTCCCCCCCCCCCCCCTTCAGGTTCTCAGGGTGGAAACTCTAGCACTTAGCTTGGATTTCGCTTTCTTTCGGTTCAGCTCATGTATGGTTTGATCTTGAGCTATGCTATGGCTGCATTTCTGCTACCTTTGGGGAATTAAGCTACTTTTGATGTTTTAAGTTTATGCTTCTTTATTTATGCAAGACAGAATTTGTTGTAATGGAAAATAATGATCTTGGCTATTTGATGTAAAAGGTTTTGACTCTTTTTGAAAGTAATGAAATTTATCTTTTGATTCTTCCGCTGTTTTATCTATGTTCTGTCTTGTGATATTTCTGTGTTTGTTTACCTTGATAACGCTCCCTCCAAAACTAGTGCATTCCCTTGTGAGTGACCGTAGCAGAGGTGGGGCGTTACATTTGGTATCAGAGCAGAAGGTTACCAGACTGGGCAAAAGTTAAAAAAAAACATTCTGAAACTATTTTCAAAACCATTTACAAAGAAGCATTTTTCAAGAAAAGACTTGTTTTATTTAAAGGCTATTCCCCAAAAGCCATTAGCACTATCCTTTGTTTCCCTGTTTGAATCTCTTTTCCTTTCTTTTCTCCATCTGTAGCCGCAGTAGTTTTTACCTACGGCTAATCTTCTTTCTAGCTTCGTAGAGGGTTTTCCGTATGATGGAGATAGTTTCCGTGAGGCTTATTAACATGTTACATAGGAAAGGTATGAGTGATAAGTTAAGGCGGATGAGTCTCAGAACGAGAAGAAAGACTTCCAGAAGGGAGGCGAGAACCACGATAACAATAATAACAAGTCACGTGATAAGAGGAAGTGCAAATTCTGTGGTATAGTTGGGCATGTTATCCAGGATTGTAGAAAGAAGAAGATGAAGATGGGAGCATGCTTCCAGTGTGGTGAAACTGGACATATCAGCAAGAACTGCCCTAAGAAGCAAAGGCAAGCCCCACAAGCAGGACCTTCTTGGGGTATATCTTTAACTTCTTCTCCTAGATGCTTTGTTTTATCTTGCTTGTCTCCTCAATCCTATCTTGAGAACCTTAGGTAGAATCCTTTTGGATGTAAACATGTGATTGAAACATTTTATGGTTGATGTTTGCAAATGGTTGCAAGTGGTTGCTCGTGGTTGCATAACACACATTAGGCACTAGATCGACTCAGACACATTTTCATATTACATATGCATGAGTGTTTATACTTGTTTATGGATGAAATTGAATGTGTTATCATGTGAATGTTGCATATGGATGGACGTTTGTGCACACATATAGTGATTTTATGACTAGGACTATTTGCATACATATTGGATTCATGACACTGAACATATTTTGCATTAAGAAGATCAATCAGGCCTGATCATTTGCATTATATAAGGAACATATACACACACTTTCTACATATGTTCATATAGCATTAGAAATCTTTTAAGGACAATGGTTGCTTGTGGATGATGGTTGAGTAGATGGTTGATTGGATGATAGGATGCATTCTTCTTAACTTGACGATTTCGAGGACGAAATCCTTTAAGGAGGGAAGAATGTAACAACCCGAATTTTTATAACATGTTGAAACCATAAATCAAGGCAGAATTAAATTTTAAAATAAGAATCAAGGGAAACGGGTTACACCATTGCGTTCGTCTCAAAATTTTACATGAAATAGAGTCCGAGTTTTCGAAAATCGGAGTTCGGATGAAGAAGTTATGGCCTGTAGAAGATTCAGCAGATTTTAGGCAGCACAGGACCAGGCAGGTCGACCTGGGGGTCGACCTAGGGGCCAGGTTGACCATGTGGTCGACCTTAGGGTCGACCTACCCCCCAGGTCGACCACCCCCCTTACAAGTCGAACTGGTCGGCCTGTTTTGACCCAGAACCCATTTTTGAAGCCTGAGACATGTTTTGATGGTCCGGATTGATTTTAGGGTTAATCTAAAGGCCTAAACTAGTTGCTACCCCTATAAATACATCCTAAGACCTAGCCTAATTCATACAAATCATTCTTACACTGCTATGCTGCTAATTCACCTCTTGATCCATGGCTGCCGCCTCCAAATTAAAGCTTAAGCATTCAAACTCAATTCAAATCAAAGATCAACGCTTCTATAACAATTCAAGAGAATAGATCAGCGACACCACAACGTTCTACGATAAATTTCTAGACTTGACCTCTGCATCTAAATTTCTTAGACCACGATCTGTAAGTTCCAGTTACTTTTAGATAAAAACTATATATATCTAATATGGGCATGTTATAAATTGGAATTGATTTATGTATGATTCATATCTATTCTTGTTTTCTTCTTGGATCTTGAGTATTTGGAATATTGCCTACAACGTTAAAACTATTGTTAATGGCCTAAGACTATGACGGTGAACATAAGATTATGCCTATGCCTATGACTATGAACATAAGACTACGCCTATGACTGTGAACATAAGATTATGCCTATGCCTATGACTGTGAACATAAGATTATGCCTATGACTATGACGGTGAACATAAGACTATTGCCTATGACTATGACGAGGACAATTATGACTAATCACCTATGATTCATGACCATGAGGTTATTGCCTAGAATTATGACTATGAAATTGGATCTAAGCTTGACTTTCTTTATTTATCCTTGGATCTTGATTTTGGGGATTTTTCTGTTTAAGTTAGATCTATCCATGTTCTTGAAACTAGATTATTATTCAAACCTTTTCATGTTCGTAATATTATCAGATCTATATGCCTGCGATGTTTTAATCAATTTAGTTATGTCATACCTTGGAATTAAATTGATAATAGAACGATGTCTATTATGTTATAGGTGAAATTGAATGATATTGATCTATGTTTGTGGTTCTATTTTATTATCATGTTGAATTGAGAATTAATGAATAAGTCTATTCATATGTATATGAACTTGGAATATAACCTGTTATCACAAGTTATGTAGTTTATCATGTTATGCAAGTTTTAGGTTGTAAAATCATATATGTGACCAAATGTTAGATCTACATGTTTATGTGTATATGTTAAACCTATGTCATATTTCAAGTTCACACTTATTCATATGTTCGTGACTGATTTGCAAGTTCACATATATGTAAGTTGATTTAGTCTATGTTGCAAATTCACATATATGTATGTTGGTTCAGTCTACGCTGCAAGATCACACCTATGATATTCATGTTGATTATTTTGCAAGTTCGCACCTATGATGTTCATATTGACTATGCCGATGATGCCAAGTTTACGCCTATATCATGCTTATGTTAATGAATTACTTTATGCCAATTTTGTGTACGTTAAATTAAGCTAAGTTTTTAGCCTAATATTATATGTCAAAAACCATGCGGACGGAAAATTAGGCTAAGATTATTAGCCTAATATTTAGACGGGTTAACGTTGGGAAAAATTGGTAATTATAGGAAACTTGACATGAAACATGCCTTGAAAACTTGACACGAACTTAACATGAATCTTGAACATGGACATGACACTAGAATGAACTTGAAAATTACCAACTCGGGGTTGGGTTGAGTTTACAATGTAATTCTGCCCGGAACCGCCCGACAAATCCATGGCCAGTTACTGCAAACAATGGGATCCAATGTGGGTAATTGGTCATATCGCACTTGAAAACCCGAGGTCAGACTGAGTTGTGGTGTAATTCTGCCCGGAACCGCCCGGCATATCCAGTGACCACAACAACAGGTCTGATGTGAGAGGTTGGGGTGCATTAATGAATTAATGCCACATGATAGGGTTAAGTCATGAACATGGAAGACAACACTTAACCAACTTGATACATGATTCATAGGGCTAAGTCATGAACTTGAACGACAACACTTAGTCAAATTTGACATGACACGTGGGCGGGTTAAGTCACGAACCTAAATGACAACACTTAACCAACTTGACATGCTAGACTGATAGGGGTTAAGTCACGAATTTAAATGACAACACTTAACCTATTGGACGGAAACCCTAGTTACGCGGTCCGTTTCACAGTAACCCAATAGATGTATCATGGTACCCTGGAACTAGGCAGGGTGGGGCATGATTACTAGGCTGATTGTAAGCGACCAAAACGACGGCTGTATTGGTGCACCAGTGCAGGTTCAGGCGGGCTATGGTCATGCACGTGTTCCGGAGTTGAAAAAGCAAGCATTGGGCATCAGTAGGTTTATCTGTGCATGCTTGATTCGTGTCGGTGGTTGGCACCCTAGGGCTTGATACACCCTATGGTGGACCTAGCACAGGTGACTACATTCGTGATAGGGTCGTATGACACAGACACATGACGAGCTAGAACTTGTAGGGAGCCGATCGATTAGTGGATCGTTTCGTTGGACCTAGAAATGGGTCATTTCATGATATTGGGCCATGGTATCATTTTATGATTAATATAAGACATGGGTTGGGATTCTAGTATAGTTGATGCAGCGAACCTTGAATATGTGTTATCATGCTATCTTAGTCTATCTTGCCAATTTTGACAGCATCCTTATGGTTACTTCCAGTTTATACATGTCATGTTACCTTTATCTGTTTTTATGCTGAAAGTCACTTGGACTTACCAGTCTTTATGACTGACCCGTTTTCTTTCGCCTCGTTTTCTTTCGTCCCCCCTCCAGGTTCTCAGGGAGGAAACTCAAGCACTTAGCTTGGATTTCTCTTGCTTTCGGTTCAGCTCATGTACGGTTTGATCTTGAGCTATGCTATGGCTACATTTCTGCTACCTTTGGGGATTTAAGCTACTTTTGATGTTTTAAGTTTATGCTTCTTTATTTATGCAAGACAGAATTTGTTGTAATGGAAAATAATGATCTTGGCTATTTGATGTAAAAGGTTTTGACTCTTTTTGAAAGTAATGAAATTTATCTTTTGATTCTTCCGCTGTTTTATCTATGTTCTGTCTTGTGATATTTCTGTATTTGTTCACCTTGATAACGCTCCTCCAAAACTAGTGCATTCCCTTTGTGAGTGACCCTAGCGGAGGTGGGGTTTTACAGCCAGCATATCCAGCAACCACAAATGTTGAATTTAATGTGAGGGGTCTAAGTGCACAAATACGAGACGGGCTAAGACACGAGGTTAGGCCCAACTTGTGGAAGAAGTTTGCCCGGACCCGATCGGCATATCCAGCATCCACAAGTTGTAGGCCTAATGTGGGAGGTCTAGCCCAGTATAACCATAAATGGACATGGTAATGAATTGGAATACTTAACCTATTTGAATCCATGGGGATGGTATGAATATGAACTAAATTTGGGGTTAAGTAAATTTGGTTGAACAGTGGGTAGATTAAGTAAATCTGAGGGGGTGGGTAATATTTACATATAGGTCCACAAACTTAACCTAATAAGGTTATGTAATTAAAGACACCTAGTGGTATACATAACTAGTGGAAATAATAAAGTTATGTAATTAAAGACACCTTTTTAGGGTAAACATAACTTGTAGAAATGATAAGGTTATGTAATTAAAGACACCTAGTGGTATACATAGCCAATGAAAACCTAGTGGGGGATGGGAGAGCTTGTATCATATTGTGTGGGACCCATTTCAGCCAGTAACCCGGAGTAGGTATCAAACATGTACCCTAAACTAGTCGGAGCAGGGGCACACTTACTGGACTGATTGTAAGAGATCCAAACGTGGAGCACAGTGTGGGCGGCACAAACTGACCGGGCCATGTGCGTGCATGAGCCGGACATAGGGGATAAGACGACTGTGACACCTGTACATATGTGGTTGTGCATACCTTTAGGACGTGATACATCCTACGGTGGGGCCGGCACAGAGTATCTATGTGGATTAGGGAACCGATCGATTAGGGTAGTAGTTAGGGTACATTTGGACGTATGCCTAAGTCTACCACCTTATAGTGGAAGGGATCATCTCATTCTGGATATACTAGTAATAGTGCAGATTAATCATTAGAAGCGTATACACCCTATCCTGTTTATCTTATCATACCTGCCTTTTATGTAGTTTTCTCTCTCTTACCCACTTTATATGCCTGTCATGCTACTTTTATTTATTTACTTTCTAAAAGTTATTGGACTCGCCATACTTTATGTCTGACCCTTTTTGTTTCCTCTTCTTTCTTCCGTTTCCCCCCAGGTTCTCAGGGCAGGAATACTCAGGCTTGACTGTGATTCTACTTACATTTATCTGGAGCTACTTAGATGTATGGCTCAAGCTCTTATCCTTGTTTCTATGGCTATATTTTATTTGGGGAATTTTGCATGTTTCATGTACTCGGATGTTTTAAAGTACAAGACATTAGTTTTTATGATGTAATGGTTTATGTGTATTTCAGACTTGTGCTGTTTTTGAACCACGATGCTTTATTATGAATAAAGTTTTAATTCCGGTGTTATTTTATGCCTGTCTTGTAACTTTCTATTTCTATTTACCTATAACGCTTCACGAAACTTAATGCATTCCCTTTGTAAGTGACACTAACGGATGTAGGGTGTCACATGTTGAGATTCAAGCGTTGAATTTTTTGGGCCGTTATAAGTAGCATAAGGGAAATTTGACAAATAACAGGCTGAATCTTAGACCTTGGATACCGCTCTTCCAAATTTTCCAATACCATTCAACTCCTACCTTGTGAGCCTAATGAGGGAAAGAAAAAGGAAAGAAAAGGAGATTGTCAGACATAAAGTCTGGTGAGCTGTTTGATTACTAGCAAGATTAATGAACAAGGGAAATATATAAAACAATAGTCCTACTGTCAGATAAGGTAAGTGTCTATATACAGCTAAATTGAACATATTGAGTGACATAAAAGGCTGCACATAGGGTTAACTTTTCTCATTTCATAGAACTTTGAATTTTGCACTTCTACAAATTCAAAACATAATATAATTAGAAAAAAGACTTCCTAATACTACCCATCGATCGGTTGTCATTAAACCGAAGAGTGATAACCTATGCCGACCATGGACCTTGGGCTTATTGGGTATGACCCATCAGCAAAAAGACGTAGCATTAATCAAAAATGCCACAGTGTCTTATTTTCCCTAGTCGGGTCGATGCACGCACATTGAACCGCCAAAACGCACCCGTACACATCCCTATTTGGACCATCTTACTACCTCCCATAGCATGGTGCGTGCTCTCGCATCCTTTATGAGACTGTATGTGATGAAAAATGGTATGATATATGGTATGAATCCCCAACAAATAATTACTAAACCCAAATCCCCTTTGATTTAGGCCCCCGTAGAAAACATATAATTTAGGCTTATAACTTAATGTCATTTTTAAGTTTAATATTTATTAAGCCTAAATGTTTGTTCATTTACCCTAGAAACCATAGCCACAAAATTGCCTAATCACAACCCATCATAGAACTGTCTAATCAGAAGACCACCATAGAATTGCCTAATCACAAGGCCACCGCAGAATTTCCTAATCACAAAGCCCACCATAGAATTTCCTAAGCACAAGGCATGTATGGGTCGACCCACCCATTCACTGGGTTAACACATGGGTCGAATCACTTTCCACTTGAGTTGACCTATGGGTCGTGTAACACCCCGCATTTTATGACAACTAAATAATTAAATAATGCATATGTATATATATATATATATATATCTGCATTGACATAAATATATATATGAAGAATAAAATAAAGATAATGCAAAATGAAAATGTAATGCATGCATTAAAAGAAAGAAGGGATTGGTTTCATGCGGTGTAAATATGTTGCATGCACTGATTATGCATTAACTATAAAGTGAATTAAAAGAAAGCGATTCATGTAATGGTTTAAATGAAATATTTTAGCAAACATGAAAAAGAGGAATAAGAAGTTAACAATAACTACCATTGTTCTAAGCCTTGTTAACAATAGCCTTAGTATCCCAATTGGTTAGAGCATGTGACTTGCATACAGAGCTATAGAGTTCGATCCCCGCAGCCGTCATATTTTTGTTTTCAGGGAACGACTGAAATAACACATGTTCATGAGAGGAAATATGTATAAACACGCATATAAGGAAAAAATATACATATAAGGAAGTAAAGAATATATATATATATATATATACGAGAATATATATGTATATATGTGCATATATATAAATAAATAAATATATATATATATATATATATACAAGAGATAAATTCAATATAAGGCTACAATCAATGAAATATGGCAAGAATCAGATAACGGTGCAACATCGTTTGGATTTTGAAAACAAAACGAAAGTTGTGCCTATATATATACATGTAAAATGGTCATTAGAAGTTTTGTATACATATAAGAAAATTACATGTGAATATAACAGTTAAATAAATTCTAGAAATTCAAACATTCAAAATTCAAACTTCTACGCCAAAACAACTCTTGGGACTTAGGGGTCAACACCCCCTAGATCTAGCCAGATTCATCAATGAATCTGGACTATTTTCTTAACTAGGTTCAATGATGACTTGGCGCTGCGTGTACGATAAGATCCTGAGCACCTATAAATAGGCTAGCAGAGCCTAGCCTAAATCTCACATTCTCTGAGACAACATCTAAGCTATGTCATTCTTTCTCCCCCTGAAATCTCTTCAAAAAAATAAGATAATTAGTTTAGGAAAATCCTTAATCAAGATTTGGAGGAAAAGGATGAATCTTAATAAGGTGTTCAAAATCATATGCGAAGTAAGGTAAATTCTTAGATCCGGTCTATTCAATTTTCTTCCTCTTTCCTCCCTTTTACTTTTAGCAAGAATTTTGGATCCATGGTTGTTAAGTTCTAAATCTAGTTAGGGGAACCATGAAACTGCTAGATCTAGACCAAATTCATGATTTGCAAAGCAAATTTGGTGAGTGGATTTAAGTTATATCATTTTTGATAATGGTATATTATCGTTTAACATTCTCCATTAACATGTTATGCAAATTGATATAATGATTAAAAGTGTTGAAATGCTATTATTACATGTTGAGATATTAATATGATAAAACATTAATATATTAGAAATTCATATGTTGAAAAGTTTAATGTGTCGAAATGTTCACCCATTGACATGTAAACTTGTTAAAAATACGTGTAGCGATTACTATTGTTATAATTACATGTTAGATTGTGACAATTATGTACTTGAACCCTTAATTGTAGAAATGGAAATGATTACATGTTAAATTAGAATAATTACATGATTTAACGATCATATGTTATTTTGGAATAAAAATTAATTATATGTTAAGAGGAACATATGACATAAAAATTAAGAGGAACATATTATATTTCCATAAGGTGGAATCTGATTTAATTTTATGTTAAGAGGAACATATTTCCATATGACATAAAAATTAATTATATGTTAAGAGGAACATATGACATAAAATAGGAAGAGGAACATATTTCCATATTTGTTTTGTGATAAGAGCATAATATGATAAGAAATGTGATGTTTGTTTTGTGCACTAAAGGAAAGAATATGGAAATCTGAGACCCTTAGGAAATTTGGGTGGGTAGTGTACAATATACTTTGTATGGAAGAAAGTTAAATCCTATATGATTAGTATTTTGGGTTAAGGGGTTTTGTCGTAAAATCTTATAAATTGGAAAAGGTTGAAAAGAGAAAAATGGATTAGAAATATATATAGCTGAGAGAATTGACCTTGTGGGGGAGTCTAGGAAAGCCTAGAAAATTAGAAACCTACTTTGAGTCTAAGCCCAATTCTAACTTTTAAGAACTTGAAATTGTAAAAGTTTTGGGAAAATGGTTTATGGTGTTTTCAAGTTTTAATCTTAAAAATTATATTTTTAAAATATCTAAAGTACATATTGTGTTTTGAAGTAAAATGGGGTATATTTTGTAAATTGTGATTTCTTGCGAAAATTTTATTTAAAATAAAATTCTCTCGGTAAAAGGTGCATATTATAGAGCATGTATAGCTCGCTAGTTTTCTTGTTATATTTCATAAAATAATTTTTAATAAAGAAAGTTTTGAAGTCTCTATTCTTTTGACAATCATTTTTGATAAATTGTTTAGAAGAGAAAATTTTGTTGGGTGGATAAAATAATTTATAGAAATTAAGAATAGAGTGGAAGTTTGCACCTTGTAGTAAGAGACTGAACTGACCTTATATGCCAGAACAAGTTGTAAACTCGACTGAGGGATAATTGTCCTTATCTACTGCAGTTTTTGTGATTTGAAAAAAACGATGATTTACATTTTTTTTTATAATGACATGTTTTATGGTTTGGCAAAAGTAAGTTTTCATGAGGGAAATAAAATTTTGTGTAAAAACCCTGAAATTTGTGGCCAATTTAAAATTTTCATTTTAGAGATTTTAGGGGTGTTTAAATATTTAAAGTAAATTATTTCAAATAAAAATGAATGGAAATTTATTTTGAGCAAAGTTAATGCAAATATATTCAAATAAATTACATAAAGAATTAGAAATAGGAAGGTAGTTGGAAAAGTCAAACTTGAACTTTGACTAACTACACAGGATGTAGAATAAACCGGATTTTGATGGAACAAAAAATATTTAAATCTGTTAATGAATATCTTTCTAATGAATCTGAAAAATCGAAGTTTCATAGCGGAAATCAAAAGTTATGGCCAAATGAATTTTCAGAAAGGTCGCTATAGAGATTATATCGCCCTTGAAAATCGACATTTTGCATACGACCTCGGAATTCGACGAAACCACTTTTGTTGGGTCCGGGATGTAAAATTATTGTTAGGTTTCAAATTTCATGATTTTTGAAGCTAGTGTGTGAGCGTGGCAAAAGAAACTGTGTTTTGTCAATTTCGGTCAAAATTGATTGACTGAAAAATAGCCATTTTTCAAACAGTCTAAGAATTTGACGAAATAAATTTTGTTAGGATCGTATCGTCATAAGAAAGCCAAAAATATTTTTTTTGGATTTTTCTGACTTCGTATGTGACCCCGATAAAATTAGAAAGTACGTTCGAATTAAAAATAAAAGAATTAATTTGAAAATAAAGAAAACACACTGTAAACTTTAGAATTGGACTTTGGCAATAGCGCCATTGCGTTCAGAAGGCGTCAAAACCTATTATTCGACAGTCGTTGAGCGCGAATTGGAGTTCGAACGAAAAAACCCTATTTTCCGGAATTAAATAAATTAAATAAAATAGAAAATACGTGGAAAATACTAGTATATGCACGGGCCGTACTTCTTCTTCCCCGATCGCAGAAACCCATAGCCGCCCCCCCCCCCCTTCGAAACTTCCTCTCCATTTTTCCATCAATCCACTCACAATTAGACTTAGCCGTAGTTGAACTTTTTGAAGCTCTTCCCTTCCTCTCCAATCTCCGACAAGTTTCATTCGATTTCACGCCCTGTAGCTCTCGGATTTCGAGCCCCAACCCACGCCATACAAACCGCTGCCGCTCCCTGCATAGGCCGCCGCACCCTTTACTTTCCCGGCGTGGATGCGCCTCTCGTAGCTCTCCAATCTCCCGCAAACCGTTCGCAAAACCATCGACTACAGCTCCCGAAATCTGGATTCAAAGTTTTGAACTTTTATGAAAACTTAAGGTATGAATATTTCAGATTTTGCGACTCTGTTAAGCGTCACAGCGACAGTTGTTAAAAGTCAGTTCTGATTTATTTGTATGAACTTCGAATTGAAATCTTTCAGATCCGTAACTGTCGTGACTTTGAACACGAAATCTGATCAAATCCGAACCTTCCTTCCAGTCCCAAGCTAGGTGAGAATTTATTTTTAATATAATTTAATTAATTTAATTATTATTATTGTTGCGTTATGTGAAATTGAAAATCAAACAAGTAGATCTGCGATGAATGTTGCCATGGGATGGATTCAAATTGTTGTGATGCTATGATTTTAGATCCGTTATTTTAATCATTGATCTGTTAATTAAAAACATAGATCGGTAGGAAAAATTAGATTTTTCCTCGTTTAAATTTGTTGAAGTATGCCTTATGGATATGAATCGTGTATAAATCTATCATCATATACATCGTTATGTAATTCACCTCATTTTAACGTGAATTAAAGTAGGAATTTACATCGTTGTGAAATTTACATCGTTATGCAACTTACATTATTTTATTGTGAATTAAAGTAGGAATTCATACCGTTATGAAATTTACATCAATATGCAATTTACATTATTTTTATTGTGAAGTAAAGTAGAGGATTTACATTTTTATAATGTTAAATTAAAGTAGATTTTGCATAGTAGTAAAAATTACATTTTTCTTTGTAATTAACATGTGAATTTAATGGTATGTTAAAATTTACATTGTTATATGTAAATTATATAGGAATGTACACCGTATTGTAAAAATTACATTTTTCTTTGTAATTAACATGTGAATTTAATGGTATGTTAAAATTTACATTGTTTATATGTAAATTATATAGGAATGTACACCGTATTGTAAAAATTACATTTTTCTTTGTAATTAACATGTGAATTTAATCGTATGTTAAAATTTACATTTTTTATATGTAAATTATATAGGGAATTACACCGTAGGATAAAATTTACATTTTTATGTGTAATTAAAACATGAATTTACATTGTGTGTTAATTATTACATTTTTATATGTAATGTTTATAGGAAAGTATACCGTATGACAAAAACTACATTTTTCTGTGAAATTAAAGGATGCATTTCCATCGTATGATAGAATTCACATTTTTTTATATATGTAACGTAGAATGAGAATGAACATTAGAAATAAAATTTATTTATTTTATATGTAATAAGATGTAGGAATGTGGCTTGAGATTAAAAAAATCATATCTTTACAATGTAAATAGGAAGTAGAGTTTGCATTGTAATTAAAAATCATATTTTTACAATGTAAATTAGAAGTAGAGTCTGCATTGTAATTAAAAATCATATTTTTACAATGTAAATTAGAAGTAGAGTTTGCATTGTAATTAAAAAATCATATTTTTACAATGTAAATAGGAAGTAGAGTTTGCATTGTAATTAAAAATCATATTTTTACAATGTAAATAGGAAGTAGAGTGTGCATTGTAATTAAAAATCATATTTTTTTTACAATGTAAATTAGAAGTAGAGTTTGCATTGTAATTAAAAGTTATATTTTTACAATGTAAATAGGGAATAGAGTTTGCTTTGTAATTAAACATACATTTTTATATATAAATTTAGAATAGGATTCACTGCAAATATAAGTTACATTTTTATTATGTAACTAAGATGAGAATGTACATTGAAGTTGAAATTTACATTTTTATATGTAATTTAAAAGTAGGATTTTGAATGTATCAAAATTTACATTATTACATGTAAATAAAAAAAAATAGGAATTCACATAGGAATTAAATTTACATTTTTTTATGTAAATAAAAAGGATGGAATTTACATTTTAAATGTAAGTAAAAGAATGAATTTAGGATGCGGTAATATTATATTCATTTTCAAATGAATTAAAATTTAGTGAGAGTCGGTAATTGTGTAGAGCGTTGTTTTAATCAAACGACGTTATTACGATTCAATGATTATATACATTTATAAATATAATTAAAATTAAACGAATAGGGCAGGGTATTTCGCGTTTTGAAATCGTACCCTTAAAAGGACTATACAAGAAGATCCGACCATCGGATTTTCTTGAAACTGAAACCGTTAGGACCGTCTTGGAAGAATCTTTCCAACGATATATATTACGTTAAGATCCAACGGGTAGATTCTGAGAAATGTAAAAATCAAAATTGGTTGAATGCAGCGCCAAAGTCGCCCGTGGACTTAAGGCGTCGTTATATAAAAATTTAATTATTTTAAATAATTAAAATAGGAATGAATCGTTAATAAAAATAATTATTAATGTATAAGAAGGATTTTAAATATATATATATATATATATATATATATATATATATATATATATATACGAGGATTATTTGGAAATTTCGAGTTCTCTCATTCTAAATAATCAAAACGACATTAATTGAAGTATGAAGATGGCATATGAAGACCGTAAATCCTCCCTCGAATGGACAACGATCGAGGCCCTGATTTGACTTGCTCCCAATTCAAGGGTCACGGTCATTGCTCAGACGTACGTGTTGATTTCACGGGTTTGGCTTTCGCTCAGAGCCAGAGCATAAGCTAATAAATGGATTGTGTGTCTGACATCATACTCTATCGAATATCATGCTATTGATCTTTTGTCGAAGGTATGGATGTTTGGTGGCGGGGAATTTATTCTCTTGCTTAATACCCGTTCATATATTTCTTCAAAGGATTGGTAGTACGATATGGAGTGATGATGTGGCATGCTAAGATGCGTAGGATCAAGGTTTTGTTGAAAAGTTGGCCTTGTGGGACGATCAAAGCATAGCCTGTTTAGGCATAGCTTTGTGTACAGTGTGACTTCACGAGCCTCACACACCGGCGGAGTCTAAAACGGGAGAAGGGAACGCAGGGAGAGCAGCACGTTTCTTTCTAGCTAGAAGTGGTGATTGGGTTTTAACACGGCCCAACATTTTACTTATGTGGATGATGGAAGGAGGCGCCTCCGATGATAGGTCCTATAGGACCGGGAAACGTGTGTTCAGGAATAACTAATCCGCAACTCGTATGGTGGACCGGCCTTGCAGCTTTCCAAGGGCTCACTGCGGGGAATCCTAAGACATTAGCTAGAGTGCCTTGAATCGGTAGGAGCTCCTCCCTAGCCTTGACTCATGATGAAAACCAAAATCCAAATACGACCCTACGAATTTGATTGTATTACTAGTATGGAGGCATAGTAGTATGGGATACTATTCTTCCTGGGATTTATAAAATTACTTTGAAATGTTTTGATATATACTAATAATAATATTAAACTTGTATTTGCCGTATTTAGCATGTTTAATCACTATAAGGTAAAACCCTATCCTCTGGTTTGTGTTGCATTGTGTGATGGGACCTGGGTCTTATGGTGATTCCATTTTTCTAAAAAGCATAACGTTGTTGTACGATTCACTTATCATTTATTCTGACACTTTTATGCACGACAACCCATTAGAGAAACCCGTTCCGCATTAGCGGCGTGGTCTTTGGATTTGACCTATTAATAGTGATTAATTAGTTAAGAATTCTCACACCAGTCCCACGACTGACCCGTTGTTTGTTTCCACCTTTTTGCAAACTCAGGTGCCCTCCTCTCTACACGGGCAGGCAAGTAAACAGGTTTATTCTTCACTTGGAGTCTTTTCTTTGGAACTACTTATTATTTTCCTTGGATTTGCTGTTGTGGAGAGGTGATGACTTGGAGTTTGTAGACATCTATCATTCGCTGCTATTGCATTTCTCTTTTTAATTCCAGACATTAAACTTGGTTTATTCCACGTTGTTTAAGTGGGAGTTGGATCTTATTTCTTTTTCTGCAAACTTGGTGTAATAATTTGGAATTCTGTGACTGTGGATTTTCTGTGGTTGATTGATTGACATTGAAAAATGTTTATTCTATACTCTTATGCTTTATCTTTTGTAAATAAATAAATGATACTTTGGTTACTTTTGTATGTTTTTACAGGATGTCAAGAAATGCCTCCTTCAATTCAAATCAAAGGCCAACTACAAGAAAGAGCTACTTCCTCACATCAAATTCATTTCAATTGCAAAAGAAGTAGTAGCTCACTGGTAAAGGCATAGGAATTGGTGCTGAGAGACCTGAGTTCGAACCCCGTCAAGCTCACTTTTTGCCAAAGAAACGGAGCGCGTTCACACTGGCCCCTTTGCTTTGAGGAACACTTGGATAGTCTTATGTTATATATATACACATATTCATGTGTATGTATTTATGATGTGCACCAATTAACATTTCAGCAATAGCTATGTTCTCATCATGGAAGAAAATTCAAATCATTCAATTTCAATTAGAAGAATTTCTGATTGAATTGTTACCAAGAAGAAAAACCAATTTTGAAGATTTTATCTTATATTGCCTTTGGAGTCTGATAAGCGTCCTAGTTTGGAAGAATTAATTAGATGCAATCTTCTATCAATCAAGCCACATAAGAGAATTGAAAGATATGGAAAATATTTACCATGATATGCCCAGATTTTCTCCAATCAAGGTAATCAAGGAAGGCAAGAAATATTCATGAATAAGGAGGGCCATTTATTCATAGACCTAGTTAGGGTTTTTCCCTTCTCATCTATAAATATGTGATTGTAACCATTGTAAAAAGCATATCTCATAATTCTGTACTCTCTTTTAGTTTTAATAAAATTCTCTTGTTCTAGTTATTTACTTTTCTTTTAAAACAATTTGTGTATCTACACGATTAGATTCGGTAGAACACATATTGTTATTGTCTTTGTTACTGCATACTAGTGTTCACTGTTTGATTAGTTTCAACAGCAACTCTACTTTTAATTCTCTGTTATTGTTCCAGTTATTATTTACTTTTATTGTTTTTGCTAGTACTTGTTATTTTCTTTCCGTTGTTGAATTGATATACGTCTGATTAGATTCAGATTTGTAGCAGTTTCAATAACATTATTTCAACAACATTGAAAACAACCCCCAAAGTTCTATCTAACTCGCCTAAGAATAAATAGATAATAATTTTTAATTAAACCTCCCTGTGTTCGACCTGTTTGCTACACGAACTGTACGCTTGCAGAATTTTATTTTAAAAAAATCGCGCTTTTCTAGTTCTTAGATTAGCGTCGATCAAGTTTTTGGCGCCGTTGCCGGGGAGGTAACGATTAAATTTTATTATTTATTTAATTTCTGATTCGTGTTAGTTTTTATTGTATTTTATTTTATTTTCCTTTTGTTCATTCGTATATACAGAAAAAAATCTTGATTAGTAATGTGGTGTATCAATTACATTGATATGGTCATGAACTAAACAAGGAAAAAAATAATTTGCCAATTTTTCAAAGCCTTCCCTTTCAATCTTCTTTGCTGTTTCAGTACAATATCTTTCCTCTTTCAAATAATTCCAAAAAAAAAAAAGACAAAAAAGAAAAGAAAAAAAAAATTGTTCTCTCATTTTTTTCTTTTCCTTCTTGCTTTTGTTCATCTGCCTTCACAAGACCCCTCTGACCAACTCATCTCCTTGCCACCATCACCATCCAATCACGAACCAACCTCAAAGCAACAGCTCACCCCTACGCAATTATAAAAATTTCACAATTCCCTGATCCATCAACATCCACTCATTCACAAACAGCACTGCAGACATTCACCCAAGCAAACCTCCTATACCCATAACCTACAGTCCTACGCAATACAATCACCACAAAAAACACACCGTACCAAGTCCTCAACCACGCCCCTTCCAAATCCTGAAACCCCTCAAACTCGTATCCGAAATCGAAAGCCAGATCCGAAGCCTGATTTCCGTCGTCTGTGATTTGCGAGTGGAATTTAAGTGAAAAGAATTGACTTGCAGGGTGAATATCGCTGTTTGAATTTGAGGCTTTTGTGAGAAACAATATTGTTGATTTGTTTCGGTAGTGGATTGGTTATAAGGAGATTTGATAGCTTTTTGTTTAGTGCTGTGGGTTGCGTTCATCTGATTGCGTAGGGTTCGTTATTCTACGTTGAAACAATTACTTGCTTTTGAGTGTACACACATTTTTCTTTTTACTGAGAAATGGAGGCGTGATCCTTTTGTTGTCTGTCTTTTGTGTTGAGAGACAATCACGTTGGCTTGTTATATAGCACGGTTGAACCTGTGTGAATATGTCGTACTTTGAGTTAGTTTTTTTTTTCTGAGTTTTGATTTTGTTAAGCGAGAGTCTAGTCAAGTTAGTTTTTTTTTTTTTTTCTTTCTTTAGTTTAAATTTTGGCCAATCTAGTTTTCTCCATATTTTTTATTATTATTATTGTTGTTCTAGGCTCGATTTATTTTTTTTATTTGCTCTCTTCCTTCCTGTCTTTAAAAAAAAAAAAAAAAACGAAGGAGAATTTTTCAAAAACAGGTACAGCTGAAATTTAAAAAAAAAAAAAAGGACCTTAAAAAAAAATTTTTCGGGCTCCTAGCCCGAACCCGTGCCGCAGCGCAGTCAAGCAATTAATAGAAGGGGACAACAACAGAAAACAGCGGACGATTCAGATGGGTC
The DNA here is from genome assembly GCA_030737875.1 of Allium sativum. NCBI lineage: Eukaryota > Viridiplantae > Streptophyta > Magnoliopsida > Asparagales > Amaryllidaceae > Allium > Allium sativum. The sequence goes on along the minus strand of CM060910.1, from coordinate 588,988,476 downwards.
GGAGCGGTTGCACACCAAGTGGGGTGTGAACGCGCTAGCGCTTCCCAAATTCACTGGAGGACTGCCGATCAAGGTGAAAACTTTTAAAACTCTACAGGTGCTCTGCCGCAAAGAGAAAAAAACATATATAGACAACTGTTGTAAAAAAATTTCTGCAGGGGCAGCGGCTTTGAATGTACAATTTTTAATTTCTGCAATTATTTTGTGTGATTGCTGTTATTTCTGCATCTTTTATTCATTCTGTTAAGGGCAATACCCCAATTCACATAAGGTGAGGGATTTCATCACCCTTTCCTTAGCCCACAAATTGCATTTCATCATAGAATCTGACTAATAATAACGGTTAGACGTTGGACTTAAGGGAGTCACGGGCTCATATAGGGCTTAATTATATTGTGATAGTTGATTCATTTGGAACAAATTATTTCTCGGTGTCTAGACTACGGCAGAGAAATAACCGTTTATAAATATTACGGTGATTCGTAAATATTATATCGGTTGTTACTCTGAAGGTACTTAAACCTTCGGCTGCATTGCTAGGGTGATTCCTGGTGCACCGATAACTCCTGTCCGTTAACTGGCTAAGAAATCTTTTGATCTAAATAATCAAACGCATCACTTTATAATTTTGGGTTAAGAGCCAATAAGGACAGAAAACTTCATTATAGCCAATTTCTGTGCTTGCATCTAACAATAATGAGTGAAAAAAGTGTTCACAACTCTCCCAGGGGTTCTCAAATAAACCAAAATTTTCAAAACGAGATGAACCATAATCCAATAAACCCAAACTTTCAAAACGAGATAGATCACAATCAAATGAATCAAAATTTTCAAAATCTGAATCAAAATTTTCAAAATCTCAATATCCAAGTGGATAGACCTTTGTCTCTTCGTGATCGATGTTATCCTACTAGGACCGTTCAACCATCTGTCATTGTTTTCCCACCAGCTGAAGGAAACAATTTTGAGCTAAAACATTCTTTTATCCAAGGGGTACCAAAATTTACTGGGTCTGAAAATGCTTATGAATTTCTAAGTGAATTTGAATTGTATGCGTCCACAACAAAAATGCAACAATTATCTAACGAATCGATCAAGCTAAGGCTAATTCCATTTGCACTACTTGAAAGCGCTAAAAGATGGCTAAATTCTCTTCCACGACATTCCATAAGAAGTTGGGATGAATTTGTCACTGCATTCTTGAAAAAGTTTTTCCCTTTCCATAAAACTCTCAAAATCCGAACTGAAATAAATCAATTTTGTCAAAATGAAGGGGAAACTTTTTCAAAATATTTTGAGAGATTCAACCAACTACTGTATAGTTGTCCTCATCATGGAATTCTAAAAGACAACTTGTGTCAAATTGTATATGAAGGGCTTAACTATCAATCTAAAACTCAACTAGAATCAATGTGTGGAGGAGATTTTATGTCTAAAACAGCCGATGAAGCTTGGCGGTTCTTAGAAGATTATTCTGAAAAGGACATGCAATGGGAATCAATTCGCGTTCCCAATCGTACTTCTACTAGAGGAGTGCATGTCGTGGACCCAAATCAAATTCCCGTAGAAAATCAAACTCCTCAAGCCGGAGAAGGATTACCCCACTACTACTCTCAGGACCAAGCCAATGCTATAGCTCAAAATAACCCTTACTCAGCCACGTACAATCCTGGTTGGAGGAACCACCCAAACTTTTCTTGGTCAAACCCCAATAATTCGGTAAACCCATCTCACATGCAACCCTTTATTCCCAATCCGAATTACCAAGCTCCACCCCCCAATTCTCAAACCTCTCAAGCTGCACCTCAATCCAAACAACCGTATAGGCACCTCAATTTTCAATCATCGAACCAATCATCTCAATCTTCTCAACCATCACAAGATATTGTTCGATTGGAAAAACAAATAAATAATCAAGACGCTAAAATCGACCAACTAATGCATATGATAAAGGAAATGGCGAAAAATAATGAGAAAGGAAAATTGCCTAGTCAACCTGAGGTGAATCCAAAGTATAACTCTCGTGCTGTAAATTCTTGTGAGGACGAAAACCATAATCCAGTCAATGCTGTCACAACCCTTCGATCTGGAAAGAGGATTGATAATAACGTGGACGACCCTGACGAACTTTCTAACTCGACCCCAACCCCTAATCTTGATGACCACCCATTGGCTTCGAATGCCAATTCTTCTAAACCTCAAGTTCCCTTAAATGTTGGCAATCCCAACAGTTCTTCTCCCAGCGTCGGCAAACCCGACCCACCTTCGAAAATTAATGTTGGCAATCCCAACATTTCATCTTCTACACCCCTACCACCTTTTTCTTCGGATGATGAAACTCATCACAGCGTCGAAAAACCAGTTGCTCCTTTTCCCCATAGGCTCAATAATAAGAAGAAAGCGGCAAATTTCGATAAAATTCTGGAAATTTTCAAACAAGTCCGTGTGAACATTCCTCTTTTAGACACCATTGAACAAATTCCTCAATATGCTAAATGTCTTAAGGAATTGTGCACACAAAAACGTGCGACCAATGTCCCAAAAACCGCCTTTCTAACTGCGAATACAAGCTCTGTTCTTTCGAATCTTGCCCCAGTCAAGTATAAAGACCCTGGCTGCCCTACGATTGATTGTAAAATAGGAAACACTCACATCTCTCGTGCCCTACTCGACCTTGGTGCCAGTGTCAACCTTCTTCCTTATACTGTCTATCGTCAACTTGGACTAGGGGAGATTAAACCAACAAACATCACTCTTCAACTAGCCGATCGATCTGTCAAAAAGCCATTGGGAATTATCGAAGACGTCTTGATACAGATCGAACAGTTTTACTTCCCTGTCGATTTTATAGTTCTAGAAACAGAGCCTGTCTCAAATCCCAACGTTCAAATACCACTGATCTTAGGACGCCCTTTCTTAGCAACCTCTAATGCTGTCATTAATTGTAGAAATGGTCAGCTTCGACTCTCCTTCGGGCACCTAACCATCGAGCTAAACATCTTTAATCTCAACAAGCAACCTAGGGATTTTGAGAGCGATGAAATTGACATGATTCAAACCACAGTTGATGAAACCTCTAGTGACACTTCTGAAGCCTTAAAAATGTGTCTTGATCATTTCAACTCTGATTTCGATGAACTCGAATACATTTCTGAACTAAACAAAATTCTTGACTCCGACACTTCGTCACCTGAATCTAACCAAGGAATGTTGACCAATGTTGTTACACAAGAACTTCCTAAGTTTGACCTCAAACCCTTGCCACCAGACCTTAAGTATGCCTACCTAGACTCCTCAGAAACTTTCCCCGTAATCTTGGCCTCTGATCTTACCGAAGACCAAGAAGAAAAAGTTTTGGAAACGTTACGGGAAAATAAGGACGCCTTGGGATGGGAGCTGAGCGATATAAAAGGAATTAGCCCATCAATCGTGGAACATCGCATACATTTAGTTGATGAGGCTAAACCCACCCGTGAGGCTCAAAGGCGATTAAACCCAAACATGAGAGAAGTGGTCAAGGAGGAGATAATCAAATGTCTAGACAATAACATCATCTATCCCATCTCTGACAGTACTTGGGTGAGTCCGGTACAAGTTGTACCAAAGAAGTCGGGAGTCACAGTGATCAAAAACGACAGTAATGAACTCGTCCCAACAAAAATCAAAACCAAATGGCGTGTGTGCATCGACTATCGAAAGCTTAACTCAGCCACACGAAAAGACCATTTTCCCTTACCTTTTATTGACCAAATGCTCGAACGTTTAGCAGGACATGAGTACTACTGTTTTCTCGATGGATACTCTGGCTATAACCAAATTCCTGTTGCTTTGGAAGATCAACATAAGACCACCTTTACTTGTCCCTTTGGAACCTTTGCTTATCGTCGCATGCCTTTCGGTCTTTGTAATGCCCCCGCGACTTTCCAAAGGTGTATGATGAGTATTTTCTCTGATATGGTGGAAGAATTCTTGGAAATATTCATGTACGATTTTTCAATATATGGATCATCTTTTTCCCAATGTCTCACTCATCTAGAACTTGTCCTCAAACGTTGTAAGGAGAAATCACTCGTGCTTAATTGGGAGAAATGCCACTTTATGGTAAAAAGGGGGATAGTTCTAGGTCATGTCGTCTCCAAAGATGGCCTAGAAGTCGATAAATCCAAAATCGATTTGATTGCTAATTTACCTCCTCCTAAGTCTGTCAAAGATGTTCGTTCATTTCTTGGCCATGCAGGATTCTACAGAAGATTCATTAAGGATTTCTCAAAAATTTCAAAACCTCTCTCGAATTTACTTGCCAAAGACGTAAAGTTTGAATTTTCCAATGATTGCAAAACATCTTTTGAAACTCTTAAATCACTCTTGACCACAACTCCCATCATTCAACCTCCTGATTGGACTCAACCCTTTGAACTTATGTGCGACGCTTCTGACTTTGCAATTGGAGCCATCTTGGGTCAGCGAATTGATAAACTCCCTCGAGTCATTTACTACGCTAGCAAAACCTTAAACGAGGCCCAATTAAATTACTCGACTACTGAGAAGGAATTTTTGGCAGTTGTCTTCGCTCTTGAGAAATTCAGACCATATCTCATAGGATCCAAAGTCATAGTTTACACTGACCATGCTGCCCTACGATATTTGCTTTCTAAAAAGGATGCCAAGGCCCGCTTGATTCGTTGGATCCTTCTTCTTCAAGAATTTGATATAGAAATACGAGATAAAAAGGGTTCTGAGAATGTCGTAGCTGATCATCTCTCTCGAATTGTGCACGAAAATGATAACGACACTCAAATCGATGACTATTTTCCTGACGAACAACTCCTTTCGATCTCTAACACCCCTTGGTACGCTGACATTGTGAATTATCTTGTCACACAACAAATGCGCGCTGAATGGTCGAAACAAGATAAACAAAAATTTCTCTCAAAAGTTCGAAACTTCTATTGGGATGACCCATATCTTTTCAAATACTGTCCAGACCAAATCATTCGAAGATGTGTGCCCGATCATGAACATCAAGGTATTCTCTCCTTCTCACATGACCATGCTTGTGGCGGTCATTTTGGAGCAAGAAAAACTGCTGCAAAAGTTTTGCAAAGCGGTTTTTATTGGCCCACACTCTTCCGTGACGCTTTCGAATTTTGCTCTAAATGTGAGCGATGTCAAAGAACGAGTCGAATCTCTAAGCGAAACATGATGCCTCTCAACCCCATTTTAGTGATTGAGTTATTCGATGTTTGGGGCATCGACTTCATGGGACCATTCCCCAATTCATTTGGGAATCTTTACATCTTGCTTGCAGTAGATTATGTCTCAAAATGGGTTGAAGCCATTCCGACCAAAACCAATGACAACAAGGTTGTTGTCAAATTCCTCAAAGAAAACATCTTTTCATGCTTTGGCACACCTCGAGCTATCATTAGCGATAATGGCACTCATTTCTGTAATCGTGCTTTTGAGTCCTTGCTCAAGAAATACTCAATCACACACAAGCTGTCAACACCTTACCATCCACAAACTAGTGGACAAGTAGAAGTTTCCAATAGACAAATCAAACAAATTCTTGAGAAAACCGTGAATTCCAATAGAAAAGATTGGTCTGTAAAACTGATTGATGCACTTTGGGCTTTTCGCACTGCTTATAAAACCAATCTAGGGATGTCACCATATCGATTAGTCTTTGGGAAGGCCTGTCACTTACCTCTTGAATTAGAGCATCGTGCTCTTTGGGCCATAAAATTTTTGAACTTTGACTTAGAAAAAGCCGGCTCACACAGGAAGTTACAAATTTCAGAATTAGAGGAATTGAGAAATGAGGCGTATGAAAACGCGAAAATCTACAAAGAAAGAACCAAAGCCCAACATGACAAAAACATACTTCGTAAGGAATTCAACATAGGTCAAAAAGTTCTTTTATACGACTCTAGACTTCACTTGTTTCCAAGAAAACTTAGATCTCGATGGACTGGACCTTATGTCGTGAAAACAGTATACCCTCATGGAGCGGTTGAAATTGAAAATCCTAGGGATGGAAGAGTCTTCAAAGTAAACGGTCAACGACTGAAACCATTTTTGGAATTCGAGCAATATGACGAAGATGACTCTATCGATCTGCATGATCATCCACCATGAAATCAGGTGGTACACGTTCTTTTTCTATTACTTTTCTTTTTCAGTTTTTTTTTTCATTTTATTTTTGTTTTTCTGCCTTAGACAGTTGGGACACTGTCTAAATCAAGTGTGGGGGGGAGTCTGCATTTCATCCATTTTCATTTTTTCTCTGTTTTTATTTCTTTTTATTTTCAGCCATTTAAGTAGGACCATCATACATTTTAGATTGTAGTAACATACCATAAATTTTTTTTTTTGGAAAATACGACTCATTTTCAATTGATACAACAAAATAAGTTTACAATTTTTAGCCAGTTGATAGTATTTTTCTCTCTCAACTTAGATCGAATTTGAAATATAATGAAAAGTTTAATTTTGAGGGATAATAGTGTAACCGGTACATAGGGAGATTCTTAGGTGATGGCCATGAAATCTATTCTATATTGTAGACTTTGTTTTAATAAGTGGAGGACTTAAAATACTTATATTGGCTTTTCAAATCTTTAAAACTAAGTTGTGTTAAGTTGAATTCGCATAACTCTCTTTTGTGCTTATATTTTCGATAATAATAATAATAGTATTCCAAGGGTATCCAACATTGCTTGTATATCGAGCGTTGGTGTGCAAACCCGCCAAGCTCTATCCGACACGTTGTTGACAAAGTCAAAGTTGGAATATCTTGGTCTCATTTTATGAGATTGGACACCTAAGGATTACCGACACGTTGTTGACAAAGTCAAAGTCGGCCTGCACAATCCGCCAAGCTCTTTACCCACTCTCCGTTAGTCCGCGAGGCAGTGCATGGGTGGTAAACCTTGGTCTTTTTGTTAGGTGTATGTACTTAATCATAAATCTTAAAATTTTATAAAGAATAAGCGATGATACCCAAACACTTCTTGACCTTATTGATTTGACTAGCCATACATGAGAAAATTAGAATACCACTTTGCAAACTGTGCCGAGCAAACTAAGAATTTATTTCATGGCTGCACTATGTTATCGACCGAACTAACTGGCCAAACTGGAATTTAACATTTGAAAACTTGATTTATATTGAAAATTTGTGACAAGTCGAGGTATCTAAAATAAAATCAACTGACTAGAAATTGTTAACTTAATTTGTTGTACCACTTTCCTGAAACAAGTCGTGTTTTCATTTTTCGCTTTCAATTGCATATGTCCATTGCATTCATGTAGTTTCATTAAAATCATAGCATATTGCATTTGGATTTTGTGGGTAGTATCCGCTGAAAACCCTCACGAGACACCACTCGTCCTACTAGGGACACCTAGAGGTTTAACGGCTTGTTGCATACGCTCAATGCAATCGTGTTTCCTACGAAAGTGCGACCTATCTAGTTAGTTTTCATTTTTTTTTACTCGAGGACGAGTAAAAGATAAGTGTGGGGGTACTTGATTGACATTGAAAAATGTTTATTCTATACTCTTATGCTTTATCTTTTGTAAATAAATAAATGATACTTTGGTTACTTTTGTATGTTTTTACAGGATGTCAAGAAATGCCTCCTTCAATTCAAATCAAAGGCCAACTACAAGAAAGAGCTACTTCCTCACATCAAATTCATTTCAATTGCAAAAGAAGTAGTAGCTCACTGGTAAAGGCATAGGAATTGGTGCTGAGAGACCTGAGTTCGAACCCCGTCAAGCTCACTTTTTGCCAAAGAAACGGAGCGCGTTCACACTGGCCCCTTTGCTTTGAGGAACACTTGGATAGTCTTATGTTATATATATACACATATTCATGTGTATGTATTTATGATGTGCACCAATTAACATTTCAGCAATAGCCATGTTCTCATCATGGAAGAAAATTCAAATCATTCAATTTCAATTAGAAGAATTTCTGATTGAATTGTTACCAAGAAGAAAAACCAATTTTGAAGATTTTATCTTATATTGCCTTTGGAGTCTGATAAGCGTCCTAGTTTGGAAGAATTAATTAGATGCAATCTTCTATCAATCAAGCCACATAAGAGAATTGAAAGATATGGAAAATATTTACCATGATATGCCCAGATTTTCTCCAATCAAGGTAATCAAGGAAGGCAAGAAATATTCATGAATAAGGAGGGCCATTTATTCATAGACCTAGTTAGGGTTTTTCCCTTCTCATCTATAAATATGTGATTGTAACCATTGTAAAAAGCATATCTCATAATTCTGTACTCTCTTTTAGTTTTAATAAAATTCTCTTGTTCTAGTTATTTACTTTTCTTTTAAAACAATTTGTGTATCTACACGATTAGATTCGGTAGAACACATATTGTTATTGTCTTTGTTACTGCATACTAGTGTTCACTGTTTGATTAGTTTCAACAGCAACTCTACTTTTAATTCTCTGTTATTGTTCCAGTTATTATTTACTTTTATTGTTTTTGCTAGTACTTGTTATTTTCTTTCCGTTGTTGAATTGATATACGTCTGATTAGATTCAGATTTGTAGCAGTTTCAATAACATTATTTCAACAACATTGAAAACAACCCCCAAAGTTCTATCTAACTCGCCTAAGAATAAATAGATAATAATTTTTAATTAAACCTCCCTGTGTTCGACCTGTTTGCTACACGAACTGTACGCTTGCAGAATTTTATTTTAAAAAAATCGCGCTTTTCTAGTTCTTAGATTAGCGTCGATCATTGATGACATTATATTTCTGCTGCTATGATGTTGTTACTCTATGAATTTCTTATGCTATGTTGTATCCGTGATATGTATTATTGTATTTATGTTGTATTCCAAATGATTATTCCTTACTTTCATTCCGTGAAAGTGTGGGGTCATCACAGTTGGTATCAGAGCTCTGGTTAAACATAGCTTTGGGATATAAAATATTTATGATAATTCGTTTACATAGAATCACAATATTCTATGGCGAACATTTCATGTGAATACATAATAGTCAGTCATTCTATCATTATCTTTTATCCGTCCTTTTATCTTGATCAACTCCTCAAATCACCATTATAGTTGTTCTGACTCTTTCCTTGATCGTACAGAACTAACTAGAAATGAGTATCGCTGCCGCTAGAGCCGCTAGAGCTAGAGCAAGGGGGCAGAACGCTGCTGGAACTGAGGAGGATACTGTTCAACAACCACCACCACCGCAGCCCTTTGATTTGGATAAGATGGCAAAGAAATACAAAAACCTGGGAGGAGTGCCATTCAAGGGTACTGAGACTGTCACACAAGCTCAAGCTTGGCTGAGGAACTGTGAAAAGATTTTTGGAGGTTCTTGGGACGATCACTTGCATTTAGTTGAATTCTCGTACAATAATAGCTATCAAGCAAGTTTGAAAATGTCTCCATTTGAAGCCTTATATGGTAGGCCGTGTAGATCGCCTCCATGTTGGGTTGAAAATGGAAATCGGCTTGTGTTGGGTCCAGACATGATCCGAGAAGCTTCGGACAAAGTTGACTTTATTAAGAAGCGACTATTAGCTGCCCAAAGTAGACAGAAAAGCTATGCAGATGTAAGAAGGCGAGAGCTAGCTTTTGAAGGGGGTGACTATGTCTATCTGAAAGTCGCTCCAATGTGAGGTGTTATCCGTTTTGGAAAGACAGGAAAATTAGCACCTAGATTCATCGGCCCCTTCCCTATTCTTGAAAAGATTGGCACCCTAGCTTACAGAATTCAGATGCCCGACTGGTTGCCTGGAGTGCACGATGTATTCTATGTATCTCAACTTCGAAGGCATGTCCATGATCCAGGTCTAATTATGGAAGAAGCAGCACAGCAAGATTTGGAGATTACCCCAAGCCTTGCAGTGAGAAGAGAACCACTGAAAATTATTGGCAAGGAGACTAGGAAGCTGAGAAATAAAAGTATCAACCTAGTCAAGGTGCAATGGAGCGGTGATCCTAGAGACTGCACTTGGGAAACCGAGGAGAGTATCAAACAAGCCTATCCCAAATGCAGAGTGGATATCCCCGATTAGTTTTATTTTGAGGTACGCTTAAAATATTTTCTATTCTTTATGTTGGTTCCTACCCTTCTATTCTTCCCTTTTTCTTTTCGAGGACGAAAAGTTCTTAAGCGGGGGAGACTGTAACAACCCTGAAATTTGGGGCCAATTTAAAATTTTCATTTTAGATATTTTAGGGGTGTTTAAATATTTAAAATAAATTATTTCAAATAAAAATGAATGGAAATTTATTTTGAGCAAAGTTAATGCAAATATATTCAAATAAATTACATAAAGAATTAGAAATAGGAAGGTAGTTGGAAAAGTCAAACTTGAACTTTGACTAACTACACAGGATGCAGAATAAACCGGATTTTGATGGGACGAAAAATATTTAAATCAGTTAATGAATATCTTTCTAACAAATCTGAAAAATCGAAGTTTCATGGCGGAAATCAAAAGTTATGGCCAAATGAATTTTCAGAAAGGTCGCTATAGAGATTATATCGCCCTTGAAAATCGACATTGTGCATATGACCTCGGAATTCGACGAAACCAATTTTTTTGGGTCCGGGATGTAAAATTATTGCTAGGTTTCAAATTTCATGATTTTTGAAGTTAGTATGTGAGCGTGGCAAAAGAAATTGTGTTTTGTCAATTTCGGTCAAAATTAATTGACTGAAAAATTGCCATTTTTCAAACAGTCTCAGAATTCGACGAAATAAATTTTGTTAGGATCGTATCGTCATAAAAAAGACAAAAATAATTTTTCTGGATTTTTCTGACTTCGGATGTGACCCCGGTAAAATTAGAAAGTACGTTCGAATTAAAAATAAAAGAATTAATTTGAAAATAAATAAAACACACTGTAAACTTCAGAATTGGACTTCGGCAATAGCGCCATTGCGTTCAGAAGGCGTCAAAACCTATTGTTCGACAGTCGTTGAGCGCGAATTGGAGTTCGAACGAAAAAACCCTAATTTCCGGAATTAAATAAATTAAATAAAATAGAAAATACGTGGAAAATACTAGTATATATACGGGCCGTACTTCTTCTTCCCCGATCGCAGAAACCCATAGCCGCTCCCCCCCCCCTTCGAAACTTCCTCTCCAATTTCCCATCAATCCACTCACAATTAGACTTAGCCGTAGTTGAACTTTTTGAAGCTCTTCCCTTCCTCTCCAATCTCCGACAAATTTCATTCGATTTCACGCCTTGTAGCTCTCGGATTTCGATCCCCAACCCACGCCATACAAACCGCCGCCGCTCCCTGCATAGGCCGCCGCACCCCCTACTTTCCCGGCGTGGATGCGCCTCTCGTAGCTCTCCAATCTCCCGCAAACCGTTCACAAAACCATCGACTACAGCTCCCGAAATCTGGATTCAAAGTTTTGAACTTTTCTGAAAATTTAAGGTATGAATATTTCAGATTTTGCGACACTTTTAAGCGTTACAGCGACAGTTGTTAAAAGTCAGTTCTGATTTATTTGTAGAACTTCGAATTGAAATCTTTCAGATCCGTAACTGCCGTGACTTTGAACACGAAATCTGATCAAATCCGAACCTTCCTTCCAGTCCCGAGCTAGGTGAGAATTTATTTTTAATATAATTTAATTAATTTAATTATTATTATTGTTGCGTTATGTGAAATTGAAAATCAAACAAGTAAATCTGCGATGAATGTTGCCGTGGGATGGATTCAAATTGTTGTGATGCTATGATTTTAGATCCGTTATTTTAATCATAGATCTGTTAATTAAAAACATAGATCGGTAGGAAAAAATAGATTTTTACTCGTTTAAATTTGTTGAAGTATGCCTTACGGATATGAATCATGTATAAATCTATCATCATATACATCGTTATGTAATTCACCTCATTTTAACGTGAATTAAAGTAGGAATTTACATCGTTGTGAAATTTACATCGTTATGCAACTTACATTATTTTATTGTGAATTAAAGTAGGAATTCATATCGTTATGAAATTAACATCAATATGCAATTTACATTATTTTTATTGTGAAGTAAAGTAGAGGATTTACATTTTTATAATGTTAAATTAAAGTAGATTTTGCATAGTGGTAAAAATTACATTTTTCTTTGTAATTAACATGTGAATTTAATGGTATGTTAAAATTTACATTTTTTTTATGTAAATTATATAGGAATGTACACCGTATTGTAAAAATTACATTTTTCTTTGTAATTAACATGTGAATTTAGTGGTATGTTAAAATTTACATTTTTTATATGTAAATTATATAGGAATGTACACCGTATTGTAAAAATTACATTTTTCTTTGTAATTAACATGTGAATTTAATCGTATGTTAATATTTACATTTTTTATATGTAAATTATATAGGGAATTACACCATAGGATAAAATTTACATTTTTATGTGTAATTAAAACATGAATTTACATTGTGTGTTAATTATTACATTTTTATATGTAATGTCTACAGGAAAGTATACCGTATGACAAAAACTACATTTTTCTGTGAAATTAAAGGATGCATTTCCATCGTATGATAGAATTCACATTTTTTTTATATATGTAACGTAGAATGAGAATGAACATTAGAAATAAAATTTATTTATTTTATATGTAATAAGATGTAGGAATGTGGCTTGAGATTAAAAAATCATATTTTTACAATGTGAATAGGAAGTAGAGTTTGCATTGTAATTAAAAATCATATTTTTACAATGTAAATTAGAAGTAGAGTTTGCATTGTAATTAAAAGTCATATTTTTATAATGTAAATTAGAAGTAGAGTTTGCATTGTAATTAAAAATCATATTTTTACAATGTAAATAGGAAGTAGAGTTTGCATTGTAATTAAAAATCATATTTTTACAATGTAAATAGGAAGTCGAGTTTGCATTGTAATTAAAAATCATATTTTTACAATGTAAATAGGAAGTAGGGTGTGCATTGTAATTAAAAATCATATTTTTACAATGTAAATTAGAAGTAGAGTTTGCATTGTAATTAAAAGTTATATTTTTACAATGTAAATAGGGAATAGAGTTTGCTTTGCAATTAAACATACATTTTTATATATAAATTTAGAATAGGATTCACTGCAAATATAAGTTACATTTTTATTATGTAACTAAGATGAGAATGTACATTGAAGTTGAAATTTACATTTTTATATGTAATTTAAAAGTAGGATTTTGAATGTATCAAAATTTACATTATTACATGTAAATAAAAAAAATTAGGAATTTACATAGGAATTAAATTTACATTTTTTTATGTAAATAAAAAGGATGGAATTTACATTTTAAATGTAAGTAAAAGAATGAATTTAGGATGCGGTAATATTATCTTCATTTTCAAATGAATTAAAATTTAGTGAGAGTCAGTAATTGTGTAGAGCGTTGTTTTAATCAAACGACGTTATTACGATTCAACGATTATATATATTTATAAATATAATTAAAATTAAACGAATAGGGCTGTGTAGTTTGCGTTTTGAAATCGTACCCTTAAAAGGACAATACAAGAAGATCCGACCATCGGATTTTCTTGAAACTGAAACCGTTAGGACCGTCTTGGAAGAATCTTTCCAACGATATATATTACGTTAAGATCCAACGGTTAGATTATGAGAAATGCAAAAATCAAAATTGGTTGAATGCAGCGCCAAAGTCGCCCATGGACTTAAGGCATCGTTATTTAAAAATTTAATTATTTTAAATAATTAAAATAGGAATGAATCGTTAATAAAAATAATTATTAATGTATAAGAAGGATTATATATATATATATATATATATATATATATATACGAGGATTATTTGGATAGTCCGAGTTCTTTCATTCTAAATAATCAAAATGACGTTAATTGAAGTATGAAGATGGCGTATGAAGATCGTAAATCCTCCCTCGAATGGACAACGATCGAGGCCCTGATTTGACTTGCTCCCAATTCAAGGGTCACGGTCATTGCCTAGACGTACATGTTGATTTCACGGGTTTGGCTTTCGCTCAGACCCATAGCATAAGCTAATAAATGGATTGTGTGTCTGACATCATACTCTATAAAATATCATGTTATTGATCTTTTGTCGAAGGTATGGATGCTTGGTGGCGGGGAATTTATTCTCTTGCTTAACACCCGTTCATATATTTCTTCAAAGGATTGGTAGTACGATATGGAGTGATGATGTGGCATGCTAAGATGCATAGGATCAAGGTTTTGTTGAAAAGCAGGCCTTGTGGGATGATCAAAGCATAGCCTGTTTAGGCATAGCTTTGTGTATAGCGTGACTTCACGAGCCTCACACACCGGCGGAGTCTAAAACGGGAGAAGGGAACGCAGGGAGAGCAGCACGTTTCTTTCTAGCTAGAAGTGGTGATTGGGTTTTAACACGGCCCAATATTTTACTTATGTGGATGATGGAATGAGGCGCCTCGGATGATAGGTCCTATAGGACTGGGAAATGTGTGTTCAGGAATAACTAATCCGCAACTCGTATGGTGGACCGGCCCTGCAGCTTTCCAAGGGTTCACTGCGGGAGATCCTGAGACATTAGCTAGAGTGTCTCAAATCGGTAGGAGCTCCTCCCTAGCCTTGACTCATGATGGAAACCAAAATCCAAATACGACCCTACGAATTTGATTGTATTACTAGTATGGAGGCATAGTAGTATGGGATACTATTCTTGCTAGGATTTATACATTTACTTTGAAATGTTTTGATATATACTAATAATAATATTAAACTCGTATTTGCCGTATTTAGCATGTTTAATCACTATAAAATAAAACCCTATCCTCTGGTTTGTGTTGCATTGTCTGATGGGACCTGGGTCTTATGGTGATTCCATTTTTCTAAAAAGCATAACGTTGTTGTACGATTTACTTATCAGTTATTCTGACACTTTTATGCACGACAATCCATTAGAGAAACCCGTTCCGCATTAGCGGCGTGGTCTTTGGATTTGACCTATTAATAGTGATTAATTAGTTAAGAATTCTCACACCAGTTCCACGACTGACCCGTTGTTTATTTCCACCTTTTTGCAAACTCAGGTGCCCTCCTCTCTACATGGGCAGCGAAGTAAACAGGTTTATTCTTCGCTTGGAGTCTTTTCTTTGGAGCTGCTTATTATTTTCCTTGGATTTGCTGTTGTGGAGAGGTGATGACTTGGAGTTTGAAGACATCTATCATTCGCTGCTATTGCATTTCTCTTTTTAATTCCAGACATTAAACTTGGTTTATTCCACATTGTTTAAGTGGGAGTTGGAACTTATTTCTTTTTCTGTAAACTTGATGTAATAATTTGGAATTCTGTGACTGTGGATTTTCTATGGTTGATGACATTATATTTCCGCTGCTATGATGTTGTTACTCTATGAATTTCTTATGCTATGTTGTATCTGTGATATGTATTATTGTATTTATGTTTTATTCCAAATGATTATTCCTTACTTTCATTCCGTGGAAGTTTGGGTTCATCACATTTTGACACTTTTTTTGGAAGGAAGTTTACATGAAAAGGCCAAACCGTGTTTTAAAAAGTATGGAGTAGGTAAGGAATATTGCCTAGGGAAGACGGGAAAAGTTTTGAGGGTATATAGTAAATAGCGAGAATTATCTTGGAATAATGGTAAGTTCCTGTAGAATGCGTAAGCATTGAAAAGCCTAGGGTGTTGCTTGAAATAGTTGTTGGTACACAGCTAGGACTAGTGGTGACTACTAGATACAAAAGGGAAAGTAAGTATTTAGATCTTGTTACTAATTTTCATGTTAGGGGTACAATACGTTATTGCATTTCTGTTGGGTTCGTTCTGTTACTTTCCTGTTGGGTAGTAAGGGTAACACCTAAACCTATCATGGGTCCCGTGGTTCAAGCTTGCTGTTTGAGGGGGACATAGTCCCGAAATTCTTGGCCCTTAGTGGTAGCTGTGTAGAGTGTCTGTTTTCCTGTTTTAGTTGAAGGACTAGAAGGCTTATTTGAAAACTAAACTTAGATCTGATGATTAAATAAGCTAAGAAAAGAGAAACGGTACAACTAAAAAGGAAACATCAAATTCAATAAAGCAATAAACTTGACAAATTTTGAGAAAAGATGGATAAAAACAAAATTTTCCAAGAAAAGATGAAAAAGAAAATCAGTAACAAAGAAAATTTTCTTATGTGGGCTGTGCTTGGATAGGGAAATAAGGAATCTTTATAAATAGTTACATGAAATCCAAATACGGTTGGAAAAGGTACATAAAAGAAAAACAGAAGATGTGAAATTTTCCGTTTTCCACCTTTTTGTAACATAAGAAATCGAATTTAGAAAACTAGATTTTTCTGGAAATCGAAAAATAAAGTTGGTTGGTAGGATTTTAGATGCAACAATTGGATGAACTGCGCTCTTGCTCTGCAAGAATGTGGGAAAATTTGGATGAAAATGTATTTTGTTTTTCAAAATATTGCACTCATGTAGAACTGCCAGTATATTTAGGACGTGAGTATCATGTTTTTAAAGATTTTTTGAAAAATTTGCATACACATAGGTGGTGCCGCTTAGGCATACATATATTATTATGTTGTATTTCACTTTGCACAAGTGCAACAAAAAATTGGATGCACACATGATGGATGTATATTATGCGAGGGTTTAATTGATTTTTACCCTTATCAAATTTCGGGGACGAAATTACCTAAGGGTGGGAAAATGTAACACCCCGCATTTTATAACAATTAAATAATTAAATAATGCACATGTATATATGTATGCATTGACATGAATTTATATATATATATATATATATATATGAAGAATAAAATAAAGTTAATGCAAATAAAAATTTAATGCATGCATTAAAAGAAAGAAGGGATTGATTGCATGCGGTGTAAATATGTTGCATGCACTGATTATGCATTAATAATAAAAGAGAATTAGAAGAAAAAGATTCATGCAATGGTTTAAATGAAATATTGTAGCAAACATGAAAAAGAGAAATAAGAAGAGAACAATTACTACCATTGTTTTAAGCCTTGTTAACAATAGCCTTAGTAGTCCAGTTGGTTAGAGCATGTGACTTGCATACATGAAACGACCCGCAAATCCGTGCTATCGGAGTTGACTAAATACAACACACGTCCAACCCAAATAACACAGAAATACGACTCATTATTAGAAAGAAGTTAGAGGATGAGAATAGATAAGATAGAAAACTTAGAATAGGAGAAAAACGAAGGTCACAAACTCACAGCGGAACGAATAAAATATATTATATAACATAAGCTTTGAAATACAATCTGTTTGGTACATATGTACATACCATCATCAGAGTACACATAACATTTGATCCAGCGGAAGTAACTCGAAATAACTAACGTTGAAGCCTCCTGCTTCAAGCTCCTCCAAGTGTATCTGTAAAAGCCTGAAACACTTGACTGCCCGTACAAATTTGGGCACCCAAGAGTTTAGGGAAAACAAAACAAAATAAACTCTGGGTCAGTCATGGGACTGGTGTGAGTAAATTCTAACCACTTGTTTAACTTTAAAAATCCTTTCAAAAGAAAGGATAATAGTAAGACCAGCCCACACATAAACATGGACGGTTTTTACCTTACTATAACCCAAAACACTTTGATACAAAAATCCAGTGATATTATAATAATGTCTACATCAAGTAAATAACCAAATAGTAGAACGCTTGCATCTCACGCTCCACATATATAGTGTATAATTAAAAACCGCAGGGCGCTTATTGGAGATTGGATTTCCAACATGACAAGGTATGGGACCACCTTCCGATGATGTATCTCTAGAGGCGAATACACCTGGGTTCAACAAGAACATCTTGCAACCCGGCCCACACATGACCGACCACTCATTTCGCTTGAGTGTATCGAATGTATATCACCAACGGTTGGACTCAAACCACCGTTCCCGAATGGGCAGAATCGATAGATTTAGAACAAAAGGATTTTCTCTAGATAGGTGATTATACACCCTAATGGGTGCGACCCACATAGCCATGCTGCCTGCCCGATTTTTGTCCTTTCCCGGTTGTTGAGGCCTGAGGCTACGAATACTTACCATTCATTGATAGCACAATCACTTTGAATGCCACATCGTCAGATCCGTTAATCACTAGTTGAGTTTGCACAAATATGCTGGATATTATGCTAAGGGATAAATCCGTTGCAACCATATATATTCATACAGACCAACCCATTTGATCATTGGAAATACTCTGTCAGACATCCGTCCATTTACGTTCGTTCTGGGATTGAACGAAACCGAAGGCACTATTTCTATAAATAGAAAAAAACCCTTGCACTTCACTCCGTCTTCAATATATTCAGCATACTTGGTTCGCAACGCTTATGCCGATACGGAGTGGTTCTTCGGATAATAATCCAACCGGTCTCTCCATATTGACAACGATGGTCAAAAACTTCGATAGTCTGTGATTTAACTATCGAAATAAAACAAGTGTTCAATCAACATATCAAACAAATCACTGGGCCCTTTAATTAATATTTCATTAATTAAATCTCTTCTATATTCTCTTACCAATATTTGTTAACCAAATATTTCAATAACCATATTGGCCCTTTTCGCTATTTTTGATTTCGTTTCTTTGTCGAATTCTATATATATCGATATATAGATTTCTAATTGTCAAATTTCTTAAAAATATTCTAACTCCTTAAATTCCCGGAAAAATTCGCCATAACCTCCCCTGTATCGGGAGCATCGGGAAATTTCAAATAGCATCCCGGTATCTTCTAATCTCAAAAAGAAAAAGAAAAAAGCCAAGCGGCTTGCCGATCCGGCGCATAAAATCTCATATGTGAATTAAACATGTACCTTTTTGTCGAGCACATAAATTTAAATCTTCATATGCTTCATAACAAACCTGCTTACACATGTTCACCTGTTTTC
This sequence comes from Allium sativum, assembly GCA_030737875.1. NCBI lineage: Eukaryota > Viridiplantae > Streptophyta > Magnoliopsida > Asparagales > Amaryllidaceae > Allium > Allium sativum. The sequence continues at coordinate 588,969,522 of CM060910.1, read as the reverse complement.
AATTCAATTCAACTCAATCGATTCGTTTGAATTCAAATTTGCATCGTTTGAATTCGGTTTCGCTTAATTATTCTTTAATTAGCCCTTTTTCCTATTTCACTTCTTTGTTTGAACATAACATGTTCAAATAAAATGTTTAACTCGTTCATAACCAAATTGAATTTTCAATTTCAATGTTAGTTTCCTTTTTGATTTCGAATATAAATTCTCAAATCGAATTCACTTATTTAAAGCTCAATATTCATTCGAAATCTCATTAACTAATTTCTATTCGAATTAGTTAACTCTATTCAATAAATCAAAAATCTGATTTCTATTTCAAAAATCATATTCATTTACACAACTTGAATTCGCATATATTTCACAATTCAACTCTGAAATTTTCTAAATAGAAACTTCGGATTTTCTCGCTTAAAATCCTTTTATAATATTAAATAAACCATTATGGTTTTAAAACGATTCTGGCGCTGTTTTTCTGAAAATTTGATTTTGACATAACTCAAAATCTATACGACGAAATTCATATTTTTCTCTTTCATTTGAAAGCTATTATCAAACCGGTCCTGACGTTTCTTGTTTCGCAGAATTCCGACTTCAATTGCGTCCTGTATATTCGATTGAAGTTCGAATCGCTATTTTACGAACTGCAGCGCTGCGGCGAGTTCGGTTTAATTTTATTTATAAATATAAACTTTTAAACTTCTTAAAATGAGTTCAATTCCATTTAATATATATATATTCATACATATTTCAAATTCCATTTGAATCTTTACATTTCAAATTCCATAGTTTTAAATCCTGTATTCAAATCCCATTTGAAATCCTTTATTCGAATTCCATTTCAAATCATTTATTCGAATTCTATTTCAAATCCTTTAATTTTCACTTTAATTCAATTCCTTTTTGAATTTCTATATTTGAAATTCATACTTGAAATCCCATTTCAAATTCATACTTGAAATTCATACTTGAATTCAAATATCCAACACCATTTAAATTTCTATTTGAAATTCTAAATGTTTCAGATTCCATTTTTTCTTATTTGAAATTCCCAAAATTTCAAATTACATTCTTCTTTTATTTGAAATTCCATTTTGGAATTTCCTTTATTCCAATCCCATTTGAATTCTAATATTCAAACTTATTTTCAACGCCATTTGAATTTCTTCACTCAAAGCCATTTGAATTCCCTTGAATTCAAATTCCATTTCAAAATCATTTGGATTTCCTATTTTGAAATCCTATTTGAAATTCTATTTCCAATTCTACTTTGAAAATCCTATTTCAAAGTTTATTTCAAATTCCATTTTGAAATCTCATATTCAGATTTCTACTTGAATTTCTGTATTCAAATTCCATGTTCAAAATTCAATACTCGAATCTCTATTTCAAATCTCTATTCAAATTTCATATTTGAATTCCAATTCAAATCTTTATTCCAATTCCACATTTCAAATCCTATTCAATTCTTCTTTGAAATTCTATATTTCAATTTCTATTTTGAAATTCCACATTCAAATCTCTAATTTGAATTTCTTTATTCGAATTCCTTTGAATTCAAATTTTATTTTTAATTCCTTGAATTCAAATTCTACTTTTCATTCTAATCTCGTCTATTCAAATTCTATTTGAACTTTGAATTTCTAATATTCAATTCCCTTTTAAAATTCAAACATTTAAACTCCTTTTAAAAATTCAAATGTTATACTCAAATTTCATTTGAGTTATATATTTAAAAATTTCATTTCACATTCTATTTTGAAATTTCATTTCAAAATTCCCATTTCACGCTTGTATTCCTATTTCTGAATTATCAAATGATAATTCTTTTTTTCACTTCATTTATAACTTCGTTATAAAAGAACTATTTATAAACTTCGCTTATAAAGAAACTACTTGCTTTATTTTTTCAAAACAAGTTTATATTTTATATTTCCATTAAAAATTCAAATTCTATTTAAAAATAGAATTTTCCCCTTTTAAATCGCCAATATCCTTTTAACGATTTTTAAATATCATTACTTAAGCCCAGTGATAAAACACACAAAGCAACCAATTATTTATTTTTCTAACACATCATATATAAAAATATATATGCAAACAAATAAACCAACAGATAATATATTTTTGAGGAATCCAGTTGGATTCCTCCAACCTGTTTTCCTGCATCCACAGATGTTAGCACATAAATAATACCCATTCTGCTTCGTGGCAGAATATCGTGGTATAGAAGGTCATCCACTAATCATAGCGTGGGGCGTATAGGGTAATCATCCGCTATGGAACTGCGGGCATCCGCTAATGAGACTGCGGGAATCCAACCAATCAATCAACCCAATATATATATATATAGTAGCCTAAATAACTAATATATATAAAACAAACAGAAATCATCCACACAAGCAACAAACAATTATTTTTACGAAATAAAAATAATTATAAATAAAAGGTGAGTGAGATTTACTCACCGGAATTTGCAGTTGGTGAATATCCTGTTTATTTCCAAACCATCGACTATGAATCTTCTCGAATGAATTCGCACCTATGATAATATTTATTTAAATTAACTATTTAAATAAATAAATACTTTCCTATATTTTTCTTTTTCTTTTAGAGGTTATTAATTGAAACCTTACTTAACAAATAAAATTAAACTAACCTACGTATCTTTAAACACATATATATATATATGTTAGGTTTTTTTCTCGAACAAATAAATAACACATTTTAATTGTTATTTTCTTCCATTTTTATTTATGATCTTTGACATAAATCAAACTGATTTCATAAAAGAAACATAACTAAACTAATATCTAAATAAATTCAATTTAAATAGATTACCAATTGTATAAATTAAATTCCTGTATTATTTAAAATAAATAATAAAAATTACCTTAATCCCTTTTTGAATATGGTCTTGGCTCTACAGCCAAATCAAATTCGAATTCCACTCAGTCGCCTGAACGAGGTCAACTCTGAACTTCCCAACGTTGGCAGCACTCCTCCAGCATCCATCAGGCCTCATGCTCCCCTACCAATGTCGTGCTTAGCCCAGAACCCCACTCGCCTATCATTTGCCTCAAAATCGAACTCCGACTTCCGATTTTTTGAACACGACAGTCCCCTCATTCACGATCTGCGTTAGATGATTTCCCCCAAAACAGTATTGCGGTCCTCAAATGCCCCTCTGACTGATCGAACTCTCATTCACTGCCTCCGTTTGATTTGAGATCCATGCTCGAACCTATTTCTAACCTTCCTAGCTTGAGCTTGATTTTCGAACGTCGATTCCTGACACCGCGGTGCCCCATTTATCACCAGAAAAGGTCTCGACTTTCCAAGAGTCGACACTGTAGCGTGCACTGAATCGGAACGCCTCCTCCTGATGTTGAACTCGCGGTTGTTTCGAATTGTAAATCGAAAAGGAACTCGGATGCGATAAAACGAAGTGGCCATTTTTCTTTGTTTTACTGGAGTTTAGATTTCGGGATTTACTTCGGGTTTCAATTGATGGAAGAAACTGAAGGCGAGGTCTGGTTTTTATAGGAGTGAACTGGGGAACATTCGTACGAGAGGCCATTAAAATCATGTTTGCCTTAGTGATGAAGCTGGGAGACAGAATATACAGCTCGAGAGAGATAGGTTTGCGTTGATAAAATTTTAGGTCGGCCCTGGTATAGTCTTAGGGTGGCTCGAACTGATGTATTTTTATTTTTATTTTATTTTGTTTTGATTTAGTTTTTATCCGTTTAATTATATATATTTCGAGGTTCTGAACCGCTAGTTAAACGTGACAACCGACATCTCCAATATTGCAACGTTATTTTGAACTCTGTGATTTGATATTGAAGTTTAAATTCGAATGTAAATATAAACGGCCCTATTAAATTGATATAAAATATTATATTATCAACTAAATATTTAAAACAGTATTAAATATTTAAAATAAATTATTCAAAAATCTGGGTCGTTACATTCTTCCCCCCTTAAAATAATTTCGTCCTCGAAATTGCTAAGATAGGAAAAATGGTACAAACTCATTACTTTTCAAAACTCACTTATGTTGAAACTCAACTCCTTATATTTCTATGACTTTAATTTCAACCAAAACTTTTGGTTTCCATTTATATGCATTCTAATTCATATTCATTTCAATTTATTTTAAATTGATTCTAGTAAATTTATTCACCTCGACCCATTTAACTTGTTTAAGTTAGATTTAAATTCCAGAATTCAAATCCCGGGGTTTTCTATTCCAAATTCTTTTGAAATCCCATAAATATATACATATATTTATTTTTCATTTCAAATTCAAAACATTTGAATTTTTCAACTAAACTTGTTTTCTTTCAAACAAATTTCCTTCAAAATCTTTTCTAAGGTAGCAATCCATCACTTAGAAACTCGAAAATGAACCCTAATGAGGCTGCAGTTATCTTCAGAATTATTTCCCAGCGACTGAAGTGAGTTCAGTGCTTTATCATTTTTTTTTTTTTTTTAAATCAATTCAAAATGATTTTCATTCAAAACCTTTTCAAAGTAAAACTATATTATTTTAATTACTTTGAAAAATATTTTTCAACTTCCCAGGATTTTGAATTCTTAATTCTGGTTTGAATTCAATTTCAATTCATCTCATTTGTACATTTAATTCCTATACAAATTCTATTTTGGTTATAAATAACCATTCTAATTTTATACTCTCATTTGATTATAAAGTCAACATCCAACACACCCATATAATAATAATTCTAGAAAATTATTCTTTCTATATCAAAATAGGAATTTTGGGTAAAATTATTTCATTCACCCATTTAAAAACAATATCGTGTCGTATTTTCTGTTTAAGTGTTTAGAAATTCCTATCGACTTCGTGGCGTCCCACTATTCGATCAGAATTCATAAACCACTCACAGACTAGTCAACACAATATAAAACAACTTTTATATCAATTAACAAATACGCTCTCTCGTATCTATACACTCAACTCATTCTAGGGTACTGCTGACCCTATCTCTAATGAGCACATGCCACACAAGCCTAGGTGTTCGCTCAACCTAAGCTCTGATACCAACTGAAACGGCCCTAGGCTTTGCAACCATCAGGCAGTGGGCTAACCTCCCACCGTGACATCCAGTGATACCTCAGAACTGATTTTACGGCCAGCCTCTCGACTTCACAACCAACCCACATTGTCGGGAGATGTAGGGGTAAGAGTCTCCCGTTCGCCACCAAACGCGAAGCGAGAACCCCCTATCATCCGTACCAATTAAGCAACCAGCTCTGATACCAACTGAAACGACCCGCAAATCCGTGCTATCGGAGTTGACTAAATACAACACACGTCCAACCCAAATAACACAGAAATACGACTCATTATTAGAAAGAAGTTAGAGGATGAGAATAGATAAGATAGAAAACTTAGAATAGGAGAAAAACGAAGGTCACAAACTCACAGCGGAACGAATAAAATATATTATATAACATAAGCTTTGAAATACAATCTGTTTGGTACATATGTACATACCATCATCAGAGTACACATAACATTTGATCCAGCGGAAGTAACTCGAAATAACTAACGTTGAAGCCTCCTGCTTCAAGCTCCTCCAAGTGTATCTGTAAAAGCCTGAAACACTTGACTGCCCGTACAAATTTGGGCACCCAAGAGTTTAGGGAAAACAAAACAAAATAAACTCTGGGTCAGTCATGGGACTGGTGTGAGTAAATTCTAACCACTTGTTTAACTTTAAAAATCCTTTCAAAAGAAAGGATAATAGTAAGACCAGCCCACACATAAACATGGACGGTTTTTACCTTACTATAACCCAAAACACTTTGATACAAAAATCCAGTGATATTATAATAATGTCTACATCAAGTAAATAACCAAATAGTAGAACGCTTGCATCTCACGCTCCACATATATAGTGTATAATTAAAAACCGCAGGGCGCTTATTGGAGATTGGATTTCCAACATGACAAGGTATGGGACCACCTTCCGATGATGTATCTCTAGAGGCGAATACACCTGGGTTCAACAAGAACATCTTGCAACCCGGCCCACACATGACCGACCACTCATTTCGCTTGAGTGTATCGAATGTATATCACCAACGGTTGGACTCAAACCACCGTTCCCGAATGGGCAGAATCGATAGATTTAGAACAAAAGGATTTTCTCTAGATAGGTGATTATACACCCTAATGGGTGCGACCCACATAGCCATGCTGCCTGCCCGATTTTTGTCCTTTCCCGGTTGTTGAGGCCTGAGGCTACGAATACTTACCATTCATTGATAGCACAATCACTTTGAATGCCACATCGTCAGATCCGTTAATCACTAGTTGAGTTTGCACAAATATGCTGGATATTATGCTAAGGGATAAATCCGTTGCAACCATATATATTCATACAGACCAACCCATTTGATCATTGGAAATACTCTGTCAGACATCCGTCCATTTACGTTCGTTCTGGGATTGAACGAAACCGAAGGCACTATTTCTATAAATAGAAAAAAACCCTTGCACTTCACTCCGTCTTCAATATATTCAGCATACTTGGTTCGCAACGCTTATGCCGATACGGAGTGGTTCTTCGGATAATAATCCAACCGGTCTCTCCATATTGACAACGATGGTCAAAAACTTCGATAGTCTGTGATTTAACTATCGAAATAAAACAAGTGTTCAATCAACATATCAAACAAATCACTGGGCCCTTTAATTAATATTTCATTAATTAAATCTCTTCTATATTCTCTTACCAATATTTGTTAACCAAATATTTCAATAACCATATTGGCCCTTTTCGCTATTTTTGATTTCGTTTCTTTGTCGAATTCTATATATATCGATATATAGATTTCTAATTGTCAAATTTCTTAAAAATATTCTAACTCCTTAAATTCCCGGAAAAATTCGCCATAACCTCCCCTGTATCGGGAGCATCGGGAAATTTCAAATAGCATCCCGGTATCTTCTAATCTCAAAAAGAAAAAGAAAAAAGCCAAGCGGCTTGCCGATCCGGCGCATAAAATCTCATATGTGAATTAAACATGTACCTTTTTGTCGAGCACATAAATTTAAATCTTCATATGCTTCATAACAAACCTGCTTACACATGTTCACCTGTTTTCAATTCAATTCAACTCAATCGATTCGTTTGAATTCAAATTTGCATCGTTTGAATTCGGTTTCGCTTAATTATTCTTTAATTAGCCCTTTTTCCTATTTCACTTCTTTGTTTGAACATAACATGTTCAAATAAAATGTTTAACTCGTTCATAACCAAATTGAATTTTCAATTTCAATTTTAGTTTCCTTTTTGATTTCGAATATAAATTCTCAAATCGAATTCACTTATTTAAAGCTCAATATTCATTCGAAATCTCATTAACTAATTTCTATTCGAATTAGTTAACTCTATTCAATAAATCAAAAATCTGATTTCTATTTCAAAAATCATATTCATTTACACAACTTGAATTCGCATATATTTCACAATTCAACTCTGAAATTTTCTAAATAGAAACTTCGGATTTTCTCGCTTAAAATCCTTTTATAATATTAAATAAACCATTATGGTTTTAAAACGATTCTGGCGCTGTTTTTCTGAAAATTTGATTTTGACATAACTCAAAATCTATACGACGAAATTCATATTTTTCTCTTTCATTTGAAAGCTATTATCAAACCGGTCCTGACGTTTCTTGTTTCGCAGAATTCCGACTTCAATTGCGTCCTGTATATTCGATTGAAGTTCGAATCGCTATTTTACGAACTGCAGCGCTGCGGCGAGTTCGGTTTAATTTTATTTATAAATATAAACTTTTAAACTTCTTAAAATGAGTTCAATTCCATTTAATATATATATATTCATACATATTTCAAATTCCATTTGAATCTTTACATTTCAAATTCCATAGTTTTAAATCCTGTATTCAAATCCCATTTGAAATCCTTTATTCGAATTCCATTTCAAATCATTTATTCGAATTCTATTTCAAATCCTTTAATTTTCACTTTAATTCAATTCCTTTTTGAATTTCTATATTTGAAATTCATACTTGAAATCCCATTTCAAATTCATACTTGAAATTCATACTTGAATTCAAATATCCAACACCATTTAAATTTCTATTTGAAATTCTAAATGTTTCAGATTCCATTTTTTCTTATTTGAAATTCCCAAAATTTCAAATTACATTCTTCTTTTATTTGAAATTCCATTTTTGAATTTCCTTTATTCCAATCCCATTTGAATTCTAATATTCAAACTTATTTTCAACGCCATTTGAATTTCTTCACTCAAAGCCATTTGAATTCCCTTGAATTCAAATTCCATTTCAAAATCATTTGGATTTCCTATTTTGAAATCCTATTTGAAATTCTATTTCCAATTCTACTTTGAAAATCCTATTTCAAAGTTTATTTCAAATTCCATTTTGAAATCTCATATTCAGATTTCTACTTGAATTTCTGTATTCAAATTCCATGTTCAAAATTCAATACTCGAATCTCTATTTCAAATCTCTATTCAAATTTCATATTTGAATTCCAATTCAAATCTTTATTCCAATTCCACATTTCAAATCCTATTCAATTCTTCTTTGAAATTCTATATTTCAATTTCTATTTTGAAATTCCACATTCAAATCTCTAATTTGAATTTCTTTATTCGAATTCCTTTGAATTCAAATTTTATTTTTAATTCCTTGAATTCAAATTCTACTTTTCATTCTAATCTCGTCTATTCAAATTCTATTTGAACTTTGAATTTCTAATATTCAATTCCCTTTTAAAATTCAAACATTTAAACTCCTTTTAAAAATTCAAATGTTATACTCAAATTTCATTTGAGTTATATATTTAAAAATTTCATTTCACATTCTATTTTGAAATTTCATTTCAAAATTCCCATTTCACGCTTGTATTCCTATTTCTGAATTATCAAATGATAATTCTTTTTTTCACTTCATTTATAACTTCGTTATAAAAGAACTATTTATAAACTTCGCTTATAAAGAAACTACTTGCTTTATTTTTTCAAAACAAGTTTATATTTTATATTTCCATTAAAAATTCAAATTCTATTTAAAAATAGAATTTTCCCCTTTTAAATCGCCAATATCCTTTTAACGATTTTTAAATATCATTACTTAAGCCCAGTGATAAAACACACAAAGCAACCAATTATTTATTTTTCTAACACATCATATATAAAAATATATATGCAAACAAATAAACCAACAGATAATATATTTTTGAGGAATCCAGTTGGATTCCTCCAACCTGTTTTCCTGCATCCACAGATGTTAGCACATAAATAATACCCATTCTGCTTCGTGGCAGAATATCGTGGTATAGAAGGTCATCCACTAATCATAGCGTGGGGCGTATAGGGTAATCATCCGCTATGGAACTGCGGGCATCCGCTAATGAGACTGCGGGAATCCAACCAATCAATCAACCCAATATATATATATATATAGTAGCCTAAATAACTAATATATATAAAACAAACAGAAATCATCCACACAAGCAACAAACAATTATTTTTACGAAATAAAAATAATTATAAATAAAAGGTGAGTGAGATTTACTCACCGGAATTTGCAGTTGGTGAATATCCTGTTTATTTCCAAACCATCGACTATGAATCTTCTCGAATGAATTCGCACCTATGATAATATTTATTTAAATTAACTATTTAAATAAATAAATACTTTCCTATATTTTTCTTTTTCTTTTAGAGGTTATTAATTGAAACCTTACTTAACAAATAAAATTAAACTAACCTACGTATCTTTAAACACATATATATATATATGTTAGGTTTTTTTCTCGAACAAATAAATAACACATTTTAATTGTTATTTTCTTCCATTTTTATTTATGATCTTTGACATAAATCAAACTGATTTCATAAAAGAAACATAACTAAACTAATATCTAAATAAATTCAATTTAAATAGATTACCAATTGTATAAATTAAATTCCTGTATTATTTAAAATAAATAATAAAAATTACCTTAATCCCTTTTTGAATATGGTCTTGGCTCTACAGCCAAATCAAATTCGAATTCCACTCAGTCGCCTGAACGAGGTCAACTCTGAACTTCCCAACGTTGGCAGCACTCCTCCAGCATCCATCAGGCCTCATGCTCCCCTACCAATGTCGTGCTTAGCCCAGAACCCCACTCGCCTATCATTTGCCTCAAAATCGAACTCCGACTTCCGATTTTTTGAACACGACAGTCCCCTCATTCACGATCTGCGTTAGATGATTTCCCCCAAAACAGTATTGCGGTCCTCAAATGCCCCTCTGACTGATCGAACTCTCATTCACTGCCTCCGTTTGATTTGAGATCCATGCTCGAACCTATTTCTAACCTTCCTAGCTTGAGCTTGATTTTCGAACGTCGATTCCTGACACCGCGGTGCCCCATTTATCACCAGAAAAGGTCTCGACTTTCCAAGAGTCGACACTGTAGCGTGCACTGAATCGGAACGCCTCCTCCTGATGTTGAACTCGCGGTTGTTTCGAATTGTAAATCGAAAAGGAACTCGGATGCGATAAAACGAAGTGGCCATTTTTCTTTGTTTTACTGGAGTTTAGATTTCGGGATTTACTTCGGGTTTCAATTGATGGAAGAAACTGAAGGCGAGGTCTGGTTTTTATAGGAGTGAACTGGGGAACATTCGTACGAGAGGCCATTAAAATCATGTTTGCCTTAGTGATGAAGCTGGGAGACAGAATATACAGCTCGAGAGAGATAGGTTTGCGTTGATAAAATTTTAGGTCGGCCCTGGTATAGTCTTAGGGTGGCTCGAACTGATGTATTTTTATTTTTATTTTATTTTGTTTTGATTTAGTTTTTATCCGTTTAATTATATATATTTCGAGGTTCTGAACCGCTAGTTAAACGTGACAACCGACATCTCCAATATTGCAACGTTATTTTGAACTCTGTGATTTGATATTGAAGTTTAAATTCGAATGTAAATATAAACGGCCCTATTAAATTGATATAAAATATTATATTATCAACTAAATATTTAAAACAGTATTAAATATTTAAAATAAATTATTCAAAAATCTGGGTCGTTACAATACAAGAGGTATAAATTTTGATCCCTGCCGCCGTCATATTTTTGTTTTAAGGGAACGGCTAAAATAACACATGTTCATGAGAGGAAATATGTGTAAACGCACATATAAGGAAAAATATACATATAAGGAAGTAAAGAATATATATATATATATATTAGAATATATATGTATATATCTGCGTGTATATATATATATACACAAGAGATAAATTCAAGATAAGGCTACAGTCAATGAAATATAGCAAGAATCATATAACGGTGCAACATCGTTTGAATTTTGAAAACGAAATGAAAGTTGTGCGTATATACATATGCGTAAAATTGTCATTAGAAGATCTTTATACATATAAGAAAATTACATGTGAATATAACAACTAAATAAATTCCAGAAATTCAAACATTCAAAATTCAAACTTCTGTGCCAAAACAACTCGTGGGACCTGGGGGGTCAACACCCCTATAGGGGGGTCGACACCCTTGTAGGGGGGGTCGACACCACCCAGATCTAGCCAGATTCATCAATGAATCTGGACTATTTTCTTAACTAGGTTCAATGCTGAAACAGCGCTGCGTGTACGGTAAGATCCGAAACACCTATAAATAGGCTAGCAGAGCCTACCCTAAATCTCACATTCTCTGAGACAACGTCTAAGCTCTGCCATTCTTCCTTCTCAAATCTCTTACGAAAAATAAGATAATTAGTTCAGGAAAATTCTGAACTAAGATCTGGAGGAAAATAATGAATCTTAAGAAGAAGGTGTTCAGAAATATATGCGAAGTAAGGTAAATTCTTAGATCCGGTCTATTCAATTTTCTTCTTCTTTCCTCCCTTTTTCTTTTAGCAAGAATTTTGGATCCATGGTTGTTTGGTTCTAAATCCATTTTGGGGAATCATGGAACTTCTAGATCTAGACCAGATTCAGGATTTGGAAAGAAAATTAGGTGAGTAGATTTAAGTTATATCATTTTTGATAATTGTATATTATTGTTTAACATTCCCCATAAACATGTCATGTAAATCTGATATATTGATTTAAAATGTTGAAATGCTATTATGACATGTTGAAATATTAATATGATAAAATATTAATATGTTAGAAATTCATATATGTTGAAACGTTTAATGTGCTGAAATGTTCACCTATTGACATGTAAACTTGTTAAAAATACGTGTAGCGATTACTGTTGTTATAATTACATGTTAACTTGTGACAATTATGTACTTGAACCCTTAATTGTTGAAATGGGAATAATTACATGTTAAATTAGAATAATTACATGTTAAATTAGAATAATTACATGTTAAATTAGAATAATTACATGTTAAATTAGAATAATTACATTATTTGGCAATGTTATTTTGAGATAAAAATTAATTATATGTTAGTAGGAACAAATGACATAAAGTAGGCATAATTTTATGACATGCAAAATAGGTTGCAGTAAAAATATAAAAAGAATAATATCCCTAAAATTTATGGTAAATAGAAAACATTAACGCATCTAGACACGAGGTTAAAATTCAACTTGTGGTAAAAGTCTGCCGGAAACCGCCTGGCAAATCCAGCGTCCACAAGTTGTTAATTTAATGTGAGAGGTCAAGTGCGTAAATAAAACATGTAACGGTGCTAAGACACGAGGTTAAGTCAACTTGTGGAAGAAGTCTGTCGGGAACCGCCCGACAAATCCAGCATCCACAAGTGTACGTTTAATGTGAGAGGTCTAGTGCATAAACATATATATAAATATATGTAAATAGCACGATTGATAAATGGCATTAATTGTAATTAATGGAAATGAATGGGAATTGAATGAAAGTTACAACAGTAAAAGGAATGGAATGAACGGAGAATGATAATAACTTTTTATAAATTAATTACATTAATGAGAATGTTATATAATAGGTAGACTTGTCCTAGGGACAAGTGGAGATTATAACTTAGGTTATAATAAACGATTAAGTAAATGAGATAACTTATGTAATGAGATGAGTGGTACTTAACTGTGAATTAAGTAATCGGTAAATGGGGAAAACTGAAACCAGTTGTTTGTAGTAAGTAGAGAAAATGGAGAAATTTATGAAATGCAAGAAGTTGTACTTAATTATAACTTTAGTATCTGTTGACTTGAAAATCTGAAATCTGCTGATATGAATAACATGTTAAGGCTTGTCCTATGCCAAGAGGAAATTATAACATGGGTAATTATAAATGGAAAGGAGACTTGTTAGTGAACCTTAGTTAAGAGAACTAAGTTAATAAGTAAAAAACGATAAGCTGTAGTGACAATGTAAGATGGAATTATGATTAAATACAAAAGAGTAAGGCAAACTTATGAAATGAAATAAGTTATATTTAATCATAAATAATGACTGACATGTTAAATAGAAAACATGTGAATTGAGATTTACTTAATTACATATTAAGTAGAACATGTTATTATGACTATGAAATCAAACAAGAATATAAAGGGATTGTGGATTACAGACCTTAGATCACAATCTAAGAAATATGTTGTGGGCTTATTAATAAACTTAAATGGTTTAAGTTATATGACTGAAATTAATAAGCAAGAGGAAACTTGAATAAGAAGTCAATGTGAATGGGAATAACCAAGTTAAATGGAAACCTAATGATGTAAAGCAAGCGCATAAAGAAATGTTTAGAAATAGGGACTAATAACATATTAAAATGAGGAGCTTGAACCAGTCCGCACGCTTGAGGGTGAATAACCGAACAGGGTAGATCATCGTGGTGTCATAGGCACGAGGGGAGCACACGTTCATCTGATTATTCTGTCGGCCCTGAAGGACTGGAAAAGGAAGCACGCAGCTTCTTGAGATACGTAAGGTGCTCCTAGTAGTCCTTTGTGCGGTGGTAGATGTTTGAGCTGTGCTCTCCGAGGTTGGGTATGTGCGTTACTACCAGGTGGGTAGGCCTTGACTGCAATAGTAGCTTTGCAGTCAGAATGCTATGACGAGATGACACTAGGGTGATTTAATGATCGGCCCAACGGGAGGCGAGGTCAGGACCAACAAGGATAGTAGATTGTTGGGTACCCGTCATCGGCAGCCAATGGGATGCGACAAGACTGAGCTAAACCCAAGATGCCATTCACCTTTCACAATCGAGGTACGGTGGTTGAGGGGAGACGCAAACTGAATGTTTAGATTGTTTGTTAGGGGAAAGTCGCTTAGCTCTTTTAGTCTTTACTAGTTGAGGGAGGGGTCGAGGTGGGGCCACAACCACCATGAAAAATAGACCCGAGGGATGTCTGTATTTTTAGACTCTTAAAGGCGGGCCTATACAGATATGGAAAAGCTCCCCACTGAGTTCCGTGTTTATTGTATATCCTTGCCACGAAACTCAGTGACATTAGAGGTTATGTGCGGTTAAAGCATCGAATACGATTGACGATATGTACGTGGGAAAGTCTAGATACATGCATGTCTACTCTGGGTGGTGTATCGTAGACTTGAGGGCTTACTCTGTGAAAGAATCTGATTCGATCGAAGGTGGCAGTCTGTACACTTTCGTAGCGTAGTAATGGCAGATATATGCGGAATGTAACATTTTTATATAGAGATTCGTACGTCACCTCGGTGTAGGATGAGGGATGTGTACATTTCTATGGCATTACAGTGGAGACCGTGCGAGTGGGGTACCATGGGGTGTACCCCAATATTGGGGGGTAGCAACATATATACTTTATTAGGTTAATCCATTGGGAAGTAAATGGGTACGGCGTGTGTGTAAGCCTTGAGTGCTGTTAACCCAAGTTACCTAATGAATAAGAAAATATGATTGAACGATATATGTAGGATTATCCAAAGTGTATAGTTTAAATCCAGTAACCAGAACTTTTGTTCTGACCCCTCCTCATAACATACTTGCATGTTAGATTTGTGGCAGAGATATTGAAACACCCTACCTTCGTTAAGGTCACTCACAAAGGGATGCCTTAAATTCGGTAGAGCATTATAGGTAAAAGATACAGATAATTTACAAGACAGACATATAAACAGTGGAAAAACTAAATTTATTTCATAAGTACGTGGTTCAGTTAAAACATTACAACAACTGTCTCAAACCAATGTCCAAATTATTACAACAAAATCTCTGTCTTGAATTAAAACATAAAGATGCATTAAAACAACAGTAAGGCAGCATAAATCCCCAATAATATAGTGTCCAAAGCCATAGCCCAAGGAAAGAGATTCCAAGCAATACATCTACTCTCTTCAAGCTGACCTAGGGGGAACGGAAGAAAAGAATACAAAAGAAAATGGGTCAGATAGGAGTCTGGTAAGTCCAGTGATTATTTAGCATGTAAATAAGAAAAAGGATTATGACATGAATAAACTGAATCTAGGACAACGCCCTAGAAATAAGATAATAAGACTGAATATGCTATCGCACTCATTTCAACTTCTCTGCACCCCCTTACAAGTGTTTCAACTAGCACCATGTGTTCAAGATAAATGATCCCCTCTATCGATCAGCTCCTACTCGTATACGTTTACCACTTGTGTCATTAGCCCCCGCTTGATTGCAGATACCTATGCTAGTCCCACCATGGGGTGTATCAAATCCTATGGTGGCAACCCGACACAATTCAAGATGCACAGAGTATAACTACTGATGCCCAGTGCCTGCTTTTTCCACTCCGGAGTACGTGCACAACTGCACTCTGTCGGAACCTACACTGACGCACCACCTGCCATTGTTTTGACTACTTATAATCAGCCCAGTAATCGTGCCCCACCCTGCCTAGTTCTGGGTACCGTGATACATCTATGTGGGTTACTGCTGAAATGGGTCTCCGTTACTAGGGTTTCCTAATCAACATGTTAAAATGATTGAGTGTTCTCAAATTAACCTAACCCCACCCATCAGTTTAGTTAACATGTTGTATTGGTTAAGTGTTTCGTTAATTAACTTAAAACTACCAATCCTGTCTTAGCTTTAATTCATTCATTAAAGCACCAACCACTCACATTAGATATGTATTGTTGCGGTTGCTGAATGTTCCGGTCGGTTCTGGGCAGTCTTACACCGCAAGTCAATCTAACCTCGGGTTCTTTTGGGCTTGATGCACTAACCTCTCACATTAGATATATATTTTTACGGTTGCTGGATGTGCCGGTCGGTTCCGGGCAGTCTTACAACGTGGCTCAATCTAACCTCGGTTTAGACATATTCGTCTTTTACTTGATTTACATATTTACCTTTCATATTTATATGTAAATTATCCACAATTATTGCCATTCAAGTCATGCCCCATTTACCCTCTAAATCATATTCAAAAAATTTGGTATATAAATTATACCATTTTTATGCCACTAACCATTTATATATTTATGAGCCAAATTATGCCAATAATATGAAATTTAAGGTTTTTTCCAACGTTACCCCCGTCATATGTTCGCAGAATTTTAGGCTCGTAACTTCGCCAAACTTATATACAAAAGGGGAAAGAAGGGAGCATGTACCATTCATACAACATAATAAGAATTTAACCAAACATGTGTCATATAAATTTGGCATAAAACAATGAACTTGCTTTTTTGGATCCAATCAACATGAGTCTTAAGCATATGAAATTACCCAAATCCAACTAGACATGTTAATGAAATCTCGCAGTTTGGATCCAATAAATATGAATCTTAAGCATATAGAATTACACAAGTTCAAATAGGCATGTGAATGTGAACTTTTATTTTGGATCCAATAAACATGAATCTTAAGCATATGGAATTACACAAATCCAACTAGGCATGTAAATGTAAACTTTGATTTTGGATCAAATTTTCATAGATCTAAATGTAGATCTAAACATAATACATGTTAGCCTAACAACTTGCATGTGACATAACATGAAAAAGTCACCAAATTTACATAATACACGATTGGTTTAACATCAACATAATAACCACAATAGTCTCATAAACATATACGATAGAATCGTTACAAGAATATACATGAATCAACATCATCATTATCCTACAACTAGGAATAACTCCGGTTTTCACTTTATTACAAATCATAACTTTTAATCTTTCACATCTAAATAATAACAGGACTTACAAAAAAAAAAAGAACGTCTTGTTTTCTAGGATCTGTTTTCTGAAACTGAAAAGCAATCCCCTGACGAAGACTATCAATTCTCTAAGTTAGTTTTGATTCGTAGCTTTTAACTTGCTTTCTAGTTGAAGAAGAAATGGTGGCTAGGCTAGGACGATCATGGACAGCATGGTGGCTCCTTGGAATGAATTTGAGTGATTTAGGGTTAAGGAATAGGGTTGCTTTTATAGAGGTTTAAACTTATGTGAGCCGTTAAATCATCCTAGGAGCAATCACAACCGTCCAGACTAGATAGACTTATCCAGAATTGCCACCTATGCCTTAGTGACTCAGCAGCAAGTCAGAACAGGTCAGAAAATCGTCACTGTTTGGATCTGGGCGAGGAGGTAGGTCGACCCCCAGGTCGACCCCCTGGTCGACCTGGCCTGGGGCGGAAAAAATCCCGCCTAGCCCGCTTCTTTGTTTCCGTTTGAATTTTGAATTTTAAATCTGAGTTGTTTTAATTTATTTAAATTCCTGAAACTTCTGAAGGCCATATCTTCCTCATACAAAGTCCGATTTACAAAAACTTGGACTCTATTCCAAGTAGAATTTCGAGACGAACGCAATGGCGTAACCTGTTTCCCTTAATTCTCACTTTAAAAAGTAGGTATTCTTTAATTCGTTGTTTTAATAGACACAGAAAATTCAGGGTATTACATTCTCCCCTCCTTAAACGATTTCGTCCCCGAAATCTTCAAGTCAAGAAGAATGTATATCCTACCATCCAATCGTCCATCTACTTAATCATCAAACACAGGCGTCCATTATCATTAAAAGATTCCTAATGTTTTCATGATTTTATGCAGAGTGTGTGTATATGTCCTTATCTAATGCAAAATCAGGCGGTCTACTGATTCAGTTGACCTCCTTAATGCAAATTATGTTAGTGCCATGAGTCCATTATGCATGCAATTATTCCTAATCATACTTTCTACATGAGTGCACAATCATTCATACAAATGCAACGTCCATATGATAACATTCCAAGTTTCAATCCATACACCAATACATATATGCATATGCAATATGAAAGTGACTGAGCTGATCTAACACCTAATGTGTGTGTATATGCATCCACGAGCAACCACTTGCAACCATCAATCATAACATGTTTCAAATACATGTTTACATCCATTGGTTTCTACCTAAGGATAAAGAATAGGATCGAAGAGATATACTTAAAAGATAGATATAAGCATGTATAAACTTATGGAAAAAGAGATCAAGGAGTTACCCTCAAAAAGAATAGGGTAGGTTGCGCGTATTTTTCTCTTAGTTTCCCAAGTCGTGTCTTCCTCAGCGTCACTCCATTAAACTTTAACAAGCTTGACTTCACGGCTGCGTAGCTTTTTGACTTCCATACCCAAGATACGAGTTAGAACTCTTCTCACAGTCGCTTATCGTTCCACTTCTACTTCCTCTAGTATACTTGGCTCCACAACTTCCCCAGACTCATGTAAGCACTTTCGAAGTTGAGAAACATGAAGAACGTTATGAACTCAAGCCAATCTTTCGGGTAGCTCTACTCTGTAAGCCATCGTCCCAATCCTTTCAATGATAGGAAATGGTCCTACAAATCTTGATGCTAACTTTCCTACGGACCCAAAGCAAATGGCATTCCTCAAAGGAGATACTTTAAGGAACACCCTATCTCCAACCTCAAACTCAAGGTCGGTCCTTCTTTTGTCTGCATAGGACTTTTGTCTATCTTGTGCAGTCTTCATCCGTCTTCTCATCAAGTCCACCTTTTCTGAGGTTTCTCTAATCATGTCTGGCCTAAGTATAAGCTTGTCTGTAGACTCCCACCAACAAGCTGGTGATCGACATGATCTTCCATATAAAGCCTCGAAGGGCTCCATGCCTATGGTGGCTTGGTAGCTATTGTTGTAAGCGAATTCCACCAAAGGAAGTTGATCCTCCCATGTTCCTCTAAAGTCAAGAATGCACAATCTCAGGAGGTCTTCTAGTACTCCGTTTACCCTTTCCGTCTGACCATCGGTTTGGGGGTGATAGATCGTGCTTAAGCACAGTTGTGTGCCTACAGCATCTTGCAAACTCCTCTAAAACTCGCTCATAAAGATAGGATCTCGATCACTCACTATGTTGGATGGTGTGACACCCCGTATTTACTATTAGCGTTATAATAACGAATCCTAGAATACTTAATTTAAAATATAAGAATTAAGGGAAATGGGTTACGCCATTATGTTCGTCTCGGAATTTTGGTTGAGATAGAGTCCGAGTTTGCGTAAATTGGACTTTGTATGAAGAAGTTATGGCTGTCAAAAGTTTCCAGAAAATTCAAATAAATTCAAGCAGCTAGAAAACGAATTCAAAATTCAAACAGAAGTCAGAAGCGGGCCGGGCGGGAAAATTCCCGCCCAGGCAGGTTGACTAGGGGGTCGACCCTAGTGTCGACCTCCCCCCTAGAGGTCGACCTGGGGGTCGACCTGGCCCCTGGCCAGATCTGAATTTTGAACGACTGCTAACTTGCTGCTGAGTCACTAGGGTTTCTGGATGGTCCTGATCTGGTCTGAGTGGCTGTGATTAACCCTAGGTTCATCTGACGGTTATAATTAAACTAGAATTCTATATAAACAACTCAATTCTCAACCTAAAAACAAACAGAAAAATAATCCTAGAACTGAAATGCCGTCAGTAGAGGACTTGGAGTAGCTGTCACCGTTTTCAATTCAAAGACGAGTTAAAGAACTTGAATCAAGAATCAAATTAAAACTAGTCTAATTCAACGATCTTCATTAAAGGCGCGCATCTCTAATTTCAGAATTCTGATTTCAGAATGCAAGAATTCCTTCTTAGTTTGTAAGTTAGTTGTTACGCATATTTAAACATTCTTTCGATTGAATCATGACATGTTGTAATTGGGATATAGTATGATGCCTATGTATAAGATTTGATTCTCGTTTATCTTAAAATATCGTTGGAATTAATCATGTCTATATGCTTGTGGCGATGAACATGTTGTATATATTTCATGTCTATATGCTTGTGGTGATGAACAACATTTTATGTTATTGGAATCTATTATAATTGGGTAATGGATTTATTTTGCCAATTAAATGGTAAAACATGTCATGTTATAAATTATGGTTATTTTCAAGTTTATGATCTAAAACACATACTTATATGTTAGATCAACACTCATGTATATTCATGTTAGATCGAATCTAATTATGTTGTAAAAGTTGGAATTGTAATCCTCTTATGTTTTTAACACATAAGTATCATGCTAAATTGTCATTTGAATATGTTTATAACAGCCCTCTTATGTTTAACACACATAAGTTATCATGCTAAGTTGCAATTTAAAAATGATTAGAGTAGCTTTCTTATGTTTTGACATACATAAGTTAGTATGCTAAATTGTGGTTTATATGTTAAACCTCCATGTTAGACCCATATCAAGTTTACATGAAAATTTGATCCAACTTAGTCACAAGTTCCCCTTTACCTGTTTAGTTGAGATAATGATACATCTATGCCAAGTTATATGTGATAAGTTAAATGTATGATATTTTATGTTTACGTCATGTTCCTTGTTTATTACCCCTTTTGGTTTATGGGTTTGGGCTAATTTGTTAGCCCAACATTTTATGTGATTCATACGTACGTTCTACGGGGATAACGATGGGAAACCATGAAAATTCATGGCATAGGTTTGTACATAAAATGGTATATTTGATATATTATTTATTGTGAGCAATATTTGAAAGGATAATTATGGCATGATTAAATTAAAATTAATTTACATAAAGAAATTTGACATATATAGAAAAATATGAATTTAGAAAAGACGAATATGCCTAACCCGAGGTTAGACTGAGTTGTGGTGTAAATCTGCCCAGAACCGACCGGCATATCCAGTGACCACAACAAGACTTGTCTAATGTGGGTGGTTAGTGCATCAAGCCCAAAAAGAACCAGAGGTTAGACTGAGTTGTGGTGTAAATCTTCCCTGAACCGACTGGTACATCCAGTGACCACAACAAGACCTGTCTAATGTGAGTGGTTAGTGCTTTAATAAATTAAAGCTAAATCAGGATTGGTAGGGTTAAGTAAATTAGGAAAATACTTAACCGATTCAACATGTTAACTAAACGAATGGGCGGGGTTAGGTAAACTTGGACACTTAACCAAATAAACATGTTGATTAGAAAACCCTAGTAACGGGGACCCATTTCAGCAGTAACCCACATGGATGTATCATGGTACCCTAAAACTAGGAAGGGTGGGGTACGATTACTGGGTTGAATTATAAGCGGTCAAAACATCGGCGGTTGGTGGGCCAATGTATGTTTCGACAGAGTATGGGCGTGCACGTACTCCGAAGTGGAAAAATCAGGCACTGAGCATTAGTAGTGTACACTGTGCATCTTGAATCGTGTCGGGTTGCCATCAGAGAGGGACTGATACACCCCATGGTGGGACCAGTATAGGTAGCTACAGTCAAGCGGGGTCGAATGTCACAGGACATGAATGCATGCGAGTAGGAGCTGATCATTAAGGGGATCGTTTGTTATAAACACGAGGGGCTGGTTGAACCAATGGTTAAGTAGGTGTAGAGACTATAGTAATGGGTGCGATCACATGTTCCTCTTATCTTATATTGGGGTATTGTCCTATGTTATGTTATCACTGTCATGATCCCTTTCCTTATTTAAATACTAGTAACCACTGAACTTACCAGACTTATTGTCTGACCCGTTTTCTTTCGTCTTCTTTTCTTCCATTCCCCCCTCAGGTCCATAGGGAGGAAACACTCCAACTTAGTCAGACTCTTTGCAAGCTTCAAGAAAGTAGATGTATGATATGGACTCTCTTGCATTGGCTATGGCTTTTGGATATGACCCTTGGGGATTTATGCAGTTTTATCTATGTTTTATGCTTCGTTATTAAATAATCAAGACAGAAATTATGGTGTAATGTTTTGGAAGTTATTTTTGAGACAATTTGCTGTAATACTTATGTATTGAACCACATATGCAATAAATGTTTGATTTCCGCTGCTTATATTTATCTATCTTGTAAATTTTTCTGTGTCTTGTACCTATAACCCTCCACCAAAGTTAAGGTATTCCCTTTTTGAGTGACCTTAATGGAGGTGGGGTGTTTCACTTAGTATCAGAGCCAGGTTTACCAGATCAGATAAGAGTTTTTGAAAAACTGTTTTCAAAAAGAATTATAAAGAAGCATTTTTTCAAGAAAAAGTGTTGTTTTAAATTTAAAAAGGCATAATCCCCAAAGCCATATGCACTGTCTTTCTATCCTTTGTTTTGAATCTTTTCTTTTTCGTTTCAGCATGTCTGGGAATCTTAACCTTACAGAGGGTGTAACGATACCTGGCTGGTTCAGGAGGTACTTAGAGGCTAGGGCCAATGACGCAGGCCCAGCAGATATTCCTCCTCCAGCTGCAACAGTTCCTCCTCCTTCTCGTGCAAATGTTCTCTCAAAGATTTGTAGAGACTTTAGGGCCATGGGTGGAAAGGATTTCAAGGGAACTGAATCATTCGTAGAAGCAAGGAACTGGCTCAAAGAAACTGAGGACCTGTTCGTTATCTTCGAGGTGGACGATAGGCAGAAGGTACACTTAGCTGTATGGTTGCTCAAAGACGAAGTTTCCTATTGATGGGAAGTCACTAACGCTGAAAGACTTGTTGACACATGGACGGATTTCAGGATAAAGTTTGAGATGAAATTCCTCTCACAGGCAGATTCAAAGAATGGCGGGAAGAATAACAAACCCCGTGAAAAGAGAAAATGTAATTTCTGTGGCATTCCTGGACATCTGGTCAAAGACTGCAAGAAGAAGAAAAGGAAGCTGGGTTGCTGTTTCCACTGTGGTGAGACAGGACACATGGCTAGGGCTTGCCCAAAGAAGCAAGGGCAGGGAGCTGGACCTTCATCTAGAGGAAAAGTTCACGCTCTCACGGCGCCTCCGCAAGAGCGAGGCAGAAATATTTCTGTCGAAAGTTTAGTCTATATTTTTGATCATCCTGTTCCTACACTATTTGATTCTGGTGCATCGCACTCTTTCATATCTACTGCTTTAGTGGAATCTCTGCACCTAGACACCAGTATAGTAGAGGATCCCTTGGTTGTTTCAAATCCAGTTGGGGGCTCAGCCTATTTGTCAATGGTTTGTTTGGATTTAAAAATATTTATACTTAGCGTTGGGTTTAGATGTAATGCCTTTGTTTTGGGCTTCACGGGCTTTGGGTTAATTGTAGGCATGGACTGGCTATCCAGTAATGGTGCCGTCCTTGATTGTGAAAAGAGAGTGGTTAGACTCATGACTCGCCTCGGTAACACTCTCGAAATTTCTTGTAATCCCATGAACTCCGTCATGCTTAGTTATCTAGAATCTCTTGATGCGTCTGTTGAGAACTTGCAGTCTATAAGGATAGTCCGTGAATACTCGGATGTGTTTGAAGAGGTAAAGGGCTTACCTCCGAAGCAGGAGACAGACTTCCGCATGTACCTTGTTGATAATGCAAAGCCCATTGCTTTACCTGTTAGGCACATGGCCCCAAGGGAAAGAAAGGAGCTCAGCAAGCAAATCAAAGAGTTGCTTGAAAAGGGGTTCATAAGACGGAGTATTTCTGAATGGGGTGCTCCAGTAGTGTTCGCGACCAAAGCTGATGGTTTGCTTCGCCTGTGCGTTGATTATAGGGAGCTAAACAAGCTGACCAAGATTTGTTTGGTATCTTCGAGATAGAAGATGAAAGGAAGGTCCAATTAGCTGCTTGGTTAATGAAGGACAAAGCCTTGTTTTGGTGGGAGGTCACGAATGGAGAGCGTCCAGTGGAGACATGGATGGATTTCAGGCATAGGTTCGAGATGAAATTTCTCTCACGAGCAGAAGAGAATTTATACATGGAGAGGTTCTTGACGTTGAAGCAGGGGAATTTATCAGTAAAGGAGTACGTCAACAAGTTCAATCAGTTGGCGAGATTTTGCTTAGACTTGGTGAACACACCTGAAAAGAAGACCCTGAGATTTGTTTGAATGAGCCGCTACATGGGTTGGCTATGACCCACATTCCTATGGTGGTTACCTTTGATAAACTGGTTGACATGGCGCTTATGCATGAAGAGGAGAAAGGCGCAAATGCTAATAAGGCACCGGAAAAGAAAGGGGATCAAAAGAAGTCACAACAGCTACCTAAGAAAGGAGGTAAGGATAACAATAGCAAAGGAAAGAAAAGGTGCTTTAATTGTGGAACACCAGGCCATCTGAGCAAGGACTGTAGGAAGAAGAAGAAGACTGGCTGTTTCAACTGTGGTAAGGCAGGACATCTGATTAAAGACTGCCCGAGAAGACAAGGGCAAGGGCAGAGGACATGGTCTACTTTTAGAGGGCAGGTCCAGGCTCTCATGGCACTATGGCAGGCAAGAGGGCAGGTTCATGCTCTCATGGCACCAGGACATGAGAGAGGTAGAAACATTTCTGTTGAAAGTTTGGTTTTTCTGTTTGATCATCCTGTTCATACTTTGTTTGATTCTAGCGCTTCACACTCGTTTATGTCTACTTCGTTAGTTGAAACACTGCACCTAAATACTAGTCTAGTTATGGATCTCATAGCAGTCTCAAATCCTATTGGTGGTTTGGCTCATCTTTCAATGATTTGTCGAGATTTGAGAGTGTCTATCTTGGGTGTTGAGTTTGAATGCAACGCCTTCGTTCTTGGCTTCACGGGCTATGGCTTGATTCTAAGTATGGAATGGTTATCCAGTAATGGTGCCATCCTCGATTGTGAAAAGAGAGTGGTTAGACTTATGACTCACCTCGGTAACACTCTCGAAATCTCTTATAATCCCATACATTCTGTTATACTTAGCTACCTAGAATCTCTTGATGCATCTGTTGAAAACTTGCAGTCTGTTAGAGTAGTCCGTTAATACTTAGATGTATTTGAAGAGGTAAAGGGCTTATCTCCGAAGCAGGAGATAGACTTCCGCATATACCTTGTTGATAATGCAAAACCCGTAGCTCTACCCGTTAGACACATAGCTCCAAGGGAGAGAAAAGAGCTCAGCATGCAAGTTACAGAGTTGCTTGAAAAAGGGTTTATAAGGCGGAGTATTTCTGAATGGGGTGCTCCAGTAGTATTCGCAACCAAAGCGGATGGTTCACTTTGCCTATGCGTTGATTATAGGGAGCTAAATAAGCTGACCAAGAAAAATAGGCACCCACTTCCAAGAATAGACGACTTATTTGATCAGCTTGTAGGTGCGTCGGTTTTCTCCCAACTGGATCTAGCTACCAGGTTTCATCAGCTAAGAGTGGCTAAAGATAGCATTGATAAGACCGTGTTCAGAACCCTAGATGGTTTCTTCAAATGGCTTGTCATGCCTTTCGGCTTTACAAACGCACCTGCTTACTTCATTGACTTGATGAGCAAAAGGTTCCTTAATAAGTTTATGGTGGTCTTCATAAACGACATTTTGATTTTCTCGAAGAATGAAGAAGAGCATGCTTTGCATTTAAGGGAAGTCATGGATACTCTTCGTGCACATCAGTTGAAAGCCAAATTCTCCAAATGCCATTTCTAGAGAGAAGAAGTGGGGTTTCTTGGACATGTGGTGTCCAAAGAGGGGATAGTTGTGGACCCCGCAAAAGTAGTTGCGGTGCAAGATTGGAAGGTTCCACGGAATGCAACCGAAGTCCGAAGCTTTCTCGGGCTAGCAGGCTTTTACCGAAAGTTCATTAAAGACTTTGCAAAAATCTCAGCCCCACTCACAAGATTGACAAAGAAGAACCTAACTTTCGCTTGGGATTTGGATTGTGATATTGCTTTCCAAAGTTTGAAAAGGGCTCTAACAACAGCCCCAGTTCTGACATTGCCTGATGGAAGCAAGATGTTCACAGTATACATAGATGCATGTGGAACGAGACTAGTCTCTGTTCTGATGCAAGAAGGGAAGTTAGTGGCTTATGGTGGAAGGCAGCTGAAAGTACATGAGAAAAACTACCCAACCCACGACCTAGAGTTGGCAGTCATCGTTTTTGCGCTTAAGTCTTGGCGCCATTATCTCCTAGGTGAGAAATTTGAACTCTATACGGACCATAAATCATTGAAATACCTATTCTCGCAGAAAGATCTCAACTTGAGGCAGCAAAGGTGGATGGAGTTTCTTGCCTCGTATGATTTTGAGATTTCCTACACTCCTGGCAAGGGCAATGCAGTAGCTGACGCCTTGAGTAGAAAGAAACTGACCTTAAGCTCTCTCTTTATGGAAAGGCAAAGCTTGGGGTTCATAGCAAGCTTTAACTTCAGACCCTCCCCTAACTTTGTACTTGGCTTGCTAGCAACATTAGAAGTGCGACCAACTCTATTAGACTCAATTGGAGCCGCGCAAAGAGAAGACCCTCAGCTAGCCGATGTGATGGACAAGTTAATTAGGGGTGAGACTTCCAGTCACCTCAATAGATACTCCTTTGATGCCAAGGGATGGTTGAGACGAGATGGAAGACTATGTGTCCCACAAGTAAGGGATTTGGTAAAGGGGGTTCTAGAAGAGGCACACCGTTCCAAGCTGACCATACACCCAGGAGGAGACAAAATGTATAAAGACATCAAAAGAGTTTTCTTTTGGAATGGCATGAAGAAAGACGTAGCTGAATTTGTTTCTAAGTGTTTAATATGCCAACAAGTCAAGGCGGAGCAAAAGAAGCCTGGTGGTCTGCTCAATCCTCTAGAGGTCCCACAGTGGAAATGGGATAGCATCTCGATCGACTTTATAGATGGGTTGCCTAGGTCAAGAAAAGGCAATACTAGCATTTGGGTTATAGTGGACAGGCTCACAAAAGCGCCCACTTTATACTCGACAAGAGTAGAAGGACTGCCTCATCTCTAGCATCCATATATCTTAAGGAGATAGTTCGACTCCATGGGATACCCTCCAGCATAGTGAGTGATCGAGACCCTATCTTCACGAGCGAGTTTTGGAAGAGTTTACAAGAGGCTGTAGGCACATAGTTATGCTTAAGCACGACCTATCACCCTCAAACCGATGGCCAAACGGAAAGAGTCAACAGAGTATTAGAAGACCTCTTAAGATTATGCATTATTGACTTCGGAGGAACATGGGAGGATCATCTACCTTTGGTGGAATTCGCTTCCAACAATAGCTACCAAGCCACCATAGGCATGGCACCTTTCGAAGCTTTATATGGAAGACCGTGCAGGTCACCAACTTGCTGGTGGGAGTCCACAGACAAGCTCATACTTGGATCAGACATGATTAGGGAGACTTCAGAGAAAGTTGATTTGATACGAAGAAGAATAAAGACTTCCCAAGATAGACAGAAGTCCTATGTAGACAAAAGAAGAACTGACCTTGAGTTCGAAGTTGGAGACAAGGTGTTCCTTAAAGTATCTCCTTTGAGGAACGTCGTTCGCTTTGGATCCACAGGAAAGTTAGCACCAAGATTTGTAGGGTCGTTCCCTATCATCGAGAAAATTGGGAAGATGGCTTATAGGGTACATCTCCTTGAAAGATTGGCCGGGATTCATAATGTCTTTCATGTCTCTCACCTGCGGAAGTTCTTACACGAGTCCGGGGAAGTGATAGAACCAGGTATGCTAGAAGAAGTTGAAGTTGAACGAGAAGCAACTGTGAGGAGAGTTCCAACCCGTATCTTGGGAGAAGAGGTCAAAAAGCTACACAACCGTGAAGTTAATCTCGTCAAAGTTCAATGGAGTGACGCCGAGGAAGACGCGACTTGGGAAACTGAGGACAGAATACGTGCAACCTAACCTTTTCTTTTTTAGGGTACGTCTTTAATCTCTTTTTCCTCAAGTTTATGCTCGTATCTATCTTTTTAGGTATATCTCCTCGATCCTATCCTTTATCCTTAGGTAGGAACCCATTTGGATGTAAACATGTAATTGAAACATGTTATGATTGATGGTTGCAAGTGGTTGTTAGTGGTCGCTAGTGGGTGCATATACAAACACATTAGGTATAAGATCGGCTCAGTCACTTCCATATTGCATATGCATACATGTATTGGTTTATGGATTAAAACTTGATGTGTTATCATATGGACGTTGCATTTGTATGAATGGTAGTGCACTCATGTAAGAAATTTTGAGTAGGAAAAATTGCATTCATAATGGACTCATGGCACTGACATAATTTGCATTAAGGAGGTCAACTGAATCAGTAGACCGCCTGATTTTGCATTAGATAAGGACATATACACACAATGCATATGATCATGAAGCATTAGAAACCTTTTAAGGACAATGGACGCCTGTGTTTGATGGTTGAGTAGATGGTTGGTTGGACGGTAGGATATAAGTTCTTCTCGACTTGGAGATTTCGGGGACGAAATCCTAAAGAGGGGGGACAATGTAACACCCCGTATTTTCTATTAACATTATAATAACGAATCCTAGAATACTTAATTTAAAATGTAAGAATTAAGGGAAATGGATTACGCCATTGTGTTCTTCTCGGAATTAGAGTCCGAGTTTGCGTAAATTGGACTTCGTATGAAGAAGTTATGCCGTCAGAAGTTTCCAGAAAATTCAAATAAATTCAAACAGCTCGAAAACGAATTCAAAATTCAAACAGAAGTCAGAAGCGGGCTGGGCGGGAAAACTCCCGCCTAGGCAGGTCGGCCAGGGGGTCGACTCTAGTGTCGACCTCCCCCCTAGAGGTCGACCTGGGGGTCGACCTGGCCCCCGACCAGATCTGAATTTTGAACGACTGCTGACTTGCTGCTATGTCATTAGGGTTTCTGGATGGTCCTGATCTGGTCTGAGTGGCTGTGATTAACCCTAGGTTCATCTGACGGCTATAATTAAACTAGAATTCTATATAAACAACTCAATTCTCAACCTAAAAACACACAGAAAAATAATCCTAGAACTGAAATGCCGTCAGTAGAGGACTTGGAGTAGCCATCACCGTTTCAATTCAAAGACGAATTAAAGAACTTGAATCAAGAATCAAATTAAAACTAGTCTAATTCAATGATCTTCATCAAAGGCGAGCATCTCCAATTTCAAAATTCAGATTTCATAACGCAAGAATTCCTTTTTAGTTTGTAAGTTAGTTGTTACGCAGATTTAAACATTCTTTCGATTGAATGATGAAATGTTGTAATTGGGATATAGTATGATGCCTATGGATAAGATTTGATTCTCGTTTATCTTAAATTATCATTGGAATTAATCATGTCTACATGCTTGTGGTGATGAACATGTTGTATATATTTCATGTCTATATGCTTGTGGTGATGAACAACATTTTATGTTATTGGAATCTATTATAATTGGGTAATGGATTTATTTTGCCAATTAAATGGTAAAACATGTCATGTTATAAATTGTGGTTATTTGCAAGTTTATGATCTAAAACACATACTTATGTGTTAGATCAACACTCATGTATATTCATGTTAGATCGGATCTAATTATGTTGTAAAAGTTGGAATTGTAATCCTCTTATGTTTTTAACACATAAGTATCATGCTAAATTGTCATTCGAATATGTTTATAACAACCCTCTTATGTTCAACACACATAAGTTATCATGTTAAGTTGCAATTTAAAAATGATTAGAGTAACTTTCTTATGTTTTGACATACATAAGTTAGTATGCTAAATTGTGGTTTATATGTTAAACCTCCATGTTAGACCCATATCAAGTTTACATGAAAATTTGATCCAACTTAGTCACAAGTTTCCCTTTTACCAGTTTAGTTGAGATAATGATACATCTATGCCAAGTTACATGTGATAAGCTAAATGTATGATACTTTATGTTTATGTCATGTTCCTTGCTTATTACACCTTTTTGTTTATGTGTTTGGGCTAATTTGTTAGCCCAAAATTTTATGTGATTCATACGTACGTTCTACAGGGATAACGATGGGAAACCATGAAAATTCATGGCATAGGTATGATATACCATTTATTGTGAGCAATATTTGAAAGGATAATATGATTAAATTAAAATTAATTTACATAAAGAAATTTGACATATACAGAAAAATATGAATTTAGAAAAGACGAATATGCCTAACCCGAGGTTAGACTGAGTTGTGGTGTAAATCTACCCGGAACCGACCGGCATATCCAGTGACCACAACAAGACCTGTCTAATGTGGGTGGTTAGTGCATCAAGCCTAAAAAGAACCCGAGGTTAGACTGAGTTGTGGTGTAAATCTGCCTGGAACCGACCCGCACATCCAGTGACCACAACAAGACCTATCTAATGTGAGTGGTTGGCACTTTAATAAATTAAAGCTAAGTCAGGATTGGTGGTGTAACACCCCGTATGTTGAATACCTTGTTATAATAGAAATCAGGGCAGAATTAAATTTAATAATTTGAATCAGGGGAAACGGGCTATGTCATTGCGTTCGTCTCGGAAAAATACGCAGAATAGAGTCCGAAATTTTGTAAATCGGAGTCCGTATGGCCCAGTTAAGGCCCAATGAAGTTTGCAGAAAATTCAAAGTTAAAAACAGATTTAAAATTCAGTTCTAAAACAAGTTTGGAGCCAAAAGCGGAAAGGGCGGGAAAGTTCCCGCCTAGCCCCGTGTCGACAGGCATGTCGACAGGGGTGTCGACAGGCATGTCGACAGGGGTGTCGACAGCCCTGTCGACAGGGGTGTCGACACAGGGTGTCGGCCCTGTTGATCTGGGTGCACCAGATCTGGTTTTTGGTTGAGTCTTGGGCTGTGTTCTAGAGATTTCCGAAATCTAAGGGTCCTAATCTAATCTAGGGTTAATCTAAGGGCCTAAAACACTCACCTAATCTATAAATACACCCTAAACCTACCCTAATCCATACTAAAAATAGAATTGAGGGCTACATGCCGCCAAATTAAATCTTAGAAGGAGCCTCCACTAATTTATGAAGAGGGTTGCAAGCTAATCACTCTCTAATCAACCTCTAATCCATTCTAAGCATCTTAATCTTCTTCATTTGGAGTGCAAATTTGCTAGTTGTGAGTTTCTATCACTTTGATGATCAATTGTTAAATTAAGTAGATGAGATATGATGAGATCTATGGTTTTGCATGAGGATTAATGGGTTTTCAAGTCATATGATATGATGTGAATATGCTAATCTATGTTTAATATTAATCCTATGTTTATGCATGTTGAATATGTGAGTTTATGCAAGTTGAATATGTGAGTTTATGCAAGTTGGATATGTGGGTTTATGCAAGTTAAGTATGTGGGTTTATGCAAGTTAAGTGGTGGGTTTATGCATAATAAGTAATTGATTCTATGCATGCTAAGTATGTGGTTTTATGCATGCTAAGTGTTTGGTATTATGCATAAATCATGACATGCAAGTTTACCCTTTTAAATGTGATGCATACATATGCAAGATGACACCTTTATATGCTATGTGTATATATATATATATATATATATATATATATATATATATGCATGTTTACCCTCCTTTAAGATGCAAGTCATATATGCAAGTTCAACATGTTAAGCAAGTTATGTGTATGCTTATATGCAAGTTCAACATG
Source organism: Allium sativum (assembly GCA_030737875.1). Classification (NCBI taxonomy): domain Eukaryota; kingdom Viridiplantae; phylum Streptophyta; class Magnoliopsida; order Asparagales; family Amaryllidaceae; genus Allium; species Allium sativum. The sequence continues at coordinate 588,937,745 of CM060910.1, read as the reverse complement.
TTATGCAAGTTATGGGTATGCTTATATGCAAGTTCAACATGTTATGCAAGTTATGTGTATGCTTATATGCAAGTTCAACATGTTATGCAAGTTATGGGTATGCTTATATGCAAGTTTAACATGTTATGCAAGTTATGTGTATGATGTTATGTAAGTTATGTACATGTTGTTATGCAAGTTCATATGCAAGTTATGTGCATGATGTTATGCAAGTTATGTGCATGATGTTATGCAAGTTATGTGTATGTTGATATGCAAGTTATGTTTATGATATTATGCAAGTTATGTGTATGATGTTATGCAAGTTAACATGTAACATGTTGTGCAAGTTCACACCTTTAAGACACATGCAAGTTCACCTTTGTATAACCTATGAACACTTATGCAAGTTGCCTTTATACATGACACATGTATGTTCATGCAAGTTGGGTTATTTAGTAATGCTAGTTCGGTTAATATCATGATGTAAGTGGACACCTTTTAACCCATGTTAATGCTAATGTATGCTAAGTGAAACCCATGTTAATTATGAAAGAATCTTCTCTTGGAAATATGTCGTGTTAGCATAAGTACGTGGGAAACGATGGGGTTAATAGAAATGTTAATGAAATGGTGTGAAATGGTTATGATTAAGCATACCATAAAATGAATAAGCATAAGTGGGAATTTACCTATTGAGTTAGGTCTACCCCATGGGAATTTACCTATTGAGCTAGGTCTACCCATGTTATGGAATTGGGAATTTACCTATTGAGTTAGGTCTACCCATATTCATGTAAATGTGAATATTAATTAGGGATAATTAATAAATATGGGGGTGATTACTTAGGTGTAATTAATCGACTAAGACACGAGGTTGGACTCATTTGTAGTGTAAAACTGCCCGGACCCTACCGGCTTAACCAGTTGCTACAAATGTTAGCCCAATGTGGGAGGTCTTAGGCACAAATTAAATACGTGATTAAAGTAAAGACACGAGGTTAGACTCTGTTATGACGTAAAACTGCCCGGACCCTACCGGCTTAACCAGTTGTCATAAAAGCCAGTCTAATGTGGGAGGTCTTTATGGGAGATCACGGTCTTAATTAATTAAGAAACACTTAACCATATTAACATGTAGTGGGACATGAGGGGTTAAGTGGGTGCCTTGGGTGGCATGAGGAAACTAGTGGGTTGCCTTAGGTGGCAATAGAAAATACGATTAGAATACTTAACCAAAGTGGAACATGTAATTAAAACATGGTTAAAGGGTTAAGTAAGTGCTTTGGGTGGCATGTGGAAATCTAGTGGGTGCCTTGAATGGCAATTAAAATATGATTAATGACTTAACCAAAATTTATAACATGTAAGTAGACATGGTTAAAGGGTTAAGTGGGATTCACTAGAAATGACAAGCTTAGGTGGTAGCTTGTGGGGGCCCATTTCAACCAATATCCCAAACGTATCTTTGTGGGCTCGACTCTAGTCGAGTGACGGGACACACATATTGGGCTTGACTATAAGAGGCCAAAACGGGTTAGCAGTGGCAACGCAGGATCAACGGGTTTCATATGCGTGTGTGGACCCGGGCTGGTTGGTAAGTCGTTGTTGCATCGTGTAGATATAAAGCCGTGCACCGTTGATATTATCAGGTTGCCACTTTGGGGAATGATACACCCCATTGTGGGACCAGCACGGGTATCTACGGTAGGGAGCCGATCGCTTGGGAGTAGTGGGTACACCTAGTGGAGATAGGAGCAGACGGCACCTATGTAGTGGGCTAGGGGTACGAGAAACTACTGGGTAAATTTTCTAAGTCCTTGGGAGGGATCAACCTTTAAGTAGGAATGACTGGTGTGGTGCAGTGTAGTAATTATCCTTGGGTGGATGCGTCTTTACGGTTATCTTAGTTTATCCTAAGGCTGCCAAGCTGCTTAGTGTAGCCCTTCATCCCCAGACGTTACCGTATATCAAGCTTATGTCTTCTCTGGTTACTTTAATGATTGTATTGTTAAAGTTATAGGACTCGCTCAGACTTATGTCTGACCCCGTTGTTTTTATCTTTTTCCCAACCCTCAGGTTATCAGAGTGGGCCCATTACGAGTGGGCTTTAATCAGGCTGCTTTATTCTCTTTTGGAGCTTGGACCATAGGTGTAGAGCTTAGCTTACCCTTTCTTTTATGGCTATCAGTTCATGTAATGGGATTATGTACTTTTATTTATCAGGATGGATATTTTGTACTTGACTCTTATTATGGTTTTGTGATGTAACCAAACATGTTTTACTTTCCGCTGCAATGAAATGAAATGATGTTTTAAAATTTTCAAGTATTACTTATATCTGTCTTGTTGTAATTTTTATGTTCTATATTCCCTTAAAATACTCCACCGATGTTACGGCATTCCCTTAGCGAGTGACCGTAGCGGGTGTGGGGTGTTACACGTGGTATCAGAGCAAAGGTTACCGGAACAGATAATTTTTTTAGAAAACTATTTTTCTAAAAACATTTTTGTAAGAGATATTTTCAAAAACATGTCTTTAAAGAGAAAAGTTTTTGAAAGAAAAGCATAATCCCCGATAGCCGTATCTTTATCTTTCGAATTCTCCGTTTTGAATCTTTCCTTTTTCGTCTCAGCATGGCTGAAGATCTTTATCTTCCGGACGGTGTAGCGGTACCAGTATGGTATAGGAGGTTGTTAGAGGCTAGGGCCGCCGCTGCAGGTCCCGCAAATGTTCCTCCTTCACCCGTTGCACCCGTTCCTCCTCGCACGGATACTTTTGCTAAAACTTGTAAGAAGTTTAAGGCTATGGGAGGGAAACCTTTTGTGGGAGCTAGGGATTGGCTTAATGAGACGGAAGAATTAATGGAAATCTTGGAAGTGGAAGAGGGAAAGAAAGTCAAGTTAGCCGCTTGGTTAATGGAAGGAGAGGCCTCGTTCTGGTGGGAGGTCACTAATGGAGAACGCCCTGTTGACTCTTGGGTGGATTTCAGGCAAAGGTTTGAGGCAAAGTTTCTCTCAAAAACGGAAGAAAATATGCACGTGGAAAGGTTCTTGAACTTAAAGCAAGGGAACTTGTCAGTGAAAGAATATGTTAACAAGTTTAATCAGTTAGCGAAGTTCAATATAGACTTGGTAAACACACCGGAAGAGAAGGCTTTGAGGTTCGTTAAAGGCTTGAACGAACCGATGCATGGGTTGGCTATGACCCACATCTCTATGGGGGCCACCTTCGAGAAGTTAGTAGACATGGAATTCATGCACGAGGAAGAGAAGGGCCCCAATGCTATTATGGCACCCGAGAAGAATGGAGATCAGAAGAAACCTCAACAACAAAATAAGGGTGGGAAAGGTAAGGGTGGCAAGGGAAAGAAGAGGTGCTTCAATTGTAGGACACTAGGCCACCTAAACAAAGATTGTCGTAAGAAGACTAAGACTGGCTGCTTCCACTGTGGCGAAGCAGGGCATCTGATGAAAGACTGTCCAAAGAAGGAGCAAAGGACGGGGTCTACCTTAGGAGGACAGGTGCAAGCTCTTGTGGCACCAGGTCAGGCTAGGGGGCAAGTACAGGCTCTCGCGATTCGGGAAAGAGGTAGAACTATTTCTATTGAAAGTCTAGTTTTTCTGATCGATCATCCTGTCCGTACTTTATTTGATTTTGACGCATTGAATTCGTTTATCTCATCATTGTTAGTTGAGTCACTGCACTTAGACACCAGTTTAGTAGGTGATCCCTTAGTTGTTTCAAACCCAATTGGGGCTCCATGGTGTGTTTGGGTTTGAAAGTTTCTATACTTAGCGTTGAGTTTAGATGTGATGCTTTTTGAGCTTCACAGGCTATGGGTTAGTTTTGGGCATGGACTGGTTATCCAGTAATGGTGCCGTTCTTATTGTGGAAGGAGAGTTGTTAGGCTTATGACCCGCTTGGGTAACACTCTCGAGATCTCTTGTAATCCCATGGAATCTGTTATGCTAAGTTATCTAGAATAGCTTGACATGTCGGTCGAGAGTTTGCGGTCTGTTAGAGTAGTCCGGGAATACTCGGATGTGTTGAGGAGGTGAAGGGCTTACCTCCGGAGCGGGAGATTGACTTCCGAATATATCTGGTAGACAATGCCAGACCAGTGTCTTGGCCAGTGTGCCACGTGGCTCCTCGTGAGAGGAGGGAACTCCATAAGCAAGTAGGCGATTTGCTAGAGAAGGGGTTCATAAGACGAAGTATATCGGAGTGGAGTGCTCCAGTAGTTTTTTTTTTGCTACGAAGGCGGATGGGTCCCTCAGACTTTGTGTAGACTATAGCTCACAAAGAAGAATAGACACCCATTGTCGAGGATTGATGATCTCTTTGATCAGTTAGTGGGCGCCTCAGTATTTTCGCAATTGGACTTAGCCACGAGGTTTCGTCAGTCGAGAGTGACTGAGGATAGTATAGAGAAGACTACCTTTAGGACTCCGGATGGTTTTTATGAGTGGCTGGAGATGCCATTTGGTTTGACGTACGCCCCCGCATACTTTGTTGATTTGATGAGAAGGGTGTTCAGGGAGTACCTAAATAAGTTTGTGATGGTCTTTGTAAATGACATCTTGGTCTTTTCTAGGAGCGGAATAAGTTTTCGTGTGTGCTCAATAGGCTGAGCAAAGCCAGTATGGGATAAACGATGGTTTTGGAGCGAGACTGGCGAGGACATCCAGAATTGGACAAGGGCTTAATTATTTAGCCGTTTTTACTAGTATCATCTCACGTAGGACGTCTAGGTTCGAAGGAGGCATCCCTTGGGTGTTTGTCTGATATTGGTTTAGGCCTTTGGGGCTTGCATTTGGGGGATGTCGAGTTCGACCAGGGCGGTCTGCGTGAGAGATGGATAGTTGTGACGATTTTGCATGGGAGAATATCCTGATTTTCTCTAGGAGTGGAGAAGAGCATGCCCTACATCTTAGGGAAGTATTGGAGACTCTCCAAGCGCATAGTCTTAAGACAGCAATAGTGAATAGGATTCTTAACATCCTATGAGTTTGAGATAGCGTACACCCACGGCAAGGGTAACATGGTAGCGGACGCCTTAAGTAGAAAAAGGTTGTCCTCGAGTTCATGGTTCGTTGAACGACGGAGCTTAGAGTTTATTTCTATGTTTGACTTTAGACCTTCCGTTGACTTTGTACCCGGGTTGCTAGCCTCCTTGGAGGTTAGGCCTACTCTTTTGGGACGAATTAGCGAGGCACAGCGAGACGACCCACAGTTGGATGAGTTAGTAGAGAAGCTCATGAGGAGGGGGTCGTCCATCCATTTGAGTAGGTACACCCTAGATGGTAAGGGGTGGTTGCGTAGAGACGGTAGACTTTGTGTACCGCAAGACGAGGGTTTGAAGAAGACTATTCTTGATGATGCACACCGTTCTAGGATGACCATTCATCCCGGTGGGGACAAGATGTACCAAGATATGAAGCGGGTTTTCTTCTGGGCCGGTATGAAGAAAGATGTGGCCGAGTATGTCGCTAGATGCTTGGTGTGCTAGCAAGTGGAAGCGGAGCAGAAGAAACCCGGGGGGGTTGCTTCACCCATTGGAAGTTCCGCAATGGAAGTGGGATAGCATCTCGAAGGATTTTATTGATAGGTTACCCATATCAAGAAAGGGTAATACGGGAATTTGGGTTGTGGTAGGTAGACTTACTAAGAGCGCCCATCGTATACCCGTGAAGAGTAAGAGAACTGCTCCATGGCTAGCTTCAATTTACATTCGAGAGATTATTAGATTGCATGATGTACCTTCCAGTATAGTGAGCGATCGAGATCCTATCTTCACTAAAGAGTTTTGGAAAAGTTTGCAAGAGGCGGTAGGGACTCAGTTGTGCTTGAGTACCACATATCATCCTCAGATAGACGGCCAGACCGAGAGAGTGAATCGTATTTTAGAAGACCTTTTGAGGCTATGTATCTTGGATTTAGGAGGTACATGGGAAGAGCATCTTCCATTGGTGGAGTTGCCCGACAGACTTAGTGGTGTACATGGTGTATTCTATGGGAGGAAGTGCCTACATGAGACCGCAGAGGTGGTAGAGCCGAGCTTGCTTAGAGAAGTGGAAGTAGAGCGTGATGCGACAATTCGACGAGCTCCTACTTGCATCCTTGGGTCAGAGATTTGGAAGTTGAGAAACAGAGAGGTTCAACTAGTCAAAGTACAATGGGGAGATGAAGAGAGCGACGCTACCTGGGAGACGGAAGCGAAGATGCGTTCGAGGTACCCTTTTCTTTCGGAGGGTATGTCCTTTTGCTTCTCCTTCATCGCATATCTTGTGCTTATCTTATCCTTAGTATGTCCTCTCGCTAGTACCTTTGACCTTCAGATAGGATAGTCCTATGGTTGAAACATGTGTTTGAGACATGTTATGTATGATGGATGCAAGTGGATGCAAGTGTTTGCTAGTGGTTGCTCGTGGATGCATATACACACACTTTAGGCACTAGATCGGCTCAGTCACTTCATATTGCATATTGCATAGTTATGTGTGTAGGTAGCTATATTTATGGATGTATAATGATTGTGTTATCATATGGATGATGCATTTTGGTGAATGATTGTGCACTCATGTAGATATTGTATGTGTCGATAGGGTTCTCTCGCATACATAATGGATGCATGGCACTATCATGGTTTGCATATGTTCATACATTAGATAGGGAACATATACACACACTTTTTGCATATGCTCATACATCATTAGAAATTGTTTTAAGGACAATGGATGCCCGTGTTTGATGGATTGAGTAGATGGTTGTTTGGATGGTAGGATATGCATTCTCCTTAGCTTAGAGATTTCGAGGACGAAATCCTTTAAGGAGGGGAGAATGTAACACCCTGTATGTTGAATACCTTGCTATAATATAAATCAGGGCAGAATTAAATTTAATAATTTGAATCAGGGGAAACGGGCTATGTCATTGCGTTCGTCTCGGAAAAATACGCAGAATAGAGTCCGAAATTTTGTAAATCGGAGTCCGTATGGCCCAGTTAAGGCCCAATGAAGTTTGCAGAAAATTCAAAGTTAAAAACAGATTTAAAATTCAGTTCTAAAACAAGTTTGGAGCCAAAAGCGGAAAGGGCTGGAAAGTTCCCGCCTAGCCCCGTGTCGACAGGCATGTCGACAGGGGTGTCGACAGGCATGTCGACAGGGGTGTCGACAGCCTTGTCGACAGGGGTGTCGACACAGGGTGTCGGCCCTGTTGATCTGGGTGCACCAGATCTGGTTTTTGGTTGAGTCTTGGGCTGTGTTCTAGAGATTTCCGAAATCTAAGGGTCCTAATCTAATCTAGGGTTAATCTAAGGGCCTAAAACACTCACCTAATCTATAAATACACCCTAAACCTACCCTAATCCATGCTAAAAATAGAATTGAGGGCTACATGCCGCCAAATTAAATCTTAGAAGGAGCCTCCACTAATTTATGAAGAGGGTTGCAAGCTAATCACTCTCTAATCAACCTCTAATCCATTCTAAGCATCTTAATCTTCTTCATTTGGAGTGCAAATTTGCTAGTTGTGAGTTTCTATCACTTTGATGATCAATTGTTAAATTAAGTAGATGAGATATGATGAGATCTATGGTTTTGCATGAGGATTAATGGGTTTTCAAGTCATATGATATGATGTGAATATTCTAATCTATGTTTAATATTAATCCTATGATTATGCATGTTGAATATGTGAGTTTATGCAAGTTGAATATGTGAGTTTATGCAAGTTGGATATGTGGGTTTATGCAAGTTAAGTATGTGGGTTTATGCAAGTTAAGTGGTGGGTTTATGCATAATAAGTAATTGATTCTATGCATGCTAAGTATGTGGTTTTATGCATGCTAAGTGTTTGGTATTATGCATAAATCATGACATGCAAGTTTACCCTTTTAAATGTGATGCATACATATGCAAGATGACACCTTTATATGCTATGTATATATATATATATATATATATATATATATATATATATATATATATATGCATGTTTACCCTCTTTTAAGATGCAAGTCATATATGCAAGTTCAACATGTTAAGCAAGTTATGTGTATGCTTATATGCAAGTTCAACATGTTATGCAAGTTATGGGTATGCTTATATGCAAGTTCAACATGTTATGCAAGTTATTTGTATGCTTATATGCAAGTTCAACATGTTATGCAAGTTATGGGTATGCTTATATGCAAGTTTAACATGTTATGCAAGTTATGTGTATGATGTTATGTAAGTTATCTGCATGTTGTTATGCAAGTTCATATGCAAGTTATGTGCATGATGTTATGCAAGTTATGTGCATGATGTTATGCAAGTTATGTGCATGATGTTATGCAAGTTATGTGTATGTTGATATGCAAGTTATGTTTATGATATTATGCAAGTTATGTGTATGATGTTATGCAAGTTAACATGTAACATGTTGTGCAAGTTCACACCTTTAAGACACATGCAAGTTCACCTTTGTATAACCTATGAACACTTATGCAAGTTGCCTTTATACATGACATATGTATGTTCATGCAAGTTGGGTTATTTAGTAATGCTAGTTGGGTTAATATCATGATGTAAGTGGACACCGTTTAACCCATGTAAATGCTAATGTATGCTAAGTGAAACCCATGTTAATTATGAAAGAATCTTCTCTTGGAAATATGTCGTGTTAGCATAAGTACGTGGGAAACGATGGGGTTAATAGACATGTTAATGAAATGTTGTGAAATGGTTATGATTAAGCATACCATAAAATGAATAAGCATAAGTGGGAATTTACCTATTGAGTTAGGTCTACCCCATGGGAATTTACCTATTTAGTTAGGTCTACCCATGTTATGGAATTGGGAATTTACCTATTGAGTTAGGTCTACCCATATTCATGTAAATGTGAATATTAATTAGGGATAATTAATAAATATGGGGGTGATTACTTAGGTGTAATTAATCGACTAAGACACGAGGTTGGACTCATTTGTAGTGTAAAACTGCCCGGACCCTACCGGCTTAACCAGTTGCTACAAATGTTAGCCCAATGTGGGAGGTCTTAGGCACAAATTAAATACGTGATTAAAGTAAAGACACGAGGTTAGACTCTGTTATGACGTAAAACTGCCCGGACCCTACCGGCTTAACCAGTTGTCATAAAAGCCAGTCTAATGTGGGAGGTCTTTATGGGAGATCACGGTCTTAATTAATTAAGAAACACTTAACCATATTAACATGTAGTGGGACATGAGGGGTTAAGTGGGTGCCTTGGGTGGCATGAGGAAACTAGTGGGTTGCCTTAGGTGGCAATAGAAAATACGATTAGAATACTTAACCAAAGTGGAACATGTAATTAAAACATGGTTAAAGGGTTAAGTAAGTGCTTTGGGTGGCATGTGGAAATCTAGTGGGTGCCTTGAATGGCAATTAAAATATGATTAATGACTTAACCAAAATTTATAACATGTAAGTAGACATGGTTAAAGGGTTAAGTGGGATTCACTAGAAATGACAAGCTTAGGTGGTAGCTTGTGGGGGCCCATTTCAACCAATATCCCAAACGTATCTTTGTGGGCTCGACTCTAGTCGAGTGATGGGACACGCATATTGGGCTTGACTATAAGAGGCCAAAACGGGTTAGCGGTGGCAACGCAGGATCAACGGGTTTCATATGCGTGTGTGGACCCGGGCTGGTTGGTAAGTCGTTGTTGCATCGTGTAGATATAAAGTCGTACACCGTTGATATTATCAGGTTGCCACTTTGGGGAATGATACACCCCATTGTGGGACCAACACGGGTATCTACGGTAGGGAGCCGATCGCTTGGGAGTAGTGGGTACACCTAGTGGAGATAGGGGCAGACGGCACCTATGTAGTGGGCTAGGGGTACGAGAAACTACTGGGTAAATTTTCTAAGTCCTTGGGAGGGATCAACCTTTAAGTAGGAATGACTGGTGTGGTGCAGTGTAGTAATTATCCTTGGGTGGATGCGTCTTTACGGTTATCTTAGTTTATCCTAAGTCTACCAAGCTGCTTAGTGTAGCCCTTCATCCCCAGACGTTACCGTATATCAAGTTTATGTCTTCTCTGGTTACTTTAATGATTGTATTGTTAAAGTTATAGGACTCGCTCAGACTTATGTCTGACCCCGTTGTTTTTATCTTTTTCCCAACCCTCAGGTTATCAGAGTGGGCCCAGTACGAGTTGGCTTTAATCAGGCTGCTTTATTCTCATTTGGAGCTTGGACCATAGGTGTAGAGCTCAGCTTACCCTTTCTTTTATGGCTATCAGTTCATGTAATGGGATTATGTACTTTTATTTATCAGGATGGATATTTTGTACTTGACTCATATTATGGTTTTGTGATGTAACCAAACATGTTTTACTTTCCGCTGCAATGAAATGAAATGATGTTTTAAAATTTTCAAGTATTACTTATATCTGTCTTGTTGTAATTTTTCTGTTCTATATTCACTTAAAATACTCCATCGATGTTACGGCATTCCCTTAGCGAGTGACCGTAGCGGGTGTGGGGTGTTACAGGTGGGGTTAAGTACATTAGGAAAACACTTAACCGATTCAACATGTTAACTAAACGAATGGGCGGGGTTAGGTAAACTTGGATACTTAACCAAATAAACATGTTGATTAGAAAACCCTATTAACGGGGACCCATTTCAGCAGTAACCCACATAGATGTGTCATGGTACCCTGAAACTAGGCAGGGTGGGGCACGATTACTGGGCTAAATTATAAGCGGTCAAAACGTCGGCGGTTGGTGGACCAGTGTAGGTTCCAACGGAGTATGGGCATGCACGTACTCCGAAGTGGAAAAATCAGGCACTGGGCATCGGTAGTGTACAATGTGCATCTTGAATCATGTCGGGTTGCCACCAGAGGGGCTGATACACCCCATGGTGGGACCAACACAGGTAGCTATAGTCAAGCGGGGCCGAATGACACAACACATGAATGCATGCGAGTAGGAGCCGATCATTAAGCGGATCGTTTGTTATAAACACGTGGGGCTGGTTGAACCAATGGTTAAGTAGGTGCAGAGACTATAGTAATGGGTGCGATCACATGTTTCTCTTATCTTATATTACGGTATTGTCCTATGTTCTGTTATCACTGTCATGATCCCTTTCCTTGTTTAAATACTAGTAACCACTGAACTTACCAGACTTATTGTCTGACCCGTTTTCTTTCGTCTTCTTTTCTTCCGTCCTCCCCCCTCAGGTCTACAGGAAGGAAATACTCCGGCTTAGTCAAACTCTTTGCAAGCTTCAAGAAAGTAGAGGTATGATATGGACTCTCTTGCATTGGCTATGGCTTTTGGATATGACCCTTGGGGATTTATGCAGTTTTATCTATGTTTTATGCTTCTTTATTTAATAATCAAGACAGAAATTATGGTGTAATGTTTGGAAGTTATTTTTGAGACAACTTACTGTAATACTTTTGTATTGAACCACGTATGCAATAAATGTTTGATTTCCGCTGCTTATATTTATCTGTCATGTAAATTTTTCTATGTCTTGTACCTATAACCCTCCACCAAAGTTAAGGCATTACCTTTGTGAGTGACCTTAATGGAGGTGGGGTGTTTCAGAGGGTATCCCATAGAGTCGAACTATCTCCTTATGATAAATGGATGCTAAGGACGAGGCAGTCCTTCTACTCTTAACAGGTATAAAGTGAGTGCTTTAGTGAGCCTGTCCACTATTACCCAAATACTGGTATTGCCCCTTGTTGACCTAGGCAACCCATCAACAAAGTCCATCGAAATGCTATACCATTTCCACTGTGGGACCTCTAGAGGATGAAGCAGACCACCAGGCTTCTTCTGCTCCGCTTTGACTTTCTGGCATATCAAGCACTTAGCAACGAACTCAGTTACATCCCTCTTCTTGCCATTCCAAAAGAAAACCCTTTTTATGTCTTTATACATATTGTCTCCACCTGGGTGTATGGTCAGCTTAGAATGGTGTGCTTCTTCGAGAACCGTCTTCACCAAATCCCTTGCTTGTGGGACGCATAGTCTTCCATCCCGTCTCAACAAACCCTTATCACCGATGGAGTATCTATAGAGATGACTAGAAGTCTCACCCCTAATTAGCTTATCCATCATATCAACTAGCTGAGGGTCTTCTCGTTGTGCGGTTCCTATTGAGTCCAAAAGATAGGCCGCACTTCTAGCGATGCTAACAAACCAGGTACAAATTCAGAGGAGGGTCTAAAGTCAAAGTTTGCTATGTACTCTAAGCTTTGCCTTTCTACAAAGTGAGGACTCAAGGTCAGCTTCTTTCTACTCAGGGCGTCTGTGCTACATTACCCTTGTCAGGGGTATAGGAAATCTCAAAATCATATGAGGCCAGAAATTCCATCCACCTTTGTTGTCTTAAGTTAAGATCTTCCTACGAGAAAAGGTACTTTAATGATTTCTGGTCAGTAAACAATTTAAACCTTTCTCCTAGCAGGTAATGACGCCATGACTTAAGAGCGAAAACAATGGCTGCTAGCTCCAAATCATGAGTTGGGTAGTTCTTCTCATGTGCCTTCAATTGCCTTCCCCCATAACAAAATACCTTGCCTTTTTGCATCAAGACAGCGCCTAATCTTGTACAGCATGCGTCTGTGTATATGGTAAACATTTTGCTCCCATCAGACAATGTCAGAACTAGGGCTGTTGTTAGAGCCATTTTCAAACGTTGGAAAGCAACATCACAATCCAAATCCCAAACGAAAGTTAGGTTCTTCTTTGTCAATCGTGTGAGTGGGGCTGATATTTTCGCAAAGTCTATAATGAACTTTCGGTAAAAGCCCGCTAGCCTGAGAAAGCTTCGGACTTTGGTTGCATTCCGTGGAACCTTCCAATCTTGCACCGCAACTACTTTTGCGGGGTCCACAGCTATCCCCTCTTTGGATACCACATGTCCAAGAAACCTCACTTCTTCTCTCTAGAAATGGCATTTGGAGAATTTGGCTTTCAGCTGATGTGCACAAAGAGTGTCCATGACATCCCTTAAATGCAAAGCATACTCTTTTTCATTCTTCGAGAAAATCAAAATGTCATCTACAAAGACAACCACAAACTTATTAAGGAACTCCCTGAACACCCTGCTCATCAAGTCAATGAAATAAGCGGGTGCGTTTGCCAAGCCGAAAGGCACGACAAGCCATTCGAAGAAACCATCTGGGGTTCTGAACGCGGTCTTACCAATGTTGTCTTCATCCACTCTTAGCTGATGAAAACCGGTAGCCAGATCTAGTTGGGAGAAAACCGATGCATCTACAAGCTGATCAAACAAGTCGTCTATTCTTGGAAGTGGGTGCCTATTCTTCTTGGTCAACTTGTTTAGCTCCCTATAGTCAACGCATAGGTGAAGTGAACCATCTGCTTTGGTTGCGAATACTACTGGAGCACCCCATTCAGAAATACTCCGCCTTATGAACCCTTTTTCGAGCATCTCTTTAACTTGCTTGATGAGCTCTTTCCTATCCCTTGGAGCCATGTGTCTAATGGGTAGATCTATGGGTTTGGCATTATCAACAAGGTATATACGGAAGTCTATCTCCCACTTAGGGGGTAAGCCCTTCACCTCTTCAAATACATCTGAGTATTCACGGACTACTCTAATAGACTGCAAGTTTTCAACAGGCGCATCAAGAGATTCTAGGTAGCTAAGCATAACAAAATATATGGGATTAAAAGAGATTTCTAGAGTGTTACCAAGGCGAGTCATAAGTCTAACCACTCTCTTTTCACAATCGAGGATGGCACCATTACTGGATAACCAATCCATGCCTAGAATCAACCCATAGCCCATGAAGCTCAAAACATAAGCATTACATCTGAACCCAACGCTTAGTATCGAAATTTCCAAATCCAAACAAATCATTGACAAATAAACTAAGCCCCCAATTGGATTTGAAACAACCAAGGGATCCTCTACACTGGTGTCTAGGTGCAGAAATTCAACTAAAGCAGTAGATATAAAAGAGTGCGACGCGCCAGAATCAAAGAGTGTACGAACAGGATGATCAAAAAGATAAACTAAACTCTCAATAGAAATATTTCTACCTCATTCTTGTGGAGGTGCTATGAGAGCGTAAACCTGCCCTCCAGAAGTAGATCCAGTCCTCTGCCCTTGTCCTTGCTTTCTTGGGCAGTCCTTAGCCATGTGTCCTGTCTCACCGCAGTGAAAACAACCACCCATCTTCCTCTTTTTCTTTCTGCAGTCCTTAATCAGATGTCCACGAATGCCACAAAAATTACATTTCCTCTTGTCACGGGGTTTGTTGTTCTTCCCGCCCTTCTTTGAATTTGTCTTCTTATTCTGCGATCCCTCCACTTTCTTATCTTGAGGTACTTCCGCCTTTGCCTCTTTCTTGCCATCCTTGTCTTCCTCCTGTAACAGTGCCATGTCCACCAGCCTCTCATAAGTCGCACCCATAGGTATGTGGGACATAGCTAGGCTGTGCAGTGGCTCATTCAATCCTTTAACAAAACGGAGAGCCTTCTTATAGGGAGTGTTCACTAACTCCAGTCCGAATCTAGCCAGTAGGTTGAATTGGTTGACGTATTCCTTGACCGACATACTTCCCTGTTTGAGAGCTAAGAATTTCTCCATTTGTAAGCTATGTTCAGCTTGTGAGAGGAATTTCATTTCAAACCTCATTCTGAAATCCTCCCAAATTTCAACTGGTCTTTCAGCATTAGTAACTTCCCATCAATAAGAGGCTTCGTCTTTAAGCAACCATACGGCCAACTGTATCTTCTGCCTATCGTCCACTTTGAAGATAACAAACAAGTCCTCAGTTTCTTTGAGCCAGTTTATTGCTTCTACAAATGACTCAGTCCCATTAAAGTTCTTTCCACCCATGGCTCGAAAATCCCTACATATCTTGGAGAAAGCATTTGCACGAGGATAAAGAGGAGGAGGAGGAGGAACAACTGCAACTAGGGGAGGAGTAACATCTGTTGGGCCTACATCATTAGCCCTAGCCTCTAGGTACCTTTTGAACCAGCCAGGTACCGGTACACCCTCTGGAAGGTTAAGATCCCCAGACATGCTGAAACGAAAAAGGAAAGATTCAAAACAAAGGATAGGAAGATAGTGCATATGGCTTTGGGGGGGAATTATGCCTTTTAAAACAACACTTTTTCTTGAAAATGCTTCTTCAAATTTCTTTTTGAAAATTAGTTTCCAAAATATTTTTATCTGATCTGGCAACCATCAGCTATGATACCAAGTGAAACACCCCACCTTCGTTAAGGTCACTCACAAAGGGAATGCCTTAACTTCAGTGGAGCATTATAGTTAAAAAATACAGATAATTTACAAGACAGACATATAAACAGTGGAAAAACTAAATTTATTTCATAAGTACGTGGTTCAGTTAAAACATTACAACAACTGTCTCAAACCAACTTCCAAATTATTACAACAAAATCTCTGTCTTGAATTAAAACATAAAGAAGCACTAAAACAACAGTAAGGCATCATAAATCCCCAATAAGAGAGTGTCCAAAGTCATAGCCCAAGGAAAGAGATTCCAAGCAATACATCTATTCTCTTCATGCTGGAAATGATCCGAACTAAGCTGAAGTATTCCCTCCTTGCGGACCTTGGGGGGGGGAACGGAAGAAAGAAAACGAAAGAAAATGGGTCAGACATGAGTCTGGTAAGTCCAGTGATTATTTAGCATGTAAAAAAGAAAAAGGATTATGACATGAATAAACTGAATCTAGGACAGCACCCAAGAAATAAGATAATAAGACTGAATATGCTATCACACTCATTTCAACTTCTCTGCACCCCCTTATAAGTGTTTCAACTAGCGCTAAGTGTTCAAGATAAATGATCCCGTCTATCGATAGGCTCCTACTTGTATACGTTTACCACTTGTGTCATTCGGCCCCGCTTGATTGTAGATACCTGTGCTGGTCCAACCATGGGGTGTATCAACTCCTATGGCGGCAACCCAACACAATTCAAGATGCACAAAGTATAACTACTGATGCCTAGTGCCAGCTTTTTCCACTTCGGAGTACGTGCACGACCGCACTACGTTGGAACCTACACTGATGCACCACCCGCCGTTGTTTTCACCGCTTATAATCAGCCTAGTAATCGTCCCCCACCCTGCCTAGTTCAGGGTACCGTGATACATCTATATGGGTTACTGCTGAAATGGGTCCCCGTTACTAGGGTTTCCTAATCAACATGTTAAAATGGTTAATTGTTCTCAAATTAACCTAACCCCACCCATTAGTTTAGTTAACATGTTGTATTGGTTAAGTTTTGCCTTAATTAACTTAACCCAACCATTCCTGTCTTAGCTTTAATTCGTTCGTTAAAGCACCAACCACTTACATTAGATATGTATTGTTGCGGTTGTTGGATGTGCTGGTCGGTTCCAGGCAATCTTACACCGCAAGTCAATCTAACCTCGGGTTCTTTTGGGCTTGATGCACTAACCTCTCACATTAGATATATATTTTTACGGTTGCTGGATGCGCCGGTCGGTTCCGGGCAGTCTTACACCGTGACTCAATCTAACCTCGGTTTAGACATATTCGTCTTTTACTTGATTTACATATTTACCTTTCATATTTATATGTAAATTATCCACAATTATTGCCATTCAAGTCATGCCCCATTTACCCTCTAAATCATATTCAAAAATTTTGGTATATAAATTATACCATTTTTATGCCACTAACCATTCATATATTTATGGGCCAAATTATGCAAATAATATGAAATTTAAGGTTTTTCCCAACATTACCCCCGTCATACGTTCGCAGAATGTTAGGATCACAACTTAGCCTAACTTATATAAAAAAGGGGAAAGAAGGGAGCATGTACCATTCATACAACATAATAAGGATCTAACCAAACATGTGTTATATAAATTTGGCATAAAACAATGAACTTGCATTTTTGGATCTAATCAACATGAGTCTTAAGCATATGAAATTACCCAAATCCAACTAGGCATGTAAATGTAAGCTTGCAATTTGGATCCAATAAATATGAATCTTAAGCATATAGAATTACACAAGTTCAAATAGGCATGTGAATGTGAACTTTTATTTTGGATCCAATAAACATGAATCCTAAGCATATGGAATTACACAAATCCAACAAGGTATGTAAATGTAAACTTTTATTTTGGATCCAATTTTCATAGTTCTAAATGTAGATCTAAACATAATACATGTCATAGCCTAACAACATGAATGTGACATAACATGAAAAAGTCACCAAATTTACATAATACACGATTGGTTTAACATCAACATAATAACCACAACAGTCTCATAAGCATATACGATAGAATCGTTACAGGAATATACATGAATCAGCATCATCATTATCTTACAACTAGGAATAACTCTGTTTTTCATTTTATTACAAATCATAACTTTTAATCGTTCACATCTAAATAATAACAGGACTTACAAACAAAAGAAAGTCTTGTTTTCTGGGGTCTGTTTTCTGAAACTGAAAAGCAATCCCTTGACAAAGACTATCAATTCTCTAAGTTAGTTTTGATTTGTAGCTTTTAACTTGCTTTCTAGTTGAAGAAGAAATGGTGGCTAGTCAAGGATGATCTTGGATGGCATGGTGGCTCCTTGGAATGAATTTGAGTGATATAGGGTTGAGGAATAGGGTTTCTTTTATAGAGGTTTAAACTTATGTGAGCTGTTAGATCATCCTAGGAGCAATCACAACCGTCCAAACTAGATAGAGTTATCCAGAATTGCCACCTATGCCCTAGTGACTCAGCAGCAAATCAGAACAGGTCAGAAAATCGTCACTGTTTGGATCTGGGCGAGGGGGTAGGTAGACCCCCAGGTCGACCTGTATAGTGAGGTCGACCCCTTGGTCGACCTGGCCTGGGGCGGGAAAAATCCCGCCCAGCCCGCTTCTTTGTTTTCGTTTGAATTTTGAATTTTAAATCTGAGCTATTTTAATTTATTTAAATTCCTGAAACTTCTGAGGGCCATATCTTCCTCATACGAAGTCCGATTTACGAAAACTTGGACTCTATTCCAAGCAGAATTTCGAGGCGAACGCAATGTAGTAACCTGTTTCCCTTAATTTTCAATTTAAAAATTAAACATTCTTTAATTCGTTATTTTTAATAGAAACAAAAAAATCAGGATGTTACAGATATGATAGCTTTGGATACTGGTTAGGCTGTATTATTATTACGGTAAGGCTATACTTTGATTATGTTATACTTTATCCATTACGTGAGATATTTTTTGTGCTCTGATATATTTTATATCTCTGTCTTTTCTGCAGGATACCAGAGCAACCAACATGGGTTTCGATGGATTAGAATTTTGAAAAAAAATCGGTCTGTCGAAATTCGGGTTATTACAGGTCGACTTTTTGAATGCTTAAGTCGTCCTGTGCATATAATATATTTTTTATTAATATATTTCTACTTGAATTGCGGACTTTGAATCACTATAACTTCTTCATTTCAAGACTGTTTTACGTAGACCAAATATGTAACTGAACAAGAAAATCGTAACAGACCTGATGGCATAATCCCCATTGTAAAATTCTGACAATTTTACATCTTTATTATTTAATTTATTAATTAATTACCGTGTCTAAAAATTTGGGTTGTTACATTCTCCCCTCCCAAATTGATTTCGTCCTTGAAGTCTCTAAGGTAGAAGAATGAAATATGCATTATCATCCAAATATCTACATCCATCTACTCAAACGCCACCAATTATCATTTGTTGTCCTTAAGTTTTCTAATGTGATTCATGTAATTATGCAATAGTGTAGTGTATATGACACTAACCAATCCTATGATCCATATGCTTAATCCTAAGATTTACCCTTCCCAAGGATATTAGAAGACCCTAGTCAAAGGGAAAACACGATTGATAGGATATCAAGAAGGAAAAATTTGTCAAAAGATCGTGAGTACGAAACTTGAATTCCTTGAAGATACCCAAGTCATTATAATTAGAATTCTCCCTGTGAGGTAAAAGATTCCAATTGTAATGTGCTAGATTTTAGTCGTCTAATTTTAACCATTTAAATTAGTTTAAATATTTATTTGGAAATATAGATGAATTTTTATATGGAATTTATCAATTTAATAATCGATATATGATTTAATTTTGAGTATATCGGATTCTAGTAATACAAAAAAGAAACGATAATAATCGAATTCTGAGTTAAAGCTGAATTGAAACGATTCTAATGACTGATATAAATTCTATTAAATCATTATTAATGAATTGAACTGTTTGGAATCGATTTATATATTAATCGATTTAATTTAATACATAAAAATAGCTAATTCTCAAATGACCTCAGAATTTGACGAAACGAATTCCATCAGATCCGAGATAGTGTATTATTATCAGATTTCAAATTTGGTAATATTTGGATTTATCGTTTGATCGTATAATCAGGAAATGCTTAGAAATAACTAAATTTAACTTAATTTAAATTCGTCGATTTAATTTGTTATCTTCTCCATATGGTCAAGCAAGGCTTCGAAACATGTTCCGTTGTGTTTTGAATAGTGGTATAACCCTAGGAATGTCGGTTATTGCACTCAAATTGGAGTTTGAAATCACGAGCTATTTTAAATTAAATAAATTCATATCGGTTCACATCGAAATATAAAAAGGAAGAGTCGACCTATCTTATTTTCTTTCCAATGCAATAACTAGCTAGCTACAGGCTTTTCCTTAATTTGTGTACGTTATCTTCTTCCTTCACGACCAAGGAAATCAAAATTTTAATCTCCAGTATGAATTGTCCCCCACCTTCACACCCAAGGCATCGTGCTTTAATGGCGCGGTACATTTGGTCTGCACTCGCATCTATAAATTAACCTACTACATTCGTTTATTTCCTATCCCACACCAATGAAAGCAAATTAAAGTCTGCCTTTTTCATTTTTCCTCTATCCCTTTTCTTCTTTCAATGATTCGAAAATTGAATCCTTCAATTTAATAAAAAAATACAATCGAATTTGAGGATTGCGATTTATAATCGTGACAAATCTGAAGCTCGGTATCATTGGGAGCACTGCGATTTGGGAGATGGGTTTGTCGTAGGGTATGTTGTTTCAAGAGGGTCATGATTGTTTTGGATATGACTAGAACTGGGTACCACGATGTATGATGTTAAGTTGGTGGTGAACTATGGTGCGGTAGTTGTCTAATATGGAGTTCTAATGCATTGTTGTCGAACTGGGTGATTGGAGGAGTGTGGGTCAGTGACGCGGGGATGGTGCGATGTTTGGAGCGAGTGGTGCTGCAAATTTCAGGAGACCGATACTGGTATTGTCGGCATCTGAATGGAGTTTGATGTGAGGATGGTCTGGTTGAATTAATGTGACACCCCACATCCATTAATGTCACTCATTAAGAGATTGCATTAAGTTTCGTGAAGTGTTATAGGTAAACAGAAACAGAAACATTACAAGAAAGATATAAAATAGCATCTTATTAATCATAAAGCATCGTGGTTCAAAACATCATATGTCTGAAAATACATAAACCCAATACATCATCAAAACTTCTGTCTTGCACTTAAAACATCAGCGTACAAAAATAAAAGAAGCATAATCCCCAAATAAAAAATAGCCATAGTAGCCAGGATAACAGCTTGAGCAATACATCTAAGTAGCTCCAGCAAAATGATAGCAGAATCCTGATCAAGCTTGAGTATTCCCACCCTGAGAACCTAGGGGGGAATGGGACAAAGAAGAGGAAACAAAAAGGCTAAGACATAAAGTATGGCGAGTCTAGTTACTTTTGGCAAATAAATAAGTAAAACTATCATGATAGGAATATAAAGTGGATAAGAAAGATAACAACATAAAAGGCAGGTATGACAAGGTAAACATTATAGAGTGTGTACGCTTCTCTAATGATTACTCTGCACCGATAAAAGTATAACTAGAATGAGATGATCCCAACAACTATAAGATGGTAGACTTAGGCATACATCTAGATGTACCCTAATTACTACCCCAGTCGATTGGCTCTCTACACCGTAGATATCCTATGTTGGCCCCACAGTAGGAGGTATCACTTCCTAAATTGGCAACCCTTCGTCTTCATGATGTGCACAACCATATCTACAGGTGTCACAGTCGTCTTGTCCCCCTGTTCCCGGTCCATGCACGCACATGGCTCGGTCGGTTCGCACCGCCTGCACCATCCTCCACGTTTGGATCTCTTACAATCAACCCAGTAAGCATGCCCCGACTCCGACCTAGTTCAGAGTACTCATTTGATACCATTATATGAGTTACTGACTGAAACGGGTCCCACACACAAGATGATACGAGCTCCCCCCTACGCTTGCATCCCCACTAGGTTTTCCATAGGTTATGCTTACCTAACGGTGTCTTTAATTACATAACCCCAATAGGTTAAGTTTGTGGGACTATATATAAATATTACCCATCCAACCTAGATATACTTAACCTCCTACTGTTCCAAACAAGTTTACTTAACCCATAATCAGGTTCATGTTCATACAGTCCCTATGGATTCAACTAGGTTAAGTATTCCAATTCATTACCATGTCCATTTATGGTTATAATGTGCTAGACCTTCAACATTAAGCATACCACTTGTGGATGCTGGATATGCCGGGCGGTTCCAGGCAAACTTCTTCCACAAGTCAGGCTTTACCCTCGTATCTTATGACGTCTCATGTTTGTTTACCTAGACCCCTCATATTAGATTCACCACTTGTGGTCACTGGATACGCAGGGCAGTTCCGGGCATACATCCACCACAAGTGTAATCTAACCTCGTGTCTAGGCACGGTTACAGTTTCTAATTTCTGTAATCCTAGGCATTTCTATTATTAACCAAATTTACCTATGTCGTTATAGCTTTTCATACCCCTTTTCCCAAGTTTTGTTCACAATAAACTATATGCCCCAAATTCATATTATTACACTTTATTCAAGTTATGCCCAAATTCCCAATTACAAGTTATGCCCACTATTAACGTTTTCCCCTCATTCCAAATCTAACGTATTCGCATATTTCAGTGGCATGCCAAGGCTTGAAGGTAGCCTAGCTATATAAAAATAAAAGGGAAAAGATAGAGGGTAAAAGACAGAGAAGGTCATATTAATAAGGTTGACATGTAATGGCATAAACTGTAATGACCCGCATTGTCAGAGGTATTACAATTAATTTATTTAATTATTTAAATAGTGAATTAGAGAATTTAATGGTCGGTTAATTAAATAATGATGAATATTTTATTAAAATAATAAATTAAATAATTTATTTAATTCTGAAATAATCAAAATTGGCTGAAATGACGATATGGTGTGAACTGGACCATCTGTGATATATAATTCAGTTTAGAATTGAATTTGAATAACGAATATATTCAATCGACGTCAGTTTGAACGTATAATTATAATATAATTAAAATAGAGCTTGAAATGGCGTGGCAGTTCGCTATTTGGCGATTTGAACTTCAACTGAATATACATGGTTCGTTTTAAATCGGATTTCTGTGAAACAAGAAACGTGTGGAGCTGGTGGAGTATATCTTTCTAATGGAAGAAAAAAATCGGGATTTCGTCGTCTAGATTTTGAGATATGTCCAAATCAAATATTAGAAAAGTCGTTGTGGAATTCCTTTATATTTTATAAAGGAACTATTTATATTTTAAAAAGGAATTTCAATATAAATCGAATATCGGATTGACCCAGAAGTGAATATCAAGTTAGAAATTCATATAGGAATATTCTAGAGCTGTATGGTATTCCACTGTGAATATAGACGAGAATATTTAATTTTAAATATTAAATTAAATTATATTTAAATATATTTATATATTTAAATAGGTTATTTAGAGCGTTAAAAATAGCCACTTTTGCAAACGAAGTGGGAATTCGACGAAACCAGTTTTGTTGGATCCGCAATATCAAATAGTTGTTAGATTTCCAGTTTCGTGATTTTTAGAGTCACTGTGTGGCCGTACGGATTTTTAGAGTGAAAAACAGTCAATATTTTGACAGTTTAAAATACGCTGTGTGAGCATACGAAGACGGAATTCGACGAAAACAGTTTTGTTGGGACCGTAATGTCAAACAGTTGCTACATGATCATTTTCACGATTTTTGAATATCGTGTGTGATCAAACGGATTTTTAAAGGCGAAACAAATATAAAAATAGAATATATAAAAATATCTTAAACTATGCTTGGACCTAATCAACCCACGTTTTCCCTTCTAAGCCTCACCTTTCTGTTTAAAACGCAAGAAGCAAAATATGAGCCGCCACTTT
Organism: Allium sativum; assembly: GCA_030737875.1. Classification (NCBI taxonomy): domain Eukaryota; kingdom Viridiplantae; phylum Streptophyta; class Magnoliopsida; order Asparagales; family Amaryllidaceae; genus Allium; species Allium sativum. The sequence continues at coordinate 588,914,450 of CM060910.1, read as the reverse complement.
CTCATTGTGTTCCAGGAAATAATCTCGATCAAAAGAAAAATCAAAATCAAAGGAAATAAAATCATACAAATCCTATTCTGTATATAATTGGATTCAGTGAGGTGCGCCCTTCAATTCTGGGTATGTATTGTTGAACTCGACGGGGCTTCATCACTGTCCATCTTCGAGCGTGGATCTAGGGTTGGCGGTTGTGGCTTATTGGATCATCGAGGTGTAGTCTCGATATTAGATTCGGATTCAGGGAGTAAAATAGCACCATTTGTGGAAGTTCTGGGTGATTCCGGCGTTAATGGTGTCGCTCGAACACTGATGCCGAAAGGGATGAACTGGACGACGGAACGTGAATGGTGAGGGCGAGTTCATCAGTTTGGGTACTGGTGGACGGAGATTAAGTGGAGGAGAGAAATGGTGAAGTCGGATTATGAGACCGTGAAGTATTGAGGGTGTTTGGGTCGAAGCTTTCTGTAATGGTGAGGAGCAGACATCGGTTTTTGTTCAGGAGGAAGAAGGACTTTAGGTGCAGGCCGATAGGTTTGAAAATGGGTCGGGGTTTAGAATGTAAGCCCAGTTTAAATTAGAATTTTAGTTTTTATTAAGTTAAATTATTCGTATTAACTTGTGAATGTTGTATCTTGACCATACGAGGTCAGAATCACAAACCGTAAGTTGCGTTGGGATCGTATGGACGGGAGCAACACAATGGAACTGACAGCGAGTCAATTGGAGCATGTCACAATTTATAGCGAAATAAATTGTCCGTCTGAATCAAATCGAGCGATGGTTATCGTTATCAACGATGATCGTCCAATGTGAGTAAATCTCACAAACTCTAAACAGTTTATAATTTCATGTTGTATTTTTAGAACTATTAAATATTGGTTGATTGACTGTGTGTTGATTGTTTGATTGAACTGCTAGTCAGTTAGTTGAATTTCTATGTTGATTCTGTTTAACAGAATATATCATATGGAACTGAAAGTGATGTTGATTTTATTGTTTAACGTCTGTGATGCAGGGGAACAGGTTGGAGGGGTCCAACTAGACTCCTCAATATTTATGATACTGTTCTGTTCATATATTGTAATATATGATGTGATGTATAATCTGTTTGATTTTGTGTGTTTAAATGATATCGATCATTTTGGTTTACTATTTTGAATATCATAAAAGACCCTGGGATGTAAATAGAATAAAAGGAATTTTTATAAAATCAATCGATTTTATAAAAAGGAAATATTTTGAAAATAAGTATTTATAAAATCAAAGGATTTTATAAAGGAGAAATTATTTATAAAATAAATAGAAGATTTTAGGAAAAAGGAAATGGATAGAATAAAGGAAATAAATAGAATTATAAAAGGAATATTTAGTTGGAAAATAAATAGGATTTATAAAAAGGGAATTAACGAGATAGAAAAGAGTTAGTCGATTAAAGTTATCAAATAGAAGTCAAACAAATATAGTTTATTCGAAGAGTTAGTCAAACATAGTTATTCAAGATAAGTTTCCATTTAGTACGACTGCTAGCGTAATTCGCAGGGCTGCAGATAGCCTACGGCGGTCGAATGTTTCCTGAGGGAATCAGGCGTAACCATTGTGATCGCTGCGATATAGAGTCAAAGCGAATGGAGTTAAATTCAATATTAGTTATTCGAACAGGAGTTAAACAAATAGAGTTATTCAATTAGAGTAAATCAAAATGGAGTTAAACAGAAATTAGAAACTGACTAGAGATTAATAAGTTGAATAGTTTTCTGGGTATCGATCTGATGTTGGTTCCGGCCTTCGGGGTTTATACTTAGGAAGTTGTTCTCTAATTAGTTTATAGTTAGTGTCTGATAGATGTGAAAGAATAGTGATACGTAAATAAGTTATGGATATGTTTTCCAGCGATAACATATATTTTCTAAACATAGAAAATTAGGAAATATATATATATATATATATATGTTGGATGATTGATCGATATAATTTCCATCTGGAAATAGTATCGTTGTTTGCACACTTTTTTTCTCTTTGATATTTAAATCACAGACTATCGAAGTTTTGACCATTTTAACATTGTTAATATGGAGAGACCGGTTGGATTAGTATCCAAAGAACCACTCTGTATTGGCATAAGCGTTGCGAATCATTTATGCCAAAGATAATTAAAGACGGAGTAAAGTGTAAGGGCTGTTGTATAAGTCTTAGATAACAGCGACTAAGATGGATATACTGAATAGTGCCTTCGGTTTGTCCAGTCCCAGGACAACTTGTATGGACAAAGGTCTGACAGAGTATATCTGGTGGATCACGTAAGTTGATCGTTTCAAACGTATTTACGTTGGTGGTGGAGGAATTCGTTTCTCTTAGCTTATACCCATGGTATTTTTAGATAAGTCAATTTGTGATTTGACGGGTATGACGATGTGACATTCTAAGTGAATGAAGATGTGGCGTGTAAAAGATAAGCGTAGCTTCTAGCCTCACATCCGGTAAATGAAAGAAATCGGGCAGGCAGCATGGCTAAGTCGGTCGCACCGAAGTAGGGTGTATAATCACCTATCTACAGAATATTCATTTGCTTCTTTAATCTATCAATGTTGTCCCATATATATATATATATATATATATATATATATATATATATATATATATATATACGGGAACGGTTGCTGATCCCAACCGTTGGTGATGTACATTCGATACACTCAAGCGAAATGAGTGGTCGGTCATGTGTGGCTGAGTTGCAAGATGTTCTTGTTGAACTCTAGTGTATCGTTCCTAGAGTACACTGATCGGAAGGTGGTTCCATACCTTGTCATAGTTGGAAATCCATTACCCAATATGTGCTTGCGGTTTTGATTGTATACTATATATGTAGAACGTGAGATGAAAGTGTTTCTGCTAGATGATTAATATATTATGGCTGATAGACATTATTATAATATCAAAAGGTTTTTGATATAAAGATAATTTGGATTCCATAAGGGAAAAACCCGTTCCGTTATACGGCGTGGTCTTATGAGATATCATTTACCTGCTTGAACTTTTTTAAACTGTTTTACTCATACCAGTCCCATGACTGACCCGGAGTTTATTTTGTTTTGTTTCCCTAAACTCTTGGGTGCCTAAATTTGTACGGACAGTCAAGTAGTCAGGATTTTACAGATACACTTGGGGAGCTTGGAGCAGGAGGCTTCAAGATTCTATAGCTATTATTATTTCCGCTGTTGTTGTAAGTGTTGTACTCTGATAAGTGTTATTATATACATACTGTTTGTATTTCAAAAGTTATGTTATATTTTATTCGTTCCGCTATGAGATTCGTGTTCACTCTGATGATGATGTCCTTCTTCTTCTTCTATTCTATTAGTTCTATCTTATCTATCCTTACCTTCTATCTTCTTTCTATCAATTTCTTGAATTTCCAGTACAATTTGGGGTTGGACTTGTGTTATTTGGTCAGCTCAAATTGGTTCGGATTTTTGGGTCATTACATAAAAATATAGTGGCATAATGACAAGATAAGCATATAGGATGAACATGTGATAATTGCACTGATTCTAGCATAATAGGGATAGGGATGATGTGATCTAAACAATGATTTAGATGTCCAACTAACAACATATCTGATTTGTCCATAAACATAATAGAACATGTATAAGGTGATCTAAATAGTGAATTAGATCTATAATCAAAGGTAGATCTGACAGGATAAAGGTTAAGATCCAAGTCATAGTCATGTCATAATATCATAGATACACAAGTTATAACAGATCTGATATGATTCAAGCAGTCACATGCATAGATCAAAATTATAGTCATATCATGTTTTACTTTTTAATTATTTAAATCTAAAAGTAACTTAAACTCACAGTGTTTGGATCTAGAAAAACAGAAGGAGAATAGCAGATGTTAAATCACAGATCTACACTTGAATAACTCTAATCTTGATTAACTCGATTGCAGAAGAAGAAAAAAGTTTGATTCAATCCGAGCAGCGACAGCATCTAATCCTCCATTATTTTCAATGTGCAAAACATGAGAAATGAGGCCATATATATAGCTGCCAGCCCCAATCACTAATCTGCCACGTCAGCCCTAGGGGGGTCGACAATCCCCTTGAGGGGTCAACACCCCTGAGCGGGAAAATTCACGCCTCCCTCTTTCTGAGCGGTTTCGAAATTCTGGACCTAATTTTTGAATTTCTGGACCCTATGTGTGTATATATATATATATATATATATATATATATATATATATATTCTTCTCGCGCATATGTAAACTTCAAACCGTAATAACTTCTTCATACGGTGTCCGTTTAACGCAAACCAAGTGTCTATTTTGACCAGAATTCCAAGACAAACGCAATGGCACAGTCCTTTTCCCTTAATTCTGAATATCAAATTAATTATTCTTTAATTTGTCCTATTTAGTGCTGTTAAAATTACGAGGTGTTACATTCTCCTCTACTCAAAGGATTTCGTCCCCAAAATCTCCATGTTAAGAAGAATGTATATCCTACCATCCATCACCCATCTACTCATCCACCAATCACAGACATCCATTGTCCTAAAAGACTTCTAGTGCTTTTATGAACATATGCAATGGTGTGTGTATATGTCCTTATTCTAATGCAAAGATCAGGTGGTCTACTAATTCAGTCGACCTCCTTAATGTAATGTATGTTAGTGCCATGAATCCAACATGTATGCAACAATCCTATTATAACATGTAAGTTCTATATGTGTGCACAATCATCCGTCCAAATGCAACTCCATATGATGATACATCTATTTCCATCCATTAAAGGAAGAAAATGGCAAACACGTCCATATGAAGTATGAGAGTGATTGAATCGATCTAGTGCCTAATGTGTATGTATATGCATCCACTAGCAACCACTAGCAAACATTTCCATCCAATTGCATCCATCAAACATAACATGTCTCAAACACATGTTTACATCCATGGAATTCCTACCTAAAGGTCAAAGATTCGATCGGCAGGATACACTTTAATGATAGAAACAAGTATAAATAAAAGCTTTTGAAAGGAAGTTAAGAACATACCCTCGAAAAGAGACGGGTACGAAGCACGAATCTTGTCTTCAGTCCCTCAAGTCGCATCCCCTGGGTTATCTCCCCACTGAACTTTCATCAACCTGACTTCTCTATTGCGTAGCTTCTTAACTTCTGATCCAAGAATATGGGTGGGAACTCGTCTGACTTTCGCCTCCCATTCCACCTCTACTTCTTCCAATATACTCGACTCAACTACTTCTACAGTATCATGCAAGCATTTCCACAAATGAAAAACATGGAAAACATCATGAACGTCGGATAGTCTCTCTGGTAGATGTACCCTATAGGTCATTTGGCCAATCCTTTCTGTTATGGGAAATTGCCCTGAAAGTCTTGGTGCCAATTTCCCTACAGATCCGAAGCGAACCACATTCCTCTAAGGTGACACCTTAATGAAAACCATGTCTCCTACTTCAAATTCAAGTTTGTCCTTCTATTGTCGGCATAGGATTTTTGCCTATCTTGAGCGGTCTTCATTCGCCGCCTAATAAGATCAATCTTCTCGGATGTTTCTCAAACCATATCTGGTCTAAGTAATAGCCTTTCTGTAGATTCCCACCAACAACTTGGTGACCTACACGGTCATTCGTACAATGCTTCAAAGGGTTCCATGCCAATGCTAACTTGATAACTGTTGTTGTAGGCAAACTCTACTAAAGGAAGATGCTCTTCCCAAGTCCCACCGAAGTCTAGGATACACAGCCTTAAAAGATCCTCAAGAACCCTGTTCACCCTTTCCGTCTGTCCATTGGTCTGTTGGGTGATAAGCGGTGCTCAAACACAACTTTGTACCTAATGCTTCTTGCAAGCTCCACCAAAATTCACTAGTGAAACTGGGGTCACGATCGCTTACGACACTGGAGGGTACTCCGTGAAGATGGACTATCTCACGAACATAAACTGCTGCCAACCATGCTGCCGTCCACTTACTCTTAACTAGAATGAAATGTGCGCTCTTAGTAAGTTTATCCACCAGAACCCAAATACTGGTGTCACCTTTCTTTGATCTAGGTAAACCATCTATGAAATCCATAGAGATGCTCTCCCACTTCCACTGTGGAACATCCAAAGGATGAAGTAAACCACCGGGATTCTTTAGTTCAACTTTGGCTTGCTGACAAACCAAACATTGAGAAACAAACTCGGCCACATCTTTCTTCATTCCAGCCCAAAAAAACCCTCTTCATATCCCTATACATCTTATCACCACCTGGATGAATAGTCATCATAGAGTGATAGGCTTCTTCTAGGACTGTCTTTAACAAACTTCCAGTTTGGGGAATACAACGCCTTCCATCTCGTCGCAACCTCCCTTTATCGCCTATGGAATATCTATTATGGTGACTAATAGTCTCCCCTTTACTGAGCCGATCCAAGATGTTTGAAATTTGTGGATCATCTCACTGCGAAACTCCTATCTGATCCATAAGAGTAGGTCGTATCTCAAGCGATGCAAACAAACCAGGCAAAAATTTGGTGGAGTGTCTAAAGTCAAAAGTCGATGCGAACTCCAAGCTTTTCCTCTCCACAAACAGAGGACTTAAGGCCATCCTCTGCTTACTCAGTGCGTCTGCCACCACATTAACCTTGCCAAGGGTATAAGCAATCTCAAAACCATAAGAAGCTAGGAACTCCATCCACCTTTGTTGCCTTAAATTATGATCCTTCTACGAAAACATGTACTTGAGAGATTTATGACCGGTGTACAACTCGAACTTCTCTCCAAGCAAATAATGACTCCACGTCTTAAGCACGAATACTATGGCAGCTAGCTCTAAATCATGGGTAGGTTAGTTCTTCTCATGAATCCTTTACTGTCTATCCCATAAAAAACAACCTTTCCTTCTTGCATCAGAACCGCACCAAGCCCTATACCACATGCATTAGTGTATACTGTAAGCACTTTATTCCCATAGGGCAAGGTCAAGAATGGGTTTGTTGTCAGAGCCCTCTTTAATCGTTGGAAAGCAACATCACAATATATATCACATGAGAATGCCAAATTCTTCTTCGTCAGCCTAGTGAGTGGGGATGATATCTTTGCGAAGTCCTTAATGAGCTTCCTATAATAGTTTGCCAATCCAAGAAAGCTTCTCACCTTCGTTGCATTATTCGGAATTTGCCAATCTGGAACTGCAACTACCTTTGCGGTATCTACTGCTATCCCATATTTGGAAACCACATGCCCTAGAAATCTCACCTCTTTTCTCTAAAAATGGCATTTGGGGAACTTTGCCTTAAGCTGATGCGCATGGAGAGTTTTCAAAACTTCTCTCAAATGTTGGGCATGCTCTTCTTCGCTCTTTGAGAAGATCAAGATATCATCAACAAGGACCACGACAAGTTTATTTAGAAACTCCCAAAACACCCTACTCATTAGATCAACAAAATAGGCGGGTGCATTCATCAACCCAAAAGGCATAACGAGCCATTCAAAGAAACCATCTAGAGTCCTAAAAACAATCTTATCTATAATGTACTCAAACACCCTCAACTGATGAAACCCCATGGCCAAGTCTAACTGAGAGAATATCATGGCGCCAACAAGATGGTTAAACAGATGATCTATCCTCGGAAGTCGGTGCCTGTTCTTCTTAGGTAGTTTATTCAACTCCCTATAATCTACACACAAGCGAAGTGAACCATCCGCCTTAGTCGCGAATACTACTGGAGCACCCCATTCAGATATGCTTAGCCTAATAAACCCTTTTCAAGTAGCTCCCCTACTTTCTTGCGAAGCTCCCTCCTTTCCCTTGGAGCCATATAGTGCACAGGTAATGCAATCAGCTTTGCATTATTCACCAAATATATATGAAAATCAATTTCATGCCTCGGAGGTAAGCCCCGTACCTCATTAAAAACATCAGGATAATCTTAGACTACTAGCACAGATCGCAAATCATCAATTGATGCATCTAGAGACTTTAGAAAATTAAGCATGACAGACCCTTGCGGGTCACAAAAAATCTCGAGGGTCCTCCCGTGGCAAGTCAAAAGTCTAACGACCCTCTTCTCACAATCTAGAATGGCACCATACATGGTTGGCCATCCATCCCTTGAATCAAACAATAGCCCATAAAACTAAGCACATATGCGTCGCACTCATACTCGACGCCTAACACGGATATTCTCAAACCCCGACAAACCATGGACAAATGAGCCAAACCACCAATGGGGTTTGAGACCACTATAGGATCTACTACCATACTAGTATTTAGGTGTAGAGACTATACCACAGAACTAGATATAAATGAATGTGAAGCGCCAAAATAAAAAAGAGTTTTAATAGGATGACCGGAAAGAGAAATCAAACCTTCCATAGAAATTTTCCTACCTATATCTGGAGCACTGGTCGCAAGAGCATGCACCTGCCCTCCATAAGCTCCTGCCCTTTGACCTTGTCCCTGTTTCTTCGGGCACTCCTTAGCAAATTGTCCGACCTCTCCACAATTGAAGCAATTATTCTTCCTTATTTTGCAGTCCTTTACCAAGTGACCCTCTCGTCCGCAACTATGGCACTTTCTCTTATCCTTAGCCTTGTCATTCTTTCCGCCTTTCTTCTGTTGTTGATGTCCCTTCTTGGGCCATACTTTCTTGTTTGTTGTTTCCTGAACTTTAACCTCCTTCTTGTTGCTTTTGTCTTCCTCATGCATCAAGGCCATATCAGCAAGCCTTTCAAAAGTTGCTCCCATTGGAATATAGGACATAGCAAACCCATGAAGGTGTTCATTCAGCCCTTCAACAAACTGCAATTCTTTCTTATGCAGAATATCTACCAGTTCCAATCCAAACCTTGCTAGCTAGTTGAATTTGTTCACATATTCTTTAACAGTCATGTTTCCTTGTTTAAGCGCCAAGAAACTCTCCATTTGCATGCTTTTCTCAGCTTGAGAAAGAAACTTCATTTCAAACCTCCGTCTAAAATCATCCTAAGTTTCCACCGGACGCCCTGCTTGGTTACTTCCCACCAGAATGAAGCTTCATCTTTCAGTAGTCGGGCAGCTAGTTGAATCTTCCTACGATCGTCCACATCGAAAATTCCGAACAAGTCCTCTGTCTCCTTGAACCAATTCCTTGCCTCTACGAATATACCGGTTCCATGGAATGGCTTGCCTCCAATGGCACGGAAATATTTGCAGACCTGAGAGAAGTTGTCTGCACGCGGAAGAGGAGGAACGACGGGTGCTGCTGGGGGGGGGGGGGGAACGTTAGCTTGACCACCGGTTTAACATGCCAGAAATTTCGACAACTGATATATAAAATTAATTAAAGATTTAACTGTTGATAATAAAATTTATATTGATACTGGGATTTTAAATTTAATATATTGTTTTGTGTATGGATTGATTTTGATAGTTAATTTAGAATGGTTGTTGGATATTTGAATTGAATCTATATCGGAACCCGAATGAAAATATAAATAATTGAATTTGAAAATAAACATTATTGACATTAGATAAATTGGAGTCTAATTTTTTGAAATATATGAAAATTGGTTTAGATATGTGTATATTTAAAGATATTGAATTTAATGTTTTAAAATTAGGAAACAAATGGAGTTATTGGTGGACGAACGAAATCAAAATCGGTGAACCGATAAATAGTTAAAATTAAAATACGTCAGATACAAACAGAGACAAATTGAAATCAAACTAATTTTATTGGATTCTGAACATTGAAATGTGGAAGTGCATATATTTTTTTGCGTTTGGAGATCGTTGACGGTATAAATAATGTGCGTTCAACAGTCATTTACGGTGAATTGTACTATTTAATTTCGTCTTAATATAACTTGCATCAATAATTTACATGCCGACCTATAATCTGAATTACACCTACCCTAAAATCTATCGACCTGGATTTGTTCTTATCTTCATCTGCCGTCTTCTATAAAAATCACCTTGTGTTCCCTTTTTCATTCAGAGAAAAATCATTTCTCCCCTTTTCTAATTTATAATAGCCGAAGCCTAAAATCCTCCATCCCCTACAATAAAATTAGTCTTTCCCAAATATTTCTTTAGCTGGAAAATCAAAATTTCCTCTTTTAAATTTAATGGCCTCCAAATCAATTATGAGTTCCCCACCACCGCATCTCTCTCACGCCATTGTCGAAGACTTCAAGGCATTGCCTTTTAATCAAGCAAAACCGTGTTACCTCTTTCCACCACAGGTTTGAAGCTCCAGCACCATTCAAACATGTTACTTTGTCGCCCATCGACGTGAAGCCGGTCCGCCCCATTGTGTTGCCTGCATCTTCTTCTTCGTGGTTTTAAGGTGAGTTATCTCACTCAATATTAACCATAATTCAAGTATTTTAACTACAAAATAAACTAAATTGAATTAGTTAGAATTGGGTTTGATTTGTTGTGGGTCGCCGCTCTAGTTGTTGCAGCACAATTGTTAAGCTACCCAAAATCGTTTATGCTATTTCGGTCCCTTTATGCCTGTTGAAACTGAGAATATGGACTGAATTAGGAACTACTGTTTGACCTTAGATTGCGTCACTGCTTGCCACTTTGTTCACTTTCGAACTGTGGCATTCACTGCTACATGACATGAGAACCGTATATGGGTATTTGGGACTGTGTGACATGTTCTTTTTTTTTTTTTTTTGAAATTTCAAGGTAATAGCTTGAAATTTATATGCATGAACATATTTGTTCTTAGCAATTTAGTAACACCCTACACCAAACATCTAAAATTTATATTTTTAAAAATGATACATATGTAATTGTATACCTATATGGTCTGGTTATGGAATTTTATATGGGTATCCCACTGGTTTAATAAGAATTTGGATACATGTTCATGCTGCATTTCTATTTGCACGTTGCCTGTTATTGGACCCTATTTACGATGGTATTGCCTACTATTGTTACTAAGTCTTAATGTGTTGCTTTGGAAATACATACTGAGATATATACGCATTGCTATAGTTACTCACCTCATTTTATTGAACCTGCATTTTTGTAGCCTGTATACATATATATACACATCGGTATACTGTTTGGAATACTGCATTGATGTAAAATACATGCACTTGTGTCCTTAACCCATGTGTCAAATACACACACTTGCTATAGTTATTCACCCCGTTGCATTGATGTATAATGCCATTCACCCATATGTTTAGTAAACTTGAAGTTATATATATGAATACTGCATAGTTAATATTCTAGGATCTCAGAGGTTTTACTTATATTGCTGATATTCTTATTTACATATAAATGCACCAAAGACAATAGAAAATATCCCATATATAAGTTAAGAATAGCATATTAGATGGTTAAAAATAGCATATTAGACTTGAGGATTAATTGGATCTGCATCCACTACTTTATCCAATTGATACACACTAATATTACACATTTTTGATTTCAATCTTTAAATGCAAGAACTTCAGTTTGTCCACAATTTATATTATAAATAAAAAAAACTAAAGTATACTATAATGATAAACCACCCTGCACATTACATTTCCCACAGTGGTTGGAATGTTTTATTGGGATTATACTGTACCTTTTAATACGACAGTATATTTATACTGGAATGATACTGTAACACCCCGTGTATTCTATAACTGTGAAATTAACAAATTAAAGTATAATTAATTTGAAATCAAAGAACTAAGGGAAACTGGATACGCCATTGCGTTCGTCTCGGAAAAATACGCGAAATAGAGTTCGAGTTTTCGAAAAACGGAGTCCGTATGAAGAAGATATGACCTTCGGAAGTTTCTGAATTAAGTTTAAAATTCGAACAGAATAAAACAGCTCAGAAAAACAAGTTTAAAATTAAAAATCGGGCCCAATTGGCCAGGGCGGGAAAATTCCCGCCTAATGCACCCAGGTCGACTGGGCTGTCGACCTGGTCTAGCCAGGTCGACAGGGCTGTCGACAGGGCTATCGACCTGGTCCAGAGCCAGGTCGAACCCAGCCCAACCTGGCTGGCCTGTTCTATGTTGGTCGATTTTCAGAAGTCTGCTTTGTCATTAGGGCTAGGTGGCAGGCTCTAATTGGTCTCTCTTTCGAATGAATGGCTACGATCAATCCAAGCAACATCGATGGTCCTAATCAGTTCATAAACCCTATAAAAATGACCCTAGACTCAACCTAATCTATTCATTCAAAAATAAGAACAAGGCCATCATGTTGCTGAGGAACGACTAAGAGTAGCCACCAATTGGAGAGAGGATTAGGAGGCAAATTCTAAAGCATAAAGCAACTTAATCAAATCAAATCAACAAGGAATCGCATCTCCAAATTCCTAAATTGGAGAATTCGCCACACAATTGTAAGTAGAGTATTATTTTGGTATGAACAAATAATTGTGTTGGTTTGTATACTTGATTTGTGGCGATAAAGTAATTCATATTTGTGCGTTACTATGATTCTTATCGATTTGGAATATTGTATACGTTTGGATATTCTCGAATTATGTTATTCATTATAAAAAACTACATGTTTGCGGTATTTTTATGCAAGTATACGTTTGGAATATTCGCAAATTATGTAATCCATGTTGAAGCTACATGTATGTAGTTGATTAATTGAAATTCATGCAAGTTTGGGGTTTTGCTACTATGCCATCATAATGTATATTTTTGTACAAAAATCATTTTGTACGTAATTGGGACAAATTTGGGTTATTATAGTTCATATGAAACTATGTTGAAATTTTGGCACATGATCTATGTATTAAGCCATGCTTTTGTACTAGAAAACCTATTTGCAAATATGACTAGGCTATGATTGATATTTTGCATAATTGAAATCCATGTTAGGTCTATATTGTTAACAAGAATTATATGATGACATATGTGGTACATAGCTAGGTTAGATTCAAAAATCCCTTTTGCAAGTTTGCATGACTAAAGTAAAAATCATGATTTCATGTTAGAAATATTTATGTCATGGTTATGTGAATAGATTTAAAATCATGATTAAGTTGAACTATACTTTTGTGTTAGTAACAAAAGTAAGCACCTTTGTAAACATGTAGTAATCTTATGAACATGATTTGTTTATGTTTGACATTATGCCTGAATAAAAATATAGGTTTATGTTGTAGTTAAGCCTATGTGTCAATAGTGATATTCTTAACTTAACTACAAGTTTACATGGTTTGATTCATGTCACTTATGCTTTATGACCAAAGTATATGTTACCACTATGCAAGTACACCAGTTTCTATTTTGTAGTCCCAACGTCACGTTGCAAGTTCATGCGTTCACATTCCCCTTTTTGTGTGTGTAATCACGCTTTAAGCCTCCCCTTTTTCTCATGGCTAAATTGGGCTTAAAAAGGCTAAGCCCAACATATATACGGACGTGTTAAACGGGGGAAAATAACGTTGGGTTAAATTTATTAATAAATGAAAATATAAAGTAGAAGGGCCCAAATTCAAGTATGGGTTGGGCCCATGATTGGTGTAACCTTTACACCATTAACTTAATAATGGGCCGCAAATGTTTACATATAAGAAAATAAAGAAGAAAGACAAAATATGTAAATGTAGAACATACGATGTGTTTAACCCGAGGTTGGATTGAGTTGTGATGTAAACCTGCCCGGAACCGCCCGGCTGTCCAGTAGTCACAACAATACCTATCCAATGTGGGAGGTTAAACATGGAGCCCAATAAGGACCCGAGGTTAGACTGAGTTGTGGCGTAAGACTGCCCGGAACCAACCGGCAACAGGCATCCACAACAATACCTGTCTAATGTGAGAGGTCAAGGCTTTAATAAGACAATTCAGGCTGAGTCAGGATTGTTAGGATTAAGTGAACTAAAGACTTAATCAAAATGGAACATGCTAAACTAAACGGACTGGTGGAGGTTAGGTTAGAAAACACTTAACCAACTTAGCATGTTGGCTAGAGATAGAAAACCTAGTAACGGGGGACCCTTTTCAGCAGTAACCCTAGAAGGTGTATCATGATACCCTGAAACTAGGCAGGGTGGGGCACGATTACTGGGCTGATTGTAAGAGGTCAAATCGACGGCGGTGGTGTAGCAGTGTAGGTTCTAACGGGGTGCGGGCGTGCACACACTCCGGCGCAGAAAAATAAGGCACTGGACACCAGTAGCATACCTGTGCATTCTAGGATTGTGTCGGGCCGCCACCATGGGACTTGATACACCCCATGGTGGGACCAGCATAGGTAACTACAACATCGGGGGCCGTAAGACACATATAACTATGCGAGTAGGAGCCGATCGTCATAGAATGGATCACATCACCCTGATTATGGGATGCCAGTTGAGAACTAGTTTATATGGGTTCGGAGATTAACATGGGGTACGATAGTATATTCGACCCTAGACAACTTAACCAAGTTTATAGTGCTTTCCCACTTCTTGTTTATACTTATCATACCCAGTTCTTTATTCATAGACAGAATAGTCCTAGACTTACTCAGGCTTTATGTCTGACTCTACTTTTCTTTCGTCTTCTTTTCTTCCGTTTCCCCCCCCCCCCCAGGTCCACAGGGAGGGAACACTGCAGCTTGACCAGCCTTAACATCCAGCTTGAAGAGGAGAAATGTATTGCTTGGACCTTTTCGTTTTGAACTATGGCTTTGGACAACCACTATGGGGCTTTTGCAGTTTATCTATGTTTTATTTATGCTTCTTTAAATAATGTAATCAAGACAGATTATGAAAGTGTTATGTTATGTTTTGGAAAGGATGTAAGACAATCATGGTGATGTGTTGTAACACGTATTTGCTTTTATAAAGTAAAAGTTGTTGTTTTTCCGCTGTTTACAAATATGTGTTTTTATATCTGTCTTGTATATCTGTGACTTATACTTATAAACCTCCACCAAAATTAGGGCATTCCCTTTGAGAGTGACCCTAACGGAGGTGGGGTGTTTCACTTGGTATCAGAGCATAGGTTTACCAGATAAGATAAAAAGTTTTGAAAATTTATTTTCAAAAAGGAAATTTAAAGAAGCAATTTTAGAAGAAAAATATTATTTTATTTTAAAAAGGAAAAGTCCCCCCAAAGCCATAGGTACTATCTCTTATCCTTCGTTTTGAATCTATACTTTTTGTTTCAGCATGTCCGAAGAACTTAACTTGCCAGAGGGTGTACCAATACCTGGTTGGTTTAGACGGTTCTTAGAAGCAAGGGCCACTCAGCCAGGTCCTACCGTTCCTCCTCCCCCAGCTGCAGGAAATCATCCAGCTGCAGCAACACCTTTTCCTCCACCTCCTCCACGGGGAAACACGTTTGCTAAGATATGTAAAGATTTTAAAGCTATGGGAGGAAAGGATTTCCATGGAACTGAGTCCTTCGTGGCAGCTAGGAATTGGCTGAAAGAAACTGAGGACCTATTCATCATCTTTGAGGTAGAGGATAGACAAAAAGTACAATTGGCAGTATGGCTATTGAAGGGCGAGGCTTCCTACTGGTGGGAAGTCACTAATGCTGAAAGACCAGTGGAGGCATGGGAGGACTTTAGGGAAAGGTTTGAGACTAAATTTCTCTTAGATGCGGAAAGAAGTTTGCAGTTGGAAAAATTCTTATTTCTTAAGCATGGGGACAAGACAGTCAGAGAGTATGTGAATCAGTTCGATGAGCTGGCTAGGTTTGGGCTTGACCTAGTCAACACCCCGCACAAGAAGGCTCTTCGTTTCGTCAAAGGGTTGAATGAGCCATTACACAGTTTGGCCATGACCCATATACCCATGGGAGCCATGTATGAAAGATTGGTGCAAATGGCATTGCTGAATGAAGAGGATAAGGGCAAGAAGGAGACAAAGGCAGAAAGCTCTCAAGGGAAGGAGGGTTTGCAGCCTAAGAAGACAGACTTTAAGAAGGGCGGGAAAGGCAACAAAGAGAAGAGGAAGTGCAATTTCTGTGGCAAAGTGGGGCACTTAGTAAAGGACTGCCGGAAAAAGAAGGCCAAGGAGAATGGTGGGTGCTTTTCTTGCGGTGAGACAGGCCACAAGGCTAAGGACTGCCCAAAGAAACGAGGACAGGGGCAGAGGGCTGGATCCACCCCAGGGGCACAGGTTCATGTGCTGGAAGCGCCACCTCTGCAACAGCGAGGTATAAATACTTCTGTAGAAAGTGTAGTTTATCTTTATGATCACCCCGTTCGCACTTTATTTGATTCTGGCGCATCACACTCCTTTATCTCGTCTGCTTTAGTAGAATCTCTGCACCTAAAAACTAGTATGGTAGAGGACCCCTTAATTGTTTCAAACCCAATTGGGGGCCCAGCTCATTTGTCTATGATCTGTTTGGGATTGAAAATTTCTATTCTAAGTGTAGAATTTCAATGTAGTGCCTTTGTTTTGGGCTTTTCGGGGTATGGCTTGATTTTGGGTATGGATTGGCTATCCAGTAATGGGGCCATCCTTGATTGTGAGAAAAGGGTTGTTAGGATCCTAACCCAGCTCGGTAATACTTTGGAAATTTCTTGTAATCCCTCGTATGCGGTTATGCTTAGTTATCTTGAATCGCTAGATGCCTCTGTTGAAAATTTGCAATCAGTTAGAGTGGTCCGGGAATATCCGGATGTCTTCAAAGAGGTGAAGGGCTTGCCTCCGAAGCGGGAAATAGACTTCCGCATATATCTTGTAGATAATGCAAAGCCCGTTGCGTTGCCCGTTAGACACATGGCTCCACGAGAAAGGAAAGAGCTCAGTAAACAGATTAAAGAGCTTTTAGAAAAGGGGTTCATTAGGAGGAGCATTTCAGAATGGGGCGCTCCAGTGGTGTTCGCTACAAAGGCGGATGGTTCACTTCGTCTATGTGTTGACTATAGGGAGCTCAACAAGCTAACGAAAAAGAATAGGCACCCGCTCCCTAGAATTGACGATTTATTTGACCAGCTTGTAGGAGCGTCTGTTTTCTCCCAGCTCGATTTAGCAACCGGTTTTCATCAGCTAAGGGTGGCTGAAGATAGCATCGATAAAACGGCGTTCAGAACCCCAGACGGCTTCTTTGAATGGCTTGTCATGCCTTTCGGTTTGACAAATGCACCTGCTTACTTCGTGGACCTGATGAGTAGGGTATTTAGAGATTTCCTCAACAAATTCGTAGTGGTCTTCGTAGATGATATCCTTATCTTCTCAAAGAGTGAAGAGGAACATGCTCAGCACTTAAGGGCAATCATGGAAACTTTGCGAGTCCATCAACTAAAAGCCAAATTCTCCAAATGCCACTTTTGGAGAGAAGAGGTGAGGTTCCTTGGGCACATAGTATCCAAACAAGGGTTAGCAGTGGACCCTGCTAAGGTAGTGGCGGTACAGGATTGGAAGACACCAAGGAATGCAACTGAGGTCCGAAGCTTTCTAGGACTAGCAGGTTTCTATCGAAAATTCATAAGGGATTTTGCAAAAATCTCAGCTCCGCTCACGAAATTGACCAAGAAGAATCTAGTGTTCAATTGGGACTTGGATTGCGAGTTTGCTTTCCAACGACTAAAAAGGGCTCTCACGACAGCCCCAGTTTTGACGCTGCCAGATGGGAGCAAGATGTTCACTGTTTATACGGATGCATGTGGGACAGGGCTAGGCGCCGTCTTAATGCAAGAAGGAAGGGTAGTAGCTTATGGCGGGAGGCAGTTGAAAGTGCACGAAAAGAACTACCCAACCCACGATCTTGAGTTAGCCGCCATCGTCTTTGCACTCAAGTATTGGCGACACTATCTCCTAGGTGAGAAGTTCGAACTTTACACTGACCATAAATCGTTGAAATATCTTTTCTCGCAGAAGGATCTTAACTTGAGGCAACAAAGATGGATGGAGTTTCTTGCCTCGTACGATTTCGAAATCTCCTACACTCCGGGCAAAGGCAACGTAGTGGCAGACGCGTTGAGCCGAAAGAAATTGACCCTAAGCCCGTTGTTTATTGAAAGACAAAGCCTAGAGTTTATAGCCAGCTTCGACTTTAGGCCTTCCTCCGATTTCGTACCAGGCTTGTTAGCATCTCTCGAAGTGCGCCCAACTTTAGTGGATTCAGTAGGGACAGCACAACGCGAAGACCCTCAGCTTGTGGAAACAATTGATAGGCTAATTAGGGGTGAGACTTCAAGTCACTTCAACAGATACTCCATCGACGATAAGGGTTTGCTAAGGCGAGACGGAAGACTATGCGTCCCACAGACAAAAGATTTAGTAAAGAAGGTTCTCGAGGAAGCACATCACTCCAAGATGACGATACACCCAGGCGGAGATAAAATGTACAAAGACATAAAAAGGACTTTCTTCTGGAACGGCATGAAAAAGGACGTGGCAGAATTCGTTTCTAAGTGCATGGTGTGCCAACAGGTTAAGGCGGAACAGAAAAAGCCTGGCGGACTGCTACATCCTCTGGAGGTCCCGCAGTGGAAGTGGGATAGCATCTCAATAGACTTCATCGATGGGCTGCCTAGGTCTAGGAGAGGCAACACTAGCATTTGGGTAATAGTGGATAAGCTTACTAAAAGCGCCCACTTTTTACCTGTCAAAAGTAAAAGAACTGCCTCATCCCTAGCATCACTTTACCTCAAGGAAATCGTTCGACTCCATGGAATACCATCTAGCATTGTTAGTGACCGAGACCCCATCTTCACCAGTGAGTTTTGGCGGAGTCTGCAAGAAGCAGTAGGAACACAGTTATGCTTGAGCACAGCCTATCATCCCCAAACCGACGGCCAAACAGAGAGAGTGAACAGAGTTTTGGAAGACCTTTTAAGACTATGCGTCCTTGACTTCGGAGGGACATGGGAAGACCACCTTCCTTTGGTGGAATTTGCCTACAACAACATCTATCAAGTAACCATCGGAATGGCGCCCTTCGAAGCTTTATATGGAAGACCGTGCCGATCGCCCACTTGTTGGTGGGAGTCTACTGATAAGCTCATACTTGGGCCGGATATGATCCGAGAGACTTCAGAGAAAGTAGACTTAATACGAAGAAGGATGAAGACGGCCCAAGACAGACAAAAGTCCTATGCCGACAAGAGAAGGACCGACCTTGAATTTGAGGTTGGAGACAGAGTTTTTCTCAAGGTATCACCGCTAAGGAACGTTGTTCGTTTTGGAACCACAGGAAAACTGGCACCAAGGTTCGTAGGGCCATTCCCTATCATCGAGAAAATTGGGAAAATGGCCTATAGATTAGAGCTACCCGAGAAGTTGGCTGGAGTCCACAACGTTTTTCACGTTTCACATCTCCGAAAATGTCTACATGAGTCAACCGAGGTGGTAGAGCCAAATATCCTCGAAGAGGCCGAAGTGGAACGCGAAGCAACCATAAGAAAAGTTCCAACCCGCATATTAGGAACGGAAGTGAAGAAGCTACGCAACCGTGAAGTCAAGCTCGTCAAAGTTCAGTGGAGCGACGCCGAGGGAGACGCGACTTGGGAAACTGAAGCTAGAATACGCACTGCTTACCCTTTTCTTTTCGAGGGTACATCCTTGATCTTTCTTTTTCCTTAAGTCGCGCTTTTATCTATCTTTTTAGGTATATTTCCTCGACCTTATCTTTTAGGTAGAAACCCTTTGGATGGAAACATGTAATTGAAACATGTTATGGATGATGGTTGCAAGTGGTTGCAAGTGATTGCTAGTGGTTGCTCGTGGTTGCATATACACACACAATCTAGGTTTTAGATCGGCTCAGTCACTTCATATTGCATATGCATATATGTTTGCATTCGTATATGGTTGAACTCTAATGTGTTGTCATATGGATGTTGCATTTGTATTGAATGATTGTGCACTCATGTAAAATCATGAATAGGAAAATTTGCATACATAATGGATTCATGGCACTTACATAATTCGCATTAAGGAGGTCAACTGAATCAGTAGACCGCCTGATTTTGCATTTGATAAGTACATGAACACACACACTTCGCATATGATCATGGAGCATTAGAAGTCTTTTAAGGACAATGGATGCTCGTGTTTGATGGATGAGTAGATGGATGATTGGATGTTAGGATATACATTCCTCCTAACTTGAAGATTTCGGGGGCGAAATCCTTTTAAGTGGGGGAGAATGTAACACCCCGTGTATTCTATAACTGTGAAATTAACAAATTAAAGTATAATTAATTTGAAATCAAAGAACTAAGGGAAGCGGGATACGCCATTGCGTTCGTCTCGGAAAAATACGCGAAATAGAGTCCGAGTTTTCGAAAAACGGAGTCCGTATGAAGAAGATATGACCTTCGGAAGTTTCTGAATTAAGTTTAAAATTCGAACAGAATAAAACAGCTCAGAAAAACAAGTTTAAAATTAAAAATCGGGCCCAATTGGCCAGGGCGGGAAAATTCCCGCCTAATGCACCCAGGTCGACTGGGCTGTCGACCTGGTCTAGCCAGGTCGACAGGGCTGTCGATAGGGCTGTCGACAGGGCTGTCGACCTGGTCCAGAGCCAGGTCGAACCCAGCCCAACCTGGCTGGCCTATTCTATGTTGGTCGATTTTCAGAAGTCTGCTTTGTCATTAGGGCTAGGTGGCAGGCTCTAATTGGTCTCTCTTTCGAATGAATGGCTACGATCAATCCAAGCAATATCGATGGTCCTAATCAGTTCATAAACCCTATAAAAATGACCCTAGACTCAACCTAATCTATTCATTCAAAAATAAGAACAAGGCCATCATGTTGCTGAGGAACGACTAAGAGTAGCCACCAATTGGAGAGAGGATTAGGAGGCAAATTCTAAAGCATAAAGCAACTTAATCAAATCAAATCAACAAGGAATCGCATCTCCAAATTCCTAAATTGGAGAATTCGCCACACAATTGTAAGTAGAGTATTATTTTGGTACGAACAAATAATTGTGTTGGTTTGTATACTTGATTTGTGGCGATAAAGTAATTCATATTTGTGCGTTACTATGATTCTTATCGATTTGGAATATTGTATACGTTTGGATATTCTCGAATTATGTTATTCATTATAAAAAACTACATGTTTGCGGTAGTTTTATGCAAGTATACGTTTGGAATATTCGCAAATTATGTAATCCATGTTGAAGCTACATGTATGTAGTTGATTAATTGAAATTCATGCAAGTTTGGGGTTTTGCTACTATGCCATCATAATGTATATTTTTGTACAAAAATCATTTTGTACGTAATTGGGACAAATTTGGGTTATTATAGTTCATATGAAACTATGTTGAAATTTTGGCACATGATCTATGTATTAAGCCATGCTTTTGTACTAGAAAACCTATTTGCAAATATGACTAGGCTATGATTGATATTTTGCATAATTGAAATCCATGTTAGGTCTATATTGTTAACAAGAATTATATGATGACATATGTGGTACATAGCTAGGTTAGATTCAAAAATCCCTTTTGCAAGTTTGCATGACTAAAGTAAAAATCATGATTTCATGTTAGAAATATTTATGCCATGGTTATGTGAATAGATTTAAAATCATGATTAAGTTGAACTATACTTTTGTGTTAGTAACAAAAGTAAGCACCTTTGTAAACATGTAGTAATCTTATGAACATGATTTGTTTATGTTTGACATTATGCCTGAATAAAAATATAGGTTTATGTTGTAGTTAAGCCTATGTGTCAATAGTGATATTCTTAACTTAACTACAAGTTTACATGGTTTGATTCATGTCACTTATGCTTTATGACCAAAGTATATGTTACCACTATGCAAGTACACCAGTTTCTATTTTGTAGTCCCAACGTCACGTTGCAAGTTCATGCGTTCACATTCCCCTTTTTGTGTATGTAATCACGCTTTAAGCCTCCCCTTTTTCTCATGGCTAAGTTGGGCTAAAAAAGGTTAAGCCCAACATATATACGGACGTGTTAAACGGGGGAAAATAACGTTGGGTTAAATTTATTAATAAATGAAAATATAAAGTAGAAGGGCCCAAATTCAAGTATGGGTTGGGCCCATGATTGGTGTAACCTTTACACAATTAACTTAATAATGGGCCGCAAATGTTTACATATAAGAAAATAAAGAAGAAAGACAAAATATGTAAATGTAGAACATACGATGTGTTTAACCCGAGGTTGGATTGAGTTGTGATGTAAACCTGCCCGGAACCGCCCGGCTGTCCAGTAGTCACAACAATACCTATCCAATGTGGGAGGTTAAACATGGAGCCCAATAAGGACCCGAGGTTAGACTGAGTTGTGGCGTAAGACTGCCCGGAACCAACCGGCAACAGGCAGCCACAACAATACCTGTCTAATGTGAGAGGTCAAGGTTTTAATAAGACAATTCAGGCTGAGTCAGGATTGTTAGGATTAAGTGAACTAAAGACTTAATCAAAATGGAACATGCTAAACTAAACGGACTGGTGGGGGTTAGGTTAGAAAACACTTAACCAACTTAGCATGTTGGCTAGAGATAGAAAACCTAGTAACGGGGGACCCTTTTCAGCAGTAACCCTAGAAGGTGTATCATGATACCCTGAAACTAGGCAGGGTGGGGCACGATTACTGGGCTGATTGTAAGAGGTCAAATCGACGGCGGTGGTGTAGCGGTGTAGGTTCTAACGGGGTGCGGGCGTGCACACACTCCGGCGCAGAAAAATAAGGCACTGGACACCAGTAGCATACCTGTGCATTCTAGGATTGTGTCGGGCCGCCACCATGGGACTTGATACACCCCATGGTGGGACCAGCATAGGTAACTACAACATCGGGGGCCGTAAGACACATGTAACTATGCGAGTAGGAGCCGATCGTCATAGAATGGATCACATCACCCTGATTATGGGATGCCAGTTGGGAACTAGTTTATATGGGTTCGGAGATTAACATGGGGTATGATAGTATATTCGACCCTAGACAACTTAACCAAGTTTATAGTGCTTTCCCACTTCTTGTTTATACTTATCATACCCAGTTCTTTATTCATAGACAGAATAGTCCTAGACTTACTCAGGCTTTATGTCTGACTCTACTTTTCTTTCGTCTTCTTTTCTTCCGTTTCCCCCCCCCCCCCCCCCCCCCAGGCCCACAGGGAGGGAACACTGCAGCTTGACCAGCCTTAACATCCAGCTTGAAGAGGAGAAATGTATTGCTTGGACCTTTTCGTTTTGAACTATGGCTTTGGACAACCACTATGGGGCTTTTGCAGTTTATCTATGTTTTATTTATGCTTCTTTAAATAATGTAATCAAGACAGATTATGAAAGTGTTATGTTATGTTTTGGAAAGGATGTAAGACAATCATGGTGATGTGTTGTAACACGTATTTGCTTTTATAAAGTAAAAGTTGTTGTTTTTCCGCTGTTTACAAATATGTGTTTTTATATCTGTCTTGTATATCTGTGACTTATACTTATAAACCTCCACCAAAATTAGGGCATTCCCTTTGAGAGTGACCCTAACGGAGGTGGGGTGTTTCAGATACTGTTATTTTGAGACTATACTGCCCCTTTTGAGTATTCTGAATTACTGTGGCTTCCCTTATACATCTATGTGCCTTTACATATTAAAGTATGAGGCATGCGCTGTTTTAAATCATTCTTTAGACCATTTGTACCCTTATGTAGCATTGTGTGTGTATGCGTATGCGGATGTGTGTGTGTGTGAAGCTTGAACACCATGCCTCATGTTAACTCGAACAAACGTCATTTCTTGTATTGTTCACACTTAAGTGCGTTGACATATATGTATATTTTGTGCCATATCATCAACTGCGCAACAGAGTTGTTTTGTTCAGTATTGTATATTTGTGACGGTAAATAGTTAGTATTTTGTTAACTATATATTTTTAAAGTGAAGTATTTAGTGGTTTTGGAAACTATATTCTGATAGTGGGTCATGGTTTTAACCTGAAACTTCCATATTTCTTTTACACTTAGTAAATCATTTGAACTAGATAATATGCTGACAATCCTTACATCTCTATGCTACAGATTTGAACAATTTTAATATGTCCAGTATGTTACACATTGGAACCATTTTAATATGTTCAGTATGTTGTACCTTTGAATCCATTTTGGTGTGTTTGGCATGTCCCAGATTTTCTTGTCTCCATTTATGTGAATTCATAAATTACAGGTAAACTGTTATAGATAGATATTATACTTTTCCCTTGAGCTGTTTAACCTGAACACATTTTGTGTACTTCTTTTAAACTGAATCCTTCTTTATTGCATTCAGTGAACATACTTACCATGTGTCAGTGCCCCTTGTTTAAATTGGTTGCTACTGCAGTAATTTGTGAATCAAATATACTCTTATAGATCCTACTTTATTCGATATAGCAGTGTACTATTGTTCCCGGTCTTGTTCTTATATGTATTCGTTCCCGGAATACTGGGGCAGTGCACACGCGTACTCGTACGCATGTGTATATACAGGCTTCCGTGAATGCTTGTCCCTGAAATATAAAACCAATATTTAACAAATATTATACTTGATACTGGATATATATATATATGTATATAATTGTTTAATACTAGGATAAATGATTAAATTCAATTTATACTGAAGTTAATTTACTTGAACTATCATTATTCCTGACTCGAGTGTTTTATGATTTTGCATGGAATGCTCGGGTCAGACCCGAGCAATACAGATTTAAAGATTACAGCTTAGGATTCATAGACTGACGAAGTTGGGGATTCCAAGAGACGACGCACTCTGAAATTTGAACCATAAAGATCATTACTGTATTTAAATTGTTTTAAATTCCACGATATAGGAAATGCTGTATCAAAATTCTGATTAATATATGAAGTTATTTTCGCTGTTCAATATTGTGTTATTTATTATTTTGTGGTTTCTGTGTTGATTCTGTTTAAACTCTATAAGCTAAATAACGCTCCGTCGATTTGATTGTTTTAAGTTGGTTTAATTACTGATTTGATGCTGTTAAAATGGCGGGACGTTACAATCGGCATGCGCCGTGGCCTCTAGATACCTACGGAACCAGCCAGGTATCGTAGTGCCCAATGGAATATTAGATGGGTGCGTTTTTTACAGGTCCCTATTAAGTTTCAAAATATAAAAAAAAAACCCGCTGATAAAAAGAATATAAAATACATCCTTATTTTTGAACTTCCGCTCAAAAAATACCAGATATACCCTTACAAACTAAAAAACTATCCAACAAAGATACGTCATCAATTACTCGGTCAATCCTTCCTTTTATCTCGCTGAAAACCCTAATCCCACAATTCTGCAAATCGTTCGATCACTCCAGGCGTCCATCTCCTACAATCGGATATCGCCGTCGATCCCCCTTGCAAAAGCCGCCGCGCCGCCTAACGCTGGATCCACCGCCGTCAACAAACCCGCATCTTCCTCCTCCTTCACCTGTACAGCCCCAAAACTGCACCCAAACGCGATGTGACCACCGCCACCGCCCCTAACTGGACTGCCTCCACCTCAGGCGCCGTCTGCTTCGCCTCCTCCAACACCCAGCACCGCCATTTCCCCCCAAACCCACAGTAAGTTTTTTTAACTTCTTTTTTTTTTTTTTTAATATTATCACCTAATTATTGCAAAACAGTATGCATCTATACAGTATTGTTGCAAATAAGTGTGCATTTATTATTTTTTTAGCTAAAAGCTGATATAGATGCATTTTTTGGCAAAATGTGTATGAATGTATGCAGTTATTGACAATAATTCCATGTTTGTATGCAGATATTTTAAATATCTACATGCTTGTATGCATATATTAACTACATCTGCGTGCTTTTATATAAATATCAAGTATATTTGCATGTTTGAAGTCGGATATTAATAATATTTGCATGCTTGTATGTAGATATCCATTTATTTTTGCATATTTGTATGCATGTAATGTATAAACTTGTTTTAATTTATTTATTGTTATGTAAATAATAGGATACTTGTAAACTGATATTTCGAAAACCTGCATACATACTAGTATATAGATTGTAAGAATGATTGCATATTTATACCCTTGTTATCATACCAAATAGAATTATTCAAACAAGGTGTTAATGTTTTATAAATTTCCGCAGCGTTGATTGTGGCATGTTTGTTAATAACATGATGAAACAGAGAAGTGAGAACCAAGAAATCATTGAAGATGATGAAGTATATGGTGTTGTGGCTGTTAATGAACAACGTGCTGAGCTTGCTAACGAAATTCTCAACTGTAAATTTTATAGTCGGACTGTTGATAATAATATGTTGACGCAGAAGTTCTTCGAGATTTATGTATTGAATTAAGTTCTACTTCTTTTTCATGATGGTATGAAATGTTGCTTTCTTGTGTGCAGTTATAAACAATATAGTGCATACTTTTATGCAGTTTTTTCAATAAAATTGGTCACTAAACTGCAAATATTTGTAGCATTACTTCAGAAAACGCTACTGATGTTTTTTTTAATTACTTACTGTACGATCAGTACTTCAGAAGATTTTTGTAGCACAAAACAAAATTAATACTGTAGAATTCGATGACTAAATTAACAAATTCAATAATAAATAGGGAAGAAATAATGAAAGCTAAAACAGAGTTTGCACACAAAATGAAAATTTGAAAACTTGCATGCACATAATAAGAATACTTACATACATCTATGCAACAAAGAATATTTGTATATATTATCAGGTATAAAAAATACTTCTGTACCGACATTTAGCGACTATGAATTTATTCATACATATACGCACTTATACAAAATATCAGCAAAGTTAATACAAATATTCAGTATATCAACAAACAGCATCTCTCACTACATTAACAGAACTATAAAAATATAGACGAATAAAGCAGCTATCATTGACAAACTTCAACAACACCAAGACAACAACATCAGCAGTAGCACTGTTATACAAACAAGGGATTCAACAAGAAGTAGACAAACTCAGCAGTAATTATTGTATAAAATTACATAAACGTGTTCAAAATAGTAATAACAATATGCATACATGTATAAAAATATCAGTAATACTTGCATACCTATGTGCAAATTTTAACAAAAGTTATGCATACTAATATTTATAGTGGATGAAAAACACTGGTAAAATGCATATATTAGGAATATATGCATGAATGTATGCAAATTGTCATCATACATGCAAGCAAACATAATTTCAAAAAGAGTACGTAAGTACACATATATACAGAATATATGCGTACAGTTATGCAAATTTCCTGAACATATGCATGATTTTATACACATATTCAGAATTAAAGAAACAAACCCTATAGTGAAAAATTAATAATCACGACTGTACAATCAATAATAAAAAGATAAATTTATCACCTAATTAAATTATCCATCATCAAACCGAGACAGTTTAATAACATCAGAATAATTAATTAAAAAAAAATAGGCTTGAAATTGCCCCGATTTTGATATTTTTTGTTCAAGCGACATTAAAATTAAGAAAGTCGGCTTTGAAATTTAAATTTTCTTCTTCAATTGTCTGCATCACCAATACACCAATATTTGCAGGACCACTGGATGAAAAAAAAATCAGGTTAATATGCATTAATCAAACAAAAATACAAAAACAAATTCAGTTAGTTATAACTATATGCATTCATATATGCAAGTAATAGAAATATATGCATACTTATATGAAAATTTTAAGAATATTTGCATAAACTATATTAAAAAAATAATCCAGAACACCTGTAATATATCTGACTTCGCCATCATTCCCCCTGCAACAGCCGCCGCGCCGCCCACCGATGGCTCCACCGCCGTCGACAAACCCTCCTCTTCCTCCTTCTTCACCTGTACAACCCAAAAAACGGAACCTAATTATATGTTTCTAAAGGGGAGGATGTGAGCCTAATTAAGTTTAGTTTTAAGTTTAGGGATGAAATAGGGATGAAATTTTTATGTTTCTAAAGGGGAGGATGTGAGCCTAATTAAGTTTAGTTTTAAGGATGTGAGACTAATTTTCACATATTAGATTCCCCAGACATGCTGAAAAGAAAAGGAAAGGGATTCAGACAAAGGATCAAAAGATATTACATATGGCTTTGGAGAATATGTTTTTTAAAACAGCCTTTTCTTTTGAAAATGCTTTCTTTTAAAACCTCTTTGAAAATAGTTTTAAAAAACTTTCATCTAATTAGGTAACCTTCAGCTCTGATACCAAGTGTGATACCCCACGTCCGTTAATGTCACTCATTAAGAGAATGCATTAAGTTTTGTGAAGCGTTATAGGTAAACAGAAACAGAAACATTACAAGATAGATATAAAATAGCAATGGAATTAAAAGCTTTTATTAATCATAAAGCATCGTGGTTCAAAACATCATATGTCTAAAAATACATAAACCATGTACATCATCAGAACTTCTGTCTTGCACTTAAAACATCAGAGTATAAAAATAAAAGAAGCATAATCCCCAATTAAAAACATAGCCATATTAGCAAAGATAAGAGCTTGAGCTGTAGATCTAAGTAGCACTAGCAAAATGATATCAGAATGCTGATCAAGCTTGAGTATTCCCACTCTGAGAACCTAGGGGAGAAACGGAAGAAAGAAGAGGAAACAAAAAGGGTAAGACATAAAGTCTGTGACTCCAATTACTTTTAGAGAAAAAATAAGTAAAAGTATCATGACATACATATAAAGTGGATAAGAAATATAACATCATAAGAGGTAGGTATGACAAGGTAAACATGATAGAGTGTGTACGCTTCTCTAATGATTACTCCGCACCGATACTAGTATAACCAGAATAAGATGATCCCAACAACTATAAGATGGTAGACTTAGGCATACGTCTAGATGTACCCCCCAATCGGTCGGCACCCTACTCCGTAGATATCCTGTGTTGGCCCCACAGTAGGAGGTATCACTTCCTAAAGTGGTAACCATTCGTCTTCATGATGTGCACAACCATATCTATAGGTGTCACGGTCATCTTATCCCCCTCTGCCCGGACCATGCACGCACATGACCCGGTCGGTTTGCGCAGTCCACACCGTCCTCCGCATTTGGATCACTTACAATCAGCCCAGTCAGCATGCCCCGACTCCGACCTAGTTCCGTGTACTCAATTGATACCGTTATATGGGTTACTGACTGAAATGGGTCCCACACACAAGATGATACAAGCTTCCCTCTATGCTTGCATCCCCACTAGGTTTTCGACAGGTTATGCTTACCTAACAGTGTCTTTAATTACATAACCCCAATAGTTTAAGTTTGTGGACATATATATAAATATTACCCACCCAACCTAGATATACTTAACCGCTTATTGTTCCAAACAAGTTTACATAACCCTTAATCAGGTTCATGTTCATACAATCCCTATGGATTCAACTAGGTTAAGTATTCAAATTCATTACCATGTCCATTTATTGTTATAACTTGCTAAACCTCCCACATTAAGCCTACCACTTGTGGATGCTGGATATGTCGGGCGGTTCCGGGCAGACTTCTTCCACAAGTCGGGCTTAATCTCGTATCTTAGCACGTCTCGTGTTTGTGCACGTAGACCCCTCACATTAGATTCACCACTTGTGGTCGCTGGATATGCCGGGCGGTTTCGGGCAGACTTCCACCACTAGTGTAATCTAACCTCAAGTCTAGGCGTGGTTACAGTTTCTAATTACTGTAATCGTAGGCATTTCCATTATTAACCAAATTTACCTATGTCGTTATAGGTTTGCATGCCCCTTTTCCCAAGCTATATTCATAATAAACTATACACCCCAAATTCATATTATTACAATTTATTCAAGTTATGCCCAAATTTCTAGTTACAAGTTATGCCCAATATTAACGTTTTCCCCTCGTTCCCAGTCTAACGTATTCGCATATTTCAGCGGCATGCCTAGGCTCGAAGGTAGCCTGGTTGTATAAAAATTAAAAGGGAAAAGGTAGAGGGAAAAGGACAGAGATGATCATACTAACAAGGTTGACATGTAATGGCATAAATATATAGTGGCATAATGACAAGATAAGCATATAGTATGAACATGTGACAATAGCACTGATTCTAGCATAATAGGGATAGGCATGATGTGATCTAAACAATGATTTAGATGTTCAACTAACAACTGATCTGATTTGGCCATAAACATAATAGAACATGTATAAGGTTATCTAAACAATGAATTAGATCTATGATCAAAGGTAGATTTGACATGATAAAGGTTAAGATCCAAGTCATAGTCCTGTCAGAGTATCATAGAAATACAAGTTATAACAGATCTGATATGATTCAAGCAGTCACGCGCATAGATCCAAATTATAGTCATATCATGTTTTACTTTTTAATTATTTAAATCTACAAGTAACTTAAACTCACAGTGTTTGGATCTAGAAAAATAGAAGGAGAATATCAGATGTTGAATCATAGATCTATACTCGAATAACTCTAGACTTGATTAACTCGATTACAGAAGAAGAAAAAAGTTTGATTCAATCCCGACAGCGACAACATCAATCCTCCATTATTTTCAGTGTGCAAAACATGAGAAATGAGGCCATATATATAGCTGCCGCCACAAACCCTAGTCTGCCGCCCCCAACCCTAATATGCCACGTCTGCCTTAGGAGGATCGACTGTAACACCCCACCTCCGCTAGGGTCACTCACAAAGGGAATGCACTAGGTTTGGTGAAGCATTATCGAGGTAAAAATGCACAGAAATATTACAAGACAGAACATATACAAAACAGCGGAAGTAAAACAAATTTCATTACCTTATAAAATAAGGTCTAAAGCCTTTTACATTAAAATACATCAAAACCTGTCTTGCAATAGTAAAGAAGCTTAAAACCATTTCATGAATTATTCCCCAGGTAAAACAGTAAAGTAGCCATAGCCAAGAAAAGTCCAAGTCATACGTGATGACCTTCAAGCAGAAGAAGTCTGAACTATATAACAGTGTTTCCTCCCTGAAAACCTGGGTGGGAAACGGAAGACAAAGAGGCGAAACAAAACGGGGTTAGTCATAAATACTGGTAAGTCCTATTTACTTCCAGTATAAAAACAGGTAAAGGTAACATGACATGCATAAACTGAAAGTAAACATAAGGATGATGACAAGATAGATAAGCTAAACCAAGATAACTGGATGAACTACTGTAGCAAGATAAACTAAGGTATCATGATAGACTACGGTGTCAAGATAAATCAAGGTATCACATCGTCAGGTTTCTATCAAGTATATTATCCCAAGGTATCTATCATGTATAACATCCCACGATATCTATCATGTATAATATCCCAAGGTATTTATCATGCATATTTGCTCTGCACCTCTCGTACTAGTATCCCAACCCGCGTCATGTGTTAATTATGAATGTCCCTTTCCCAATGTCATGCAATGGTCCATGTCAACCTAATATATAACATATGTAGGTTTTCCCAGCTCGTATGTTTCTTTCCATGTATAAGTTCGGTCCTTTGCCGTAGGCCATACGGGCTTTCCCATGTAAACGTTTTATCCTTGAGGTTATTTTGGACTGCTACCCTTGATCTGGTTATGTTTTCTTACCATGAACTATCGCGTGTTCACTTAGGATTTATGCCACCTAGGACCACTAGGGATTATGCTACCTAATGAACGTTTCCGTGTCTCGGTTTGGGTTCAAGCCACCTAGGGCCACTAGGGATTATGCCACCCGTCAACCACGCCCCTTTATCCCACGTATGTATCGTGAATCGTTTTCCATGTCTAGATGCACATGTATCCCAATGTGCCATCCGAGTTCCGTGTCAGGGCAAATCAAGAAATACAGAACTCGGTCGGGAGCTTTAAGTCGTCTGCTGATGCAGATATCAAGGTCTGTTTTTGTATCCGTGGCTATGGTCCCACGTGACCCCTCCCTCAACTACTGAAAGGCAATCCAAGAAAAATCATGTATGAGAACTACATCCCGGCCCCACTATATCCCCACTTTCCTATGGGCCAACCTCACCCATGACTCGATAGCAAGAACATGGTCTGTTGGGAGTTCTCTGCCTTTTCGTTTGTACACGATTGACTAAAGATGGTAGGTAGTCGGCGACGTGCTATCCAGGGCAAAAACAAGTATCGTCGACTCCATGCTAATCCATCCCAGTCTTTAGGTTGCTCGCATAGCAACCAAGGCATACTCTTGGTTCTTCTACCGCAGACCTTAACCTCTGTGAGGTCGGGTTTCATGGACCACCTGCCACCTCACAGAGGGATACCAAGAGTACCCTCACGTCCCCCGAAGCTACCGCTTCGTCACCCAGTTTGTTGGAGCTTTTTATCCAAGTCAGATAAGTTGCTCCTCCTCGTATACCAAGCGATGACCTACCGTATCAGGTTACTCATCTATTTATGAACTAGTCCCATATCCTTGGCTAAGAATTATTACTTAGTTATCCATAACTAAGGTTTACCACTTAGCTCCTCTTTCCGCTATCCTTGTTAACTACGATTCTCAACCTAGTCCCCTGAGCTAGGGTTTTGTCAAATGGGTTAAGTGTTGTTATCCAAATTCATGACATAACCCGCCTACTAATCATGTCAAGATTGGCTAAGTACTTAAGTTCAAGGCTTAGCCCTACAAGTTGGTTAAGTGTACCAAGAAGCTCATGACTTAACCCTATCAAGTCAAATTATTTAAGTATTTATTTGTCTTAACCCTATCAGATTATCATGTTAGATTGATTAAGCATAGATTATCTTAATCCCATCAGATTATCGAGTCGGATTGGTTAAGTATGGGTTAGCTTAACCCCATCCACTAAACGTATTACAATGGTTAAGCCTAATTTAAAAGATCTTGTGACTTAACCCTATCAGGTCCGACTATTAGATTGGTTAAGTATAGGTTACTTAACCTCATCAAATCATCATGTATAATTGGTTACGTATAAGTTACTTAACCCCATTAAATTATCATGTTAAGTTGGTTATGTATTGGTTACTTAACCTCATTGAATTACCAAGTTTAGATTGGTTAAGTGTGTAACTTAACCCCATCGAATTACCGTGCTTAGATTAGATAAGTGAAGGTTACTTAACCCCATCTAATTACCATGTTTAGATTAGTTAAGTCTAAGTTACTTAACCCCATCTAATTACCATGTTTAGATTAGTTAAGTCTAAGTTACTTAACCCCATCTAATTTACCGTGTTAGATTAGTTAAGTATGGATTACTTAACCCCATCTAATTACCGTGTTTAGATTAGTTAAGTGTAGGTTACTTAATCCCATCTAATTACCAAGTCGGATTAGTTAAGTGTAAATTACTTAACCCCATCCCCTTATTGTCTTATATGGTTAAGTGTCATTAAGGAACCAAGTCCGGTTTAACTTAACCTACCCATTCGTGTCATATCGGTTAAGTGTCATTAATCAAAATTACCTAACCTTTTCATGTGGCATTAATTAGATTAATGCACCCCAGCCTCTCACATTAGACTTTGTTGTGGTTACTAGTTAAGCCGGGCGGGTCCGGGTAGATTTACACCACAACCTAGTCTAACCTCGGGTTTCAAGTGCTATGTGACCAACTACTCACATTGGGTCCTATTGTTTGTAGCTACTAGTTAAGCCGGACGGGTCCGGGTAGATTTATGCTACAAACTCAACCCAACCTCGAGTTGGCCACTTTCATGTTTGGTCTAGTGTCTTATTACACTTACAACCCACCCATGTCTAGTTCAAGTTCCATGTGTTCCCATGTGTCATGACCATATTTAAATGTATCATGAATGTCATGTTCTCATGTAAACCCCATGTCAAGTTTTTTCATGTCATACCCACGTTTTTCCTAAATTAACCAAACGTATTTCCAACCCAAGTGGAAGCGAGTCACATAGTAGGGTATTATGCCAACATATTGGCTACAAACATGCATAGTATCATAAGAGAATTTGGCCACAAACATGCATGGTATCATAAGGGAATTTGGCCACAAGCATGCATAGTTTCATAAGGGAATTTGGCCACAAACATGCATGGTATCATAAGTGAATTTGGCCACAAACATGCATAGTATCATAAGTGAATTGGCCAAAACATGCATGATACATATGGGGTTTGGGTTCATTTACATGCATAAGCCCCAAAGTCAAGTCTTTGCCCATGTTTCACAAGTCAAGTGGTTCCCAAAGGTTCATGCTAACATTCCATAGATAAAGATTCAAACTTGCAAGACATACTAGGTTAAACATAACATGAATGGCATAATTAAGTCGCTACAACTTAGCCCAAAGTCATAGGTTCAAGCAAAAGAGACATGACAAGGTTCATATAGGCTAGCATACTTATATTTCATCTCATTTTATCCCATGTCATATTAGAACCACCGTTAGAATCTACAAGTAGCTAGAACTTACATAGCATGGCAAGAGGGCTAGGGGCATGAATCGTCTTGACGAAGAATCCATGTTGAGATGATGATCAAAACCCTTGATTTGGTGTAGAAAGCTTGCACCTTCTTCTTGGATCTAGTTTGAATGCATAGGCTCTTGAAGTTGGAGATGGAGGCCATGATCAAGATAGATTTTGGCAGCACTTAGTTGTTAGACTGATTTTTAGTGATTTAGGTTAGGTCCTAGGGTGTTTTTATAGAGATTAGGAGTAGTTTAGGCCCTTAGATTAACCCTAGGATAGATCCTAACCTTCAAAACCCATCACAGGCCAATAGACCAGACCCAAGAGCATGTCTTGAGGAACAAGTCAGGTACACCCAGGCCAGCTGGCCGACCACCCAAGTCGACAGGGGTGTCGACTAGGCAGACGACACCACCTGGGTGTGTGGACTCCCAAGTCGGCTCCCCAGTCGACTTGGGGGTGGCGGGAATTTTTCCCGCCTTCCCTGCTTGGCTGAATTTGAATTCTGAATTCAAATTTGAATAGTTTTTGAACTTGAATTTTTCTGAAAACTTTGACGGGCCATAACTTGGTCATACGGACTTCGATTTTCGAAAACTCGGACTCTATTTCGCGTATTTTTCCGAGACGAACGCAATGGCACAGCCCGTTTCCCTTGATTCAGATTTTATATTTTAATTCTGCCTTGATTCTTGTTTTTAACACGTTGTTAAATTCCGAGTTGTTACATTCTCCCCTCCTTTAAGGATTTCGTCCCCGAAATCTCCAAGTTAGGAAGAACGTATCCTACCATCCATCATTCATCTACTCAAAACATCATCCACAGGCAACCATTGTCCTTAGACGATTTCTTATGCCATATGATGCAAAACGTGTGTGTATATGCTCCTTAGCTAATGCCAATGATCAGGCCTGAATGATCTTTCTAATGCAAAATATGTTTAGTGCCATGAATCCAACATGTATGCAAATAGTCCTAGTCATATAAGCACTATATGCGTGCACAAACATTCATTCATATGCAACATCCGCATGACAAAACATTAACTTTCAAACGAGTATAAATACTCGTGCATATGCAATGCAAAATGTGAGTGCGTCGATCTAGTTTCTAACGTGTATTCGTGCATCCACGAGCAACCACTTGCAACCATATCAATCATAACATGTTTCAAATACATGTTTACATCCATAGAGTTCTATCTAAGGTTCCCAAGATAAGATCGAGGATATAAACAAGACAAACTCCTTATGGGGTTTGCAACAGAAACAGGACCGAGAGGATATCCACCAAGCGATTGCATGCAAGCAAGCTCTACAGGAGAACCAGGGATCAACGATATACTCTTACAAAGAGACATGATGTGCGCGTCTAAGCCGCATTTCCTTGAGCTTAATTCCAGTGTGCCTTGACTGCCTTTGACTTCATGATTTCGTAGCTCCTTGATTCCTATTTCCAAGGTATGAGTTGGAACTCATTTCACGGTCGCCTCTCGTTCCATTTTCATTTATTCTTTCCCTAATATACTTGGCTCAACCATATCTCATGCAAGCTCTCCAAAATTCACTAGTGAATTCTGGATCTCGTTTACCAATGCCAATCCATGTTACCACGTGCACTTACTAGATTGATTCCTATAACCCATTCTCAAGCGGAATGAACCATCCGTCTTAGTGGCGAACGTTACTCGATCGGATCAGAGATTTCCGATAGATGCATCAAGAGATTCTAGGCAACCAACCATGACAGAACCCAAAAGGTTACACGAGGCTTTGAGGGTATTACCAAGACAGGTTAAGAGTTTAACTACCCTCTTTTAAAAACCGAGAATGGCTTCCCTTCACTGGATAACCACTTCATCCCTAGAATCCATCCATAGCTCAACAATAGAAGCATTGCTTCTAATCTCAACACTTGGCATAGACATTCTCAAATCCAAACAAGTCATGAATAATTGGACCGACTCTCCAACAAGATTTTGGGACTAAAGTGGGATCTTCTACCATGCTAGTACTACGGTGTAGAGACTTAACTATCGAGGCAGACTTAAATGATGCGATGATCAATACAAAGTCTGGACGGGATGATAGAAAAGAAAGGCTAAGCCTTTAACAGAAACGGTACCATTCCTCTTGGGTACGCTAGAAATGAGAGCATACAATTACCCTCTTGCTGATTTCGTCCTTATCTTCCTTTGTGGATCAAGCCATTCCAACAAGTTGCTTATTCTTAAGCTCGTGTCCTTTATCCTTTCTCTTATTATCCCTTCTTATAACTTCGGCAACAGGTCTCTCGAGAACTTCCTCCATCGCACGGGAAAACACTTACGTAGCTAGACAAGGATTAGTCGCAGTTAAAACTACTGTGATTACAGATGGAGGAAAGAAAGGAAAAGAGGTTCAATCAAGGAAACAAAGGATAGTGCTAATGGCTTTTGGGGAATAGCCTTTTAAAAACTTTTTCTTGAAAAATGCTTCTTTGTAAACGGTTTCTCAAATTGTTTTCAGAAGGTTTTAAAAACTTTTCCCCAGTCTGGTAACCTTCTGCTCTAATACCAAATGTAACACCCCACCTTCGCTAGGGTCACTCACAAAGGGAATGCACTAGGTTTGGTGAAGCATTATCGAGGTAAACATGCACAGAAATATTACAAGACAGAACATATATAAAACAGCGGAAGTAAAACAAATTTCATTACCTTATAAAATAAGGTCTAAAGCCTTTCACATCAAAATACATCAAAACATGTCTTGCAATAGTAAAGAAGCATAAAACCATTTCATGAATTATTCCCCAAGTAAAACAGTAAAGTAGCCATAGCCAAGAAAAGTCCAAGCCATACGTGATGACCTTCAAGCAGAAGAAGTCCGAACTATATAATAGTGTTTCCTTCCTGAAAACCTAGGGGGGGAAACGGAAGACAAAGAGGCGAAACAAAACGGGGTCAGTCATAAAGACTGGTAAGTCCTATCTACTTCCAGTATAAAAACAGGTAAAGGTAACATGACATGCATAAACTGAAAGTAAACATAAGGATGATGACAAGATATATAAGCTAAACCAAGATAACTGGATGAACTACTGTAGCAAGATAAACTAAGGTATCATGATAAACTACGGTATCAAGATAAATCAAGGTATCACATCGTCAGGTTTCTATCAAGTATACTATCCCAAGGTATCTATCATGTATAACATCCCACGATATCTATCATGTATAACATCCCAAGGTATTTATCATGTATATTTGCTCTGCACCTCTCGTACTAGTATCCCAACCCGCGTCATGTGTTAACTATGAATGTCCCTTGCCCAATGTCATGCAATGGTCCATGTCAACCTAATATATAACATATGTAGGTTTTCCCAGCTCGTATGTTTCTTTCCATGTATAAGTCCAGTCCTTTGCCGTAGGCCATACAGGCTTTCCCATGTAAATGTTTTATCCTTGAGGTTATTTTGGACTGCTACCCTTGATCTGGTTATGTTTTCTTACCATGAACTATCGCGTGTTCACTTAGGATTTACGCCACCTAGGACCACTAGGGATTATGCTACCTAATGAACGTTTCCGTGTCTCGGTTTGGGTTCAAGCCACCTAGGGCCACTAGGGATTATGCCACCCGTCAACCGCGCCCCTTTATCCCACGTATGTATCGTGAATCGTTTTCCATGTCTAGACGCACATGTATCCCAATGTGCCATCCGATTTCCGTGTCAGGGCAAATCAAGAAATACGGAACTCGGTCGGGAGCTCTAAGTCGTCTGCTGATGCAGATATCAAGGTCTGTTTTTGTATCCATGGCTATGGTCCCACGTGACCCCTCCCTCAACTACTGAAAGGCAATCCAAGAAAAATCATGTGTGAGAACTACATCCCGACCCCACTATAGCCCCACT
Source organism: Allium sativum (assembly GCA_030737875.1). NCBI lineage: Eukaryota > Viridiplantae > Streptophyta > Magnoliopsida > Asparagales > Amaryllidaceae > Allium > Allium sativum. The sequence goes on along the minus strand of CM060910.1, from coordinate 588,876,250 downwards.
TTCCTATGGGCCAACCTCACCCATGACTCGATAGCAAGAAAATGGTCTGTTGGGAGTTCTCTGCCTTTCCGTTCGTACACAATTGACTAAAGATGGTAGGTAGTCGGCGACGTGCTATCCAGGGCAAAAACAAGTATCGTTGACTCCACGCTAATCCATCCCAGTCTTTAGGTTGCTCGCATAGCAAACAAGGCATACTCTTGGCTCTTCTACTGCAGAACTTAACCTCTGTGAGGCCGGGTTTCATGGACCACCTGCCACCTCACAGAGGGATACCAAGAGTACCCTCACGTCCCCCGAAGCTACCGCTTCGTCACCCAGTTTGTTGGAGCTTTTTATCCAAGTCAGATAAGTTGCTCCTCCTCGTATACCAAGCGATGACCTACCGTATCAGGTTACTCATCTATTTATGAACTAGTCCCATGTCCTTGGCTAAGAATTATTACTTAGTTATCCATAACTAAGGTTTACCACTTAGCTCCTCTTTCCACTATCCTTGTTAACTACGATTCTCAACCTAGTCCCCTAAGCTAGTGTTTTGTCAAATGGGTTAAGTGTTGTTATCCAAATTCATGACTTAACCCGCCTACTAATCATGTCAAGATTGGCTAAGTACTCAAGTTCAAGGCTTAGCCCTACAAGTTGGTTAAGTGTACCAAGAAGCTCATGACTTAACCCTATCAAGTCAAATTGGTTAAGTATTTATTTGTCTTAACCCTATCATATTATCATGTTAGATTGATTAAGCATAGATTATCTTAATCCCATCATATTATCGAGTCGGATTGGTTAAGTATGGGTTAGCTTAACCCCATCCACTAATCGTATTACAATGGTTAAGCCTAATTTAAAAGGTCTTGTGACTTAACCCTACCAGATCCGACTATTAGATTGGTTAAGTATAGGTTACTTAACCTCATCAAATCATCATGTATAATTGGTTAAGTATAAGTTACTTAACCCCATTAAATTATCATGTTAAGTTGGTTAAGTATTGGTTACTTAACCTCATTGAATTAACAAGTTTAGATTGGTTAAGTGTTTAACTTAACCCCATCGAATTACCGTGCTTAGATTACTTATGTGAAGGTTACTTAACCCCATCTAATTACCGTGTTTAGATTAGTTAAGTCTAAGTTACTTAACCCCATCTAATTACCAAGTCGGATTAGTTAAGTGTAAATTACTTAACCCCATCGAATTTACCGTATTAGATTAGTTAAGTATGGATTACTTAACCCCATCTAATTACCGTGTTTATATTAGTTAAGTGTAGGTTACTTAATCCCATATAATTACCAAGTCGGATTAGTTAAATGTAAATTACTTAACCCCATCCCCTAATTGTCTTATATGGTTAAGTGTCATTAAGGAACCAAGTCCGGTTTAACTTAACCTACCCATTCGTGTCATATCGGTTAAGTGTCATTAATCAAAATTACCTAACCTTTTCATGTGGCATTAATTAGATTAATACACCCCAGCCTCTCACATTAGATTTTGTTGTGGTTACTAGTTAAGCCGGGCGGGTCCGGGTAGATTTACACCACAACCTAGTCTAACCTCGGGTTTCAAGTGCTATGTGACCAACTACTCACATTGGGTCCTATTGTTTGTAGCCACTAGTTAAGCCGGGCGGGTCCGGGTAGATTTATGCTACAAACTCAACCCAACCTCGAGTTGGCCACTTTCATGTTTGGTCTAGTGTCTTATTACACTTACAACCCACCCATGTCTAGTTCAAGTTCCATGTTTTCCCACGTGTCATGACCATATTTAAATGTATCATGAATGTCATGTTCTCATGTAAACCCCATGTCAAGTTTTTTTCATGTCATACCCACGTTTTTCCTAAACTACCCAAACGTATTTCCAACCCAAGTGGAAGCGAGTCACATAGTAGGGTATTATGCCAACATATTGGCTACAAACATGCATAGTATCATAAGAGAATTTGGCCACAAACATGCATGGTATCATAAGGGAATTTGGCCACAAGCATGCATAGTTTCATAAGGGAATTTGGCCACAAACATGCATGGTATCATAAGTGAATTTGGCCACAAACATGCATAGTATCATAAGTGAATTGGCCACAAACATGCATGATACATAAGGGGTTTGGGTTCATTTACATGCATAAGCCCCAAAGTCAAGTCTTTGCCCATGTTTCACAAGTCAAGTGGTTCCCAAAGGTTCATGCTAACATTCTATAGATAAAGATTCAAACTTGCAAGACATACTAGGTTAAACATAACATGAATGGCATGATTAAGTCGCTACAACTTAGCCCAAAGTCATAGGTTCAAGCAAAAGAGACATGACAAGGTTCATATAGGCTAGCATACTTATATTTCATCTCATTTTATCCCATGTCATATTAGAACCACCGTTAGAATCTACAAGTAGCTAGAACTTACATAGCATGGCAAGAGGGCTAGGGGCATGAATCGTCTTGACGAAGAATCCATGTTGAGATGATGATCAAAACCCTTGATTTGGTGTAGAAAGCTTGCACCTTCTTCTTGGATCTAGTTGGAATGCATAGGCTCTTGAAGTTGGAGATGGAGGCCATGACAAAGATAGATTTTGGCAGCACTTAGTTGCTAGAATGTTTTTTAGTGATTTAGGTTAGGTCCTAGGGTGTTTTTATAGAGATTAGGAGTAGTTTAGGCCCTTAGATTAACCCTAGGATAGATCCTAACCTTCAAAACCCGTCACAGGCCAATAGACCAGACCCAAGAGCATGTCTTGAGGAACAAGTCAGGTACACCCAGGCCAGCTGGCCGACCACCCAAGTCGACAGGGGTGTCGACTGGGCAGTCGACACCACCTGGGGTGTGTCGACTCCCAAGTCGACTCCCCAGTCGACTTGGGGGTGGTGGGAATTTTTCCCCCCTTCCCTGCTTGGCTGAATTTGAATTCTGAATTCAAATTTGAACTGTTTTTGAACTTGAATTTTTCTGAAAACTTTGACGGGCCATAACTTGGTCGTACGGACTCCGATTTTCGAAAACTCGGACTCTATTTCGCGTATTTTTCCAAGACGAACGCAATGGCACAGCTCGTTTCCCTTGATTCAGAATTATATTTTAATTCTGCCTTGATTCTTGTTTTTAACACGTTGTTAAATTCCGGGTTGTTACATCGACCCTTTGGTCGAATCCCTCCTTGAGGGATCGACCAAGGGGTCGACACCCTTAAGCGGGAAAATTCCTGCCCCCCCCCTTTCTGAATGATTTCGAAATTATGGACCTAATTTTTGAATTTCTGGACCCTATGTGTGTGTGTGTGTGTGTGTATTCTTCTTGCGTGTATACAAACTTCAAATCTTAATAACTTCTTCATACAGTGTCCGTTTTATGCAAATCAAGTGTCTATTTTGACCAAAATTCTGAGACGAATGCAATGGCATAGTATGTTTCCCTTCATTCTGAATATTAAATTAATTATTCTTTAATTTGTCCTCTTTAGTGTTGTTAAAATTACGGGGTGTTACAATTAAGGTTCGGTGATGGAGTTTAGGTGATTTCAAGGCTATTAAATGTGGGGAGAGTGGATGTAGCTAACTGGAAATGAAGCTCAGACTTGACCAGGAATGGGGAAGCTCAGTGTGACGGGAATAGATAGTTACTAGATGAGTTTCTCTGATGGGGCTGCTGTTGGAAGCATTGTAGTGGCAATGAAGTTGAACTAGGTGCAGCAGTAGTAGGAAATGACTATGGTTGATAGGCTTTGGGAGACCGACTGTAAGCTGTTTGAGAAAATATCAAACTAGGATGGGCTGAATTTTAGGGCAGATTGGAATTTGGAGCTGTTTGGGAATAGGCTCGGTTGATTGGCGAGTTGCTTTGTCGATTAGTCAAGATTTACAAAGGAACCAGGTATACGTTATTTCGAAATTTAAATATGTAGAATTTTTATTTATTATTTTTTAAAGTTAATTTAAATTAATGATAGCATAGTCAATTAATAAAATTTAATAATCAAAGGGGGTAGATAAATTCATTCGAGATGACTCAAGTGGATTCGTAGCTGCGACAACACTGGATTTAACAGAAAAAATACGATTAAAATTAAGTTGTGTAAACTCACTCTTTGGATTCGTTATAATTTATTATAAACGAATATTTGTTTGACATAATGTTATATAATGTTTGTTGGTTGTTTGGATGCATTGAAATATTATTGTGGCTATTATATATATATATATATGTATTAGTTATATTTAGGCTTGATGGTTGTGTATATATATATATATATATATATATATATATATATATATATATATATATATATAAACACACAATTGGTGATTTGATATTTCCTGCAGTACCATTAGCGGATGATTTCCCTATGCGCCCCACAATTGGTGATTTGATATTTCTCTATGACCCTTATACCGCAATATCCTTCCTTGAAGCAGGGTTGGTATTATGTATGTTGACTAACTTCAGTAGATGCAGGGAAACAGGCTGGAGGGATCCAACTGGATTCTTGAAATTTATTTATTTTTGTTTACATACTTATATGTGTGTGATGTGTTGAATTGAATTGCTGGTTTTTGTATTTGGATGTTTAAATATCACTGGCCCAAGATATTGATATTTAAAAATATCATAAAAATATTTTTAGATTTAAAAAGGAAATATTTATTTACCGAAATAGAAACTGAATTTCAAATGAGCTAGAAAATATTAACTTGTTTTCAATAATAAAAACAAGTAATTGAATTTATAAATGATGTTTATAAATGGAAACAAAAATTATCATTTTTTAATATTAAATCTTAAATTTGAGTAGGAATTTAAAAAGGAAAATTTGTTTTTCGAAATAGAAATTGGATTTCAAATGGAATATAAAATAGGAACTTGTTTTACTATATAAAATAAGAAGTGTAATTTATAAATGGTATTTATAAAAGGTAGTGAAAATATTTGATTTGATAATTTAAGAATTTAAATTCAAGTATGAATTTTAAAAAAGGAATTGAAAATCTTTTCAAAAAGGGAACTTTAGATTTTATTTCGAAACACGAAATATATATTGAATTGAAGTAAATCCAAAGAATTTATAAATTGAATTTGATTATATCGATTATTCTTAAGAAAATTGAGACAGAGTTTAATATAAGAAATTTAAGTTGGGGATAAATTTATAACCAAGATATGAATTTTGATTGAAAATAGACAATTGGAGAAAATAAGAGTTTTTAAGTTAGCATGGGAAAATTGGGTTGGTTTATATTAAAGTAGTAAAGTTGAAATTTATTTAATAATGAAGTTTAAACATTTATAATTTAATTTAATTAAAAACGAACTCGCTACGACGCGGTAGTTTGTAATTTGATGATTCGAACTTAGATTGAGTATATAGAACCCAGTATAAATCGGAATTTGATGAACAAGAAATGTTCGGACCTATTGAATGAGTGTTTTCTAGTGGAAGAGAAAAATCTGGATTTCGTCTTATACATTTTAAGTTATGTCAAAATCAAATTTCCAAAAAAATAGCTTTATAATCATTTATAAAAACTACAACGATTTATCTAATAAAATCAAAGAATTTTAAGTAAATGAAATTTGAATTTTTCATTTTAAAAATCTTGATTTGAGTTATAAAATAAATATGAACTCAAGTGAAGTAAACGGATTGATATTTCAGACAAAAATCTGATTTTTATTTACCGAAGGAAGTTAACTAATTTCAATAGAAATTAGTTAATAGAGTTTTTGATTGAACTTAATTTTGCTTGAGTAAATTAAATTTATTAATTGAAAATGGGAATTCGAGTATCAAACTTGGATTGAATTTGGAAGCGAGCAAGGAGTTTGAGTTTGATACAAATATATTTGGATGTGATATGTTCAAATTAATAGTAGATTAAGAAACCAATTAATAATTAATTATCGAATGGGAAGCGATTAAAGTAAAAAATATGTCTGGAAATGATTTGATACAAATTGGGAATGGGCGTATGTATGTTAAATAGGTACGGAATGAAGAGAATGAAGATTATAATCTGAGTGCCCGACAAAATGATACTTATTTAAATTCCATATGGGATTTTATGAGCCTATTGGGCAAGTCGTTTGGCTTTTTGATTTTCTTTTTGAATGGAAAGGGCCTAAAGATGCGAGTTGTAGTTGTATCGACTAAGCCATGCAAAGGAGACGCTGGCGAGATTTTCCGAAAATTTAAGGAGTTAGAATATTTTTAAGAAATTTTGATAACTAGAAATCAATATATTAATATACATAGAATTCGATAAGGAAACGAACTTATAATAGAATATTGTAAACAAAAAGGGAAATCTGTAAATTTAACTCTGGTAAGAATAGAAAGAGAAACCTATGCACGTTTTTAAAAATGGATAATTGGCTTTATATGATATTGATTATTCGAGATAAGTAGCTTTGTCCGTTTTGAAGTTAAGAATGTTATTCAGTCAAGGTTTGAGAGGTAATTATACCCCAACTTGATCGATTTCATTATTAACCGATAAATAGAAAGATTAAGTCTCGAAGATCAACGTTAAATAGATTTAGCTAAATGCAATATTCTGGGTTGTTGTAACGATGTTTAACACAACATTCGTTTTAACCCAAGTAGGTGGAATTTTGGAAATATAATAAATATTTCCAAAGTATAAAAATGAATGGTCATGAAAGGGAGAAGTAATTTGAAATGTACTCCAATCATAAATAGCGAATATTTTCTAAGTATAGAAAATAAAAGAAGATTAGATATGGAACATTTTCCAAATATTGTAAGGGGATAAAGCATTTTGAATATCGAAATGAATCTGTGAAATGATTTAATTAATGAAATATTAGAAATGGCCAGTGATTATTTGGTGTTTAGTCAAAAATATTTCCAGTTGGAAATTTGGATGGATGTTTGCTTTTCTTCGATAGTTAAATAACTGACTATCGAAGTTTTGACCATCGTTGTCAATACGGAGAGACCGGCTGGATTTATTATCCGAAAACCACTCCATATAGGCATGAGCGTTGCGAATCAGATTATACTGAAGATAATTGAAGACAGAGTAAATTGTAAGGGTTGTTTTATTTATAGAATAGTGTCTTCGGTTTGTCCAGTCTCAGGACAACTTGTATGGACAAATGTCTGGTTGATTACGCCTAATGGATCATATAAGACAATCTCTTCAAGGTATTATGTCTGGTGACGGAGAAATTCATTTCTCTTAACTTTTTATATCCATAATATTCTTGGGAAGATCAACAAGTGATTTGATGGGTTTGACATTGTGGCATTCAAAGTAAATGGTGGTGTGGTATTCTAAGAAAAGTAACCATGTCCTCAAGCCTCACAACCGAAAATTGAGAAAAATCAGATAGGTAGCATGGCTAGTTGGGCCGCACCCAAGCAGGGTGTATTATCACCATCTATAGAAAATTCATTTGTTCTTCTTTAGATTCTGTATCTTACGGATTACAGTTGGATGGTCGAAAAACGTAAGTGATAATACATTCGGTCCACTCAAGCTAAATGAGTGTTCGGTCATGTGTGGTCGGGTTGCAAGATGTTCTTATTGAACCCCAGTGTATCTCCTCTAGAGTACATTGATCATAAGGTGGTCTCATACCTAGTCATAGTTGGAATCCAATCTCCAATAAGCGTACTGCGGTTTTTGATTTTATACTATGTATGTGGAGCGTGAGATGCAAGCGTTCTGCTAGATGATTAATTATTTGATTAGACATTATTATAATATCACCAGATTTTTATATCAGAAATGTTTTGGTTATCATTAGGTAAAAACCATCCGTATTTATGTGTGGATTGGTCTTACGATTATCCTTTCTTTCAAAAGGTTTTTCAAAGTTAAACAAAATGGTTGGGGTTTACTTACACCAATCCCATGGCTGACCCAGAGTTTATTTTGTTTGTTTTACCCTAATCTCTTAGGTGCCCAAATTTGTACGGGCAATCAAGTGTTTCAGGCTTTTACAGATACACTTAGAGGAGCTTGAAGCAGTGGGCTTCACCGTTAGTTATTTAGAGTTATTTCCGCTGCGATGTATATGTGTTGTACTCTGATATGGTATGTATGTACAATATAGATTTTTATTTCATAGTTATGATATATGATATTATAATTTTTTCATTCCGATGTGAGATTCGGATGCTCTCTTTTGTTCTATCTTCTATCTATTTTTATTTCTTAACCCTAATGACTCGTAGTTATGTGCATTCTTGGTTGGACGTGTGTTGTTTTAGTCAACTCGGATAGTACGGATATGAGGGCCTTTACACCAATTACGAATTAACCATGTATCATTGCAATTAACTCGTATGTTTCCTCTAAACTTCCAATTTGAAAGGTTTCCCTTGTAACTGCTGAGTTATACTAGCTATATTTGCTAGAGAACCTTTTTGTCTTACCCATCTTGAATCCTTTAGGACAATTATTCCAAGTTTTCCATTTGCTTTCTCTTTGGACTAGCTTAACATAACAAAGTTGTTTGGTTTAAAAAATCCTAAAGCCTACTTTATCTTATAAGCAGGGTCACTTTCATCATATGTGCAATCTTATTTCTAGTCTTTTCCTTTACTGTCATGTGTTTCTCTATTAGTTCCACTTAAATTGTCCAACCCCATAAGGACGTACTCGTTTTTCAATTTCCTATATATATTTTCAAAACTCATATTACTATTACTTTTTTTTTGAACTCCATTTGAAAAATCTTAGTGAGATAATTTACTATTCATAAGGTCACAAAAATTTCCTTATGAAAGTATTTATATACATATATATATATATGTATATACTTTTATAAAATTCCCAAAAATACAAATTTCATACTAAAACATATATTCCCTTTAAAATTTCTGTTTCTGAAATCATATATGTATATGTAGGGTTTAGGCTCAAAGTGGTTCTATAAATTTCCTTTTTCCTCAAAGCACATTTTCATCAAATTATTTCCATGGAACACAACTGTCTGCCATGTCATTAATCCGTTTGAAATCTTTATATCCTTTTAATCATTTATCCACTAGCCAAACTTTTTAGTTACATTAATTTGGAGAATAGATAAAGATTTATCTTACTAGTCTGATTCTTTTAATTAGGTTTCAACCTTCTCATAAATCATTTTTTTTTTCAAACTAAATTTCAAGGATCCTTATCTCATGCCTAAATGACATAACCTCAATGAACACCAAACTCCAATCATAGAGTATAACTACCAGTGAATTCCTATCGAAACGTGAAGACATACTTTTGAGTTAAATCCTTTAAGACCCTTATCATATTACATGTTATTTCCATAGAAGCTACACGAACTCTCATACCCAAAAGCTAAAAACTTAATGTCAACTACGTTCTTACTTTTACAAGGACATCCCAAAAGTCATTGTATACTCGAATTCAGTAAATCTTCCTTGTCTTAATTTTTATAGGAAACAAAAACTCAACAATCCATGATCATTGAAATTTAATATTTCCCTATAACAGGTAGCAACCCCCCAAGACAACTGAAAAACAAATATTAGTTAATTCAAGGTAAATACTTTCATGGGTCCTCCGACTAATGCTACCAGCAGAATTGATATTAAAATATTAACCCAAAATATTTTAAAGAAAATTTCTCATTTCATTTTCATAAAAGTTAAACCCCTCTCGGTAAGGTAGGTCGAGAAAATCTCATCTTGGAAATGCTTTCTGTAACATTCAACAATAAACCATTAATCTAAGAAAATTTATATCCTTCCAAAAGCAAGACTTAGAGAACTTAGTCTTGGGCCTATGTAATAATAAGGTACTAAATACCTAATTTTTCCCTTACCATTCTTTGTTTAAACTAACATGTCATCAACAAAATACCCTTACCAAATTACTAACAGAACCGAACAAATGATCCTTCCACATAAGTCAATAACTGGGCTTGGGAACAAACTAGCTCAAAAGGTATGGTAACTGTTCTTTAAAATCCATCGAACGTTCTACGGATAAATTCATCTCTATTATTCCCACTACTCAAAACTTAATAGGAATTACGAGAAAAGAAATCTAGTTATGGGGAAAAAATCTAGCTCTCTAAAATTAACCAAAAAAGCTATATAAATGAGCTGAAGAGAAATGTTTCTTCCAAAATATTTCACTTATGAGTACCATTGAGCCAAAGAAACTATCTGTCACTATAGCAAAGATTAGTGATGCCTCTCACCCAAAAATGTTTACCTTTACCAATACTTTTCCAAAAAGTTCCTTCTTTTGTTCCCTAAGTTTTTCTGTTATGGCTGAAGTCCAACAACTTCTTCAAAACACATGTGGAAAGTTCTCAACCTCACTCAATGTACCAAAAGATAGGTCTAAGGAGTAAAATAATCCATTCCAATAGATTCTTCATAAGTTAATACTAGGGGGCATCTACTATGCGTACCCCCAAGAAACTAATCCTTCTCAACATCTGAGATGGCTCATTATATTGCCAACCTATCTAAACTCCAAACCAATCCACACACAACAATGCTACAAGCATAACTCCATATCTAGAAAAGATTCTAGTCATAAATATGAAGCTTAATTCTCTCTTATTCCCATAAAACCATGTGCTTATTGATAATGATACTAGTTTAGCATTGTCATCCAAAACCAATATCCCTTTTGGGAGGTAGTCTTTTAACCTCTTCCATTACACGGAAAATGTAGCACGATGGGAACTAAATTGATATCGACTAGAGACGTGCTAAGGAGAAGTATAGGAAAATCAACATGATTGACCCCTCGGGTCGCAAGAAATCTCAAGAGTGAGTCCACTACATATCCTAGCCCGAAAATTCTCCTCTTGTAGTAAAAATAGCCACGTACTTGTCTAATTAATCCATCCTTTAAATTTTCCTATCTCAAAAGCCTCAAAATATAAGCGCCTTAGACAAATTCTACTACCATCGTCAAAATCTGAGATAACCAATTATATGGCTAAACTATTTAGATCCAAAACCAACCCATACCCAAAAATGCCCCAAACATCTCCTAAATCAAGATTTCTAGTTTCAAACCCTGCCTCACCATAGATAATAACGTCGATCTCCCTACGGGGTTAAGAATCTACCACTGGGCCTAGAAATGTAATGTCTCGGATTATTACTGACTTTGTTAATCGATAATTATTGAATAATTAAATTTATTAGAGATAATCCTTAAGAAAAAATTAATTTTATCTTTTATTTAAATTCCTATATATATATATGTATATGTATATGTATATGTACGTGTATATATATGTAGATATATGTTTTTTGTCATTTGAAAAATAAGGCTAAGTGATATTATCTTTTGTTTCATATTTATAATTATATTTTTGCTTATGTAAAATCAATCGTTTAAAGTAAAACATTTCTTTACTTCATATATAAAGGGGTAAGGAACCTATGCAAAATTAAAACCATTTTGTATGTAATAGCCTGCAAATCCATACCCTTTGAGATGACTAATAACACCATACGTCCAACCCAAATGACACGGAAATACGAATCATTAGTAGAAAGAAGTTAGAGGATGAGGAGTAGAAAGAAAGAAAAGTTAGAATAGAAGAAAAATGAAGAACACAAATCTCACAGTGGAACGGATAAAATATATTAAATAACAAATACAAATCAGTAACCGTATATATATACCATTTTCAAAGCACAACAGTTACTCCTGGAACAGTTATAAACACCTGTTTCCAGATACAACATAGTACACAGCGGAAATATGATAGGCTATAGCTAACTGGTGAAGCCTCCTTCTTCAAACTCCTCCATGTGAATCTGTAAAATCCCGACTACTTGACTGCCCGTACAAATATGGGCACCCAAGAGTTTAGGGAAAATAAAACAAAATAAACTCTGGGTTAGTCATGGGACTGGTGTGAGTAAACTCCAACCATTTGTTTAACTTTCAGAATCCTTTCAAAAGAAAGGATAATAGTAAGACCAACCCACACATAAACATGGACGGTTTTTACCTTACTATAACCCAAAACACTTTGATACAAAAATCCAGTGGTATTATAATAGTGTCTAAATCAAATAAATAACAATCTAGCAGAATGCTTGCATCTCACGCTCGATATATAATATAAAATCAAAAACCGTAGGGCGCTTATTGGAGATTGAATTCCGACTATGACAAGGTATGGAACCACCTGCTGATAGTGTATCTCTAGAGGGGAATACACTGGGTTCAACAAGAACATCTTGCAACCCGGCCCACACATGACCGACCACTCATTTCGCTTGAGTGTATCGAATGTATATCACCAACGGTTGGGACCAGCAATCGTTTCCCAAATGGGACAGCATCGAATAAATTAAAGAATGAAATGAATATCTCTAGATAGGTGATTATACATCCTAATGGGAGCGACCCACATAGCCATGCTGCCTACCCGATTTTTTTCATTCCCCAGTTGTTGAGGCCTGAGGCTACGATTACTTATCATTCATTGATAGCACAATCACTTTGAATGCCACATTGTCAGATCCATTAATCACTAATTGATTGCACAAATATATTCTGGATATTATGCTAAGATAATAAATTCTCCGCCACTAAATATATTTATACAGACCAACATGTATGATAATTAGACATACTATGTCAGACACTCGTCCATATACGTTTGTTCTGGGACTAAACGAAACCGAAGGCACAATTTCTATTGATAGAAAAAGTCCTTGCACTTTACTCCGTCTTCGATTATCTTCATATAATCTGATTCGCAACGCTACTGCCAATACGGAGTGGTTCCCAGATAATAATCCAACCGGTCTCTCCATATTGACAATGATATTGGCAAATACTTCGATAGCCAGTTATTTAACTATCGAAGAAAACAAACATTCATTCAAAGCATCAAGAAAATCACTGGGCCATTTAATTAATATTTCATTAATTAAAATACTTCTCCATTTCCTTATCCATATTCGTTAGCATGATATTTTCAATAATCATCTTGGCATCTTACGCTATTTGGAAAACATTCCATATATTGCCTTCTTTTATTTTCTATACGTAGAAAATATATTATATTTATAACTGAAGAGCATTCTAATTACTTATCTCTTTCACGACCGTTCATTTCTACACTCAAGAATTATTCATTATACTTCCAAAATTCCACTTCTTGGGTTAAAAGGAATGTTGTGTAAAACATCGTTACAACAACCCAAAATACTGCATTGAACTAACTCTTACTCAAACATTTCTCTTCGAGACTGGATCTTGCAATTTATCGATTAAAAATGAAGTCAATCAAGTTGGGGTAAAACTACCTCTCAGACCTTGACTGAAAACATCCTTAACTTCAAAACGGACAAGACCACTTAACTCAAATCATCAACACCATAAAAACCACTTATTCATTTTTAAAACGTGTATATATATATATATATATTATAACACCCACTTCCATTAATGTCACTCACAAAGGGAATGCATTAACTTCTATGGAGCGTTTTAAGTAAGTATAGAATAGAAACTTAACAAAGTATAGAAACTTAAGTAAGTATCTAATAGAAACTTTAAAACTTTATTTCATTGCAGCGGAAAACACATAAGTTTGATTACATCATCAAAAACCAGAGTCAACATAATATCCATCTTGAATAAACCAAAGTACATAAATTGAAAGACATAATCGCTAATACATAATAGCCATAATTAAGAGAGGCTGAACTTTACTTCAGCGATCCAAGCAATCTTCTAAAAGCAGAGAAACAGTAGTCCAAAATTAAGCTCCACTGGTGCTAGTTCCAACCTGAGCACATAGGGGGGGAAGGAAGAAAAGAGGAGGAAACAAAGGGGGTCAGACATAAACTCTGGCGAGTGCGATAACGTTAACAATATAATTACCAAAAATAACTAGACTAAGGCATAAGTTGGAAAATAGGGAAATGACTATGAACTATTGAGTATGACAGAGTAAACAAGGAACAAGGTTGAATAAAGATAACGTTAAGCGCACCTAACCCACTAGAAGATAATTATTATACTGCACCACCACTAGTCACCCTAAGGTTGATCCCGCCTACAGAACTTAAATATGATAATGGTAGTTTGGTGCACCCCTAGTTGCCTTCATAGGTGCCGCCTGCCCCTATCTCCACTAGGTGTACCCACTACCCCAAGCGATCGGCTCCCTAACTCATAGATACCCGTTCTGGCCCCACAGTGGGGTGTATCACTCCCTAATGTGGCAACCCGATACCACCAATAATGCACGGCTTATACCTATACGATGCAACAATGTCTTACCGACTAGCCCGGGTCCACACACGCATATGAACCCGTTGGACTTGCGTTGCCACCGCTAACCCATTTTGGCCTCTTACAGTCAAGCCCAGTATGCGTGTCCCGTCCTCGACTTGGGTCGAGCCCACAAAGATACGTATGGGTTACTGGTTGAAATGGGCCCCCATTACTTGACACAAGCTATCCACCTAAGCTTGGTCCCCTCTAGTACATCCCACTTAACCCACTTCTTATTCATGTTCACTTACATGTTTCAAATTTTGGTTAAGTGTTTCTAATCGTATTTCAAATGCCATCCAAGGCACCCACTAGATTCCACATGCCACCCAAGGCACCCACTTAACCCCCTCATGTCCCACTACATGTTTATCTGGTTAAGTGTTTCTTAATTTATTAAGACCGTAACCTCGTAAAGACCTTTCACATTAGACTGGCATTTGTGGCAGTTGGATTTGCCGGGCGGGTCCGGGCAGTCTTACACCACAAAGAGCCTAACCTCAATTCTTTATAATTGTTACGTATTTAGTTTATGCATAAGACCTCTCACATTAGACTGGCATTTGTGGCAGCTGGACTGGCCGGGCGGGTCCGGGCAGTCTTACACCACAAAAGAGCCTAACCTCGTGTCTTAGATGATTAATTACTCGTAATTAATCATTCCTCAATTTGAATTACTTTCCCTATTCAAATTATCAATCAATTCCAAATTTAACGATGTCCATAATTGACTCAATTATGTCCATCCATTTATGGTATGTAAAATCATACCAATTTTCATCACAAATTGATTTTATGCCTTTTAAGGCATTTATGCCAATTAAATCTTTTTAATATTATCCCCTTTTACCCCCACGTTGTACGT
Source organism: Allium sativum (assembly GCA_030737875.1). Lineage (NCBI taxonomy): Eukaryota > Viridiplantae > Streptophyta > Magnoliopsida > Asparagales > Amaryllidaceae > Allium > Allium sativum. Next base: position 588,861,116 of record CM060910.1, on the reverse strand, counting down.
TCGTTCGTTTAACGTAAAATATACATTAGACTCGCATAGTCTAACTCATGGAATAAAGAGAAAACATCACAACATACACATAATTAAAACTTTGATCTAAACATAAGGGGTGAACTTGCATGTGTGAATGATATTCTACATCCAAAACTTGCATAGACCAAAGTTGCAACTTGCATAAAACTACATATGACATAGATCCCAAATCTAAAGGTGTAAACTTGTTGAGATAATGGTCACAAACCTGCATAAATCATGTATGACATAGATCTACATCTATAGGTGCAAACTTGCATATAACATGATTCATATTCAAACACATATATTCATATAAACTTGCATATGTGATTTATGCAACATAACAATGGTGTAAACTTACATCTAAACATGTAAACTAGCATGTAGGATTTAACTTATAACTCACACATGTCATAGCCTAACTTTTAGATACAATTCACAGAAAATAGGTGTCATGAAACATGTAAAGTTATGCATAAAATTTACTAACTTGCACATGATCCACATCTAAATCAATGCCTAAACTTGCATACATACATATGATTTATCATATAAATCAACATAACCAAACTAGCATATGAAACATGATGATTTGATAAAATTACAACACAGATGATAGCAACATAACTTTTCAACATGGATGATAACATCACAACATAGCATCATAAAATTTATAACATATATGATAACATCGCAATTTTACAACAATAATTCACATCACATCCATACAATCCGCATCATAACTTAATCCAATTAAATTACTAATTATTTTGTTAAGGAAATCGAACTCAAAACTCAAAGAAGGTCTTGATTTCTGAATTCTGAATTCTGAAGTTGTAATAGCTTTCCTTTGAAGAAGATTCGTTGTTAAAGTTGAAAAGGATTGAAGTAGATTAGCTTCTTTCTCTCTAATTGGTGGCGGCTATGCTGAGTTGCTAGGTGATGGCATGGGGGCCATGAATATAATTTTGTTTTGATTTTAGGTTTTGAGTCTAGAGGTGTTTTTATAGAGTTTAGGATTAGTTTATGCCGTCTGATCAACCCAGAATTAATCCCAGCCAACCAGAGCAGTTCAGAAACCCTAATGAGTCAGCACACAGTCATTAATGGGTCATCAATTAATTCTGCCCGGCGGGGGAAGGGAGGGCAGGTCGACCCTATGGTCGACCTGGTCAGGCAAGGTCGACCCCAGGTCGACCTGGCCCCGCCGGGAAAATTCCCGCCTAGCCTGTCTGACCCCGAAATTTTGAATTTTGAAATCTGTTTTGAATTTTCTGAAACTTCTGATGGCCATAACTTCTTCATACGAAGTCCAATTCACGCAAACTCGGACGCTATCTCAACCAGAATTTCGATACGATCATAATGGCGCAACCCATTTCCCTTAATTCTTACATCTGAGATTAGTTATTCTTTAATTTGTGAACATTAATGTTAACAGAAATACGGGGTGTTACATTCTCCCCTCCTTAAAGGATTTCGCCCCCAAAATCTCCAAGTTAAGGAGAATGCATATCCTAACATCCAAACAACCATCTACTCAACCATCAAACACAGGCATCTATTGTCCTTAAAAAATTCTAATGTTGTATGAACATATGCAAGAAGTGTGTGTATATGTTCCTTGTCTAATGCAAAATCAGGCGGTCTACTGATTCAGTTGACCTCCTTAATGCAAATCATGATGGTGTCATGCGTCCATTATGTATGCGAAAGAACCCTATTGATACATATTATTTCTACATCTGTGCACAACCATTCACCAAAATGCAACATCCATATGATGGTACAACCATTTTACATCCATTACTTAAATATGTACACACATTTATATGCAATAAGCAATATGAAGTGACTGAGCCGATCTAGTGCCTAAAGTGTGTGTATATGCATCCACGAGCAACCACTAGCAAACACTTGCATCCACATGCATGCATCATCCATAGCATGTCTCAAACACATGTTTCATCCATAGGATTACCCTATCTAAAGGTCAAAGATACTAGCGAGAGGACACACTAAAGATAAGATAAGTACAAGCTAAGCGATAAAGGAGAAATTAAAAGACATACCCTCGAAAAGAAAAGGGTACAATGAACGCATCTTCTCTTCCGTCTCCCAAGTAGAGTTGCTCTCATCGTCTCCCCATTGCACTTTGACTAGCTTGACCTCTCGATTCCTCAACTTCTTAATCTCCAACCCAAGAATGCGCGTAGGAGCTCGTCGAATCGTCGTATTACGCTCTACCTCCACCTCTCTAAGAAAGCTCAGCTCTACCACTTCTACGGTCTCGTGCAAGCATTTCCTCAAATGTGATACATGGAATACATCATGTACGCCACTAAGTCTCTTGGGAAGCTCCACTTTATACGCCATCTGTCCAATCCTCTCCTTAATAGGAAAGGGCCCTACGAACCTTGGTGCTAACTTCCCAATGGACCCAAAGCGAACGACGTTCCGTAATGGAGACACCTTAACAAAGACCATGTCCCCAATATCAAACTCAAGATCTATCCTCCTCTTGTCCGCATAAGATTTATGCCTATCTTGCGCCATCTTCATCCTCCTTCGAATCAGATCGATATTTTCCGAAGTCTCTCGTTTCATATCGGGCCCAAGCAAGATCTTATATGTAGACTCCCACCAACATGTAGGCGAACGACATGGTCGTCCATAAAGAGCCTCGAACGGTGCCATGCCAATGCTAGACCGAAAGCTGGTATTATATGCGAACTCCACCAACGGAAGATGTTCCTCCCATGTACCTCCGAAATCTAAGACACATAACCTCAATAGGTCCTCTAGAATATGATTCACCCTCTCGGTCTGGCCGTCCGTTTGAGGATGATTTGCGGTGCTCAAACATAACTGAGTCCCTACCGCCTCTTGTAAGCTCTTCCAAAATTCGCTAGTGAAAATAGGATCACGGCCGCTCACTATGCTAGAAGGAACACCGTGCAAACGAATTATATCTCGAATGTATACGGAGGCTAACCATGCAGCAGTCCTATTACTCTTCACGAGAATGAAATGGGCACTTTTAGTAAGTCTGTCTACCACGACCCAAATCCCCGTATTACCCTTTCTCGATCTCGGTAACCCATCAATAAAGTCCATCGAGACACTTTCCCACTTCCATTATGGGACCTCCAACGGGTGTAGCAATCCACTGGGCTTCTTTTGCTCTGCTTTTACTTGTTGGCACACCAAGCATCTAGCGACATACTCGGCCACATCCTTCTTCATGCCGACCCAAAAGTAAATTCGTCTCATGTCCATGTACATCTTGTCCCCGCCGGGATGGATGGTCATCTTCGAACGATATGCATCATCAAGAATGGTCTTCCTTAGGTCCTCGTCTTTTGGTACAAAAAGTCTACCGTCCCTACATAACCAAACCTTATCATCTAGGGTATACCTACGGAGATGGCTCGATGACCCCCCTCCTTTGAGCTTTTCTACTAACTCAACCAACTGTGGGTCATCTCGCTGTGTCTCACCAATCCATCCCAAAAGCGTAGGTCTGACCTCCAAGGTTGCTAGCAAACCGGGTACGAAGTCAATGGAAGGTCTAAAGTCAAACGTAGAGATGAACTCTAAGCTTCGCCGCTCAACAAACAACGGACTCAAGGACAACCTTTTTCTACTTAAGGCATCTGCCACCACGTTACCCTTGCCAGGGGTATATGCTATCTCGAAATCGTAGGACGCTAAGAATTCCATCCACCTTTGTTGCCTTAAGTTCAAGTCCTTCTGAGAGAATAAGTATTTTAGCGATTTGTGGTCAGTGAACAATTCGAATTTCTCGCCAAGAAGATAATGACGCCAAGACTTAAGCGTTACGACAATAGCAGCCAACTCTAGGTCATATGTAGGGTAATTTATCTCATGCACTCTCAACTGCCTTCCACCATTCCCTCTTACATTAAGACTGCGCCTGGTCCTGTCCCACAAGCATCGGTATAAACGGTAAATGGCTTACTCCCATCCGGTAACGCTAAGACTGGGGCTGTGGTCAAAGCTCTCTTTAAACGTTGGAACGCATCATCACAATCTATGTTCCATGTGAAAACTAAGTTCTTCTTCGTCAAGCGTGTTAATGGAGCAGATATTTTTGCGAAGTCTTTGATAAACTTCCTATAGTAGCTAACCAACCCTAAGAAACTTCTCGCCTCGGTAGCATTTTTAGGAACCTTCCAATCTTGGATGGCCACTACCTTCGCGAGATCTACAGCTATCCCTTCTTTGGAAACCACGTGCCCTAAGAATCGCACTTCCTTCCTCCAAAAGTGACATTTAGAGAATTTAGCTTTAAGGCTATGCGCTCGAAGAATCTCCAACACTTCCCTAAGATGTAGGGCATGTTCTTCCTTGCTCTTAGAAAAGATCAAGATGTCATCTACAAAGACTACGACGAATTTATTAAGGTACTCCCTAAACACCCTACTCATCAAGTCAATGAAGTATGTGGGGGAGTTTGTCAAACCGAAGGGCATCACAAGCCACTCGAAGAAACCGTCTGGAGTCCTAAAGGCAGTCTTGTCTGTGCTATCCTCAGCCACTCTCAACTGATGGAAACCCGTGGCTAAGTCAACTGCGAAAACACTGAGGCGCCAACTAACTGATCGAAGAGATCGTCAATCCTCGACAGTGGGTGTCTATTCTTTTTAGTAAGCTTATTAAGTTCTTTATAGTCCACACAAAGTCTAAGGGACCCATCTGCCTTCATGGAAAATACTACAGGAGCACCCCACTCCGATATACTACGTCTGATGAACCCCTTCTCAAGCAATTCTTTCACTTGCTTTTTGAGTTCTCTTCTCTCTCTCGGAGCCAAGTGGCGCACTGGCAATGCAACTAGCTTTGCATTATATATTCGAAAGTTTATCTCGCGTTTTGGGGGTAAACCCCTAACCTCATCGAAGACATCAACATATTCACGGACTATGGGAACAGAATGTAAATCATCATTGGATGTGTCAAGGGATTCTATGTAACTAAGCATTACTGGATCTCTAGGGTCACAAGAAATATCAAGGGTCTTTCCACAACGAGTCAACAATCTAACTACCCTTCTTTCACAATCTAGGATGGCCCCATATCTAGTGAGCCAATCCATACCTAGAATCAAGCTGTAGCCCATGAAACCAAGAACAAAGGCATTGCATTCAAACTCAACTCCCAAGATAAACACTCTAAAATCCTGACAGATCATAGAAAGATGAGCCGAACCACCAATAGGATTTGAGACTACTAAGGGATCAGTAACAAGACTAGTATTTAGGTGCAGTGTTTCAACTAATGATGTAGAGATAAACGAATGCGATGCGCCAGAATCGAATAAAGTACGGATAGGATGATCAAACAGAAAAACTAAACTTTCAACAGAAATTTCTCTACCTCGTTCTTGCAGCAGTGGGACCACGAGAGCCTGAACTTGTCCCCTTGCCTGCCCTAGTGCCATAAGAGCCTGCACCTGTCCTCCCGAGGTAGACCCTGCCCTCTGCCCTTTCTTTGGGTAGTCCTTAATAAGATGTCCCGCTTCGCCACAGTGGAAACAACCGGTCTACTTTTTCTTCCTACAATATTTGCTTAGATGTCCTGGTGTTCCACAGTTAAAGCATCTCTTCTTCCCCTTAGCATTATTGCCTTTGCCACCTTTCTTGTTCTATTGCTGCTGTTGCGGCTTCTTTTGATCCCCTTTCTTCTTGGGTGCCTTATTAGCATTGGCGCCCTTCTCCTCTTCATGCATAAGCGCCATGTCAACTAATCTCTCAAAGGTATCCCCCATGGGAATGTGGGTCATAACTAACCCAATGCGGCTCGTTCAAACCCTTAACAAATCTTAGAGCCTTCTTTTCTGGAGTATTCACCAAGTCCAAGCCAAATCTCGCCAACTGATTGAATTTGTTGACGTACTCTTTCATCGATAGATTCCCTTGCTTCAGCACCAAAAACCTTTCCATGTATAGATTCTCTTCAGCCCATGAGAGAAACTTCGCCTCAAACCTCCGCCTGAAATCTGGCCATGTATCGACTGGACGTTCTCCATTAGTGACCTCCCACCAAAACGAGGCCTCATCCTTCATTATCCAAGCAGCTAACGGGACTTTTCTTCCATCGTCCACTTCAAAGATTCCATAGCCAATTTCTAGCTTCGACAAATGTCTCTGTCCCGTGAAAAGGTTTTCCACCCATCGCTCGAAAGTCCTTACATATCTTTACGAAATTATCGACACGAGGAGGAGGAGGGGGAGGAGGAGCATTTGCTGGACCTGCGGTGGAGGCCCTAGCCTCAAGATATTGACGAAACCAACCGGGTACATGAACACCCTCTGGTATCCCAGATGCTTCAGACATGCTGAAACGAAAAAGGAAAGATTCAATATAAAAGGACCGAAGGAAGGATATATGGCTCTTGGGGTTATGCTTTCTAAAATATACTTTTCTCTTGAAAATATTTTCCTTAAAACATACTTTTGAAAGTATTTCTTTATAAAATGCTTTTGAAAAACAGTTTTTTTTTTTCAAAATTCATATCTGTTCTGTTAACCTTCAGCTCTGATACCACGTGTAACACCCCAATTCCATTAATGTCACTCACAAAGGGAATGCATTAACTTCTTTGGAGCGTTTTAAGTAAGTATAGAACAGAAACTTAATGACAAGACATATATAAACAGTACTAAAACTTTAAAACTTTATTTCATTGCAACGGAAAACACATATGTTTGAATACATCATCAAAAACAAGAGTCAAAGTACATAATATCCATCTTGACTAAACCAAAGTACATAAATTGAAAGACATAATCCCCAATACATAATAGCCATAATTAAGAGAGGCTGAACTTTACTTCAGCGATCCAAGCAATCTTCTAAAAGCAGAGAAACAGTAGTCTAAAATCAAGCTCCACCGGTGCTAGTTCCAACCTGAGCACCTGGGGGGGAAGGAAGAAAAGAGGAGGAAACAAAGGGGGTCAGACATAAAGTCTGGCGAGTGCGATAACTTTAACAATATAATTACAAAAATAACTAGGCTAAAGCATAAGTTGGAAAATAAGGAAATGACTATGAACTATTGAGTATGACAGAGTAAACAAGGAACAAGGTTGAACAAAGATAACGTTAAGCGCACCTAATCCACTATAAGATAATTATTATACTGCACCACCACTAGTCACCCTAAGGTTGATCCCGCCTACAGAACTTAAATATGATAATGGTAGTTTCGTGCACCCCTAGTTGCCTTCATAGGTGCCGCCTGCCCCTATCTCCACTAGGTGTACCCACTACCCCCAAGCGATCGGCTCCCTAACTCGTAGATACCCGTGTTGGCCCTATAGTGGGGTGTATCACTCCCCAAAGTGGCAACCCGATACCACCAAGAATGCACGGCTTATACCTATACGATGCAACAACGTCTTACCTACCAGCCCGGGTCCATACACACATATGAACCCGTTGGACTTGCGTTTCCACCGCTAACCCGTTTTGGCCTCTTACAGTCAAGCCCAGTATGCGTGTCCCGTCCTCGACTTGGGTCGAGCCCACAAAGATACGTATGGGTTACTGGTTGAAATGGGCCCCCATTACTTGACACAAGCTATCAACCTAAGCTTGGTCCCCTCTAGTACATCCCACTTAACCCACTTCTTATTCATGTTCACTTACATGTTTCAAATTTTGGTTAAGTGTTTCTAATCGTATTTCAAATGCCACCCAAGGCACCCACTAGATTCCACATGCCACCCAAGGCACCCACTTAACCCCCTCATGTCCCACTACATGTTTATCTGCTTAAGTGTTTATTAATTTATTAATACTGTAACCTCGTAAAGACCTCTCACATTAGACTGGCATTTGTGGCAGCTGGATTTGCCGGGCGAGTCCGGGCAGTCTTACTCCATAAAGAGCCTAACCTCGTGTCTTTACAATTGTTATGTATTTAGTTTATGCCTAAGACCTCTCACATTAGACTGGCATTTGTGGCAGCTGGATTTGCCGGGCGGGTCCGGGCAGTCTTACACCACAAATGAGCCTGAGCTCGTGTCTTAGACGATTAATTACTCCTAATTAATCATTCTCCAATTTGAATTACTTTCCCTATTCAAATTATCAATCAATTCCAAATTTATCGATGTCCATAATTGACTCAGTTATGTCCATCCATTTATGGTATGTAAAATCATACCAATTCTCATCACAAATTTATTTTATGCCTTTTAAGGAATTTATGCCAATTAAATCTTTTTAATATTATCCCCTTTTACCCCACGTTGTACGTTCGTTCGTTTAACGTAAAATATACGTTAGGCTCGCATAGTCTAACTCATGGAATAAAGAGAAACATCACAACATACACATAATTAAAACTTTGATCTAAACATAAGGGGTGAACTTGCATGTGTGAATGATGTTCTACATCAAAAACTTGCATAGACCAAAGTTACAACTTGCATAAAACTACATATGACATAGATCCCAAATCTAAAGGTGTAAACTTGTTGAGATAATGGTCACAAACTTGCATAAATCATGTATGTCATAGATCTACATCTAAAGGTGCAAACTTGCATATAACATGATTCATATTCAAACACATATATTCATATAAACTTGCATATGTGATTTATGCAACATAACAATGGTGTAAACTTACATCTAAACATGTAAACTAGCATGTAGGATTTAACCTATAACTCACACATGTCATAGCCTAACTTTTAGATCCAATTCACATAAAATAGGTGTCATGAAACATGTAAAGTTATGCATAAAATTTAGTAACTTTCATATGATCCACATCTAAATCAACGCCTAAACTTGCATACATACATAGGATTTATCATATGAATCAACATAACCAAACTAGAATATGAAACATGATGATTTGATAAAATTACAAAATAGATGATAGCAACATAACTTTTCAACATGGATGATAACATCACAACATAGCATCATAGAATTTATAACATATGTAACACCCCGTAATTCTGTAACACTAAGATTCACAAATCAAGCATAATTAAATTTTAAAATCAAAATCAAGGGAAATGGGCTGCGCCATTGCATTCGTCTCGGAATTCTGCATGAGATAGCGTCCGAGTTTGCATTAATTGGAGTTCATATGAGGAAGATATGGCCTCCGGAAGTTTCAGCGAAGTTCAAATTTCAGAAACAAGTTCAAAATTCAAAAATCGGACCCAGATTGGGCTGGGCGGGAATTTTCCCGCCCAAGACCCAGGTCGACTGGGTAGTCGACCTGGGACACCCAGGTCGACTGGGTAGTCGACCTGGGGCACCCAGGTCGACTGGGTAGTCCCTCCTTTACTACCTGGGGGGAAGCGGAAGAAAAGAAGACGAAAGAAAAACAGAGTCAGACATAAAGCCTAAGTAAGTTCAGTAACTTCTAGCATGTGAACATGGAAAAACAAAATGACATGAATTAACTGAATACAAGATAACACCATGATGATAGGGTCAGCAAGATTAGACAAGATTAGTCACAAGATATGCTAAGATAAGATAAACTGGATATGCTCTAATACTTTCGCCGCTTCGCTATTTCCTTGTTATACTGGTTTCTATATCTCTGCACCACCTAACTAGTGTCCCAACTAGTAACGATAACGTGATCCCAATCCTTGTAGTTCCCGTTGCCTTCAGGCATACATTTATTATTTATTACCTAGATCTAATCTTGGGTTTTCTATCAAGTGCTTTCTAGATTCAACTAGAGTTTACGCTATCTGCTGAACGCTTCTCGGATTCAGGGTTTATGCCACCTAGTCCAACTAGGGATTATGCTACCTGTCGAATGATGCCCCCAAGTCTAGGACACACTACCTAGAGTGGTATATGTTCCTATACTTCCCCACGCATGTATCGCGAATCGTTATCGCTTGTCTAGATGCACTTGTCCTGTAATGTGCGGCCTGAGTCCTGTGGCAGGGCAAATGAAGAAACACAGAACTCGGTCGGGAGCTTTCAGATATCTGCCGATGCAGATGCTAAGGTCTGTTTTTATTCCAGTGGCTATGGTCCCACTCGACCCCTCCCTCAACTAATGAAAGGCACTCCTTGAAAAATGAGAACTATACGCAGGCCCCCTATGCCCCACTGTCCTATGGCCATCCGCAACCATAACTAGATAGCAAGTATATGGTCTTTTGGAGTTCTCCGCCTTTCCGCTTCACGTATCTCGATTGATTGAAGATGGATGGTAGACGACGAGTTGCTATCACAGGGCTACCGGTTTCTCACCGAATCACGCTGGTCCATCCTAGTCTTTAGGTTGCCATATTTTGCAACCAAGGCATACCCTTGGTTCTTCTACCGCAGACCTTAAGCCTCTGTGAGCCCAGGAGGATCATCTGCAGCTTCACAGAGGGATACCAAGAGTACCCTCACGTCCCCTCGAAGCCTCGGGCTTCGTAACCCAATTCGTTGGAGCCTTCGTTTTAATCAGACGGACGTTCGCTCCTTCCCGTGTTATACTAAGAATTACTACTTAGTTCTACTAACTAAGGTTTACCACTTAGTTTCCAGAATCGTTGTTTTCTTAACTAAGGTTTACTACTTAGCTCCTTTTAACTAAGGTTTACTACTTAGTTCTCTTTCCCATCAATTTGAATTGGTTAAGTGTCATTAGTCAATTCAAGCTAACTTAACCCTCTTCATTTATCCTGTTAAACTGGTTAAGTGTTGTCTGTAATCCATGTTGACTTAACCCCACCACAAACCAAGTTATATTAGTTAAGTATTTCTTATTACTTAACCCTATCCGTTCCTCCTGTATTGGTTAAGTGTTCCTTTTTAACTTAACCTTGCCCGTCCGTTTTAACTAACATGTTATTAATGGTTAAGTATTATCCCTTTATGTTTTAGACTTAACCCTATTCCTTTATCACGATCTGATGGTTAAGTGTTCAAGTTTACTTAACCCTATGGTCTAGCCCAGCTAACATATCAAATTGGCTAAGTGTATTAAATTTTACTTAACCCCAACCTCTAGTCTAGTTAACATGTTAATTTGGCTAAGTGTATTAACTTTACTTAACCCCACCTTCTAGTCTAGTTAACATGTTAATTTGGCTAAGTGTTTTCTAGGTTACTTAACCCCTACAAATCTTGTCTTGTTAACATGTTAAGTTGGTTAAGTGTCCCTATGGACTTAGCCCTCCCATTCTAGCTTAACTGTGTTAAGTTGGTTAAGTCTTCCTATGGACTTAACCCTCCCATTCTAGCTTAACTGTGTTAAGTGTCTGTATGAACCTAACCCCACCCACCGGTCTGGTTATCATGTTGAATTGGTTAAGTATCTTAGTTAACTTAACCCTACCATTCTTGTTCTAGCTTTAACTAAATAAATTAAAGCCGCTACCACTCACATTAGACAGATATTGTTGCGACTACTGGATGTGCCGGTTGGTTCCGGGTAGGTTTACATCGCAACTCAGTCTAACCTCGGGTTAGGCATATTCGAGTTTTCTAAGTTCAAAGGGTTTTGATTAATTTTCAAATCAGGTTTTGAAAGTAACCATCCCGTCTGTCGGATCAGTTAGGAATAGCCAGGGAGAGCAGGAAACTTGTATTTTCCAAACCCAAGCCTAGACACTATCCTCTCTGTCACCCTAGAACTTTCTGGTGTATTGTTAAAAGAGATGTCATTAATAAACCTTTCTTTTTTATATAAATAAATTGTTAACAATTTATCCTCAAAGTTTAACCACTTATCCTCAAAGTCCATTTTCCCTTTTTAAAATAAATTTTGCCTATACCCTATACATTTGCCATGCCTACTAATGGACCTGTATTCTAGGCCCAAATCTTGATTTGCCTATCTTACAGTTTATAGCAATTTAGATCCAACACCCTCATTTACAGTTCATGCCAAAACTAGATTTTATACTCTAGTCTACAGTTTATGCCAAACTAGATTTCATATTCTAGTTCACCGTTTATGCCCAAAACTTAATTTGCATACCAACTACCTATTTTGTGGCCCATTTTACCATTTACGCCCAATGTATGTAAATTATGCTAATATACTTATCATGCTTAATTTGGCCACCCAATTCTGTTTTAATATTCTAATTTCAGTTCATGTCAAAACTAGACTTGTTATTCTAATTTTCATCTTAATAGTCATGCTATAATGCATGTTCCCAAATTATGCCAATTTCCAAGTTTAGTCAATTTCATGTTTTCCCCAAAACGTATTCCCACCGTTCGTATAATCGTGATTCAACCTAGATCGTAAATAAAGCTAGATTCGTGGATAAAAGGGAATGAACCGAAATGCCATGAAAGAACGGACATAACAACTGGCATAAGACGATAATTCACAGGAATATAGATCACGACATGAAAAGGGTTGAATAGTATAGATTCCAGAACATGGGTAGACCTAACTTAATAGGTAAATTCCCATGATCAAGATCTAAGAATAAACTGAAATAGAAAGTCAAGCCTAGGTCATATATAATGCCAGTTTGGGATACAGCATGGTTTTGTAACTACAGTGTCATGGGCATAAATAATAATCTTATATCCATAGTCATAGGCAATAAATCCTCACAGTTAATGAATCACAGTCATAGGCGATGTCCATAGTCAAAGGAAAATAGTTCTCACAGTCATGAGTCACAGTCATAGGCAATGTTCATATTCAAAGAGGCATATGGTTTTAAGGTCCATAGTTTCATAGTCACAGTCTTATTTGTCATCGAATCATAACAATTCTTAATTAGGTCCAAGGATATAAGCACTGATAGAAAGATTTGGCATATTCTTTTATTCCTTTAATTTCATGTCACGAATAGAGAAAACGTTCAAATCTAAAAAGTAACCGAATTACATTGATCGGTTTTTAGAATAGAAAGATGGCGTTCCTATGATTCGTACGACGTTGCTCGAAACCGTTTGAGTAAGCCTTTGATTCTTGTCTTGAAGCTTTAACCTTGATTCGAATCTCTTCTTGACAAACTTGAGCAGCATAACCTTGTCTTGGATTTTCGTATTATTTTATTTTTTATTTATTTATACATTTTCTCAGAGGAAGCATAAGGATAGAAAAGAATTGTGAATAGTGAAGGAGACTAGGGCTGTTTATATAGTGTAGAAGTCAACGAATCTGGTCAGAATGGCGTCCGGATATAGAAGAATGAACCAGGCTGAAGATCTGGAAAAAGCAGGGAGGTCGACCCCCAGGTCGACTACCCAGTCGACCTGGGTCTTGGGTGGGAAAATTCCCACCCAGCCCAATCTGGGTCCGATTTTTGAATTTTGAACTTGTTTCTGAAATTTGAACTTCGCTGAAACTTCCGGAGGCCATATCTTCCTCATACGGACTCCGATTAACGCAAACTCGGACTCTATCTCATGCAGAATTCCGAGACGACCGCAATGGCGCAGCCCGTTTCCCTTGATTTTGATTTAAAATTTAATTTTGCCTTGATTTGTGAATTTAGTGTTACAGAATTACGGGGTGTTACAACATATATGATAACATCGCAATTTTATAACAATAATTCACATCACATCCATACAATCCGCATCATAACTTAATCCAATTAAATTACTAATTATTTTGTTAAGGAAATCGAACTTACAACTCAAAGAAGGTCTTGAGTTCTGAATTCTTAATTCTGAAGTTGTAATAGCTTTCCTTTGAAGAAGATTTGTTGTTAAAGTTGAAAAGGATTGAATTAGATTAGCTTCTTCCTCTCTAATTAGTGGCGGCTATGCTGAGTTGCTAGGTGACGACATGGAGGCCATGAATCTAATTTTGTTTTGATTTTAGGGTTTGAGTCTAAAGGTGTTTTTATAGAGTTTAGGATTAGTTTAAGCCGTCCGATCAACCCAGAATTAATCCCAGCCAACCATAGTAGTGCAGAAACCCTAATGAGTCAGCACACGGTCATTAATGGGTCATCAATTAATTCTGCCGGGGGGGGGGGGGGGGGGGGGTGGGCAGGTCGACCCTATGGTCGACCTGGTCAGGGCAGGTCGACCCCTAGGTCGACCCTATGGTCGACCTGACCCTGACGGGAAAATTCCCGCCTAGCCTGTCTGACTCCGAAATTTTGAATTTTGAAATCTGTTTTGAATTTTCTGAAACTTCCGATGGCCAAAATTTCTTCGTACGAAGTCCAATTCACGCAAACTCGGACTCTATCTCAACCAAAATTCCGAGACGAACACAATGGCGCAACCCGTTTCCCTTAATTCTTACATCTGAGGTTAGTTATTCTTTAATTTGTGAACATTAATGTTAACAGAAATACAGGTGTTACATATATTTCTCTTTCTATTACCAGATTTTCAATTTCCTTTTGTTTATAATATTCTATTTTTAAGTTCGTTTCCTTACCGGATTCTATATATATTGATATATAGATTTCTAATTATCAAATTATCTTAATAATATTCTAACTCCTTAAATTCCTGGAAAATTTCGCCATAACCTCCTTTGTACCGGTCGATAGTTCAAACCTCAACTCGCCTCTCTAGACCCTTTCCATTCAAAAAGAAAATCAAAAAGCCAAGTGGCTTGCCAATTCGGCGCATAAAATCTCATATGGAATTTGAAAGTGTACCTTTATGTCGGGCACTTGAATTATAATCTTCATACACTTCATTCCATACTTGTCTAACCCATATCCAAATATTCCCATTTGGTTGCAATTCAATCCATTCGTCTTAATCTAATTCGCTAATTTACTTTCTAATTAGCTATCTTACCTATTTCACTTCTTTGCTTGAACATACCATGTTCATATAAAATATTAACTTGCTTATAAACAAATTGAATTCCATTTTCAATTCAACTTTCCTTTTCGATTTCGAATATAAATTTCCAAATCGATTTCACTTATTCAAAGACCAATTTCAATTTAAAATCTCATTAACTAATTATTATTCAAATTAGTTAATTCTATTCAATAATTAAAAATCTGAATTTTATTTCAAAAAAAATCAATACATTACTTTACTTCAGTTCAAATATATTTTCTAACCCAAATCTGGATTTTTCTAAATAGAAATTCGAATTTTATTTGCTTAAAATCCTTTAATTTATTTAAATAAACCGTTATGGTTTTACAATGGCTATGGCGTTATTTTTCTGAAAAATTGATTTTGACATAACTCAAAATATATACGACGAAATCCAAAATTTTCTATTCCATTAGAAAACTATTATCTAATTGGTCCTGACGGTTCTTATTTCAAAGAATTCCGACTTAATTTGAGTTCTATAAACTCAATTGAAGTTCGAAACGCAAATTTACAAACTGCCACGCTGCGGCGAGTTCGTTTTAATTATATTTATATATATAAATTTTTAAACTTCATTTTAAATAAATTCAACTCCATTCTAATATATTTTTAATATTTATCAAACCAGTTTTCCCAATTCAACTCAAAAATTCAGATTATCTATAATCGTCGATTTTTCCTTACTCGATTATAAATTTATTTATACTCGATTTGTTATTTCAAATCCCAATTCCTTTTAAAATTCGGTATAATCGAATTCCAATTATAACTCCTTTGGATTTTCTCAATTCAGTTTATATTCTGAATTCCGGAATATAATCAATTATTCTATTTTCAACATGTTTTCCAATTTCACTTTTTAAATTCATACTTGAATTTAAATGGTTTAAATTTTCCAGTGATAATTATTTCACCAAATTTATAACACTATTTATAAATTCGACTTCCTTGTTTCATATATTTAAACAAGTTCCCTTTTCAAATTTCTATTTGAAACTCCATCCCTTTGGTATTCCGAATTGCGGAATAAAAACCGTTGTTCTCTTTTGAATGATTTCAAATTCTATTTTTAAATTCATATTTGAATTTAAATATTCAAATTATCTCTTCATAATTAATTCATTATATTTATAAACACCATTTTATAAATTTCCTTGTTTTATATTTAAACGAGTCTATTTCGAAATCTATTTAAAACCGAAATATTATTTTGGAAATTTCTATTTATAATAACTTATATATAACACCCAATTTATTTTCATATTCAATTTAACTTCTATTTAAATAAATTCGAATTAATCGAATTCAAATCATAAATCCTTACGGATTTATTTTAGTTCAATTTATATTCTGAACATCAGAATAAATTCCATCGTTTATTTCTTTAAAACGATTTCCCCATTTCTATTTTTAAGTTCACATTTGAATTTAAATATTCAAATTACCCAATATTAGATCTAAATTTGGACCTAACACCCAAATTGTTCTGAATCTTGTAGGATTTTAACTGAAGAATGAAGAAAAAGAAAATAACACACAGAATTTATAGTGGTTCGGCGTTAATGAGCCTACGTCCACTTTATATGATATTGATTATACTTCGAATGCTGGTACAATCAATGATTCCTCTCTAGCTCACTTTTACAATTGTGAATTCCTCTCAGTAATCTAATAATAAAACTGATAAAAAATGGTCGTATGACAATAATGGCGGAATCAGTCCTCAATATTGCCAAAAAGATTCCAAAAATTGCCAAGCTCTGGGCTATTTATAGCTGATTTTGTCAGGCGGGTCGTGGTAACACGTGGCATGAATCCCGAGAACATCGGATCGCATCGCCACCGTTGGAGAAATAGTCAAATTAGACGTTGCGGACAGGTGTCGCGATCCCCTTGAAAATCGGATCGTGCAGATGGGGAGAATCGGTCAAAACGACGGTTTGGGACACGTGTCGCTGGATCCGCGCGTCTCAGATCGCTGAAGACTAGCTCGTGTTTGAACGGGTCAGAGGCTCCGCCATGCATCAGGGGATCGGATCGGTCAATACTGGGCAATAACATATGCATGGATCGAATCGCATAGAGGTGTCGTTTCGCTGATGAATTGGGGGCGATCTGATAAGGTGCGATCGATATGGGGGCGATCCGATGAGGGGCGATCCGATGGTGCGATCCAATGAGGGGCGATACGATCCTTCATGCTCTTAGGGAACGTAGTTTCATACTTTTTTCTTATGAATGAACCTGGATGGCTTGGTCAAAAAGCTAGCTAACATTTTGCCCCCTCGATGTATGTTTTATCGATGATGGAACATGCTTTGAAGCTATAGAATCGTCTTTCCACAACGAGTCGCAAATCAGTGAACAATTCCTTTTCTGGGCTTTTCAGAGTCTTCATCACTGGATCTGTTGGTTATTTATCGATTCGTATCGCGTAGTCGATTCGCGGTCCGTTAGCAAGTCTTTCGTCTCGTTCTTTGGTGTGCGCTTGGGCTTCTCCACGAAACGAAATGGGCTTCTCTCCGAGACGAGGTGGTCTTTCGGTTCGCGGCCCGTCTATTTTTGCGGATCGAATAAGACAAAAAGGGGAGACAAACGGTCGCCCTTCTGCCTATATAAGTCGACCTTCCTCTTCACTTTCTTCCTTCTTCCTTTTTTCGTATCGTATCGCCTTCGTCACTGAGGAAACACCCGAGTTTTTCAAACCTCCAAAAATCTGACTGTTCTCCCAACTTTTAGAAAGGTAATCCGTCGAAAGCATCTTTATGCGATATCGCTCTCCATTTTATAAGTTTTTTCGACTGGTTTGAGGGAGGAAACGATGGGAAATTGTGATTCTTGGGGGAACCAGCGAAGCGCCATGGATGATAGGTTCAGAGGTTGGAGTTCGGAGACGAGAAGGAGAGGAGGAAACCGGAGGAGGAAGGAGAAGAAGAAGGCCGGTTCGGATCGTGGGCAGGGAGAGGAAAGGAAGAAGATGAAGGCCAGTGGCGAGTCGGAGGGTCGTGGTGGCGGCAGTGGCGCGCTTCGTGGGGTACTGCAACGATCCAGCAAAGACCCCGATCACTCAATTTCACAATTCGTGAGGGGGGCGATCCCTCTGCCCTGCGATCCAAAGGAGGGCGATCCCTCTACCCTGCGATCCGAAGGAGGGCGATCCCTCTACCCTACGATCCGAAGGAGGGCGAACTGTCATACACATCGCAGTCCGACTTGTAGTTCACAATCCAAACCAATTTTTTGAACCTTAGACGATGCCTTGTCACCATAAAACTCTGAACAGTTAGGCTAGGGCCTTGATTTGGACTTTCTGGACTGAATGACCACATAATTTTAACTGCATATGACAACTAATACCTTGATGATCTTGATAGCTTTTACGCTTTATCTTTAATGCATGCACAAGCACACACACCGCCACTTGCACACACGGGGGACGGGTAGCTTTAATCTCACTTTTCATGTTTTCTCGCCTAGCAGTAATGTCGGATAATCAATCTTCTTCAAGATCCGCTGCAGGAACGGAGTCCGAGGTTCTTGAGCAATACAACCCTGAGGTCCCTCCGACTAACCCAGGAGGTGAGGATTCTGGCTCTGAATACGAGGCAACAGAATCAAATCCATATGAAAGTACTTCATCTAGTGAAGAATCTGAGATAGACAGGCGAGCTCCCGACGAGATTCCTGGCGCGCTCGGAATAGATAAATTTTCTGATTCTTTAGCATCTAAACTCGATGATATAAAGCTTAAAAGGATCTGCCTGAGACATGGGATCCCTTGGGATGATGTCATGACACCTGGTAGCGAAGATAGACCCTACTTAGCTCCTGAAGGGTATATGGCAATCAGTCGAACCATGTGCTTGGTAGGAGCTATTCCTTCGTTTCCTTCAATCGTCATCGAGACTTTAAAGCGGCTGGGTATTGCTCTGATGCAACTTCAACCTAATGTGTACGCATCTCTATACCCCTTATATATAGCATATGCGGAGATCCTACACACCGGACTCACATTAAGAGAATTGACATTCTTCTTTCTTTTCAAGCATCGTTCCTCGGCAACCCCAAATTTCTCCTTTTTTGAATCGGTGGCGAATAGGAAGGTTCTGTACGATGGATATAGCAATATAGGGGATCCTAAGTCTGATTGGTTCTACATAAAGAAACAGGCTGGATGCTCAAGAAGATGGCTTAAATCAAGTAAACTTCAAGCTTTTAACTGAATATCTTGTTCAAGAAGTCGAAGTATTAACATTCTTCCCCCTCTTTCTTTGTCTTAAACAGATCACATCTTCCCGAAAACGGAGGGTCCGCTATATAGCAATCGATTGTCCACTCTTCTACAAAGCAGATCTGACTTTCTAAGGATCAAAAAATGCATTACTGATGAGAATCTTCATAAGCATCATCTTCTGGATATAAGATTTGGACTTGGGGCTGGCGGCAAACCCTATAAGTACGTGCCCCCAACGGAGGGAGAGGGAACATCACAAGCAATAGAAACAACTAAGTTTCGCAAGAGTCCTTCCCCGATAGTCATCCAAGATGATGAGGATCTGAATATATACAAAGGGGATGAGACCTGTGGTGACAAGTCCAAGGAAATCCCAGTTTCTACCCCAATCGAATCCACTACTCCCGATGACTTGACAGACGAACAACTATTCAAAGAGCTGAGCAAAATTCCTCTGCCCGACGATGTATATACAGAGAGGGACTTTGAAGGGGAGCCATTCATTCCTGGTTCCGAGGAGGCCATCGCTCCAACTAGAGAACAAGAAACTAGTCGGATGAGCCTGTCTTCAGGCCCGGGTCTGTTAGGGGGAATTATATGGGATGCACAAATCACACACACTATCTGACCCCGCACTCTTATATCGTCAGTATTCAAGGTTTTAATATGCTCTTTTCTCTTTTGCAGGAAAGATGTCTCACAGGCGATCCTATTCTTATCGTTCCCTGCGTGAGGGCACACCCAGTCTTCATCCGGGTACTGAGCGTTCTCGCGGCCCTTTTCACAAGCCGACTTCCTCGCAACCCCGGTCTCCACCAAAATCGACCTTTGGTAAGCTTTCCAGTTATCCAGTAGTTCCTGCAGGGGGGAAGAAGATTCCTAAAGAGTTAACTCCTCCAAAGAGTGCACCTTCCCACAGCAGGTCGTCAAAAAGGCATCACGAATCTAAAGATAGAAGCAAAGATCCAATCAAAGAATCTGAAAAGGAGAGGAGTGACGTCGTCCCTTCCAGCCAGCCAGAGTTGGCCGCCCCCGGGTCACGGGACTACATCCATGGCCCCGAGATTCAAGGTAGGCTGGAAAAGCTGAGGGAACAATTCCCAGACATGTTCTTTGACAGGATGACGTATGTTCCAGCCTTGGAACCGGTCCCTAAGAACTGGGATTATGAAGTCGTTGGGCACATCCGACACGTTGCCAGGCAGTATGAAATGATGAAAAAACATGCTGTTAACCTTTCAGAAGTCTTCCGATCGCTTGAAATAGAAGCACACAGATCAAAGGCAAAACTTGAAAACAACGAACGGGCCAGGACAAAGATGGAGAAGGACCTGGAGGATGCTCAATCCCAGCTTGCTTTAGCGCAGAGAGACGTCGAGAATTATAAAACTGAATTGGAGAACGCTAAAAAACGCTTTCATTCGGAACTTGACTCCAATAGCCAAGAGAAAATGGCCTTAAAAAAGGAGGTTGAAGATCTCAAAATGGCCAACATTGAGTTGAAAACAGCACAAGGCCATTTCGAAGCTGAGAGAGCTGCCTTGGAAGCAGAAAGAGCAAGTTTGAAAGAAATTTTGGCTTTGGCCAAAGCGGAAATGCTGACTTTGAATGATCAAGTTGCAGATGCGGAGAGACGGGCATCTCTCGCCGAACAGAAAGTTGATAGTGCCATTGAAATTGCTACGGCCTCAAACAACAAGCTCCTCGAGAGAGAGAAGGACATCGATGGGTTTGAAAAGATGATCTTTGACTTCCTTGGCCAAGTCCTGAAAACCCGCAACATTTCGTGGATCCCGGATTACCACGTTACTTTAGCCAATCTATGGGATGCCATTGTTGAGGGTGAAAAGCAAAGATTGGGAGTCGATGAAATTGATGAAGATGAGTTGATGAAGAGCATCTTGAGGGATAACGAGCCTGAGGACCTGGCAGAGGGTCGTCGTTTGATCCAAGCGGAGATGGAAAAGGAGAGGGCCCTGGCTAAGGGTAAAGGCAAAGCCGATGAAGGTTCGAGTTCAGCCGTGGAGCCCAAAACCTCCAAAGTTGAGGAGTACCATCCTGATGATCCGCTAATCCCTTTGGGCCTAACTCCTGTAGTCGTTGGGGCTCCTACAGCTACCCAAGAAGGAGGATCTGCAGAAGGTATTTCCCTTTTTTTTCTCCACACTTCGTCAAAGCAATTGTGAATTGTCGTCGTCTGGTAGAACAACCAATTGAATTAGTAACGCATGTTCCTCATAATACAGGTGGCGAGCCCGTCGGCGAGGGTGCCGAAAAAGAAGACAAGGCGGAGAAGGAAGCTGTCTCGTCAGGTGCCGGTATTGATATATCAAAGCAGGCTGAGGTCACAACAGCAGAGGAAAGTATCCCGGCACCAAGTACTGACGTTCCCAAGGATGCGGAGGCCATCGAGGCCTTGAAAGACATGGATGGGCACCATGTAGAGGAAGAGGAAGATATTATTGGCCCCAAAGAGACCGAGACGATGAGGATGAAACTTTGGCCAGCAGAAAAGCTAGGCAGGAAAAAGAGATAGCCTTGACGAAGGTGGGAGAAGAGCCTTTGAACGTAGTCCCTATTGCAGAATTTGATCCTAAAACTGGGATGATTTTGAAAGTCCGGCCCAAATCTATCAGCAGACAGCTTCATTTTGCGAATCCTGATGATTTCCCGGCTTCCCTTTCTGATAAAAGAAAGAGAAAGGAGGCGGAAAAAGAATCTTCTGAAGAATCGGATGTTCCCCTTATAGACAAAAGGAAGAGGAAGAAGGGAGATCAATCTGACGCTGACAAGGCTAAGCTGGAGAGACAAAAGCAGGAGAAGAGGTCGAAGCGTAAATAGGATACTATTGCTGGTTTCATATTTTGTCTTTAGATTTTCCACTGGCCAGGAAGTGTAATTGTGAGACTGGCCCTCACTTTCGTTTTCTAGGTTATTTTTCACTTTGCAGACTTGCAGTACATAAAGGAAAGTTTACCTCTTTTTGACATCATTGTGTACCTGTATTCAAATAAACTTTCCATGTTTAGTCATAGATCATCTACTTATAATCACAAATCAGTCAAACAATAGAAAGAAAATTTTCATGCGGCATTGCTGTATTAAAGTGTAGTGTATGAAGTATATATATAAGTATATGTGCCCCCAATCAATCGTTATCATAGCGCCTGACTGGGGCTTACTAAAGATTGATTAATATTGTCGGCAGGTTGCCCCCTATTTCTGAAATATGGGGGATTTAGAAGATTTCGTAGGATAACTGTTCTTGTGGTACCGAACTTTTAACACCTTTCTCAGTGCTTAATCGGGGATGCATTTATACTCTCTCTCTCTGGAGAGTTAGAGTTCGAGCTCAGCAATTCATTCGCTCCCCGATCCTTCAGTGGGAAATGAGCTCTTTCTCAGCGCTCAATCGGAGACGCTTTTATGCTCTCTCTCTCTCCAGAGAGTTAGAGTTCGAGCTCAGCAATTCATTCGCTCCCCGATCCTTCAGCGGGGAATGAGCACTTTCTCAGTGCTCAATTGGAGACGCTTTTATACTCTCTCCCTCTCCGGAGAGTTAGAGTTCGAGCTCAGCAATTCATTCGCTCCCCGATCCTTCAGCGGGGAATGAGCTCTTTCTCAGCGCTCAATCGGAGATGCTTTTATACTCTCTCTCTCTCTCTCTCCGGAGAGTTAGAGTTACGGATCAAGCGGTCTGCAATCATGCATGCTCATCAAATTCGTCCTAGGTTTACATTTTAATCCAAGCTCCGAGGATTAAAACTAGTCAGACAAGCAGTTGGAGCATTTGCTAAGGCTTTGAGTTCCTCCGAACAGTCCACGGGAAGAATGGTTACCACCAGACATCGAGTACCTGCATTATTCACACCGATTTCCATAAAAATAAACAGGTAGATAAATAAAGATGCAATAAAGGTAAATGACACACAATATTTTTATAGTGGTTCGGTCGAATCATGACCTACGTCCACTTTATAATTTTTTGCTTCAAGGAATCAAACTATTCTAGGCAAGTCGTGCCTTATACATGGTTTTCAACAAAGCAAAAGAACAGATTTGAAACTTTTATGTTAAGTATGGCCGTAAATGTTGGGCATTCCACACTCTGGGGACTTCCCTTCCATCTACGGTTGCCAGCTTGAAGGTTCCATTATCAAGCTTGCTCAGAATGGAGTACGGTCCTTCCCACTTCGCTCCCATATGAGTTGGGGGTGGAAAGACACGTTTCAGAACCAAGTCTCCGGGTTCCCAGGTTCGGGCTCGAACCTTTTTGTTGTAATATCGAGCGACCTGTTGTTTGCATCTCAAGGCACGCAGGTCTGCTTTATCCCTCTTTTCTTCGATCATATCCAGGGACTCAAGGAGCAATTCATTATTGGTCATCGGAACATAATAAGTCACCCGGTGAGAAGGTACCTTTATCTCAATCGGGATGACTGCTTCTGTTCCAAAAGCAAGGGAGAAGGGGGTATGTCCTGTTGCCGATTTATAGGATGTCCTGTAGGCCCATAATGCCAGGGGCAATTCGTCAGCCCACATGGCTCTGGCCCGCTTCAGTCTTCTTTTCAGAATGGACTTAATTACTTTGTTCGCCGCTTCGACTTGTCCGTTCGATTGCGGATGTGCCACAGAGGTGTACCGATTCTCAATGTGGTACTTTTGGCAGAAATTTCTGAATTCAGTGCTATCGAATTGAGTTCCGTTATCTGTTATCACAATCTTTGGAATCCCAAATCGACAGATGATGTTTCTCACGATAAAGTTGATCACTCATTTGGTTGTGATTGTAGTTAGTGGTTCAGCCTCAACCCAATTAGTGAAATAATCCACGGCCACAATCGCGAACTTTGCTCCGGCCCTTGCTATGGGGAGGCTTCCGATGATATCAATTCCCCACATGGCAAAAAGCCATGGGCTCATCATTGTTTTTAACTGATTAGGCGGTGCTCTAGGTATTTTTGAAAATCTCTGGCACGCATCACACCGTCGTGCGTATCTTGCCACATCCTTGTTTATGGTAGGCCAGAAATAACCATGCCGCAACACCTTTTTTGCCAAAGTTTGCCCTCCAGAATGATCGCCGCATTCGCCTTCGTGTACCTCCTGCAGCACACGCTTGATATCATCGTGAGCTATACACCGGAGGAGGGGCATCGAAAATCCTTGTCTGTAAAGAACTCCGCTTTGCAGAACGTATCGGGCGGCTTTACGAATTACTTTGCGCCTCTCGCTTTTCTTGGTCGGAAGCGTTCCATTCATCAAGAAATTCTTTAGAGGGGTCATCCACGACTCCCTTTCTGGTTCCATCTCTAACACTGGGTCGATTTCCATCTAATCTATGCTAGGAGACCGAAGCACTTCCACGGGGGCTAGCCCGGTCTCTTCAGGATCATCAGAACTAGCCATCTTTGCCAACTTATCTGCCTGCTGATTCTCTGATCGCGGAATATGAGATATGCTGTAGTGATCAAAATCGTTCAGCAACTCTTTCACTTTCTTTAAGTATAAAATCAATCTTGCACTTTTAGCTTGGAATTTTCCAGTAAATTGATTCACAACTAACTTGGAGTCGCAGAAGATGTTCAGTTTTGTGACCTCTAATTCCTTTGCGATCCTTAATCCGGCTATCAGGGCTTCATATTCGGAATCGTTGTTAGTGGCGTGAAACTCCATCCGGATAGCATAGGATATCAATCGTTTATCTGGAGTTTCAAGCACTATTCCAGCGCCGGATCTTTCGTTATTCCTAGCGCCATCAGTATACAATCCCCAGGCCTTGGGATCGAGAAGTAACTTTGAAGGATCAACTTCTTCGTTTGCTATATCTTCCTTAGGGACGGTGAACTCTGCTATGAATGCGGCTATCACTTGCCCCCGAATTGACCGTCTGGGCTGAAAGTTCAAATCAAATTGACTTAACTCAATATTCCATTTGAGTAATCTCCCAGAAGCCTCTGGTCTCTGTAGGACTTGCTTGAGCGGATGATCGGTGTATACGGTAATAGGATGCGCCTGAAAATAATGTCGAAGCTTTCTAGAGGTGATCAGTAAACTATACGCCAATTTTTCTATCCTCGGATAATTACGCTCTGCTGCCGTCAATTTTTTGCTCACGTAATACACAGGTCTTTGGACCTTATCTTCTTCTCTTACCAACGCTGAGCTGATCGCATGGGATGACACTGCCAGATACACGAATAAGTCCTCGTGATCCATTGGCTTAGATAATATCGGAGGTTTCTCCAGGTGCCTTAGTAAGTTCTGAAATGCTTCTACGCAGTCGGGCGTCCATTTGAAGTGGCGTTTCCCCCGCTTTATTAATTCAAAGAATGGGATGCACTTATCCGTAGCCCTGGAGATAAATCTGCTTAGTGCGGCTACATTCCCAGCAACGCTTTGCACATCCTTAATTTGCCTAGGTTCCTGAATGTCTCTGATTGCCGCGATCTGGTCTGGATTAATCTCAATCCCACGGGAACTGACGATGAACCCCAAGAATTTTCCGGAGGCAACACCGAATGAACATTTGGTTGGGTTGAGTTTCATTCCATACTTTCGAAGAATGCCGAACATTTCTGCCAAGTCAGTGGTGTGTTGGGAAGATTGCTTGGACTTAACCAACATATCGTCGACGTATACTTCCATTGTCTTCCCGATCTGGTTATAAAACATTCTGTTGACTAGACGTTGATATGTAGCGCCCGCATTCTTCAAGCCAAAGGGCATCACTACATAGCAATATAATCCCAGATTCGTTATAAAACTAGTGTGTTCTTGATCCGGAACATGCATCGGAATCTGGTTATATCCTGAGTAAGCATTCATAAATGAAAGAAGTTGATGACCTACTGTCGAATCCACCAACTGGTCAATCCGAGGCAACGGGAAACTATCTTTTGGGCAGGCTTTGTTCAAATCCGAGAAGTCGATACACGTTCGCCACTTCCCGTTGGCCTTCTTCACCAGGACCGGATTTGAAATCCAGTCCTGGTAGGTCAAATCTCTGATAAATCCATTACTTTTTAGCTTTCCAACCTCTTCTTTCAAGGCAGCGGACCTCTCTGGGCCCAACATTCGCCTTTTTTGCTTTACCGTAGGATGTTTAGGGTTAATGCTTAACGAATGGCTCATGATTGATGGGGATATCCCACACATGTCCGCGTGGGTCCAAGAAAATACATCCAAGTTGTTTTTTAAGAAATCAGTCAATTCTTTAGCGAGATTTGGATTTAACTGGGATCCAATCTTAAGGACCTTCTCCGGGTCACTATCATTGATCGGTACATCGACAGTCGTCTCGTTGGGAGTCGCCATTCTGCCCCCAGGTTCTTGATCCTCTCTAGGATCTATATCCTCGGGCAACTCTCTGGGCCACTCTCTAGGATCTATATCCTCGGGCAACTCTCCGGGCGACTCTCCAACGGTTATCCTCTTTAGTTGCTATAAGGTCTCCGCCCTTGTAGAGGGAGGAGTGCCCTTGGTTTCTATGTCCCCTCCATTGCGAAGTAACTTTAGCTCGGCAACATAACATGCAGGCGCAGCAACCAGAGAGTGAGAATCCTTCCCTTCGTGGTTTTGGATGTTGAATCACCTTACAATGCCTTCTTGGGCCGACCGGCCCTCGCAAAGTTTAGAGCCTGTATAGCCCTCTGGTGCTTATTATTGAAATTTCCCACAAAAGCTGGCATTGGTATTGTCAGAGGAGATCAGGTTGCTGCGCGAGCATGTTATGTTGCCGAGCTAAAGTTACTTCGCAATGGAGGGGACATAGAAACTAAGGGCACTCCTCCCCCTACAAGGGCAGAGACCTTATAGCAACTAAAGAGGATAACCGTTGGAGAGTCGCCCAGAGAGTAGCCCGAAGATCTCTAGGATCTATATCCTCAGGCAACTCTCTGGGCGACTCTCCAACGGTTATCCTCTTTAGTTGCTATAAGGTCTCCGCCCTTGTAGGGGGAGGAGTGCCCTTGGTTTCTATGTCCCCTCCATTACGAAGTAACTTTATCTCGGCAACATAACATGCTCGCACAACAACCTGATCTCCTCTGACAATACCAATGCCAGCTTCTGTGGGAAATTTCAATAATAAGCACCAGGGGGCTATACAGGCTCTAAACTTTGCGAGGGCCGGTCGGCCCAAGAAGGCATTATAAGGTGATTCAACATCCAAAACCACGAAGGGAAGGATTCTCACTCTTTGGCGTTCTCCTTCCCCGAGCGTAACCGGTAACTCTACATAACCCATTGGAGCGGTGGATGCTCCGTTAAATCCACGGATCCATCCTTGACAGGGCTTCAAGTCTTTTATTTCGAGGTTCATCTGGTCAAATGTCCTTTTGAAAAGAATGTTGACGGAACTTCCGTTGTCCACTAAAACCTTATGAACAGTGGCTGGTCCAATAGGTACAGTAATTACAAACGGATCTTCAGTCGGAGCGTGGACTCCAATGCTTTCTCGTTCTCGGAAAACGACATCGTCAGTCATCATCTTTTGTTGCTTCACCGGGATATTGTCCTCGGGGTTGCTACATTCCCCTACCTCGAGGTGTTGCTTGGCTGCATTGACATATTGATCCAATGCCTTGGAACTATGCCCAGCAAGATAAAGTCCTCCGATTACGGTATTGATAACGATATTCTTTCCCTTTTGCTGGGCAGTTGGCCTGGCAGCAAGTTGATTCTGGTTCTGATTTGGGACCTGTACTGCTTGCCCCCTATCTCTGGGCGTTACTCTGTATTCATCTAATTTTCCTTCTCGAAGAAGCCTCTCGACTACATCTCTTAGGTGACGGCATTCATTTGTCGAATGGCCATGAATCTGATGAAAGAGACAAAACTTCCCCGTTTCACGTTCTTTTTCTGTTGATTCTCTGAGAGGTGGCCTCTTATTCTGGAGGACGTTGTAAGAATCCATGAAGATGTTTTCCAGAGTATCATTTAGTGGCGTATAACTCTCAAAGGCCCTGGGACGAGTCCTTCTCTGGGAGTCGTTCCCTCGGTTCCTCTTCCGGTTGTTGCCATTACTATTATTATCATTGTTTCCTGACTGACGGCCACCCTGATTCCGATTTCCGACATTAACTTCGACTTTTCCCGAGCTGTCTCTAGTCTGCTTAATGGCGACATTGCTCTGGATTTCCTCCTTATCGGCCGTTTTTGCCTTTCGGTTAGCATATACTTCTTCCCGGCGTAAGTGTACGTTAGCCTTCTCGTAGAATAATTCTTTGGTATGGGGTGGCTTGCCTGCCAGGTATCTCCCGAATTCAGTATCTTTATCTACTCCATCAATCAGTGCTGCGACAACGGTTGGTTCATGGGGATCTTTAACTTCAGTGGCGGCCAAGTTGAAACGGTCTAGGTACACCCTCAAACTCTCGCCTGGTCGCTGCTTTACAAGGAACAGGTCAATCACATTCTTTGTTTTTTGTGCATAGATACGGAATTGTTCTACGAACTTCTCACTCAATTCCCTGAAGCAAGAAATCGATCTTGCTGGCAAGCGAGTAAACCATAACAATGCTACATCCTCCAAGAATATGGGAAATGCTTTGCACTTGACAGCGTCAGAAGCTGCGGCAACGGTCATTGACCAAGAATATCTCATCAGATGCTGGACGGGATCAGACCTACCCGCGTATCGGTTCATCTGTGGCATGTTGAAACGCCTCGGGAAAGTCGCATCCAAAATATCATCAGTGAAAGGGGTGTGACTGCGGTCAATTCCCCAGTCTTCATTCCGTTATCCCCGGCTATTTGCCAGAATTTGATGAATCATGGCTGCAACATTTGCACTGGTCAGCGGAGGTTCAGGGTCAGTGCCTCTGGCTCGGCGGGGTTCTCTAATCTCTCTTCCGGGAGCAGTCACAAAATCCGGGGCTTGGATAGGGCTTCGTTGCCCCCCCGTTACCATGAGCATGTGCGCGGCGACGGGGCTGAGGTAGTCTGTTATGTACAGGACTGTCCACATCTCGAGCCCTGGGAGTTGCGGCCTGATCGTTCACATTACGGTTTGAGGGCCCCGTCTCCAGCGCTTCTTCTTCCCGTGATGGCAGGGTTCCGAACCGAAGCTGCTCTATGTTTTCGGCTCTTTCATATGGTCGCCGCGGAGGCCTCGGTGAATCTTCTGACGAAGAAGAATATGCTGGAGTGAGCGGACGAGCTGGTGACGTCCTTTGCCTTGCGAGCTCATTAAGCCTTCTATCCATAGCAGTCAAATTTTGTCGCAGGACGGAGATTTCCTGCCTTTGGGCAGCCAATTCATCAAACAGTCTCTCCCACATTTCGGAAAAGCGAGAGAGATCCCCCTCAGTAACGGGAGCAGCAGGATCATATTGGTCATTATCACTTTCTCTTATGCGCAAAGAGCTTGAGCCAGGTCGAGCGGAGGGGCCAGGACGGTAGGAGCGAGCCATAGGCTCCTTTCCAGGTCGAGTTGTAGTCTGATCATCAATTCGAATCGCTGTGGTTCGAGGATGGCGGCTCGTAACGTCCCCCTGAGATTGATTCGCGGTCGCGGTGCGCGGAGGATTCGAGGCGTTACCTCGGGATCGAGTAACAACCCCTTCAGCAGTCTGGATCGCCTCGTTCTCGTCGACTCGGAGCGTGGTGTCTTCATCGGATCGGTTCGCCCCCTGCGCTCCGCGATCCAGAGTTTCCTCATTGCCTAAATCGTGCACACTCTCTTCAATTATTTCGTTGGTTTGTGAAGCTCGTGCTTCCTTAGGTCTTTTTCCATCCATGATATCCGAATCGCTGGAGTCTTCACAGAACTGAATAGTGAAACTTTAGGACTGTCTTCTCAGTGAAAGCACCAAAATGTTAGATCTAAATTTGGACCTAACACCCAAATTGTTCTGAATCTTGTAGAATTTTAACTGAAGAATGAAGAAAAAGAAAATAACACACAGAATTCATAGTGGTTCGGCGTTAATGAGCCTACGTCCACTTTATATGATATTGATTATACTTCGAATGCTGGTACAATCAATGATTCCTCTCTAGCTCACTTTTACAATTGTGAATTCCTCTCAGTAATCTAATAATAAAACTGATAAAAAATGGTCGTATGACAATAATGGCGGAATCAGTCCTCAATATTGCCAAAAAGATCCCAAAAAGTGTCAAGCTCTGGGCTATTTATAGCTGATTTTGTCAGGCGGGTCGTGGTAACACGTGGCACGAATCCTGAGAACATCAGATCGCATCGCCACCGTTGGAGAAATAGTCAAATTAGCCGTTGCGGACAGGTGTCGTGATCCCCTTGAAAATCGGATCGTGCAGATGGGGAGAATCGGTTAAAACGACGGTTTGGGACACGTGTCGCTGGATCCGCGCGTCTCGGATCGCTGAAGACTAGCTCGTGTTTGAACGGGTCAGAGGCTCCGCCATGCATCAGGGGATCGGATCGGTCAATACTGGGCAATAACATATGCATGGATCGAATCGCATAGAGGTGTCGTTTCGCTGATGAATTGGGGGCGATCCGATAAGGTGCGATCGATATGGGGGCGATCTGATGGTGCGATCCAATGAGGGGCGATCCGATCCTTCATGCTCTTAGGGAACGCAGTTTCATACTTTTTTCTTATGAATGAACCTGGATGGCTTGGTCAAAAAGCTAGCTAACACCCAATGATAATTTTTCCACTTTATTTATAAACACCGTTTATAAATTCATTTCAATTCCCTACATTTTTAAATTTATAAACATCGTTTATAAATTCAATACTTGTTTTATTTATTTAAAACAAGTAAATATTTTTAGCACTTTCTAAATCCAAATTCTATTTAAAAAAAATAGAATTTCCCTTTTAAATCTGCAAATCTCCTTTCGCAATATTTTATAAATTAACATTTTGGCCCCAGTAATATTTAAACAATCAAACCACTCAATTATTAATCAACACATCACATATGATAATATATGTGAAAGCAAACAAATAATAATATTTTTGAGGATCCAGTTGGATCCCTCCAACCTGTTTCCTGCATCTACAGACGTTAGCCAACAGAAACAATACCCATCCTGCTTCATGGCAGGATATCGCAGTATGAAGGTCATCCACTATCATAGCGGGGGGCGTATAGGGTCATCTGCTAATGATACTGCGGGCATCCGCTAATGGTACTGCGGGAGTCCAACCACCAATATATATATAATAACCACAACAACCAATCCTAAATAACTAATATATATTTAATATAGCCACAACAAATTATAAACACATCCAAGCAGCGAACAATTTATTTTAACGATAAAAATAAATTTAAATAAATTTCAGAGTGAGAATTACTCATCGTGATCTTTCATTTGCAGTTCACTCCAATTTTAATTAAACCGAACGACGCTCGAATTTAACTAAAAATTCATCGCTGATAAAAAAAAAATCCCTAACTCATCCCTGCTCGTATAATTTGACGATACGATCCTGACGTTGCTTGTTTTGTTACAATCGGCCCCGTACTAAGAAGATAAAAATTGTATAAGCTTTTGATTCATTTTAAATAATTAATAACTTGATTACTAATTAAACATACCTAATCAAATCTCCTTAATTACATTTAAAAAAATTTCTAGTATTCTTATTAAGCTAATACATTTTCTGCTTTCAATAATTCTGTTAATAATAATATTGATTAAAATATTTATGTGATGCATTTCAATAAACAAATAAATTTTAAGCATTTAAAAATACTGGTTAAATAAAACTTAAGTGAAATTAACTCATTTCCATTTTCTGTGATCAGCTGTAATCCTCTTCCAATGTTGTTGTCGTAACTACTTTCTATTGCCAGGAGCCCTCTCGAAACCATTACCATATAGTCGAACACGTCTAAACCCTAAATCAAAGTCCAGATCTTCCCTGTTGTGGTGAACTTCCAATTCGAGAAAATGGACTACCCTAAAAATCGCGACCTTCACATTCCACTTCGAGACTACAGGGGATGTGCGAGTTCTATTTTTCCCCAAAACTGTTGTTCTTGAAATCGACTTTCTTTACTTTGCTGAAGTCGCAGCTCTCTGTCACCATTTACAGTTGAGTTCGAACCCTAGAACTCTGCTCGATTTCGAGATCCTCCATCACGTACACCTGAAACGCAAGTTCCCCCTTATCCCCTTGAACTTGGTCTGCGCGAGGGCTGATGGAAATCACGATTCGCGATTTGATTTCTATCTTTTAAAAAAAATGCTTTCGATTTTAATTTGAAATGGATTGAATTTCTGAAAAGTAGGGAACGGGATTTTCCCCTTTTGAATTGAACAGAAATATACAAAACGAGAGGAGAGATAAATATGAGGAAGAGAGGGGCTATATTGTATATTTATAGGAAAATTATATTATTAATTTATTCGAGTGAAACATAAGCCTAAAGTAACGCATTTAATCGACCACATACAAGCTCTAATCGTGATGAAACTCAACACACTACTAAGGTTAGATGTTCCAAATCTAGTAAAATTGGTTTTGTTGAAAACCGAGGTCGTTTGTTAATTAATTACTCTAAAGTACCATTTTAAATCGATATAATTAAATTTTAAATTCAAAACAAACAACTCCCTGATAATAAATTATTATTATTATCGTTTTACAAACAAATAGAAGTCATACTGATCATCTGAATTGTTATGATTCAGTTTTTAGCTTTGGTTTCAATTATTTACGGTTTATGATAATTCGATATACACGAATTAAATTATATTTGATTATAAATCGATAAATTCTATATAAATATCCATTTACATTATCAATTCAATATTTAAAACCATATTAAATATTTAAAATAAACTGTTTGAAAATCCGGGTCATTACATTCTTCCCCCTTTAAAAGAATTCGTCCCCGAAATTACTAAGGTAAGAAAAATGCTACAAACCCATTAGCTTTTCAAAACTCATTTATGTTGAACTCAACTCTTTATTTCAACAAAGTTTAATTCCCACAAACTTTTGTTTTTATTCATATTCCATACCATATAGGCTTACATTCATTTAATCTGAATGATTCAATATCTTCACATCCAATTCACATTCCATTCATATGAATTTAAATTTATTCAAACTGATTCTGATCAATTTATTTTCTTCGATCCATTTAACTTGCTTAAGTTAAATTTAAATTCCAGAATTCAAATCCCTGGGTATTTATTTCAAATCCTTTTGAAACCACATAAATATATACATATATATTTATAACCATTTCAAATTCAAAACATTTGAATTTTCAAACCAATTGGTTTTCTTTCAAACATATTTGCATCAAAAACTTTTCTAAGGTAGCAAATCATCACTTAGAAACTCGAAAATGAACATTGATGATGCTGCAGTCATCATCAGAATTATTTCCCAGCGACTGAAGTGAGTTCAGTGCTTTAACACTTTTAAAATCCATTCAAAATGATTTCTATCAAAAAAATCCTTTCAAAATAAAACTATTGTATTTTAATATACTTTGGAAATATTTTCCAACTTCCTAGGATTTTAAATTTTAAATTCTGCTTTGAATTCAATTTTAATCCATCTCATTTGTATATATTATTCATATACAAGTTCTATTTGGTTATATATAACCATTTCAATTTTTATAATCTCGTTGGATTATAATCAACCAACACATCCATATCTTATAATTATTTCAGAAAATTATTCTTTTTCTACCAAAAATAGAATCTTTGGGTAAAAGTATTTCACTTACCCATTTTAAAACAATATTATGTCAAAATTTTCTATTCAAGTGTTTATGAATTCCTATCGACTTCATGGCATCCCACGATTCGATCAGAATTCATAAACCACTCAACAATCTAGTCAACATAATATAAAACAATTTTTATATCAATTAACAATTACGCTCTCTCGTATATACATATAGATACACACACACACACACACTCGACTCATTCTAGGGTACTACTGACCCTATCTCTAATGAGCACATTCCCACCAAAGCCTAGGTATTCGCTCAACCTAAGCTCTAATACCAACTGTAATAGCCCGCAAATCCGTACCCTTTGAGTTGACTAATAACACCACACGTTCAACCCAAATGACATAGAAATACGAATCGTTAGTAGAAATAAGTTAGAGGATGAGGAATAGAAAGAAAAGTTAGAATAGAAGAAAAACGAAGAACAAAAATATCAAAGCGGAACGAATAAAATGTATTAAATAACATAATTTTTGAAATACAAATCAGTAACCGTATATACATACCATTTTCAGAGCACAACAGTTATTCCTAGAACAGTTATAAACACCTGTTTCCAGATACAACATAGTACACAACGGAAATATTATAATCTATAGCTAACTGGTGAAGCCTACTGCTTCAAACTCCTCCAAGTGAATCTGTAAAATCCCGACTACTTGACTGCCCGTACAAATATGGGCACCTAAGAGTTTAGGGAAAACAAAACAAAATAAACCCTGGGTCAGTCATGGGACTGGTATGAGTAAACTCCAACCATTTGTTTAACTTTCAAAATCCTTTCGAAAGAAAGGATAATAGTAAGAACAGCCCACACATAAACATGGACGATTTTTACCTTACTATAACCCAAAAGACTTTGATACAAAAATCCAGTGATATTATAACAGTGTCTAAATCAAATAAATAACAATCTAGTGGAACGCTTGCATCTCACGCTCCATATATAATATAAAATCAAAAACCGCAGGGCGCTTATTGGAGATTGGATTCCGACTATGACAAGGTATGGAACCACCTACCGATAGTGTATCTCTAGAGAGGAATACACTGGGTTCAACAAGAACATCTTGCAACCCGACCCACACATGACCGACCACTCAATTCGCTTGAGTGTATCGAATGTATATCACCAACGGTTGGGATCAGCAACCGTTTCTTGAATGGGACAGCATCGAATAGATTAAAGAATGAAATGAATATCTCTAGATAGGTGATTATACATCTTAATGGGACCGAACCACATAGCCATGCTGCCTGCCCGATTTTTGTCACTCCCCGATTGTTGAGGCCAGAGGCTACGATTACTTATCATTCATTGATAGCACAATCACTTTGAATGCCACATTATCAGATCCGTTAATCACTAATTGATTGCACAAATATATTCTGGATATTATGCTAAGAGAATAAATTTTCCACCACCATATATATTTATACAGACCAACATATATGATCATCAGACATACTCTGTCAGACACTCATCCATATACGTTCGTTCTGGGATTGAATGAAACCGAAGGCACAATTTCTATTAATAGAAAAGTCCTTGCACTTTACTCCGTCTTCGATTAT
The DNA here is from genome assembly GCA_030737875.1 of Allium sativum. Classification (NCBI taxonomy): domain Eukaryota; kingdom Viridiplantae; phylum Streptophyta; class Magnoliopsida; order Asparagales; family Amaryllidaceae; genus Allium; species Allium sativum. Next base: position 588,825,799 of record CM060910.1, on the reverse strand, counting down.
CTTTATATAATCTGATTCGCAACGCTACTGGTTCTCGGATAATAATCCAGCCGGTCTCTCCATATTGACAACGATATTAGCAAATACTTCGATAGCCGGTTATTTAACTATCGAAGAAAAACAAACATTCATTCAAAGCATCAAAAAAATCAATGGGCCATTTAATTAGTATTTCATTAATTAAACTACTTCTTCATTTCCTTATCCATATTCGTTAACACAATATTTTCAATAATCATCTTGGCCTCTTACGCTATTTGGAAAACATTCCATATATTGCCTTCTTTTATTTTCTATATGTAGAAAATATATTATATTTATAATTGGAGAGCATTCCAATTACTTATCTCTTTCATGACCGTTCATTTCTACACTCAGGAATTATTCGTTATACTTCCAAAATTCCACTTCTTGGGTAAAACAAATGCTGTGTAAAACATCGTTACAACAACCAAAAATACTGCATTCAACTAACTCTTACTCAAACATGTCTCTTCGAGACTGGATCTTGCCATTTATCGGTTAAAAATGAAGTCAATCAAGTTGGGGTATAACTACCTCTCAGACCTTGACTAAAAATATCCTTAACTTCAAAACGAACAAGACCACTTATCTCAAATCATCAACACCATAAAAACCACTTATTCATTTTTAAAACGTATATATATATATATTTCTCTTTCTATTACCAGATTTTCGATTTCCTTTGTTTATAATATTTTATTTTTAAGTTCGTTTCCTTACCGGATTATATATATATTGATATGTATATTTCTAATTATCAAATTATCTTAAAAATATTCTAACTACTTAAATTCCCATAAAATTTTGCCATAACCTCCTTTGTACCGGTCGATAGTTCAAACCTCAACTCGCCTCTCTAGGCCCTTTCCATTCAAAAAGAAAATCAAAAAGCCAAGTGGCTTGCCGATTCGGCGCATAAAATCTCATATGGAATTTAAACGTGTACCTTTATGTCGGGCACTCAAATTATAATCTTCATACACTTCATTCCATACCTGTCTAACCCATATCCAAATATTCCCATTTGGTTTCAACTCAATCCATTCGTCTTAACCCAATTCGCTAATTTACTTTCTAATTAGCTATCTTGCCTATTTCACTTCTTTGTTTGAACATAACATGTTCAAATAAAATATTAACTTGCTTATAAACAGATTGAATTCCATTTTCAATTCAACTTTCCTTTTCGATTTCGAATATAAATTTCCAAATCGAATTCACTTATTCAAAGCCCAATTTCAATTTAAAATCTCATTAACTAATTATTACTCAAATTAGTTAATTCTATTCAATAATTAAAAATCTGATTTTTGTTTCAAAAAAAATCAATACATTACTTTACTTCAGTTCAGATATATTTACTTCAGTTCAGATATATTTTCTAACCCAAATCTGGATTTTTCTAAATAGAAATTCGGATTTTATTTGCTTAAAAACCTTTAATTTATTTAAATAAACTGTTATGGTTTTATAATGGTTATGGCACCGTTTTTTTGAAAAATTGATTTTGACATAACTTAAAATATATACGACGAAATCCAATTTTTTCTCTTCCATTAGAAAACTATTATCTAATTGGTCCTGATGGTTCTTGTTTCAAAGAATTCCGACTTAATTTGAGTTCTATATACTCAATTGAAGTTCGGAACGCCAATTTACGAACTACCACGCTGCGGCGAGTTCGTTTTAATTATATTTATATATATAAACTTTTAAACTTCGTTTAAAATAAATTCAACTCCATTCTAATATATTTTTAATATATATCAAACCAATTTTCCCAATTCAACTCAAAAATTCTGATTATCTATAATCGTCCATTTTTCCGTACTCGGTTATAAATTTATTTATACTCGATTTGTTATTTTACAACCCAATTCCTTTTATAAATAAATTATAAAATTAGGTATAATCGAATTCAAATTATAACTCCTTTGGATTTTCTCAATTCATTTTATATTCTGAATTCCGGAATATAATCAATTATTCTATTTTCAACACGTTTTCCAATTTCACTTTTTAAATTCTTACTTGAATTTAAATGGTTTAAATTATCCAATGATAATTATTTCACCAAATTTATAACACTATTTATAAATTCAACTTCCTTGTTTCATATATTTAAACAAGTTCCCTTTTCAAATTTCTATTTGAAACTCTATCCCTTTGGTATTCCGAATTGCGGAATAAAAACCGTTGTTCCCTTTTGAATGATTTCAAATTCTATTTTTAAATTCATATTTGAATTTAAATATTTTTTTGAAGGAAAAGGTAGCGAATCAACATGATTCACGCCTAATATATATTAATATCCATAAAGTAGCATAAAGTAGTAGTTCGTGTATGTACAACATATATACAACCAAAACATGCCATCGCTACAACCCAGCGACTACATATAGCCTGACAAAAAGGAACCAAGTATCATAGTTTACATTACATAGCAAATAACATATCATTACAACATGAAAAGCCAAGGCCAGTGAACATCCACATCAAGCGTGTGGACCAGTGATGCTCCGCACCCGCTTGCGCACACGGTCGGCAATGCTTTCGACCTGTCTCTTGCACTCTATGCCTGCCCAGTCATAGACAAAATTAAGGATAGAGTAAATGATACTGTTAGGGGCTTTCAGTTTGCGGTTAAATTTTCTGGAATTGCGTTCATGCCAAAGCAACCAAATGTAAGCAAAGTTTAACAAAGCGAAAAGAAAACTATCATGAGAAGCATGCAAGGTCGGGTAAATGTTATGCCAAAAATCAAATTGGTCAGCAATGAAGTCGCTCCAGTGCAAATCAAGGTAAAGCGCAACCAAACATTTCGTCCAAATGTAAAAAGCAAAGTCACAAGCCAAAAAAAGATGATGATAGTCCTCGTCGTCATGACCACAAAATACACAGCCATCCATAATGTACACACCTCTCTGACGAATTCTGCTAACCATGTTCAATCTACCATGTATCACAATCCACATGTGAATTTTAACTTTATCAGGGACTTTGAACCGCCACATATGTTTGAACCCCAACCTCCTAATCCCAGCAAAGTTGAATAGCTTGTAAATGCTTCGAATGCTAAACAACTTTCTCTCTCCCTCCAACATCCAAATAAACTCATCCCTCTCATTAGTCAAATTCACCACTTCAAGCGAAACAAACAAACTGCATAACTGAACCAATGCATTACCAGCCACCAGCCTCGAAAAAGACAATCTCCATTTGAAACCCACTGCATCATTATCATACATCTCACTAACAGTGAAATATTTGTTGCAAGCAATACCAAAAAGCTCAGGAAACTCCACACACAAAGGGACATTAGTTAACCAGCTATCTAACCAAAATGACGTGTTGTGTCCATTCTTCACCACAATCTTAGTACCCAGCTTCATCCACTGCGCATGAGCCATAACATTGCGCCAAAACACGGAGCACAATGAGAAATCAGTATTCCAACCAAAATTGCCATTGTAACATGTACTAATAATCCATTCTTTCCATAAAGTGTGCTTGTCAGAGATCATTAACCACAACCACTTACAATGTAAAGCAGAATTCATTGTCTTCAAGTTAATAACATCGAGTCCCCCTTGCTCTTTAGACTTGCAAACTTGATCCCAAGAAATCAAACAGCTAAGCTTCTTCGTCTCTTTAGAACCAGTCCAGAAAAAATTACGACGAATTGCATCAGTCTTCTCCAACACCCACCCAGGAAATTGGTAGAAGGACATCCAGTACAGTGGAATTGACGACAAAACAGAATTGACAAGCACAAGACGACCAGCTCTTAATAATGAGTTGCCTTTCCACCTCACCAGTCTTGTGTCCACCTTCTCTATCAAGTGCTGCCAGTCTTTCTCATTAATTTCTTGGGGCGAATGCACATACCCAAATAGTTCAAAGGAAAAGCATCAGCCTGGCAATTAAACATCTCAGCACATGACCTACGTAAATCATCACTACAACCCAACGTGTAAACACTGCTGTTATGAAAGTTAATTTTTAAGCCAGACAAGCTTTCAAAAGCATAGAGAATAAATTTAAGTGCAGCTAGGTATTTACAGTCTAGTTTGCTAAAAATGATAGTGTCATCAGCATATTGTAAAGAATTGATGCCCCCTACCACATGATCACTGCCAAAGCCGCTAATAATCCCATCTGCACAGCCCAGCTTCAGAATTTTTGAAAAAACATCTGCCGCCAGATCAAAAAGAAGAGGGGAGAGTGGGTCGCCCTGTCTCAGACCACGCTTAGAATGGATAGTAGAGCCAGCAACTCCATTAACACAAATGTTGGATCTACTTGATGAAAGAATCATAGAAATCCATTCAATCCACTTGGTGGGGAAGCCTCTTGCCTTCAGCACTTCAATCATAAATCGCCAGTGACCTGTGTCAAAAGCTTTGGCGAAGTCCAACTTAACAATAGCACAAGGGACATCAAATCTATCACAGTGAGAAATCACTTCACCAACCAACGCAGCACCATCAAGAATGTTTCTTTCTTTAATAAAAGCAGTTTGGGACTTATCAATCAACGTATCCATCTTAGTTTTCATCCTATTGGCCAACACCTTCGTGATTAGTTTGAAACTAGTGTTAAGGAGGCTAATCGGTCTGAAGTCAGCGGCAGAAACATTACCTTACTTTTTGGGGATTAAAACCACATTAGCATAACTAATCAAATCCAACTTTAAAGAGCCTTTGTGAAACTCTTCAAACAAACGCAATACATCATCTTTCAACATTCCCCAATAGCGTTTGAAGAAAAAGGTAGGAAATCCATCAGGTCCAGGTGCTTTGTCACCAGGCATCTCCTTCAAAGCATTCAATATTTCCTCTTCAGAAAAATCACTTACAATGTCCAAGAGATCAACAACATCAGGATACAATTTGCGCCAATCAACAGAAATGCGGTTCTCAATGCGAGCACCAAAGATACTTTTATAATATTCAGTGAAAGTATAACTCAAAAGTTGTTGTTCACAAATCTCCACTCCATCTTTCCAAATACTATGTATCAAATTGGTATGACGTCTACCATTAACAACTTTATGAAAATACGCAGTATTTCTATCCCCGTCCTTCAGCAACTGAGATTTGGATCTCTGTCTCCAAAAAATCTCTTCTTGATCCATGACTATGTTGAGTTCTCTCTCTCATTGATGAAGCAAATCTCTTTTAACAGCATCGAGTCCTCTCACTTCGTCCAGTACATTAAGTTCAAGAATCAGTTTTTCAATCTTCTCCATTTTAATTTTGATATGACCAAACTCCTCAATATTCCACTTTGTAAGAAATTTCCTCAAAAACTTGAGTTTAGTACATAGAGCTCTCGTTGCATCGCCACTCTCCCCAAATTCAGACCATTTATTATACTGCAAATCATCAAAGTTATCTTCCAGGCACCACATTTTTTCAAATCTAAAAAAAGGATTTTTCCTAGTGGCATCTCCAGAATCCAATACAACAGGGCAATGGTCAGAAATAATTGTAGATAAACCTTTTTGGGAGGTTAAAGGATGAAGATCCTCAAAGTGAGCGTTAATGAAAAAACGATCAAGTTTCACAAGCGTCGGTGGAGATCTGCCGTCAGACCAAGTAAACTTTCTATTAGCAAGAGGGAGGTCAATCAACTCACACTCCCCTACAAACTCACTAAAGTCAGCCATGTCACCATAATGATTAGCATCTGAGTTACTTCTTTCATAACCAAATATAGTAACATTAAAGTCTCCTCCAATAACCCAAGGGTCGTACATCAAACTATGAAATTCCAACACTTCTCTCCACAAAATTTTCCTTTCACTTCTAGTATTTGGACCATAAACGTTTGAAAAAAAGTAAAGCTTCTTAGTCGCAACACATTCCAAAGCAACATGCAGGCAATATGTTTGACAAATCTCTTGTTTAAACCTCCACAAATTACTATCCCAACCAGTGAACAAGCCTCCAGGACTACCAGCGGCCGGTATAAATCTCCATTCATCAATAACCCCTCAACCCAGAGTTTTAAAAATAAGAAAATCAGGATTGTCAAGTTTAGTCTCTTGAAGCAACACAATGTGGGGCTTGACAGATTTAAGGTAATTTTTGACTCTAAGACGTTTGCCATAATTACCCAAACCTCTAACATTCCAAGTTAAGACAATCATTGGGGTGTGTTAGCCCTATCTAACTCTTTACTTTTAATATCACTAGCAACAGAATCATTTAACAAAAAACTAGAGCTACTAGCAATAGCATGCATTTGATCAGAGGACAAAGAATTGAGGATAGCAGGGATAAAAACGCTACCTTCCAAAGGATGAGGAAGGCCACGAGCACTTCCCCTAAGGATAACCACACCAGGGTCCACTGGCTTCTTGCCTTTCCTTCTACTTGTTGCACAAGAGCGTTCATCAGAATCTGAAATGGCCAATGCATTGCTCCCTCCACCAAGATCATAATCATTATCGTCCCCCCCAAGATCATATTCCTCTTCATTGTCATCCCCAAACATAAACCCCAAACCATCATACCCACTCTCCTCCCTACCAGCATCATCATTACCACCTTCAACAACATCAACATCAACACCATGAGCTTCCACGTTATCATTTACAAAATTTTGATCTACAGCATCACCCACTCCTTCGACTGAAATTGGAGCAAAAGAATTGCTACCCAACCCTACATAAGCCATGGGAGCACTAACACTTCTAGCCTTCAGCATTTTCATCTTACCATTCTCCCCTCTGACAAAAACCATTTTACGAAGTTCTTGTCTATCCACTTCCTCAGAAGATTCGCCGTCAACTTTCGTAATAGAAACATTGTGGAAAAAACCCTCAACAGGAACTACAATCGAAGGTGGAAGCTCCAAATCCTCATCAATCCACATCATCGCCCTCAAAGAGGAAAAATCAGTTACATTCCACACTTCATACTGGAGTCTAATCACTTCTCCTATCTCCGCCAGCGCCGACTTAAGGGAATCTACACTTCTACACACTAATGGTATATTTTTAAGAGAAACCCAAACTTCAATCCTCTTTTTAGCCATACTCCCAATTTGTGGGCTCCAACGCTTCGGATTAACTACTCCCTTCGAGTCGAAGAGCGAGTAATAAAATGTTTCAGTCAACAAAGAGGGGGGAATTTCACTATGAAATCATCGCCGAATCTACGCACCGTCCACACCCATCCAGACGCACGCTTGCCAAAATGAGTTCCCAATAAAGTCTCCATTTCATTGATCGAGAAAGCACCGTGAGCGATGGAGAGAACAACCATCGATCTAGCCTTTTTAAAATCATCAGGATAAAACGCCGCTGAAAGTAGGGGGAGCGATTTAGGGTTCTCTGTTTTTTTAGGATTTTTGAGATGAGATTTGCAGTTGAAACCCTTATGCCCAATTTTGTTACAGCGAAAACAGACCATAGGATTTCGACAGCTCCTTGCCCAGTGATCTGAAGAGCCGCATCTGAAGCAACCATTATCAGATTTGATGTTTTTTATTTTTTCAAAATAATTGATCGAATTACGAGGCGGCGGCTGAGGAATATTGCGAGATTTAAAAATATTATTTCGAGGAAACGCGTTACGCTTTACACCTGGCCGCAACAAGATCTCCTTATACGATGGAAGTACACTTTTGTTTTTATCTTGTCTGTCCTCTAGTGGAGAAGAAACGTGATTTGAGAAAGAGGAAGTGAGATTGTTAATCACGTTATTCAAATTATCTCTTGAAAATTAATTCATTATATTTATAAACACCATTTTATAAATTTCCTTGTTTTATATTTAAACAAGTCTATTTCGAAATCTATTTAAAACCAAAATCTTATGTTGGAAATTTCTATTTGTAATAACTTATATATAACACCCAATTTATTTTCATATTCAATTTAACTTCTATTTAAATAAATTCGAATTAATCGAATTTAAATCATAAATCCTTACGGATTTATTTTAGTTCAATTTATATTCTAAACATCAGAATAAATTCCATTGTTTATTTCTTTAAAATGATTTCCCCATTTCTATTTTAAAATTCACATTTGAATTTAAATATTCAAATTATCCAATGATAATTTCTCCACTTTATTTATAAACACCGTTTATAAATTCATTTCAATTCCCTGCATTATTCAATTTATAAACATCGTTTATAAATTCAATATTTGTTTTATTTATTTAAAACAAGTAAATATTTTTAGCACATTCTAAATCCAAATTCTATTTTAAAAAAATAGAATTTTCCTTTTAAATCTCAAAATCTCTTTTCACAATATTTTATAAATTAACATTTTGGCTCCAGTAATATTTAAATAATCAAACCACACAATTATCAATCAACACATCATATATGATAATATATGTGAAAGCAAACAAATAATAATATTTTTGCGGAATCCAGTTGGATCCCTCCAACTTGTTTCCTGCATCCATAGACGTTAGCCAACAGAAATAATACCCATCCTGCTTCGTGGCAGGATATCGCGGTATGAAGGTCATCCACTATCATAGCGTGGGGCGTATAGGGTCATCCGCTAATGATACTGCGGGCACCCGCTAATGGTACTGCAGGAATCCAACCACCAATATATATATATATATATATATATATATGTATATATATATATATGTGTGTGTGTGTATATAGAATAACCACAACAACCAATCCTAGATAGCTAATATATATTTAATATAGCCATAACAAATTATAAACACATCCAAGCAGCCAACAATTTATTTTAACGATAAAAATAAATTTAAATAAATTTCAGAGTGAGAATTACTCATTTTGATCTTTCGTTTGCAGTTCACTCCAATTTTAATTAAACCCAATGACACTCGATTTAATTAAAAATTCATCGCTAATCAAAAAAATCCCTAACTCATCCCTGCTCGTATAATTTGACGATACGATCCTGACGTTGCTTGTTTTGTTACAATCATCCCCGTACTAAGAAGATAAAAATTGTATAAGCTTTTGATTTATTTTAAATAATTAATAACTTGATTACTAATTAAACATACCTAATCAAATCTCCTTAATTATATTTAAAAAAAATTGCTAGTATTCTTATTAAGCTAATACATTTTCTGCTTTCAACAATTCTGTTAATAATAATATTGATTAAAATATTTATGTGATGCATTTCAATAAACAAATAAATTTTAAGCATTTAAAAATACTAATTAAATAAAACATAAGTGAAATTAACTCACTTCGATTTTCTGTAATCAGCTGTAATCCTCTTCCAATGTTGTTGCCATGACTACTTTCCATTGCCAGGAGCACTCTCGAAACCATCACCATATAGTCGAACCTGCCAAAACCCTAAATCAAAGTCCAGATCTTCCCTGTTGCGGTGAACTTCCAGTTCGAGAAAATGGATTGCCCTAAAAATCGCGACCTTCACATTCCACTTCGAGACTACAGGGGATGCGCGAGTTCTATTTTTGTGACGAGCAAGGAATTTCGCTCGGTCCGAACCAGTCGCTAAACCGACCCAAACCGTTCGAAACGCCCTATCGTTTGAGAACACGACAAAGTAGAACGCATATAGAAGAACATTTCACTGTATATTACAACAATGCATCAGATCACAAGAATATACAGAGTATAAAAGAATATTACACAGAAATATCAGAGATTTAAATTACATTTAAATACATAGCAGCGGAAAATAATACAGTACACAACTAGAAGAGATATACGGATACAAAGCTTTCCGGATATCGTTCCAGCTGTAAACCAGGATCCTGTGAATATAAATCTGCAAAACCAAAACTACTAGCTGCCCGTGTCAAAATAAGGGCACCCAGAGTTTAGGTTAAAACAATAAACTCCAGGTCAGTCATGTGACTGGTGTGAGAACTAAAACAGTTAATCTTTATTTTAAAGTTAGGTAAATCAAGGGACCACGCCGTATAACACGGAACGGGTTTCCTCCCAAGAATACCAGTGCATAAAACAAACAGCGCAATGCTAAATAAAGAAAAATGAAGCTGTTATAAGACCCAGGTCCTATCACACAATGCAATGCAACGCAAGCCGGGGGATAGGGTTTTCCCTTATAACAGCCAAAGAATGCTTGATACTTTTAAAACATATCATTTGATACTATTATAAGTACATAGTGTATAAAACAACTTCAAATCATAAGTATCAATCATAGGCGGCATGGGTACCATATATCATGTCGCCATATATAGGTTTACAAATAAAACCGCAAATGTCACGTATTTGGAAATTGGATTTCCGACTATGAACCGAGGCAAAAGATAGTCCTCAACCGATTCGAGACGCTCTAGTCCGCCCCTCAGGATCAGAGCTCGAGTGACCCTTGGATCGTCAGGGCCGGTCCACCGATGTGGATTAAACTTAAACCCTGAACATGCGTTTCCCCGCCCTATGGGGCGTAGGTGAGCCAACTAAATGACTCCATCGGTTCGAGAACGACCGATCAATCCGAGGCGCCTCGCAACAGCAACAACCACATAAGTCAAACTCGTCAGGGCGTGTAAAACCACTGACGCCACTTCTAACTAGAAAGAAACGCATGCCCTCCCTGAGGTCCTCTCCCGTTTTTGGTTCATACCGGGTGTGAAACACGCGAAGTAAACGTTACACAAAGCTACGCCACAAAGGCCTTGCTTTGATCATCACCACAAGACTTTGCTTTTCAATAGAAGCCTCGATCAATTGCCACTTAGGCATGCCACACAGGCAATTCACTCCATGCGTTTGATATCCATCAATATATAACCCCTGAGTTCGTACGTCTCAGAGAAGGGCGTTAAGCAAGAGAATAAATTCTCCGCCGCCAAACAAATATATATTTAATAGAGATCAATCACACGGACTAAAATCCAATGTCAGACACACAGTCCATTTACAAGTCCGTCCTGGGTCTGAACGAAACCGGGGGCACCTAGTACCCCGCATATCCATCGATCTCCAAGTACGTCTGGACGATCACTAACTGTTTCCATCTTCTTGGGTGTACAGCCCAATCAAGATCATCGGTAATCACCCAAACGACGTGAAGACTTCCGGTCTTCGACCACCGTCTTCATCTTCGACTTATCGTCATATCAGTTATTCAGAATGGGGTAAACCCGGTCTTTCTGAATAACTCACGTATATTTTTAAATAAGTGTTACACAAACACAACATACGCCTCATTCCAATTCATCAGTCACTAACCGTAAATTAATCAAGAGAATAATTCCCCAAATATTAACCCCGAAGGCCGAAACCAACATCAGATCAATATCCAGAAAACCATTCAGCTTAGCTAACCGACAGTTAGTTTCTAAATTTCACATTCATAGGGAAAGGTTCCCATTAATTTTATCAAAGAAAAACTCCATATTTGAAAAGATAAAAATAGATTTTTATCGAAATGAACTAGTTTTGAACTATATGCAAGCAAATGCGACCAAATTTCAATATAATTCATTATCCGATCAAATTAGGCATAATGGTTCAAAATTTTCAAACAAATGAACAAACAACTCAAACATCAATCAATTAGTGAATTAGAGTCTCAAATTCATAATTTGATATATATACAAAAAATCATGCTTTTGATGCCAAATCACAACAATGTATTCTATTTTCAAATATTCTATTTCAAATATTTCTTTTTCAAAATAGTGGTTATTATCAAAACATTTCGTTCAACACATGACCAATCTCAATGGATGAGTACTGTCAACACATGAACTTTTATTTCATAATACTCTTTATTTTTCAAATTGGAATGAGGCCCAATCAATTACCATATAAAGTTAATTATGTGGATTTTCATACAACACATGTATAATAGCATTGAAAAATAATCAACCATCAACCAAAGTGCACTACACTGTATAAGCATCAAATATAGATATCTAACGCTTATAACAGCCTGTCAATCGATCGATCGACATATTTAATCAATCAGGATGAGTGAACTTCATATTTCATCCCAACACCCGTGTGGGGTTTCAAACAATCAAACAAATATTTTATTCGTGCAGTTGGGCGATGTGTGAAATTTATCGACCCAATCAATGTCCTTCAAATAGGTGTACATAAACAAACCGTCTGGTTTGTAAATGAATATTTATTTATTCACATTCACGTTAAAAATTACATTTTAACGATAAAACATTTTATTCCAACATATGAATTTCTATTCAGTTCATTCTTTAAATAAAATGATATTTTTATTTTTCTAACATATTTTAGAAAATTTCGGCGGCATAACGGCACGATACTAGAAACGGGACAAGGCCTAGCCTTATCCCCGGTCTAGTGAAGCCCACGCCATTCACACATCAATCAAATCAATTCATTTCACCACACAATTCAATTTCAATCAAATAATCTATCTAATTTTTGCAATCAAACAAACAAGTCCATGGTCTGTGGACGATTGTGTCGGGTGCTACTAAGCACCGTCTGCATCCTAGTATATATATATAACTAGAAAAATAAATTGAAAGGTGAGAAATTCTCACAGATAGCTATCCAATCATCTTGACTCTTCATTGGTAGAAATCTTCATCGTTATCGCATTCTGGTCATCTTCGTTGCTGTAGCCACTACATATATAAAAATCGAATTTTTACTTCGCTATTCAAAATATAAAAATCGAATTTTTATACCGCTACTATAAAGATAAAAATTATATTTTCATAACGATGATCATATAGTAAAGATTATATTTTTATCACGTTATTCTTCATATAAAGATTTCGCCTTTTCAAAAATATTAAAAATCCGAACTTTACGAAGGCAAGAATCCTATTTTTCTCTCTAAAAATATAGTCTTTCCTATTTAAGCAAAAATTATATTCCTACATCTTCTATATAGTAGAGATTATATTTTTAATACTTTAAAAATATAAACCTCATATTTTTCTCCTTCATTATATACATACAATAAAAATCAGATTTTTATTTCGTTACATATATAAAGATGATATTTTTAATTTTCCTATCATGTAAAAATTATATTTTTAATTCTCTACATAACCAAAAATTATATTTTTGTATCATCTATATAGTAAAGACTATATTTCTAATACTTTAAAAATATAAAGATCATATTTTTATTTCTTTAAAAACATAAAAATCCTATTTTTAACCTTCATATATAATCAAAATCTCGTCTTCCTCTTTGTAAAAATCTCAACTTTCTATTTGTAAAAATCTTAACTAGTCTAAAAAAAACTAATCTTTTCTATATCAACTACATATATAATAGAATCTGGTTTTTAATAACAATTTTTTATAATAATAAAAAGTATTTAAATTAGAAAAAAATCACCTTTTTATTACAGCATGACTTATAATAAATAAATCAAAGAAACTGAAATAAAAATCAATTTTATTTACCTTTCTCTTGTCGAGGGGGGGGGGGGCAGTTCGATGCCGTTGACTGGAAAAAGGGGGAAATGGGCTTGGAGAGGGTAGCGCACGCTGGTGGTTGGAGTCGATGGGGGATGTCTGACCTGCGGTGGCGCGTGCTGGAGGTCGTGGGGGAAGCGGCAGCAGGAGGAGGAAGGAAGCAGAGGGGGGCGGTGGTCCTAGGGTTCGCGGTGCTCGATTTGTGGAAGAGGGGAGGCTCGCTGATGAAGGTGGACGAGGTGGGAGCCTGGGCGGAGGCATCGCGACTTCGATGGGGGAGGAGGAAGAGGGAGCGGTCGTGGGGGAAGCGGGATCCGCCGTCTTTATATTTTTCTCTTTTTTTTTTTCTGAACGATTCTCAGATGAATCGGGGGGGGGGGGGGGGGGGGGGCAGAGGGTAATAGGGGAGAGAAAGTTCTTTTTTTTATTTAATTATTTTATTTTTGAAAAAGTTGACTTTTACATACGACCTCTAAACGAGGCCCACCGCCTATCATCCATAGCGTTTTACCCCCATTCCGAACACAATGGGATATGTATCGCAAGCTGATTTGATTGTTTCGAACAGTTTCCGTTGAATTTACATTTAAATCACCATATTGAATTTTAAACGTACATTTCAAATTACTGGGGTCACATACTAACTAGAAAAATTCCAGAAAAATATTTTCTAACTTCGTATTGACGATATTGTCCTAACAAAACTAGTTTCGTCGAATTCTGAGACCGTTGGAAAAATGGTCATTTTCCAGTCGATTAAAATCAACTAAAACTGGTCAAACGCGTTTCCCTTCGCCACGCTCACATATTGATTCGAAAAATTATGAAATTTGAAACCTAGAAATAACTTTACATCACGGACCCAACAAAAGTGGTTTCGTCGAAATCCGAGGTCGTTTGCAAAATTTCCATTTTTAAGGGCCTGAATTCCATAGCGACTATTCAGAATTTTCAACTGGACATATCTTTTGAATCAAGCTATGAAATTTCGATCTTTCGAATTCGTTGGAAAGATATTCACAATTAGATCCTAATGTTTTTGGTTTCACTAAAATCCGGATTGTTTTGTACCCGGTACATTCAATTGAAGTTTGAAATCGAATTATCGAACTACCGCGCCATTTTCAATTCTATTTATAATTATATATAAATATTTATATTCTAACGACGACGCATATAATATATACGTTCGAATTATATTCAAAATAAATTTCACGTCGATATTATTTAAAATAATCCATTTTAAATATTCAAAATTCGCTAAAATTGCCAAAATAAAATTTTTAAACTGGCCCATATTTTACGGGTTGTTACAATTTTGCCCCAAAATTATTGTTCTCGAGGTCGACTTCCTTTACTTTGCTGAAGTTGCAGCTCTCTGTCGCCATTTACATTTGAGTTCGAACCCTAGAACTCTGCTCGATTTCGAGATCCTCCAACGCGTACACCTAAAACATGAGCTCCCCCTTATCCCTGTTGAACTTGTTCTGCGCGAGGGCTGATGGAAATCGTGATTTGCGATTTGATTTTTGTCTTTTTTTTTTAAATAAGAGATGCTTTCGATTTTAATTTGAAATGGATTGAATTTCTGGAAAGTAGGGAACGGGATTTTCCCCTTTCGAATTGAACGAAAATATACAGAATGAGAGGAGAGGTAAATAATGAGGAAGAGAGGGGCTATATTGTATGTTTATAGGAAAAATATATTATTAATTTATTCGAGTGAAACATAAACCTAAAGTACCGCATTTAATCGACCACATACAAGCTCTAATCGTGATGAAACTCAACACAATACTAAGGTTAGATGTTCCAGATCCAGTAAAATTGGTTTTGTTGAAAACCGAGGTCGTTTGTTAATTAATTACTCTAAAGTACCATTTTAAATCGATATAATTATATTTTAAACAACTCCCCAATAATAAATTATTATTATTATCGTTTTACAAAAAATAGAAGTCATACTGATCATCTGAATTGTTTTGATTCAGTTTTTAACTTTGGTTTCAATTATTTATGGTTAATGATAATTCGATATACACAAATTAAATTATATTTGATTATAAATCAATAAATTCGGTATAAATATCCATTTACGTTATCAATTCAATATTTAAAACCATATTAAATATTTAAAATAAACTATTCGAAAATCCAGGTCGTTACATTGTACATATCTGCACAACCATCTAACTCACTAAAACAAGTAGAGAAAAACAGGCACAAATTTGAGAACATGTAACCCATACTGGTGAGTAAACTTTCTCCCATTGCTACTGATGATCTTACAAACATATACGCATATATTTACTGAATGTGTTGTTTTAATTATTTATATCTTCCTGTTAAACCTGAAACTGAATCATGGAAGAAAGAAAAGTCATAACCAAGAAAATGAAAATAAAGAATAGAGTAACAAGATCTGTGAGTAAACTCAACTGTTACCTTCTGTTAAATATTTACTGTAATTATTATTTAAATGTTAGCTAATGGGTAAGAATGGTATGCATGTTTGGTTATATAGGACATCATTTCTAACATCTATATTTTCGTCTGTTGTTAATATAACAAGATAAACACTGAAGTAGTTGTTGTGTATGTAAACAAAAACAATATTCATACCTTGTTGAAAGAGAGAACTATAACTTAGACTTTAACTAGTTTTCAAAGAGGATGTTTACATAAAGTTGTATATAGGTATACTTATAGTATATGATGAAAATAGTTCCAAAGTAAATATATGTGTATACTCCAAGAAATACACATTTTTCCCGTAACAAAGCTTAACTGCATAAATTTTCGAGTATCATAGAAACGTAATCCAAGCATACAAATATAATTGCTGGTGAAAATAATGAATTTTAGTACAAATATCAATATTTTTAATGATGGGGTTTGAGAGGAAGGCTGAGATGATCGGAAAATGGATTTTGAGCAAACTCCGGCGGTGGAGTTGAACATGGGCCACATCATTGGCACGGGAGCAACGTGGGTTTTGTATTTCATAGAAAAAAATACAAACTAAATTTTTAAATAAGTCATTTGCACGTTTTGGATTAAATAAGGGATGGACAGTGGTTTGGGGTACTCTGTGTTTTGGAGCGAACTGCACCGCCACTGATGAGCTGAGTAGGCTCATATTTGGCAAGAAGGCCCGGCTATGGGTCGAATTCATGCCGATGAAGTTTGGTTGCAACTGATGCTACGGGGAGGGAGCAGTAATGATTTAAGTGATGGGTATTTGGGAAGGGGTTGTTTTTTCTTTAACTAGGGTTGAATATTGAAATATGGCCAACGTGATTAAGAAGCGATCTGAGTTCATGGTTGAGCTCAGGAGATGGTGTCGCGTTTGTGGAGATGGGTGTGACCAGCACTTAGTGAATCAATGGATTGTGCGTGTGCACATATACACACACGTGCGTTATAAATATTGGGAAGGATAGATAGTAGGGAGATCAAACAGAGAAGAGAGTAAAGTGATAACTGGAGGAAACATTTCATCTTTATTTTGATCTGTAGAGTGCAAGAATATGTAGTAGTAGTATATATTTAAACATATATGATATAAGTGTTTGCAAAGTAGGATCTGCGACATACAATTGTTTCGCTGATTAAGTTTATTGATTCTATCTCATTCCCACAGCAAAATGACACCAATACTTTTGAGTTACTTAATTAATTTGTATTGTACCATGGTTTTGGACATGCGTCTATGTTCATTAACATCAAGAAAATGGTAGAAACTGTGATAAGATGCTTCATGTTCCTGTTTTGAACTATTTAGTGTCTTTTCAAAAACCCCAAATACATTGACAAGGGTATTGGGTTGAGATGTTAAGGACTGATCGAGCAGAAAGGAAAGGGAAAAAAAAAGAGAGCAACTGATAATAGAATAGAGGAAGGGAGAGGAAGCTGGACGGGGCATATGTGATGACTCAACGTTGGCATGATGGGTGATACTGATAGGTTGAGTAAGGGTTCGGTTGGCAAACTAGAGAAGGGAAGGAGTATAGAAAGGAGTAGTTGTCACGAGAAACAGAGAAGGGGTAGTAGAAAACTATTCGAGGTAAAGGAGCAGGAAGAAAAGGAGTACATGGGCTATTTGGGCTCATTGGGCCATAGGAAAAGGTATTTAAATAAAATAGGAAGTAAAAGAATTTAAAAAGGGAAGACGGGCCAAAAGGAATCAGGCTGTGGGTTAATTAAAAGGAAAAGTAATAAAACAAATAAAAGAAGTAAGTGGGCCGTTGGCCTGTAGAGAAATAAATAGAACAAAGTAATAGGAAGTAAATGTAAAAGTAAGATAAAAAAGAAGACAAGAAGAAAGAAGAAAGGGGAATCAATAAATAAAGATATGCATTGGTAGAGAAAGTAAAATGAGTATGTTGACTTCTTAATAACAAAATAGTAAATAGAAGCCGTCAAAACGAATATAAAGTTAAACGTTCTTAATCAGAAATGTATTTCATTTAAACAGTGATTAAATTATTTGTTTGAATAGTATAAAAATAAATAATAAAAGGAGATCTAGATTTTTAATGTAATAGGAAGGAAAAAAGAAGCCAAACATTTTGGCGATGGGAGGAAAGACATTAGACGGGAAATGGAACGTAGTGGCTTGACTTGAAAAGGGTTAACAAGTTTAAAAAATAAACAAAAAGGAAATATAAAATAAAAGAAGAAAAATAAAAGTAAATAAAAAGAGGTTTTAAAAATTAATAGGAAGAAATAAGTTAACGTCTTGGTCCGGTAGAAGGGAAACCTTAAGATGAAGAGTAATCGTAGGTAGATGGGTTAAAAGGGGTTTTCAACAAGTTTAGAAATCAAACGAAAAAGGAAATAATAAAATATAAAATAGAAAATGGTATAAATTAAGATATTAATGATTAGAAATAAAAAGATAATTTACAAAGTGTGACCAAGGTATAAAATGCATATAATTGTCGTATAAGCAAGCTAACATTTTTGAAAGAAGTACCATGTGCAAAGCACACACTGTAATTGTTCAATTAGACC
Source organism: Allium sativum (assembly GCA_030737875.1). Taxonomy (NCBI): domain Eukaryota; kingdom Viridiplantae; phylum Streptophyta; class Magnoliopsida; order Asparagales; family Amaryllidaceae; genus Allium; species Allium sativum. The sequence goes on along the minus strand of CM060910.1, from coordinate 588,807,367 downwards.
GTTAGATATCTATATTTTTGCCAATACAGAGATATGCTATTCTGTTTAGTCGAGGCTTATAAATTAGAGAGGATATAAAATGAATTATACTTAATCCAGTTCATTTTAAGCTGATAACTATTTCTTCAAAGAAATGTTTTGATACAAATGAATATTGAAATATGTTCCTTAAGTATTGATTAACCGTAAAAGACATTACGCTAATCATTTCGAAGAGGCTGGAATTAATATTCCACTTCGATTTGATTTATATGCCGCATGTCAGAAGTTATTGAAGAAAATTGAAGATGAAGATATGTAAGGGCTATTTTGTTTTACAGAATAGTGCCTTCGGTTTGGCCAGCCCCTTGACAACTTGTATGGTTGGGTGTATTACAATGTATATCTATCAGATCTTACACATCGACTTTTCTGAAGTATATTATGTTGGTGGCAGAGGAATTCATTTCTCTTAGCTTTATGCCCGTAACGTATTTGGGAAAATAAATTGTGTTTTCTGACAGATATGACGGTGTGGCATCCAAAGTAATTGAAGAAGTGATCTGTCAAAAAGGACGGAATTGACCTCAAGTGTGACGATCCCAAAACCCTGTACAACGGTGTTAAGGATAATCATTGGAATATAACACATTAATCATCATTAGCAGAGTACAGATAATAGCATAAACGACAAACAGAATAATTTACACAAATATGACAGCGGAATCATATATATATCACCACATCAGAGAGCACAGTGCAGGATACAACTTAGTGCATAATAGTACATAATCAGTCTACATCGCCTGAGGCGGAATCATATACATAGGAAGTACATAAACGAAACATCAGTCTACATCGCCTGAGGCAGAATCATAATACATATATAGTAATGGCGGAAAAATCATAGTCATCACTGTGTAGTCAAGCCTCGCCATGAGCCAAAAAGTGGACCTCTGCTGCGGTGCCAAGCCAAAATACGCCATCTACCTGATACTTGTCTGCCCTTGTGAAAATAAGGGCACCCGAGTTTGCAAGGTGAAACAAACTACGAGTCAATCATCGGACTGGTATGAGAAATCTACTTAATTAATTATACCACAACAATAAGGCAAATCAAAGGACCACGTCACTTTAGCGGAACGGGTTTACTCCAATGATTGCTAATGCATGAAATAAAGTAAATTATTAAATCATCGCAATGCTTTTTATAAAAATCAAGCCATTATAAGACTCAGGTCCCATCACACAATGCAACGCAAGTCAGAGGATAGAGTTTTACCTTATAATGGCCAAGAAATGCTTTATACGAATAAAACAAAAGTGTTTGATATGATTACTAGTGCATATATGTTTCAAAAAACGAATTCAATCATAAATATCAATCATAGACGGCATAAATGACCCATACCACTATGTCTCCATACTAGTAATACAATCACATCCGCAATTTTGTATTGGAAATTGGATTCCATCATGAGTCGAGGCAAGGGGCAAGCTCCTCTCCGTTCGAGACACTTTAGCAAATGTCCCACGACTGCAGGCCTCGATTCGTTTTAATTTTATTTATATTTATATATATAAAAATAAAGTTCATTCGACGATTTCAATATCGTTTTCACTTCAAATATTTCACTAACGCCTTTAAATTTTGGAAAATTTCGCCATAACCTCCTTTGTACGGGAAGGGTCGGGAAAATTCCCAAATAGCCACATGGGCGTCTCATCTCAAAAAGAAAAAGAAAAAGCCAATCGACTCATAAAATCAATACCTAAGCAAAACAGTAAACATGTACCTATTTGTCGGCACACAATTTTATTCCTCTTCTCTAGTCTCTTTGCTATAACCTGTTCAATAAATATGCATGTACATATGTGCAATTCTTATCACTTATCACTTTCCATTCAATTTCATATTTGATTCGATTTGGTTCAAAGTTACCATTCATTCCAATGTTGCATACATAAGCAAAAATCATATCATTAACTAACTAATGAATATTTCAACTCATGCATATTTATTTGAACAAGTGGTTATTTTTAACACTTCATGATTCACTTAAAAATGATATTTTTAGCGAACTAAAATATATTTCAACACATGACTATTTTATTTAGTTCCTATACATGTTAAAAATAATATTCATAGCAAACAAATATTTATTTCAACACTTGTATATTTTTAGCAAATCACATACATGATAAAAATGGTATTTTTATCATCTAAAATATTTATTCAACACATGAATGTTTTTAACACTTCATATTCTCAATAAAAAATGTAATTTTTATTGTTTGATCCTTTTATTCAACACATGAACTTCTCAACACATGAGCATTTCCATACATGGATATTTTGTATAGTTTGTTCATATAAGAAAGATGTAATTTTTATTGTTGAAACAATTTATTTATAACACAAACCTTTTACATACTTCATATATATAATAAAAATGTGATTTTTATTGTTTAAACACTTTATTTATTCAACACAAGAATTTATTCTTCAACACATGAACTTCTCAACACATGAGCATTTCCACACATGGATATTGTTTCAACACATGACTATTAGTTTCAACACATGAAAATAATTTCAACTCATGAAAATAATTTCAATACATGAATATTATTCAAAATTTCGGCAGCATAACGACAGGGTAGTTAAAACCGGCATCGTCCCGAGTATGGCTCCTCGCTCTACCTTAAAACCTCGTGGTTTTTGACAATGGGGATTTCATACATCTAATTCGCACGCAGGCGAGTATGATTTTTCTTTTCCATAATTTATTTCAATCACAAATGGGTATTTTTCAACCAAAACCAAACAATATCAACCACAAACAATTCTATCAACCATTCGCATTATTCACCAATTTTTTCACACCAATTCAGAATCAAGAAATATCGTCCATGGTTTGTGGACGAGGGGAGTATATATATATTCGTATATAAACATATTTTATATCTATTCCAACACACATATCATTTATACAATGCATGTATAATTCATACTTCGCTCATATAACTTATACAACGCATGTACATGAGGTATACAACACGTATATAATTTATACTTCACTTATATAATTTATACATCACATTTTAATTCACATTTCAGTTTAGAAATCTCACATTGGTTTGCTGCTTTGCTAAAAATCCTAGCGAGCTCAGAAAAATCCGCGGTCTCTTCTAGAATGTAGAGAGTGTCCTTGCGGTCACGATGTCTCCTATTTCATCGAATTTCGTTAACACACCATAAAGATACGATTTTTCAAAGTTTGCAACACTTAAAAATGTTATTTTCAGTTTAAATATACCAAAGCCGATACCTTTAAATGTTTGTTCAAAACTAGGTTTTGATTTATCGAACAAATGGTTGCACGATATTGGAATCAACTTGTACCATGTCGAAGAGGAAGGAGAGGGCTTCAGGCGCAAGGGTGTCTTGGCCAGTTCGACGGCCTGTAGCGGTGGAGGCGACGGCGTGAAGTCTCTGATTTCGACGAGGTGATTCGCGATGTAGGGTGAACGATAGGGGGCGTGGCTCGTACTGATTTGAAGTTGAGGAGGAGAGCTTTGAAGATCGGGTGGTGGTAGGGGCTAACGTCGCCTGTGGCGGCGGGAATTTGGTCGGGAAGAACGGAAAAGGGTTTCCATCGAGAGCGGGTTACAGGGGGGGTTTATGTAGTTTTTTTTTAATTATGAATGGAAAAATCCTATTGGTCCGTTGTTTTATTTAATTTTAAAGCAGTGTTTCTCCAAACGAACACCGTTTCGAACCCAACGACTATCGGCCCTAGCTAAATGCCCACATTTCGAACACAATGGGATACGTTTCGTAGGCCAATTTGACTGTTACAGTCGGTTATTTTTCAAATTAAAGTGTAAAACATTCAAATTCTGTTTTGAACGTACATTTCAATTTGCCAGGGCAACAAACTGATTCGAAAAATTCCAGAAAAATAAATCTAGCTATGTTTTGACGCTACGGTCCCAACAAAACTAGTTTCATCGAATTCTGAGACCGTTTGAAAAATGTTCATTTTCTAGTCAATCCAATTTTACAGAAATTAACCAAACACGTTTTCTTTTGCCACGCTCACATACTAGCTTCAAAAATTATGAAATTTGAAACCTAGCATTTAGTTGACATCCCGGATCCAACAAAAGTGGTTTCGTTGAATTTCGAGGTCGTTTGCAAAATGTCTATTTTCAAGGGCTATATATTCTCTATAGCGACCTTTCTGAAAATTCATTTGGCCATAACTTTTGATTCCCGCTATGAAACTTCGATTTTTCAGATTCGTTAGAAATATATTCATAAACAGATTTAAATATTTTTGGTTTCACTAAAATCTGTTATATTTTGCACCCGATACGGTCAGTCAAAGTTTGAATTCAAATTTTCAAACTGTCACACTATTTCTAATTCATTATTTTATTGAAATATTCTATTTCAATTGTTGAAATTCCTTTAAAATATCCAATTTAAAATTTTTAAACTAGCTCGTATTTTTGGGGTTGTTACAATCTCCCCCACTTAAAACTTTTCGTCCCCAAAAAGAAAACAACAGCACGGTAGGAAACAAAAATGTAAATGCAAAGTATTATGAAGGTACCTTGCACCGGAGTTAGTCAAAGAGGTCCACTCTGCATTTGGGGTAAGCTTGCTTAATGCTTTCCTCAGCCTCCTAAGTACAGTCTCTAGGATCACTACTCCACTACACTTTAGCTAAATGAACCTTCTTGCTCCTTAGCTCTTTAGTTTCTTTGCCAACAATTTTTAATGGCTTTCTTCTGACTGCTAATTCTGGAGTAATTTCCAAGTCCTGTTGCGCTGCTTCTTCTACAACAAGATCTGGATCATGCACATGTCTTCTAAGTTGAGATACGTGAAACACATTATGCATTCCAGGCAACCAATTGGGTAATTGAACCCTATAAGCAAGAGTTCCTATCCGTTCAAGTATAGGAAAGGGACTAATAAATCTGGGTCCCAAATTCCCAGTTTTAACGAATCGGATCACTCCTCTCATCGGAGAAACTTTCAAATAAACATAATCACCAACAACGAATGCCAAATCTCTTCTTCTAGAATTTGCATAACTTTTCTGTCGGCTTTGTGTGGTTTTCAATCGTTTCTTGATGAAATCGACTTTATTAGATGCTTCTCGAATCATATCGGGTCCCAACACAAGTCTGTTGCCAGGTTCTACCCAACATGCGGGAGATCTGCACGGTCTACCGTATAATACTTCAAATGGCGACATTTCCAAACTTGCTTGATAGCTGTTGTTATATGAGAATTCTTCCAAATGCAAGTGATCTTCCCATGACCCACCAAAATCAATAATACAAGCCCGCAGTAAATCTTCTAAAATTATGTTCACTCACTCAGTTTGGCCATCAGTCTGAGGGTGATAAGCGGTGATCATGTTTAGTTTTGTTCCCAATTCTGTATGGAATGCCTCCCAGAATTTGCTAGCAAATATTGGGTCTCTATCACTGACTATGCTGATGGGAACTCCATGCAGCTTAACAATTTCTTTGAAATAAATCTGTGCTTGACTCTGAGTGGTTCTATTGGATCTGACAGGTATGAAATGGGCGGTCTTCGTGAAGCGATCTATGATCACCCAAATACTGTCATTACCTTTCTTGGTTCGGGGCAAACCATCTATGAAATCCATGGAAATCTGTTCCCATTTCCAACCTGGGACTTCCAACGGTTGCAACAATCCGGCCAACTTTTGTTGGTCGCTCTTGACTAATTGACAAGTAGGGCACTTGCTAACATATAAAGAAATGCCCCTCTTCATCGCCTTCCACCAGAAAGTGCGCTTGATATCATTGTACATTTTACCCACTCCAAGATGAATGCAAAGTTTGGACTTATGGCATTCATCGAGCACCTCTCTTTTGAGCTCAGGGATGTCGGGAACACAAATTCTTCCATTTAATCTCAGAACTCCCTCACTATCCACTTGGAAACTGGAGCTTTCGCATTTTTGAATTCTTTTGATCATCTCTTTAACAAAATTGTCGTTTTTCTGAAGAACAGAGATCTTGTCATTCAATGAAGACGTAGCGATAAAAGTGGCGATGATTTCGTTCTTTCTACAGAGCGCATCAGCTACTACATTAATCTTTCCCGGCGTATACAGGATATCTAAATCATATGCTGCAAGAAATTCTAGCCAACGCTGCTGTCTCAAGTTCAGATCTTTCTAGGTGAAAAAATACTTCAATGATTGATGATCTATAAACAGTTCGAATTTCTCACCCAATAAGTAATGCCTCCAGATTTTTAAAGCAAAAACGATGGCTAGCAACTCAAGATTGTGAGTTACATAATTCTTCTCATGCGGTTTTAGTTGGCGGCTTGCATAAGCGACTACTTGGCCTCTTTGCATTAATACTGCACCCAGACCTCTAATAGAAGCATCCGTCCAAACCGTCAAATCCTGATTGCCATCGATAATGGTTAATACTGGAGCGGTTGTCAATTTCGATTTCAATTCCTGAAAAGCTTCCTCACAGTCGGAAGTCCACTTAAATTTCTCGTGCTTCTTTGTAAGCTTCGTTAACGGACCAGATATCTTCGAGAAATCCTTAATGAATTTTCGATAATAACTAGCCAACTCCATAAAACTTCGAACCTCCGTGGGTTTAGTAGGCTGTTTCCAGTTTTGAATTGCTGTAATCTTGCTCGGATCTACAGAAATTCCTTCCTTTGACACGACATGGCCAAGGAACTTCACCTCTTCAGAAGACACATTTAGAGAATTTGGCTTTGAAGACGTTCTTTCTCTGAATCTCCAATACTTATTCTAAATGTCTTTCATGCTCGGGTTTTGATTTGGAGTAGATTAAAATATCATCGATGAATACGAGGATAAATTTATTCATAACTTCCCTGAACACTCTATTCATTAGATCGACGAAGTATGTTGGAGCGTTGCATAAGCCGAACGACATTACTAACCATTCATAAAATATGTCTGGACCTCTGAAAGCTGTCAAAGGAACACACTCTTCAGCGATTCTCAGTTAATGGGAACCTGTAGCTAGGTCCATTCTGGAAAATACTCTCGCCCCATTTAATTGGTCTAACAAATCATCGATGCAGGGTAACGGGTATTTTTTTTGAGCGTCTGTTTGTTGAGGTCTCGGTAATCAACACACAATCGTAGAGTACCGTCTGACTTTGGGACAAACACTACAGCTGCACCCCAACTGGAAAAGCTAGGTCTGATCAGACCCTTCCATAGCAGTTGACGAGTTTGATCGCCTAATTCTTCTTTTTCCTTTGGAGTCATTCTTCTAATTGGATGTACCACTGGTCTGGCATTGGGAATTAGATCGATTCTGAATTCTATTTCCCTTTGCCGAGGTAAGTTTTTGACTTCTTCAAACACATCCGCATAGTTTCTAACGACAGGAATTTTTTCTAAGGAAGTGGGGATAACTTCTAGTGCAGACCAAATTTTTTTTCTATCTGGATTTGAACCATGGCATGGTACAGTAATATATCCAAGCTTCGTTCTAATTTTTACTATTCTTTCCGCACACTTTACTTTAGCTTCGTATTTCGTTAACCAATCTAGCCCGAGAATGATATCAAACTCAGGAAAGTCCATAATGATTAGATCAAACAGAAACTTGTAGAAAGAATAAGAGACTGACACTTTACAATATGAACTGAGAATAATAGAACCCCCTATTGGATTATGAACTTTAACCGATTCTTTAAGCTTTCTTTGTTTTAACTTTAATTTATGAACCGTGTTACTTGCGCAAAACTACATGATGCACCCGTGTCAAATAATACAGAAACAGGAATATTTTTAATTGTAAGGGTACCTCCCAAAACATCGGGTTTACCTGCTCCATCAGAAGCAGCCGGCGGGTTCGCCCCGTCATATACATGAGCAACATCGGCCTTCTTAAGCAAGGGACAACCTCTAACAAGATGTCCTGTCCTGCGGCAGTTAAAGCATGAATGAGGGTTCTGAGTGCTCTGGCTTGAGCCTTGGGAGTTATTCTTCCGTCGTTTCGGGGCTGTGCAAACATTAGAGTAGTGCCCCACCTTGGCACAATTGTAGCAGCTTCCCTTTGGCGGCCTGCTAGTCTGCTGATTCGTGGACGCCACTTTGCTTGACTCAGCTTGATTCGTAGCGGGCTTGCGTTTATTCCCTGCTTGGCTCTTAGCACGGTCCAGATCAAGGTTCCTTTGATCCAGGTCCTCATAATTGCATGCCATCTGCACTAATTCAGAAAATGCCAGCTTGATGTGGGCCATTGCCCTGTCTTGGTACTTACGTTTTAACCCGAGGATGAACCTCTTGTTCTTGGACTTAGCAGTCGCAGTGTGCTCGGGTGCGTAGTGGGATAACTGTGTAAACTTATTCAAGTAGTCTTGCACAGAGAGGTCTCCCTGCTGGAGGTTTGCAAATTGGTCGAGCATGCACTCAATGGCTTGCTCTGGGACGTACTTTTCTTTGAAAAAATTCTTGAATTCATCCCATGTCCTACCAGCATTTCTGTTCTCTGTGGTGAGGGCTTCCCACCATAATTCGGCTTCCTCTTGCAAAAGCCAGGCACCCATGAATGCTTTGTCTTGATCACCCAGCCTCAGGCCTCCTAATATCTTTTCGCATGTTTTCAGCCATGCGAAGGCCTCAATCACAACGCCCGTTCTAGAGAAGGTTTTTCCTCCTAGATTCTTGTATCTTTTAGCCACACGGTCGAGCTCGAATGGCTGAGCGACTGGGGGTTGTATTAAGGGTCCATCTGCAGCTGGGACTACTCCTCGTCCTCTGCCACGGCCAGCTCGGCCTCCTCTACCTGCTGCTACTTGGGTAGCCATTGTTCAAGTTCTGTATAAGCAAGAAAAGAGTCAGCCTACAGAAACGATAATTTTATTGTATGGTAAAGCAGAAGAACTTAAGGAAAGACAACGATGTACTGATAAAATTATTTTTTCTATTATGCTTAGCTCATTCTAGGACATTACTAGTCCTATCTCTAATGAGCTACTCGCCTTAGAATACTACTGATTCTATTCTGACGAGGTGTTTAATGTGTTAAATTCTAGAACTAAGGTTAACCAAAGCTCTGATACCACCTGTGACGATCCCAAAACCTCGTACGACGGTGTTAAGGATAATCATTGGAATATAACACATTAATCATCATTACCAGAGTACAGATAATACCATAAATGACAAATAGAATAATTTACACAAATATGACAGCGGAATCATATATATCACCACATCAGAGAGCACAGTGCAGGATACAACTTAGTGCATAATAGTACATAATCAGTCTACATTGCCTGAGGCAGAATCATATACATAGGAAGTACATAAACGAAACATCAGTCTACATCGCCTGAGGCGGAATCATAATACATATATAGTAGTGGCGGAAATATCATAGTCATCACTGTGTAGTCAAGCCTCGCTATGAGCCAAAAAGTGCACCTCTGCTGCGTTGCCAAGCCAAAATACGCCATCTACCTGATACTAGGCTGCCCGTGTGAAAATAAGGGCACCCGAGTTTGCAAGGTGAAACAAACTACGAGTCAGTCAAGGGACTGGTATGAGAAATCTACTTAACTAATTATACCACAACAATAAGGCAAATCAAAGGACCACGCCACTTTCGCGGAACGGGTTTACTCCAATGATTGCTAGTGCATGAAATAAAGTAAATTATTAAATCATCGCAATGCTTTTTATAAAAATGAAGCCATTATAAGACTCAGGTCCCATCACATAATGCAACGCAAGCCGGAGGATAGAGTTTACCTTATAATGGCCAAGAAATGCTTCATACGAATAAAACAAAAGTGTTTGATATTATTACTAGTGCATATATGTTTCAAAAACGAATTCAATCATAAATATCAATCATAGACGGCATAAATGACCCATACCACTATGTCTCCATACTAGTAATACAATCTCATCCGCAATTTCGTATTGGAAATTGGATTCCATCATGAGTCGAGGCAAGGGGCAAACTCCTCTCCGTTCGAGACACTCTAGCAAATGTCCCAGGTCGAACACAGTAATCCCTAGATCCTCCAAGGCCGGTCCTCTCTTACTTTTGAGGATTGGCAATTCCTGAACACACGTTTCCCGGTCCTTACAGACCTATAATCGAGGCGCCTCGCATTCCAACAACCAGACAGGTGAAAAGTATATATAAATGTCAGGGCTGGTAAGTCACTGACACCACCGTAGCTAGAAAGAAACGTCATGCACTCCTTGGGTCCTTCTCCCGTTTTTGACTCATACCGAGATGTGAGGCTCGCAAATCCACGCTATACACAAAGCTATGCCACACAGACCATGCTTTGATCATCAACCACAAGACTTTGCTTTGCAACAGAAGCCTTGATCATATGCCACTTAGGCGTGCCACACAGGCAATTCACTCCATGCAACTGATTTCTATCGATATATAACCTCTGAGCTTGTACGTCTCAGAGAAGGGCGTTAAGCAAGAGAATAAATTCTCCACCGCCAAACAGATATATATTTAATAGAGATCAATCAGCACAGAACAAAATCCACTGTTAGACACACAGTCCATTTACAAGTTCGTTCTGGGATTGAACGAAGCCGGAGGCACCATATTCCTCGCATATCCGCACAATCAACAATACGTCCGGACGGCTACCACTTCAGCTCCTTCAAGGTAGCTACTCCAATCATGAGCATCAGTAGCGCCCATCTATCTAATGTGAAGATCGTCGGTCTTGAACCATCTTCAACTCTTCGACTTCTCACCGTCGATCGATTATTTGAAATGAGAATGAACTCGGCCTTTTCAAATAATCCACGTATATTTAGATTTTCAAATCAATTCTTCACATGGTTAAATTATTCAACATTCACATTTCAGTTCCTTAGTATAATTTTCATGTCAAACATATTCAACCATCGAATATCAAGCAAACCAAGCAGAATCAATTTATTTCCATTCTATATCGCCTATAATATTTTATAACGATATAACGCCATTTTTATTTATTAAAAAACGGCCATATTTAATTAAACGACATTTCAGGACGTGTCGAGGCACTGGCGCTGTTTTCCCCTAAATTTGTTTTACACATATCTGAAAATCTAACTGTTGGATCTTCACAAATTTTATATCATTAGAAAGATCTTTTCAAAACGAATCCAATGGTTTCAGTTTTGGGAAAATCCGACGGTCGGATCTCCCGCACTAGTCGTTTGAAGTCACAATTTCAAAATACGAACTGTAGCATCGTTATTTGATTTAATTTAATTATATTTATATTTATATATAAATATAATCGATTTTGGCGCTGTTTTTATTCAGATTTGAATTAAACCTTTCAGACAATCCAACCGTTGGATCTTTACAAAGTTGGTGCCGTTGGAAAGATATTTCAAAGGCGAACCCAGCGATTGCGGTTTTGGGAAAATCCGATGGTCGGATCTCCCGCACTAATCATTTGAAATCACAGTTTCAAAACATGAACTACAGGCCTCGATTCGTTTTAATTTTATATATGTATATATATATATATATATACAGTTCATTCGAAGATTTCAATATCGTTTTCACTTCAAATATTTCACTAACGCCTTTAAATTTTGGAAAATTTCGCCATAACCTCCTTTTTACGGGAAGGGTCGGGAAAATTCCCAAATAGCCACACGGGAGTCTCATCTCAAAAAGAAAAAGAAAAAGAAAAAGCCAAGCGGCTAGCCAATCGGCTCATAAAATCATCACCCAAGCAAAACAGTAAACATGTACTTATTTGTCGGGCACACAATTTTATTCCTCTTCTCTAGCCTCTTTGTTATAACCTGTTCAATAAATATGCATGTACATATGTGCAATTCTTATCACTTATCAATTTCCATTCAATTTCATATTTGATTCGATTTGGTTTAAAGTTACCATTCATTCCAATGTTGCATACATAAGCAAAAATCATATCATTAGCTAATTAATGAATATTTCAACTCATGCATGTTTATTTGAAAAAGTGGTTATTTTTAACACTTCACGATTCACTTAAAAATGATATTTTTAGCGAACTAAAATATATTTCAACACATGACTATTTTATTTAGTTCCTATACATGTTAAAAATAATATTCATAGCAAACAAATATTTATTTCAACACTTGTATATTTTTAGCAAATCAGATACATGATAAAAATGGTATTTTTATCATCTAAAATATTTATTCAACACATGAATGTTTTTAACACTTCATATTCTCAATAAAAAATGTAATTTTTATTGTTCGATCTTTTTATTCAACACATGAACCCTTTTCAACACATGAACTTCTCAACACATGAGCATTTCCACACATGGATATTTTATATAGTTTGTTCATATAAGAAAGATGTAATTTTTATTGTTGAAACAATTTATTTATAACACGAAAATTTTACATACTTCATATATATAATAAAAATGTGATTTTTATTATTTAAACACTTTATTTATTCAACACATGAATTTATTCTTCAACACATGAACTTCTCAACACATGAGCATTTCCACACATGGATATTGTTTCAACACATGGCTATTAGTTTCAACACATGAAAATAATTTCAACTCATGAAAATAATTTCAACACATGAATATTATTCAAAATTTCGGCAGCATAACGACAGGGTAGTTAAAACCGACACCGTCCCAAGTACGGCTCCTCGCTCTACCTTAAAACCTCGCGGTTTTTGACAATGGGGATTTCATACATCTAATTTGCACGCAGGCGAGTATGATTTTTCTTTTCCACAATTTATTTCAATCACAAATGGGTATTTTTCAACCACAACCAAACAATATCAACCACAAACAATTCTATCAACCATTCGCATTATTCACCAAATTTTTCACACCAATTCACAATCAATAAATATCGTCCATGGTTTGTGGACGAGGGGAGTATATATATTTATATATATTCGTATATAAATATACTTTATTTCTATTCCAACACACATATCATTTATACAACGCATGTATAATTCAGACTTCGCTCATATAACTTATACAACGCATGTACATGTGGTATACAATACGTATATAATTTATACTTCGCTTATATAATTTATACATCACATTTTAATTCACATTTCAGTTTAGAAATATCACATTGGTTTGTTGCTTTGCTAAAAATCCTAGCGAGCTCAGAAAAATCTGCGGTCTCTTCTATAATGTAGAGAGCGTCCTTGAGGTCACGATGTCTCCTGTTTCATCGAATTTCGTTAACACACCATAAAGATATGATTTTTCAAAGTTTGCAACACTTAAAAATGTTATTTTCAGTTTCAATATACCAAAGCTGATACCTTTCAACGTTTGTTCAAAACTAGATTTTGATTTATCGAACAAACGGTTGCACGATATTGGAATCAGCTTGTACCACGTCGAAGAGGAAGGAGAGGGCTTCAGGCGTAGAGGGGTCTTGGCCAATTCGACGGCCTGTAGCGGCGGAGGCGGCGGCATGAAGTCTCTGACTTCGACGAGGTGATTCGCGATGTAGGGTGAACGATAGGGGGTGTGGCTCGTACTGATTTGAAGAGGATGAGGTGTTTCCGTCGAGAGCGGGTTACGGGGGGAGGGGGTTTCTGTAGTTTTTTTATTTTAATTATGAATGGAAAAATCCTATTGGTCCATGGTTTTATTTAATTTTATAGCAGTGTTTCTCCGAACGAACACCGATTCAAACCCAACGACTGTCGCTCCTAGCTAAATACCCCTATTCCGAACACAATGGGATATTTCGTAGGCCAATTTGACTGTTACAGTCAATTATTTTTCAAATTAAAGTGTAAAACATTCAAATTCTGTTTTGAACGTACATTTCAATTTGCCAGGGCCACAAACTGATTCGAAAAATTCCAAAAAAATAAATCTAGCTATATTTTGACACTCCGGTCCCAACGAAACTAGTTTCCTCGAATTCTGAGACCGTTTGAAAAATGGCCATTTTCTGGTCGATCCAATTTAACAAAAATTAACCAAACACATTTTCTTCTGCCATGCTCACATACCAGCTTCAAAAATTATTAAATTTGAAACCTAGCATTTATTTGACATCCCGAATCCAACAAAAGTGGTTTCGTCGAATTCCGAGGTCGTTTGCAAAATGTCTATTTTCAAGGGCTATATATTCTCTATAGCGACCTTTCTGAAAATTCATTTGGCCATAACTTTTGATTCCTGCTATGAAACTTCGATTTTTCAAATTCGTTAGAAATATATTCATAAACAGATTTAAATATTTTTGGTTTCACTAAAATCCGTTATATTTTGCACCCGATACAGTCAGTCAAAGTTTGAATTCAAATTTTCAAACTGCCGCACTATTTCTAATTCATTATTTTATTGAAATATTCTATTTCAATTGTTGAAATTCCTTTAAAATATCCAATTTAAAAATTTTAAATTGGCTCGTATTTTCCGGGTTGTTACATCAAGCTTCACAACCGGAAAATGAAAAAATCGGGCAGGCAGCATGGCTATGTGGGTCGCTCCCATTAGGATGTATTGTTACCATCTAGAGAATATTCACTTTGTTACTTCTTTCATTTCTGTATCTTCAGATAACGGTTATGTGGGCCCAACCGTCGGTGATAGTACATTCGATGCACTCAAGAGAAATGAGTGGTTGGTCATGTGTGGGCCGGGTTGCAAGATGTTCTTGCTTAACCCATTGTATTCCTCTCTAGAGATAGACTATCGGAAGGTGGTTCCATACCTTGTCATAGTTGGAAATCCATTATCCGTAAGTGCCAAGTGTTTTTGTTTGGATACTATATAGTGGAATGTGAGAAGCAAGCATTCTTCTAGATTCTAAATTTTTTGTGGAAAAACCCTAGACACTATGATAATATCTGATTTAAAGTATACAAAATATTTTGTTCTCATAAGGTAAAAACCCGTTCCGTACTTACGGTGTGGTCTTATGAGATATATTTTATTTCCTAACTTGTTTTAAAATCGTTTACTCATACAAGTCCCCTGACTGATCCGGAGTTTATTTTTCTGTGTTTCCCTAAACTCTTGGGTACTCACAACACTTGTTATGAGTAAACATGTGAATCAGATGTTGGATAACTTTTGGAATAACCAGATGGGATGGTTTTCTGCAAGATGGTCTATATATTATGTCTATGAAGTTTGCTAGTCAGTTATCAGTATCTCTGTATAATTATGGAGTTTGTAAGATGTAATGGGCATATATCCACGTATTTGATGTATCGTACTATGATTGATTATAACTCTGATGTATAATATTATGTGATATTATATTTTGTTCAAGTTTCGCTGTGAGATTATGATATTTTCATTAGTTCTATCTTTTATCTATTCTTATTCTTAAATAATGGCATGACTTCCGAGGTGTTTGAAAGTCTGGTCATTACAGTTGGTATCAGAGCTTAGGTTATTGAATACCTAGGCTTTGGGTGAGTATTGAGAAAGCGTATTTGTAATTTTATATTATTATATAAATATATATATATATATATATAGAAGGATCAACTTGAATTATATACAAAAGAGGTCGAATTAAAATTGGATTCTACCCAGATTTTTGAAATTAAAATCCTAGGTATTTAAAAAATATTTTTTTGGATAAATTAAAGTAATATATTATTACTTTTGAAAATTTGGATAAGAACTATTTTAGAAAGGATTTAAAAAGTGATAAAGCACTGAAATCAATTTAGTCGCTGGAAAATAATTCTGATGATGACTGCAACATCATTAGTGTTCATTTTCGAGTTTCTAAGTGACGAATTTCTACCTTAGAAAAATTTCTGATGGAAAGTTGTTTGAGAGAAAACAAGTGGTTTGAAAATTCAAATGTTTTGAATTTGAGATATTTATAAATATATGTATATATTTGTGCGATTTCTTAAGAATTTAAAATAAAAACCCGGGAATTTGAATTCTGGAAATAATTTTTTACTTAAGCAAGTTAAATGGAAGAAGTGCCAAAAGATACCTTACTAAAAAGGAGTTAAATTAATTAGGGTCAGTCTAAGAATTGGTTGAATAAAGTTGAATTAAATTAGAATAATATCTAATCATATTAATGAAGTTAAAATTATAAATTGAATTAAAATTTGATATTTCCAGACTTAATTGGATGTGAACTCAAGGAAACTGAACAAGTTGATTTTGCTGAAATAAAATCAGATTTCTAATGGAGATAACTAATTTAAGAATTAATTAGTTAAGGGAGACCGTGGATGGAACTTAACATGGTTAAGTGAATTGATCTAATGAACTGAATATGGATTTGAATTTAAAAAGAGAATTTGGGGCAGATAAATATATTTGAACGAGTGGATTCAAATTAATGAAGTAGATAAGATTTGGAATTTATTCTCCAAATATAAAAGGATATTTTTGGAATAATATGGGTTAATGAGGAATTGAGATTTAAGATTAAGAAATTGGAACCTAACTGGAGATTGGTTAAGTTAGATACTTTTCTGGGTATCCATCTGATGTTGATTTCGATCCTCGGGGTTGATACTTAGAGGATTATTCGCTTACCGATTTACGTCCAGGAACTGATGGATATTGAGGAATAGTAATGCAGAGATGGAAATGTTTTCCAATCATAGTGATAGATAATTCTAGAAATGACTGTAATAAATAACAAATTGATGATGTTTGTTATTTATTGATATAACTCTAATTATAACTAGAATCCACTCGTTAATCTTTAATTTCGGGGACGAAATTCTTTTAAGGGGGTAGATTGTAATGTCTCGGATTATTACTAACTTTGTTAACTGATAATTATTGAATAATTAAATTTATTAGAGACAATCCTTAAGAAAAAATTAAATTTATCTTTTATTTAAACTCCTATATATATATATATATATATATATATATATATATGTATGTATGTATGTATGTATGGGTACATATATGTAGATATATGTTAGTTGTCATTTGAAAAATAAGGCTAAGTGATGTTTTATCTTTTGTTTCATATTTATAATTATATTTTTGCTTATGTAAAATCAATCATTTAAAGTAAAATGTTTCTTTACTTCATATATAAGGGGGTAAGGAACCTATGCAAAATTAAAACCATTTTGTACATATCTGCACAACCATTTATATTAGGCAAATTCTTACAGTCGAAATATCAGCGTCTAGTTGCACATAGCTTGGGTAAACACTACACTTCTCAGACCTTCATCTAAATACACCAAAACATCTAGAATCTAAGCACTTGTCCCAAGGTATAAATAAGTGACAACTCATGTTTGCATATAAGAATTTAAATTTGGCCGAATTGTTAATTCAAAAATATGGCAGTGTAAAGTATTCATACATGTGCAGTAGACAATCCATTCATTTCTAATCAATGAACAAAACATATATGATGCACCAAATAGTAAGTATCTTGTATACTTAAGATCTAAGCCTACTTACATTTGCACATGGCCATCTACACTTCAATATCTAAATCAATCACAACATCTAGCCTTAGCACTCTAAAGATTGGTGACACCCATGATTTCAAATCAAACTGCATAGTTGAGATACTTAAGGGCAAAGCACCATTTTTAAATGAATTGCTTGCATTTTCTTTGTACATATCATTCTAACTGGCCATATAAACCTGAAAATGGTGACCAAAACTTGAAAAGGCTATACACTACTTGCTTTCAATCAGGATGAACAGCCATGAAAGAACAACTCAACTTCGCCTTTTCAATCAACACACACAAGCTAAACTAGTGCGGCTACCCTCTGTTATTTCTTTTCCTATGACTTTAAAACATGCATTTGTTTATTTATATTTTTCTACTTATAAATATGTACCCACACACACATATTTGCACACACAATTCATTCAGTAATCGCCAAGCTAACTCACTAAAAAAAGTAGAGAAAAACTGGAACAAACCTGAGAACAGAGAACCCATACCGGTGAGTAAACTTTCTCCCATTGCTACTGATGATCTTACAAACATACACGCATCAATGCACTGAATGTGTCGTTTTAATTATTTATATCTTCCTGTTAAACCTAAAATTGAATCATGGAAGAAAGAAAAGTCATAACCAGGAAAATGAAAATGAAGAACAGAGTAACAAAATATGTGAGTAAACTCAACGGTTACCCTCTATTAAATACTTACTGTAATTATTATTTAAATGTTTGCTAATGGGTAAGAATGGTATGCATGTTTGGTTATATAGGACATCATATCTAACATCTATGTTTTGGTATGTTGTTAATATAAAAATGTAAACACTGAAGTAGCTGTTGTGTATGTAAACAAAAACAAAATTCATACCCTATTAAAAGAGATAACTATAACTTAGATTTTAACTAGTTATCAGAGTGGATGTTTCAATAAAGTTGTCTATATATATACCTACAGTATATAATGAAAATAGTTCCAAAGTAAATATATGTGTATACTCCCAGAAATACACATTTTTCCTGTAACAAAGCTTAACTGCATAAATTTTTGAGTATCATAGAAATGTAATCCAGACATACAAATATAATCACGGGTGAAAATAATGAATGTTAGTACAAATATAAATATTTTTAGTGATGGGGTTTGAAAGGCGACTGAGATGATCGAAAACTGGATTTTGAGCAAACTATGGCGGTGGAGTTAAACGTGGGCCACATCGTTGGCATTGGAGCAGCATGGGGGTTTGTATTTCATAGATTAAAAATTCAAACTAAATTTTAAATAAGTCATTCGCACGTTTTGGATTGAATAAGGGATGGACAGTAGTTTGGGGTACTCTGTCTTTTGGAGCGAACTGCACCGCCACGGATGAGCCGAGTAGGCTCATATTTGGCATGAAGGCCCGACCATGGGTCGAATTCATGCTGATGAAGTTTGGTTGTGACTGATGCTACGGGGAGGGAGCAGTAATGATTTAAGTGATGGGTATTTGGGAAGGGGCTGTTTTTTCTTTAACCAGGTTTGAATATTGAAATTTGGCCAAGGTGATTAAGAAGCGATCTGAGTTCATGATCGAGATTAGGAGATTATGTCACGTTTATAGAGATGGGTGTGACCAGCACTTAATAACTCAATGGATTGTGCATGTGCACATATGCACACACGTGCATTTTAAATATTGGGAAGGATAGACAGTAGGGAGATCAAACAGAGAAGAGAGAAAAGTGATAACTGGAGGAAATATTTCATCTTTATTTTGATCTGTAGAGTGCAAGAATATGTAGTAGTATATATTTAAACATATATGATATAAGTGTTTGCTAAGTAGGATCTGCGGCATACAATTATTTCGCTGATAAAGTTTGTTGATTCTATCTCATTCCTACAGCACCATGACACCAATACTTTTGAGTTACTTAATTAATTTGTATTGTACCATGGTTTTGGACTTGCACCTATTTTTATTAACATCAAGAAAATAGTGGAAACTGTGATAAGATGCTTTATGTTTTCATTTTGAACTATTTGGTGTCTTTTCAAAAACCAGAAATACATTGATAAGGGTACTAGGTTGAGATGTTAAGCACTGATCGAGCATAAAGGAAAGGAAAAAAAAGAAGAGAGAGCAGCAGATAATAGAATAGAGGAAGGAAGAGGAAGCTGGACGGGGCATATGTGATGACTCATCATTGGCATGATTGGTGATACTGATAGGTTGGGAAAGGGTTCGGTTGGCAAACTAGAGAAGGGAAGGAGTATAGGAAGGAGCAGTTGTCACGAGAAATAGAGAAGGGGTACTCGAAAACTGTACGAGGTAAGGACGCAGGAAGAAAAGGAGTACATGGGCTATTCGGGCCCATTGGGCCATAGGAAAAGGTATTTAAATAAAAATTGGAAGTAAAAGAATTTAAAAAGGGAAGATGGGCGAAAAGGAATTAGACTGTGGGTTAATTAAAAGGAAAAGTAATAAAACAAATAAAAGAAGTAAGTGGGCCGTTGGCCTGTAGAGAAATAAATAGAACAAAGTAATAGGAAGTAAATATAAAAGTAAGGTAAAAAAGAAGACAAGAAGAAAGAAGAAAGGGGAATCAATAAATAAATATACGCATTGGTAGAGAAAGTAAAATGAGTATGTTGACTTCTTAATAACAAAATAGTAAATAAAAGCCGTCAAAACGAATATAAAGTTAAACGTTCTTGATCAGAAATGTATTTCATTTAAACAATGAGTAAATTGTTTGTTTGAATAATATAAAATAAAAGGAGATTTTTAGTGTAATAGGAAGAATAAAAGAAGCCAAACATTTTGGCGATGGGAGGAAAGACATTAGACGGGAAATGTATGGTAGTGGCTTGACTTAAAAAGGGTTAACAAGTTTAAAAAAAAGGAAATATAAAATAAAAGTAGAAAAATAAAAAATAAATAAAAAGAGGTTTTAAAAATTAATAGGAAGAAATAAGTCAACATCTTGGTCTGGTAGGAGGGAAACCTTAAGAGGAGGAGTAATCGTAGGTAGATGGGTTAAAAGGGGTTTTCAACAAGTTTAGAAATCAAACGAAAAAGGAAATAATAAAATATAAAATAGAAAGCAGTATAAATTAATTTATTAATGATTAGAAATAAAAAGATAATTTACAAAGTGTGACCAAGGTATAAAATTCATATAATTGTCGTATAAGCAAGCTAACATTTTTGAAAAAAGTACCGTGTGCGAAGAACACGCTTTAGTTGTTCATTTAGACCGTCAGATATCTAGATTTTTACCAATACAGAGATGTGCTATTCTGTTTAGTCGAGGCTTATAAATTAGATAAGATATAAAATGAATTATACTTAATCCAATTCATTTTAAGCTGATAACTATTTCTTTAAAGAAATGTTTTGATACAAATGAATATTGAAATATGTTTCTTAAGTATCGATTAACTGTAAAAGACATTACCTAATCATTTCGAAGAGGCCGGAATTAATATTCCACTTCGATTTGATTTATACGCCGCAAGTCGGAAGTTATTGAAGAAAATTGAAGACGGAGATATGCAAGTGCTATTTTGTTTTATAGAATAGTGCTTTCGGTTTGTCCAGTCCCAGGACAACTTGTATGGTTGGGGTGTCTGACAACGTATATCTATCAGATCTTACACATTGACTTTTCTGAAGTATTTTATGTTGGTGGTGGAGGAATTCGTTTCTCTTAGCTTTATGTCCGTAACGTATTTGGGAAAATAAATTGTGTGTTTTGACAGATATGACGGTGTGGCTCCAGAGTAATTGAAGAAATGATCTGTCAAAAAGGACGGAATTGACCTCAAGCTTCACAATCGGAAAATGACAAAAATCGGGTAGGCAGCATGGCTATGTGGGTCCCTTCCATTAGGGTGTATTGTCACCATCTAGAGAATATTCACTTTGTTACTTCTTTCATTTCTGTATCTTCGGATAAGGTTATGTGGGCCCAACCGTCGGTTACAATACATTCGATACACTCAAGAGAAATGAGTGGTCGGTCATGTGTGGGTCGGGTTGCAAGATGTTCTTGTTGAACCCAGTGTATTCCTCTCTTGAAATACACTATCAGAAGGTGGTTCCATACCTTGTCATAGTTGGAAATCCATTATCCATAAGCGCTAAGCGGTTTTGTTTGTATACTATATAATGGAATGTGAGATGCTGTAACAACCCGTATTTTCAATAACCTGTAATAACATAAATCGAGGCAGAATTTAATTCTAAAATGGGAATCAAGGGAAACGGGCTATGCCATTGCGTTCGTCTCGGAAAAATACGCGAAATAGAGTCCGAGTTTTCGAAAATCGGAGTCCGTATGACCAAGATATGGCCTCGCGAAGTTTCACGAAAATTCCCAAATTAAAGTATACTTAATTAAGTGAAATGGGTTGTGTAGATATATATATATATATATATATTGATATATATATATATATAATTGAAAATTTAATAAATAAATATGCAAAAATGCTCAAAACAGCGAATTGGGAGAGGGGAATAACCGAACCGGCCGATTTTTGAAGTCGACCCGAGCCCGCTGGGTCGACTAGGGGTTAATCCAGGGTGTTCGGCTGTCAACCCGTGGGCCGATTCGCTCAAGTGCAGATTTTGCATTTGAATGGTTCTCATGGTCCATCTTTAATCTAAAGGCCCTAGATGGTTCCTACACTTGACTTCTTCCCCAAGACATGCTTTGATGGCTTGGATTGAATCTAGGGTTAATCCTATGGCCTAAAACACTTGCCTAATCTATAAATAAGACCCTAACCTACCCTAATTCATTCATAATTAAACCTAGTGACTAAACTATGGCAAAATGCTAGCTCTCATGGCCTCCACTAATTTTATGAAGAGGGTTGCATACTAATCACTCTCTAATCAACTTCTAATCCCTTCTTAGCATCTTAATCTTCTTCATTTGGTGTTCAAAGTTGCTAGTTGTGAGTTTCTATCACTTTGATGATCTTTTGGTAAACTAATTAGATGAGATGTGATGAGATTTATGGTTTTGTATGTGGGTTAATGAGCTTTGAATCATATGATATGATGTTAGCATTAATCTTATGTTTATGCATGTTGAGTATGTAAGCTTATGCAAGTTTAATATGATGTATGTTATGTTTGCATGATGCTAAATATGCAAGTTGTGGGCTATGTAATCATATGCATGTTATGCAAGTTCATGGTAATATGCTATGCAAGTTACATGTATGTAAATATGCAAGTTACATGTTTGTTAATATGCAAGTTACATGTATGTAAATATGCAAGTTACATGTTTGTTAATATGCAAGTTACATGTTTGTTAATATGCAAGTTACATGTATGTAAATATGCAAGTTACATGTTTCTTTATATGCAAGTTACATGTTTGTTAATATGCGAGTTACATGTATGTAAATATGCAAGTTACATGTTTATTAATATGCAAGTTCATGATGACACATTATGCAAGTCTATAAGCTAATATGCAAGTTTGTTATGCAAAATGAATATGTAAGTTATGTGACATATTATATGCAAGTTATGTGACATGTTATGCAAGTTCATATGCAAGTTATGTGTTTGTTAATATGCAAGATGGCACCTTTGAAACATGTTCATTCATATGCAAGTTGACACCTTTTATATGTGTTATATCATGAACGAAATTACGTGGGAACGATGGGGTAATTAAATGCATAAGTTAATAAGATTGTGTGAAATTAATATAATTATGCATAACACAAAATAAATAAACATAGTATGGGAATTTGCCTATTTGGTTAGGTGTACCCATACTATGTGTTGGGAATTTACCTATTGAGTTAGGTCTACCCCATGGGAATTTACCTATTAAGTTAGGTCTACCCATGTTAAGAAAACTTGATTAATTAGGGATAATTAATATAAAATTATGAGGGTGATTAATTAGGTGTAATTAATTGACTAAGACACGAGGTAGGACTCAGTTGTAGCGTAAAACTGCCCGGACCCAACCGGCTTAACCAGTTGCTACAAATGTTAGCCCAATGTGAGAGGTCTTAGGCACAAACTAAATACGTAATTAATGTAAAGACACGAGGTTAGACTCTGTTATGACATAAGGCTGCCCGGACCCAACCGGCTTAACCAGCGGTCATAAAAGACAGTCTAATGTGAGAGGTCTTTACAAAGGTTACGTTCTTAATTAATTAATTAAGAAACACTTAACCATATTAGCATGTAGAGGGACATGAGGGGTTAAGTGGGTGCCTCGGGTGGCATGAGAAAATCTAGTGGTTGCCTTGGGTGGCAATAGAAAATACGATTAGAATACTTAACCAAAATGGAACATGTAATTAAAACATGATTAAAGGGTTAAGTGGGATATACTAGAAAAAGGGACAAGCTTAGGTGGGTAGCTTGTGGAGGCCCATTTCAACCAGTAACCCATACGTATCTTTGTGGGCTCGACCCATGTCGAGGACGGGACACGCATACTGGGCTTGACTGTAAGAGGCAAACGGGTTAGCGGTGGCAACGCAAGTCCAACGGGCTTCATATGCGTGAGTGGGCCCGGGCTGGTAGGTAAGCCGTTGTTGCATCGAGTAGATATAAGCCGTGCACCTTTAGTTCCATCAGGTTGCCACATTGGGGAATGATACATCCCACGGTGGGGCCAGCACGGGTATCTACGTTAGGGAGCCGATCGAATGGGAAGTAGTGTGTACACCTAGTGGATTGTAGGGCCCCGTGGCGCCTACTTGGTCACCTAGGGGTACGCAGGTACTAATTAGTAAATTTTATAAGTCCTTGGGTGGGATCAACCTTTAAGTTAGGAACGACTGGTGTGGTGCAGTTTAGTAATTTACCTTAGGGAGGGTAGATGCGTCTTTATCCTTTATCTTCGTTTAGTTGACTGCTTAGGGTAGCCATTCATCCCTATATGTTACCGTATATCAGTTTATGTCTTCTCTGGTTACTTTAACGATTGTATTGTTAAAGTTATAGGACTCGCTCAGACTTATGTCTGACCCTGTTGTTTTTATCTTTTTCCCAACCCTCAGGTCCTACGGTGGATCCTAGCAGTAGTGGAGCTTGATCGGATTGTTGTTCCAGTCTTTAGGAGCTTGGATAGATGTAAAGCTCCAGTTATCCAGTTATCTTTTCTTTTGTTTGGCTATTGTATGAGAGTGGGATTATGTACTTCTTTATTTTGATGGATATTGTACTTGACCTTTATTGTGGTTTTATGATGTAACCAGACATGTTTTACTTCCGCTGTTATGAGATGATGTTTTAAAATTTCAAGTACTATTTATATCTGTCTTGTTGTAATTTTTCTGTTCTATATTCACTAAAATACTCCACCAATGCTATGGCATTCCCTTAGTGAGTGATCATAGCGGGAGTGGGGTGTTACACGTGGTATCAGAGCTTAAGGTTACCAGAACAGATAAATTTTTTGAGAAAAACTACTTTCTAAGAGTATTTTCGAAGAAAGGATTTTTAAAAGCATGTCTTCTAAGAGAAAAAGTTTTTGAAAAAGAAAAGCATAATCCCCAATAGCCATATCTTTATCTTTCGGAATCTCCTTTTTGAATCTTTCCTCTTTCGTTTCAGCATGGCTGAAGATCTTAACATCCCGGAGGGTTTAGTTATACCACTATGGTATAGGAGGTTGCAAGAGGCTAGGGCCGCGGCTGCGGGTCCGGCCAATGCTACTACACCAGAGACAACCGCTCCTCCTCCTCAGCCTAGAGTGGATAATTTTGCTAAGGTTTGCAAGGAGTTCAAGGCTATAGGAGGAAAACCTTTTCTTGGTTCAGAGACTTTCGTAGAGGCTAGAGATTGGCTTAAGGAAGTGGAAGAGTTGCTAGATATCTTTGAAGTGGAAGAGGGAAAGAAAGTCAAGTTGGCGGCTTGGTTAATGAAGGGAGAGGCCTCATTCTGGTGGGAGGTCAATAATGGAGAACGCCCTGTTGACTCTTGGGCAGATTTTAAGCAAAGGTTTGGGGCTAAGTTTCTCTCAAGGGCGGAAGAGAATCTGTTTATGGAGAAGTTCTTGAATTTGAAGCAAGGGAATCTCACGGTGAAAGAATATGTCAACAAATTCAATCAATTAGCAAGGTTTGGCATAGAGTTGGTGAATACACCGGAGAAGAAGGCTTTGAGGTTCGTTAGAGGCTTGAACGAACCATTGCAAGGAATAGCTATGACTCACATTCCTATGGGGGCCACTTTTGAGAAGCTTGTCTACATGGCACTTATGCATGAGGATGATAAGAATTCTAAGGCACCAGAGAAAAAGGGGGATCAGAAGAAACCGCAACAGCAACAACAAGGCAAGGGCGGAAAAGGCAATGGTGACAAAAAGAAGACGAAGAAGAAGTGCTTCAATTGTGGAACACCAGGACACCTTAGTAAGGATTGTCGCAAAAAGAAGAAAACCGGTTGCTTTCATTGTGGTGAAGCAGGGCATCTTGTGAAAAACTGCCCAAAGAAGGGGCAGAAGACGGGGTCTACCTCAGGAGGCCAGGTGCAAGCTCTTATAGCACCACCTCAGCCAGGGGGGCAAGTTCAGGTTCTCTCAGTTCCACCGATTCAGCAGAGAGGTAGAACTATTT
Source organism: Allium sativum (assembly GCA_030737875.1). Taxonomy (NCBI): domain Eukaryota; kingdom Viridiplantae; phylum Streptophyta; class Magnoliopsida; order Asparagales; family Amaryllidaceae; genus Allium; species Allium sativum. The sequence continues at coordinate 588,781,303 of CM060910.1, read as the reverse complement.
CCGTTGAAAGTCTGGTTTTTCTGTTTGATCATCCAGTTCGTACTTTGTTTGACTCTGGCGCATCGCATTCTTTTATCTCATCATCGTTAGTTGAGTCACTGCACTTAGACACCAGTCTAGTTGATGATCCCTTGGTTGTCTCAAACCCAATTGGGGGCTCCATATATCTGTCTATGATATGTTTGGGTTTGAAGATTTCTATACTTAGCGTTGAGTTTAGATGTGATGCTTTTGTATTGGGCTTCACGGGCTATGGGTTGATCTTGGGCATGGACTGGTTATCCAGTAATGGTGCCGTTCTTGATTGCGAAAGGAGAGTTGTCAGGCTCATGACCCGCTTGGGTAACACTCTCGAGATCTCTTGCAATCCCATGGAATCTGTTTTGCTAAGTTATCTTGAATCGCTCGATGCTTCGGTCGAGAGTTTGTGTTCTGTCAGAGTAGTCCGGGAATATCCGGATGTGTTTGAAGAAGTAAAGGGTTTGCCTCCGAAGCGGGAGATAGATTTCCGAATTTATTTGGTGGATAATGCCAAACCAGTGTCTTTGCCAGTACGCCACATGGCTCCTCGTGAGAGAAGAGAACTTCATAAGCAAGTAGGGGAGTTGCTTGAGAAGGGGTTCATAAGGCGAAGTATATCGGAGTGGGGAGCTCCAGTAGTGTTTGCCACGAAGGCGGATGGGTCCCTCAGACTTTGTGTGGATTATAGAGAACTTAATAAGCTCACGAAGAAGAATAGACACCCATTACCGAGGATAGATGATCTCTTTGATCAGTTGGTTGGCGCGTCAGTATTTTCGCAGATGGACTTAGCTACAGGGTTTCATCAGTTAAGAGTGGCGGAGGACAGTATAGAGAAGACTGCTTTCCGGACTCCGGATGGTTTTTATGAGTGGCTAGTGATGCCATTTGGGTTGACAAACGCCCCCGCATACTTTGTTGATCTCATGAGTAGAGTGTTCAGAGAGTATCTGAATAAGTTTGTAGTAGTTTTTGTGGATGACATCTTGGTCTTTTCCAAGAATGAAGAAGAGCATGCCTTACATCTCAAGGAAGTGTTGGAGACTCTTCGAGCGCATAGTCTTAAAGCTAAATTCTCTAAATGCCATTTTTGGAGAAGAGAAGTGCGATTCTTAGGGCATGTGGTCTCTAAGGAAGGGATAGCTGTGGATCCCGCAAAGATAGTATCTATCCAGGATTGGAAAGTTCCTAGAAATGCTACCGAGGTAAGAAGTTTCTTGGGGTTGGCAGGATATTATAGGAAGTTCATCAAAGACTTCGCGAAGATATCAGCCCCATTAACCCGCTTGACGAAAAAGAATCTGGTTTTCTCGTGGGATGTAGATTGTGATGATGCTTTCCGACGGTTAAAGAGAGCTTTGACCACCGCTCCAGTTTTAGTGCTCCCGGATGGGAGTAAGCCGTTTGTTGTTTATACCGATGCTTGTGGAACAGGATTAGGCGCAGTCTTGATGCAGGAGGGAAGGGTAATAGCCTATGGAGGGAGACAATTGAGAGTGCATGAGAAGAATTACCCTACCCATGATCTAGAGTTGGCCGCGATTGTTTTCGCACTTAAGTCTTGGCGCCATTATCTTCTTGGTGAGAGATTCGAGTTGTTCACCGACCATAAATCATTGAAGTACTTATTCTCTCAGAAGGATTTAAACTTAAGACAGCAAAGGTGGATGGAGTTCTTAGCATCCTATGATTTCGAGATAGCGTATACCCCTGGTAAGGGTAACGTGGTGGCAGACGCCTTGAGTAGAAAAAGGCTATCTTTGAGTCCATTGTTCGTGGAACGACGAAGCTTGGAGTTTCTTTCTTTGTTTGACTTCAGACCTTCTGTTGATTTTGTACCTGGTTTGTTGGCATCCTTGGAGGTTAGACCTACTCTTTTGAGACGGATTGGCGAGGCTCAGCGAGACGACCCACAGTTGGTTGTGTTGGTAGAGAAGCTTATAAGAGGGGAGTCGTCCAGCCATTTGGGTAGATACACCATAGATGATAAGGGATGGTTGCATATAGACGGTAGACTTTGTGTACCGCAAGATGAGGGTTTGAAGAAGGCTATTTTGGATGATGCACATCGTTCAAGAATGACTATTCATCCCGGTGGAGACAAAATGTACCAAGACATGAAGAGAGTTTTCTTCTGGGCCGGTATGAAGAAAGATGTGGCCGAGTATGTGGCTAGATGCTTAGTGTGCCAACAAGTTAAAGTGGAGCAAAGGAAACCCGGTGGGTTGCTACACCCATTGGAAGTTCCACAGTGGAAGTGGGATAGTGTCTCGATGGATTTCATCGACGGGTTACCGAGATCGAGGAAGGGCAATACGGGAATTTGGGTTGTGGTAGACAGACTTACCAAGAGTGCCCATTTTATACCCGTAAAGAGTAAGAGGACCGCTCCATGGCTTGCTTCAGTCTATGTTAGAGAGATTGTTAGATTGCATGGCGTACCATCCAGCATTGTGAGTGATCGAGATCCTATTTTCACTAGTGAGTTTTGGAGAAGTTTGCAAGAGGCGGTAGGGACTCAGTTGTGTTTGAGCACCGCATATCATCCTCAGACGGACGGTCAGACTGAGAGGGTGAACCGTATCTTAGAAGATCTTTTGAGGCTTTGTATCTTGGATTTTGGAGGTACATGGGAAGAACATCTTCCTTTGGTGGAGTTCGCATATAATAACAGCTTTCAGTCCAGTATTGGTATGGCTCCTTTCGAAGCTCTTTATGGAAGGCCTTGTCGATCTCCTACATGTTGGTGGGAATCTACGGATAAGATCTTGCTTGGGCCGGATATGGTTAGAGAGACTTCAGAGAAGATTGATTTAATTCGAAAAAGGATGAAAGCAGCGCAAGATAGACAGAAATCTTATGCGGATCGGAGAAGGACGGATCTTGAGTTTGAGGTTGGGGACATGGTTTTTGTCAAAGTATCTCCATTGAGAAATGTTGTTCGCTTTGGGTCCGTAGGGAAGTTAGCACCGAGATTTGTTGGGCCGTTTCCTATTAAAGAAAGGATTGGACGGATGGCATATAGGGTGGAGTTGCCCGACAGACTTAGTGGTGTTCATGATGTATTCCATGTATCACATTTGAGGAAGTGCTTACATGAGACCGCGGAGGTGGTAGAGCCGAGCTTGCTTAGAGATGTAGAGGTAGAGCGTGATGCGACGATTCGACGAGCTCCTACTCGCATCCTTGGGTCAGAAACTAGGAAGTTGAGGAACAGAGAAGTTCAGCTAGTTAAAGTGCAATGGGGAGATGACGAAAGCAATGCTACTTGGGAGACGGAAGCAAAGATGCGTTCTTTGTATCCATTTCTTTTTGAGAGTATGTCTTTTAACTTCTCCTTTATTGCTTGTCTAGTACTTATCTTATCTTTAGTATATCCTCTCGCTAATACCTATGACCTTTAGATAGGGTAAAACCTATGGTTGAAACATGTGTTTGAAACATGTTATGGTTGATGGATGCATATGGATGCAATTGTTTGCTAGTGGTTGCTCGTGGATGCATATACACACACATTAGGCACTAGATCGGCTCAGTCACTTCATGTTGCATATTGCATAAATGGATGTGGTAGTTAGATTGATGGATGTATCATGGCTGTGTTATCATATGGATGATGCATTTTTGTGTATGGTTGTGCACGCATGTAGAAATTTGTATGTGTCAATAGGGTTTCGCATACATATTGGATGCATGGCACTATCATGGTTTGCATTAAGGAGGTTTACTGTATCAGTAACCGCCTGATTTTTGCATTAGGTAAGTACATATACACACACTTTTGCATATATCCATCCAGCATTTAGAATCTTGTAAGGACAATGATTGCTCGTGGATGATGCTTTGAGTAGATGGATGATTGGATGGTAGGATACGTTCTTCCTAACTTGAAGATTTCGGGGACGAAATCCTTTAAGGAGGGGAGAATGTAACAACCCGTATTTTCAATAACCTGTAATAACATAAATCGAGGCAGAATTTAATTCTAAAATGGGAATCAAGGGAAACGGGCTATGCCATTGCGTTCGTCTCGGAAAAATACGCGAAATAGAGTCCGAGTTTTCGAAAATCGGAGTCCGTATGACCAAGATATGGCCTCGCGAAGTTTCACGAAAATTCCCAAATTAAAGTATACTTAATTAAGTGAAATGGGTTGTGTAGATATATATATATATATTGATATATATATATATATATAATTGAAAATTTAATAAATAAATATGCAAAAATGCTCAAAACAGCGAATTGGGAGAGGGGAATAACCGAACCGGCCGATTTTTGAAGTCGACCCGAGCCCGCTGGGTCGACTAGGGGTTAATCCAGGGTGTTTGGCTGTCAACCCGTGGGCCGATTCGCTCAAGTGCAGATTTTGCATTTGAATGGTTCTCATGGTCCATCTTTAATCTAAAGGCCCTAGATGGTTCCTACACTTGACTTCTTCCCCAAGACATGCTTTGATGGCTTGGATTGAATCTAGGGTTAATCCTATGGCCTAAAACACTTGCCTAATCTATAAATAAGACCCTAACCTACCCTAATTCATTCATAATTAAACCTAGTGACTAAACTATGGCAAAATGCTAGCTCTCATGGCCTCCACTAATTTTATGAAGAGGGTTGCATACTAATCACTCTCTAATCAACTTCTAATCCCTTCTTAGCATCTTAATCTTCTTCATTTGGTGTTCAAAGTTGCTAGTTGTGAGTTTCTATCACTTTGATGATCTTTTGGTAAACTAATTAGATGAGATGTGATGAGATTTATGGTTTTGTATGTGGGTTAATGAGCTTTGAATCATATGATATGATGTTAGCATTAATCTTATGTTTATGCATGTTGAGTATGTAAGCTTATGCAAGTTTAATATGATGTATGTTATGTTTGCATGATGCTAAATATGCAAGTTGTGGGCTATGTAATCATATGCATGTTATGCAAGTTCATGGTAATATGCTATGCAAGTTACATGTATGTAAATATGCAAGTTACATGTTTGTTAATATGCAAGTTACATGTATGTAAATATGCAAGTTACATGTTTGTTAATATGCAAGTTACATGTTTGTTAATATGCAAGTTACATGTATGTAAATATGCAAGTTACATGTTTCTTTATATGCAAGTTACATGTTTGTTAATATGCGAGTTACATGTATGTAAATATGCAAGTTACATGTTTATTAATATGCAAGTTCATGATGACACATTATGCAAGTCTATAAGCTAATATGCAAGTTTGTTATGCAAAATGAATATGTAAGTTATGTGACATATTATATGCAAGTTATGTGACATGTTATGCAAGTTCATATGCAAGTTATGTGTTTGTTAATATGCAAGATGGCACCTTTGAAACATGTTCATTCATATGCAAGTTGACACCTTTTATATGTGTTATATCATGAACGAAATTACGTGGGAACGATGGGGTAATTAAATGCATAAGTTAATAAGATTGTGTGAAATTAATATAATTATGCATAACACAAAATAAATAAACATAGTATGGGAATTTGCCTATTTGGTTAGGTGTACCCATACTATGTGTTGGGAATTTACCTATTGAGTTAGGTCTACCCCATGGGAATTTACCTATTAAGTTAGGTCTACCCATGTTAAGAAAACTTGATTAATTAGGGATAATTAATATAAAATTATGAGGGTGATTAATTAGGTGTAATTAATTGACTAAGACACGAGGTAGGACTCAGTTGTAGCGTAAAACTGCCCGGACCCAACCGGCTTAACCAGTTGCTACAAATGTTAGCCCAATGTGAGAGGTCTTAGGCACAAACTAAATACGTAATTAATGTAAAGACACGAGGTTAGACTCTGTTATGACATAAGGCTGCCCGGACCCAACCGGCTTAACCAGCGGTCATAAAAGACAGTCTAATGTGAGAGGTCTTTACAAAGGTTACGTTCTTAATTAATTAATTAAGAAACACTTAACCATATTAGCATGTAGAGGGACATGAGGGGTTAAGTGGGTGCCTCGGGTGGCATGAGAAAATCTAGTGGTTGCCTTGGGTGGCAATAGAAAATACGATTAGAATACTTAACCAAAATGGAACATGTAATTAAAACATGATTAAAGGGTTAAGTGGGATATACTAGAAAAAGGGACAAGCTTAGGTGGGTAGCTTGTGGAGGCCCATTTCAACCAGTAACCCATACGTATCTTTGTGGGCTCGACCCATGTCGAGGACGGGACACGCATACTGGGCTTGACTGTAAGAGGCAAACGGGTTAGCGGTGGCAACGCAAGTCCAACGGGCTTCATATGCGTGAGTGGGCCCGGGCTGGTAGGTAAGCCGTTGTTGCATCGAGTAGATATAAGCCGTGCACCTTTAGTTCCATCAGGTTGCCACATTGGGGAATGATACATCCCACGGTGGGGCCAGCACGGGTATCTACGTTAGGGAGCCGATCGAATGGGAAGTAGTGTGTACACCTAGTGGATTGTAGGGCCCCGTGGCGCCTACTTGGTCACCTAGGGGTACGCAGGTACTAATTAGTAAATTTTATAAGTCCTTGGGTGGGATCAACCTTTAAGTTAGGAACGACTGGTGTGGTGCAGTTTAGTAATTTACCTTAGGGAGGGTAGATGCGTCTTTATCCTTTATCTTCGTTTAGTTGACTGCTTAGGGTAGCCATTCATCCCTATATGTTACCGTATATCAGTTTATGTCTTCTCTGGTTACTTTAACGATTGTATTGTTAAAGTTATAGGACTCGCTCAGACTTATGTCTGACCCTGTTGTTTTTATCTTTTTCCCAACCCTCAGGTCCTACGGTGGATCCTAGCAGTAGTGGAGCTTGATCGGATTGCTGTTCCAGTCTTTAGGAGCTTGGATAGATGTAAAGCTCCAGTTATCCAGTTATCTTTTCTTTTGTTTGGCTATTGTATGAGAGTGGGATTATGTACTTCTTTATTTTGATGGATATTGTACTTGACCTTTATTGTGGTTTTATGATGTAACCAGACATGTTTTACTTCCGCTGTTATGAGATGATGTTTTAAAATTTCAAGTACTATTTATATCTGTCTTGTTGTAATTTTTCTGTTCTATATTCACTAAAATACTCCACCAATGCTATGGCATTCCCTTAGTGAGTGATCATAGCGGGAGTGGGGTGTTACAGATGCAAGCATTCTTCTAGATTCTAAATTATTTGTGGAAAAACCCTAGACACTATGATAATATCTGATTTAAAGTACACAAAATGTTTTGTTCTCATAAGGTAAAAACCCGTTCCATATACGGCATGGTCTTATGAGATATGTTTTATTTCTTAACTTGTTTTAAAATCGTTTACTCATACCAGTCCCCTGACTGACTCGGAGTTTACTTTTCCGTGTTTCCCTAAACTCTTGGGTACTCATAACACTTGTTATGAGTAGACAAGTGAATCAGGTGATGGATAACTTTTGGAATAACTGGATGGGATGGCTTTCTGCAAGATGGTCTATATATTATGTCTATGAAGTTTGCTAGTCAGTTATCAGTATCTCTGTATGATTGTGGAGTTTGTAAGATGTAATGGGCATATATCCATGTATTTGATGTATCGTACTATGATGGATTATAACTCTAATGTATAATATTATGTGATATTATATTTGTTTAAGTTCCGCTGTGAGATTCTGATGTTTTCATTAGTTCTATCTTTTATCTATTCTTATTCTTAAATAATGGCACGACTTCCAAGGTGTTCGAAAGTCAGGTCATTACAAGAAAAGTGTAAACAATCAACTAGTGTTACAAAAGCACACACGAGGATTTTCTATATCTGTAAAGGATAGCTTCGTCGGGCCTACAATACAAATGCCTTACATGGCCTGTCTAATATCAATGTGGTTATGGCCCCATGCAACCAACCCAACTTGCGAATCAAAGTTTAAGGAACAAAATACCCCTAAATAAGATATGATAGGAGAACTGCAAATAAGTAGAAATATATAACATCTCTTTTAGCAACCTTTACCCAATTTCATTCCCTAATCCTTTTGACCAATATCTTTCTTATAACCCTCTTGGTCTAGTGTCACATTAACAATTTCCTTGTTACAACTAATGATATCCTCCCGAGTCTTTACAGAAATACCTATAAGGTTATCTTTCTATCCCTGCCCTACATGCTTAGCCCTACTTTATATTTGTCATGTAGCAAGTTTCTCTTTTTTTCCTCAAATATTAAGCTAAACCGGTTTATCCACAAGTCAAAAATTAAACCTATAAAAATTTAAGGTTTCTATACACATAGGAAAGCCTATATAGGTTGCTCGATAGATAACTCAATAAAGAAAGGAAAGAACGGGACAAGGAAAGGTGATGGACTTGAGGAGATTTTTATATTTCAAAAATACCTTTTTGTTTTGAAAATCAATTTTCCTTTGGGAAAATACTTCATTTAAAAATACTTTTTGGAATCCTGAAACCTTAGGCTCTAATACCAAAAGAAACACCTCGCACCCCTTAATAATCCCAATTAAGATCAACTAAGGAATGTGGAGCGCTAAGATACAAAGAAACAAATCACATAGACTAATATTCACAAGATATAAAGTAAAAGACAGTGGAAACATTTATTTCTTTATTAAACTTGTCATTACAAAACAATAATTTACGTACAGTAAGTTACAAATATATATATATCTTCTTTAAAATCAGCTTATAACAGGGTATATAATAAAATTTCTTCTTTAGTACATCTTAGAACAATAACAAAAAGTTAGCGTAAGAGAAATTTGATGGATAACAGGTTGAATCTCAGAACTTGGATACCATTCTTAACAGCTGCCAATACCATTCAACTCCTACCTTGTGAGCCTAATGGAGGGAAGAAAAAGAAAGGAAAAGGAGAGGATCAAACATAAAATCTAGTGAGTTGTTATGATTACTAGCACGATTGATAAAAAGGGAAATAGATAAAACAATATTTCTAGTGTCAGATAAGGTAAGTATTTATGTACACCTAAAGTGAACATATTGGATGACATAAAAGGTTGCACATAGGGTTAACTTTTCATATTTCATAGAACTTTGACTTTTGCACTTATACAAATTCAAAACATAATGTAATTAGGAAAAAAAATCTTCCTAATACTACCCATCGATCGGCTGTCATCAAACCATAGAGTAATAAACTATGCCTACTATGGACCTTGGGCTTATTAGGCCCGATCCATCAGCAAAAGGATATAGCATTAATTACATGTGTCACAATGTCTTACTTCTCCTATTTGGGTCGATGCACGCACATTGAACCGCCTGATCGCACCCATATCCACCTCAATTTAGACAATCTTACTACCTTCCACAGCATGGAGTGTGCCCTCGCCTCCTTTATGAGATCGTATGTGATAAAAAGGGTATGGTGATAGTATGGATCCTCAACAAACAATTACTTTACCCAAATCCCCCTTGATTTGGACCCGCATGGAAACAATGGAATTTAGGCTTATAACTTAATGTCATTTTTAAGTTTAATATTTTTTAAGCCTAAACATTTGTTCATTTACCCTAGAAACCATAGTCATAGAATTGCCTAAGCATAAGACCACCATAGAATTGTCTAATCACAAGGCCACAATAGAATTGTCTAATCACAAGGCCACCGTAGAATTGCCTAATCACAAGGCCGCCATAGAATTGCCAAATTACATCGCCACCATATAATTTTATTAGGCTTGTAATTTAATACCTTTTTACGTCAATATTTTCATATTAAGCCTAATTTATTTTTTTAACAATTCCCTAATTTCATATTCATATCTGCAAATAAACCATGTTTGTTTATTATTATTTCCCAATTTATCATATTTATGCAAAACATATGTTACATTTCATTTTTCTATCACTATCTGTACCATAGCCAATTCACAAACATAGTCAAGTTTTTCTATTATCAGTCCAATATTCCCTTTTTATTACAGTTTTAAAACATGCGCCCAATTAGCCTCTAAATTATTCATTTATCTCCATTTAATAATATTTCCCAAGCGTTCTTAGGATAATAATCAGCCGTAATCAATTAGGCATACAAATCTATGTCTAAATTAGTCGTAATACATTTGTATTTTAGGAATATTTTGGCATAACGTAATAAACTGTAAAAATCTGACGAAGAGGGGGAAAAGAAAACTGAGAATATAACTTACAGTCATTTGAATATTAATTAAACAAGGACTATAAGAATAGAAAGAAAAACTGCATAAAGTACTTACATAAAGAAATTACCAAAAAATAGGAATGAACGGAAACTGTAAATATATAGTGAGTAAAAGAATTATAAACAAAATCACAATTACAACTAGTATTATTTATGATTATCGATAATAAATCAAAAATCTAAATAATCATAAAATTCAACCGAAATGCATTCCTTATGGCCCAGGCAAAACCTCTAGAAGAAAATAAAATAGAAAATATTTTTATTTAATCTCAACCCCTAAAATTTAGATTAAGGTGGCCTATTTCCAAAAACAAGACTAGTCTAAAATTTAAAATTAGGGTGGCCTGTCTCCAAAAGAAGACCGGCCTAGGCGGGGGAAGAGATGTGTTGTGAAGAAATGGGGAGGCGTTGGAGTTTTATTTATAGGTGGAGCAAGACCCTCAGCAATTAGGTTTAGATTTTAAATCAGAACCGACCATATCCTTGGGTCAATCTGGAATAGCCACGTCAGCCAATTAGAGTCGCACAAATCAGCGGTGAAAAGTTGGATAAAAATCCGTTCGTTCATTCTATTTCATGCCTGGCAAGTATACGCACCAAGCTTGTTCTGGGTTGACCTACCCACCAAGTGGGTCGACACAAAGGTCGACCCACCCAAAATCTAAGTCGACCCATGGGTCGATCTAGGTAGATGCTGGGTCGGCCCATGAGATTTATTATATATATATTTTTCATTTTAATTTCTGATTTAAATTTTAAACTTCTGATTACCATAACTTCTTCATTTTAAGTTCGTTTTACGCAAACCAAATGTGTATCTAAACTAGAAAATCGTAACGGACCCAATGACATGATTCCCGTCTCCAAATTCTCACAATTTTACAACTTTATTATTTAATTTATTAATTACTGTGTCTTGAAAATTTTGGGTTGTTACAAAGTATAAATACAAGGATTTATAATATAAAAGAGATAACTGGAATTGGATATATATTATGTCTTCAATAAATCTCCAGTTTCAAAAGGTGGAATCTTAATACTGTAGTACTCGTTCTGACCCGAACAATAATGCAAGGACAAAACACTTAGATCAGGACTAACATTCTCATGAAAGTAAATCAACTCAAATGAACTGTCCAAATGAAATACATAAGCACTTAAAGGATGTTTGGGATTCTCATCCTCTAAGGATTCGTTGAACTAGATATTACATAATAAAATACGCTATTATAATAGTGTCTATAGTAAATATACTATTGAAATAACGTAAGAGGGATTACATTTTTACCCTTACACCATTTGTAAACATTGTCGCAAACATTGCATATAAAACACCAGTTAAATGGTCAGTGGATCTAGATGCACTGACGTACAATGTCAAATCCAAATCGTAGAGGCTCGATCAAGATAATATGACAAGGCATACGAGGCAATACCAAGGGTAGGATTCTACTAGTTGCTCACCCGAACCTGTGGTAATGCATAGCCGCAACTACCGCCCACCTCGAACAACATTCCCATAATCAATGGGAGCCTAATCAAATCACAAAGTAATATATAAGGTATTGAAGAAGGGTATATGATAAGAGGTGCTACCTCAATTAATCATGGTATAACTCCTGTTTAGTTATTTGAGTTATGCCCCAAAGGTCAAAGCTATCCATTATTGTTCTCTTTCTTCATTCCAGTAGCGTTCACCAAACCAACATACTACATTCTGGATTATCCACCATGTGCACAGCTTTAAAGTGGTTCACGATATTGGCAGAGAGTATGACAATATCCAGCCTCGATCTCTTTAACAATTAAACATTTACATTTTCACATTATAGTTGAAACATCACACCCCTTAACATTACCCAAAGTAGGATTGCGCTAAGGAATAAGAAGCGTTATAGATATAAAGATACAAAATACACCATAGAGACCAAGATTTACAAGACATAAATAAAAAACCAAAGCGAAAGAAGAAGACAATTTTAAAAATAGTGACATAACCATTTATTTCAAAAACCCAACGGTCACAAAATACCATGTCTCATGAAGATAAAATCTCAGTCATGAATAACATCAGAGTACGTAAATAATATTCCTCAAATAATCCATAGATACAACCAAGCCATGGAAAAGATAAAATAACAAAGAGTGATACATCTATTGCAAAGAAAATCATCCAAGACATAATCAATTGAATAATGTGAACTACACACTTCCTCCCTGCAAGCCTGAACAAAAGAAAAAAAGAAAATGGGTCAGAAATAAAGTCCGGGGAGCTGTTAAAATTACAAGCAAGATCGATAAGCAAAGGAAAGAGATAAAATAGTAGTTCTAGTGTCAAATAAGGTAAGTGTCTATGCACACCTAAAGTGAACATATAGGATGACATAAAAGATTATAGATAAGGCTGACTATTCTCATTCACTTTGACTATTTGCACTTCTGCAAATTTTAGAACATAATAGTTAGGAAGAGTTTCCTAATGCTACTCATCGACCGGTTGTAAATACCGTAGAGTGATAACCTATGCCTATTATAGGCCTTTGGCTTACCAGGCCCGATCCATCAACAAAAGATATAACATTAATCACAGGTTCTACAATATCTTATTTTCCCTCGTTGGCTCAATGCACGCATATTGACTTGCCAAAACACACCCAAACCCACCTCAAGTTTGGACCGTCTTACTACCTAGCACAGCATGGTGCATGCCCTTTCCTGCTCGTGAGAGCATATGTGACAAAATAGTATGTTGTCTGGTATGGATCCCAACGAAATAATACTCGACCCAAATCCCCATTGATTTAGCCCCTCATAGAAATATCAACCAATGCCAAGGTCATTATGGAATACTATTTATTGTTATCGTTGAACACCTATTTTATTAGGTCTCCATATAATATCAACGAACGCCAAGGCAACCATAGAATAATATTTATTATTATTGTTGAGCGGCTATTTGAATAGTCCCAATATAATATCAACGAACACCAAGGCAACCATAAAATAGTATAGTTTTAGGTATATAACTTAATACCATTTTAAGCTAATTTTCATGTTAAGCTTATCTGTCGCATTTACAGTTTCACGTCACTTTCATGTTTGCAAATAAACCATGTTTTTTTAATATGATTCCTCAATTTATCATATTTACACAAATATAAGTTACGGTTACAACTATATTATTTCTATTTACCCAATATAAAATCTAGTAATCATAAAACTCACTAGAAAATCTTTCCTCGTGGCCCCGGTAGAACCTCCAAAAGAAAATAAAATAGAAAATATTTTTATTTTAATCTCAATCCCCTAAAATTTAATTATTAGATTGGCTTTATCTCTCGAAAATTAGACTAGCCTAGGTGAGGAAGAGATATATTATAAAGAAATAGAGGGATTGTATGTTTATTTATAGATGGAGCAAAAGACCCTCAACTGTTAGATTAACGTTTTAAATCTAAACCTGCCATATCCTTGGATCAATCCGGAGTGGCCACAACAGTAAATCAAAACAAAACACGTCAACCCTAGATAGCCTGAAAAAATCTCGTCTATTTTGTCGATTTTGTGCCTGCTAAGTATACGTGCTAGACATAGCGGTGAGCGTTCGGTCAGTTCGGTTGGCTTTGAGGTGAAAAAACTCAAACCAAATTGGAACCAATTTTTTTCCAAACTGAACCGAACCGAACCAAATTAATTTCAGTTAATTTGTTTGGTAACCAATTTAACCAAACCTGAAGGATATGTTGTTATTTAAATGATGTATTCACTTAAAGTAAAACATAAATTCATGTTTGGAGAAATTTAGTATAGCAAAATTTTATGTTTATAATGAAATTTGACTTATTTGCAACATATGTCTTTGGATTTAATCATCAAACTAATTATTTAAAGTGCTACAACATCATAAAATTAGGTAATAAATCAAAATTTTGGTTAATTTGGTTAAACTAATAACCAAAAATATATATTTTAGAAACTGAATTCAAAACGATTTAGTTTTAAAACCTAACCGAACCGACCAAAAAGAACCGGTTTGGTGTATTAATTCGGTTTGAACCGAATATTGCTCACCCCTAGCTAGGCACATATTGGGTCGACCCAGAACCAAGCTATGTCGACACATAGATTGACCCAAACATAACCTGGGTCACCATTCGGTCGACCTGGTTGTTGTTGGGTCGTCCCATGCAACATCTTTTTTATTTCTTTTTAATTTCTGATTTGAATTTCGAACTTTAAATTGCATTATCTTCTTGGTTTTAAGTCTATTTTATGCAAACCAAATATGTATCTGGACCAGAAAATCATAATGGATGCAATAATGCAATCCCCGTTTCCAAATTCCCACAATTTTACAACTTATTATTTTAATTTGTTAATCTTTTAACCAACCATTATATATTAAAATTTGGTTTGTTACATTCTCCCCTCCTTAATTGTAACACCCTGAATTTTCTATGAATATTAAAATTTACAAATTTAAGAATACTTAATTATTAATGTAAGAATTAAGGGAAATGGGTTACGCCATTTCGTTCGTCTTGGAATTCTGCTTGAGATAGAGTCCGAGTTTGCATGAATTGGACTCCGTATGAAGAAGTTATGACCTTCCGAAGCTTCAGAATTCAAATAAATTAAAAACAGGTCAGAATAAAAAATTTGAAATTCGAATTCAAACAGGGGAGAAGGTCGGGCGATAATTCTCCCACCCAAGGGCCAGGTTGACCAGGGGGTCTAGGGTTCGACTAACCCATACATGTCGACCTGGGGATCGACCTACCCCACGGGCAAATCTGAAATGTAACGATGTTTTGACTCACTGCTGAGTCATTAGAGCTGAGGTGGTTATTCTATCTTGTTTGGATGGTCTTGATTGCTTCTAGGTTAATCTGACGGCTCTTAATTAATTAAAATTCTATATAAGCAACCTAACCCTCAACCTAAAATCACACTAATTCATACCAAGAGCCATCATGCTTTCAATGGTGAACCTAGAGTAGCCGCCGTTCTCTTTCAACTCAAAAACAAGATAGAAGCAAAAATCAAAATCAAATCTAAACCTAAATTAGAATAACAATTAGTTTACATCAAAGGCGAGCAATTCAGTTTCAGAATACAGATCCCAGAAAAACAAGACTGTTCTTTTGTTTGTGAGTACTATTTCTTTCACAATATAATTATTAAATTAATTATGATGGGTTGTAATTGGATTATGAGAACATGTCTGTTGAATCACATGATGTTGTTTAACTCTGTAGATCTATTTCATATTTAACTTGATTCATCTTATGCAAGTTTTGGTTGTTAAATCATATGTTAATTAATATGTGAATCTTATGCAAGTTTGGATGTTAAATCATATGCTAATTCGTATGAGAATTTTATGCAAGTTTGGGATGTGAAATTGTATTTTAGTTTGAATATGAATCTTATGCAAGTATATATGTGAATCAAGTATATACATATGCTAGTTTATATGCAAAATCATGTGATAAATTCATATGCAAGTTGTAGAAATTCATATGCAAGTTGTAGAAATCCATATGCAAGTTTAGATGAAAAACTATATTCACATTTTTGGGTGAAAATTATATTCACATATGCAAGTTAAGCGAGACCCAAAATTTATATATGCAAGTTCACAATTTCATGTTTAGATCTATATTTAGATCCATGGTAGTTTATGCAAATATATGATTCTATATGACATTGTCTATGCAAATTGTTGGCTATACAATTTTATGTTAGAATTCCTAATTGCAAGTTAGATCTATTTTTATGTGTTACACAAGTTGTGATGTTTCTTTTTATAAGTTTGACTATTTGCGAGTCTAACATATTTCATATTCGAACGTATGAATAGCATGGGGACAAAAGGGAAAAATATTAATTATGTAATTTGTGAATTGGCATAAAATGGCTTTAAAAGCATATAATTAAAGTGAGACATTAATTGGTATAATTTTTATACCTAAAAAGTATGGACATAATTTAGGTGACAATTATGGACATAATTAATTTGGTAATTATTGGAAATTTGAATAGGGATAATTAATTCATATTAGGGTGAAATAAATTGTTATAATAAACGCCTAAGACACGAGATTAGACTCATTTTTGGTGTAAGACTGCTCGGACCCGCCCGGCAAATCCAGCAACCACAAACGGTAGTCTAATGTGAGAGGTCGAAGGCATAAATTAAATGCGTAACAGTTGTAATGACACGAGGTTAACACGTTTGCGGTATAAGACTGCCCGGACCTGCCCGACAAATCCAACAACTGCAAATGGGAGTCTAATGTGAGAGGTCTTACAAGGTTACGGTTATAATGAACTAAGTAACACTTAACCAAGATAAACATGTGGTAGGATATGGGGGTTAAGTGCGTGACATGGGTGACATGTGAAATACGATTAGAAACACTTAACCAAATTGAAACATGTAAAGAAGACGTGAATAAGAGAGGGTTAACTGGAAAATTCTAGTGGGGACCAAGCATAGGTGGAAAGCTTGTGTCAAGCATGGGGGACCCATTTCAAACCAGTAAACCATTAAGTATCTTTGTGATCTCGAGTTAGATCGAGGACGGGACATGCTTCCTGGGTTTGATTGTAAGAGGTCAAAACGAGTTAACAGTGGCAACACAAGTCTAATGGGGTCATGTGCGTGCGTGAGCCCGGGCTGGTAGGTAAGATGTTGTTGCATCGTGTAGATATAAGCCGTGCATCTTTAGTGGTATCGGGTTGCCACTTTGGGGAGTGATACACCCCATGGTGGGACCAGCACGGGTATCTTTGAGTTAGGGAGCCGATCGCATGGGGGTAGTGGGTACAACTAGTGGAGAGAGGGGCAAGCGGCACCTATGAAGATAGCTTGGGGTACACGAAACTACCATAATGATTATTGTGTTCAGTAGGCTGGATCAACTTTTAGGGCGACTAGTAGTGGTGCAGTATAGTAATTATCCTATAGTGATTAGGAGCGAGAATTACGCCAGAATACTCCTCTTGTTTATTTTGTGTTGCCCACTTGTTTCATAGTCATTCCTTATTTCACCAGTTTATGCCTTATCCTAATTACTTTAATAATTGTATTATTAAAGTTATGGTACTCGCCAGACTTTATGTCTGGCCCCCTTTGTTTTCGCCTCTTTTCTTCCTTTCCTCCCTCCAGGTTCTCAGGGTGGGACTAGTACTAGTGGAGCTTGATCAGGATCTTTCTCTCTCTTTTGGAAGTGCTTGGATTGCTGAAAGTAAAGTTCAGCTCATCACTTCATGGCTACTTAAGTTGGGGTTATGCTTTTTATTTTATGTACTTAGAAAACAATTTGTCAAGATGGTTACTAAGTGTTCTTTGCTGCAATAAATGTTGTTTTGAAATTTTTCAAGTACCAATATATGTATCTGTCTTGTTATATTATGTTCTATTCACCAATAATACTCCATGAAAGTTAATGCATTCCCTTTGAGATTGACATTAATGGACGTGGGGTGTTACACGTGACATCAGAGCTGAAGGTTAACAGAACAGATAAGAGATTTTGAAAAACTGTTTTTCAAAAGCGTTTTATAAAGAAATACTTTCAAAAGTATGTTTTAAGGAGAATATTTTCAAGAGAAAAGTTTGTTTTAAAAACATGACCCCAAGAGCCATATATCTTTATTTCGAATTCTCCATTTTAAATCTCTTCATTTTCTTTTCAGCATGGCCGGGTTACCCGAGATACCCAAGGGAATACTTATACCAACCTGGTTCAGAAGGTATCTGGAGGCTAGGGCCACCACCGTAGGCCCAGCAGACATCCCTCCTCCCCCAGCTACAGCCGCTCCTCCTCTTCCCCTTCCCCGTGTCGATACTTTTTCAAAGATATGCAAAGACTTTCGAGCATTGGGCGGAAAACCTTTTCACGGATCAGAGACGTTTATTCAAGCTCGAAATTGGCTTAAGGAGGTAGAAGACTTGTTTGGTATCTTCGAGGTAGAAGATGGAAGGAAGGTCCAATTGGCTGCTTGATTAATGAAGGACGAAGCTTCGTTTTGGTGGGAGGTCACAAATGAAGAGCATCCAGTAGAGACGTGGATGGATTTCAGACATAGGTTGGAGATGAAATTTCTCTCACGAGCAGAAGAGAATTTATACATGGAAAGGTTCTTGGCATTGAAGCAGGCGAATTTATCTGTAAAGGAGTACGTCAACAAGTTCAATCAATTGGTGAGGTTTGGCTTAGACTTGGTGAACACACCTAAAAAGAAGTCCCTGAGGTTTGTTAAAGGTTTGAATGAGCCGCTACATGGGTTAGCTATGACCCACATTCCTATGGGGGCTACCTTTGAGAAACTGGTTGACATGGTGCTTATGCATGAAGAGGAGAAAGGCGCTAATGCTAATAAGGCACCAGAAAAGAAAGGGGATCAAAAGAAGCCATAGCAGCAACCTAAGAAAGGTGGTAAGGACAACAATAGCAAAGGAAAGAAAAGATGCTTTAATTGTGGAACACCAGGCATCTGAGCAAGGACTGTAGGAAGAAGAAGAAGACTGGTTGTTTCCACTGTGGAGAGGCGAGACATCTAATTAACGACTGCCCGAGGAAACAGGATCAAGGGCAATGAACAGGGTCCACTTATGGAGGGTAGATTCTGGCTCTCAAGGCCCCAGGGCAGGCAAGAGGGCAGGTTCACGCTCTCATGGCACCAGGACAGGAGAGAGGTAGAAACATTTCTGTTGAAAGTTTGGTTTTTCTGTTTGATCATCATGTTCGTACTTTATTTGATTCTGGCGCTTCACACTCGTTTGTGTCTGCTTCATTAGTTGAAACACTGCACCTAAATACTAGTCTAGTTATGGATCCCATGGTAGTCACAAATCCTATAGGTGGTTCGGCTCATCTTTCAATGATTTGTCGAGATTTGAGAGTGTCTATCTTGAGCGTTGAGTTTGAATGCAACACCTTCGTTCTTGGCTTCACGGTCTATGTATTGATTCTAGGCATGGATCAGTTATCCAGTAATGGTGCCATCCTCGACTGTGAAAAGAGAGTGGTTAGACTTATGACTCGCCTTGGCAACACTCTCAAAATCTCTTGTAACCCCATACATTTTGTTATGCTTAGTTACCTAAAATCTCTTGATGCGTCTGTTGAAACCTTGCAGTCTGTTAGAGTAGTTCGTGAATACTCAGATGTATTTGACGAGGTAAAGGGCTTACCTCCAAAGTGGGAGATAGACTTCCACATATACCTTGTTGATAATGCAAAACCCGTAGCTCTACCCGTTAGATACATGGCTCCTAGGGGGAGAAAAGAGCTCAGTAAGCAAGTTAAAGAGCTGCTCGAAAAGGGGTTTATAAGGCGGAGTACTTCTGAATGGGGTGCTCCAATAGTATTCGCCACCAAAGCGTATGGTTCACTTTGCCTATGCGTTGATTATAGGGAGCTAAACAAGCTGACCAAGAAGAATAGGCACCCACTTCCTAGAATAGATGACTTGTTTGATCAGCTTGTAGGTGCGTCTGTTTTCTCCCAATTAGATTTGGCTACCGGACTCCATCAGCTAAGAGTGGCTGAAGACAGCATTGATAAGACTGCGTTCAGAACCCCATATAGTTTCTTCGAATGGCTTGTCATGCCTTTCAGCTTGACTAACGCACCCGCTTACTTCGTTGACTTGATGAGTAGGGTGTTTAGAGAATTCCTTAATAAGTTTGTGGTGGTCTTCATAGGCGACATTTTGATCTTCTTGGAGAATGAAGAAGAGCATGCTTTGCATTTAAGGGAAGTCATGGATACTCTTCGTACACATCAGCTGAAGGCCAAATTCTCCAAATGCCAGTTCTAGAGAGAAGAAGTGAGGTTTCTTGGACATGTGGTGTCCAAAGAGGGGTTAGCCGTGGACTCAGCAAAAATAGTTGCGGTGCAAGATTGGAAGGTTCCACGGAATGCAACCGAAGTCCGAAGCTTTCTCGGGCTAGCAGGCTTTTACCGAAATTCATTAAAGACTTTGCTAAAATCTCAGTCCCTCTCACAAGATTAATGAAGAAGAAACTAACTTTCATTTGGGATTTGGATTGCGATATTGCTTTCCAACGTTTGAAAAGGGCTCTAACTACAGCCCCAGTTCTGGCATTGCCGGATGGGAGCAAGATGTTTACCGTGTACATGGATGCATGTGGTACGGGACTAGGTGCTGTCTTGAAGCAAGAAGGGGAGGTAGTAACTTATGGAGGCAGACAGTTGAAATTACATGAGAAAAACTATCCGACCCACGATCTAGAGTTGGCTGCCAACGTCTTTGCGCTTAAGTCTTGGCGCCATTATCTCCTAGGTGAGAAGTTTGAATTATATATTGACCATAAATCGTTGAAGTACCTTTTCTCGCAGAAAGATTTTAACTTAAGACAGCAAAGGTGGATGGAATTTCTGGCCTCTTATGATTTTGAGATTTCCTATACCCCAGGCAAGGGCAATGTGGTAGCAGATGCCTTAAGTAGGAAGAAGCTGACCTCGAGTCCACTCTTTGTAGAAAGGCAAAGCTTGGAGTATATAGCAAACTTTAATTTTAGACCCTCCTCTGAAATTGTGCCTGGTCTGTTAGCATCACTAGAGGTGCGACCTACTCTTTTGGGCTCAATAGGAACAGCGCAACGAGAAGACCCTCAGCTAGTTGATGTGATGGATAAGCAAGTTAGGGGTGAGACTTCTAGTCACCTCAATAGGTACTCCATCGATGATAGGGGTTGGTTGAGACGGGATGGAAGGCTATGCGTCCTATAAGTAAGGGATTTAGTTAAGACGGTTCTCGAAGAGGCGCACCATTCTAATCTGACCATACACCTAGGCGGAGAAAAGATGTATAAAGATATAAAAAGGGTTTTCTTTTGGGATGGCATGAAAAGTGATGTAGCTGAGTTCGTCGCCAAGTGTTTGATATGCCAGCAAGTCAAAGCAGAGTAGAAGAGGCCCGGTGGTCTGCTCCAACCTCTCGAGGTCCCACAGTGGAAGTGGGATAGCATTTCGATGGACTTTGTTGATGGGTTGCCTAGGTCTAGAAGGGGCAATACCCGTATTTGGGTAATTGTGGACAGGCTCACTAAAAGCGCTCACTTTATACCTGTTAAAAGTAGAAGGACTGCCTCGTCCCTAGCATCCATTAATCTTAAAGAAATAGTTCGACTCCATGGGATACCCTCCAACATAGTGAGTGATCGAGATCCTATCTTTACGATTGAGTTTTGGAAGAGTTTGCAAGAGGCGGTAGGCACATAATTATGCTTAAGCATTACCTATCACCCCCAAACCGATGGTCAGACGGAAAGGGTGGACAGAGTATTAGAAGACCTCTTGAGATTGTGCATTCTTGACTTTGGAGGGACATGGAAGGATCATCTTTCTTTGGTGGAATTCGCCTACAACAATAGCTACCAAGCCACCTAGGCATGGCACCCTTCGAAGCTTTATATGGAAGACCATGTTGATCGCCAACTTGTTGGTGGGAGTCTACAGACAAACTCGTACTTGGGCCGGACATGATTAGAGAAACCTCAGAAAAGGTGGACTTGATAAGAAGACGGATGAAGGCTGCACAAGATAGACAGAAGTCCTATGCAGACAAAAGAAGGACCAACCTTGAGTTTAAGGTTGGAGATAGGGTATTCCTTAAAGTATCTCCTTTTAGGAATGTCATTCGCTTTGGGTCTGTAGGAAAGCTAGCACCAAGGTTTTTAGGGCCATTTCCTATCATTGAAAGGATTGGTACGTTGGCTTATAGAGTAGAGCTACCCGAGAAGCTGGCTGGAGTTCATAATGTTTTTCATGTTTCTCAACTACGAAAATGCTTACATGAATCTGCGGAAGTGGTGGAGCCAAGTATACTAGAGGAAGTAGAAGTGGAACGAGAAGCGACTGTGAGAAGAGTTCCAACTCGTATCTTGGGTATAGAAGTCAAAAAGCTACGCAACCGTGATGTTAAGCTTGTTATAGTTCAATGGAGTGATGCTGAGGGAGACGCGACTTGGGAAACTGAGAGGAAAATACGCGCAACCTACACTTTTCTCTTTGAGGGTACCTCCTTGATCTCTTTTTCCATAAATTTAATTATGCTTATTTCTACCTTTTTAGTATATCTCCTCAGTCCTATTCTTTATCCTTAGGTAGAAACCGATGGATGTAAACATGTATTTGAAACATGTTATGATTGATGGTTATGAGTGGTTGCAAGTGGTTGCTAGTGGTTGCTCGTGGATGCATGTACACACACTTTAGGCACTAGATCGGCTCAATCACTTTCGTATTGCATATAAATGTGTGTGCATATTTAAATTAATGGATGTATAATGGTTGTGTAATCATGTGGATGTTGCATTCTGATGAATGGTTGTGCACACATGTAGAAGTAATATGTATCGTTAGGATTCTTTTGCATGCATAATGGACGCATGGCACTATCATGATTTGCATTAAGGAGGTCAACTGAATCAGTGGACAGCCTGATTTTGCATTAGATAAGGAACATATACACACACTTTTTGCATATGTTCATACGACATTAGATATTTTGTAAGGACAATGGATGCCTGTGTTTGATGGTTGAGTAGACGGATGATTGGATGTTAGGATATACATTCTCCTTAACTTGAAGATTTCGGGGGCGAAATCTTTTAAGGAGGGGAGAATGTAACACCTTGAATTTTCTGTGAATATTAAAATTTACAAATTTAAGAATATTAATTATTAAAGTGAGAATTAATGGAAACGGGTTACGCCATTTCATTCATCTCAGAATTCTTCTTGAGATAGAGTCCGAGTTTGCGTGAATTGGACTCCGTATGAAGAAGTTATGGCCTTCCAAAGTTTTAGAATTCAAATAAATTAAAAATAGGTCAGAATAATAAATTTGAAATTCAAATTCAAACTGGGGAGCAGGCTGGGCGGGAATTCTTCCGCCCAAGGGCCAGGTCGACCAGGGGGTCGACCTACCCATACATGTCGACCAGGGAGTCGACCTGGGGGTCGACCTACAACCCGGGCAGATCTGAAATGTGACGATGTTTTGACTCACTGCTGAGTCATTAGGGCTGAGGTGGTTATTCTATCTTGTCTGGATGGTCTTGATTGCTTCTAGGTTAATCTGACGACTCTTAATTTATATATGCAAGTTCACAATTTCATGTTTAGATCTATATTTAGATCCATGGTAGTTTATGCAAATATATGATTCTATATGACATTGTCTATGCAAATGGTTGGCTATGCAATTTTATGTTAGAATTCCTAATTGCAAGTTAGATCTATTTTTATGTGTTATGCAAGTTGTGATGATTCTTTTTATAAGTTAGACTATTTGCGAGTCTAACATATTTCATATTCGAACGTACGAATAACGTGGGGACAATGGGGAAAAATATTAATTATGTAAATTGTGAATTGGCATAAAATGGCTTTAAAAGCATATAATTAAATTGAGACATTAATTGGAATAATTTTTATACCTAAAAAGTATGGACATAATTTAGGTGACAATTATGGACATAATTAATTTGGTAATTATTGGAAATTTGAATAGGGATAATTAATTCATATTAGGGTGAAATAAATTGTTATAATAAATGCCTAAGACACGAGGTTAGACTCGTTTGTGGTGTAAGACTGCTCGGACCCGCCCGGCAAATCCAGCAACCACAAACGGTAGTCTAATGTGAGAGGTCGAAGGAATAAATTAAATGCGTAACAGTTGTAATGACACGAGGTTAGACACGTTTGCGGTATAAGACTGCCCGGACCCTCCTAGCAAGTCTAGCAACCGCAAACGGGAGTCTAATGTGGGAGGTCTTACAAGGTTACGATTATAATGAACTAAGTAACACTAAACCATGATAAACATGTGGTGGGGCATGGAGGTTAAGTGGGTGACATGGGTGGCATGTGAAATACGATTAGAAACACTTAACCAAATTGAAACATGTAAAGAAGACATGAATAAGAGGGGGTTAAGTGGAAAATTCTAGTGGGGACCAAGCATAGGTGGAAAGCAAGTGTTAAGCATGGGGGACCCATTTCAAACCAATAACCCATTAAGTATCTTTGTGAGCTCGAGTTAGATCGAGGGAGGGACATGCTTACTGGGTTTGATCGTAAGAGTTCAAAACGGGTTAACAGTGGCAACGCAAATCCAATGGGGTCATGTGCGTGCGTGGGCCCGGGATGGTAAGTAAGATGTTGTTGCATCGTGTAGATATAAGCCGTGCATCTTCAGTGGTATTGGGTTGCCACTTTGGGGAGTGATACACCCCACAGTGGGACCAGCACGGGTATCTATGAATTAGGGAGCCGATCGCATGGGGGTAGTGGGTACAACTAGTGGAGATAGGGGCAGGCGGCACCTATGAAGACAGCTAGGGGTACACGAAACTACCATTATGATTATTGTGTTCAGTAGGCGGGATCAACTTTTAGAGCGACTAGTAGTGGTGCAGTATAATAATTATCCTATAGTGATTAGGAGCGAGATTTACGCCACAATACTCCTCTTGTTTGTTTTGTCTTGCCCACTTGTTTCACAGTCATTCCTTATTTTACCAGTTTATGCCTTATCCTAATTACTTTAATAATTGTATTGTTAAAGTTATGGTACTCGCCAGACTTTATGTCTGACCCCCTTTGTTTTTTCCTCTTTTCTTGCTTACCCCCCCCCCCCCAAGGTTCTCAGGGTGGGACTAGTACTAGTGGAGCTTGATCAGGATCTTTCTCTCTCTTTTGGAAGTGCTTGGATTGCTGAAAGTAAAGTTCAGCTCATCTCTTTCATGGCTACTTAATTTGGGGTTATGCTTTTTATTTTATGTACTCAGAAAACAATTTGTCAAGATGGTTACTAAGTGTACTGGTTTTTCTGTTGGTTTATGATGTTGTTGCAATCATACTATTTCTCCGCTGTAATAAATGTTGTTTTGAAAATTTTCAAGTACCAATATATGTATCTGTCTTGTTATATTATGTTCTATTCACCAATAATACTCCATGAAAGTTAATGCATTCCCTTTGAGAGTGACATTAATGGACATGGTGTGTTACTTTAATGGATTTCATCCCTGAAATCTCTAAGGTAGAAGTATAAGATAAGTGCTTACACACAAGTATTTACATCCATCTACTCAACTATCATCCATTTGCAAACATTGTCCATAATTTTTTCTAATGTGATCTATGTACTTATGCAGTAATGTACTGTGTGTATAGCCCTACCTAATGTGAAAAATTGGGCGGTCTACTGATTCAGTCGGCATCCTTTTACGCAATTATGTTTGTTCAATGCATCCAAATGTATGCAAAAATCCTAATGATAACATATAGTTCTATATGTGTGCTTCAACCATCATTAATATGTAATATCCATGTGATAACATCCACATATTATGACCGTAGAAATAGATACAATGCACACATACGTATGCATATGCAAGTGTCTCATCAGCTGATCCCCAATTGTGCCTAATGTGTGTATATGCATCCACTAGATCTCCTTGCAAACACTTACATCCATTTTCATTCATTAAACATAACATGTTTTATTAACATGTTTCAACCACATCCTACCATCCATATGTTTCTCATAATATCACATTCAAAGGATTGGAAAGGTAGAACCTATTTAAAAACTAATGGCCAAAAAAAATCGAAGCGTATCGTTAAAAAGATATGGATAGGAAATGCACATCTTCTCCTCTAGTTCCCGTGTGGCTTTGCTGGAATCATCTCCCCACTGAACCTTTACCACCCTCACCTTCTTATTCCTTAGTCTCTCGGTCTTATAGTCTAGGATCTGTGTAGTGCTTGTTGAATGGATGCTTCCAACTCAATCTCCACATCCTCCAACAAACTAGGCTCTAGTACCACTACTGAGTCATGTAAGCACTTTCGCATGTGCGAAACAAGAAATACATTGTAAACACCGGAAAGCCTCTTAGGTGGCTGAACCCTATATGCCATATGCCCTTACTCTCTCGGTAATCGGAAACGACCCAACAAACCACGATGCTAACTTGCATGTGAAGTCATATCTCACCACATTCTTAAAGGCTATTATTTGATGAAAAATAAATCCCCAACAGCGAACTTTACACCCTCTTATTTACATAAGAATTTTGTTGATCCTATTCTGCCTTCATCCTCTTCCTAACAAAATCAATCTTGTCTGAGGTCTATCTAATCATGACTGACCCAAGAAGCAGTATATTCGTCGTCTCCCATCAACGTGAGGGAGATCTGCAAGGTCGTCCATATATAGCCTCGAAGGGTGCCATGCCCATGCTACTTTAGAAACTATTATTATAAGCAACCTCCATAAGGGGTAAATGCTCCATCTAAGTCTGTCGAAAATTCAAAACACACTGTCTCAGTAGATCCTCTAAAATCCTGTTTACCCTCTTAGTCTGTCTGTCGGTCTGAGGGTGATAGTCGTTCTCAATATGAGTTGTGTCCTTAAAGCCTCCTGAAGACTCCCCCAAAGATCAATGGTGAAAATCGGGTCTTTATCGTTCACAATACTAGTAGGAACACCATAGAGTCAGACTATCTCTCACATACACAAAAGCCAACCACACAGTCGTCATCTTACTCTTAACTAAGATGAAATGAGTTCTCTTCGTCAGCCGGTCTACAATAATCCAAATATTTTTGTTGCCCTTCCTCAATCTAGTTAAACCATCTATGAGATCCATAGATACGCTCTCCTACTTCCAAAATGGTACATCCAAAGGTTGAAGCAATCCACCATGCTTCTTTTGCTCCGTCTTTATTCGTTGGCATGTCATACACTTAGCTACAAACTCAACCACATCCTTCTTCACATCCTTCGATTATAAGGCATGCATCACATCTCGATACCTCTAATCACTTCCTGGATCGATGGTCATCCGAGAATAATGTGCCTCGGCCAACACCGCACTCATAAAATTATCCGTGCGGGAAACAAAAAGTATGTTGTAGGTTTGCAACTAACCTCTACAATCCACAGAATATCTGAGAAGATGTCAAGAAGTCTCTCCTCTACCAATTAATTCCAAAATATCTAAAAGCTTGCGAACATCCTGCTGCCTCGATTTAGTCTCCTCTAACAAAGTAGGTCGCACCTACAACAATGCCAACAATCCCGGGGTATAGTCCATAGATGATTTGAAATCGAATGTAGATATAAACTACAAGCTCTGCTACTCTACGAACAAAGGAATTAACAATACCCTATGCCTACTCAAAGCATCCACTACTACATTCCATTTGCTTGAGGTATAAGCAAACTCAAAGTCGTATGATGCTGAAAACTTCATCCATCGTTGCTGCCTCAGATTGAGGCTACACTAGGAGAACAAATACTTCAAAGACTTATGGTCTATAAAGAGCTCGAATATCTCGTCTTGTAGATAGTGTCTCTAAGACTTAAGAGCAAACACTATAGAAACCATATCGTTAGTAGGGCCGTTTCTCTAATTAATCCTCACTTGTCTGCTACCATATCACACAACCCTACAATCCTACAGCAATACTACGGCTAAGCCAATCCCACATGCATTGGTATACACAATAAATGTCTTAGAGCCATCAGGAACTACTAATACCGGTGCACTAGTAAGAAACCATCTATAGTTACTTTCCTACCTCTATCTAGACCACCGCTAGTTGGAGCTATCTCCATTAGGTGAAAATGTGCTGCTGATGTGCCAGTCCCTTATCTAGCCTTTTGTCGACGTGCCTTACTAAAATGCCCAGGTTGCCCACAATTAAAGCTCTTGCCTTTCTTCATTGACCTCTTACAATCCCTTATGAAATGCCCGTCATCCCACAACCATGACACTTGATCTCTGTTTTGATCTGCCATTTCTAACAACCACCAGCTTGCTTCTTCTCTCCTTTCTTGTTTTCCCACCATTTCTTCTTAGAATCAGAAAACTTAGTAGCTCCACTCTTCACATTCTTGACCTCTTCCTGTTTATCCTCATGCATCAAAGCCATCTCTATTAAAGCCTCAAAAGTATTCCTCTCATCGGAATATGAGTCATCACCAAGCCTTGGAGATGTACATTCAACCCTCTTGCAAAAGTAACAGCTTTCTTGCTAGCTGTGTTAAGCAAGTCCATCCCAAACTTCGATAACTCATTAAAGTGGTTGATGTATTCCTTAACCAAAAGATCTTATTGCTTCAAATTGAGAAAACGCTCCTATTGCATACCCTCTTTTGCTTGTGACAAAAATTTCCTATCGAATCCAACTCGAAATCCAACCCAATCTATATGCCTCCCTTTGTCCTCTACGATCTCCCACCAAAACGAGGCCTCCTACTTAAGCT
This sequence comes from Allium sativum, assembly GCA_030737875.1. Lineage (NCBI taxonomy): Eukaryota > Viridiplantae > Streptophyta > Magnoliopsida > Asparagales > Amaryllidaceae > Allium > Allium sativum. The sequence continues at coordinate 588,752,772 of CM060910.1, read as the reverse complement.
ACCAAGTAGCCAATCGAACTCTCTTTTTATCCTCATGCTACAATAACTCGAAAATTCACTTCGTATCTCTGAGCCAATTACGAGCCTCCACAAATGTCTCTGATCCGTAAAAGACTTTCCGTCTAAATTCAAGAAATCCTCCCAAAGTCTAGAAAAATCAACGGCTGTTGGTGGATAAGGGGGAACCACCACAGTGGATGCTGGAGCCTGTGCATGCTCTTGTCCTTCGGCTGGTGATGTTGCCTATAAATTCTACGAAACCATCCAGGAATTGGGGACACCCTCAGGAAGATTGGGTGACCAGACATGCAACAAAAAAGAGAGAAGATAGAGACTTTAGAATTTAAGAGAGTCAAAGGAAGGTTGTAACTGACTTAAGGGGATATTCTGTTATTTTCAAAATAAATTTTGGTTTTTGAAAATATGGTTTCTTTTCAAAAGTGTTTTGTTTTAAAACAAATTTTTAGTGATTTTGTATCTTAGTCTTTGATACCAAATCAAAGACCCAAGCCCTTGACATTACCCAAAGTAAGATTTCGATAAGGAATATGAAGCGTTATAGGTACAAGGCAGAAAAAATACCATAGTGACTAAAATTTACAAGACAAATAAAATAAAAACATAGCAGAAGAAGAAAACAATTTAAAAATAGTGGGATAACCATTTATTCTAAAAAACCAACCGTCGCAAAATACTATGTCTCACGAAGATAAAATCTCAGTCATAAATAACATCATAGTACATAAATAATGTCCCTCAAATTGTTAACAGATACAACCAAACCATGGAATAGAGACCATAACAAAGAGCAATAAATCTACTACAAATAAAATCCTCTAAGATATAATCAGCTAAATAATATGAACTATACACTTCCTCCTTGCAAGCCTTGGGGGAAAAGAAAAAGGAAAGAAGGAACGAAAATGGGTCAGACATAAAGTTTGGTGAGCTGTTATGAATAATAACACGATTGATAAGCAAAGGAAAAAGTAAAATAGTAATTCTAGTGTTAGACAGGGTAAGTGTCTTTGCACGCCTAAAGCGAACATATATGATGACATAAAAATTATAGATAGGGTTGACTATTCTCGTTCACTTTGACTATTTGCACTTCTACTAGTTTCAGAACAAAATATTTAAGAAGATTTTCCTAATACCACCGATCGAACCATAGAGTAATAACCTATGCTTACTATAGGATTTGGGCTTATCAGGCCTAACCCATCAGCAAAATACGCAGCATTAATCACAGGTATTATAGTGTCTTTTTTTTTCTTCGTCGGCTCAGTGCACACACATTGACACGCCGGAGTACACCCGTACCCACCTCAAGTTTGGACCATCTTACTACCTAACATAGTATGGTGCGTATCCTTGCCTGCTAGTGAGGCCATATGTGATAAAAGAGTATGATGCCTGGTATGGATCCCCATCAAAATAATACTTATCCCAAATCCCCATTGATTTGCCCACCCCTCGTAGAAATTTCAACCAATGCCTAGGCCAGCATGGAATAATATTTATTATTATTGTTGAATGCCTATTTTAATAAGCATCCATAGAATATCAACGAACGCCAAGGCATGCATAGAATAATATTTATTGTTATCGTTGAACGCCCATTTTAATAGGCCCACATAGAATATCAACGAATGCCAAGACAACTATAGAATAATATTTATTATTGTTGTTGAACTCCTATTTTAATAGGGCCCCATAGAATATCAACAAACGCCAAAGCAACCATAGAATAATATAGTTTTAGACTTATAACTTAATACCATTTTAAGTTAATTTTCATGTTAAGCCTATCTGTAGCATTTACATTTTCACATCATTTTCATATCACAAATAAACCCTATTTGTTTAATATGATTCCTCAATTTATCATATTTACGCAAATATATGTTACAGTTATTTTTTTTGTCATAACCTGCATCATAGCCATTTTACAAACTTAATCAAGTTTGTCCAATATCAATTCAATGTTTCCTTTATATTATAGTTTACATCACATGTCAAATCATCCCCAAATTATCAATTCTTTCCTTTCAACTATTCCAATCAACCAGATTTCCCAATATGCGCAGAATAAAAGAATTATAATCAATCATGATCATTTAGGCATATAAATTTATGCCTAAATCAGTCGTATACATATGTCTTTAACTTACAATAATTTGAATATTAAATAAAAAAATTTGTCAGAAAAGACAAAAGAATTACAAAAACTACTTATAAAAAGAAATTATAGAAAAACAGAATTAAATATAACTGAAAACTAAAATACGGCTACAACTACTGTTATTACCCAAACTTAATCTTAAATTTGGTAATCATAAAACTGACCAGAAAGGATTTCCCTCCGTGGCCCCAGCAGAACGTCTAAAAGAAAAGAAAATAGGAAATATTTTCATTTTAATCTCAAACCCCTTAAATTTATTATTAGGTTGTCCCTATCTCTCTGAAAGGAGATTAGACTAGGTTGGGAAGAGATGTGTTGCGAAGAAATGAGGAGGGGTTAGAGGTTTATTTATTGGTAGAGCAAAAGACCCTCAGCCATTAGATTTGGTTTTAAATAACCAACCATATCCTTGGATCAATTCGGAGTGGCCACAAAAGCGAATAAAAAAAAACACGTCAGCCCTAAACAACGAGAAAAAATTTCGTCTGTTTAATCGATTTTGTGCCTAGCAAGTATACGCGCCAGACACATATTGGGTCGACCTAGACCTCACATGGGTTGACACATGGGTTGATGTAAACATAAACTAGGTCGACGCATGGGTCGACTCGGTTGTTGTTGGGTTGTCTTATGCAATGCTTAATATTTTTCTTTTTAATTTTGACTTGAATTTAAACTTTGAATTGTTATATCTCCTTCATTTTAAGTCCATTTTATGCAAACCAAATATATATATATATATCTGGACCAAAAAATCATAACGGATGCAATAGTGCAATCCCCTTGCCAAATTCCCAAAATTTTACACCTTATTATTTTAATTTTTTAAACCTGTTAACCAACCATTGTGTTTTAAAATTTAGGTAGTTACAATGGTCATTTACATTTAAATTCGTAGTTCAGTACCATAAATCAATTTAACTTCAAGTATCGATTTTTTTTATAATCATTTATTTAAAATTATTAAGGATAGGATTCATTTTCACATTTAAAATTCCATATTGTCAAACAATTCATTTTCGAATTCAAATATGTATTTCATATTATATTTCACAAATATCATTATAAATCGAAATCCTTATCTTAAATTAATTCATACATAATAGCTCGGACCGGAAATAGATTTTAGTTTAGAGTAGTAAAATGTATTTAAAATGGTTTAATTTTAAAATAATAGTATATATATAATTAAGTATAATATAAAAATGGTTTTATTAAAAAGTATCTTTTATGAAAATAGTTATAAAATTTTAATAGTCAAAAATATATAAAATAGTTTTATTAAAATAGTAATAAAATTAAAATAGATAAAATAGTTTAAATAAAGTCCAATCCAAATAAAATATCTGTATTTAAAATTTTACTTATCATAAATTCAAATTTCAAATTTCCATTCAAATTAACTTAAATTCACTAGTATAATTTCTATTTTTATAGTTTACAAGTACAATCACAATTTTTAAACCATTACTTCAATTTGGAGTAAAGCTTATATTCAAAAATCCATTTCATCTTATTATATTATTCAAACACATTAAAGTTTAATTGTCAAGTTAATCTCTTATACTAGATTTCTTCAACTACGAAATTATTATCCACTAAATTTTTTGTAAAATTAAGAGCAGAGCTCAGGGTAGTCGATGGAGGCGGAAATGAGAATGGGAATAAGACAAGCGATTATCTCAGATACACGTTTTACATAACCGCATTCACATTACAATTCATTTTATACATGGGCCTTGCGCACTAGGCTTTGACCATGATAGCTTTGACTAAACGCTTTGTTATTTTAGGCTAATTATATTTTAGCTGTTACATTCTCTTCTATATATATATCCACTCTTTGTATTTACAAATCTATATCAATTTGTTATAAAAAAAGTTCAGTAACAAATTTCTAAATTCTCCAATTTGGTATCAAAGCACTCACATCCAAAAGGCATCTTGCATCCTCGATCCAATTGCCTGGGAGAAAGCTTTCTTTTATTACTTGCCTGAGAGAAAGCTTTGTTTTATCACTTGCCTGAGTGAAAGCTTTGATTTATTACCTGAGAGAAAGCTTTGATTTATTACTTCGATCCAGTTTCCTGAGAGAAAGCTTTGCTTTATTGCTTGCCTGAGAGAAAGTTTTGATCCAATTGCTTGAGAGAAAGCTTTGTTTAATTACTTGCTTGAGAGAAAGTTTAGATTTATCTCTCCTTGGTTTTTTACAAACATCATCATCGGAGAATTTTCTCCTAGAGGCTTCAGATCTATTTTTGTTCATCGTGGGAGAAGTGCCTCGCCTAACCTATGGTTGGCTGCAACATCTCTTACTCACCAAGATCTGTTGTGACATAATAGGCCGCTACAGTCCGACTCTGTCATGTCAGGCATATCAAGCGGCTACATAGTCGAACTATCGTGAGAAGCACTATTTTTCACCATAGTTTTCCGCTGTTCTCCCACTCCTTTTTCAGAATGTTCATCTACTTGCACTACACCATAATGGCCATTTGGTAACCCTTTTTTTCACAATTGCCAACACTTATTTGTGTTACAAGGTTGTAACAATAATATGCGTTGCTATATTAAAAAAGTGTTACCAAAAATACATAATTACATTTTTTTATTGCCAACGCTTATTCGTGTTGGTAGGTCTGGTTTCTGAGGGCAAAAAGGTAAACTAACATCCAAAACCCTATTTCCATTTCTCATTTCCCTTGGCCAACGCTTTCTCAAAGAACGGCCGCTAAATCAGAAACTCCCACGATTTCCAAAAAAATTAAAATAATATCGGATCCCAAAGCCGTTTCGAATTCGTTCCGGCATCAAACGATCGCTAAGCTTAAAGTATTCAAATCCGTTCCGACATCAAAGAATCAGATTTTGGGGAAGAATCGATTTGGCTTCAGGGAACATCGTTTGAACTTCGATTTTAGGTTAGAATACCATTGTTTGAATCTGAACTATTTTTTCATCCCTTTGTATCCCCTTTAGACTCTGTATAAACTCTCATCGCCTTCTTCGTTATTCTTCCCAGGGTTTAGTTGTTGGATCTTCAACATCCCATCGTCCCTAATTAGAAGTTTTCTCCGGCTTCGGTTCAGGTAGACAAATCTTCTCACCATTCCTCCTATCGATAGAAATAAGAATTTCTACTGACATTTTTGTATAACAGTTTCAAATAATATTGTTGAATCTTCTAAATCTGTACTGTGTTACTTCGGTGATAGTATTACTTGCAACCTGCTAAATAAAAAAAAACAGCAGTGTATTTATATAGTGTTGTTCTTTTATACAGTATTCAACACAATAATAATTTAAGAATTATTACTGCACTTGAAAGGAAATTCAAAATAAACACAGATGCATTCCTACGCACATATATACTGCACTCTTTATCCCATGAGTTGTGAAGGATTTCAGAAAAGAGGCGTATTGTAGCCTCTCACAGAACAAACTAGCAATGAGCACGCTAAACTTTTTGAAATTAACTGAACATCGATGCATGTACATAGAGACATGCAATCCTTTAAAAATATGGTTGCTGAACACAGTTTTGAAAACTGAGTTGCAAAGTCAGTTTTTGAAACTGAGTTCACCATTGTATAGATCCTCTGCAATTCAGTTTTCGAAACTGTGTTCATCAGGGTTTAGATCCTATGAGTATCTTTTCATTTCAATACTTTTTGAAGTGTTTGTTTCAACTGCAACTATCAGATCTAGTCTGAATTAGAATTGGTGAGTCAAATCAAAATGGAATTCAAATTGCGAGATGTTAATCTTTCTGGCAACTACGATGGAAGTTGTCCATGTACAACTAAATCCTGAACTAGTAATAAGTCAAATTGTTGTCAAAAGCTCAAAATTTGATCATAAGTTTCTGTTTTCAAGACTAGAGTATTGACTATTATTCTCTTTTTACTCCAAAACATAGTTTAGACTAAAAAACAAAAGAGTTAGTGGATGTATGAGAAAGCATCGGTGGTGATATCAAATACAGTTCTAACTATGGATAAATTAACTTTGCTCAAAAATTACTCCTACTACTCCATATGATATACATGGAGAAATAAATTAAATAATGTTCTAATTATCTAAAAGAATTTTTACCTTCTATTTGTTGACCAAGCACTATTCCAGATGAAATATAACATACAATGGTTTAAAATAATGCCATTGAACCAGGTTTAGCAGTATATCCTTATATAAATATTTTTGCATTTTCATACTGGCAGCATAGTTGGTACCAACTAAGTGCAGGTAATACCCTAGGTGTTTGTTTATGTACTAATTCATGCAGTATTAGCTAAGGCTAAAACTTCCTCTATATGCTACCCTGTAGGTACATACAGATGTTTCACCGCATATTTATAAGTCTAGTATTTGAACAAGAAAGTGCTGTTATACTAAGTGCATGGGTTGGATATAAACAATGGAAATATTATTGTTAGAATTGTTAAAATATAGTTTGAGAAATTTATGTTTAAAAGCTTTCTTAGTATTGAATGGCTGAATATTTCTTTTGAATACAAATGCTTGAATATGAATAACTTGATTACTGTGTATTTAGAACACATGTTTTTGGTTACAGTAAAAAGGTAAAGGCAAAATAAAATAAAATATGTAGAACCCAGAATAGCTTACCCCAAATTGTTTGTTGTTTATGAATGTTTGTTTTGTCAGACAAGTGAATGTTGCCAGTGTTTGAACTAAATACTTATATATATTGGATCAAGTTTGTTCACTGTTAAAAAAAACGAGAGAGAGGGGGATACGAACACCTAGGTGAATAAGCTTTGCTGCTAAAATAATTTTTATTTAATGTGTCACTTCCATAGAAGAAATGTACATATTTATTTTTTAATCATGTGCTTAATCCAGAGCAGTTATCATTAGAAACTATTTAATGAGGCATTAAAGCTAAGTTAACAACAACCATTTTAAAACATGTACGCTTTAAACATACATCCATCGTGATACTGTTGCTGTTTATTTATTTTTTGCAGATGTCCTCCTACTCAAGGCCTTCGACTGATTATCGTGATTACTTCTTGTGGCATTATCCGTCTGTCTATTCAGACGATCCGGACAATACTCCCCAAATTGTTTGTTCAACCGAATCTCACACACCAACTCCGTTTAGCGTTTACGAGAGAATAGAGTCAAGCTTACAAAGAGATTTGGCATTATTAAGTGTTCAGAATGTGGCACCGCCTACTAGGCCGACAACACCAACAAGATTTCCAACCCTGCCAACATTCGATGTTGGAGAAGTACAGTCTCAAAGGTTGTTATGTCGTTGCAACATTGAACCACTATTCAGAACATGCTATTTGAATAAAAACGTCGGACATCGATATTTTATTTGTGCAAACATTGGAACATTTAGAGGTTGTGGATTCATCCACTGGATTGACAAACCATTATGTGATCGTGGTGTGGAATTTGCATTGGAGGTTCTTGAAGAAAACAAAAGGCTTAAAAAGGAGCTTAAATTGCAAGATTTCATCGAGTTTAATAGACAAAAGGCGTGTCAAAATTAAAAAGGTATGACTTTGAATTTATAACATTTACTACTAGTTGAAACTTAAATGATGCTATTTAATTAAATGCGTGCAGGAAGCAGTGGAAGAAGTGGAGAAAAAGAGAAAAATTGGTGGTATAAACTATGCAAATTTTTGGATATAGGTTTCGTTATATGGCTGGAGTTTCACGTTAGGTACTTGTAGACTTCAAATATGAGAAATGTCTTGTATTTTGTTAATTATGTATTGTTGTTACTATGCAATTAGATACTTTTTCTCGATGATTATTTGGTTATAATTTGCATATGTATTGAATTTAGTATTTTTATGTATTGAATTTTTTTTAGTTCATACATTGTTATTGTCACGAATATGGATTTTTGTTCTTATTGATTTTGCTACATGTTGCTATGTTGAGATAATATCATAGCTGAATGAATATTAAATAGCGCCCACGCTATCCTGTATGCAAATATAAGTGTTACATGTTATCAACGCTTATAAATGTTGCGAATATAATGTTACTAACGCTTATAAGTGTTAGGAACAAATATTTGCCAACGCTTATAAACGTTGTGAATGAATATCTACCAACGCTTATAAGCATTGTAAATGAGTATTCGCCAACGCTTATAAGCGTTGCGAATATTCCCGACCCCTTCACAGTGACACATATAAGTGTCACGGAAATTACTAGTGACACTTATACTCGTTGGGAATCCCCTGTTTTGGTGTAGTGTTGTCTTCTACAGGCAGTAGATATCATCTTCCTTGCCATGGCGTAAGACAATGAAGTAACTTCAGCTGTATCCGGTAGAAATTGCTCTGTTCCTCCCACAAAATAGATGAACCTGATCAAACCAAAAAGTCAAGTCATTACCACGTCATTAGACGAAGACAACTACATATTATGGAGATATTAAGATGAAATCGCTCTCAGAGGCTACGGATTACAAGACTATGTAAAGGGGACGCTAGCTATTCCCTCTATAATGATTATAGATGAAGAGGGTAAGACTGTACCAAATCCATAATACATAAAATTTCAAAAATAAGGTAGTCTGCTATCGTCATGGTTATTATCTTCCATCAGCTCAAACCTACTATCACAAATTGTGAGGTGTAACTCGTCATATGAAATCTAAATGACAGTGGAACAAATATTCAGCTCTCAATCAACGACAAGAATCATGCACTACAGAAAAGAACTCCAAATTCCAGAAAAGAAGGTCTAAGAATGAAAGAGTACTTAAGAAAAATCAAAGGCATATGTGATAAACTAAGTGCTGTTGGACACAAAGTTAGTGACAGTGAACAGATTCATTTCATCACTGGGGGTTTGGATGAGGAATATGACAATTGCTACTCAACAATCATAACCTGATCTGTAGTTTGTTAGATCCACGCTCCTCGCTCACGAAGGCAGGATTGATCAAAGAAAAGCAATATAAGGTGAGATATCTGTTAATTATGTTGCAGTTAGATACAAACAACTACAAGGAAACAATATCAACAGCAACACAAACAAGCCAGAGAATCAATCACTATAGGATTTCAACCACAGAGGGGAGGTTTTCAGCCCCAAAGAAGGTGAGGATGTGGAAGATGGAATAATAATAATCGATTAAAATGCTGAATATGTCAAAAATTTGGTCATGTGGCAAACAAATACTATTTTAGATATAATTCAGATAATGGGCAGCAGTACGGCCAGGGAAGCTCTACACAGAAAGGGATGCAAGGTAACATGGTGTAACACTGTAACACCCCGAATTTTGGGATAATACTAAAATTCACTAATTACAGGATAAATAATCTCAGACGTGGGAATTGGGGGAAACGGGCTGCGTCATCACGTTCGTCTCGGAAAAATACGCGAAATAGAGTCCGAGTTTTCGAAAATCGGAGTCCGTATGGCCCAGTTATGGACCGATGAAGTTTGCAGAAAATTCAAAACTAAAACAGATTTAAAAATTTAAAAATTCAGATTTGGAATGGGCCAGGCGGGGTCAGGCGGGAAGCTTCCCGCCCAACCCATGTCGACAGGGCTGTCGACAGGCCTGTCGACAGGTGTGTCGACATGCCTGTCGACTTGCCTGTCGACAGGGTGGCGCCGTTCTGTGAACCTGGGTGCACCAGGTTGCACCAGGTTGGGTTTCAGGCTGGCTAGGAGGGCTGGTTCTAGAGATTTCCTAAATCTAAGGGTCCTAATCTAATCTAGGGTTAATCTAAGGGCCTAAAACACTCACCTAATCCTATAAATAAGACCATAACCCTACCCTAATTCATTCATAATTAAGTCTTGTAACTAAACTATGGCAAATTGAAATTTGAGCATGGCCTCCACTAGTTCATGAAGGAAGTTGCAAGCTAATCCTTCTCAAATCATTCTCTAATCATTATTATCTTCATAGTTGCAACTAATTCTACTTCATAAGGTTGCTAATCCTAAGTTTGGTGAGTTTCTATCACTTTAACATCAATTGTTAAAGTAAGTAGATTGGGTGTAATGAGACTTATGGTCTTAAATGCGGATTAGTGAGTATGAATCATGTATAATGATATGTTACTCTATGTTGTTCTATGTTTATGCATATTTGACAAGTTGGTTTATGCATGCTTAATAAGTTGATTTATGCATGTTTAACAAGTTGATGTATGCATGTTTAATAAGTGAATTTATGCATGTTTATCAAAGTGAGATATGCAAGTTAAGTATATGTTTAAATGCAAGTTGAAAGTGACATGCAAGTTAAGTGTATGTTTAAATGCAAGTTGAAAGTGATATGCAAGTTATGCATGCTTATGCAAGTGTATGGATGCTTATGCAAGTCATGTATATGTTTAAATGCAAGATTTATGTGATATGCAAGTTATGCATGCTTATGCGAGTATATGAATACTTATGCAAGATATGTATATGCTTAAATGACATGATATGCAAGTTATGCAAGTATGTGAATGCCTATGCAAGTATGTGGATGCCTATGCAAGTATGTGAATGCTTATGCAAGTTATGTGTATGCTTAAATGCATGTTTAACATGTTATGCAAGATTGAGAATGCCTATATGCAAGTTTAACATGTTATGCAAGATATGTGTATGATAATATGCAAGCTCATATGCAACATGTTATGCAAATCATATGTATGATAATATGCAAGTTTGGGTTATATGTAGTTGGGTTAATATATGCTCATATATGCAAGTTGACATCCTCTTAACCCATGACAAAGTTGTATGCTAAACCCATGATATTTGTGATGATCTTCCCCTTATTATGTCATGTAACGAGAACGATTTACGTGGGGAACGATGGGGTTGGTAAATATGTTAATAAATGAATGATTGGGTATGATTAAGCATACCATAAAAATAAATTACCATAAGTGGGAATTTACCTATTGAGTTAGGTCTACCCCATGGGAATTTACCTATTGAGTTAGGTCTACCCATGTTATGGAAAACTTGATATTAATTAGGGATAATTAATATGGGGGTGATTAATTAGGTGTAATTAATCGACTAAGACACGAGGTTGGACTCATTTGTAGTGTAAAACTGCCCGGACCCGACCGGCTTAACCAGTTGCTACAAACGTCAGCCCAATGTGAGAGGTCTTAGCCATAAATTAAATACGTGATTAAGGTAAAGACACGAGGTTAGACTCTGTTATGACGTAAGACTGCCCGGATTCTACCGGCTTAACCAGGCGGTCATAACAGCCAGTCTAATGTGGGAGGTCTTTATGGGAGATCACGGTCTTAATTAATTAAGAAACACTTAACCATAGTAGCATGTAGTGGGACATGAGGGGTTAAGTGGGTGCCTTGGGTGGCATGAGGAAATTTTATGGGTGCCATGGGTGGCATGTGGAATCTAGTGGGTTGCCTTGGGTAGCAATAGAAAATACGATTAGAATACTTAACCAAGTGGACACATGTAATTAAACATGATTAAAGGGTTAAGTGGGATACACTAGATATTGGACAAGCTTAAGTGGGTAGCTTGTGGGGGCCCATTTCAACCAATATCCCAAACGTATCTTTGTGGGCTCGACCCATGTCGAGTGACGGGACACGCATATTGGGCTTGATTATAAGAGGCCAAAACGGGTTAGCGGTGGCAACGCAAGTCCAACGGGCTTCATATGCGTGTGTGGGCCCGGGCTGGTAGATAAGCCGTTGTTGCATCGTGTAGATATAAAGCCGTGCACCGTTAGTATTGGGTAGCCACTTTAGGGGAGTGATACACCCCACTGTGGGACCAGCACGGGTATCTACGGTAGGGAGCCGATCGCTTGGGGAGTAGTGGGTACACCTAGTGGAAATAGGGGCAGACGGCACCTATGTAGTGGTACACGAAACTACTGGGTAAGAATACTGGGTACACCTAGTGGAGATAGGGGCAGACGGCACCTATGTAGTGGGCTAGGAGTACATGGAACTACTGGGGAAAATTTTCTAAGTCCTTGGAAGGGATCAACCTTTAAGTAGGAAATGACTGGTGTGGTGCAGTTAGTAATTATCCTTGGGTGGGTAGATGCGTCCTGATGGTTATCTTAGTTTATCCTAAGTCTACCAAGCTGCTTAGTGTAGCCATTCATCCCCAGATATTACCGTGGTCAAGTTTATGTCTTCTCTGGTTACTTTAATGATTGTATTGTTAAAGTTATAGGACTCACTCAGACTTATGTCTGACCCCGTTGTTTTTATCTTTTTCCCAACCCTCAGGTCCTACGGTGGATCCTAGCGGTAGTAGAGCTTGATCGGATTTCTGTTTCCAGTCTTGAGGAGCTTGGGTAGATGTAAAGCTCCAGTTATCCAGTTATCTTTTTCTTTCTTATGGCTATTGTATGAGAGAGTGGGATTATGTACTTCTGTATTTGGACAGATATTGTACTTGACTTTTATCATGGTTTTATGATGTAACCAGACATGTTTATTTCCGCTGATATGAGATGATGTTTAAAATTTCAAATACTGTTTATATCTGTCTTGGTGTAATTTTTCTGTTCTATATTCACTAAAATACTCCACCGATGCTATGGCATTCCCTTAGTGAGTGACTATAGCGGGCGTGGGGTGTTACACGTGGTATTAGAGCAAAGGTTACCGGAACAGATAAAATTTTTAGAAAACTATTTTTCTAAAACATTTTTGGAAAAAAGATATTTTCAAAAACATGTCTTTTTAGAGAAAAGTTTTTGAAAGAAAAGCATAATCCTCAATAGCCATATCTATATCCTTCGAATTCTCCGTTTTGAATCTTTCCTTTTTCGTTTCAGCATGGCCGAGAATATTAATCTTCCGGAGGGTGTAGCGGTACCAGTATGGTATAGGAGATTGATGGAGGCTAGGGCCACCACTACGGGTCCAGCAAATATTCCTCCACCAACCGTAGCACCCGATCTTCCTCCTCCCCCTCCTCCTCGCACGGATACTTTTGCTAAGACTTGCAAGGAATTTAAAGCTATGGGAGGGAAACCTTTTCAAGGATCTGAAACCTTTGTGGAGGCTAGAGATTGGCTTAAAGAGGTGGAAGAGTTGATAGATATCTTTGAAATGGAAGAAGGGAAGAAAGTCAAGTTGGCTGCTTGGTTAATGAAGGGAGAGGCCTCATTCTGGTGGGAGGTTACTAATGGAGAACGCCCCGTTGACTCTTGGGCGGATTTTAAGCAGAGATTTGTGGCAAAGTTTCTCTCAAGGGCAGAGGAAAACTTGTATATGGAAAGATTCTTGACTCTAAAACAAGGGAATCTTTCGGTGAAGGAATATGTTAACAAGTTTAATCAATTGGCAAGGTTTGGCCTAGACATGGTGAATACACCGGAGAAGAAGGCTTTGAGGTTCGTGAAAGGCTTGAATGAACCTATGCATGGGTTGGCTATGACTCACATTCCTATGGGGGCCACCTTTGAGAAGCTAGTTGACATGGCACTCATGTATGAGGAAGAGAAGGGTCCTAATGCTAATAAGGTACCCGAGAAGAAGGGAGATCAAAAGAGACCTAAACAACAGCAAAGCAAAGGTGGGAAAGGCAACGGTGGCAAGGGCAAGAAGAAGAAGTGTTTCAATTGTGGGACACCTGGCCACCTAAGCAAGGATTGTCGCAAGAAGAAGAAGACTGACTGCTTCCACTGTGGCGAAGCAGGGCACTTAGTGAAGGATTGCCCTAAGAAGGGGCAAAGGACGGGATCTACCTCAGGAGGACAGGTGCAAGCTCTTATGGCACCGAGTCAGGCTAGGGGGCAAGTACAGGCTCTCGCGGTTCCACCGATTCAGGAGAGAGGTAGAACTATTTCCGTTGAAAGTCTGGTTTTTCTATTTGACCATCCTGTCCGTACATTGTTTGATTCAGGCGCATCGCATTCGTTTATTTCATCATCATTAGTTGAGTTACTGCACTTAGACACCAGTCTGGTAGATGATCCCTTGGTTGTTTCAAACCCAATTGGGGGCTCCACTTATTTGTCCATGATATGTTTGGGTTTGAAGATTTCTATACTTAGCATTGAGTTTAGATGTGATGCTTTTGTATTGGGCTTCACGGGCTATGGGTTGATTTTGGGCATGGACTGGTTATCCAGTAATGGTGCCATTCTTGATTGCGAAAGGAGAGTTGTTAGGCTCATGACCCGTTTGGGTAACACTCTCGAGATTTCCTGTAATCCCATGGACTCTGTTATGCTAAGTTATCTTGAATCGCTTGACGCTTCGGTCGAGAGTTTGAAATCTGTTAGAGTAGTCCGGGAATATCCGGATGTGTTTGAGGAGGTGAAGGGCTTACCTCCGAAGCGGGAGATTGACTTCCGAATATATTTGGTGGACAATGCTAAACCGGTATCTTTACCAGTGCGCCACATGGCTCCTCGTGAGAGGAGGGAACTCCATAAGCAAGTAGGGGAGTTGCTTGAGAAGGGGTTCATAAGACGGAGCATATCGGAGTGGGGTGCTCCAGTAGTATTTGCTACGAAGGCGGATGGGTCCCTCAGACTTTGTGTAGACTATAGAGAACTCAACAAGCTCACAAAGAAGAATAGACACCCATTGCCAAGGATTGATGATCTTTTCGATCAGTTGGTTGGCGCTTCAGTATTTTCTCAGTTGGACTTAGCCACGGGGTTTCATCAGTTGAGGGTGGCTGAGGATAGCATAGACAAGACTGCCTTTAGAACTCCGGATGGCTTCTATGAGTGGCTGGTGATGCCATTTGGGTTGACGAACGCCCCTGCATACTTTGTTGATTTGATGAGTAGGGTGTTCAGGGAGTTCCTTAATAAATTTGTGGTGGTCTTTGTGGATGATATCTTAGTATTTTCTAAGAGTGAAGAAGAGCATGCCCTACATCTTGGGGAAGTGTTGAAGACTCTTCGAGCACATAGCCTTAAGGCTAAATTCTCTAAATGTCACTTCTGGAGGAGGGAAGTGCGGTTCTTGGGGCACGTGGTCTCCAAGGAAGGGATAGCTGTGGATCCCGCGAAGGTAGTATCAATTCAGGATTGGAAGGTTCCGAAGAATGCTACCGAAGTAAGAAGTTTCTTGGGGTTGGCGGGTTATTATAGGAAGTTTATCAAAGACTTCGCGAAGATATCAGCCCCATTAACCCGCTTAACAAAGAAGAATCTTGTTTTCACATGGGACGTAGATTGTGATGATGCGTTCCGACGGTTAAAGAGAGCTTTAACCACCGCTCCAGTTTTAGTGTTGCCAGATGGGAGCAAACCATTTGTTGTCTATACCGATGCCTGTGGGACAGGACTTGGCACAGTCTTAATGCAAGAGGGAAGGGTAATAGCCTATGGTGGAAGGCAGTTGAGGGCGCATGAGAAAAATTACCCTACCCATGATCTAGAGCTGGCCGCTATTGTTTTTGCGCTTAAGATTTGGCGCCATTATCTTCTTGGTGAGAGATTCGAGTTGTTCACTGACCATAAATCTTTGAAGTACTTGTTCTCTCAGAAAGATCTAAACTTGAGACAGCAAAGGTGGATGGAGTTTTTAGCATCCTATGATTTCGAGATAGCGTATACCCCTGGCAAGGGTAACGTGGTGGCGGACGCCTTGAGTAGGAAGAGGTTGTCCTTGAGTCCATTGTTCGTGGAACGTCGAAGCTTGGAATTTATCTCGATGTTTGATTTCAGACCTTCTGTTGACTATGTACCCGGTTTGCTAGCTTCTTTGGAAGTTAGACCTACTCTCTTGGGGCGGATTGGAGAAGCACAGAGGGGCGACCCACAGTTGGTAGAGTTAGTAGAGAAGCTCATAAGGGGGGAGTCGTCAAGCCATTTGAGTAGGTACACCCTAGATGATAGAGGGTGCTTGCGCAGAGACGGTAGACTTTGTGTACCGCAAGACGAGGGTTTGAGGAAGGCTATTCTTGATGACGCACACCGTTCTAGGATGACCATTCATCCCGGTGGGGACAAGATGTACCAAGACATGAAGAGGGTTTTCTTCTGGGCCGGTATGAAGAAAGATGTGGCCAATTATGTCGCTCGATGTTTGGTGTGCCAGCAAGTGAAGGCGGAGCAAAGGAAACCAGGTGGGTTGCTTCACCCATTGGAGGTTCCGCAATGGAAGTGGGATAGCGTCTCGATGGATTTTATTGACGGGTTGCCCAGGTCGAGGAAGGGTAATACAGGAATTTGGGTGGTGGTAGATAGACTTACTAAGAGCGCCCATTTCATACCTGTAAAGAGCAAGAGGACTGCTCCATGGCTAGCTTCAGTATATCTTCGAGAGATAGTACGATTACATGGGGTACCCTCTAGCATAGTTAGTGATCGAGATCCTATCTTCACTAGCGAGTTCTGGAGAAGTTTGCAAGAAGCAGTGGGGACTCAATTGTGTCTGAGCACCGCATATCATCCTCAGACAGACGGCCAGACTGAGAGGGTGAATCGTGTTCTAGAAGACCTTTTGAGGCTTTGTATCTTAGATTTTGGAGGTACATGGGAAGAGCATCTTCCACTGGTGGAGTTCGCATATAATAACAGCTTTCAGTCCAGTATTGGTATGGCTCCTTTCGAAGCTCTCTATGGAAGGCCTTGTCGATCACCTACATGTTGGTGGGAATCTACGGATAAGATCTTGCTTGGGCCTGATATGGTTAGGGAGACTTCAGAGAAGATTGACTTGATTCGAAGAAGGATGAAAGCAGCGCAGGATAGGCAAAAATCTTATGCGGACAAGAGAAGGACGGATCTTGAGTTTGAGGTTGGGGATATGGTTTTTGTCAAGGTATCTCCGTTGAGAAATGTTGTTCGCTTCGGATCCGTTGGGAAGTTAGCACCAAGGTTTGTTGGGCCGTTTCCTATCAAGGAAAGGATTGGACGGATGGCATATAGAGTGGAGTTGCCTGACAGACTTAGTGGTGTCCATGATGTATTCCATGTGTCCCATTTGAGGAAATGCTTACATGAGACCGCAGAGGTGGTAGAGCCGAGCTTGCTTAGGGATATGGAGGTTGAGCGTGATGCAACGATTCGACGAGCTCCTACTCGCATCCTTGGGTCAGAGACTAGGAAATTGAGGAATCGAGAGGTTCAGCTAGTCAAAGTGCAATGGGGAGAAGATGAAAGCAACGCGACTTGGGAGACGGAAGCGAAGATGCGTTCATTGTACCCATTTCTTTTTGAGGGTATGTCTTTACTTTCTCCTTTATCGCTTGTCTAGTACTTATCTTATCTTTGGTATGTCCTCCCGTTAGTACCTTTGACCTTTAGAAAGGGTAAATCTATGGTTGAAACATGTGTTTGAGACATGTTATGTTTGATGGATGCAAGTGGATGCAAGTGTTTGCTAGTGGTTGCTCGTGGATGCATATACACACACTCTAGGCACTAGATCGGCTCAGTCACTTCATATTGCATATTGCATAAAATTGTGTGTAGGAAAATATATTTATGGATGTATAATGGTTGTGTTATCACATGGATGATGCATTTTGGTGAATGATTGTGCACTCATGTAGATATTGTATGTGTCGATAGGGTTTTCTCGCATACATAATGGATGCATGGCACTATCATGGTTTGCATATGTTCATACATTAGATAGAGAACATATACACACACTTTTTGCATATGCTCATACATCATTAGAAATTGTTTTAAGGACAATGGATGCCTGTGTTTGATGGATTGAGTAGATGGTTGTTTGGATGGTAGGATATGCATTCTCCTTAGCCTAGAGATTTCGGGGACGAAATCCTTTAAGGAGGGGAGAATGTAACACCCCGAATTTTGGGATAATACTAAAATTCACTAATTACAGGATAAATAATCTCAGACGTGGGAATTGGGGGAAACGGGCTGCGTCATCACGTTCGTCTCGGAAAAATACGCGAAATAGAGTCCGAGTTTTCGAAAATCGGAGTCCGTATGGCCCAGTTATGGCCCGATGAAGTTTGCAGAAAATTCAAAACTAAAACAGATTTAAAAATTTAAAAATTCAGATTTGGAATGGGCCAGGCGGGGTCAGGCGGGAAGCTTCCCGCCCAACCCATGTCGACAGGGCTGTCGACAGGCCTGTCGACAGGTGTGTCGACATGCCTGTCGACTTGCCTGTCGACAGGGTGGCGCCGTTCTGTGAACCTGGGTGCACCAGGTTGCACCAGGTTGGGTTTCAGGCTGGCTAGGAGGGCTGGTTCTAGAGATTTCCTAAATCTAAGGGTCCTAATCTAATCTAGGGTTAATCTAAGGGCCTAAAACACTCACCTAATCCTATAAATAAGACCATAACCCTACCCTAATTCATTCATAATTAAGTCTTGTAACTAAACTATGGCAAATTGAAATTTGAGCATGGCCTCCACTAGTTCATGAAGGAAGTTGCAAGCTAATCCTTCTCAAATCATTCTCTAATCATTATTATCTTCATAGTTGCAACTAATTCTACTTCATAAGGTTGCTAATCCTAAGTTTGGTGAGTTTCTATCACTTTAACATCAATTGTTAAAGTAAGTAGATTGGGTGTAATGAGACTTATGGTCTTAAATGCGGATTAGTGAGTATGAATCATGTATAATGATATGTTACTCTATGTTGTTCTATGTTTATGCATATTTGACAAGTTGGTTTATGCATGCTTAATAAGTTGATTTATGCATGTTTAACAAGTTGATGTATGCATGTTTAATAAGTGAATTTATGCATGTTTATCAAAGTGAGATATGCAAGTTAAGTATATGTTTAAATGCAAGTTGAAAGTGACATGCAAGTTAAGTGTATGTTTAAATGCAAGTTGAAAGTGATATGCAAGTTATGCATGCTTATGCAAGTGTATGGATGCTTATGCAAGTCATGTATATGTTTAAATGCAAGATTTATGTGATATGCAAGTTATGCATGCTTATGCGAGTATATGAATACTTATGCAAGATATGTATATGCTTAAATGACATGATATGCAAGTTATGCAAGTATGTGAATGCCTATGCAAGTATGTGGATGCCTATGCAAGTATGTGAATGCTTATGCAAGTTATGTGTATGCTTAAATGCATGTTTAACATGTTATGCAAGATTGAGAATGCCTATATGCAAGTTTAACATGTTATGCAAGATATGTGTATGATAATATGCAAGCTCATATGCAACATGTTATGCAAATCATATGTATGATAATATGCAAGTTTGGGTTATATGTAGTTGGGTTAATATATGCTCATATATGCAAGTTGACATCCTCTTAACCCATGACAAAGTTGTATGCTAAACCCATGATATTTGTGATGATCTTCCCCTTATTATGTCATGTAACGAGAACGATTTACGTGGGGAACGATGGGGTTGGTAAATATGTTAATAAATGAATGATTGGGTATGATTAAGCATACCATAAAAATAAATTACCATAAGTGGGAATTTACCTATTGAGTTAGGTCTACCCCATGGGAATTTACCTATTGAGTTAGGTCTACCCATGTTATGGAAAACTTGATATTAATTAGGGATAATTAATATGGGGGTGATTAATTAGGTGTAATTAATCGACTAAGACACGAGGTTGGACTCATTTGTAGTGTAAAACTGCCCGGACCCGACCGGCTTAACCAGTTGCTACAAACGTCAGCCCAATGTGAGAGGTCTTAGCCATAAATTAAATACGTGATTAAGGTAAAGACACGAGGTTAGACTCTGTTATGACGTAAGACTGCCCGGATTCTACCGGCTTAACCAGGCGGTCATAACAGCCAGTCTAATATGGGAGGTCTTTATGGGAGATCACGGTCTTAATTAATTAAGAAACACTTAACCATAGTAGCATGTAGTGGGACATGAGGGGTTAAGTGGGTGCCTTGGGTGGCATGAGGAAATTTTATGGGTGCCATGGGTGGCATGTGGAATCTAGTGGGTTGCCTTGGGTGGCAATAGAAAATACGATTAGAATACTTAACCAAGTGGACACATGTAATTAAACATGATTAAAGGGTTAAGTGGGATACACTAGATATTGGACAAGCTTAAGTGGGTAGCTTGTGGGGGCCCATTTCAACCAATATCCCAAACGTATCTTTGTGGGCTCGACCCATGTCGAGTGACGGGACACGCATATTGGGCTTGATTATAAGAGGCCAAAACGGGTTAGCGGTGGCAACGCAAGTCCAACGGGCTTCATATGCGTGTGTGGGCCCGGGCTGGTAGATAAGCCGTTGTTGCATCGTGTAGATATAAAGCCGTGCACCGTTAGTATTGGGTAGCCACTTTAGGGGAGTGATACACCCCACTGTGGGACCAGCACGGGTATCTACGGTAGGGAGCCGATCGCTTGGGGAGTAGTGGGTACACCTAGTGGAAATAGGGGCAGACGGCACCTATGTAGGGGTACACGAAACTACTGGGTAAGAATACTGGGTACACCTAGTGGAGATAGGGGCAGACGGCACCTATGTAGTGGGCTAGGAGTACATGGAACTACTGGGGAAAATTTTCTAAGTCCTTGGAAGGGATCAACCTTTAAGTAGGAAATGACTGGTGTGGTGCAGTTAGTAATTATCCTTGGGTGGGTAGATGCGTCCTGATGGTTATCTTAGTTTATCCTAAGTCTACCAAGCTGCTTAGTGTAGCCATTCATCCCCAGATATTACCGTGGTCAAGTTTATGTCTTCTCTGGTTACTTTAATGATTGTATTGTTAAAGTTATAGGACTCACTCAGACTTATGTCTGACCCCGTTGTTTTTATCTTTTTCCCAACCCTCAGGTCCTACGGTGGATCCTAGCGGTAGTAGAGCTTGATCGGATTTCTGTTTCCAGTCTTGAGGAGCTTGGGTAGATGTAAAGCTCCAGTTATCCAGTTATCTTTTTCTTTCTTATGGCTATTGTATGAGAGAGTGGGATTATGTACTTCTGTATTTGGACAGATATTGTACTTGACTTTTATCATGGTTTTATGATGTAACCAGACATGTTTATTTCCGCTGATATGAGATGATGTTTAAAATTTCAAATACTGTTTATATCTGTCTTGGTGTAATTTTTCTGTTCTATATTCACTAAAATACTCCACCGATGCTATGGCATTCCCTTAGTGAGTGACTATAGCGGGCGTGGGGTGTTACAAACACCCTGTAATTCTGCAACACTAGGATTGACAAATCAAGGCAGAATTATAAGTTAAAATCAAAATCAAGGGAAACGGGATACATCATTACGTTCGTCTCGGAATTCTACATGAAAACGAGTCCGAATTTACGTAAATCGGAGTCCGTATGAGGAAGATATGGCCTCTAGAATATTCAGCGAAGTTCAAATTTCAAAACAGGCCAAGTTCAAAATTCAAATCGGACCCAGAATGGGCTGGGCGGGAATTTTCCCGCACAAGGCACCCAGGTCGACTGGGTAGTCGCCCTGGGGCACCCAGGTCGACTGGGTAGTCGACCTGGGTCACCCAGGTCGACTGGGTAGTCGACCTGGGGGTCGACCCCCCTGCTTTTTCCAGTTTTCTGCACTGGTTCGTTCAGATGTATTTGGTCACGTTTCTGCCTAGGTTCATCCGCCTAACACTATATAAACAACCCTAGTCTCCTTCTCTATTCATAATTCTTTTCTATCCTTATGCTGCCTCTGAGAAAATATATATAAATAAATAAATATAAGAAAATACTACGAAAATCCAAGACAAGGTTATGCTGCTCAAATTGTCTAGAAGAGATTCAAATCAAGATTAAAGCTTCAAGATAAGGATCAAAGGCTAACGTCGCACGAATCATAGCAACGCCATCTTTCTTTTCTAATCTGAATCTCTATGAGTCAGTTATTTCTAGATTTGAACGTTTTTCTCTGTTCGTGACATGAAATTAAAGGAATAAAAGAATATGCCAAATCTCTCTCTCTCTGTATTCGAATCAGTGCCTATACTCAACCTAATCAAGAACTGTTATGACTCGAGGACAAATAAGACCGTGATTATGAAACTATGAACCTTAAAACCATATGCCTATGACTATGAACATTTGCCTACGACTATGGACATTGCCTATGACTATGAACATTGCATATGACTGTGACTATGACTATGAGGATTATTTCCTTGACTAAACCTATGCCTTTGATTAGAAAACATAAACTATTGCCTACGACATAACAAGGACATCTGTGATTAAACACCTATGATTCATGACTAGGAAAATGTTGCTTAAGTTTTGTGACTATGAAATTGGGTCTAAACTCGATTTCCTATTCTGTCGGTTCTTGGTTTTTCTTTGGTTTTAGACCTTGGGAATTTACCTATTAAGTTAGGTCTACCCATGTTCTTGAACCTACTCTGTCTATTCTTGGTTTTAGACCTTGGGAATTTACCTATTAAGTTAGGTCTACCCATGTTCTTGAACCTATACTATTCAACCCTTTTCATGACGTGATATTGCCATGCCTGTGAATTGTCATCTTATGCCAATTGTTATGTCCGTTCTTTGATGGCATTTTGGCTCATTCCCTTCTGTCCACGAATCCAGCTTTATTTATAATCTAGGTTGAACCACGATTATGCGAAAGATGGGAATACGTTTTGGGGAAAACATGAAATTGACTAAACTTGGAAATTAGCATAATTTGATGAAAATTAGAACAACAAGTCTAGTTTTGGTAATGAACTGAAATTAGAATGTTAAATCAGAATTGGGTGGCTAAATTAAGCATGATAAGTATGTTAGCATAATTTACATACGTCGGGCATAAATGGAAAAGGGTTTAGTGGGCCACAAAATAGGTAGTTGGTATGCAAATTAAGT
Organism: Allium sativum; assembly: GCA_030737875.1. NCBI lineage: Eukaryota > Viridiplantae > Streptophyta > Magnoliopsida > Asparagales > Amaryllidaceae > Allium > Allium sativum. The sequence goes on along the minus strand of CM060910.1, from coordinate 588,729,842 downwards.
TTTGGCATAAACGGGGAACTAGAATATGAAATCTAGTTTGGCATAAACTGTAAACTAGAAAATAAAATCTAGTTTTGGCATAAACTTGTAAATGGGGGATGTTGGATCTAAAATTGCAATAAACTGTAAGATATGCAAATCAAGATTTGGGCCTAGAATACAAGTCCATTAGTAGGCATGGCAAATGTATAGGGTATAGGCCAAATTTATTTTAATAAGGGAAAATGGGCTTTGAGGATAAATTGTTAACAATTTATTTAAACACAAAAGAAAGGTTTATTAACAACATCTTTTTTTTAATAACACACCAGAAAGTTCTAGGGTGACAGAGAGGATAGTGTCTAGGCTTGGGTTTGGAAAATACAAGTTTCCTGCTCTACCTGGCTATCCCTAACTGATCCGACGGACGAGATGGTTACTTTCAAAACCTGATTTGAAAATTAGTCAAAACCCTTTTTAACTAGAAAACACGAATACGCCTAACCCGAGGTTAGACTGAGTTGCGATGTAAATCTACCCGGAACCAACCGGCACATCTAGTAGTCGCAACAATATCTGTCTAATGTGAGTGGTCGTGGCTTTAATCTATTAAAGCTAGAACAAGAACAGTAGGGTTAAGTTCACTAAGACACTTAACCAATTCAACATGATAACCAGACTGGTGGGTAGGGTTAGGGCCATACAGTTAATCTGGAATGGGAGGGTTAAGTCCATAGGAACACTTAACCAACTTAGCACAGTCAAGCTAGAATGGGAGGGCTAAGTCCATAGGGACACTTAACCAAACTCATGGTAACAAGACAAGATTTGTAGGGGTTAAGTAACCAAGAAAACACTTAGCCAAATTAACATGATAACTAGACTAGAAGGTGGGGTTAAGTAAAGTTAATACACTTAGCCAAACTAACATGTTAACTAGACTAGAGATTGGGGTTAAGTAAAATTTAATACAATTAGCCGATTTGATATGTTAACTGAACTAGACCGTAAGGTTAAGTAAACTTGAGCACTTAACCATTAGATTGTGATAAAAGAATAGGGTTAAGTCTAAACATGAAGGGATAATACTTAACCATCAATAACATGTTAGTTAAGACAGACGGGCAGGGTTAAGTTAAAAAGGAAGACTTAACCAATACAGGATGAACAGGTAGGGTTAAGTAATAAGAAATACTTAACAAATATAACTTGGTTTGTGGTAGGGTTAAGTCATCATGAATCACTGATAACACTTAACCAGTTTAACAGGACGAATGAAGAGGGTTAAGTTGGCTCGGATTGACTAATGACACTTAACTAATCCAAATTGACGAGAATGAGAACTAAGTAGTAAACCTTAGTTAAGAAAACAACGATTCTGGAAACTAAGTGGTAAACCTTAGTTGACAAAACTAAGTAGTAATTCTTAGTATAACACGAGGAGGAGCGAACGTCCGTCTGATTAAAAAGAAGGCTCCAACGAATTGGGTTACGAAGCCCGAGGCTTCGAGGGGACGTGAGGGTACTCTTGGTATCCCTCTGTGAGGCTGCAGATGATCCGCCTGGGCCCACAGAGGTTAAGGTCTGCGTATAAGAACCAGGGGTATGCCTTGGTTGCAATACATGGCAACCTAAAGACTAGGATGGACCGGCGTGATTCGACGAGCAAACGGTAGCCCTGTGATAGCGACTCGTCGTCTACCATCCATCTTCAGTCAATCGAGATACGTGAAGCGGAAAGGCGGAGAACTCCAAAAGACCATATACTTGCTATCTAGTTATGGGTGAGGATGGCCATAGGATAGTGGGGCACCAGGGGCCGGCGTATAGTTCTCATTTTACAAGGTGTGCCTTTCATTAGTTGAGGGAGGGGTCAAGTGGGACCATATCCACTGGAATAAAAACAGACCTTAGCATCTGCATCGGCAGATATCTTAAAGCTCCCGACCGAGTTCTGTGTTTCTTGATTTTCACTGCTATAGAACTCGTGCCGCACATTACAGGACATGTGCATCTAGACAAGCGATAACGATTCGCGATACATGCGTGGGGAAGTCTAGGGATATATACCACCCTAGGTAGTGTGTCCTAGACTTGGGGGCATCGTTCGACAGGTAGCATAATTCCTAGTTGAACTAGGTGGCATAAATCCTGAATCCGAGAAGCAGACAGCGTAAACTCTAGTTGAATCTAGAAGGCACTTGGTAGAAAACCCTAGATTAAATCTAGGTAACAAATAAATAAATGGATGCCTAAAGGCGATGGAAAATACAGGGATTGGGATCACGTTAGCATTACTAGTTGGGACATTAGATAGCTGGTGCAGAGATATAGAAACCAGTATAATAAGGAAATAACGAAGCGGCGAATGTATTAGAGCATATCCAGTATATCTTATGTTAGCATATCTTGTGATTATCTTGTCTAATCTTGCTGACCCTATGGTCATGGTGTAATCTTGATTCAGTTAATTCATGTCGTTTGTTTTTCCATGTTCACATGCTAGAAGTTACTGAACTTACTCAGGCTTTATGTCTGACTCTGTTTTTCTTTCGTCTTCTTTTCTTCCGTCCCCCCCCCCCAGGTAGTAAAGGAGGGAATAGTATAGCTCAGGACTGTCACTCTTTCCCAGCTTGAAGATTTGTCGAAGTTTTGCTTGGATTCTCTTTTCAGATGCTATGGCTGGTTCTTGCTAAAATTGGGGAATATAAATGTTGTTTTATGCTTCTTATTTTGTAAGACAGATGATACTCTGATATTGTAAAGAAGTCATTGTACAAACTATTTTATCAATAAAGCGAAGTTTTATTTTCCGCTGTTTAATTTCTGTCTGTCTTGTAATTTATCTGTATCTTTTACCCTAAATGCTCCACAGAACATAGTGCATTTCCTTTGTGAGTGACACTAACGGACGTGGGGTGTCACACGTGGTATCCAAGCTGAAGGTTACCAGATCAGATAAAGGATTTGAAAAAAATTATTTTCAAAACGGTTTTTAAAGAAGCATTTTCAAGAGAAAAGATTTGTTTTAAAGGCATATTCCCCAAAGCCATACACACTATCTTCTCTTCCTCTGTTTGAATCCTTGTTCCATTCTTTTTTGAGTCTCTGGGGCTCCTGGCTTTCTGGGAGGTAACCTCATCGATGGGCAAAGTAGTGCCCGGCTTTTGTCCAAAGCCGTAGTTGTTTCATCTACGGGCAGTTTTGCTTTCAAAGCTTATAGGGTTTTCCGGACGATGGAGGCAACTTCCGAGATATTTGTCAACATGACTACAAACAGAAGGAGATGAGGAGTTTGGCTAAGGAGCACAACCCTAGGATAAGGAATTCATGGATGTAGATTTAGCTCACGAAGGAGGAAGAAATTATAAAACCTAAGACAAGAGGAAGTATCTTTACTAGGGTATGATAGGGCATATAATTAAGGACAAGGGCAAGAACGAGGAACAAGATTTTCAGAAGGGCAAGTACCTACTTTCGCCACCAAGCGTACCTAGGAGAAGGGTAGTGAAGTTCTGTTGGAAGAGTCTAGTTTTGCTATTCGTACTCTTTCCTTTGGTTTTAGTGCTTCGCATTTGTTCATACCCACTTCCATAGTTGAGTCTCTCCACCATAGTACTTGTGTAGTAGAAAGATCCCACTAGGGTCTCAAATCCAATTGGTGGTCCGACCAGTTTATTTTTGGTTAGTAGGGATTATAGAATAGCTATCGAGTTTGCTTATATCATCTCACGTAGATCGTCTAAATTCGGACGAGATATTCCTTGGGTGCTTGTCTGATATTGGTTTAGGCCTTTGGGGCTTGTACTTGAGGAATGTCGAGTTCGACTAGGATGATTTGCGGGAGAGATGAATAGTTGTGGCAGGCACTCCAAAAAGCACGTAGTAACCTTTTTACCCTCATAGTTATGGCATGATGGATAAACTAAGAGGAAAGACCCCAAGTCATCTTGATATGTACACTTGCTACCGTGATTAACATCTGTTTATTTTGGAAATGGAAATCCGGAACTTCACAAATCGTGAAGTTAAATTAGTTAAGATACAGTGGAGTAAAGCTCAAGAAGGCTAGATACTAGCATCATACCCTTTTCCTTGAGGGTGCATCCTTGATTTCTTTGTTTTAGGAGCTTTACGCAAAATGGTTTCTCTCTTTCCAAAGTATATCCTCTAGGTCGTATCTTCAATCCTTAGGTAGAAACTCCTTTGGATGTAAACATGTATTTGAAACATGTTATGGTTGATGATTGCAAGTGGTTGCAAATGGTTGCTCGTGAATGCATATGCATACGTATTAGGCCCTAGATCAGTTCGGGCGCTTTCTTATTGCATTTACAGATATGTATTTGTTTGTAAGTTGAGCTTGATATGGTATCATATGGATGTTGCATATGGATGAATGGCTGTGCACGCATGTAGTATTTACATAACTAGGGATGCTTGCATACATGATTGGACGCATGGCACTGACATGATTTGCATTAAGGAGGTCAACTGAATCAGCAGACCGCCTGATTTTGCATTAGATAAAGACACATACACACACAATGCATATGAACATGAAAGCATTAGAAATCTTTTAAGGACAGTAAATGCCTGACCTAAAAGATCGAATGGAATGAAACGATATGTAGACAAGTAAATCCCTTATGAGTCCCAAAGTTATTCCTTTAATTTTCATTATTTGAAGAGACTTGGGATAGCTTTCTATTTACTCAAGCAATAAGAGGTTTAATATTAATAACCCAATCTTTTCATCGGCAGAAACGAATCAAATTAGATAGTCCCTTTTGCCTAATGCCCGGAAATAGTATTCCAAAGCCTGAATGGTTGAGTAGATGGGTGATTGGATGGTAGGACACATTCTTCCTAACTTGAAGATTTCGGGGACGAAATCCTTTTAAGTGGGTGAGAATGTAACACCCTGTAATTCTGCAACACTAGAATTCACAAATCAAGGCAGAATTAAAAGTTAAAATCAAAATCAAGGGAAACGGGCTGCGCCATTGCGTTCGTCTCAGAATTCTGCATGAAAACGAGTCCGAGTTTGCGTAAATCGGAGTCCGTATGAGGAAGATATGGCCTCTGGAAGATTCAGCGAAGTTCAAATTTCAAAACAGGCCAAGTTCAAAATTCAAATCGGACCCAGAATGGGCTGGGCGGGAATTTTCCCGCCCAAGGCACCCAGGTCGACTGGGTAGTCGACCTGGGGGTCGACCCCCCTGCTTTTTCCAGTTTTCTGCACTGGTTCGTTCGGATGTATTTGGTCACGTTTCTGCCTAGGTTCGTCCGCCTAACACTATATAAACAGCCCTAGTCTCCTTCTCTATTCACAATTCTTTTCTTTCCTTATGCTGCCTCTGAGAAAATATATAAATAAATAAATATAAGAAAATACTACAGAAATCCAAAATAAGGTTATGCTGCTCAAATTGTCCAGAAGAGATTCAAATCAAGATTAAAGCTTCAAGATAAGGATCAAAGGCTAACGTTGCACGAATCATAGCAACGCCATCTTTCTTTTCTAATCTGAATCTCTGTAAGTCAGTTATTTCTAGATTTGAACGTTTTTCTCTGTTCGTGACATGAAATTAAAGGAATAAAAGAATATGCCAAATCTCTCTCTCTCTATTCGAATCAGTGCCTATACTCTTGAACCTAATTAAGAACTGTTATGACTCGAGGACAAATAAGACCGTGATTATGAAACTATGAACCTTAAAACCATATGCCTATGACTATGAACATTTGCCTATGACTATGGACATTGCATACGACTATGAACTTTGCTTATGACTGTGACTATTACTATGAGGATTATTTCCTTGACTAAACCTATGCCTTTGATTAGAAAACATAAACTATTGCCTACGACATAACAAGGACATCTGTGATTAAACACCTATGATTCATGACTAGGAAAATGTTGCTTAAGTTTTGTGACTATGAAATTGGGTCTAAACCCGATTTCCTATTCTGTCGGTTCTTGGTTTTTCTTGGGTTTTAGACCTTGGGAATTTACCTATTAAGTTAGGTCTACCCATGTTCTTAAACCTACTCTGTCTATTCTTGGTTTTAGACCTTGGGAATTTACCTATTAAGTTAGGTCTACCCATGTTCTTGAACCTATACTATTCAACCCTTTTCATGACGTGATATTGCCATGCCTGTGAATTGTCATCTTATGCCAATTGTTATGTCCGTTCTTTGATGTCATTTTGGCTCATTCCCTTCTGTCCACGAATCCAGCTTTATTTATAATCTAGGTTGAACCACGATTATGCGAACGATGGGAATACGTTTTGGGGAAAACATGAAATTGACTAAACTTGGAAATTGGCATAATTTGATGAAAATTAGAACAACAAGTCTAGTTTTGGTAATGAACTGAAATTAGAATGTTAAATCAGAATTGGGTGGCTAAATTAAGCATGATAAGTATGTCAGCATAATTTACATACGTCGGGCGTAAATGGAAAAGGGTTTAGTGGGCCACAAAATAGGTAGTTGGTATGCAAATTAAGTTTTGGCATAAACGGGGAACTAGAATATGAAATCTAGTTTGGCATAAATTGTAAACTAGAATATAAAATCTAGTTTTGGCATAAACTTGTAAATGGGGGATGTTGGATCTAAAATTGCAATAAACTGTAAGATAGGCAAATCAAGATTTGGGCCTATAATACAAGTCCATTAGTAGGCATGGCAAATGTATAGGGTATAGGCCAAATTTATTTTAAAAAGGGAAAATGGGCTTTGAGGATAAATTGTTAACAATTTATTTAAACACAAAAGAAAGGTTTATTAATGACATCTTTTTTTTAATAACACACCAGAAGGTTCTAGGGTGACAGAGAGGATAGTGTCTAGGCTTGGGTTTGGAAAATACAAGTTTCCTGCTCTCCCTGGCTATCCCTAACTGATCCGACGGACAGGATGGTTACTTTCAAAACCTGATTTGAAAATTAGTCAAAACCCTTTTGAACTAGAAAACACGAATCTGCCTAACCCGAGGTTAGACTGAGTTGCGATGTAAATCTGCCCGGAACCAACCGGCACATCCAGTAGTCGCAACAATATCTGTCTAATGTGAGTGGTCATGGCGTTAATCTATTAAAGCTAGAACAAGAACAGTAGGGTTAAGTTCACTAAGACACTTAACCAATTCAACATGATAACCAGACTGGTGGGTGGGGTTAGGGCCCTACAGTTAATCTGGAATGGGAGGGTTAAGTCCATAGGAACACATAACCAACTTAGCACAGTCAAGCTAGAACGGGAGGGCTAAGTCCATAGGGACACTTAACCAAACTCATGGTAACAAGACAAGATTTGTAGGGGTTAAGTAACCAAGAAAACACTTAGCCAAATTAACATGATAACTAGACTAGAAGGTGGGGTTAAGTAAAGTTAATACACTTAGCCAAACTAACATGTTAACTAGACTAGAGGTTGGGGTTAAGTAAAATTTAATACACTTAGCCGATTTGATATGTTAACTGGACTAGACCGTAAGGTTAAGTAAACTTGAGCACTTAACCATCAGATTGTGATAAAAGGATAGGGTTAAGTCTAAACATGAAGGGATAATACTTAACCATTAATAACATGTTAGTTAAGACAGATGGGCAGGGTTAAGTTAAAAAGGAAGACTTAACCAATATAGGATGAACGGGTAGGGTTAAGTAATAAGAAATACTTAACAAATATAACTTGGTTTGTGGTATGGTTAAGTCATCATGAATCACTGATAACACTTAATCAGTTTAACAGGACGAATGAAGAGGGTTAAGTTGGCTCGGATTGACTAATGACACTTAACCAATCCAAATTGACGGGAAAGAGAACTAAGTAGTAAACCTTAGTTAAGAAAACAATGATTCTGGAAACTAAGAGGTAAACCTTAGTTGACAAAACTAAGTAGTAATTCTTAGTATAACACGAGGAGGAGCGAACGTCCGTCTGATTAAAAAGAAGGCTCCAACGAATTGGGTTACGAAGCCCGAGGCTTCGAGGGGACGTGAGGGTACTCTTGGTATCCCTCTGTGAGGCTGCAGATGATCCGCTTGGGCCCATAGAGGTTAATGTCTGCATAGAAGAACCAGGGGTATGCCTTGGTTGCAATACATGGCAACCTAAAGACTAGGATGGATCGGCGTGATTCGGCGAGCAAACGGTAGCCCTGTGATAGCGACTCGTCGTCTACCATCCATCTTCAGTCAATCGAGATACGTGAAGCGGAAAGGCGGAGAACTCCAAAAGACCATATACTTGCTATCTAGTTATGGGTGAGGATGGCCATAAGATAGTGGGGCACCGGGGGCCGGCGTATAGTTCTCATTTTACAAGGTGTGCCTTTCATTAGTTGAGGGATGGGTCAAGTGGGACCATAGCCACTGGAATAAAAACAGACCTTAGCATCTGCATCGGCAGATATCTGAAAGCTCCCGACCGAGTTCTGTGTTTCTTGATTTTCCCTGCTACAGAACTCGGGCCGCACATTACAGGACATGTGCATCTAGACAAGCGATAACGATTCGCGATACATGCGTTGGGAAGTCTAGGGACATATACCACCCTAGGTAGTGTGTCCTAGACTTGGGGGCATCGTTCGACAGGTAGCATAATTCCTAGTTGAACTAGGTGGCATAAATCCTGAATCCGAGAAGCATTCAGCAGACAGCGTAAACTCTAGTTGAATCTAGAAGGCACTTGGTAGAAAACCCTAGATTAAATCTAGGTAACAAATAAATAAATGGATGCCTGAAGGCGATGGAAAATACAGGGATTGGGATCACGTTAGCATTACTAGTTGGGACATTAGATAACTGGTGCAGAGATATAGAAACCAGTATAATAAGGAAATAGCGAAGCGGCGAAAGTATTAGAGCATATCCAGTATATCTTATCTTAGCATATCTTGTGATTATCTTGTCTAATCTTGCTGACCCTATGGTCATGGTGTAATCTTGGATTCAGTTAATTCATGTCGTTTGTTTTTCCATGTTCACATGCTAGAAGTTACTGAACTTACTCAGGCTTTATGTCTGACTCTGTTTTTCTTTCGTCTTTTTTTCTTCCGTTCCCCCCCCCCCCCCAGGTAGTAAAGGAGGGAATAGTATAGCTCAGTACTGTCACTCTTTCCCAGCTTGAAGATTTTTTGAAGTTTTGCTTGGATTCTCTTTTCAGATGCTATGGCTGGCTCTTGCTAAAATTGGAGAATATAAATGTTGTTTTATGCTTCTTATTTTGTAAGACAGATGATACTCTAATATTGTAAAGAAATCATTGTACAAACTATTTTATCAATAAAGCAAAGTTTTATTTTCCGCTGTTTAATTTCTGTCTGTCTTGTAATTTATCTGCATCTTTTACCCTAAATGCTCCACAGAACTTAGTGCATTCCCTTTGTGAGTGACACTAACGGACGTGGGGTGTAACACATGGCTACAATGAATCCAAACAAAAATAGTAATGACCTTAATAAAAGACAAAGCATGACCAATGTGGATGTAGAAAAAGACGAAGACAACAGCTTTGAGGATCGGTATCCGGACTCGGGCGCAACTCATTACATAACCAACAACCTCTAGAACCTCAATTTTTGGAAGCAAAAATTACTCAGGTATGAAAAATTTGCACATGGGCAATGGTAAGACTGCTAGCATAACACACATAGATAAAGGCACTATTCTAGGAAAAGGCTAACTCAATTTAAACACTCTACTTAGGGTTCCCACTATTAATAAAAATCTACTAAGTGTATCAAAATTTGCTAACGGCAATCATGTATACTTTGAATTTCACCCCAATTTCTATGTTGTCAAAGATTTACTAAGTCACGAAATATTACTACAGGGTAAACTATACGATGGTCTTTACAAATTCGATAATTTGAAGACTGGAAACTCAAAGGGTGAATTCTGCTATAATAGCATGGATATTAGTAGTATTGATTGTAGTAGGGATGCTGATGGTAGTAGTAATGGTTGTAATGTCAATAATAATGACAGTAGTAATTATAACTGCAATAGAAGTATATGTAATGTTTATTCCTAGCATATGAGGCTTAGTCATCCATGTTTTGAAACTATCAAAACTATCTTGAGTAATAATAATATTTCTTTTAGTAAAAATTTACCAGTTAAACACACATGAACACACTGCCAACTTGGCAAAAGTCAAAAACTTCCGTTCAGCGATTCCAAAACCAAGTACTATAAGCCATTGGAGTTAATAGCGGATGACTTGTGGGGGCTAGCGCCACTAAACTCATATCAGGGACACAGGTACTATCTTTCGTTCGTAGATGCTTATTCGAGTTACACTTAGATATACATGCTAAAAAAAAATCTGCAACATGCAATATTGCCACGCAATTCATAACACAAGTTGAAAAACATTTAAATTGAAATGTCGAAGTCATACAAACAGATGGTGGGAGAGAGTTCAAGCGATTAACTAATTATTTCATCAAAAAAGTAATTAAACACAGGCTTACTATGCCTCACATATCTAAACAAAACGGTTTAATGGATAGAAAACATAGATATATTATGGAAATTGGTCTAACACTGATGTCACAAAGCTCATTACCCATGAAATATTGGAATGAAGCCTTCTACACCTCAATTTTACTCATTAACAAGTTACCAACCAAGGTATTAAATAACAAAACACCACATGAAATTATATACATTATTAGACCAGATTATAGTTTTTTGAAAATATATGGTTGTCTGTGTTTTCCATACCTAAGGGATTATAACAGACACAAGTTAAGCATGAGATCAAGTCCACGCACCTTCATTGGTTACGCTCAAAACCAAAAGGGATACAAATGTTTAGATAAGAATGGAAGAATCTACGTCTACGTATCGTATTTGATGAAAATGTTTTTCATTTGGTAGAAAAACCTGAAATGAGGAAGGATAATGGAGAATATTTAGTCAGGAATGAGCATTTTCAACAATTACTTATTCAGCCACTCGAGGATCAAAATCAACAGATTATAGTCAACACCAACATGCAAGAGAAACCCATACGAGGAATAGATGACCACACAAGTGAAACAGGAAACAATTCAAAAAGAATGCAGACAGTGAATCAAATCAGGACTCTTACAACAACACAGAAGTGGTCAGTAATGTAGACATGGATGATGACACTAAAATAAATGAAGCTACATCACAACAACCACATACTGTACACCCAGGACATCATATGAAGACGAGTTCAAAAAGTGGCATTTTTAAACCTAAAGTGTATCACATTTCAGCCACCGAAGCAAAACCATCTAGTTTTGAATAAGCTATAACATCAAGAAAATGGAAGGAGGCCATGGACACTGAATATGAAGCGCTTACAAGAAACAAAATGTAACAACCTGGAAAATCAGAACCAATTTTAAAAAATTATTTTAAGAAATTTTGTTAGAAAATGTGCCAGAATTTAAAAATTCCATTTTTTAAATAATATTAAAGCTATTAAATGTAGTTATTTTATAAACGACCTCCATTTTCGACGAAACCATTTTTGTCAAATCCGAAATGTCAAATTATTGCTAAATTTAATTTTCCATAATTTTTTAAATTAATATGTGAGCGTGGTAAATTAAACTGTGTTCGATAATTTCTACTGAATTTAATCGACTGTCAAAAAGGCCATTTTTCAAACGGTCTCTAAATTCGACGAAATTAATGTTGTTAGGACCGTATCATCAAAACATAGCTAGATTTATTTTTTGGAAATTTTTGGAGTTCGTATGTGGCCCCGGTAAATTTAAATGTACGATCAAATTAAATAATTAAATGAGTTATATTTTAATTTGAAGAAAACAAGATGAAAATGGTTGAATAGGCTGACAAGACATACCCCATTGTGTCCGGAAGGGGGATATTTGGCTACGGGCAACTTTCGTTGGGCTGAATTTGGAGTTATTAAGGGTTAACGGGCTTAAACTAATAATTAAGAGATTTAAATATTATTTTATTATAAATACTCAAGAAAATCAAAACCCTAATCTATTCTAAGCCGCCGCCACCCTTCTGTTAATGGCCAGAATTGCTCTTCCCTTCCACCATTGATTTCTTTTGATCCACACTATAAAATCCTCTCCTCCTTTTGACATTATTGTAGAACTCCTCATAAGCTTCAATTTCATACGGGGTTGATCAAGAATAGTGGTGTATTCGGTTTGGATTCTACACCCAAAGTGTCGCTGTTTTCACCGCTGCCATACCCCCTAGCATGATTGAACTCCACCGCGTGGGCCCCCTGGTGCGCCACCTGCCCCTCTTCGACGTGGTGTGGTTAGATTTTTGACAAAGCTAAGGGTTTGGACGATAAATCTAGAACTAGTTTTGAATAAATATTGAAAGCATCCAACGTGATCTATAGTAGGAAGAAGAAGGTATAATTCTAAGTAAATAATTTAATTAATTAATTTAAAATTTTATTTACACAAATAAATCCATATCTTATTCATACGAACCGTTGGGATCGTGAATCCGAGATCTACATTTTAGAACAGACTAGGATGAATTTGGAGCAAATCAGAATTTGGGGAAATTCAATGTTGAATTATACAGAATTTGAAGCACTGTGAGAATTCTACTTTTTTTGAATAATTAAAATTAATTAATTATGATTGTGTTTAGAAATCCTTACCAGTCCGTTGTTAAATTCAATTCATTGTTATACGTGATTTGATTTAGGTTGATGATGCTGTTATGTTGATCTATTGATTTGGTGGATTATTGTGTTAAAATAAAATAGTTGAAACAAAATTGACATTTTTGTCAAAATAAAATAGTTGAAACAAAATTGACATTTTAGTCAAAATAAAATAGTTGAAACATAATTGACATTTTTGTCAAAATAAAATAGTTGAAACAAAATTGACATTTTTGTCAAAATAAAATAGTTGAAACAAAAATGAATATTTTTGTTGAAATAAAATTTTCAACACAAAAATGAACAATTTTTGTTGAAATAAAATTGTTAAAAAAAATCATTTTTTGTTGGAATAAAATTGTCAAGAAAAAAATATCATTTTTTGTTGAAATAAAATGTCAAAAAAAAAATCATTTTTAGTTGAAATTAAATAGTCAAAACAAAAATAACATTTTGGTTAAATAGATTTATGTTAAAACAAAAATAACATTTTTATTAAGTAGATTTGTGTTAAAACAAAAATAACATTTTTGTTAAGTAGATTTGTGTTAAAACAAAAATAACATTTTTATTAAATAGATTTGTGTTAAAAACAAAAGTATCAATTTTGTTAAAATAGAATGGTTAACAAAATGAAGTTATCATTTTTATTCATTTTGTTGAAATGGAATTGTAATAAAATAAAGTTTTCATTTTTATATGTTTTGTTAAAATAGAATTGTCAAGAAAAATAAAATCATCCTTTTTATATGTTTTGTTGAAACAGAATTGTCAACAAAAATCAAATCATCATTTTTACATGTTTTTTTGAAATAGAATTGTCAACAAAAATAAAATTATCCTTTTTATATGTTTTGTTGAAATAGAATTGTCAACGAAAATGAAATTATCCTTTTTATATGTTCTGTTGAAATAATATTATCAACAAAAATAAAATTATCCTTTTTATATGTCTTGTGGAAATAGAATTGTCAACAAAACAAAAATTATCAATTTTGTTTGTTTTCTTGAAATAAAATGTAAACAAAATTGAAGTATCATGTTTATTTGTTTTGTTGAAAAAGAATGGTCATCAAAATAAAAATATCATTTATTGTTAGAATTAGATTTGTATGCAAATGAAAATGTCATTTTATTTATTATGTTACATGTTAATGTAGGAATTGTAAAACACTTAAAAATATCATTTTTATGTTACAAATTATACATTAGAATTTGTATACCAATTAAAGAGACATTTTATTGTCAAATTATACATTAGAATTTGTATACCAATTAAAGAGACATTTTTATTATCAAATTATACATTAGAATTTGTTTACCAATTAAAAAGGCATTTTTATTGTCAAATTATACATTAGAATTTGTATACAAATTAAAAAAAAACATTTTTATTGTCAAATTATACCATAGAATTGTATACAATTTAAAGAAGACAATTTTATTGTCAAGTTATACAATAGAGTATACAATTTAAAGGGGACATTTTTATCGTCATGTCATACATTGAAATTGTATACAAATTAAATAAACATTTTTTTGTGTTATGTTATACATTGAAATTGTATACAAATTAAATAAACATTTTTATGTGTCATGTTATACATTGAAATTGTATACAAATAAAAATATTTCTTTTTATCTGTTAAAGTTAAAAACAAAAATTGCATAAAAATAATAAAAATAAAAATTATCTTTGTATTTGTCATTAGCAACAATGTCATGTAAATAAATTATATTTTATTTAACATTAGAAATGTAGAAAATGTTATGTAAATAAATTACATTTTATTTGACATTAGAAGCATGTAGTGAATTAATGTAAATAAATTATATTTTATTTGACATTAGGAACATGCAGTGAATTAATGTAAATAAATTATATTTTATTTGACATTAGAAACATGTAGTGAATTAATGCAAATAAAATACATTTTTATTTGACATTATAAACGTGTAGAGATGTTATGCAAATAAAACATTCTTTTATTTGGCGTGTTGAACATGTTAGTGGAATCGTCGAATGATTTATATTTATATATAATTATATATATATATATAAATATAAACTAAAATTAAACGAATCATGCGCGGTAGTTCGCGTTTCGGAATCGTAACTTTAAACGATTATACGGAAAGATCCGACCGTCGGATTTTCCCAAAACTGGAACCGTTAGGCCCGATTTGGGAAGATATCCAACGATATAAATTTTGTTAAAATCCAATGGTTAGATTTAGAGAAATGTGCAAATCAAATTTGGTTAAAAACAGCGCCAGGGCCACCTATTGACCCGAAACGTCATTAAATTAAATTGGGTTATTTTTGTATAAATAAAAATAATGATTTAAATTATATATATGCGAGAATTATTTGAAAAGACTGATTTCAATCTCATTTCAAATAATTACACTACGATTAAAATGGAAGATATTGAAGACGGTGATTGAAGACCGGCGATCTTCACATCGATTGGACGACTACTGATGCCCGACATTGGGTAGCTCCCAGTAAAGGGTTAAAGTGGTAGTTGTCCGGACGTACTTGTTGATTGTCCGGGTAAGTGAGCACCTCTCTTCCGTATTGGACATACGGGATGAGGAATAAGGTGTCTCCGGTTTCGTTCAGACCCAGAACGGACTTGTAAATGGATATGTGTCTAACGTTGAATTTCATTCTATGTGAATTTATTTTTATTTAATATACATCTGTTTGGTGGCGGAGAATTTATTCTCTTGTTTAACACCCTTCTCTGAGATGCACGAGCTCAGAGGTTATATATTGATAGTTATTGATCGCATGGTGTGGATTGTCAATTTAGCACGCCAAGATGCAAATGATCGAGGATTTTGTTGAAAAGCAGAGCCTTGTGGTTGATGATCAAAGCATGGCCGGTTTAGGTGTATCTTTGTGTATAGCGTAACTTCGCGAACCTCACACCCCGGTAAGAGTCAGAAATGAGATAAGGTACCTAACGAGTGCATGCATTTCTTTCTAGCTAGGAGGGGTGTCATGGTATGGAGCCCATACATTTTTACTTATGTGGATGATGGATTACGAGGCCTTGGATATATTGGTCGATAGTGGCCAATTGATAGGTTCAATAGGACCGGGAAACATGTGTACAGGCATAACTAATCCACTAAAGTATTTGTGGATCGGCCTTGGAGGATCCAAGGGCTCGCCAGCGTCCGAGTCCTGAGACATTTGCTAGAGTGTCTTGAATCGGTAAAGAGATCATCCCTAGCCTTGACTCATGATGGAAATCCAATTTCCAATATGACATTACGGTTTTGATTGTAAACCTATATATGGCGACATAGTATATGGTAGCTATGCCATGTAGGATTGATACATTTACTTTGAAAGTATTTTAAAACTGATTAGACACTAACAATAATATTAAATATTATTTTATACATATCAAGCATGTTTGATCATTATAAGGTAAAACTCTATCTTCCGGTTCGCGTTGCATTGTGTGATTGGACTTGAGTCTTATAATGATTTCATTTTTCTAAAAAGCATTGCATTGTTTTGAATAAAAATTTATTTAATTTATGCATTGATAATCCAATGGAGTAAACTCGTTCCGCGTTAGCGGCATGGTCCTGTGATTAGCCTTATTATAAGTTAACTTAAGTAAAGATTTCTCATACCAGTCCCATGACTGACTCGTAGTTTGTTTCACTTGCAAACTCGAGTGCCCTTACTTTTACATGGGCAGCCAAGTGACAGGTATCAGGTTATTTTGGGCATATGATGGATTGGAGTATGCTTATGGACAGAAGACGAAGATCATTTCTATCTTTTATTTCTATTTTGAAAACATTTGGACATTATTTATCCATGTTGTATTTGATGTTGTTTAGACCTATTTCTATTTGTTGAGACCTTTTATATGCTAAGTTGTATCTTGTAACTGTGCCACTCTGATGTTCTGATGTTGTGATGTTTATGACATTTCTATTTTCCGCTGGTATGATTTATGTGTTATACTATTATCTACATCTGTTGTTGTAAATATGTTGTATTCCAATGATTATCCTTGCTTTCGTACGATGGGAGTTTGGGGTTATCACAGTTGTTATCAGAGCTAATGGTTAACCTTAGCTTTAGGGTATAACATATTTAAAACAATTCATCTAGACAGAATCAGCAGTATTCTAAGGCGAGTAGCTCATTAGAGATAAGATTAGTAATGTCCTAGAATGAGCACAGCAGAATAACACATCATAATCAGTCATTACATCATCATTTTTCCATATGTCCTTTACTCTTACCATAACTTAAAAATTATCATTTTTGTTGGTTTGACCCTTTCCGTGATGGTACAGAACTAACTGGAAAATGAGTACACGAGCGAGAATCAGAGGCAAAGGCGGAGCCAGAAGACCGGGAAGGGGTGAAACCCCCACTGCTCAGGATCAGCCCAATCCCGAGGCAGTAGCACCACTACCACCTCCACCCCCACATCCTTTTGACCTAGAAAAAGTAGCTAAGAAGTTCAGGAATTTGGGTGGCGTGCCGTTCATGGGCCATGAGACAGCGATGGAATCTCAAGCATGACTCAAGAAATGTGAGAAGATATTTGGGGGCCTGGAACTTGAAGACCACCGTAAGCGATTCATGGCATCGTGGCTATTGAAGGATGAGGCTCAGAATTGGTGGGAGACTGTTACGATTGGAGGTACTGATGCCGACATGTCTTGGACAAAATTCAAGGAGCTCTTCAACGAGAAATTCATTCCTCGGCAAGAAGTCGAGCGTCTTCATGATCAGTTTGCTAACCTGCAACAAGGAGATAAGACTGTTTCTGAGTATGTGCGGAAATTTGAGGAGCTTCATGATATGCTCCTGAATTAGTTAAGGACCCATTTCAGAAAAAGAAGAGATTCATAAATGGCCTTTCAAGGAAGTATCTTAACAGAGTGACAACACATATTAAGTTTCCATTTAACGAGGTGGTTGAGATGGATTGTCAATATAAAGAAAATGACAAGAATTCTCAGCAAGATCGGGAGAAGAATCAAACTAACAACAAGAGGAAGCAGTCTACAAGAAGCCGGAGGCGAGCAACTCTTCAGCCGCCAAGCCTCAAGGAAGTAAAAAAGCCAAAATCAGATTCTTTAACTACTAGAAGATGGGACACTTTGATTACGAATGCAGAGCTCAAAAAAGGCCAAGGAGGAATGAGTCAGGGCCCAGCAAGAATTTTTGCGGTACCAGGGAATGCTTTAATTGCCACAAGCCAGGGCATCTTATCAAGAATTGTCCACTGGTGTAGAAATCCGAGGTGGCTCATGTATACGATGGAGCGGCTGCACCAGCTTCTTCTGAAGGAGCAGATAAACCAGATGTCTTGGGAGATACCCTTACCATTAAGAATATTCCTGTTACTGTATTGTTTGACACTGGTGCATCACGGAGTTTCATTTCTAGTGACACAATTAAAAAGTTAAAACTCAAACCAAGAAATCTTAAACAATCAAGTGTCCATAATCCGATAGGAGGCTCTCTTGTTCTCATATTATTTTGCAAAGTACCTGTCTCCTATTCTTTTTATCGGTTTCCTTTTAATCTGGCCGTGATGAATTTTTACGAATTTGATATCATTCTTGGACTGGATTGGCTAACAAAATATGAGACCGAAGTCAAATGTGCCAAAAGAATTGTCAAAGTTAAAACTAAGCTCGAAGATATAATTATACCATGCCATGGCTCAGCCACTGATAGGAAAGAATCTTGGTCTTCTCTAGAAGTTACTCCTGCTTCTACTGAGAACATTCTTGTTGTCAAAGATTATGCGGATGTGTTTGAAGAAGTTGATAGCTTACCTCCGCGAAGAGAAATTGACTTCAGGATTGACTTAGTTCTGAATGCAAGGCCAGTGGTGCACGCTATTCGGAGGATGATGCCGAAAGAAAAAGAAGAGCTGAGCAATCAAACTAAACAGATTTTGTAGAAAGGCCTGATCAGGCCTAGCTTCTCAAATTGGGGTGCAGCAATGGTATTTGTCCCAAAGTCAGACGGTACTCTCAGGCTATGTGTGGATTACCATGACCTCAATAAGAAAACGCTGAAAAACAAATATCCATTGTTGCGTATTGATGATCTATTAGATCGCTTGAATGGAGCGCAAGTATTCTCTAGAATGGACCTAGCTACAGGTTTCCATCAATTGCGCATTGCCGAAGAATGTGTTCCTTTGACAGCTTTCAGAGGTCCAGACTGATTCTATGAGTGGCTAGTAATGTCGTTCGGCTTATGTAACGCTCCTGCTTACTTTGTCGATCTGATGAATAGAGTATTCCGTGATGTCTTGAATAAATTTGTGTTGGTTTTCATCGACGACATCTTAATCTTCTCTAAATCCACGACTGAGCATGAAAAGCATCTAAAAGAATTTTTGGAAATTCTGAGAAGGAATGTATTGAAAGCCAAATTCTCTAAATGCATATTTTGGAAAGAAGAAGTAAAGTTCCTTGGTCATGTTGTATCGAAGAAAGGCATTTCAGTAGACCCAGGCAAGATCTCAGCCATTCAATATTGGAAGCAGCCTAGCACACCTACAAAAGTCAGAAGTTTCATAGGATTGGCTGGCTATTATCGGAAATTCGTTAAAGATTTTTTGAAGCTATCTTGTCCATTGACGAAGCGGACCAAGAATCATACAAAGCTTAATTGGACACCCGAATGTGAGGCAGCTTTCCAAGAGCTGAAATTGAGGTTGACTACTACTCCCGTGTTGACCATTATTGATGGCAATCAAGATTTGACAGTCTACACTGATGCTTCTATTGAACGTATTGGTGCGGTACTAATGCAAAGAGGCAAAGTAGTTGCTTATGCTAGCCGTCAGTTGAAGCCGCATGAAAAGAGATACCCCACCCATGATCTTGAGTTATTGGTCATCGTGTTTGCTTTAAAGATATGGAGGCACTATCTTTTGGGTGAGAAGTTCGAATTATATACAGATCATAAATCCTTAAAGTATCTTTTCACCCAAAGGGACTTAAATTTGAGGCAGCAACATTGGTTAGAATTTCTTGCGGCCTATGATCTGGACATCTTGTATACTCCAGGAAAAGAAAATGTGGTGGCGGATGCGCTTAGCAGAAAGAACGCAGTTGTCGCCAATCTTATCATCACCAATCTAATTATTACACCTTCACTGATATATAAGATCTCTGCTCTTCAGAAGAATGATGAATTTATTCAGAGATCAGCAAAAGAGTTCGGGAGGGAGAACCCACGAGTTTCCAGATGGACAACAAAGGGGTTCTGAGGCTGTTAGGCCGAATTTGTGTTCCAACATTCCTAAGCTCAGAAAGGAAGTTATGGATGAATGTCACAAATCTAAGATTAGTATTCATCCAGGTGTGAGCAAAATGTATCATGACTCAAGCGCACTTTTTGTGGAGATCTATGAAAAGAGACATTTCCATATATGTTAGCAGATGTTCAACTTGCCAACAAGTTAAAAGCGATCAACAGAAGCTTACAGGATTGTTGCAACCGCTAGAGGTTCCAAGTTGGAAGTAGGACCAAATTTCTATGGATTTCATTGATGGCTTGCCCAAAACCAGAAAAGGGAATGACATTATATGGATGACTGTAGATCGTTTCATGAAGACCGCCCATTTTATTGTTGTTCGTTCGAATAGAACAGCTCGAAGTCTGGCGTAGCTTTATTTCAGAGAGATTGTCAGACTATATAGAGTTCCCAGTAGTACTGTTAGCGATCGAGATCCGATATTTTCTAGTAAATTTTGGGAAGCAATCAACGAGGGGCTAGGGACAAAGTTGAATCTGAGCACCGCTTATCATCCTTAGATAGATGGCCAGACTGAGAGGGTGAACCGTGTACTTGAAGACTTGTTGCGAGCATGCATTCTAGATTTTGCCGGGTCATGGGAAGATCACTTGCATTTGGTTGAGTTCTCTTATAATAACAGTTACCAAGCAAGCTTGCAGATGTCGCCATTTGAAGCATTATATGGCAGGCCATGCAGATCTCCCACATGTTGGGTGGAACCAGGCAATCGGTTAGTATTGGGTCCCGACATCATTCGTGAAGCATTGGATATATCGATTTCATTAAGAAGCGACTACTGACTGCTTAGAGCCGACAGAAGAGCTATGCAGACTCATGAAGAAGTGATTTAAAATTCTTTGTTGGTGATTATGTGTACTTGAGAGTTTCCCCATTAAGAGGTGTAGTTCGTTTCGGGAAGACTGGGAAGTTGGCGCCAAGATTCATTGGTCCATTTCTTATTCTCGAAAGAATTGGAACTCTCACTTACAGGGTTCAGCTACCTGACTGGTTGTCAGGTGTGCATGATGTATTATTCCATGTGTCTCAACTCCGGAAGCATGTACATGATCCAGACTTGATTGTGGAGAAAGTAGCACAACAAGATTTGGAGATTACCCCGAGCTTAGCAGTGAGAAGGGAGCCAGTGAAAATTGTTGGCAAGGAAACCAGAATTCTGAGGAATAAGAGGACCAACTAAGTCAAAGTACAGTGGAGAAGGGATCCTAGTGACTGTACATGGGAGACGGAGGATATCATCAAACAGGCTTATCCCAAGTACAGAGTCGATATCTCCGAGTAGCTCTTGTGTTGAGGTACATTTAGAATATTTTGCATTTTCCGTTTTGTTTCCTACTATACTATTGTTTCCTTTTCGGGGACGAAAAGTTTTCAAGTGAGGGAGATAGAAACAACCTGGAGAATCATAACCAATTTAAAAATTTTATTTTAAGGAATTTTATTAGAAAATGTGCTAGAATTTAAAAATTCCATTTTTAAATAATATTAAAGCTATTAAAAATAGTTATTTTATAAACGACCTCCGTTTTCGATGAAACCATTTTTGTTGGATCCAAAATATCAAATTATTGCTAAGTATAATTTTCCATAATTTTTTGAATTAATAAGTGAGCGTGATAAATTAAACTATGTTCGATAATTTTTGTTGAATTTAATCAACCGTCAAAATGGCTATTTTTCAAACGGTCTCCAAATTCGACAAAATTAATTTTGTTAGGACCATATCGTCAAAACATAGCTAGATTTATTTTTCGGGAATTTTTGGCGTCCGTATGTGGCCCCGGTAAATTTAAATGTATGATCAAATTAAATAATTAAATGAGTTATTTTAATTTGAAGGAAACAAGCTGAAAATGGTCGAATGGGCTGACGAGACCTAGCCCATTGTGTCCGGAAGGGGGATATTTGGTCGGGGGCAACTCTCGTTGGGTTGAATTTGGAGCTAGTAAGGGTTAACGGGCGTAAACTAATAATTAAGAGACTTAAATATTATTTTATTATAAATACTCAAGAAAATCAAAACCCTAACCTATTCTAAGCCACCGCCACCCTTCTGTCAATGGCCAGAATTGCTCCTCCCTTCCACCATTAATTTCTTTTGATCCACACTATAAAATCCTCTCCTTCTTATGATATTATTGTAGAACTCCTCATAAGCTTCAATTTCACACGGGGTTGATTAAGAATAGTGGTGTACTGGGTTCAGATTCTGCACCCAAAGTGCCGCCGTTTGCATCACCGCCATACCCCCCAGCACGATCGAACTCCACCGCGTGGGTCCTCCCCTGTTGCGCCACCTGCCCCTCTTCGACGTGGTGTGGTCAGATTTTGACAAAGCTCAAGGGTTTGGACGATAAATCTAGACCTAGTTTTGAAAAAATATTTAAAGCATCGGCCGTGATCTATAGTAGGAAGAAGAAGGTATAATTCTAAGTAAATAAATTAATTAATTTAAAATGCTATTTACACAAATAAATCTGTATCTTATTCATACGAATACAGAATTGGACAATTTCAGAACCGTTGGGATCATGAATCCGAGATCTACATTTTAGAACAATCTAGGATGAATTTGGAGCAAATCAGAATTTGGGGGAAAATTCAATTCTGAATTATACAGAATTTGAAGCACTGTGAGAATTCTATTTTTTTAAATAATTAAAAATAATTAATTATGATTGTGTTTAGAAATCCTTACCAATCTGCGGTTAAATTCAATTCGTTGTTATACGTGATTTGATTTGGATTGATGATGCTATTATGTTGATCTATTGATTTGGTGGATTATTGTATTAAAATAAAATAGTTGAAACAAAATTGACATTTTTGTCAAAATAAAATAGTTGAAACAAAATTGACAGTTTTGTCAAAATAAAATAGTTGAAACAAAATTGACATTTTTGTCAAAATAAAATAGTTGAAACAAAAATGAACATTTTTTTTTGAAATAAAATTTTCAAAACAAAATTGAACATTTTTTTTTGAAATAAAACTATCAAAAAAATATCATTTTTTGTTGAAATAAAATTGTCAAGAAAAAAAATCTTTTTTGTTGAAATAAAATTGTCAAAAAAAAAAAAAAAAAAATTTTTTTGTTGAAATTAAATAGTCAAAAAAAAAAATAACATTTTTGTTAAATAGATTTGTGTTAAAAAAAAATAACATTTTTGTTAAATAGATTTATGTTAAAACAGAAATATCAATTTTGTTAAAATAGAATGGTTAACAATATGAAGCTATCATTTTTATTCATTTTGGTGAAATGGAATTGTAATAAAATAAAGTTTTCATTTTTATATGTTTTGTTGAAATAAAATTGTCAACAAAAATAAAATCATCATTTTTATATGTTTTATTGAAATAGAATTGTCAACAAAAATAAAATCATCATTTTTATATGTTTTGTTGAAATAGAATTGTCAACAAAAATGAAATTATACTTTTTATATGTTTTGTTGAAATAGATTTGTCAACAAAAATAAAATTATCCTTTTTATATGTCTTGTTGAAATAGAATTGTCAACAAAACAAAAATTATCATTTTTGTTTGTTTTGTTGAAATAGAATGACAACAAAATTGAACTATCATGTTTATTTGTTTTGTTGAAAAAGAATGGTCGTCAAAATAAAAATATCATTTATTGTTAGAATTAGATTTGTATGCAAATGAAAATGTCATTTTATTTGTTATGTTACATGTTAATGTAGGAATTGTAAAACACATAAAAATATCATTTTTATGTTACAAATTATACAATAGAATTTGTATACCAATTAAAGAGACATTTTTACTATCAAATTATACGTTAGAATTTGTATACCAATTAAAGAGACATTTTTATT
Organism: Allium sativum; assembly: GCA_030737875.1. Taxonomy (NCBI): domain Eukaryota; kingdom Viridiplantae; phylum Streptophyta; class Magnoliopsida; order Asparagales; family Amaryllidaceae; genus Allium; species Allium sativum. The sequence goes on along the minus strand of CM060910.1, from coordinate 588,706,011 downwards.
GTCAAATTATACATTAGAATTTGTATACCAATTAAATAGATATTTTTATTATCAAATTATACATTAGAATTTGTATACAAATTAAAGAGACATTTTTATTGTCAAATTATACATTATAATTGTATACAATTTAAAGGAGACATTTTTATTGTCAACTTATACAATAGAATTATTTACAATTTAAAGGGGACATTTTTATCTTCATGTTATATGTTGAAATTGTATACAAATTAAATAAACATTTTTATGTGTTATGTTATACATTGAAATTTTATACAAATAAAAATATTTATTTTTATTTGTTAAAGTTAAAAATAAAAATTGCATACAAATAATGAAAATAAAAATTATCTTTTTATTTGTAATTAGCAACAATGTCATGTAAATAAATTACATTTATTTAACATTAGAAATGTAGAAAATGTCATGTAAATAAATTACGTTTTATTTGACATTAGAAACATGTAATGAATTAATGTAAGTAAATTACATTTTATTTGATATTATAAACATGTAGGGAATTAATGTAAATAAATTACATTTTATTTGACATTTGAAACATGCAGTGTATTAATGCAAATAAAATACATTTTTATTTGACATTATAAACATGTAGAGATGTTATGCAAATAAAACATTCTTTTATTTGGCGAGTTGAACATGTTAGTGTAATCGACAAATGATTTATATTTATATATAATTTTAAATATATAAACATAAATTAAAATTAAACGAATCGCGCGCGGTAGTTCGCGTTTCGGAATCGTAAATTTAAACGATTATACCGAAAGATCCGACCGTCGGATTTTCTCAAAACTGGAATCGTTAGGTCCGCTTTCGGAAGATCTTTCCATTGATATAAATTTTATTAAAATCCAACGGTTAGATTTTGAGAAATATGTAAATCAAATTTGGGTAAAAATAACGCCAGGGCCGCTTATTGACCCGAAGCGTCGTTAAATTAAATTGGGCTATTTTTATATAAATAAAAATAACGATAAATCATTATAAAATAATATTAACGATATGAAATGAGTTAAGTTATATATATGTGAGAATTATTTGAAATGTCTGAGTTTAATCTCATTTCAAATAATTATATGACGATTTAAATCGAAGATATTGAAGACGGTGATTGAAGACCAGCGATCTACACATCGAATGGACGACTACTAATGCCCGACATTGGGTAGCTCCCAGTAAAGGGTTAAAGTGTTAGTTTTCCGGATGTACTTGTTGATTGTACGGGTAAGCGAGCACTTCACTTCTGTATTGGACGTACGGGGCGAGCAATAAGATGTCTCTGGTTTCGTTCAGACCTAAATTGGACTTGTAAATGGATGTGTGTCTGACGTTGAATTTCATTCTATGTGAATTGATTTCTATTTAATATATATCTATTTGGTGGCAGAGGATTTATTCTTTTGCTTAACACCCTTCTCTGAGACGCACGAGCTCAGAGGTTATATATTGATTGTTATTGATCGCATGGCGTGGATTGTCAATGTGGCATGCCAAGATGCAAATGATCGAGGCTTTTGTTGAAAAGCGGAGCCTTGTGGTTGATGATCAAAGCACGACCTGTTTAGACGTAGCTTAGTGTATAGCGTAACTTCGCGAACCTCACACCCTGGTAAGAGTCAGAAACGGTATAAGGGACCCAAGGAATGCATGCGTTTCTGTCAACCTAGGAGTGGTGTCATGGTATGGAGCCCAGACATTTTTACTTATGTGGATGATGGATTACGAGGCCTCGGATATATTGGTCAATAGTGGCCAATTGATAGGTTCAATAGGAGCAAGAAACGCGTGTTCAGGCATAACTAATCCACTAAAGTATTTATAGACCGACCCTGGAGGATCCAAGGGCTTGCCAGCGTCCGAGTCTTGAGACATTTGTTAGAGTGTCTCGAATCGGTAAGTCGATCATCCCTAGCCTTGACACATGATGGAAACCCAATTTCCAATACGACATTAAGATTTTGATTGTAAACCTATATATGGCGACATAGTATATGGTAGCTATGCCATCTAGGATTGATACATTTACTTTGAAAGTATTTTAAAACTGATTAGACACTAATAATAATATTAAATATTATTTTATATGTATCAAGCATGTTTGATCATTATAAGGTAAAACTCTATCCTTCGGTTTGCGTTGCATTGTGTGATGGGACTTGAGTCTTATAATGATTTCATTTTTCTAAAAAACATTGCGTTGTTTTAAAAAAAAAATATTAAATTTATGCATTGGCAATCCAATGGAGTAAACCCATTCCGCGTTAGCGGCGTGGTACTATGATTATCCTTATTATTGTAACAACCCGGAAAATCTGAGCCAATTTAAAAATTTTATTTTGGCGATTTTAGTAAATTTTGAATATTTAAAATGATTTATTTTAAATAATAACAACGAGAAATTTATTTTGAATAGAATTAGAACGTATACATTTATTTGAATCATCGTTAGAATATTAATATTTTATTTTAAATATAAAAGGAATTGAAAATGGCGCGGTAGATCAAAAATTCGATTTCAAATTTCAAATGAATGTACAGGATTTGAAATAAACCGGATTTTGATGAAACCAAAAATATTAGAATCTATTTGAGAATATCTTTCCAACGAATCTGAAAAATTGAAATTTCATAGCAGGAATAAAAAGTTATGTCTATTTGAAAATTCAGAATAGTCGCTATGGAATTCTGGCCCTTAAAAATGGAAATTGTGCAAATGACCTCGGATTTCGACGAAACCACTTTTGTTGGATCCGTGATGTCAAGTTATTGCTAGATTCCAAAATTCGTAATTTTCTGAATCAATATGTGAGCATGGCGAAAGAAAACGTATTTTAACAGTTTTAGTTAATTTCGATCGACCAGAAAATGGCCATTTTTCAAACCGTCTCAGAAAATTTGATGAAATTAGTTTTGTTAGAACCGTATCGTCAATACGAAGCTAGAAAATATTTTTAGGGAATTTTTAGAGTCAGTATGTGGCCCCAGTAAATTGAAATGCGCATTCAAATTCAATATATAGATTTATATTTTGATTTTGACGAAAACTGATCCAAATGATCGAATCAGCCTACGATACATATTCCATTGTGTTTGGAATAGGGGTAATTAGCTAGGGACAACAGTCGGTTGGTTCGATTTCGAGTTCGAAATAAAAAGTTGCTTTTTGGAATTTAAATCTAATAAAATATATAAAATAGGCCCCTCCTTTTCTCTATAACTGCGGTCAACCCTCCCCCCTGTTCAAATCGTTCGACAGAAAGAAAGAAAAAAAGGGATAGATCGCGTGGGGGATAGGAGCCGCCGTCGCGGCTGACAGCACCACCGCGTCGTCGAGTGCGCCCCCTCCTCTTCCCCGTCACCTCCTCCTCTTCGCGCCAGACCCCCCTCGATTCCCCCCCCCCCCAGTCCAAACGCCAGCGAGACCCCCTTTTTTTCCCTCTCCCTCCCTCTTCCAAAAGGCCGACGCCCTAGAAGCTGCACCCCCTCCCCTTTCCGACGCAGTGCCGACGCCAAAACCCCCTCCCCCTCGCTGAAAAAAAAGAAAAATAGTAAGTCTTCCTATTTATTTATTTTTATTATTTATTCTCTTTTAGATCCGATTTTTTTATTGTAAACCATTGAAAAATATATTTATATATAAAGCAATACTTTTGTTTATATATAAAATTGGAAAAAGATTTCAGTTTATATATATATATATATATATATATGAAGAGCGGACTGAAAAATATGATTTTTACTTTAGGAAACTATAGATAGGTAGGATCTTTTATATATATATATATATATATATATATATATAAAGAATTTTTAAAATATGAAAGGAGCGTAGTTAGAAGATGGAATTTTCATAAGTTAAAAGATTATATCTTTATATAAGAAAAGAGTTGATCTTTATATTTAAAAAGATTATACTTTTATAGTAGGATAAAGGTTTGATTTTTAGAATAGGAAAAGATTGGATTTTTAGAAATATGAAAATAGAATTTTTATAATAAAAGTGAAATGATAAAGATAAGATCTTTATACGGATATCATTAAGGTAAAAATTTGATTTTTATTATATATGAAGCGAAATAAAAAAATTCGATCTTTATATAAGAAGTAGAAATTTAAAAATATAATTTTTATATAGAAAGATGCGATAAAATTATATGATGTAGAAATAAAAATATGATTTTTATTTATTGGAATGAAGTAATAAAAATATATTTTTTATCATGGAAGTAGCGGTGTAAAGGAGTGATTTTTACATATGTAGTAGAGATATAAAAATACGATCTTTATATATAAAAATGTGATTTTTATATAGAGAATGGTGAGATAAAAATATGATCTTTATTATATGAACATCGTTATAAAAATAGAATTTTCATCTATATAGTAGCAGTTTAAAAATGTGATTTTTATCCATATAGCGTAGTTATAAAAATGTGATTTTTATATACATAATAACAATATAAAGATGCGATTTTATATATGTAGTGGATACGGACGACGAAAGTGATAAAGGGCGAGCACGACAAAGATTTCTACATATGACGAGTCGTGGCGTTTGGTTTAGCTCTCGATGAGAACTTCTCACTTTAATTCTTGTTTTCTAGTTAAAAATATATATTAGGATGCAGACGGTGCTTAGCAGCACTCGACACCCGTCGTCCACAGACCATGGACGACTTGTTTGATTTTGTTGTGTTGTGAAAATTGATTGTGATGTGGAGTGAATGGAAATATACTCATGTGTTGAAATAAAATGTTATATAGTTAAAAATATAAATTTAAAGTGAAGGTGAATAAATAAATATTAATTTACAAATCAGACGATTTGTATATGTACACTGATTTGACTGATACTGATTGGGACGATAAATTTTACACATCGCCCAACTGCACAAATAATATTTAGTATTTGTTGATTTGAAACCCGACATGGGTGTTGGGATGATATTTGGCGTACACTAATCCCAATTGTTTAATTGTATGTCAATCGATAGGTTGACAGACTGTGTAAGCGTTAATTATTTATGTTTAATGTTTATGCAGTTGTGTGTTGCACTTTGGATGATGGTTGATTATTATTCGTTGCTATTATATACATGTGTTGTATGGGATCCATATAATTGACATTATATGGTGATTGATTGGGCCACATTCCAATATGGAAAATAAAGATTCATGTGTTGAATAGAATAAATAGTCATGTGTTGACGATACTCATGTGTTGAGAATATTCATGTGTTGAAACTTATCATGTGTTGAACGAAATATTTTAACAATAAAATTCACATCTTTATCATATATAAAATTAGAAACTAACTGGAAACTAGTTAAGATGAGTGGTTTCCTGGGTATTAATCTAATGTTGGTTTCGGCCTTCAGGGTTAATACTTAAGGAATCGTTCTCTTACTAATTTACGGTTGGAGTCTGATTAAGAATTAAACGATAGAAATCATAATTTTATAAAATATATTAAATAACAAAAATAGTCATGTGTTGACGATACTCATGTGTTGAGAATATTCATGTGTTGAATAAGATAAAAATTCATGTGTTGAATAGAATAACGAAGTTATTAAAATATATAAAGCCGTGTTGATTAGATTCGCGCCATTTTGATGCGAACGATATCTATATCGATTATATTCGTTTTTATAATGAATATAGAAAAGGAAGTGATTTCAAAATATAACGTTTTGAAAATATTATCATTTATATGTTAATGATATGGAATATTCAATTTTGATTTAAAATTGAATATGAAGTTGAAATTGTTTTGAAAATGAATTTAAAACGATTTATAAAATACGTTTTGAATTGAAATCGACGAAATATATAATATATATATATATATTATATATATTAATGGCCTGAATAGAACGTGCCGCACCACGACCGTTCGCGATTTTCGACCATTGACTTCGAATTGATGTTGCGGGAGATTCGACCATCGGATTCTCCTGAAACCAGAACTGTTGGGTTCGTATCGAAAAGAGCTTTCCAATGAATATAATAAATTTGAAATCTAACGGTTGGATTTGGAATTATGTCCAAATCAAATTTGGAAAAGGTCGTTGTAAGTACAGTTCGGTGGCCGTTATTGAAAACCGACTATACGGGCCTTGATAAAATTATTAAAAATATTAATAATTTGTGTAAAATCATAATATGGGAATTGGAAAGAATTGGGATGAAAAATCCCATATTTGAAAAGATAAAAATAGATTTTTATCGAAATGAACTAGTTTTGAACTAGAATTATAATCCTTTTTTTTTTTGAATAAATAAATTGGATATGAAGTGGTTTTAAAAATAATCAGAATTTCCAATATACGAATTGGAATGGATTTAAATCGAAATTATCTTCGGAATATTTCGATGTTGGATTTCGTGATTATACAGATATGGTTGTGGAAATTTTAAAGATGTATTTATATAGTTATTTCCAATATGATATTTGTTGGTTTCAGAATTTGATATTGAATATATTCTGATATATTTTCTATTCAGAGCCTTGTATTTAATATCAAATGGGATTTTGGCTTCGTCGTGAATGGTCTCTTAAATAACACTGTTCTTGAACCCAGTTTAGAAAAGAATAAATCTTTTAATTAAGGTTTAGTGAAATTGTCGAGTTAATTAGTATTTAATTGGAATTGAATTTAAATTGGTCTTTGGGGTTTATCGTGAGCGGTGTTTTGAATAACACCTGTTCTTTAACCCGATTAACAATGGAATGTGATTTTGGTTTTATCGTGAACCGTGTTTTAGATGACATTGGTTCTTTAACCCAGTTAAATACAGGATATTGATTTTTGGGAAGATTAAAACTAAGTGGAGTTTTAATGAACCTTTAATTAGATTAAAGTGATCGAGAATGGAGTATCACCAGTTTTGCTCCAAACGATAGTTAAATCTTTAATTAGATTTGAACGTGAAATGGTAATTAATATTTACCGATAACACCATGGTGTTAGATATGGAGTATTACCGGTTTTGCTCCATGGGATGAATAGGTTGGGATTGGGAAATAAATTAAATAATTACTTCGGTGTGGTTCGCTAATCCCGACTAGTTTGGAAAACCTTAACATGGTTTGAAATGATATCCAAAGGAAGATTAAAGAATAAATTTAGAAGATTTTATCTTTGATATAATTAATGGGAACCTTTCCCTAAGAATGGGAATATTTGAATAAAGGAATATTTTGAATTGGAATGAGGCGTATGTTGTGTTTGTGTAACACTTGTTTATTATATACGCGGGTTATTCGGAAAGGCCGGGTTTATACCCATTCTGAATAACCGATTCGACGATAAGTCGAAGATGAAGACGATGGTTGAAGACCGGAGGTCTTCACATCGTTTGGATGATTATTGATGATCTTGATTGGGCTGTACACCCAAGAGGAGGGAATCAGTTGGTGATCGTCCAGATGTACTTGGAGATCGATGGATATGCAAGGAATAAGGTTCCTCCGGTTTCGTTCAGACCCAGAACGAACTTGTAAATGGACTGTGTGTATGACATTGGATTTTAGTCTGTGTGATTGATTTCTATTAAATATATATCTGTTTGGCGGCGGAGAATTTATTCTCTTGCTTAACGCCCTTCTCTGAGACGTACGAGCTTAGTGATTATATAACGATAGATATCAATCGCATGGCATGAATTGCCTGTGTGGCATGCCTAAGTGGCAGATGATCAAGGCTTTTGTTGAAAAGCAAAGTCTTGTGGTTGATGATCAAAGCACGACCTATGTGGCACAGCTTTGTGTATAGCGTTAATTCGTGAGCCTCACACCTCGGTATGAGTCAGAAACGGGATAGTGACAGCAGGGAGAGCACGACGTTTATTTATAGCTATGGGTGATGTCAGTGACCTACCAGCCCTGACATTTATATACTTTTTACCTATGTGGTTGTTGGATGCGGGGCGCCTCGGATATAGGTCTGAAAGGACCGGGAAACGTGTGTTCACGAATTGCCAATCCTCAAAAATAAGAGAGGACCAGCCCTGAAGATCCAGGATCGCTGTGTGTGGTCCTGAGACATTTGCTAGAGTGTCTCGAACGGAGAGGAGCTTGCCCCTTGCCTCGACTTATGATGGAATCCAATTTCCAATACGTGATAATTCGGTTTTATTTGTAGAACCTAGTATGGTGACAAAGTAGATGGTAGTTATGACGCCTATGATTGATACTTATGATTGAAATTGTTTTGACACTATACACTTATAGTAATATCAAAATAATGTGTTTTTAAACATATCAAGCATTCTTTGGCTATTATAAGGTAAAACCCTATCCTCCGGCTTGCGTTGCATTGTGTGATGGGACCTGGGTCTTATAATAGCTTCTTTTTTTATTTAGCATTGCGCTGTTTGTTTTATGCACTGGTATTCTTGGGAGGAAACCCGTTCCGTGTTATACGGCATGGTCCCTTGATTTACCTAACTTTAAAATAAAGATTAATAACTGTTTTAGTTCTCACACCAGTCACATGACTGACATGGAGTTTATTGTTTTAACCTAAACTCTGGGTGCTCCTATTTTCCACACGGGCAGCTAGTAGTTTTGGTTTTGCAGATTTATATTCACAGGATCCTAGTTTACAGCTGGAATGATATTTGGAAAGCTATGTATCTGTATATCGCCTTCAGTTGTGTTTTGTATTATTTTTCCGTTGCTATGTATTTAAATGTAATTTAAATCTCTGATGTTTGTCGAATGTATATTTATTTATACTCTGTATATTCTTGTACTCTGATGGAATTATTGTAATAAGCGATGAAATATTCTTCTGTTTGTGTTCTGATTGGTCTTGTCCTCAAATCAATTCGTGCTTTCCTTCACGGGGAAGTTCGGGTCGTTATAAAGTGGTATCAGAGCTTTGGTTTACAGAGCTCGAGAACAAGATACATTAGAACCGAACGAAAGAATTCATCAGAGGTTGGATTAGAAATATCCAATAGGAATAACTCGTTAGAGATGGGATCAGTAGTATCCTAGAACGAGTGTGAAGAGTATATTTTTAGAAATAAAAAAGAAAACAAATTTTGTATTGAAATTTAAGTCATTTTATACATATTTAAATATTTTATTTGTATTGAATTTGGACAATCAAGTATATAAAGATTTTGCATATACGTTTTATGAACGTATATTTGAAGTTTTAATATACTGGATAGATATGGAATCACAATCTAGACGCCCGGAGATGGTTCTGATGATTGATCGATCATCATCATAATTTATGTTCGAGTTTCGAAGGTGAGATATCTATATATTTCCAGTAGACTGGTGTGAGAATCAAAACTAGATAGGGCTTATCGTTGTGATTGGGCATCAAAAACAAGATTTTCTGTATGTATATCAAAATTATGAATTTGAAACGTTAATCCACTAATTGATTGATCGTTGTTATGTATGATTATTGTTTTGATTAATTAAAATTTTGAACCATTTAGCCTAATGGAACCAAATTTAGAACTGAATTGAAAATTGATTACAATTGCATGCATATACATGTATATCTATTGAACAAGTCATAGCAAGGAGGCTAGAGCAGAAGAATAAAATTGTTTGCCCGACAAATAGGTACTTGTTTATTGTATTTCATGGGGATTTGATGATTTTATGAGCCGATTAGCTAGCCGCTTGGCTTTTTCTTCTTCTTTTGTATTGATGAGGGCCATGAGAGGATATTTGAAATATCCCGAAGCTCCCGGCGCAGGGGAGGTTATGGCGAAATTTTTCAAAAATTTAGGGTGTTAGCCAAATTTTTGAAAAATTTGAAAAGTTCTTAGAAACTGAAAAGTTGAAGAACTTAAGCCGTAATGAAAATAATGGAAGTTGAGTTGATTAGTTAAACAACTTTCATCTTCGTTCCTTTTTGGGGACGAAAAGTTTTAAGTGGGGGAGATTGTAGCAACCCGAAAAATCTAAGCCAATTTAAAATTTTTATTTTGGCGATTTTAGTGAATTTTGAATATTTAAAATGATTTATTTTAAATAATAACGACGAGAAATTTATTTTTAATAGAATTAGAATGTATATATTTATTTGAATCGTCGTTAGAATATAAATATTTTATTTTAAACATAAAAGGAATTGAAAATGGCGTGGTAGATCGAAAATTCGATTTCAAATTTCAAATGAATGTACAGGATTCGAAATAAACCAGATTTTGGTGAAACCAAAAATATTAGAGTCTATTTGAGAATATCTTTCCAACGAATCTGAAAAATTGAAATTTCATAGTGGGAATAAAAAGTTATGTCTAGTTGAAAATTCAGAATAGTCGCTATGGATTTTGGCCCTTAAAAATGGAAATTTTGCAAACGACCTCGGTTCTCGATGAAACTACTTTTGTTGGATCCATGATGTCAAGTTATTGCTAGATTCCAAAATTCGTAATTTTTTGAATTAATATGTGAGCGTGGCGAAAGAAAATGTGTTTTAACAGCTTTAGTTAATTTCGATCGACCAGAAAATGGCCATTTTTCAAACGGTCTCGGAATTTGATGAAATTAGTTTTGTTAGAACTGTATCGTCAATACGAAGCTAGAAAATATTTTTCGGGAATTTTTAGAGTTCGTATGTGGCCCTAGTAAATTGAAATACGCGTTCAAATTCAATATATGGATTTATATTTTGATTTTGATGGAAACTGATCGAAATGATCAAATCAGCCTACGATACATATCCCATTTTGTTCGGAATGGGAGTAATTAGCTAGGGATGACAGTCGGTGGGTTCGATTTCGAGTTCAAAATAAAAAGTTGCTTTTTGGAATTTAAATATAATAAAATATATAAAATAGCCCCCTCCTTTTCTCTATAACCACGGTCAACCCCTACCCACCTCCTCGTTCAAATCGTTTGACAGAATGAAAGAAAAAAAAGGGGATAGATCGCGTGGGGGATAGGAGCCACCGTCGCGGCTGACAGCACCGCCGCGCCATCGAGCACGCCCCCCGCCCCTCCTCTTCTCGGTCACCTCTTCCTCTTTGCGCCAGACCCCTCTCGATTCCCCCCTCCCTCGAAAAGCCGGCGAGACTGTAATGACCCGCATTGGCAGGGGTATTATGATTAATTTATTTAATTATATCAATGGTGGATTTAGAGAATTTGATGGTCGTGAAATTAAATAATGATGAATATTTATTTAAAATAATAATTAAATAATATATTTTAATTCTGAAATAATCAGAATTGGCTGAAATGACGATATGGTGTGAACCGGATCATCTGTGATGTTTAATTCAGCTTGGAATTGAATTCGAATAACGAATATATTAAATCGACGACAGTTTGAACGTATAATTATAATATAATTAAAATAGAGCTCGAAATGGCGCTGCAGTTCGCTATTTGACGATTTGAACTTCAACTGAATGTACATGATTCGTTTTAAGCCGGATTTCTGTGAAACAAGAAACGTGTGAGGCTGGCAGAGTATATCTTTCTAGTGGAAGAGAAAAATCGGGATTTCGTCGTGTAGATTTTGAGATATGTCCAAATCAAATTTTAAAATAGTCGCTATAGAATCGTTAATCGACCGTAACAGTTTATTCGATATAACTAGAGATCGGGATTGAATTTAGACAAGGTTCTTTTGAGACGTAGTGATAATTTAATTTTTAGAATTTTACTGTAATTTTTAATTAATTAAATAAGCAACTTTTTATTTGGAGTATTTCGCACCCTGAAATCAACATTTTGAAGTTTCAAAATATGAGTCCACCTACCGGTATTATTATATTTTTGGGATCGTGGAACCGAGCTCGATACAATGGTATCTTGATTTCTATCCGTACGCGAGTTGAATTCCATGTAGCAAAGACTGTAAATCATCACATTTAAAAAAATTAAAAAAAAACGACAGATCAAAACAAGGGCCACGCATCATTTTTTCTCAACCACACAAAGTAAAAAACCGCCCCTTTAAAACTGTCTAAACCTAATATACTCAAATACATTTCCGCTGCCATCGGTTCTTATCCAAAACGTGAAATATCCTCTTTCTAAAATCGAGATAAAATCAAAACAAATTCTCTAAAATCGTTTAAGTACATATATGGATTCGGACAGAGAAGCTCTTCATCTCTATGCATTTTGTTTTGAGTTCGACGTCATTCCTTTGGCAACGATTTTGCTACAGAGAACTTAGGGTTCCAAGTTGTGGGTTTGTGAAGCATTAGTGTTGGATTTAGAGCTTAGATTTGGGTTCAGCATATCGTTTAGGTGTTGAGTATGGATGTTTAAAGTAACTCGGTGGGTGTTGGCCTGGAGCGAACACTGGTGCTCGTCAATTTCGGTAGTGCGACGGGGTTGGTCCGGTGTGTGTGAGCTGGGCGTAGTGGTGATGAAGTGGAAGGGTTCGGGAAGAGGCTGCTGCCGATGGGTTCAGCGGTGGAGTTCGTGATGGAATGATGAAGTTGCGGTTCGGGTTTGAATTTGGAGAAATGGGGCGTGGAAGTTTTGCTTGTAAGGAGCGATGGAGTCTTTTGTTTAATCAGGAAGAAGGACTTCGGTATTAGAGTGTTGGGCCGCCAAATCAAAGTTAAGCCCAAATTTTTAATAAGCTAAGTTTAATTTAATTATATAAACGTATATGCAAACTTCTAAAATACGTATCTTTGGCATACGGTATCAGAATTTGACAAAGTCAGATCCATTGGGATCGTATGGACGGTGTCTACAAAATAGAGCTGACTGGGAGTGAATCCGAGCTCGTTACAATTTATGGCAAAATAAATTGTCCGACGGAGTCAAATAACGCAAACCGTTATTTAACGATTAACGTGCCAATGTGAGTAAATCTCACCAACTCTGAACAGTTTATAATTTCATGTTGTATCTTTAGAACTGTTAGAAATTGTCTGATTTACTGTATGTTGATTGTTTGATTGAACTGCTAGTCAGTTAGTTAAATTTTCTATATTGATTCTGTTTAACAGAATATATCATACAGAACTGAAAAGTGATGTTATCTATATTGTTTAACATCTGTGATGCAGGGAAACAGGTTGGAGGAATCCAACTGGATTCCTCAACATTTATTTTACTGTTTTGCATATATTGTGATATATGATGTGTTATATAATCTATTTTGGATTATGGGTGTTGGAATGATATTGATCATTGTTATTCGATATTTTAAATATCATAAGAAACCCTGGGATGTAAAAAAAGAAGTATTTCAATGTATATTGAAATAAAGGAATTTTATAAAATCACAGGATTTTATAAAAAGGGAATATTTATAAAACGAACACGGTTTTATAAATAGGAAATATTTGTAACGATAAATAGAAGTTATAAATAGGAAATATTTGTAATGGTAAATAGAAGTTATAAATAGGAAATATTTGTAACGGTAAATAGAAATTACAAATAGGATATATTTGTAACGGTAAATAGAAATTACAAATAGGATATATTTGTAATGGTAAATAGAAGTTATAAATAGGAAATAATTTGTAACGGTAAATAGAAGTTACAAATAGGATATATTTGTAACGGTAAATAGAAGTTATAAATAGGAAATATTTGTAACGGTAAATAGAAGTTATAAATAGGAAATATTTTTAACGGTAAATAGAAGTTATAAATAGGAAATATTTGTAACGGTAAATAGAAGTTTTAAATAGGAAATATTTGTAACGGTAAATAGAAGTTATAAAAAGGAAATAGTTGTAACGGTGAGTAAACGTTATTGTTAGACCCAAATGTGGTTCTAACACCCAAATTGATTAGAAACAAGATAAAATAAAACAGAAATAAAAATGAACACACAAGATTTATAGTGGTTCGGCGAAGAAATGCCTACGTCCACTTAGTTCTCACTATATTCAGTAATTCAGTTACAAAGGCAATGTAAGATTCACTCACAACTCACTTTTGTTCACTCAAATGATTAAAACAAGAAATGAAAGATGGTTTGGATTTTCCGGGAGTAAAGGAATTCGGATGATGGAGGTACTTGGATTCTCAAAAGTGCTGAAAAGCTCCTTCTCTTTGTCTCTAGATGGGGTATTTATAGGTGTGAATTCGCTTGAGACTTCATCCGGGTCGGGCCACATGTCATTCATCGCGTTCTCTTCGGGTTCGGATGAGCTATCAGGTTGACAACACATCAAAGAGATGAACGTTAGGGGTAGGAATTAGTCATATCCGGTCCGGTTCTCCAGGCGATTTCATAGGAGATTTTCCTGGATCATGGGTGCGGGTCGGAGACGTGCAGGTTGGGGGCTCGGATCGGAATACCCGATCCGAACCGGAGTAGCTTGGACGTCTCTCCTTCTCTAATCATACTCCGCTCCGCTCCAGCGTCGTGGCAAGCAGATGGCTTTCCGATCCACTTGAGATTTATTGGCCTTCCGATCCGATCAGATATGCTTTGCCAATTTATCCAGTAAGAGATATCCGATCCGAACAGAGAATTCTATCCGATCCGAACCGATATGCTGCTATCAATCTGAATTGTGGTGTTTCCTTCCGATCCGAACCGGAGTCTTATAACTTGAAATACTCTTCAATGGTTGGTTTCTTGACTTTGTGTTGCCTAGTTCACAAAGTAGGCTAACATTTTGCCCCCTCAAAGGATGCTTTCGTTGTACAAAGCGTGCTTTGATGTCGTTTAACCAGAATTGTCAAGAGTAATGCACAGATTTCTGTTCGGTTCGGCGTCCGACCCGAACACATTTTCTTCATTTCTGAGCAAATTTGGAAACTTATCTCGCCATGCAATGCTTCTTGCAGGTATGCTCCTCCTTTACTCTCCTTCTCTTCAATTCGAGTCGAATGCTGAATCAACGTGTGAAATTTCTACTCGGTTCGGATTCCGATCCGAAGCATATTCGTGGATTTAGTTCTTAGACATTGGGCCTTCAGAGGGAGTTGTACTACTGGGCTTCCACCCCGGTCCGATCGGGCGAGACAAAATAGGGAGGCGAAAAGTCAACACCATTCTTTATATAAATTCACTACCGCCTTCATTCTTTTCTTCTTCGTTTCTATTGCCGCTCGGACCTAAGTATTTGAAAACATCAGAAACTCGAATATTCTGAAACTATCCCTCGTTGATTTCTTAACTCGAACACGTAGGTAGCTCTTTAATTTCGAATAGCTTCATAGTAATTGCTCTTGATTTCAATTTGTGTTGGATTGGGATGGTTTAGCCACAGGCTTCGCTTGAACTCCACGTCGTTACTGGTGGATGCGCCGTCGCTTCGAGGCGTTGCGAAGCTGGAGAGGGCAAATTTCTACCCTTAACGATAGCTTTGGTGATAACATGGACTTGTTTGTGAGAAAGGGGGGGAAGAGGAAGAAGACGAGGAGCGTGGTGACCAACTGAAGTCGGTTCGGGTAGAAGACGGAGGAGCGGAAAGGAAGAAGTAGGATAAGGGGTCGGTCCGGGTTACACACTTTAGAAAGACAGGGAGGAAAGAAAACGTCGGTTCGGGTCGGAGAAGTGAAGGTTGAAGTAAATGGATCAGTTGAGTGGTGCTAGTTCGGTTCGGATCGGGCCATCCGATCCGATCAGATCAGTCCTGCTTCCAAACCCGTTGCTTCCCTTGTCTTGAATTGGCCCTGCTTTAATGATGCATCCGAACCGATTACTATCTGTGTTTGTATTGAGCCAGCCATCATACGTATATCCAAACCGAACCGAACGTATCCAACTTGGCACATAAAGACTACCCAATCAATTCAACTAACGCTTACTCTAGACGAATATGCTTCGCGAACAGTTAGGATAGTGCCTTGTGAATATAAACAAGAATCAAGGACAACTCTGACTATTACTTTCTCTTTAAAGCTTCGTCTTGCATTGCTGTACTTCTATTTTGTATTTTCCACATTTGCTGCACACACTTTAGTTCACACACATACACAAAAAGGGGACACGGGATAATTCACTCTAATCCGTGCTATTGCTTCTTCAATAGTTCCATGACAATGAGGCCCAGACGCTCTTCTCGTTTAGCTGAGAGGAAAGAAGCTCCAGAAACTTCCAACAAAACCACTCTCGAGGATATATCTTCTTCATCTGACCCAGAATGGGACAGCGAGGGTCCGGATTACGAAGTTGGTCATCGGGAAAGCGATGAAATGTCTTCAGAAAATGAAGTTTCCTTAGGCTTTGAGGAGGAAGGAGGGATCGGTGATAATCGAGCACCCGACGAATTTGACTCAGCCATTATATTGGAGTCACCTCCAGATTCCGTAGAATCAACAATTGACAACGACCGACTCGTGAGAATTTGCTTGAAATATGGAATAATGAAGAGAGATACTTTAGTGCCCTCACGTTCTGACCGTCCCCATAACCCTCCAGAAGGATATATGACGGTCACTCGTCTGATGTGCATGGTTGGCGCCATTCCTCCATTCTCGCCTTTCATCGTCGACTTCTTAAGACAAATGCGGATTGCCCCCATGCAGCTGCATCCCAATTCATATGCCTATCTGCATACCTTATTCATAGCATATCGTGAAATTCTAGGCGTGGAGCTCACGTTCGACGATGTTCATTTCTTCTATAATTTCAAACATCGGACTAGAGAAACCCCTTCTTTCTGTTACTTTGAGTCGGTCCCAAAGAGGAAGATAATCTCTACGCCGTTTAGCAGCAAAGCTGGAGATTCCAGACTAGAGTGGTTCTATATAAAGCAACAGTCTGGATGCGCCAGAAGATGGACAAAATCAAGTAAAGCACTGATTCTCTGACCCTGAAATCTATACGCTTGAGTCATCTCCCTGGCCTGTTTTCCTTTTTATTTGCAGTCGACAATCCCAAACAGGTATCAGACCAAGCGTTCTTTGATCGAATGCACCGTCTTCTCAATGGCGACCAAAAATTCCTTACTATTGACGAGGTTCTTAAAGATGAGTACCTTCATTTTCACGGGCTGCTATCCGTCTTCCGTAGCATCGGTCATGGGACGGTCCCTTATGCATATATTCCTCCAGTGGAAACAGTTCCAGAAATAGGAGAAGGCTCGGGAATTCCTGCAGCTCCTCTTCAAACTTCACCTTCTCCCTCTTCCACTCAAGATGATGAACTGGCTAATCTGGCCAAGAAACATCGTGAAGGGTATAGTGCCCCCGAGGAAACTACCTCGCTAGACAGATCAAAATCTCCCCAAGGATCGCCACTTCACGCTTCCGAAGGGGATGTTCCTAGCGCCGACGAGCACATATTTCAGGGTTTGGGGGATCTCCCCTTACCCGAGACTATATATACTTCAGAAGATTTCAGAAAGGACCCTTTAGTCTTCACTTCTTCTGAAGAGACTACTCCTGCTAAGGCCAAAGAGCCTGCCCGCACCAGTCTAGCTTCAGACTCGGGTTGGTTGGGGGGACACACATACCACATAGGATGCACTTTACACCGTAGCACTAGCATTCATTGCACTTCTTTCTCCATGGATCCGTCGATTCTAAACTTCGTTTAATTTACCGTGCAGGTACCATGTCTCGATCCTCTTATGATATAAGAAAGCTTCGCCGCAGCATGTCCAATCCTCCTCAGGATGCTGAGTATAATCGCCGGGGCGACCGTGGTAGGGAGGAAAGAAGACCCTATGATCCTTATCGATCTCGATCCTCGCGCTCCCGCTCACCAGTTCGACCGGAACAAGACAAATACAAAAGCTATCAAGGTCGTAGGGAGGAGGATAGACCACAATCTAGGGATTCCACTTCCTCCCATGAAAACGGAGTAGAGAGAAAACTCCTCCAAAGGAAACTGGGTCTAGAAGTAAGCAAAAAGTCCCTGCTACTAAGCGACCTCGGACAGACAAGGGTTCTACAGAATCTTCTTCAGGAAGGGACGCTGAACTAACAATCCTCGCCCCTCCTCCACCAGATGCGGGAACCGCAGTAAGGCTGGCATACTTAAAGGAGCAATTTCCCGAGCACTACTTCGAGACTCTGACCTTTCTACCTTCCCTTGAACCTATTTCTTCTAATTGGGCAGAGGAGGCCAGAGCAAAGATTGATTTGGTGGAAAAACAGTATACCGAGATGTTCAAGTATTCCCGCACTCTTTCTAGAATCATCCGCACGCTAATGACAAATGCTGACTCAATGCACAAAACTGCGGAGGAAGATGCTAAGGCTCTAAAAACCTTAGGAAAAAATTTAGAAGATACTCAAGCTCAACTAGCTATCGCTCAGAAGAACGCTTCTAACTTCAAACAACAGTTTGAAGACATGCAAAAGCGCTATCATGATTTGCTTGAATCCCACACTCAGGAGCGTTCTGAGCTGAAGAAACAAGCTGACGAGGCCAAATCAGAGGCCGCCCAGACACGCCTGGCTTATGCTGAGCTTGAGCAGAAAAACGCCGAGTTAGCGAAAAGGAGTGCTGAGTTGGAAAAGAAGAATGCTGACTTGGCTTCGAAGCTGTTAGAGGCAGAAAACAGGGCTGCTCTGGCCGAGGGCAACGTGGAATGCGCTATTAAATCTGCGGAGGAAACCCGCAAACAATTATCAGAGGCGGAGGCCGATATTCAGGGCTTCGGCGAGCTAATGATCGAATTCTTCGCGCACATTATTCGTCGTCGAAACATTTCCTGGATTGAGGACTATCCATCCACTTTGGTTCATGTGTGGAATCAAATCGTCGAGTGGGAAAAAGAAGAGCTTAAGGTCGATTCCCTCGATGAAGATAAGCTGATGGAAAAGTACTTGAGAGACGACGAACCGGAGCGTCTAGCCGAAGGGCGCCGTCTAATTGCTGAGGCCATGGAAGAAGAGAGGCAGAAATCTAAACAGAAAACCATTCCTGAAGCTGGTTCCTCTTCTTCTGCTCCTGTAACTCCTGAAGTAGAAGGGTATGATCCCGAAAACCCGGGAATTCCCCGAACAACTTTGCTATCTCCCATTCCTGAAATAACTCCAGAGGTAGTAGTCACCCCCGCTGAAAAGTCTTCAGAAGGTATCCCTATCTTTTCTCCTCAATTTGTCAAGGCTACTACTACCTTTGGCTACATGAATGAACGTTCGATGAGAAATCCTTTGCTCTTGCCTGAGTTGATAACCGATGTTTCTCATTTTGTAGGCGTTGAATCATCCGCAAAGACAGATGTAGCTCAAGGAGCTACCGCTGGGACAAAGCCCGCTAATAGGGTCAAAGAAGGGGAAGACAAGGCTGCTTCCATAGACCTGGGGGAAAGAAGTGAACCAACTAAGGTCACTACTCCCCATGATGAAGAAATGATTGCAGCTTTAAAAGACGACGGAGGAGATGAGGGGCATGATGAGGAACCGGAGATTGTAATAACTGGGGAATCGAAAAGCGCTGATGACGTTACCTTGGCTGCCATGAAGGCTGATCAAGACAAGCGCTTGCAATTAAAGGCTGAAGAATTAGACCCGGAGGCCCTCAAGCCTCTCGCAGTTGTGGATGCAGGTTCAAGGTTAGTTGTTAAGCTCTCCACTAGATCTATTACCGAAGAACTTGCTAAAAAATCTTCTCTTGATTCCAGTGCCCCGCCCTCCGGGAAAAAGTCTGCTGGCCCCAGTACTACATCTTCAGGGAAAAAGAAATCAAAGCGGATCTTGACTGAAGCCGAGAAGGAAGCAAAAGATGCAGAAAAAGCTGCCAAGAAATCGAAGGCTCATTCCAAGCCCAAATAGTGGGTTCCCCTGTATCTTTTTAGCATCTTTGTAAACCAATAAGTGCTGCTATACCAGCAGCTTCCGCACTTTCTTTTTCAATTATTTCCCTGTACAAATTCATTCATTTGTAAATAAAAATAATTCACTTTTTGCAATGTTTATTTGTTAGCAGTTCTGCACTTATGTAAAAATGCATATCTACAGTTATGAAACAAAGTTGTGGAGAGGGGAGGTATGTGTGTGTATACGTGTCCCCAGTCAATCTCCATAAGTTATTCAGTGCTTAACCATGCAATCTGAATGCTCCCAATTCTCTAACGGGATAGCATTTCCTGTGTCATCAATACCAGTTGTTTTTCCTGGCATTTCTTTTATACTCTCTCTCATTCTCTTGAGAGTTAGAGTTCGAGTTCAGTCATTTGTTTATTCCCCGGTCGTTCAACGGGAAAAGATTTCTTTCTCGGCGCTCGGTCGGAGACGCCTTTATACTCTCTTTCTCTCTGGAAAGTTAGAGTTCAGAGTAGAATTTCCTTCTCAGCGCTCAGTCGGAGACGCTTTTATACTCTCTCTCTTTCTCTGGAGAGTTAGAGTTAGGAATAGAATTTCTTTTTCAGCGCTCAGTCTGAGACGCCTTTATACTCTCTCTCTTTCTCTGGAGAGTTAGAGTTAGAATGTCGTTTTCTCATTCTTTTACGTCTTATCGCACAAATAATCATTGTGCTTCTTTTTATGTCTAGACTGTTCTCAACCTTTTTTTTTTTTTTAGGCTCTCAGTTGTCCTGTATTTTATAATCACAACAGAACAACTAATGAATGTAAATGCATAAAAGTAAATAACACACAATATTTTTATAGTGGTTCAGCTAAGTCATAGCCTACATCCACTTTATAGTCCTTTACTCATATCATCGGATTTTCCCAAGGCAAGTCGTGCCTTATTACAGAGTTTACAGAAAGAACAGCAAAAAGTATAGCATTTCTAATCCAAATATCGCATTAAGTGTTGGGCATTCCATGCTCGAGGGACTTCTTCGCCATCTACGGTCGTTAACTTGAATGTTCCTTTATCAAGTTTCCGTTGGATGACAAAGGGTCCTTCCCATTTTGGGCCGAGGTGAGGAAGGGATGGAAAAACTCTCTTTAGCACCAAATCTCCTGGTTCAAAAGTTCTGAGGCGAACTTTTTTGTCATAATAGCGTGCCATCTGACGCCGATGTCTTGTTGCACGCAAGTCTGCTTCGTCCCTTTTCTCTTCGATTTCATCAAGAGACTCAAGTAAAAGTGCCCGATTCGTCATCGGGTCATAATACGTCACCCTGTGGGAAGGGACTTCCAGTTCAACTGGAATTACTGCTTCTGAGCCAAAGGAGAGAGAGAAAGGGGTATGACCGGTAGCCGTTTTAAACGTTGTTCGATATGCCCACAAGGCTAGGGGCAATTCATCAACCCATTTTGCCTTTGCACGCTCTAATCGCTTCTTGAGGATGGATTTTATTACCTTGTTTATCGCCTCTACTTGCCCATTAGATTGTGGATAGGCAACTGCAGTATATCCTTTGTCTATCTTATATTTCTGGCAAAAATTTCTGAATTCAGTGCTATCAAATTGGGTCCCGTTGTCAGTAATAATCGTCCTTGGGATCCCGAATCGGCATATAATGTTTCTGACCACAAAACTTACCACCTTTCTTGTGGTGATCTTAGTCAAGGGCTCAGCTTCCACCCACTTTGTGAAATAATCCACGGCTACTATGGCATACTTAGCCCCTCCTTTAGCAATTGGTAAAACTCCAATGATATCGATCCCCCATGTGGCAAATGGCCAAGGACTCACCATCGATTTAAGCTGGGTTGACGGTGCCCTGGGGATTTTGGCGAATTTCTGGCACTTATCGCAGCGTCGTGAATAATCAGCTGCATCTTTGTTGATCGTAGGCCAGAAGTATCCGTACCGCAATATTTTCTTTGCTAAAGTTTGACCTCCTGTATGATCTCCACACTCACCTTCGTGCACTTCTCTCAGTACACGCTTGATGTCGTCGTGTGCGATACATCGTAACAGGGGCATGGAAAATCCTTGTCTATAGAGAGTATCGTCTTGCATAACATATCTGGCAGCTTTGCGAACTACAGCTCTTTTCTCACTCTTCTTTAATGGGAGTGTCCCATTCTTAAGAAAACTCTTGATTGGAGTCATCCATGACTCCTTCTCTGGTTCCGCTTCAAGAACGAATTCCATTTCCATCGACTCAAAGCTTGGCGACTCCAACGTTTCAATTGGAATTACCTCAGTCTCTTCTGGATTGTCAGAACTAGCCAACTTTGCTAGTCTATCCGCTTTCTGGTTTTCTACTCTGGGAATATGTGTTATGTTGTACCGCTCTAAGCTATTTAATAGCTCTTTCACTTTCTTGAGGTAAGCGACAAGTCGAGGTCCTCGAGCCGCGAATTCCTCTCGCACTTGACAAACAACAATCTTAGAGTCACAAAATATGTCCATCATTTTTACTCCGAGGTCTTTAGCGAGTTTCAGCCCGGCAATCAGGGCTTCATACCCAGAGTCATTGTTTGTTGCCGAAAATTCTAGTCGCAGGGCGTAATATAACGACCGTCCCTCGGGAGTGACTAAGACAATCCCAGCTCCGGATCTTCGGTCATTTTTAGCTCCATCTGTATATAATTTCCACGGATTCATCTCTAGCTTATCCTCGGATTTGACCACTCGGTCATTGATTATTTCCTCCTCTGGAATGGTGAACTCCGCAATAAAGTCTGCTAGAGCTTGCCCCCTGATTGACTTTCGTGGTTGAAAATTCAAATCAAACTGGCTTAATTCTATGTTCCATTTAATCAACCTTCCCGACGCTTCGGGTCTCTGCAACACCTGTCTTAACGGCTGATCAGTGTATATGGTTATTGGATGGGCTTGGAAGTAGTGACGAAGCTTTCGGGATGCAATCAGGAGGCTGTAAGCAAGCTTCTCGATCTTTGGGTAGTTGCGCTCTGCCGCTGCTAATTTCTTACTCACATAGTATACTGGCCTTTGTACTTTATCTTCTTCTCGAACCAGGACTGTGCTGACAGCGTGAGCCGAGACTGCTAGATAAACAAATAGTTCTTCGTGATCTATGGGCTTTGATAAGATTGGCGGTTTCTCTAACAGCTCTAACAGATTTTGAAAAGCCTCGACACAATCGGGAGTCCACTGGAAGTTCTTCTTTCCCCTTTTTATCAAATCAAAAAATGGAACACACTTATCGGTGGCTTTGGAGATGAATCTACTCAGCGCCGCTACCTTCCCTGCCAGACTTTGGACGTCTTTAATTCTCCTTGGTTCTTTGATATTTCTAATCGCCGCTATCTGGCTAGGGTTGATCTCAATTCCTCGGGAACTCACAATGAAGCCAAGGAACTTTCCCGACGCTACTCCAAATGAACATTTTAAAGGATTCAATTTCATACGGTATTTTCGCAAGATACCAAACATTTCCGCTAAGTCTTGCGTATGACTGGAGGATTGCTTTGATTTAACAAGCATATCATCCACATAAACTTCCATAGTCTTTCCTATTTGATCATAAAACATTCTATTTACCAATCGCTGATAAGTAGCTCCAGCGTTTTTTAATCCGAACGGCATTACAACATAACAATATAATCCCAAATTCGTAATGAAACTTGTATGCTCCTGGTCTGGTACATGCATAGGAATCTGGTTGTATCCAGAGTATGCATCCATGAAAGAGAGAAGTTCATGACCTGCTGTCGAGTCTACAAGCTGGTCAATCCTGGGAAGTGGGAAACTATCTTTTGGGCAAGCCTTATTTAAATCTGAAAAGTCAATACAAGTTCGCCACTTTCCGTTTGGCTTTTTTACCAAGACAGGATTCGATATCCAGTCGGGATAAGTCGAATCTCGAATAAATCCATTTTGCTTCAATTTCTCTATTTCCTCTTTGAGAGCAGCCGACCTCTCTGGGCCCAGCATGCGTCTCTTTTGCTTTACAGGCGGATGCTTCGGATTTACATTCAATTTGTGGCTGATAATGGAAGGCGATATCCCACACATGTCAGCATGGGTCCAGGCGAACACATCTAAGTTTGCCTTCAAGAAGTCCGTCAGTTCTTTAGCACGACGTGGATCCAATTGGGAACCAATCTTCAAAACTTTCGTCGGATCAGTTTTATCAACAGGAATTTCCACTGTCGCTTCATTAGGAGTTGCATTCCTAGCCTCTGGTTCCTCGTCTTTTCTAGGATCCAGGTCTTCAGGCGTTCCTTTGGGCAGCTCCCTTGGGTTCAATCTCTCTAATTGCTATGCCGAGTCCCCCTTTGAGGGAGATGAGGCATCCTTACTCTCAGCATTAACTCCTTTCATCAACATCTTCAGTTCGGCCACATAGCAGGCCCGTCCAGAAACCTGATCCCCTCTTATTACTCCAGTCCCGGCTTCAGTTGGGAACTTTAGTAACAAGCACCAAGGGGCGATACAAATTCTAAACTCAGCGAGGGCAGGTCTCCCTAAAAATGCGTTATATGGCGAATCTACGTCCAGTACTACAAACTGAAGCATTCGCACTCTTCTACGTTCTCCTTGCCCTAGGGTCACGGGCAACTCTATATATCCCATGGGAGCTGTTGTCGCTCCGTTGAAGCCTCTAATCCATCCTTCACAAGGTTTCAGATCTTCGGGTTCTAGCTTCATCTGATCAAATGACTTCTTGAACAAAATATTAACGGAACTTCCGTTGTCTACTAATACCTTATGGACCAAGGCCGGCCCAATAGTGGTAGTAATAACCAACGGATCATTGGTGGGAGATTGTATTCCCGTGTTGTCTCGGCTGCGAAATACCACGTCATCGAACATGGTTTTTTGTTGTTTTATAGGAGTGACATCTTCCAAATCGTCACCTTCATTCACATCTAGATGCTTGGCAGCATTCACATATTGTTCCATTGACCTAAAACTTCGGATTGCCGGGTGAGGTCCGCCTACTATGGAGTTGATGACGATCCCTTTACCTTTCTGCTGCGCGGTAGGCTTAGGAGCAGGTAGGATCTGTTTTGGAGCCTGCTCTCCTTGCCCCCTGTCCCTCGGGGCAACCTTGTACTCATCCAACTTTCCTTCACGCAGCAGCTTTTCAATTACATCCCTCAAATGCCGACATTCATTGGTCGAATGTCCATGTGTTCCGTGAAACAAGCAAAATTTCCCTGTCGCCATTTCTTTCTCGGTCGAATCACGAGGTGGCGGTCTTTTGTACTGCAACACATTGTACGTGTCCAGGTAAATATTTTCCAGGGTGTCATTCAATGGTGTGTAGTTCTCGTAGTTCTGGAATCGGGGCCTTTTGTTTGGGTCGCTTCCCCTATTTCTGTTTCTCCTGTTACCGTTCGAATTACGGTTGTTGTTGTTTCCCCCGTTTCCATTATTGCTGTTTCCACCCTTGTTTCCTACATTTACTTCGACCTTGCCAGAACTTTCCCCAGACTGCTTCACGGCAATATTACTCTGCACATTCTCCTTTGAAGCTGTCTCAGACTTTCTTTTTCGGTTTGCCCTGGCTTCTTCTCGTCTCAGATAAATATCGGCTTTTTCGTAGAATATCGCCCTTGTGGGAGGTGTTTTCCCAGAAAGGTAGTCTCCAAACTCGGATTCAGGATCGACTCCTTCCTTCAATGCCATCAGAATAGTGGGCTCGTGCGGATCACTGACCTCAGTTACAGCTTGGTTAAAACGATCTAAATATGCCCTTAAAGACTCTCCTGGTGCCTGTTTGATTCTCGACAATTCAATAACACTCTTGGACTTTCGGGCATGTAGTCGGAACTGGTTCATGAAACGCTCGCTTAGTTCTTTGTAATTAGAAATTGAACGAGGAGGAAGCCGTGTAAACCAGAATAATGCCACATCTTCCAGGTAGATTGGGAATGCTTTGCACTTCACTTCGTCAGGGGCAGCAGCGGCGTTCATGAGCCACGAATACCGCATCAAATGCTGTCCCGGATCAGTCCTTCCATTGTATTTGTCCATCTGTGGCAAGTTAAAGCGTCGGGGAAACTGGAAGTCTAGGATGTCGTCAGTGAACGGAGTATGGCTTCGCTCAATGCCATAGTCTTCATTCGTATAATTCCGGCTCTCGGACATAATTCGGCGAACCATTGCCTGCACATCGGCACTAGTTAGGGGCTGCTCAGGTTCCTTGGCCCTAGTGTCCGAGTTCCTTCGGGGCTCTTGCTCAGGAGATGCCCTTCTTCTTCGAGCTGCCTCTGCTCGATTCCTTTCCCTGCGTTCCCGGTCGATCTCGGGAAGAGGGGACTGGAGTCTTTGCCCCCGAGTGGGGCTATCGTTTCCTAATGCTCGTGCGATATCCTCGCGAGATCCCAAAGATCCAAAAGTCAGCTGCTCCACGTTCTGAGGTCGTTCGAGTGGCCTTCGTTCACGGGGCCTCTCTTCCTCGGAAGATGAAGATTGATCTACGGGTGTGTGACGCACCGGTGATGGAGTTCTTTGCCGGCGGAGCTCATTGATCTCCCGACTCATGAGCCTCATATTTTCCTGCATCATGAGATTGGTGCGCTCATGAACTCTCATAGCTTCCCTCGTGCTCTCAAGCATATCAAGCAAGCGCGAGAAATCTCCTTGAGTGATGGGAGCAGATGGATTGACCTGGTCTCCAACCCTGGCAGCTGGAATTGGAGCATTCGCGGGGACTCGAGTAGATGTTCCAGCTTCACCAAGCATCGGGTCGGATCGGAAGTAGGAAGTCGGGTCGGATCGGAGCTGGGGTGCCTGGTCGGATCGGTGTGCGGCGAGCAACTCGGGTCGGTTCAGATTGGGCGAGTGCACGGCTTCAGAGTCTCCTACCCGGATCGGATCGGAGCTCTCTCCTTGCTCCCGGTTCGGATTTCCTGCATGGACTCTTCCTGCTGCTGAACTCTGCCCCCGAGAACTTGTTACAACAGCATGTTGCTGATCTTTGCCAGCTCCATTTCCTTGAACAGACTGAACTTCCTTGCCTTTTCCTTTGGCCATGAATTTTTGACAATTACTTCAACGAATGTAAGAAAGCGGAGAAACTTAAGGATTCACTTCTTTGAACTCAACGGTCCAAAAAGTAGAAAGAGATCCCGGAAAATAAAGAATTTAGATGAGGTTTCTCAGTGAAAGCACCAAAATGTTAGACCCAAATGTGGTTCTAACACCCAAATTGATTAGAAACAAGATAAAATAAAACAGAAATAAAAATGAACACACAAGATTTATAGTGGTTCGGCGAAGAAATGCCTACGTCCACTTAGTTCTCACTATATTCAGTAATTCAGTTACAAAGGCAATGTAAGATTCACTCACAACTCACTTTTGTTCACTCAAATGATTAAAACAAGAAATGAAAGATGGTTTGGATTTTCCGGGAGTAAAGGAATTCGGATGATGGAGGTACTTGGATTCTCAAAAGTGCTGAAAAGCTCCTTCTCTTTGTCTCTAGATGGGGTATTTATAGGTGTGAATTTGCTTGAGACTTCATCCGGGTCGGGCCACATGTCATTCATCGCGTTCTCTTCGGGTTCGGATGAGCTATCAGGTTGACAACACATCAAAGAGATGAACGTTAGGGGTAGGAATTAGTCATATCCGGTCCGGTTCTCCAGGCGATTTCATAGGAGATTTTCCTGGATCATGGGTGCGGGTCGGAGACGTGCAGGTTGGGGGCTCGGATCGGAATACCCGATCCGAACCGGAGTAGCTTGGACGTCTCTCCTTCTCTAATCATACTCCGCTCCGCTCCAGCGTCATGGCAAGCAGATGGCTTTCCGATCCACTTGAGATTTATTGGCCTTCCGATCCGATCAGATATGCTTTGCCAATTTATCCAGTAAGAGATATCCGATCCGAACAGAGAATTCTATCCGATCCGAACCGATATGCTGCTATCAATCTGAATTGTGGTGTTTCCTTCCGATCCGAACCGGAGTCTTATAACTTGAAATACTCTTCAATGGTTGGTTTCTTGACTTTGTGTTGCCTAGTTCACAAAGTAGGCTAACAGTTATAAAAAGGAAATAGTTGTAACGGAAAACGTAGTTTATCAAAGAAGTTAATCGATGTTAGTTAATCGATTAGTGTTAAAGTTAAAAAGAAGTTAATCAATGTTAGTTAATCGATTAGTGTTAAAGTTAAAAAGAAGTTAATCAATGTTAGTTAATCGATTAGTGTTAAAGTTAAAAAGGAGTTAATCGATGTTAGTTTAATCGATTCGAATAGAAGCAAAAGAGTAAATCGAATATAGTTATTCGAATAGAAGCAAATGAGTAAATCGAATATAGTTATTCGAATAGAAAGTAAAAGGAATTATCGAATATAGTTTATTCGAAAAGAGTAAGTGAAATGAGTAAATAAATAGCGTTAGTCAAATAGTGTTAGTCCAATAGAGTTAATTGATAGGGGTTGGTCCAAAGGAGTTAAGTAAAAAGAGTCAATCGAATATAGCTATTCGAAGGAGGGTTAAGTAAGGAAGTTTGTTAAAGAAATATAAAGTGAACTCTATCTATTTCAATGTTAGAAATGTTGTTCAGTTAAGGTCTGAGAGGTAGTTCTACCCCAACTTAATTGGCTTTGTTTTAACTAAGGAATAGTTAATGTTCGGCAGTAAAAGGAAATGGTTTGAGTTGGCATCGCGATGGTTTGTTTTAAACATCTGTCTAAGTCCAATGAAGAAGCTTTGGAAATGTTTTCCAAGTAAGAAACCAGAAATGTTTTCTAATAAAGAAAACAGGAAATGGAAATGTTTTCCATTGTTAATAACGTATATTTTCTGAATTAGAAAATAGGTAACATTGAATATAGGGAAACAAGAAATAAGTAAATTTATGAACTAAAGAGATAAATGTTGAATGATGTTTGATCGATATAATTTCCATTTGGAAATAATATCATTGTTTGCACACCTATTTTTATTCGATAGTTAAATCACAGACTATCGAAGTTTTGACCATTTTAACGTTGTTAATATGGAGAGACCGGTTGGGTTATTATCCAAAGAACCACTCTGTATTGGCATAAACGTTGCGAATCATATATGCCAAAGGAAATTGAAGACGGAGTTATGCAAGGGCTATCCTGTTTACAGAATAGTGCTTTCGGTTCATCCTGTTCTTGGATGACTTGTATGGACGGATGTCTGACAGAGTATTTCCAGACGATCACATATATTGATTTCTCCAACCGTACCAAGAGTGGAAGCAGAGAGGGAAACTTCTCTTAGCTAACACATAATGTATGGTTGAGGACGTCAATCGGTGATTTGATGGATTTGACGATGTGGCATTCAAAGTGAATCTGATGTGATGATAAAGCGTAGCTTCTAGCCTCACATCCGGTAAATGACAGAAATCGGGCAGGCAGCATGGCTAAGTCGGTCGCACCTAAGTAGGGTGTATAATCACCTGATCTAGAGTTTCATTTACTTCTAAAAATCTATTGTTGATGCTGTCCCATTCGGGAAACGGTTGCTGATCCCAACTGTTGGTGATATACATTCGATACACTCAAGCGAAATGAGTGGTCGGTCATGTGTGGCCGGGTTGCAAGATGTTCTTGTTGAACCCAGTGTATTCCTCTCTAGAGGTACACGAGCGGAAGGTGATTCCATACCTTGTCATAGTTGGAAATCCATTACCCAATACGTGCTTGCGGTTTTGATTGTATACTATATATGTAGGACGTGAGATGAAAGCGTTTCTGCTAGATGATTATATATATACTGTGGTTGATAGACATTAATATAATATCAAAAGGTTTTTGATATAAAAGATATTTTGGATTCTCATAAGGGAAAAACCCGTTCCATTATGCGGCGTGGTCTTATGAGATATCGTTTACTTGTTCGAACTATTTTTAAACTGTTTACTCATACCAGTCCCATGACTGACCCAGAGTTTATTTGTTTTGTTTCCCCTAAACTCTTGGGTGCCTAAATTTGTATGGGCAGTCAAGTAGTCGGGATTTTACAGATATAGTTGAAGAGCTGGAGCAGGAGGCTTCAGGATCATATAGCTATAGTTATTTCCGCTGTGTTGTAAGTGTTGTACTTTGATAATGATGTATATTCAAATACAGATGTATATTTCAAAGTTATGTTACATATATTATATGTTATTCGTTCCGCTGTGAGATTCGTGTTACTCTGATGTTATGTTCTTCTTCTTCTTCTATTCTAAGTTTCTATCTTATCTTTCCTCACCCTCTAATTTCTTTCACTAATTACCAGGATTTTTCGGTGTTTTGGTTATCGACATCGTGTCTATGTCGATAACCAAAGTCGCTAAAAATCCGGGTCGTTACAGTTGGTATCAGAGCTTAAGTTAAGAATTACTTGGCTCTGTGGCGTGACTCGGTAGAGATAGGGTTAGTAATACCCTAGACTGAGATTGAGTGTATATATACGTGTGGACGTATTTGTTATTGATATAAAAATTTGTTTTATATTGTGGAGATTCATTGGTTGAGTCGTTTATGAGTTCTGGTCGATCAGTTTGATCCACTGTATCGGTAGGAGTTACTAAACACTTGAATACAATGAACCATCATGGTATGTTTTGAAAGAGGGTAAACGAAATAGTTTACCCAATGTATATTTTGAATATATTGGATATATTGGCTGTTATTATAATCAAGTAAGATTATCAATTAAATAGTTATGTAAATAACCAATCAGAATTCATATAAGTGAATTGCGTGAAATCGAGATGAGTTAAAACTGAAATTTTAACCAGAAATTGAATTAGAATTCTGGAGAATTGGATAAGTGTTTGTAAATGAATTTGGGTTTAAAAATAAGGAAAATTTAAGATCCTGGGAGATTTTAAATTGTTTTACAAGCAGTGTGAATTATTTTTGAAATGAATTTCAAAGTGGAAATGTTTAGAAATGGTTTTATAGTATTGAACTCACTTCGATCACTGGAAAATAGATTCTGATGATGACAGCTGCATCATCAGTATTCATTTTCAAGTTGTAAGTGACGAATTACTACCAGAGATACTGTTTTGAAATTGTTTTGGGAAAGACAAGTTGTGTAGAATTTCAAAATGGGATTTATAAAATAGAATTTGAACTTTTAAATAGATTTGAAATATCAACTTGTTTAAAAGAAATAAAGACGAGAAATTCCTTTATAAACGAAGTTTATAAATAGTTCTTTTATAAACGAAGTTTATAAATGAAGCGAATAGAATTATCATTGGGTAATTCAGAAATAAAAATACAAGTGTGAAATTGAAAGGGAAATCTATTTTCAAAAGGCAGAAATATCGATTCCAAAAAGAATTGAAATCGAGACTTATGTAAAGAATGAATAAAGAAAGTTTGAAAAGGAATTTGAATAAAGGAAGTTCAAACATAGGATTTGAATATAGAAAATTTAAACGGTATTTGAATAAAGAGAAATTCAAATAGAAATTGAATATAGAAATTCAAAGGGAGTTTGAATAATGAAATTCAATGGAAGTGATATAGAATTTGAGTATAGAAATTCAAATGGAGTTTGGAAATAGATTTGAATAATGAAATTCAAATATAGAATTTGAATATAAGAAATCAAATAGAATTTGACATATTAGAATTCGAATGGAATTTGAATATAGCATTCAAAGGGGATTTGAGGATTTATATTCGAAATTTAATATGAAGCGTAAGTTGAAAATGGAATTCAAATTTGTCAATAAGCAAGTTAAAATATATTGGAACATGTCATGTTCAAATATAAAAGTGAAATAGACTAAAGAGTTAATTAACAAATTAATTAACGAACTGAGTAAAATCGATCAGGTATAGTTAAAATAGACGGGGCAAGTATAAATATACATGAGATAGGTATGGATAAGGTATGAAGGCATATAGATAGAATGCTCGACGAAAGGTATGTATTTAATTCATATATGAGATTTTATGCGCCGTATCGGCTAGCCGCTTGGCTTTTCTTTTTCTTTTTGATTGAAGAAGGCCTGTGTGGCAGTTTGGGGATTTTCCCGATACTCCCAGTACAAAGGAGGTTATGGCGAATTTTTCCAGGAATTTAAGGAGTTAGAATATTTTTAAGAAAATCTGATAATTAGAAATCTATATATCTATAAGTCGATAAGGAAGCGAACTAAAAAAATAGAATAGTAAAATCAAAAAGGAAGTCTAGAATAAAATCTAGTAAGAATAGAAAGAGGAAGCGTATACGTGTTTAAAGGTGAATAAGTAGTTGTATGGTATTGATTATTCGAGTAAGTAGTCATATCTGTTTTGACGTTATAAATGTTATTCAGTCAAGGTCTGAGAGGTAGTTATACCCCAACTTGATTGATTTCATTATTAACAAATGAATAGTAAGATTTCAGGCTCGAAGATCAATGTTGAATAAGAGTTAGTTGAATATAGTATTTGGGTTGTCGTAACGATGTTTTACACAACTTCCGTTTTAACCCAAATAAGTGTAAGCTTGGAAATATAATAAAGAATATTTCCTAAGTATAGAAATAAACGAGATCGGAAAAGAGATAAGTAATTGGAGTATTTTCCAATTATAAATAGCATATATTTTCTAAAGTTTAGAAAATAAAGGAAGGCGATATTCGGAAATGTTTTCCAAATAACATAAAAGGGCCAATATGATCATTGAAAATATTTGGTTAACAAATATTGATAAAGAAATAGAGAAGTGATTTAACTAATGGAATATTGATTATGGGCTCAGTTGATGTTCAAAAAGGAAAATTTGATTTTTGAAAGAGTAAACTGTTTGAAAATTCCCTGGGAAAGACTGTTTGAATTAAAAACAAATTTAACAGAAATTTGTGAAAGCAAAATTTGAATTAAAGTAAAGCCAGTAAAGTGGTAACTAAGATTGAATTAGAATGATATCAAGACAAATTGGATTGTGAGATTCAAATTTGAAGTGTGATGTGATAATCAAGTTAAGAGTTGGGAATCGAGAAGAAACTCGAGTTAAAATGATATTTGGCTCGGATGTAAGTGAATGGTTGGGTCGTGGATAAAAACAGATTGGATGTGATTGGGGTAACTCTTGTATATGCTGAGTTGATAGCATATGGAAGTGACAGAGTTGATATGCCGACAAAAGGTACCAGTTTATATTTCTATTGGATATAAGATTTATGAGCCGAATTGGCAAGCCGCTTGGCTGTTGGGTTTTCTTTTGAGTTGGAGATGGCCCAGAGAGAAGAGTGGGAGTTTGACCAATTAACCAGTACAAAGGAGGTGCTGGCGAATTTTTTTGAAGAGTTAAGGCGTTAGAAAATTTTCAGGATTTTTGAAAATTTTCGATAATAGGAATTAATAAATAAAATTTAATTGAAATTAAATTGGTTCAGTTGAAACTGAAGTTAAGAAGTGAACAAATTTGTTCTAACCAGTCGATAGGGTCGTCCTCTACCTTTTAGCAATTTCGAGGACGAAATTATTTTAAGTGGGGAAGATTGTAATGACCCGCATTGGCAGGGGTATTATGATTAATTTATTTAATTATATCAATGGTGGATTTAGAGAATTTGATGGTCGTGAAATTAAATAATGATGAATATTTATTTAAAATAATAATTAAATAATATATTTTAATTCTGAAATAATCAGAATTGGCTGAAATGACGATATGGTGTGAACCGGATCATCTGTGATGTTTAATTCAGCTTGGAATTGAATTCGAATAACGAATATATTAAATCGACGACAGTTTGAACGTATAATTATAATATAATTAAAATAGAGCTCGAAATGGCGCTGCAGTTCGCTATTTGACGATTTGAACTTCAACTGAATGTACATGATTCGTTTTAAGCCGGATTTCTGTGAAACAAGAAACGTGTGAGGCTGGCAGAGTATATCTTTCTAGTGGAAGAGAAAAATCGGGATTTCGTCGTGTAGATTTTGAGATATGTCCAAATCAAATTTTAAAATAGTCGCTATAGAATCGTTTATCGACCGTAACAGTTTATTCGATATAACTAGAGATCGGGATTGAATTTAGACAAGGTTCTTTTGAGACGTAGTGATAATTTAATTTTTAGAATTTTACTGTAATTTTTAATTAATTAAATAAGCAACTTTTTATTTGGAGTATTTCGCACCCTGAAATCAACATTTTGAAGTTTCAAAATATGAGTCCACCTACCGGTATTATTATATTTTTGGGATCGTGGAACCGAGCTCGATACTATGGTATCTTGATTTCTATCCGTACGCGAGTTGAATTCCATGTAGCAAAGACTGTAAATCATCACATTTAAAAAAATAAAAAAAAAACGACAGATCAAAACAAGGGCCACGCATCATTTTTTCTCAACCACACAAAGTAAAAAAACCGCCCCTTTAAAACTGTCTAAACCTAATATACTCAAATACATTTCCGCTGCCATCGGTTCTTATCCAAAACGTGAAATATCCTCTTTCTAAAATCGAGATAAAATCAAAACAAATTCTCTAAAATCGTTTAAGTACATATATGGATTCGGACAGAGAAGCTCTTCATCTCTATGCATTTTGTTTTGAGTTCGACGTCATTCCTTTGGCAACGATTTTGCTACAGAGAACTTAGGGTTCCAAGTTGTGGGTTTGTGAAGCATTAGTGTTGGATTTAGAGCTTAGATTTGGGTTCAGCATATCGTTTAGGTGTTGAGTATGGATGTTTAAAGTAACTCGGTGGGTGTTGGCCTGGAGCGAACACTGGTGCTCGTCAATTTCGGTAGTGCGACGGGGTTGGTCCGGTGTGTGCGAGCTGGGCGTAGTGGTGATGAAGTGGAAGGGTTCGGGAAGAGGCTGCTGCCGATGGGTTCAGCGGTGGAGTTCGTGATGGAATGATGAAGTTGCGGTTCAGGTTTGAATTTGGAGAAATGGGGCGTGGAAGTTTTGCTTGTAAGGAGCGATGGAGTCTTTTGTTTGATCAGGAAGAAGGACTTCGGTATTAGAGTGTTGGGCCGCCAAATCAAAGTTAAGCCCAAATTTTTAATAAGCTAAGTTTAATTTAATTATATAAACGTATATGCAAACTTCTAAAATACGTATCTTTGGCATACGGTATCAGAATTTGACAAAGTCAGATCCGTTGGGATCGTATGGACGGTGTCTACAAAATAGAGCTGACTGGGAGTGAATCCGAGCTCGTTACAATTTATGGCAAAATAAATTGTCCGACGGAGTCAAATAACGCAAACCGTTATTTAACGATTAATGTGCCAATGTGAGTAAATCTCACCAACTCTGAACAGTTTATAATTTCATGTTGTATCTTTAGAACTGTTAGAAATTGTCTGATTTACTGTATGTTGATTGTTTGATTGAACTGCTAGTCAGTTAGTTAAATTTTCTATATTGATTCTGTTTAACAGAATATATCATACAGAACTGAAAAGTGATGTTATCTATATTGTTTAACATCTGTGATGCAGGGAGACAGGTTGGAGGAATCCAACTGGATTCCTCAACATTTATTTTACTGTTTTGCATATATTGTGATATATGATGTGTTATATAATCTATTTTGGATTATGGGTGTTGGAATGATATTGATCATTGTTATTCGATATTTTAAATATCATAAGAAACCCTGGGATGTAAAAAAAAGAAGTATTTCAATGTATATTGAAATAAAGGAATTTTATAAAATCACAGGATTTTATAAAAAGGGAATATTTATAAAACGAACACGGTTTTATAAATAGGAAATATTTGTAACGGTAAATAGAAGTTATAAATAGGAAATATTTGTAACGGTAAATAGAAGTTATAAATAGGAAATATTTGTAACGGTAAATAGAAATTACAAATAGGATATATTTGTAACGGTAAATAGAAATTACAAATAGGATATATTTGTAACGGTAAATAGAAGTTATAAATAGGAAATAATTTGTAACGGTAAATAGAAGTTACAAATAGGATATATTTGTAACGGTAAATAGAAGTTATAAATAGGAAATATTTGTAACGGTAAATAGAAGTTATAAATAGGAAATATTTGTAACGGTAAATAGAAGTTATAAATAGGAAATATTTGTAACGGTAAATAGAAGTTTTAAATAGGAAATATTTGTAACGGTAAATAGAAGTTATAAAAAGGAAATAGTTGTAACGGTGAGTAAACGTTATAAAAAGGAAATAGTTGTAACGGAAAACGTAGTTTATCAAAGAAGTTAATCGATGTTAGTTAATCGATTAGTGTTAAAGTTAAAAAGAAGTTAATCAATGTTAGTTAATCGATTAGTGTTAAAGTTAAAAAGAAGTTAATCAATGTTAGTTAATCGATTAGTGTTAAAGTTAAAAAGGAGTTAATCGATGTTAGTTTAATCGATTCGAATAGAAGCAAATGAGTAAATCGAATATAGTTATTCGAATAGAAGCAATTGAGTAAATCGAATATAGTTATTCGAATAGAAAGTAAAAGGAATTATCGAATATAGTTTATTCGAAAAGAGTAAGTGAAATGAGTAAATAAATAGCGTTAGTCAAATAGTGTTAGTCCAATAGAGTTAATTGATAGGGGTTGGTCCAAAGGAGTTAAGTAAAAAGAGTCAATCGAATATAGCTATTCGTAGGAGGGTTAAGTAAGGAAGTTTGTTAAAGAAATATAAAGTGAACTCTGTCTATTTCAAAGTTAGAAATGTTGTTCAGTTAAGGTTTGAGAGGTAGTTCTACCCCAACTTAATTGGCTTTGTTTTAACTAAGGAATAGTTAATGTTCGGCAGTAAAAGGAAATGGTTTGAGTTGGCATCGCGATGGTTTGTTTAAAACATCTGTCTAAGTCCAATGAAGAAGCTTTGGAAATGTTTTCCAAGTAAGAAACCAGAAATGTTTTCTAATAAAGAAAACAGGAAATGGAAATGTTTTCCATTGTTAATAACGTATATTTTCTGAATTAGAAAATAGGTAACATTGAATATAGGGAAACAGGAAATAAGTAAATTTATGAACTAAAGAGATAAATGTTGAATGATGTTTGATCGATATAATTTCCATTTGGAAATAATATCATTGTTTGCACACCTATTTTTATTCGATAGTTAAATCACAGACTATCGAAGTTTTGACCATTTTAACGTTGTTAATATGGAGAGACCGGTTGGGTTATTATCCAAAGAACCACTCTGTATTGGCATAAGCGTTGCGAATCATATATGCCAAAGGAAATTGAAGACGGAGTTATGCAAGGGCTATCCTGTTTACAGAATAGTGCTTTCGGTTCATCCTGTTCTTGGATGACTTGTATGGACGGATGTCCGACAGAGTATTTCCAGACGATCACATATATTGATTTCTCCAACCGTACCAAGAGTGGAAGCGGAGAAGGAAACTTCTCTTAGCTAACACATAATGTATGGTTGAGGACGTCAATCGGTGATTTGATGGATTTGACGATGTGGCATTCAAAGTGAATTTGATGTGATGATAAAGCGTAGCTTCTAGCCTCACATCCGGTAAATGACAGAAATCGGGCAGGCAGCATGGCTAAGTCGGTCGCACCGAAGTAGGGTGTATAATCACCTGATCTAGAGTTTCATTTACTTCTAAAAATCTATTGTTGATGCTGTCCCATTCGGGAAACGGTTGCTGATCCCAACTGTTGGTGATATACATTCGATACACTCAAGCGAAATGAGTGGTCGGTCATGTGTGGCCGGGTTGCAAGATGTTCTTGTTGAACCCAGTGTATTCCTCTCTAGAGGTACACGAGCGGAAGGTGATTCCATACCTTGTCATAGTTGGAAATCCATTACCCAATACGTGCTTGCGGTTTTGATTGTATACTATATATGTAGGACGTGAGATGAAAGCGTTTCTGCTAGATGATTATATATATACTGTGGTTGATAGACATTATTATAATATCAAAAGGTTTTTGATATAAAAGATATTTTGGATTCTCATAAGGGAAAAACCCGTTCCGTTATGCGGCGTGGTCTTATGAGATATCGTTTACTTGTTCGAACTATTTTTAAACTGTTTACTCATACCAGTCCCATGACTGACCCAGAGTTTATTTGTTTTGTTTCCCCTAAACTCTTGGGTGCCTAAATTTGTATGGGCAGTCAAGTAGTCGGGATTTTACAGATATAGTTGAAGAGCTGGAGCAGGAGGCTTCAGGATCATATAGCTATAGTTATTTCCGCTGTGTTGTAAGTGCTGTACTTTGATAATGATGTATATTCAAATACAGATGTATATTTCAAAGTTATGTTACATATATTATATGTTATTCGTTCCGCTGTGAGATTCGTGTTACTCTGATGTTATGTTCTTCTTCTTCTTCTATTCTAAGTTTCTATCTTATCTTTCCTCACCCTCTAATTTCTTTCACTAATTACCAGGATTTTTCGGTGTTTTGGTTATCGACATCGTGTCTATGTCGATAACCAAATTCGCTAAAAATCCGGGTCGTTACAGAGACGCCCTTTTTTCACTCTTCCTCCCTCTTCCAAAAGGCCGACGCCCTAGAAGCTGCACCCTCTCCCCTTTTCGACGCAATGCCGACGCCAAGATCCCTCCCCCCCTCGCTGAAAGAAAAGAAAAACAGTAAGTCTTCCTATTTATTTATTTTTATTATTTATTCTCTTTTAGATCCAATTTTTTTTATTGTAAACCATTGAAAAATATATTTATATATAAAACAATACTTTTGTTTATATATAAAATTGGAAAAAGATTTCAGTTTTTATATATATATATATGAAGAGCGGACTGAAAAATATGATTTTTACTTTAGGAAAATATAGATAGGTAGGATCTTTTATACATAAAAAAAAGAATTTTTAAAATATGAAAGGAGCTTAGTTAGAAGATGGAATTTTTATAAGTTAAAAGATTATATCTTTATATAAGAAAAGAGTTGATCTTTATATTTAAAAAGATTATACTTTTATAGTAGGATAAAGGTTTGATTTTTAGAATAGGAAAAGATTGGATTTTTAGAAATACGAAAATGGAATTTTTATAATAAAACTGAATAGATAAAGATACGATCTTTTTTATGGGTATCATTAAGGTAAAAATTCGATTTTTATTATATATGGAGCGAAATAAAAAAATACGATCTTTATATAAGAGGTAGAAATATAAAAATATAATTTTTATATAGAAAGATACGATAAAATTATATGATGTAGAAATAAAAATATGATTTTTATTTATTGGAATGAAGCAATAAAAATATAATTTTTATCATGGAAGTAGCGGTGTAAAGGAGTGATTTTTACATATGTTGTAGAGATATAAAAATACGATCTTTATATAAAAAAATGTGATTTTTATATAGAGAATGGCGAGATAAAAATATGATCTTTATTATATGAACACCGTTATAAAAATAGAATTTTAATCTATATAGTAGCAGTATAAAAATGTGATTTTTATCCATATAGCGTAGTTATAAAAATGTGATTTTTATATACATGGAAACAATATAAAGATGCGATTTTTATATATGTAGTGGATACGGACGACGAAAGTGATAAAGGGCGAGCACGGCGAAGATTTCTACATATGAAGAGTCGTGGCGTTTGGTTTAGCTCTCGGCGAGAACTTCTCACTTTAATTCTTGTTTTCTAGTTAAAAATATATACTAGGACGCAGACGGTGCTTAGCAGCACCCGACACCCGTCGTACATAGACCATAGACGACTTGTTTGATTTTGTTGTGTTGTGAAAATTGATTGTGATGTGGAGTGAATGGAAATATACTCATGTGTTGAAATAAAATGTTATATAGTTAAAAATATATAAATTTAAAGTGAAGGTGAATAAATAAATGTTCATTTATAAATCAGACGATTTGTTTATGTACGCTGATTTGACTGATATTGATTGGGACGATAAAGTTTACACATCGCCCAACTGCACAAATAATACTCAGTGTTTGTAGATTTGAAACCCCACACGGGTGTTGGGATGATATTTGGCGTACAATAATCCCAATTGTTTAGTTGTATGTCAATCGATAGGTTGACAGACTGTGTAAGCGTTTATTATTTATGTTTAATGCTTATGCAGTTGTGTGGTGCACTTTGGATGATGGTTGATTATTTATCATTGCTATTATATACATGTGTTGTATGGGATCCATATAATTAACATTATATGGTGATTGACTGGGCCTCATTCCAATATGGAAAATAAAGATTCATGTGTTGAATAGAATAAATAGTCATGTGTTGATGATACTCATGTGTTGAGAATATTCATGTGTTGAAACTTATTGTGTGTTGAACGAAATATTTTAACAATAAAATTCACATCTTTATCATATATAAAATTAGAAACTAACTGGAAACTAGTTAAGATGAGTGGTTTCCTGCGTACTGATCCGATGTTGGTTTCGACCTTCGGAGTTAATACTTAGAGAATCGTCCTCTTACTAAATTACAGTTGGAGTCTGATTAAGAATTAAACGATAGAAATCATAATTTTATAAAATATATTAAATAACAAAAATAGTCATGTGTTGACGATACTCATGTGTTGAGAATATTCATGTGTTGAATAAGATAAAAATTCATGTGTTGAATAGAATAACAAAGTTATTGAAATATATAAAGCTGTGTTGATTAGATTCGCGCCATTTTGATGTGAACGACATTTATATCAATTATATTGGTTTTTATAATGAATATAGAAAAGGAAGTGATTTCAAAATATAACGTTTTTAAAATATTATCATTTATATGTTAATGATATGGAATATTCAATTTTGATTTAAAATTGAATATGAAGTTGAAATTGTTTTGAAAATGAATTTAAAATGATTTATAAAATACGTTTTGAATTGAAATCGACGAAATATATATAATATGTATATTATATATATTAATGGCCTGAATAGAACGTGCCGCGCCGCGACCGTTCGCGATTTTCGACCATTGATTTCGAATTGATGTTGCGGGAGATCTGACCGTCGGATTCTCCTGAAATCGGAACTGTTGGGTTCGTATCGAAAAGAGCTTTTCAATGAATATAAGAAATTTGAAATCTAACGGTTGGATTTGGAATTATGTCCAAATCAAATTTGGAAAAGGTCGCTGTAAGTGCAGTTCGGTGGCCGTTATTGAAAACCGACTGTACGGGCCTTGATAAAATTATTAAAAATATTAGTAATTTGTGTAAAATCATAATATGTGAATTGGAAAGAATTGGGATCAAAAATCCCATATTTGAAAAGATAAAAATAGATTTTTATCGAGATGAACTAGTTTTGAACTAGAATTATAATCCATTTTTTTTTTGAATAAATAAATTGGATTTGAAGTGGTTTTAAAAATAATCAGAATTTCCAAAATACGAATTGGAATGGATTTGAATCGAAATTATCTTCAGAATATTTCGATGTTGGATTTCGTGATTATACAGATATGCTTGTGGAAATTTGAAAGATATATTTATATCGTTATTTCCAATACGATATTTGTTGGTTTCAGAATTTGATATCGAATATAAGCCGATATATTTTCGATTCAGAGCCTCGTATTTAATATCAAATGGGATTTTGGGTTCGTCGTGAATGGTCTCTTAAATAACACTGTTCTTGAACCCAGTTTAGAAAAGAATAAATCTTTTAATTAAGGTTTAGTGAAATTGTCCAGTTAATTAGTATTTAATTGGAATTGAATTTAAATTGGTCTTTGGGGTTTATCGTGAGCGGTGTTTTGAATAACACCTATTCTTTAACCCGATTAACAATGGAATGTGATTTTGGGTTTATCGTGAACCGTATTTTAGATGACATTGGTTCTTTAACCCAGTTAAAGACAGGATATTGATTTTTGGGAAGATTAAAACAAAGTAGTGTTTTAACGAATCTTTAATTAGATTAAAGTGATCGAGAATGGAGTATCACCAGTTTTGCTCCAAACAATAGTTAAATCTTTAATTAGATTTGAACATGAAATGGTAATTAATATTTACCGATTACACTGTGGTGTTCGATATGGAGTATTACCAGTTTTGCTCCATGGGATGAATAGGTTGGGATTGGAAAATAAAATAAATAATTACTTCGGTGTGGTTCGCTAATCCCGACTAGTTTGGAAAACCTTAAAATGGTTTGAAATGATATCCAAAGGAAGATTAAAGAATAAATTTAGAAGAATTTATCTTTGATAAAATTAATGGGGAACTTTCCCTAAGAATGTGAATATTTGAATAAAAGAATATTCTGAATTGGAATGAGGCGTATGTTGTGTTTGTGTAACACTTCTTTATTATATACGCGGGTTATTCGGAAAGGCCGGGTTTATACCCATTCTGAATAACTGATTCGACAATAAGTCGAAGAAGAAGATGGTGGTTGAAGATCGGAGGTCTTCACATCGTTAGGATGATTATTGATGATCTTGATTGGGCTATACACCCAAGAGGAGGGAATCAGTTGGTGATCATCCAGACGTACTTAGGGATCGATGGATATGCGAGGAATAAGGTTCCTCCGGTTTCGTTCAGATCCAGAACGAACTTATAAATGGACTATGTGTCTGACATTGGATTTTATTCTGTGTGTTTGATTTCTATTAAATATATATTTGTTTGGCGGCGGAGAATTTATTCTCTTGCTTAACGCCCTTCTCTGAGACATACGAGCATAGAGGTTATATATCGATAGATATCAATCGCATGGCATGAATTGCCTGTGTGGCATGCCTAAGTGGTTGATGATCAAGGCTTCTGTTGAAAAGCAAAGTCTTGTGGTTGATGATCAAAGCACGGCCTATGTGGCATAGCTTTGTGTATAGCGTTAATTCGCGAGCCTCACAACTCGGTATGAGTCAAAAACGGGATAGTGACTTCAGGGAGAGCACGACGTTTCTTTCTAGCTATGGGTGATGTCAGTGACTTACCAGCCCTGACATTTATATACTTTTTACCTGTGTGGTTGTCGGATGCGAGGCGCCTCGGATACATGTCTCAAAGGACCGAGAAACGTGTGTTCGGGAATTGCCAATCCTCAAAAGTAAGAGAGGACCGGCCCTGAAGATCCAGGATCGTTGTGTGTGGTCCTGAGACATTTGCTAGAGTGTCTCGAACGGAGAGGAGCTTGCCCCTTGCCTCGACTTATGATGGAATCCAATTTCCAATACGTTATAATTCGGTTTTATTTGTAGAACCTTGTATGGCGACATAGTAGATGGTAGCTATGCCGCCTATGATTGATACTTATGATTGAAATTGTTTTGACACTATACACTTATAGTAATATCAAAATAATGTGTTTTTAAACGTATCAAACATTATTTGGCTATTATAAGGCAAAACCCTATCCTCCGGCTTGCGTTGCATTGCGTGATGGGACCTGGGTCTTATAATAGCTTCATTTTTCTTTATTTAGCATTGCGCTGTTTGTTTTATGCACTGATATTCTTGGGAGGAAACCCGTTCCGTGTTATACGGCGTGGTCCCTTGATTTACCTAACTTTAAAATAAAGATTAATAACTGTTTTAGTTCTCACACCAGTCACATGACTGACCTGGAGTTTATTGTTTTAACCTAAACTCTGGGTGCCCCTATTTTCCACACGGGCAGCTAGTAGTTTTGGTTTTGCAGATTTATATTCACAGGATCCTGGTTTACAGCTGGAATGATATTTGGAAAGCTCTGTATCCGTATATCACCTTCAGTTGTGTTTTGTATTATTTTTCCGCTGCTATGTATTTAAATGTAATTTAAATCTCTGATGTTTGTCGAATGTATATTTATTCATACTCTGTATATTCTTGTACTCTGATGGAATTGTTGTAATAAACAATGAAATGTTCTTCTGTTTGTGTTCTAATTGGTCTTGTCCTCAAAGCAATTCGTGCCTTCCTTCACGGGGAAGTTCGATTATTATTAGGTAAGTTAAGTAAGGATTTCTCATACCAGTCCCATGTCTGACTCGTAGTTTGTTTCACTTGCAAACTCGGGTGCCCTTATTTTTACACGGGCAACCAAGTGACAGGTATTAGGTTATTTTGGACTTGTGCTGGATTGGAGCATGATTATGGACAGAAGACGAAGATCATTTCTATCTTTTATT
Source organism: Allium sativum (assembly GCA_030737875.1). NCBI lineage: Eukaryota > Viridiplantae > Streptophyta > Magnoliopsida > Asparagales > Amaryllidaceae > Allium > Allium sativum. The sequence goes on along the minus strand of CM060910.1, from coordinate 588,662,293 downwards.
TCTATTTTGAAAACATTTGGACATCATTTATCCATGTTGTATTTGATGTTGTTTAGACCTATTTCTATTCGCTGAGACTTTTTATATGGTAAGTTGTATCCTGTAACTATGCCACTCTAATGTTCTGATGTTGTGATGTTGATGACATTTCTATTTTCCGCTGCTATGATTTATTTGTTATGCTATTGTCTGAATCTATTGTTGTAAATATGTTGTATTCCAATGATTATCCTTGCTTTCGTACTACGGGAGTTTGGGGTTATCGCACAAAACTTGGAATTTGGTGACCCCACCAAAACACATATATGTGATTGGTTGTGGGTGGACATATAAGATAAAAAGAAAAGAAGATGGATCTACCGACAAATACAAGGCAAGATTGGTGGCTAAAGGATACGCTCAACAATTCGGATTCGACTTCAACGGAACCTTTTCTCCCGTTATAAAACCCATGACCATCATAATTATACTAGCTATTACACTAAATAAAGGATGGAAAGTAAGACAATTGGACGTCAACAATGCTTTTTTAAATGCGGAGATGACCGAAGAGGTGTACATGGAACAACCCGAAGGTTAGATCAGAGGAGACAAAGTATGTAAACTGAACAAAGCAATATATGGTTTAAAACAGGCCTCGAGAGCCTAGTATGAAAAACTCAAGTTAACACCATCTAACATGCGGTTCACGCAAGCCAGGTCTGACATTTCCTTATACATGAAGAGAGATACGCATGGAACCGTATTTATCCTAGTTTATGTAGATGACATGCTAATAACAGGGATAACGGCCAAGAAATTAACAACCAAAACTTTGCTATTAAAGATTTAGGGGAACTGAAATTCTTTCTAGGAATACAAGTTATCAAGAAAAGCGACAGGGAATTGATATTGCCTAAGCAAAGTTACATCGCTGAAATTCTACAAAGGGCTAATATGCACAAAGAAAATCAATTACCGACGCCAATGACTAGTAACCTAAGACTCTCCAAACAAAAGGGTGAAGCAATCAACAATGCCAAACAATACAGAAGAAAAATAGGTGCACTACAATACGCTACAATTACGCGCGACCAAATATATGTTATAACATTAACAAACTCAGCCAATACATGCAGAACCTGTTATCAAAACACTGGATAGCATTAAAAATAATTATACGATAATTACGAGGCACGAGACATTATGGTATAATTTTAAGGTCAGATAGTTAAGCTTAAAGTGTTTTAGTGATACAGACTGGGCGAATGATGTTGTTGACCGAAAATCGATTTCTGGGTACTGTGTCTACCTCGGCAACAACATTGTCTCCTGGTCTACAAAGAAATAGCAAACCACGTCCAAATCAAGCACCGAGGCCGAGTACTGTGCTCTAGCAAATGCCACATCAAAAATTATTTCAATCCAATCACTGATGGAGGAATTAGGGTTCCGGCTAAAACGAAAGCCGGTGATATGGTACGACAACAAGAGCACGGTTTCGCTCTCCCTCAACCCAATCCAACATTCGAGGACAAAACATCTCAAGATCGATCCTTATTTTGTCGGAGAGAGAACACAAGCAGGAAAGTTAATGGTCTGTCACGTACCCGCTTACTATCAAAGGGCCGACGCTCTCACCAAAGCATTATCCACTAAAAATTTCGTAAGATTAAGAGCAAAGCTCAGAGTAGTCGATGGAGGCGGAAATGAGAATGGGAACGGGAAACCCCAGATTGGTTTGACGGGGAGTAATATGGCAAGCGATTATCTCAGATACACGTTTTACATAACCGCATTCACATTACAATTCATTTTCTACATGGGCCTTGCACACTGGGCTTTGACCACAATAGCTTTGACTACACGCTTTGTTATTTTAGGCTAATTATATTTTAGCCGGTACATTTTCTTATATATATATATATATCCACTCTTTGTATTTACAAATCTTTATCAATCTATTACAAAAAAGTTCAGTAATAAAATTCTCAATTCTCCAATATTATTCAAATACATTAAAGTTTAATTGTCAAGTTAATCTCTTATACTAGATTTCTTCAACTACAAAATTTTTTATATTAACAAATTACTAATTTAAATCTTTAAATCTATGCTTCCATCCATTTCATTTAAACAAACCTTAAATTGAATTTTTTCCTTAAATTAAATTTATTAAAGCTATCATATTAGATTAAAATCTTATACTGTGTTTAATTTTTAAATATATTTCAAAACTAAATAAAAAGTTTATACTGAATTTAAACATTTTTTTAAAGAATTATTATATTAATTTCTATTGTATTATATTAAATTAGTTTTTATTATATTAAATTAATTTAAATTAAATATTAATTAAGTTATTAACTATTTTTGAACAAAGAATCAATCCAAAATCATATAAATCTTTTCATTAATTAATGCTAACTCAAATTCCTAAGTTCAAGTTAAATTATTTCAAACATTAATATAAACTAAAATGTTTAAATTATATTTCAAAATCAATTTATTTAAATCAATACATACTTATAAAGTTTCAACAGTAGTTTTTATTGACTAACATTGTTCGTATATAATTTTCTACCTTATGGTCAAATGAATCAGGTAATATCATCTCAACCTGTTTAATTAAATTTCCAAGTATATATCATTTCGACCTATATCCTAATTCAATATCAAAAGGTATACTGATTTAGGTATATATCATTTCAACCCAATAACGATTTTTCTATATCTACAAGAGGCACAAAGTGTGAGAACATAACAATACTAATATGTCACATAGAAACTTCATATCATGTCATTTATCAATAAGCTTCAAGACGCATTATACATGTCACAAATAAACATATATCACAAAATAGCACAATTTCATGTCGTGAATGTAAATTGGAATTTAACATAACGATCGTATCAGCTAAAACAATCCTAACATTTGAATTTAACCATTCATATATGCTTAATAATAATTTCATAAAATGTAAGCCAAGTGTGAGATAAACTCATCTTTTTAAGCACGGAACGGAGGCGACAAATGAATGGACATAGAATGCAAGAGGCACAACTCTGCTACAAGCACAACTGCGCACTTTCTAACACTACGGTATGATCAAATTAACAAATCAATAAACAAAGAAATTTAGAGGAAGAGAGTAGAGGGATTTCGGTTAAGGAAGATGAATTTCAATTTTCACAAAATTTACAAAACATGACAAGATTTCGGACAATTTTAAAATAGATTTTTGGATATGCTGACCACTAAATTTGAAAAGGTAATCAATAACAAAGTTTTAGGAAATTCTTTTTTCTTCATTTAAAAAATAGAAAATTGAATTTCAATAAATCTCGAGGGAGATAGAACTGAATTAGTAGAGCACATTTTCAAAGGGTCGGAAAATAGGTTTTGAAGATTCATGATTTCGACATAGAAGATTATGAAATCTAGAAAGTTGTCATCATAAAATTGTACATCTTTCAATTCCACCCAATCTGGGAAAAAAAGTGGATTCAGGTTTTCTATAAGCAAGTTACGGCCACGGGAATACAAGGTAAATCTTGAAAAAAAATAGGATAAAATAAGACAAAAGGGATTAGGTTTAGGGTTGGTGGCTTATTTGCATTCGGATCCAGTCAATAGGGCAGAAGAAAGGTAGGGGAAAGAGAAGAAAGGAGAAGAGGTTTTACGGTTTTAAAGATTTGAATTTTAAAAAGGAAATTATGAAGAGGGAAAAAATAAGAAAGAGGAGATGATTTTCCTATTTTTATTTTTGGATTAGTTTTTTTATTTGGAAAGAAGGAAGATAAACTTGAAATTTTAGACCTAGGAAAAGGAAGTAGCCATGGAAGTTTTAGAAAGACCTTTACAGAGAAGAGAACTGGGAAGAAGAAAAAATATTCTCGGTGAAAAAGGAAATGAGAAGTCCTGAGAAAAAAAGTGTCCTAACTTACCAAGTCCCTTAAAATTCAAATGTTAAAAATTATTGAGAGGTGAGATGGCAAAGCTTTCCCAAGAAGCTAAATGAAGAATATACTAAACAATTTAGAAAAGAGTAATAGTAATAAATCAAATAAACACCATCCATTTTGCGCATTTTCCACAGAAAAACTCATATTTAGAGCAAATAGGAGCGGAGTTTGATGAATTGAACAATGCTAGACAATATTGAATTCATAGTATAATCATAAAAAATTCAAAATTTTGAAATTTCAACTCAAACTCAAATTTTGACCAAAATTGACATTTTTGAAAAGTTTCAATTAAATATATTTGCAACCACATTACTTTATGATACACGTTTATTATTTAAATTTAAAATTTAAGAATGAACTTACATTCAAATAATAATATAAATCAAGATGACATAATAATCAAGGTCTGCATTAACCACCATTTCATTCTCATTGTCAAATTGTCCCTACTCACGTTTAAATACAAGAATCCAATTTATTTATTTCATATAATTCAAAAATAAATTAAATATAAAATTGTTTGAAAACTTAAATTTTGATTAATTCATCACTTAAGAAATTTAAAAACTCCAAGTTTTTACAAGTACGATGTGATTGCATGATGCATTATTAGAATTATATTATGCATTATTTATAGAGGAAACTAAATATATATATATATATGTACTAGTAAATAATGCATAAATTTTTAGTTTTAAATGTTACATTTGGTGTTGTTAGCGTTAATTCAGTGAATGTGTAACAACCCAGAATTTCAAAACCAATTTAAAATTATTATTTTAGCTATTTTAATGGGTTTTGAATATTTAAAATGATTATTTTAAATAATAAAGACTAAAAATTTACTTAAATCGAAGTTAGAACGTATAAATTTATTTTATTTATAAAACAAGCTTGAAATAGCATGGTAGTTTGAAAATTCGATTTTTAATTTCAAAAGAATGTATAGAATTCAAAATAAATCGAATTTCAGTAATACAAGAAATATTAGACTCTGTTTGATGATATCTTCCTAACGAATTTAAGAAACTAAAATTTCACTTTATAAATTGTAATTTATGTCCATTTTAAAATTTAGAATAGTCGCTCTGGAATTTATATATTTTTATTATATAATATATAACTCTTAAAAATAGCCATTTTGCAAACGACCTTCGTTTTCGACAAAACCACTTTTGTTGGATCCGGAATGTCAAATTATTGCTAGGTTACAAATTTATAATTTTTGGAATTAATATGTAAGCATGGTAAATTTAAATGTGTTTTGAATTTCAGTTTGAATTTAATCGACTGGAAAAAGGGCCTTTTTTCAAACGACCTCCAAATTCAACGAAATTAGTTATTTTAGGATCGTATCGTCAAAACATAGCTAGATTTATATTTCTGTAATTTTTGGAGTCAGTATGTGGCCTCGGTAAATTAAAAGGTACATTTAAAGATCAATATATTGATTTGTATTTTAATTTAAATAAAAACTGATCGGAACAGTCGAATTGGCTTACGAAACATATCCCATTGTATCCAGAATAGGGGTATTTGGCTAGGAACGAAAGTCGTTGGGTTTGATTTGGAGTTCGGACAAAAAATAACTAATTGGGGAATAAAATATTAATATTAATATATATATATATATATATATATATACTTAGAAAAATTAAACCCTAGTCTCCCCATAACTCAAAGCCGCCGCTAGACAGAATTTAAGGGCCGATTTTGTTCTTCATTCAAACCCTAATATCTTCTAATCTAAATCGAATTAGAGAATGGTTTCAAAGCGAATATTGTAGAGTTTTCTTCAATCTTTAAAACCATATGGTTATGATGAAGTTTGGTGGAGTTTTCTTCTTGAATTCGAGGTTGGAAGTGGTGACGATTGATAGGGATTTTCAGGCCGATGGTGGGTGCGAGAGAGGTGGCGCTCTAGATGCCGGGGGGTGAAGCGGAGGCGGTTGGCGTGGCGCAGATGGATTGGGTCCCGGTGGCTCTGATGGCACGCAAATAGAGGGCGACAGGGTTGATGAAATGGTTTACCGTAGTTCGTGAAATTTCCTGGAAAGAAGGCAATGAAGAGGGCCTTAATGATGTCATTAGGAATTAGTTAATTGATATAATTAATTTTTTAAATTGTACAATGTTTAAATGTTTGTAATTTGTACATATGTTATCGGAATTCAGCAACCAAATTACATTGGAACCGTAAATTCGAACTCTACAACATGGAACTGACCAGAACTGAAACGAAGGCTATTGGAAATTCTAACACAATTGAACGGCTGGTTAATTTTATTAAAAAAAAATCGTTATCGAACGATTTCAAAGCCGGTCAATGTGAGAATTCTTTCACTAAAATATTTGTACAATTATTTAATTTATTTTATAACTGTAAACATATAGAACTTGCCAGAATTGATTTTTATCTGTTGTGTGTGACATTGCTTAAGTTCAAGACATGAACTATTCACAACTCATCTTCACAAGAAGCGTTGTTTGAATATCCGACACTCGTATTTCAAGCAATGTGGATTGACATTGTGGTTGTTGAAATGTGATATAAATATCCATTTATAATTTGAACAGTGAAAATTTGATAAGTAGAAAAACAATTCAAACCGAATTTAAATTGGTTAAATTTATTAACCAATAATTTATTTAAATAGACTGTTGTTTGAAACCCCCGCACGGGTATTTGGATGATATTTGTAATGACCCGCATTGTCAGGGGTATTATAATTAATTTATTTAATTATATAAATAGTGGTTTAGGGAAATAAATCGTCGTTAATTAAATTATAGTGAATATTTAATTAAATTAAATAATAGAATAATATATTTAATTCAGAAATAACCAGAATATAGTGAATTGACAATATAATGTGAACTGGGTCATCCTTAATATTTAATTCAGCTTAGAGTTGAAGTATATTGACGAATATATTCAATCGACGTCGGTTTGAACATAGAATTATATTATAATTAAAATCGAGCTTGAAATGGCGCTGCAGTTCGTAAATTGGCGATTTGAACTTCAACTGAATGTACAAGATTCATTTTAAGCCGGATTTCTGTGATAAAACGTGTGGAGCTGGTGGAGTATATCTTTCTAGTGGAAGAGAAAAATCGGGATTTCGTCGGGTAGATATTGATGTATGTCCAAATCAAATTTTAGAAAAGTCGTTGTGGAATTCCTTTATAATTTATTAGGGAATTATTTATATTTTAAAAAGGAATTTCAGTATAAATCGAATATCGGGTTGACCCAGAAGTGAATATCAAGTTAGAAATTCATATAGGAATATTCTAGAGCTGTATGGTATTCCACTGTGAATATATACGATAATATTTATTTATAAATATTTAATTTAATTATATTTAAATATATTTATATATTTAAATGGGTCATCTAGAGGTTTAAAAATAGCCACTTTTGCAAACGAAGTCGGAATTTGACGAAACCAGTTTTTGTTGGATCCGCAATATCAAATAGTTGTTAGATTTCCAGTTTCATGATTTTTAGAGTCACTATGTGGTCATACAGATTTTTAGAGTGAAAAACAGTCAGTATTTTGACAGTTAAAAATACGCTGTGTGAGCATACGAAGTCGGAATTCGACAAAACCAGTTTCGTTGGGACCGTAATGTCGAACTCTAGCTACATGTCCAGTTTGGTGATTTTTGGGTATCGTATGTGATCACAGGAATTTTAGAGGACGTGTAAAAACAACAGTTGCTTATAAAACAAATATAATATTGAATATAAAATATTAAAAATTCCTTATAAATAGAACTTAACTCTCCTAAACCTAATTTTGAGCTTAGTTTTTGCGCCGTCACTTTTCCAATTTCTGTTCTTCAGCAAAAAAAACCCATTCGCCACTTTTATAAAATCAAATGAACTTCTAAAAATTTAAAGGAGTGAAGTTTTGAGTTGCTGTGACATTTCTCTTCGCGATGGTACTAATTTCCTTGAGTTCGACGACTAGTTTGGTCGCTGGTTTTCAGACCGCATCTTCTAGGGTTAAAGAAATCAGGGTGTTAAGGCATCGATTTGAGTTTTAGTCATTTGTTTGGGGTTTAAGAGATCAAACCGTAGATGAATACAATTTCTGGTGAGTTCTGGGTTGAAAAGTGTCGATCGACACTGTTGGGGGTCGCGGTTTTTCACTGTAACAGCGATGAAAGCTGTTCGACGAAATGGAGAGGGGGGGAGTTCGAGTTCTGTGTATTTGGTATGAAGGTAAAGAGGATGATGGGAGAAGCAGTGTGGTGGTATTGGTTTTGAGGTTCATTGGAGAATGAGGGAGCAGTTGAAGGAGGAGCAACGACAAAAGGCTACAGGTGTTTCTATCGCGTGGAAGAAGAAGTGAAGATGCGGTCATGGGCTAACTAGGGTGATGGGCCGTTCAAATTAGGGGTAAAGGCCCAATGAGAAAGAAGTTAAGTTTTTAATTAAAAATCAAAATAAATGTATTAACTTTTAATTATTATAACTTATTCATATGAAATCAGAATCGCGAACCGTAAGTTGCGTTGGGATCGTATAGACGGACACTACACAATGGGACTAACCGCGAGTCGATTGGAGCACGTTACAATTTATAGCGAAATAAATTGTCCGTTTGAATCAAAGACAGTTAATCGTTTTTAACGACGATCGTCCAATGTGAGTAAAACTCACCAACTCTGAACAGTTCTATATTTACAACGTATTCTTAGAACTGTTAAATATTGTCTGTTTGATTGTGTGTTGACTGTTTGATTGAACTGCTAGTCAGCTAGTAGAAATTATATATATATATATATATATATATATATATATGTATATATATATATAAACTGTTAAACATTTATATGTCAATTCTGTTTATCAGAATATTTAACAGTGAAGTGAAATCGATGTTAATTATATTGTCTAACATCTGTGATGCAGGGGAACAGGTTGGAGGGGTCCAACTGGACTCCTCAATATTTATGATACTGTTCTGTTCATATATTGTAATATATGATGTGATGTATAATCTGTTTGATTATGTGTGTTTAAATGATATCGATCATTGTGGTTTGCTATTTTGAATACCATAAAAGACCCTGGGATGTAAAAAGGGATATTTCAATGTATATTGAAATAAAGGAATTTTATAAAATCAACCGATTTTATAAAAGGAAATAATTTGAAAATAAAGCATTCATAAAATCATAGGATATTATAAAGAAGAATATTTATTTAGAAAATAAATAGAATTGTAAAAGGAACATTTATTTAGAAAATAAATAGGATTTATAAAAATGGAATTAACGAGATAGAAAAGAGTTAGTCGATTAAAGTTATCAAATAGAAGTCAATCAAATATAGTTTATTCGAAGAGTTAGTCAAACATAGTTATTCAGGATAAGTTACCATTTAGCACGACTGCTAGCGTAATACGCAGGGCTGCAGATAGCCTATGGGGTCGGATTTTTTCCTGGGGGAATCAGGCGTAACCATTGTGATCGCTGCGATCTAGAGTCAAGCAAATGGAGTTAAATTCAATATTAGTTATTCGAATAGGAGTTTAACAAATAGAGTTAAACAAGATTAGAAACTGACTAGAGATTAGTTAAGTTGAATAGTTTTCTGAGTATTGATCTGATGTTGGTTTTGGCCTTCGGGGTTTATACTTAGAGAATCGTTCTCATACTAGTTTACAGTTAGGGACTGATAGTTGTGAAATGATAGTGATATGTAAATAAACAAATGGAAATGTTTTCCAAAGTTAATAACGTATATTTTCTAAACATAGAAAATGAGGATATATATATATTGGATGATTGATCGATATGATTTCCATCTGGAAATAGTATCGTTGTTTGCACACTTGTTTTTCTTTGATAGTTAACTCACAGGCTATCAGAGTTTTGACCATTTTAACGTTGTTAATATGGAGAGACCGGTTGGATTATTATCCGAAGAACCACTCCGTATTGGCATAAGCGTTGCGAATCTTATATGCCAAAGATAATTGAAGACGGAGTTATGCAAGGGCTATCCTGTTTACAGAATAGTGCCTTCGGTTTGTCCAGTCCCAGGACAACTTGTATGGACGAAGGTCTGACAGAGTATATCCAATGGATCGCGTAAGTTGATCTCTTCAAACGTATATATATTTGTGGCGGAGGAATTCGTTTCTCTTAGCTGTATACCCGTTGTATTTTTGAGGAAATCAATTTGTGATTTGGCGGGTATGACGATGTGACATTTTAAGTGAATGAAGATGAATGTCTGACAGAGTATTTCCAGAAAGGTCACGTACATTGATTTCTTCAACCGTACCAAGAGTGGAAGCGGAGAAGGAAACTTCTTTAGCTAACACGTAATGTACTGTTGTAGACGTCAATTAGTGATTTTCTATGGATCTGACAATGTAGCAATCGAAGTGAATCTGATGTGAAGATAAGCGTAGCTTCTAACCTCACATCCGGTAAATGACAGAAATCGGGCAGGCAGCAAGGCTATGTAGGTCGCACCTATTAGGGTGTATAATCACCTGATCTAGAGTTTCATTTACTTCTGTAAAAATCTATTGTTTATGCTGTCCCATTCGGGAAACGGTTGCTGATCCCAACCGTTGGTGATATACATTCGACACACTCAAGCGAAATGAGTGGTCGGTCATGTGTGGCCGGGTTGCAAGATGTTCTTGTTGAACCCACTGTATTTGTAACGACCCAGAAAATCTGAACCAATTTAAAAAATTTAAATTGGCTAAAATAATGAATTTTAAATATTTAAAATAAATATTTTAAATAATAGAGATGAAAAGTGAGTTGAATCGACAATTGAAAACGAATATAATTAATTATAATTATAAACAAAGCCTGAAATGGCGCTGCATTTTAAAAATTGAATTCAAACTTTGTCGAACTGTACCGGGTGCAAAACAAAACGGATTTTAGTGAAACCAAAAATATTTAAATCTGTTAGTGAATACCTTTCTAACGAATCTGAAAAATCGAATTTTCATAGCGGAAAGCAAAAGTTATGGCCGAACGAATTTTCAGAAAGGTCGCTATGGAATTTATATAGCCCGTGAAATTGGCCATTTTGCAAACGACCTCGAAATTCGACGAAACCACTTTTGTTGGATCCGGGATGTGAAGTTATTGCTAGATTTCAAATTTCATAATTTTTGAAGCTAGTATGTGAGCGTGGCAAAGGAAAAAGTGTTTTGGTCAATTACAGTTAAATTGGATCGACCAGAAATGGGCCTTTTTGCAAACGACCTCGGAATTCAACGAAACCACTTTTGTTGGATCCGGGATGTGAAGTTATTGCTAGGTTTCAAATTTTATAATTTTTGAAGCTAGTATGTGAGCGTGGCAAAAGAAAATGTGTTTTGGTCAGTTATAGTTAAATTGGATCGACCAGAAATGGGCCTTTTTGCAAACAATCTCAGAATTCGACGAAACTAGTTTTGTTAGGACCGTATCGTCAAAACATAGCCAGATTTATTTTTCTGGAATTTTTCGAATCAGATTGTGGCCCTGGCAAATTGGAATGTACGTTCAAATTAAATATTGAATGTTTTATACTTTAATTTGAAGGAAAACTGACTGAAACCGTCGAATGGGCCTACGAAACATATCCCATTGTGTTCGGAATGGGGGTAAAACGCTAGGGACGGCAGTCGTTGGGTTTGATTTCGAGTTCGTCTAAGAAAACCCCAATTTTTGAATTTAATATAATCTTGGCCAATAGGAAAATTTCTTTATTAAAAAAAAATATCGCGTTCTCTCTCCCCAATACAGCGCTAGACGGCGGAAAACCACTCCCCCCTTCCCTTCCATTTTATGGCGAATCCACGCCGAATTAGCACCCCCTCCTTTGGAGCTTTTTGAAGACCTCGCCGCCCTCTTCAAATCCATATCCACCATCGCCAGTTTTGTGGCTTGTGGAGAGCGGGTCAGGCTTGGGAAGTCGGCGACTTTGGTTCGCCGCCGCCGTCGACGGGGGCCACCGAAGTGGGCCCCACTTCTGGCGCAGGTGCGCCTTTCCTTGCCTGACGTCGTGGTAAAGGCGGATCGGCTTCATACTTCACGGATTGATCGAAAAATTCAAACCTAGTTTTGAAGATTTTGAAAGGTAATCGGTTGTTTAATTTAAAACTTATTTCAACTCTTTAAAACCGTTGCAAACTTTGAAAAATCATATCTTTTTGCTGTGTTAACGAAATTCGATGAAACAAGAAACATCGTGACCGTGTGGACGCCTTCTACATTTTAGAAGAGACCGCATATTTTTCTGAGCCTTCTGCTATTTTTGTTGGAGTGGAACCCAAAGTGAGATTTCTAATTTATAAACGATATGGAAAACGACGATGTATAAATTATATAGTCGATGTATGAGTTATATAAGCGTTGTACACCTCTTGTATAAGCGTTGTATAAGTTGTACGTTCGATGTATAAGTTGTATATGCGTTGTAAAAATTATATATGTGTTGAAATAGAAGTGAATTGCTATATATAAATATATATATATACGCCCCTCGTCCACAAACCATGGACGATATTATTGGTTGTGATTGGTGTGAAAATTTGATTGATAGCGAACGGTTGTTTGGGATTGTTTGTGGTTGATATTGATTGATTGTGGTTGAAAAATACCCATTTGTGGTTGAGAAATATTTGGTTGAAACCACATAGGATTAGTTTGTGGAAATGAAATAAATATATACATGCCGCCTGCGTGCGAACTAGATGCATGATCCCCATTGTCAAAAACCGCGAGGTTTTAAGGTAGAGCGAGGAGCCGTACTAGGGACGGTCCCGGTTTTAACTACCCTGCCGTTATGCTGCCAAAATTTTGAATAATATTAATGTGTTTGAATTATTTTCATTCGCTGAAACTATATTTATTAATTGAATAGAAAACCTTCATGTGTTGAATCGATATTCATTCGTTGATTAGAAATTCATGTGTTGAATGGTATTCGTGTTTTAAATATAAAAATCACATTTTTGTCTACATATAGAAACTATAGAAAACATTCATGTGTTGAATCGATATTCATTCGTTGATTAGAAATTCATGTGTTGAATGGTATTCATATTTTAAAATAAATTGTTTCATAATAAAAATCACCTTTTATCAACTATATAAACTATATAAAATAATAGTGTTTTGAAATGAATTGTTTTACAATAAAAATCACATTTTTATTATATACATGGATTGTTGAAATGTGAAGTGTTAAAAATAGCAACTCGTTCAAATAAATATGCAGGAGTCGAAATATTCATTAATTAGCTAATGATATGACTTTGCCTATGCATGCAACATTAGAATGGATGGTGTTTTTAAACCAAATGGAATCAAATATGAAGTCGAACGGGAAATGATAAATGATAAGAACTGTATATATGTACATGCATATTTATTGAACAGGTTATAGCAAAGGGGCTAGAGAAGAGGAATAAAATTTTGTGCTCGACAAATAGGTACACATTTACTGTTTTGTTTGGGTGATGATTTTATGAGCCTGTTGGCTAGCCGCTTGGCTTTTTCTTTTTCTTTGTAACATGAGACGCCCGTGTGGCTATTTGGGAATTTTCCTAGCCCCTCCCGTACAAAGGAGGTTATGGCGAAATTTTCCAAAATTTAAAGGCGTTAGTGAAATATTTGAAGTGAAAACGATATTGAAATTGTTGAATGAGCTATATTTATATAGATATATAAATATAAATAAAATTTAAACGAAACGTGGCCATGCAGTTCGTGTTTTGAAACCGTGATTTCAAACAACTAGTGCGGGAGATCCGACCATTGGATTTTCCCGAAACCGCAACCGTTGGGTTCGCCTTGGAAATATCTTTCCAACGGCACCAACTTTGTAAAAATCCAACGGTTGGATTGTCTGGAATGTTTAATTCAAATCTGAAGAAAAACAGCGCCAGAAACGATTATATTTATATATATATAAATATAATTATAATTAATCGAATAACGACGTTGCAGTTCGTATTTTGAAATTGAAACTTCAAACGATTGTACCGGGAGATCCGATCGTCGGGTTTTCCTGAAACTGGAACCGTTGGATTCGTTTTGAAAATATCTTTCTAATGATGTAAATTTTGTGAAGATCCAACGGTTAGATTTCCAGATATGTGTAAATCAAATCTGAAGAAAAACAGCGCCACGGCCGCGTTATGGCCCGAAGCGTCGTTTTGAATAAATTGGCTATTTTAAATTAAATAAAAATAGCGATAAATCGTTATAAAATATTATAAACAATATGGATGTGATTTAGAAATTAACTGAAGGTTGGCTAAGACGAATGGTTTCCTGGGTGTTGATCTGATGTTGGTTTCGTCCTTCGGGGTTAATATTTGGGGAATCGTTCTCTTACTGATTGACGGTTAGTGACTAATGAATTGAAATGATGCGTGTATATGTTAGTGTTGCACTTGTTTATTATATACGCAAGTTGTTCAGAAAGACCGGGTTTATCCCATTCTGAATAACTGAATCGACGATAGGTAATCGAAGATGAAGACGGTGGTCGATGACCGGAGATCTTCACCTCGTCTGGATGGTAACCGAGGTCCTGATTGGGAGGCATCCCGAAATATGGATAATGAGTGGTGATCGTCCAGACGTACGTGGTGATCGATGGGTTTGCGAGGTATTTAGTGCCTCCGGTTTCGTTCAGACCCAGAACGGACTTGTAAATGGACTGTGTGTCTGACATTGGATTTTATTCTGTGTTGATTGATCTCTGTTAAATATACATCTGTTTGACGGCGGAGAATTTATTCTTTTTCTTAACGCCCTTCTCTGAAACGCACGAGCTCAGAGGTTGTATATCGATGGACATCAGTCGCATGGCAGGAACTGCTAGTGTGGCATGCCTAAGTGGCAAATGATCAAGGCTTCTGTTGAAAAGCAAAGTCTTGTGGTGATGATCAAAGCACCGCCTGTGTGGCGTAGCTTTGGGTATAATGTGAATTCGTGAGCCTCACACCCCGGTATGAACCAGAAACGGGAGAGGACATCAGGGAGGGCCTGCGTTTCTTTCTAGCTAGGGTGGTGTCAGTGACCTACCAGCCCTGACATTTATATACTTTTCACCTATGTGGTTGTTGCTGTTGCGAGGCGCCTCGGTTTGATCGGACGATCCGGGTCCGATGGAGTCATTCGTTGGCTCGTTTACGCCCCAAAGGGCGGGGAGACGTAGTGTTCAGGCATAATAATCCACATCGGTGGACCGGCCCTGACGATCCAAGGGGCAGTTGCGGCAGTTCCGGAGACATGGGCTAGATTGTCTCGAATTCGGTAAGGACTATCTTTTGCCTTGGTTCATGACGGAAATCCAATTTCCAAATACGACATCGTGCGGTTTTGATTGTGTATATATATATATATATGGCGACATGATATATGGTACCCATGCCGCCTATGATTGATAGTTATGATTTGAAATTGTTTTCAAAACATATAAACACTAGCAATAATATCAATTTCCTTTGTTTTATTCGTATCAAGCATATTTTGGCCGTTATAAGGTAAAACTCTATCCTCCGGTTTGCGTTGCATTGTGTGATGGGAACTGAGCCTTATAATGGCTTCATCTTTATAAAATGCATTGCGTTGTTTAAAAGAAAGATTTGTTTTAAAGCACTGGCAATCCAATGGAGTAAACCCGTTCCACGAAAGTGGCGTGGTCCTGTGATTAGCCAATTATATATGTGTTGAGTGGATTTCTCATACCAGTCCCATGACTGACTCGTAGTTTGTTTCACTTTCGAACTCGGGTGCCCCTTTTTCTACACGGGCAGCCTTGTATTCAGGTTTAGCTGGTTCTTTCTGGATAGCTGGAGCTGAAGATGGATTCTATCATTTATCTCTTTTTATGCTGTTCAACTCCTATTGTACATATTTTGTTTATTTCCGCTGTAGACATTTATGTATAGCTGAACTGTATTTGTACTAAGTAAGATCCTATATACTGTGTAACTCTGATGATTACTTTTATCCAGTATATTCTATTGTTCATTATCTGATGTATTTATTTAATTCTGTTCTGCTATTATCTGTTTCTGTGTTATATTCCAAAGATAACCCATGTCTCCGTCAGTACGGGATTTGGGGTCGTCACAACGTGGTATCAGAGCTTTGGTTAAGCTTAGTTCTGGAATATAACATTTGAACGAACTCGTCAGAAATAGAACCAGTAGTGTTCTAGGACGGGTAACTTTATACAGATAGGATCAGTAATATCCTAGTATGAGTAGCAGAATGAAATAACACCTCGATAGACACATTTACATTGAAGTATTTGTTTCTATATTTTAAATTATCTTTTCTGTGACCTGACACTTGATCTGCTAATTGCAGAAGAACTAGAAAATGAGTGCTAGAAACAGAAAAAGTGATACAGACCCGGATATCGAAGCCATATATATGAAATATAGAAATCTGGGTGGAAAGCCATTCTCGGGCGAAGAATCTATTATGAGAACACAAGCATGGATTCGTTCGGCTGAGAAAATCTTCGAAGGACTAAAGCTGAGGGATGACCAAAAAAGATTACTGGCCTCCTGGGCACTCAAAGATGAAGCTTTGTTCTGGTGGGATTCTGTTATTAAGGATAATCCAGAAGGTGATATCACCTGGGATAAATTCAAAGTGATTTTCCTGGAAAGATTTACTCCTCCAGAAGCAATTGAGCGACTATGTGATGAATTTTCTTATCTGATACAAGGAGATATGACCATTCCCGAATATCATAAGAAATTCAATGAACTTTCTCACTTGGCCCCTCATCTAATTGAAAATCCGAAGAGGAAAAATCTGAGATTTATTCATGGGCTTCAAAGAAAATATCAGAACAGTGTAATGAGGAACGTGAAGCTCCCCTTTTCTGAAATGATATACATGGCTTATCAGTACGAAGATCTAGACAAGAAGGGTATGTTACAGTATGAAGAAGAAGTCAGCTCTAGTAATAAAATTGAGTCTGCAACTGATCGTCCTGAGGCCAGTACAATGTCTGAGGTCAGTAAGGAGCCCAAAGTCAATCGAAAAAGGGCTAGATCCAAAAAAAAACCAGCAACGAATGCCATATGCAATAACTGTCATAAGAAAGGGCATTTGCAAGGGAATTGTAAATCCTCGAAGAAACGAAAGAATGATGGATTTAAATCCGGCGGAAAGATTCAGGAAAGCAGAGAATGCAATCCTGCCAACAGGCTGGTCATGTAAAGCAAGATTGCTGGCTATTGAAAAAGACCCAAGAGGCTCATGTAAATGAAGTAGCGGAAACGTCAGCACCCTCAGATAGTACGGGAAGATCTGATGTTTTAGAAGGAACGCTTACTGTCAAAAACATTCCAGTCAAAGTACTGTTTGACACAGGCGCGTCACGAAGCTTTATTGCAAAGAGTGCAGTCAAGAAATTGGATCTGAAATTGAAGAAGCTCAAAGAACCAATGACTGTCTGAAATCTGGTCGGTGGTTCCATCGATCTCAGTTGGGTTTGTGCAGTACCTGTCTCTTTTTCCTGCTATAAATTCCCTACTGTCTCTATCGTTATGAACTTTGATGAATTCGATCTTATTCTGGGATTGGATTGGCTAACCAAATATGTAGCAGAGGTTAGATGCGCGTAGAGAGTTGTTAGGGCTAAGATTAAATCAGGGAATTATATAACCATACCATGTGAAGGTCAGAATGCTAATAGAAAAGACTTCTGGGCAGCTTTGAATGTTTCTCCAGTCCAAATAGAAAATATCCCTGAAATCACAGAGAATATTCCCGACCTAGTGAAAGATATTCCTGTCGTCAAGAACTATGCGGATGTGTTCGAGGAAGTTGTTCGCTTACCTCCGCAGAGAGAAATAGATTTCAAAATAGCTTTAATTCCTAATGCAAGGCCGGTAGTTCACGCTATTCGAAGAATGTCCTTGAAAGAGAAAGAGGAATTAGACAATCAAACAAGACAGCTAGTATGGAAGGGTCTGATCAGGCCTAGTTTCTCTGATTGGGGAGCAGCAGTGGCGTTTGTCCCAAAATCTGACGGTACTCTACGGCTATGTGTGGATTATCGTGATTTGAACAAGCAGACCATAAAGAACAAATATCCATTGCTGCGGACTGACAATTTGTTGGATCGTTTAAATGGCGCACAAGTATTTTCAAGGATGGACCTAGCTACAGGCTTCCATCAACTTCGAATCGCCGAAGAGTGTGTTCCAATGACAGCATTCAGAGGTCCCGACTTATTCTACGAGTGGTTAGTAATGCAGTTCGGCTTATGTAACGCTCCAGCCTATTTCGTCGATCTGATAAATAGAGTGTTCAGGGGAGTGTTGAATAAATTTGTTCTGGTTTTTATTGACGATATTCTAATCTTCTCTAAATCAAAGGCCGAACATGAAAAGCATCTGGAACAGGCTCTAGAAATTCTTAGATGGAATGTATTAAAAGCCAAATTTTCCAAATGTATCTTCTGGCAAGATGAAGTAAAATTTCTAGGCTACGTCGTATCGAAAGAAGGAATCGCTGTGGATCCAAGCAAAATCACAGCTATTCAGAATTGGAAACAGCCCAGTACCCCCCACTGAAGTCCGAAGTTTTCTCGGATTGGCTAGCTATTACCGGAAGTTCGTTAAAAACTTTTCGAAGATATCTGGTCATTTAACGAAGCTTACGAAGAAGCACTCTAAGTTCAAATGGACTCCAGAAAGTGAGGAGGCTTTTGAAGAGCTAAAGTTGAGATTAACAACTGCTCCAGTGTTAACCATCATCGATGGCAACCAAGATTTAAAAGTCTGGACTGATGCTTCTAGAGAAGGCCTTGGCGCAGTGTTAATGCAAAGGGGCCAAGTGATTGCTTATGTTAGCCGTCAACTGAAGCCGCACGAGAAAAACTACGTCACTCATGATCTTGAGTTATTGGCGATAGTATTCGCCTTGAAAATCTGGAGACACTATCTTCTGGGTGAGAGATTTGAACTGTTTACAGATCACCAGTCGTTAAAGTATCTGTTCACCCAGAAAGACTTGAATCTGAGGCAGCAACGTTGGCTGGAGTTTCTTGCAGCATATGACTTTGAAATTATATACACTCCAGGGAAAGCCAATGTCGTGGCCGATGCGTTAAGCCGAAAGAATGAAATGATCGCCAGTTTTATTATCATGACTTCACTGATAGATAAAATATCTGCTCTTCAGGAGGATGATCACTTCATTCAGAAGATCAGAGAGATAATTCAACAAGGCAAACCCTCGAGTTTTCAGGTTGATAATGAGGGAATTCTAAGGCTGAAGGGTCGAATATGTGTTCCTAACATTGCTGAGCTCCGAAAGGAAGTTCTGGATGAATGCCACAAGTCAAAACTTAGTATCCATCCGGGAGTAAGCAAAATGTATAATGACATCAAACGCACTTTCTGGTGGAGGTCGATGAAGAGGGACATTTCTTTATATGTTAGCCGATGCCCTACTTGCCAGCTAGTCAAGAGCGACCAATAGAAACTGGCTGGATTGTTACAACCGCTAGAAGTTCCTGGTTGGAAGTGGGAACATATTTCTATGGATTTCATTAATGGTCTGCCCAGAACCAGAAAAGGGAATGACAGTATTTGGGTGATCATAGATCGCTTCACGAAGACTGCCCATTTCATACCAGTCAGATCAAACAGAACTGCCCAGAGTCTGGCGCAGATATATTTCAGGGAAATAGTTAAACTACATGGAGTGCCGCTCAGTATAGTCAGTGATAGAGACACAATATTCACTAGCAAATTCTGGGAAGCATTTCAAGTCGAGCTGGGAAAGAAGTTGAACTTAAGCATCGCTTATCATCCTTAGACAGACGGTCAGACTGAGAGGGTGAATCGTATTTTAGAAGATCTATTGCGGGCTTGTGTTATAGATTTCGGTGGATCCTAGGAAGACCATCTGCATTTGGCTGAATTCTCATATAACAACAGCTACTAGGCGAGTCTGACAATGTCGCCATTCGAAGCATTGTATGGTAGACCGTGCCGATCTCCTGCTTGTTGGGTCGAACCTGGAAATAGACTTGTGTTAGGGCCAAACATGATTCGAGAGGCTGCCGACAAAGTCGATTTTATCAAGAAGCGATTACTCGCCGCTCAAAGCCGACAAAAGAGCTATGCCGATAGGAGGAGAAGAGATATATCCTTTGTTGTTGGCGACTACATGTATTTGAAAGTATCGCCGATGAGAGGAGTTATTCGGTTCGGTAAAACTGGAAAGGATGGCGCCCAAATTCATTGGTCTGTTTCCTATTCTGGAAAGGATCGGAACTCTCGCTTATAGGGTCAAATTGCCTGACTGGTTGCTTGGAGTACATGATGTATTTCACATATCTCAACTTCGAAAGCACGTTCATGATCCAGACTTGATCGTGGAAGAAGCAGCTCAACATGATATTGAAATTACTCCAGAATTAGCTGTGAGAAGAGAGCCGCTAAAGATTATCGGCAAAGAAACCAAAGAGCTGAGGAACAAGAAGGTTCACTTAGTCAAAGTGCAATGTAATGGAGATCCGCGAGATTGTACTTGGGAAACTGAGGAGAGCATTCAGAAAGCTTATCCAAGATGCCGGGTGGATATCTCTGATTGACTCCGGTGCAAGGTACATTTGCCATACTTTGCATTACCAATTAGTTCTCTACTCTGTTGTTATTTTCTTTCCATGGATGTACATTTTTAAAATCCTATAGTCTGAATGATTTTAAAAGGAGAATAGGAATTAATTTAAATGGTTTTGAAAAGTTAAAAACAAATTGCTTGTTGGTTGTGTTGTGTGATTGTAGATTAGATTAATTAAGATTATTGAAACGATAGTTACTTTAATCAACAATAGAATAATGTTAGAATTTATTCGATTATATCACACATTGAACTGATTAGAAAATAAATAGAAATATATATAAATGTGTATTATATATGTTTGAACAGGTAAATGGATTAGCTGTTGAGTAAAGATTTTATTTGCGTGCCCGACAAATAGGTAAACCTTAATGAGTTGGATGCGAAATATTATTATATCGACTCCTGTGAATGCCATTGGATGCGGAGTGCTGGTTTTTCTGTGTGAAATAATAAACGTCGCCATAGGATAGTAACAATTAATTTTGAACTACATTACATGGCATACTTCAGAAGATAGGCATACTTCATCATATACCACATAAGCATTTGGAGCTTGTGTGACGAGGTGGAAGATTTACCATACGAGCGAGAGGCTTGTATGGCGATGACTATACTTTACAGGTTGAACTGATGACTGATATGGACTATTTAAATTGTAAAGATAAAATTGCCAGATTAATAAAAAACCCACACGGGTCTGGAGTTGACAATAACCACGTCTCTCTAGTTATTAGATCGGCACATGGACTATTTATTTCCCACACGGGGCAGGGTGACGAGAATTTGTTCTCTGGAGTTATTATCAATACATGCTCCCCTATAAACACCAAAATATATCACTATAAATATGTGTATGCTTATTAGGATTTATTGGGTACCTAATACGGCCCAATAAATTTCCAAACCCCTCCCCGTACAAAGGAGGTTATGGCGAAATTTTTCAAAAATTCCGGGTGTTAGCCAAATTTTGAAGAATTTGAAATTTCGTAGAAACTGAAAAGTTGGAGAATGGAAGTCAGATCGAACGTAGAGTTGATTAATCAAACCACTTTCGACTTTGTTCCTTTGCGGGGACGAAAAGTTTTAAGTGGGGGAGATTGTAACGACCCAGAAAATCTGAACCAATTTAAAAAATTTAAATTGGCTAAAATAATGAATTTTAAATGTTTAAAATAAAAATTTTAAATAATAGAGACGAAAAGTGAGTTGAATCGACAATTGAAAACGAATATAATTAATTATAATTATAAACAAAGCCAGAAATGGTGCTGTAGTTTCAAAAATTGAATTCAAACTTTGTCGGACTGTACCGGGTGCAAAACAAAACGGATTTTAGTGAAACAAAAAATATTTAAATATGTTAGTGAATACCTTTCTAACGAATCTGAAAAATCGAATTTTCATAGCGAAAAGCAAAAGTTATGGCCGAACGAATTTTCAGAAAGGTCACTATGGAATTTATATAGCCCGTGAAATTGGCCATTTTGCAAACGACCTCGGAATTCGACGAAACCACTTTTGTTGGATCTGGGATGTGAAGTTATTGCTAGATTTCAAATTTCATAATTTTTGAAGCTAGTATGTGAGCGTGGCAAAGGAAAACGTGTTTTGGTCAATTAAAGTTAAATTGAATCGACCAGAAATGGGACTTTTTGCAAACGACCTCGGAATTCGACGAAGCCACTTTTGTTGGATCCGGGATGTAAACTTATTGCTAGGTTTCAAATTTCATAACTTTTGAAGCCAGTATGTGAGCGTGGCAAAAGAAAATGTGTTTTGGTCAGTTATAGTTAAATTGGATCGACCAGAAATGGGCCTTTTTGCAAACAGTCTCAGAATTCGACGAAACTAGTTTTGTTGGGACCGTATCGTCAAAACATAGCCAGATTTATTTTTCTGGAATTTTTCGAATCAGTTTGTGGCCCTGGCAAATTGGAATGTACGTTCAAATTAAATATTGAATGTTTTATATTTTAATTTGAAGGAAAACAGACTGAAACAGTCGAATGGGCCTACGAAACATATCCCATTGTGTTCGGAATGGGGGTAAAACGCTGGGGACAGCAGTCGTTGGGTTTGATTTTGAGTTCGTCTAAGAAAACCCCAATTTTTGAATTTAATATAACCTTGGCCAATAGGAAAATTTCTTTATTAAATAAAAAAAAATCGCGTTCTCTCCCCGATACAGCGCTCGACAGCGGAAAACCGCTCCTCCTTCCCTTCCATTTTCTGGCGAATCCACGCCGAATTAGCACCCCCTCCTTTGGAGCTTTTTGAAGATCTCGCCGCCCTCTTCAAATCCATATCCACCATCGCCAGTTTCGTGGCCTGTGGAGAGCGGGTCGGGCTTGGGAAGTCGGCGACTTTGGTTCGCCGCTGCCGTCGACTGGGGCCACCGAAGTGGGCCCCACTTCTGGCACAGGTGCGCCTTTCCTTGCCTGACGTCGTGGTAAAGGCGGATCGGCTTCATACTTCACGGATTGATCGAAAAATTCAAACCTAGTTTTGAAGATTTTGAAAGGTAATCGGCTGTTTAATTTAAAACTGATTTCAACTCTTTAAAACCGTTGCAAACTTTGAAAAATCATATCTTTTTGCTGTGTTAACGAAATTAGATGAAACAGGAAACATCGTGACCGTGTGGACGCCTTCTACATTTTAGAAGAGACCGCATATTTTTCTGAGCCTTCTGCTATTTTTGGTGGAGTGGAACCCAAAGTGAGATTTCTAATTTATAAACGATATGGAAAACGACGATGTATAAATTATATAGTTGATGTATGAGTTATATAAGCGATGTACACCTCTTGTATAAGCGTTGTATAAGTTGTACGTTCGATGTATAAGTTGTATATGCGTTGTAAAAATTATATATGTGTTGAAATAGAAGTGAGTTGCTATATATATATATATATATATATATATATATATATATATATGTATGTATATACATACGCCCCTCATCCACAAACCATGGACGATGTTATTGGTTGTGATTGGTGTGAAAAATTGATTGATAGTGAATGGTTGTTTGGGATTGTTTGTGGTTGATATTGATTGATTGTGGTTGAAAAATACCCATTTGTGGTTGAGAAATATTTGGTTGAAACCACATAGGATTAGTTTGTGGAAATGAAATAAATATATACATGCCGCCTGCGTGCGAACTAGATGCATGATCCCCATTGTCAAAAACCGCGAGGTTTTAAGGTAGAGCGAGGAGCCGTACTAGGGACGGTCCTGGTTTTAACTACCCTGCCGTTATGCTGCCGAAATTTTGAATAATATTCACGTGTTTGAATTATTTTCATTCGCTGAAACTATATTTATTAATTGAATAGAAAACCTTCATGTGTTGAATCGATATTCATTCGTTGATTAGAAATTCATGTGTTGAATGGTATTCGTGTTCTAAATATAAAAATCACATTTTTGTCAACATATAGAAACTATAGAAAACATTCATGTGTTGAATCGATATTCATTCGTTGATTAGAAATTCATGTGTTGAATGGTATTCATATTTTGAAATAAATTGTTTTATAATAAAAATCACCTTTTATCAACTATATAAACTATATAAAATAATAGTGTTTTGAAATGAATTGTTTTACAATAAAAATCACATTTTTATTATATACATGGATTGTTGAAATGTGAAGTGTTAAAAATAGCAACTCGTTCAAATAAATTTGCAGGAGTCAAAATATTCATTAATTAGCTAATGATATGACTTTGCCTATGCATGCAACATTAGAATGGATGGTGTTTTTAAACCAAATGGAATCAAATATGAAGTCGAACGGGAAATGATAAATGATAAGAACTGTATATATGTACATGCATATTTATTGAACAGGTTATAGCAAAGGGGCTAGAGAAGAGGAATAAAATTTTGTGTCCGACAAATAGGTACACATTTACTGTTTTGTTTGGGTGATGATTTTATGATCCTGTTGGCTAGCCGCTTGGCTTTTTCTTTTTCTTTTTGACATGAGACGCCCGTGTAGCTATTTGGGAATTTTCCCAGCCCCTCCCGTACAAAGGAGGTTATGGCGAAATTTTCCAAAATTTAAAGGCGTTAGTGAAATATTTGAAGTGAAAATGATATTGAAATTGTTGAATGAGCTATATTTATATAAATATATAAATATAAATAAAATTTAAACGAAACGTGGCCGTGCAGTCCATGTTTTGAAACTGTGATTTAAAACAACTAGTGCGGGAGATTCGACCATTGGATTTTCCCGAAACTGCAACCGTTGGGTTCGCCTTGGAAATATCTTTCCAACGGCACCAACTTTGTAAAAATCCAACGGGTGGATTGTGTGGAATGTTTAATTCAAATCTGAAGAAAAACAGCGCTAGGAACGATTATATTTATATATATAAATATAACTATAATTAATCGAATAACGACGCTGCAGTTCGTATTTTGAAATTGAAACTTCAAACGATTGTACCGGGAGATCCGACCGTCGTATTTTCCGGAAACTGGAACCGTTGGATTCGTTTTGAAAAGATCTTTCTAATGATGTAAATTTTGTGAAGATCCAACGGTTAGATTTTCAAATATGTGTAAATCAAATCTGAAGAAAAACAACGCCACGGTCGCGTTATGGCCCGAAGCGTCGTTTTGAATAAATTGGCTATTTTAAAATAAATAAAAATACCGATAAATCGTTATAAAATATTATAAACAATATGGATGTGATTTAGAAATTAACTGAAGGTTGGCTAAGACGAATGGTTTCCTGGGTGTTGATCTGATGTTGGTTTCGGCCTTCGGGGTTAATATTTGGGGAATCGTTCTCTTACTGATTGACGGTTAGTGACTAATGAATTGAAATGATGCGTGTATATGTTAGTGTTGCACTTGTTAATTATATACGCAAGTTGTTCAGAAAGATCGGGTTTATCCCATTCTGAATATCTGAATCGACGATAGGTAATCGAAGATGAAGACGGTAGTCGAAGACCGGAGATCTTCACCTCGTCTGGATGGTAAACGAGGTCCTGATTGGGAGGCATCCCGAAATATGGATAATGAGTGGTGATCGTCCAGACGTACGTGGTGATCGATGGGTTTGCGAGGTATTTAGTGCCTCCGGTTTCATTCAGACCCAGAACGGACTTGTAAATGGACTGTGTGTCTGACATTGGATTTTATTCTGTGTTGATTGATCTCTGTTAAATATACATCTGTTTGGCGGCGGAGAATTTATTCTTTTGCTTAACGCCCTTCTCTGAAACGCACGAGCTCAGAGGTTGTATATCGATGGACATCAGTCGCATGGCAGGAACTGCTAGTGTGGCATGCCTAAGTGGCAAATGATCAAGGCTTCTGTTGAAAAGCAAAGTCTTGTGGTGATGATCAAAGCACCGCCTGTGTGGCGTAGCTTTGGGTATAATGTGAATTCGCGAGCCTCACACCCCGGTATGAACCAGAAACGGGAGAGGACATCAGGGAGGGCCTGCGTTTCTTTCTAGCTAGGGTGTTGTCAGTGACCTACCAGCCCTGACATTTATATACTTTTCACCTGTGTGGTTGTTGCTGTTGCGAGGCGCCTCGGTTTGATCGGACGATCCGAGTCCAATGGAGTCATTCGTTGGCTCGTTTACGCCCCAAAGGGCGGGGAGACGTAGTGTTCAGGCATAATAATCCACATCGGTGGACCGGCCTTGATGATCCAAGGGGCAGTTGCGGCTGTTTTGGAGACATGGGATAGATTGTCTCGAATTCGGTAAGGACTATCTTTTGCCTTGGTTCATGACGGAAATCCAATTTCCAAATACGACATCGTGCGGTTTTGATTGTATATATATATATGGCGACATGATATATGGTACCCATGCCGCCTATGATTGATAGTTTTGATTTGAAATTGTTTTCAAAACATATAAACACTAGCAATAATATCAATTTCCTTTGTTTTATTCATATCAAGCATATTTTGGCTGTTATAAGGTAAAACTCTATCCTCCGGTTTGTGTTGCATTGTGTGATGGGAACTGAGTCTTATAATGGCTTCATCCTTATAAAATGCATTGCGTTGTTTAGAAGAAATATTTGTTTTAAAGCACTGGCAATCCAATGGAGTAAACCCATTCCACGAAAGTGGCGTGGTCCTGTGATTAGCCAATTCTATATGTGTTGAGTGGATTTCTCATACCAGTCCCATGACTGACTCGTAGTTTGTTTCACTTTCAAACTCGGGTGCCCCTTTTTCTACACGGGCAGCCTTGTATTCAGGTTTAGCTGGTTCTTTCTGGATAGTTGGAGTTGAAGATGGATTCTATCATTTATCTCTTTTTATGCTGTTCAACTCCTATTGTACATATTTTGTTTATTTCCGCTGTAGACATTTTTGTATAGCTGAATTGTATTTGTACTAAGTAAGATCCTATATACTGTGTAACTCTGATGATTACTTTTATCCAGTATATTCTATTGTTCATTATCTGATGTATTTATTTAATTCTGTTCTGCTATTATCTGTTTCTGTGTTATATTCCAAAGATAACCCATGTCTCCGTCAGTACGGGATTTGGGGTCGTCACAGTATTCCTCTCTAGAGGTACACTAGCAGAAGGTGGTTCCATACCTTGTCATAGTTGGAAATCCATTACCCAATACGTGCTTGCGGTTTTGATTGTATACTATATATGTAGAACGTGAGATGAAAGCGTTTTTGCTAGATGATTAATATATTGTGGCTGATAGACATTATTATAATATCAAAAGGGTTTTTGATATAAAGATATTTTGGATTCTCATAAGGGAAAAACCCGTTCCGTTATACGGCGTGGTTTTATGAGATATCGTTTACTTGTTCAAACTGTTTTAAACTGTTTTACTCATACCAGTCCCATGACTGACCTGGAGTTTATTTTGTTTTGTTTCCCTAAACTCTTGGGTGCCTAAATTTGTACGGGCAGTCAAGTAGTCGGGATTTTACAGATACACTTGGGGAGCTTGAAGCAGGTGGCTTCAAGATCATATAGCTATAGTTTATTTCCGCCGTGTTGTAAGTGATGTACTCTGATAAGTGCTATTGTATACATAACTGTTATATTTCAAAGTTATGTTATATATTGTATGTTATTCGTTCCGCTGTGAGATTCGTGTTACTCTAATGATGATGTTCTTCTTCTTCTTCTATTCTATTAGTTCTATCTTATCTATCCTCACCTTCTATCTTCTTTCTATTAATTTCTTGAATTTCCAGTACAATTTGGGGTTGGACTTGTGTTATTTGGTCAGCTCAAATTGGTCCGGATTTTCGGGTCATTACAATATTTGACATACACTGATCCCAATATTAGTTGTATGTCAATCTATTGGTTGATAGGCTGTGATAAGCGTTATTTATTTATTATAATGCTTATACAGTTGTAAAATGCACTCTGGATGATGTTTGATTATTAAATGATTATTTATCGTGATTGTTGAATAAATGCAATGTATGAAATCCATATAACTAAAATTATATGGTAATTGATTGAGTCGCATTCCGATTCAGATTATGAACAAATATTTTAAAATAATATTCAGTGAAATAAACAAAATATGAATTTGATGTACGATTTTGGATGGACACGAAAATATTGAAAAATATGAAACCGGATTAAGTTTAGAAATGCTATTTTAACTCGAACAAATTTTTATATTGATTTTATTTAATTGTATAATGAATATCGAAAAGAAATGATTTCAAATCTGATATTTTGAAAATATTATCATTTTAATATTATAATGATATTGAATATTCAATTTTGATTTAAAATTGAAATGAAAGTTGAAATCATTTTAAAAAGGATTTATAAATCATTTATAAAATATGTTTTAAAATGGAAATCGACGATATATATATTATATATATTTAAATGGCCTGAATGGAACGCATCGCCCAGCGACCGTTCACGAATTTCAACCATTAACTTCAAATTGATGTAACGGGAGATCCGACCATCGGATTCTCTTAAAACCAGAACCATTGGGTTCATATCGAAAAGAGATTTCCAACGAATATAAGAGATTTAAATTTGAACGGTTGGATTTCAAATTATGTCCAAAGCAATTTCAGAAAAGGTCGCTATGATTGTAGTTCGGTGACCGTTATGGGAAACTAACTGAAATGGCGATATTAAAATTATTAAAAATATGGAAAAATTATGTAAAATCATAATAAATGATTTGAAAAGAGTTTGGATGAAAAAATCTAGTTTTGAAAAGTTAAAAAATATATTTTTATCTAATTGAACTAGTTGATAACCAGAATAATAATCCAACTATTTTTAGAAATAATAAATTGGATTTGTAAATGGTTTTAATATAGCTAGAATTTTCCAACAAATAAATTGGAATGGATTTGGAATGGAAATTATCTTCTAAATATTTCGATATTGGATTCCGTGATTATACAGATATTGTTGAGGAATTTGGAAGATATAAATATCGTTATTCCCAATACGATATCCGTTAGTTTCAAAAATCGATGTTGAATATAAGCCGATATAATTTCTATTCAGAGCCTTATATTTAACATCAAATTGGGTTTTGGGGTTTGTCGTGAATGGCATCTTTAATAACACCGTTCCTAAACCCCGTTGAGAAAAGAATAAATCTTTTATCTAAGATTTAGAGAAGTTTACCAATTAATTAATTTAATTGGAATCGAATGAGATTTTGAGTTTATCGTGAGCGATGTTTTAAATAACATTAGTTCTTTAACCCAACTAACAATGAAGATATGATTTGGAATATATAAATCTTTTTATTAAGATTTAAAGGAAATTTTCCAAAGTAAAGTTTTTCCAACTTAATATATTAAATTGGAATTGAATGAAATTCAATTTGGTAATAATTGAGATGAGCTTCTATGAAGGAATACCGGTACTATACGTGCAATTTAAAAGGCTATGCCGTTATTCCCTTTATATTATTAGTTTGAAGGAAATTTATATCGATTATATATTGATCTATTTTCCGTGAAGATTCCATAGCTAATGGAAGTTGATTTGGGTTTATTGTGAACTGTGTTTTAATGGCACTAGTTCTTTAACCCAGTTAAAGACAGGATTAATTTTCCTAAAGTTGAATAATCATTAAGTGATGATTTTTAGAGATTAAAACTAAATGAAGTTTTAATGAATCTTTAATTAGATTGGAAAGTGAATGAGATAATTAAATTTATCGAATTCATGAAATAATCGAGAATTTGTACCACCAGTTTTACTCTAGGCGATAGTTAAATCTTTAATTAGATTTGAATGTGAAATGGTAATTAAATTTACCAGTAACACCGTGGGTGTTAGATATGGGGTACTACTAGTTTTTCTCCATGGGATGAATAGGTTGGGATTGAGATAATAAAATAAATGATCATTTCGGTAAGATTCGCTAATCCTGACTAGTTGGTAAAACTTAATTTGGTTTAGAATGGTTAAAGGATAAAATAAAATCTTTTGAAATTGATATCCAAAGGAAGATTAAAGAATAATTTTAAAAGAATTTATCTTTGATAAAATTAATGGAAACCTTTCCCTAAAGATGTGAATATTTGAATAAAAGAATATTCTGAATTGGATTGAGGCGTATGATGTGTTTTTATAGCACTTGATTATTGATTATAAAATATGTGAATTATTTGGAAAGACTGGGTTTAACCCATTCTGAATAACTAATACGAAGACTAATAGTCGACGATGAAGACGGTGGTTGAAGACTAGAGATCTTCACATCGTTTGGATGATTACTAATGTCTTGTTTGGGCTGCACACCCAAGAAAAGGTAATAAGTGGTGATCGTCCAGACGTACTTGGAGATCAACTAGATATGCAAGGACCTCTCTCCTGTATTGGATATATGACATGAGGAATAAGGTGCCTCTAAGTTCGTTCAGACCCAGAACGGACTTGTAAATGGATGGTGTGTCTAACATAGTATTCCTTTATACTGCATTCGTTGATCTTTGCTAAATATATATATATATATATATTTAGTGGTGGAGAATTTATTCTCTTGCTTAACCACCTTCTCTGAGACGTACGAGCTTAGAGGTAATATATTGGTGGAAATCAGTGGTACGGTATGGATTGAGCATGTGGCATGCTAAGATGCAAATGATCAAGGCTTTTGTTGAAAAACAGAGTCTTGTGGATGATGATCAAAGCACGGCTTTAATTAGCATAGCTTTGTGTATAACGTTAATTCGCGAGTCTCACACCTCTGTATGAGTTAAAAACGGGGTAAGGGACGCAGTGAGTGCACGGCATTTCTTTCTAGTTAGAAGTGGTGTTTTAGTGTGGAGCCCATACATTTTTACTTATGTGGATGAAGGATTGCGAGGCGCCTCGGATATTATGTCCCTAGTGGCTCAGAGATAGGTCCGATAGGACCAAGAAACGTGTGTTCAGGAATAATTAATCCACTAAAGTAAGTGTGGACCGACATTGCAGGATCCAAGGGTTGCCCATAGGTGTGATCCTGGGTCATCTTGCTAGAGGTGATCCGAATCGGTAAGGAGCCTTCCCTTGCCTTGACTCATGATAGAATTCCGATTTCCAATACGTGACTTTTCGGTTTTAGTTGTAAACTTATATGGCGACATAGTAGGATGGGGTACTATGTCGTCTATGATTGATACATTTATATTTGAAGTTGATTTCTTCACTTATGTAATATCAAAATGATTTGTTTTAAACGTACCAAGCATGTTTGGCTATTATAAGGGATAACTCTATCCTCCGGCTTGCGTTGCATTGTGTGATGGGACCTGAGTCTTATAATAGCTTCATTTTTCAAAAAGCATTGTGTTGTTTTATGTTTTAAACTAGTATTCAAGTGGAGTGAACCCGTTCCGTGTTAGCGTGGTCCCATGATTTCCCAACTTTTAAAGTAAAAGTTAATAAATGTTTTAGTTCTCATGCCAGTCCCATGACTGACTCGGAGTTTATTGTTTCTACCTAAACTTGGGTGTCCATATTTTCCATATGGGCAAATAGTAGTTTTGGTTTTTCACAGATATTTATTTTCCTAGGATCTTGGATTACAACTGAAGCTATATTCAGAAAGCTTTGTATCCATGTATTTCTTTCAGCTGTGGTAGTTGATATTTTTCCGCTGCTTTGTATTTTAATCTCTGATATTATTTTATTTCCGTGTGTAATATTTATTCATACTCTGATTCTTGTACTCTGATGTAAATTGTCGTAATAACAATGAAATGTTCTCATGTTTGTGTTCTGATGGGTCGTGTTCTCAAAACAATCCGGGCTCCTCCGTCTATTCAAGGATCGGGGAAGTTATGGGTCATCTCAGAACGACACATATAACTATCATTTTAAATATGTAAATAATATAAAGCGACCATATGTACCATTTTCTTTTCGATAATAGTAATTGATATATAAAAAAATTTAACAATATTTTGCTTTTTAACTTCAAACAATAATAAATCTTATCATGTTACAAAAAATTTATTTGTATTTTAAAGCAATTATATACCAACTTGTTTGGTTCTCATTAAAAAGAAAGATGATCAGGTACTCTTTACTGGGCATAACTAGAATAAACATTCTTTTTGGTTAATTTGTATATTTCGCGGCTAAAAGTTTGTATTTTCAATTATTGATACATGAAAATATAAAAATTTGTACCAAAACGATGATGAATGTACATGTTAATATTGTTTTCAACAATGATACAAATAATTATGAAATTTTGTCCTGGTATGGGTGTGCTTCTAACATAAATAAATGATGCATATACTACTCATGGAAAATTCGTATATTACAGCCATCATGTATCGTATAAGGGACAAAAGCGATGACCTATATATATATATATATATATATATATGCTTATATATGTAAATGCCTAATTAATGATTATCATCAGATAAATGACTAACTTGAGACTTTTTCTATGTATTATAACTATAAACATATATGTGCTAACAAATGCGCTATAACTAGTAATAAAATTTTAGTATATCGCGTTTGAAAATGATACATTAACGTACTGGTTTTGAAATGATACAATACTACGTTGATTGCGAAAACGATATACTACAATATCGTTTAATTGGAAAAAATAAATAAATAAAAAGGTAAATTCACATCTTTCTTTTATAATTTGCTTAAATTTTATTCCTAGAAAAGGGGATAGAATGCATTCCATGATTGTTATATATCATATGAGCGATAAATATCTTAGTCAATGCAATAACAAATCTATTGATACCTATATATATCACTATCGCATTAAATTTATTAACCATTAAATAATACAGTAATCAAATTTCAATGATTTTTTTTCATTTTTTAATGATATTTTAATAATACTCACTAAATCTTTTTTTGTTTTTTTGTTGTATTACAGACTAACGACTTAGATTTCGTTTAAAATGAAGTTGAACGCATATTTTTTTGGTCGAATATCAATATTTCAGGCAAAGAAATAATTACACGTTGATTTTAGTATTTTTATACTTCAAACTAAATTTTACTTTATTATTCACTCTAGGAAAAATTAACATTTAAATTTATTAATTTTAGTTTGATGATATAACCATTTTTATACTTGCATTTGATATTACAAAACACAAAACAACAATTTTAATGTATAAATTTGAATACGGTACAATATTATAGTGGTTTAGGAAATGATAAACTACAATAGCATCTTTAAAAATGATACACTACTATATTGGTTTGGAAAAAAGACGGGTTACTATATCACTATCACTATGATATATATTACTAACAAAAATAATTAGTATGACGCAACTGTACAATGCATCATTGTAATTATATCACCGATAGAGGAAACTAAATATATTATTATATAATGGTAAATAACATGCACATTTTTAGTTATAAATATATTATTATATAACGATCCATATGATTATTGTAATAACCCGGAAAATACGAGCCAATTTAAAAAAATTTAAATTGATTATTTCAAAGCAATTTGAACCGTTGAAATAGAATATTTCAATAAAATAGTGAGTTAAGAATAGTGAGTCAGTTTGAAAATTTGAATTCATACTTTGACCGACTATGCAGGGTGGAAAATATAACGGATTTTAGTGAAACCAAAAATATTTAAATCTGTTAGTCAATACCTTTCTAACGAATCTGGAAAATCGAAGTTTCATAACGGGAATCAAAAGTTATGGCCGGATGAATTTTCAGAAGAGTCGGTATATAGAATATAGCCCTGGAAAATTGATATTTTGCATACGACCTCGGAATTCGACGAAACCACTTTTGTTGGGTCCGGTATGTCAAACTATTGCTAGGTTTCAAATTTCATAATTTTTGAAGCTAGTATGTGAGCGTGGCAAAAGAAAATGTGTTTGGTCGATTTCTGTTAAATTGGATCGACCAGAAAATGGCCATTTTTCAAACGACCTCAGAATTCGACGAAACTAGTTTTGTTGGGACCGTAGCGTCAGAACATAGCTAGATTTATTTTTCTGGAATTTTTCGAATCAGTTTGTGGCCCTGGCAAATTGAAATGTGCGTTTAGAGTTAAAAATTAAATGTTTTATACTTTAATTTGAAAAATAACTGACTGTAACAGTCGAATTGGCCTACGAAACATACCCCATTGTGACCGGAATGGGGGTATTTAGCTAGAGGCGACAGTCATTGGGTTTAAAAAGGAGTTCGTTTAAGAAAACACTATTTAAAAATTTAATATAATCTCGGCCAATCATATTTTTTCTTTCATAAATTTTAAAAATAAAAAAAACGCGGAAAACCCCCGACCCCCCCCCCCCAGATCGAACGGCGGCTTCCTTCTCCGCCTTCTCTCCTCCAAATCTCCACGTCCGCTCATCAAAACACCAGGGCCCTTTGGAGTTTTTCGTAGAGCTCGAGACGAGCTTCAAATCCATACCAACCTCGCCCAGCATCGTCGAGTATTTCGCCGGATCCGCTCCTCCAAAGTCCAGCCGTTCGGAGGTCGATTCCGCCGCCCAGAGGCCGTCGAGTTCAACGCCGTGGGGCCCGCACGTGCGCCTCTCCTCCGCCTACAACCCTGCACTGGCCGATCATCCAACCGCTACACGGTTTGATCAAAAATCGTTGACCTAGTTTTGAAGCTTTCTGAAAGTGCGTTTTTCTTTGATCTGTACACTTTGAAAAATCATATCTTTTTGGTATGTTGACGAAATTCGATGAAACAGGAAACATCGAGGCCGCAAGGAAGCTCTCTACCTAATAGAAGAAGCTGCGGATTTTTCTGACATCGTATCGATTTTTAGCGCTCAGAAAACCAAGGTGAGAAATCTAAAAAAACGTGAAATTGAATGGAAAATGTCGTGTATAATTTATATAAGCGAAATATAAATTACATACGTATTGTATACCTCATGTACATGCGTAGTGTAAGCTATATAAGCGAAGTATGAATCTTTACATGCATAGGATAATTGATATATATGTTGAAATGCAAGTGAAATATAGCAAATATATATTATATTATATATATATACTCCCCTCGTCCACAAACCATGGACGATATTTATTGTGGTGAATTGGTGTGAAATATTGGATGAAAAATACGAATGGTTGAATAATTGTTTGTTGTTGATACTGTTTGGTTGTGGTTGAAAAATACCCATTGGTGATTGAAATGAATTGGAAATATTTGTGGAAATAAAAATAAACATGCCGCCTGCGTGCGAATTAGATGTATGAATCCCCATTGTCAAAAACCGCGAGGTTTTAAGGTAGAGCGAGGAGCCGTACTAGGGACGGTGCCGGTTTTAACTACCCTGCCGTTATGCTGCCGAAATTTTGAATAATCTTTGTGTGTTAGAATTATTTTCATATGTTGAAATTATTTTCATGCATAGAAATTAAAGTCATATATGAAACTATGTCCATGTGTGGAAATATTCATGTGTTGAAAAGTGTTGTATGAAAATTAAATTCATTTGTGAATGAATGAAGTGTTAAACAATAAAAATCACATTTTTATATATATATATGAAGTATACAAAATATTCGCCTTATATAAATAGTTTCAACAATCAAAATTTCATCTCTCTAATATGAACAACATAAATAAAATGTCCATGTGTGGAAATGCTCATTTGTTGAGAAGTGTGTGTAGTGGAAAAGTTCATGTGTTGAATAAAAAGATTGAACGATAAAAATTACATTTTTACTGAAACTATGAAGTGTTGAAACCATACATTGGTTGAATAAATATTTTAAATGATAAAAATATCATTTTTATCATAGGTGTGACATGCTAAAGAGATGCGGACGTTGAAATAAATATTTGTGATAGAAGTATTATTTTTAACATGCATAGGAACTAAATAAAATAGTCATGTGTTGAAATCTATTTTTAGTTCGCCAAAATTATCATCTTTTGAAATATGAAGTGTTAAAAATAGCCACTTGTTCAAATAAACGTGCATGAGTTGAAATATACATTAACTAGCTAATGATATGATTTTAGCCTATGCATGCAATATTCGAATGAATGGTGTTTTTAAACCAAAGCAAATCAAATATGCAATTGAATGGAAAATGATAAATGTTAGAAACTGTATATATGTACATGCATATCTATTGAACAGGTTAAAGCAAAAGGGGCTAGAGAAGAGAAATAGAATTTTGTGCCCGACAAATAGGTACACATTTACCGCTTTGTTTGGGTGATGATTTTATGAGCCTGTTGGCTAGCCGCTTGGCTTTTTCTTTTTCTTTTTGATATGAGACGCCCGTGTGGCTATTTGGGAATTTTCCCAGACCCTTCCGTACAAAGGAGGTTATGGCGAAATTTTCCAAAATTTAAAGGCGTTAGTGAAATAATTGAAGTGGAAACGATATAGGAATTTTTGAATGAACTATGTTTATATAAATATATAAATATAAATAGAATTAAAACGAAACGTGGCCGTGCAGTTCATATTTTGAAACCGTGATTTCAAACGACTAGTGCGGAAGATCCGACCATTGGATTTTCCCGAAACCTCAACCGTTGGGTTCGCCTTGGAAATATCTTTCCAATGGCACCAACTTTGTGAAGATCCGACGGTTGGATTGTCTGGAACGTTTAATTCAAAACTGAAGAAAAACAGCGCCAGAAATGATTATATTTATATATATATAAATATAATTTAATTAAATCGAATAACGACGCTGCAGTTCGTAAATTGAAATCGTAACTTCAAATGGTTAGTGTGGAAGATCCAACCGTCGGATTTTCCCAAAACTGAAACCGTTGGATTCGTTTTGAAATGACCTTCCTAATTATGTAAAATTTGTGAAGATCCAACGGTTAGATTTTCAGATATGTGTAAAACAAAATTAGTGAAAAGCAGCGCCAGTGCATCGACACGACCTGAAACGTCGTTTAATTAAATATGGCCGTTTTAAATTAAATAAAAATGGCGATATATCGTTATAAAGTGTTATAGACGATATAGAGTGAAAATAAACCAATTTTGTTGTGCTTGTTTGATATGTGATGGTTGAATGTATTTGACATGAAAATTATAACTAAATAACTGAAATGTGAATGTTGAATAGTCCAACCATGTGAATAATTGATTTGAAAATCTAAATATACGTGGGTTATTTGAAAAGGCCGAGTTTATCTCATTTCAAATAATCGATCGACGTTGACAAGTCGAAGAGTCGAAGACGACTGAAGACCGACGATCTCCACATTGGATGGATGGGCGCTACTGATGCTCGTGATTGGAGTAGCTACCATGAAGGAATTGAAGTAGTAGTCGTCCAAACATATTGTTGATTGTACGGATATGCGAGGAATTGGTGCCTCCGGTTTCGTTCAGACCCAGAACGGACTTGTAAATGGACTGTGTGTCTGACATTGGATTTTGTTCTGTGTTGATTGATCTCTGTTAAATATATATCTGTTTGGCGGCGGGGAATTTATTCTCTTGCTTAACGCCCTTCTCTGAGACGTACGAGCTCAGAGGTTATGTATTGACAAAAATCAGTCGCATGGAGTGGATTGCCTGTGTGGCACGCCTAAGTGGCATATGATCAAGGCTTCTGTTGCAAAGCAAAATCTTGTGGTTGATGATCAAAGCATGGTCTGTGTGACGTAGCTTTGTGTATAACGTGAATTCGCGAGCCTCACACCTCGGTATGAGTCAAAAACGGGAGACGGACCGCTGGGAGTGCACGACGTTTCTTTCTAGCTATGGTGGTGTCAGTGACCTACCAGCCCTGACATTATATATACTTTTCACCTGTGTGGTTGTTGGAATGCGAGGCGCCTCGATTATAGGTCTCTAAGGACCGGGAAACGTGTGTTCAGGAATAACTAATCCTCAAAAGTAAGAGAGGACCGGCCCAGCCGATTCCAAGGATCATAGTGGGGTCCTGGGACATTTGCTAGAGTGTCTCGAATCGGAGAGGAGCTTGCCCCTTGCCTCGACTCATGAAGGAATCCAATTTCCAATACGAACTATGCGGACGTGATTGTATTACTAGTATGGCGACATAGTGGTATGGGTCATTTATGCCGCCTATGATTGATATTTATGATTGAATTTGCTTTTGAAACATATATGCACTAGTAATAATACCAAACACTTTTGTTTTATTCGTATGAAGCATCTTTGGCCATTATAAGGTAAAACTCTATCCTCCGGCTTGCGTTGCATTGTGTGATGGGACCTGAGTCTTATAATGGCTTCATTCTATAAAAAGCATGGCGTTGATTTAATCATTTACTTTATTTCATGCACTAACACTCATTGGAGTAAACCCGTTCCGCGAAAGTGGCGTGGTCCTTTGATCTGCCTTATTATTGTTGTTAATAAGTTGAGTAGATTTCTCATACCAGTCCCATGACTGACTCGTAGTTTGTTTCACCTTGCAAACTCGGGTGCCCTCATTTCCACACGGGCAGCCTAGTTACAGGTTTCTGACGCACCTTTTGGCTCATGGCGAGGCTTGACTACACCGTGCTGACTTGGATTTTCTCCGCCATTATTGTATCTATATTATGATTCCGCCACTGGCGATGTAGACTGATATTCCTTTTGTGTACTCTTTATGTATGATTCTGCCTCAGGCGATGGTGACTGATTATGTATCATTATGCACTAAGTTGTATCCTGTACTATGCTTCTCTGATGTGATGATATCTATATGATTCCGCTGTCATATGTGTGTAAATTATTCTATTTTCTGTTTATGCTATTATCTGTGATCTGCTAATGATGATTAATGTGTTATATTCCAATGATTATCCTTAACACCGTGTCACGGGGTTTTGGGATCGTCACAATTATCAATTTAATTAGGTAAATAATAATAAAAACTAAACGTACCATTTTCTTTTTTATAATAGGAAATGACGAATAATAACAAATTAAATTATACTTTGTTTTTTTAACTTCGTACAACAATACTCTATCATGTAACCAAAAAGTATTTGTATTTTAAAGTTCAATTAGAATAAAAGTCTATTTTGGCCAGTTTGAATATACCACAGCCAAAATTTATATCAATTAATGATACATACAAACACGATAATTTGTACCAAAATGATGCTAATAGCTAATGATGCATACAAGATGAAATTTTATCCTGATATAGATTTCTTGACTGAAAGTATTAATGATACATATGTTACACATGATGAACATGCATTTCGTCTTTAAAGAAATGCACTTTATTACTGATATATATCATATAACTGACAGAAATAGTGAATTGATGTATACGACCACATTTAATTGATGATATCGTTAGTTAAGCGACTAACTGATTTCTATGTAACATAACTTATTATAAACATATATGTTTTGACAAATGTATTATAACTAATAATATAATTTTAATGTATTAGTTTTGAAAATGATACATTAATGTATCAATTTAGAAAATGATAATGTAACAATCCGAAAGTTGACCATTTTAATTAAGGATAATTGAATTAGTTATATATATATATATATATATATATGTGTGTGTGTGTGTGTGTGTGTGTGTCAAAAAGGAATGAGTTATATCTTGCCATGGCTACTAGGGTATTCCACCCTCTTCCCCATTCCATCTTTCTAACTTATTTCCTTCTTCTGCCCTATTTCTTCCCCATCTAATCCGTTAGTGTAACATCCCGTATTTTTACGATATTTTAGTTAATTTATTTAATTATTTAAATAGTGATTTAGATAATTAAATGGTCGTTAAATTAAATAATAATGAATATTTAAAATATAATAATATATTATAGTTTTCGAAATAGTCGGAATAGCTGAATTCACAATACTGTGTGAATAGGATCATTTAAAATATTTAACTTAGTTTAGAATTGAATCAGAATAACGAATATATTATTTAAACGAAGTTTGAACTTATAAAATAATTATAATCGAGCCCAAAATGGCGCGGTAGTTCGCTATTTGGCGATTTGAACTTCAATTGAATATATAGAATCCGTTTTAAACCGGATTTCTGTAAAACAAGAAAT
Organism: Allium sativum; assembly: GCA_030737875.1. Classification (NCBI taxonomy): domain Eukaryota; kingdom Viridiplantae; phylum Streptophyta; class Magnoliopsida; order Asparagales; family Amaryllidaceae; genus Allium; species Allium sativum. Next base: position 588,622,197 of record CM060910.1, on the reverse strand, counting down.
GTTCGGAGCTGGTGAAATATATTCTTCTAATGGAAGAGAAAAATCAGGATTTCATCGTGAAGATTTTGATTTATGTCCAAATCAAATTTTCGAAAAGTCACTATGGGATTCCTTTATAATTTATAGCAATATATAAAAGGAATTTCATTATAAATCAAATATCGATTTAATTGGGATTTGAACTATCGAGTTAGAAATTCATATAGGAATATTACGGAGTTGTATGGTATTCTATTGTGAATATATACGATAATATTTATTTATAAATATTTAATTTAATTATTTTTAAATATATTTATATATTTAAAAGGGTTTATTTAGAGCTTTAAAAATAGCCAGTTTTGCAAACGACCTCTGTTTTCGATGAAACTAATTTTGTTGGATCTGTAATATTAAATTTTTGTTAGATTTCAAGTTTCGTGATTTTTAGAGTCAGTGTGTGGCTGTGATTTTTAATGTGAAAAACAATCAATATTTTGACGGTTAAAAATACGCTGTGTGAGCAAACGGAGTCGGAATTCGACGAAACCAGTTTCGTTGGGTCCGTAATGTCAAACTCTAGGTGTATGCCTGTTTTCATGATTTTTGGATATTTTATATACAGATTTTTAGATGACTAACACAAACAATGATTGATTTAAACTCAAAATAAAATAGAATGAATTTTTTTATTTAAATCCCTATAGTTAGCCTAACTTTCCCAAAAACCTAACTCATTTTTCCAATAGTCAAAAGTTGCACCATCTTCAGGAAACAACATCCTACAGCTTAAACGAGAGTTTTACATCCTCAAACAAATCAAAGAAATTACTATAAATCATGAGATAATTTTATTCGGTTTCACGATGGATTCCTCTTCAATCCGGCATCGGTTTGGTGCAGTTCGACATCACTGCGTTCGATGTCTATTCTCCACTGAAGTCTAGGGTTCAAAAATTGAGGAAATTAAAGGAGTTTTAAATCAATTTGAGTTCAGATTTGGATTCAGGAGGTCGATTTAAGCTGGCGTGCAGCATCTTGATTGGTTCAGTGATTTAGTAATTCGATGTCGAACTGTAGTTATCGACAGAAGCTGGAGAACGAGTTTTCCGTTTGGCATGCGAGTTTGGGGTAAAGGAGATGAGGAGAGAGAGAAATGAAAGGTG